>JAYESD010000004.1:54049170-56457295 GCA_036927565.1 Tuctoria greenei
GACACACATCACACAATGCTACATACTCAGCTATGTCCTTTTTCATGCTATCCCACCAATAGCAAGTCTTCAAGTCTTTGTACATCTTCGTACAACTGGGGTGAATCGAGTATGGCGAGTCATGTACCTCCTTTAGTATTGTCTCCCGAATATGCTTTACATTGGGCACGACAATCCTTTTTCCAAGCCATAAGGTACCATGTTCATCCTCATCAAATCTAAATTCTCTCCCCTCTTGGGTCCTTTCCTTGATTTCTTGAATTTCCTCATCCTTGGTCTGTGCCTGTCGAATTTCTTGCTCCAAGATTGGGTTTAACTCCATCATTCCCATCTCATTCAAAAATCCAAGGTTCAACCATTCAAACCCCTTGCATAACTCGGATGGTAACTCTCGAACTGTTAGTTCATGACTTACTCCTTTTCTATTCAAAGCGTTGGGCACTACATTGGCTTTTCCTGGATGATAGTTGATCCCCAAATCATAATTTTTGATAAGCTCCAACAGTCTCCGTTGCCTCAAATTCAGATCCGTTTGTGTGAAGACATACTTAAGACTCTTGTGATCCGTATAAATTTCACACCTATGTCCAAGAATATAGTGTCTCCAAATTTTCAATGCACGTACCACGGCTGCAAGCTCTAAATCATGCGTTGGGTATATCTACTCATGTTTCTTCAATTGTCTTGATGCATAGGCGACCACTTGACCTTATTGCATCAATACACATCCAATTCCTTGTCTCGATGCGTCACCATAAATATCAAAACTCTTGCTTACATCCGGCAATACCAAAGCTGGGGCTGTTGTCAACATCTTCTTCAACTCCTAAAAACTTTCTTGACAAGCTTGAGTCCATTGGAAAGCCTTCCCCTTCATTAGCAATTCCGTCATTGGCTTGGATATCTTGGAAAAGTCCTTGATGAATTGACGGTAATATCCAGCAATTCCAAGAGAACTCCTTTTTTCCTTTACGTTTTGTGGTGGTTCCCACTTCCACACGTCTCTCACTTTTCCGGGGTCAACCGATTCTCCTCCTCCTGAGATGATATGACCCAAAAACAACACCTCTCTCAACCAAAACTGACACTTGTTGAACTTGGCATACAATTGATGCTCCCTCAATTTCTACAACGTAAGCCTTAAGTGTTCCTCATGTTCCTTCTCATCCATCGAGTAGATCATAATGTCATCAATAAACACCACAATGAATCTATCCAAGTACTCCATGAAGACCTTATTCGTGAGGTACATAAATTAGGCAGGTGCATTTGTCAATCCAAAAGACGTGTACTCATAAGATCCATACCATGCCCTAAAAGTTGTCTTGGCTATGTCCGATGGTCTAATCTTCATTTGAAAATATCCCGACCTCAAATCAATCTTAGAGAAGACACAAGCACCCTTCATCTGATCAAACAAGTCCTCTATGCATGGCAATGTGTACTTGTTCTTGATTGTCACCTCATTGAGAGCTCGGTAATCCACACACATCCTTCTGGTTCCATCCTTCTTGTCCACAAACAGCACAGGCACTCCCCAAGGTGAAGAGCTTGGGTGAATAAAATCCTTCTCTAGTTGCTCTTGAATTTGCTTCTTGAGCTCCGCTAATTCCATAGGAGGCATCCTATACGTCCTCATAGCTATAGGTGCAGTTCTAGGTATTAAATCAATAACAAATTCAATGTCTCGATCGGGTGGCATACCTGGCAACTCATCCGGAAAAAACATCCAAAAATTCACACACCACCGGAATCTCCTCAATTGCGGCACCGTCCATATGATTCAGCTCCAATTGCTTCGGTGCGGTTTGGGATGCTTCAAACTCTACGGTGATCCCTTCCTCATTAGTCAACTTCACCGTCTTTGTGGCACACTCAATAACTCCATTGTGCTTACTCAACCAGTCCATACCAAGTATAATGTCCAATCCTTGAGAATCCAAAACAATGAGGTTGGCGGAGAAGTCTACCCCCCTTATTCTAAGGCTTACTTTTGGACATACTATATTTGTCCTCATCTCTCCTCCAGGAGACATAACCAATAGAGTAAACTTCATATGAGAGATAGGAAAACTATACTTGGCAACATACATTGATGCAATGAATGAATGCGATGCTCCAGAATCAAACAACATAGTCACGGGGTTGGAGTTTGCAAGGAACATACCAATGACCACGTCATCCGCTTGTTGAGCATCCTCCGTAGAGACATGGTTCATGTTGCCACGAGCAAAATTCTGCTGTCCACAGTTCCCTTGCGGCTGTCCTCCATTGGGTCTTGGTTTTGCCTCGGTGCATTGCTTCCTTGACCAAGGCCTGACTTAGGACATTGATGCGCAAAGTGTCCAGCTTCTCCACAAGTATAGCACTTCTTAACTCCACCAGAATTATTGGGACGAGCTTGGTTCTGAACATTTGCACCAGGATAGTTGGCACGAGGTGCATAAGACATTGGAGGCCTAGGTGCTTGCATAACAGGGCGCTGCTGCACAAACTATGTTGGGCGCGGTGCATAACCAAGGTGTTGAGCAGGAATAGAAGAGCTGAAATAAGGCGCATTAGGCGGCGCAAAGCGAGGGCGTACATTATTTTCTTGATGCTGTCCTTGATATGGCGCCTTCCTCTTATTGTCTTGCTCCATCTCACGGACCTTATTCTCCACCAGAATTGCTTTGTCCACAAGTTTGTGGAAATTTGCATAATCACAATTGAGCAATTGCACTTGGATCTCATTGTTGAGGCCTCTCATGAACCTTCCGGCTGTCCCGACTCACATCCTCGGGCGAATACCTTGAGAGTTGAGTGAATTTGTTGAGATATTCACCCACGCTCGATCTTCCATGTCTCAAGTTCTCAAATTCTTGCCTATTGAATATCATAACACCCTCGGGCACATAATGAGAACGAAAGCTCTCTTTGAATTCGGCCCAAGTGATCCTCTAATGGTTCTCATGAGCATTGCAATATGAATCCCACTAATCCGCAGCTGCTCCAACTAGTTGATGAGAAGAAAATAAGACCTTTTCCCAGTCACTGCATTGGACAATAGCAAGTTTCTTCTCCACGTACTTGAGCCAATCATCCGCATCCATAGGGTCAGCGGCTTGAGCAAAGGTTGGCGGCCTAGTCCTCATAAACTCTCCCAACCGGTTATGGGGAGGTGGGGGTGGCGGTGGAGGCATGTGGGGCTGATTGTTGACGTTACCAGCCAACATCTGTCCCATTGTTTGTATCATGGTCTACATGAGCTGATTTTGCATAGCCAAAAGCTGCTCAATGTTGATAGCTCCATGAGCAGGTCCTTGTTCGTTGTTGTTTTGAGGTACTCCATGGTTCTCCTCCTCATCATTAGCATCTCTCTTGTTGCGAGTCCTCACCATCTAGAGAAAAGCAATAGGTAAGAATTAGAAAATGTCCCCAACTATATGCATCAAGGGATATGAATCTAGACAACTAACTAGCCTACGTGGACATGGCAATGCTAAAGCATCCCAAAATCCTCTATTAAGCACACAAGCAAACAATATATAGCAAGCAGCGTACCAAGCAAGAACACATCGATTCCTGAGTTCTCCTATGTTCTCTAAAGTGTCCATTCTATCTAGGCTGCATCCTGCGGTCAACCTGTGGCTCTGATGTCAATCTGTGACACCCGGTTCCGAAAATGAACCAAGTAAATGCATATGTGTGCCCAGGATGTTCAACACACATACACGAGTGCATTCACAAAAGATATACAGATAATTACCACAGCACAAGATAATAAATAAGAAATTTTATTACACAATTCATTATATCCTCGAATACAAGCTCTAATGAATATTAATGACAAGTTCACTAATGCAGTAAAAATAAACTAATTAAGAAACTAAGCAAACTAAGCAAAAGGGATAGCGCAGTTCCATGCAACACCACAGGCAAGCTGACAGTAGACACGGGCTAGAACTCCACATTATCGCCATTAAACTCCCAATCCTGACCTGCAACTGTTGGGGGGATTGCAAGAGTGAGTACATGTCGTACTCAGCAAGTGTGGAAAGTATGACATGCGGCTGATTCAAATGATGAATTTAGTAATGGTTAAGTGTTGAAAAGTATAATAAAAACATTTGAAAAGCCATACATTACATGTATATGAAATAAACCCATCATAAACCATAACTAGAATCATAATACCAGTCCATATTCTATAGCCATCATCATATACCAATATCCATGTTCAATACCAGAATTCAACTCATAACCATCCATAACCATAATACCAACCATAACCTTCCCAAATTCCCAATATTCCTCTAATCATGTGAGGGTCTAGGTTGCTCATAACTGGGAGCACGGCTATCATGATAGTTTTAGACACACTCTACAGAGGTTGTACCGGTTTACCCACATGTTTGTGATTTCATGACCTTTAGATGACTAGAACCTCTATTATGCCGTCTCACACTTCCGTCGGTGTGTGGCCAAGAGATCACAAAATAGCATTTACAAAGGGATTACTAGCCTATTTAGACCCCACTGAGGTTTCACCGGTGGCGATGTATCCAACTGAGCACATCTTGAACCAAGGACCCCCTCTTGAGCCATTCGGATCCCAGGGTAGCCCCGCCAATCAACAAGCCCAATCCGACTACCCCTTCCGCTAGCATCCTTAATGGTCCAAATAGCACTAGCAAAGCCCTAATTAATCAGCAACGCCGCACCCATACTTGGCGTCATGGTGGCATTGTAAATCCTGGATGGTCGCTCCACGAACCGGTCCTTAGATCTAAGGCAAGCAAAACAATCATAACATCCATCCCATCCACATACCAGGCTTGCTTAGATCACCCGTTACCATATCATATTAACCAGTTCATGTTAACCATAATCTCATCCATGCATAATTAAGTTGAGTGGTATAGTTGTTTTCCCACCCTAGTTGATTAGGCGAAGCAAAAGGTAAAAAGCCCTTCCCGACCCTCTACCATATATTCCAGGTGACAAGGGTGGTCAACAAAACTAGTAAACTTCCTACCATGGGATTTCCCATCAAATTGACACAAGCATGCATTTTTCAAACAAAACATTTATTTTAAAACAGGATCAATATGCTTCAAGGACACTTGCCTTGCTCTTGGGGTTGATTAGGATCAAAGACTTCAAACTCTTGGTGTTTTAGATCCTCCGCGGCACTCTCTAGCTCAAATCCGTCTAACCACACAATAAACATACAAGATAAGAAACACAATCAAAGAGTGCACAAATATTACTCAATATGACATGATATGCATGATTAATGCAAATTCAAGGTAGAACTGGTTAATAGATTGTCTTTAATGATCACCAAATATTTATAATAGATTATAACAAGTTTATACAGGTTTGGAGTTGATTAGATCAAATTTTAGAATCAATTCAACACAATTTATCTATGAAAATCGGACTATTCTGCAGAAGGCCGGACTAGTCCGCACTTTGCAGAACTAGCAAACTAGGGTTTTCTAGATCGACGTGAATTCGAAGGTTAGGGGTCACATTCACGTATGAAAAAAAGAATAGAAGGTATACCAGGTGTTTAGAACTCTAATGAATCAAGAAACTTGGAGTTAACACTTGGATATTGATGATCTAGGGTTGATGATGAACTCAGAGATGAGTTGGTGATGAAAAACGAAACTTGATGGAAATCTTTGATCCTCTTTCATTTCCTCCTCTTCTTCTTCTTGCTTGGGATCTCCTCCTCTCTCCTTGGTGGTGGCTCTCCATGAACTAGGGTTTGGGTGGGGCAGAAAAGTGGCAAATAGATGTCAAGCCAAGGGGTGGGGTTGTTTATATAGAGGTGGAGGCTAGGTTTAGATGGATTGCGAGTTTGAGAGGAGTAGAGGCCGGTTTAGAGTCCAACATGGGCTCTAAAAGAGTTAGGCACTACATCGCTAGGCCCACTTAACGTGAAACCCAAGAAACAAGTCGTAAAACAAAAGATCAATTCGGAGTCGTGAAATATTGGACAAGTCCGAAAAGGACGGGACTAGTCCGAAGTTGTCTAGAGAGAAATCAGACAAGTCTGGCCAAAAATTGGACAAGTCTGACTTTAGTCAGAGAGGAAAACGAACAAGTCTGCTGGAACACCGAACTAGTCCGAACAAGTCCAGGGACTTAGCAAATTTTCAAGGATTCTTAGAATATCGGACTAGTCCGCACAAAATCGGACAAGTCCGGATGTTTCCAAAGGCAAAATTGGACTAGTCCACAGCAAAAACGGACAAGTCCATTTTTAGTCAGAGACAAATCGAACTAGTCCTCACTAATATCGGACTAGTCCGCACTTTTTAGCATTTAAAGTGCGGTTTTGATACAAATCAATTTTAAACTCGTTCCTCTTGATGTGGGTTAATGTTAAACATGTATATGAATGTATGTAGGACATGATGAATGAAAATGAGGCTGTTACAACATCCAACCCATCCACATACCAAGTTTGCTTAGATCACTCAATACTATATCATATTAACCAGTTCATGTTAATCATAATCTCATAAATGCATTATTAAGTTAAGTGGTATATTTGTCTTTCCATCCCAATTAATTAAGCGAAGCAAAAGGTAAACAGCCCATCTACTATAAATTCCAGGTGACAAGGTTGGTCATCAAATCTAGTAAACTTCCTATCGTTGGGTTCCCATCAAATTGACACAAGCATGCAGTTTTGCAAACAAAACATTTATTTTAAATCAGGATCAATATGCTTCAAGGACACTTGCCTTGCTCTTGGGATTGATTCGAGTCAAAGCCTTCAAACTCTTGGTGCTGGAGATCCTCTGTGGCACTCTCTAGCACAAATCCGTCTAATCCGCACAATAAACATTCAAGACAAGAAACACAATCAAATGGTGCACAAATATTACTCGATATGGCACAACATGCATGATTAATGCAAATGCAAGGTAGAACTTGTTAATAGATTGCTTTTAAATGATCACTATCTAGTTCTAATAGATTTTAACGAGTTTATACAGGTTTGGAGTTGATTAGATCTAATATTAGAATTAATTCAACATAATTTAACCAGGAAAATTGGACTAGTCCGCTATTGACCGGACAAGTCTGCACTTTGCAAGATCAGCAGATTAGGGTTTTCTAGATCGATGTGAATTTGGAGATTAGGGGTCGAATTCACGTAAGGAAATGGAAATAGAAGGTATACCAGGTGTTTAGGACTCCAATGAATTGAGAAACTTGGAGGTAGCACTTGGATCTTGATGATCTAGGGTTGGTGATGAACTTGGAGATGAATTGGTGATGAAGAATGAAACTTGACAGAGATCTTGATCCTCTTTCGTTTCCTCCTCCTGTTCTTCTTGCTTGGGATCTCCTCCTCCCTCCTTGATGGTGGCTCTCCACGAACTAGGGTTTGGGTGGGGTGGAAAAGTGGCAAATAGATGTCAAGCCAAGGGGTGGGGTTGTTTATATAAAGGTAGAGGCTAGGGTTTGATGGATTTCGAGTTTGAGATGAGTTGAGGCCGGTTTAGAGTCCCACATGGGCTCTAAAAGATTTAGGCATGATGTCCCTGGGCCCACTTAATGTGAAACCCAAGAAATAAGTCGTAAAACAAAGGATTAATTCGGAGTCGCGAAATATCAGACAAGTCTGAAAAGTACCGGACTAGTCTGAAGTTGTCCAAAGAGAAATCGGACAACTCTGGACAAAAATTGGACAAGTCCGACTTTAGTCAGAGAGGAAAACGGACAAGTCTGCTAGAACACCGGACTAGTCCGAACAAGTCCAGGGACTTAGCGAATTTTCAAGAATTCTTGGAACAGTGGACTAGTCCGCATAAGACCGGACAAGTCCGAAAGTGTCCAGAGGCAAATACGGACTAGTCTGCAGCAAAAACGGCCAAGTCCGATCGAGGTCAGAGAGGAATCGGACTAGTCCACACCAAAATCGGACTAGTCCGCACTTTATGTGGATTCTAAAATCATTCCTCTTTATGTGGATTAATGTTAAACATGTATATGAATGTATGTAGGGCATGATGCATGAAAATGAGGGTGTTACAAAAGAAAGAACATAACCATAGTTGAGATGGCTAGGACTATGCTTGATGAATATCATACTCCTAGAAAATTTTGGGCTGATGTGATTGCAACCGCTTGTTATGTCTCAAATCGTGTTTTCTTGCGCGCTAAGCTAGGTAAATCACCATATGAGCTCCGGTTTGGACATAGGCCTAGTGTTACACACTTTCGAATCTATGGTTGCAAATGATTTGTTAAGAAACATGGTAATCTTGATAAATTTGAACCTAGATCCATTGATGGCATGTTTCTTGGTTATCCATCTCATACTAGAGGCTACCGCGTGCTTTTACTTCACAATAACGAAATTGTGGAGGCTTGTGAGGTGTCTTTTGATGAAGCTAGCCCAGGTACTAGCTCAAACATTGCAGGTCCGAATCCATATCCTTAGGGGGGGGGGGGTATTTTGTAAGAGAAGAAGAAGAGTCAGTGATATTGCCTGATAGTTCCGAAGCTGACACGTGTGTAGATCCGAACTTTGAACAAGCTCTGACTACAATCTCTGCTGGTCCTGATCGTTCACAAGTCACATGCTCATCAATCTGCGATAAACCTGATGAAGAAGAAGCTTCTTACACATCTGTTCCCCTACATATTTACAAGAATCATCCCCCGCAACAAATTATTTGAAGCTTGCACGAACGAGTCACATGGTCCTGGTTTTTCGATCCAAACTCTTATGCTCATTCTGCCTTTGTTGCTTCTTTTAACCCAAAGATATATTACACGCCCTCACTAATGAATCTTGGATTATTGCCATGCAAGAAGTGTTCAAAATTTTTGAAAGAAATAATGTTTGGATACTTGTACCTCCACCTCAAGGTCACACTTTAGTTGGAACTAAATGGGTGTTTAAAAATAAACAAAGTAAGGATGGGGTTGTGGTTAGAAATAAGGCTAGGTTGGTTGCTCATGGTTTCACACAAATTGTAGGTGTAGATTTTGATGAAACTTTTGCTCCTGTTACTAGATTAGAAGCCATAAGAATTTTGTTAGCTTTTGCTGCATCTAAAGGTTTCATGTTATATCAAATGGATGTTAAAAGTGATTTTCTTAATAGCTATATAGATGAGGAGGTTTATCTCAAGCCAAATTGCAGTCTCCGTAGTTACAAACAAACAGGGGATTTTTTTTATACTGCATAGGACACATTGTTCATGAACATAAAAGACATTTTTCTTAACATAATAACAACACATATATTACAAACAAGATATAGGAAAACGTATAGAAAAAAAGAAAAAGAAAAACTACTCCTAATCCTACTCTACTTGGAGAGGAGGTTTCCTCAACCTCCGCCACTGTCGACACCACCTCTTCCTCTTCCGGCACCTGATTTTGAAGATTCCGGGCGACAGTGTGCAGAAGGTGCCGACGGCCCTCCACCCCAGTCACCTCCGCCATCGTCTCGTGGAGGGCGTCGAGACGAGCGGCCACAAAGCTTAACCCGAAGCTATAGTGGCTGGCGCTGCAGAGTCCATGCTGGTGTGGACAGGAAGGGTCCCAAGAACCAGACGTCGACACGAGCAACTGCTTGAAATCGCGTCCTTGAAAAGATCATCAAAATCCTTAGAATCCAATGCGTGATAGGAATGTCACATTCAGTGCCTCCACGCGTGAGAGGCAATATAAAATTTTCTTGTAGACATGCACCGATGAGAACATCGGGAGCCCGATTCAGACATCGAGCCCCAAACCGATAAGTGGCCAACCATCCTTAATGTTGATCCATGAATATGTTCTCCATGAACTATTAGTATGAAGACAGCAGTAATATTATCCTTGGTGAAGTTTGCTCGCCAGATCAATCATGGGCTAAGATTATGTAAAATCAGTCACTATTGGTCTTCTATTTAGAAAGATGATGATGATAACAATTGCAGTACGTAAACTGCTGACTACAAATGAAAAAATTGAGTGAAAGAACACAAAAGGGTAGAAATGCAACCTCAACCATGCTCTCAATGGAGTCCCAACAAAGAATCGTCGTTTGTCATAACACAACAAATTCTTGGCTAGACATTGAACGTCAGTTAACTCACCCCTTTTTCAAAAAGAGTTGTTTTTTGATACTGCATAGGATGCATTGTTCATGAATAGAAAAGACATTTTTCATTAAGATAAAAACAACACATATATTACAAATAAGAACTGCGAAAGCACATAGAAAAAAAGAAAAGAAAAACTACTCCTAATACTACTCTACTCGGGGTCAGAGGAGATCTCCTCCACCTCCTTCTCCGGCGCCACTGCCGCCGCCGCCACTGCTGCCGCCTCCTTCTCCGGCTATTGAGTCCGAAGCTTCTAGGTGACAGTCTGCAGAAGTTGATGGCGGCCCTCCACCCGAGACACCTCCCCGATCGTCTCATGGAGGACGTGGAGATGACTGGCCACAAATCTTAACCCAAAGTAGTAGTGGCCAGTGGTGTCCATGCTAGTGTAGACGGGAATTTACCAAGACCCAGACGGTCACACGAGCGAGATGTATCAGAAAATACATCCCGCATGAATTTTTTGAGCTTTTTCACGCGCTCGGCGGCGACGGACATGTTCACGGTGGCCTCCTTCCGACGCCGATCAAGTTCTTCGACGCGGTATTGGAGGAGGCAAACAATATATTGAACCTAAACATGGTTAGGAGGTGAAGGCACAGCGGATGGAGAAGAGGACGGAGGAGGTGTGGGTGCCGCCTTCAGTTCCACCGACATTGGCGACAACGGAAACGGAGAAGGAGGTTCAAAGGATGTTGATGTCCTAGAGCGCTTCGGTGTGGGGATACCCATTTCTGCGACGATGGAGGTGCAGAGAAAGACTGAGAGGTGTTCTATGATGGTGCAGCGGAGAAGCAAGAGGAGAAGTTTGGAGGCTACGATCGATGGAGTGGTGCAGCGGAGACGCAAGAGGATGGTGTGCCTTTATAGCGGGTCGTTGTCTAAGCGCAATGTGAGACCTATGTGGGCTGAATACATTGGCTTTGACAATAAAAGTTTTGAATACTGCCAAAACACCTTTTTAACAAGGTCCGACTCTAGGTCTGAGCTCTTGCAAGGTCCGACAATAGGTCTGTCTTGTTTTGGGTAGCTCCGGCAAGGTCCGACATAAGGTCCGACTTGCTTTGTCTAGGTCCGACTTACTTTGGCTAGGACTGACTTCTTTGTCAAGGTCTGACTTGTTTTGGCTAGTTTTGACTAGCTTTGATAAGCTCCAGCGCTAGGTCCAACTAGCTTTGGTAAGCTCTAGCGCTAGGTCCGACAAGCTTTGGTATGCTCCGGTGCTAGGTCCGACTAGCTTTGGTAACCTCTAGCGCTAGGTCCGACTAGCTTTGGTAAGCTCTGGCGCTAGGTCCGACTAGCTTTGGTAAGCTCCGGCGATAGGTCCGAGTAGCTTTGGTAAGCTCTGGCGCTATGTCCTGCTAGCTTTGGCAAGGTCCGGTGCTAGATTGCAGTGGTTCTGCTTTTATCTTGCAATGTTCCAAACTTGCTTTACACATATGGAAAGTTTGCGTAGTATTCTTTTACTATGTTTTTGGTGTGTTTTGGGGTTATGTTTGATATCTTTTTGCTATGGTTTGCAACATGCTTATGTGAGGTGCTCACGTAAGGTGTTGTGTTTTTGGAACTAACGAGAGTCAAGTCGAGGACTTGTGCTCGGAAGTATTGGTTGTTTGTTCATGTGCAGGTGTGGCTTGAGATCAAGACACGGCTGGTGACGGGATCCATTGAATTAGTCTTAGGGAGATGATGAGATTCAGCAACCATGTTCAGGAGGAATTGTGGTTGAGTTGATCGGGAGGTCGTGCAACATGGTTGAATCAGGAACAATGCATATGAAGGTATCGTGGACATTGTTGGAAGGTGTTTGCATGTGTGCAAGGAGTGCATGGACATGGATACATGGTGCCAAGGCATGATGAAGAGATGTGGACGTAAAAAATTAGTTGAAAAGGTCCAACCGACTAGGTTATTGACTCAGGCTGCGGCTGAGTCGTGTTTGACTCAAATATGTAAAGTTTTGAGTTGGTTATGATAGGATTTCCTGTGGGTCATGAATTTGAGTTGTTTTAGGAATTTGGGATACGTTCGAAAGGTGTTTGGAAGTCTTAACATTACTTCTATCTGCGTATAGAGAGTCTTGAGCAGTTATGGAAAGTTTTGATTCGTGAATTGAGTAGGATTAGAGTCCTAGTTAAGTTTGGTTGGCCTATGGGATGGTTATATAAGCAAGGGGGCCAGAGCTCGGTGTGAATGACTTTGGAGCTGTTCCTATTGTGTTTTGATCAATAGAATCCGTAGTTTGAAGGAACTTTTGTGCCTTGTTCGTCAGACTTATTTCAGATAACTTTTTCTCGTCGAGTTTCTGCACATCACTACCTTTCTTCGGTGGTTTTATCACAACTCGATTTTTAAGGATCTAGTTGACGTGATTATTTTCGGGTTGTATTGACAACTTGATTATTTATCATCTGTGAAAATTTCACGATCATTGGACTTGTGGTTTATGATCTACACGAGTTTCTTTGCATTGTTCCAGAACTGTTTTTCTTGGGTAGACCAGATTGATTGTTGTTCGATCTTTCGATCGTAACATGAGTTTCTCTCAACGGATTTTCGTGATTCTTGATGTGACGTATACGTGAATTGATTCTCCACAATATATACTGGTTTTGTCACAATTTATCACGTTTATATTAGTCGCACACATGATTTCTTTAATAGATCATTTTTCTGCCAAGGGGTTTTTGTTGCTTCCGGTGAAAAAGTTTTAATCTACTATTCATCCCCCCTCTCGTAGCTTTACACGTGCTCTTCGATTCAACAATTGGTATCATATCAACGGTGCTCTAATCTTTGTGATTTGCACGTGTTTTTGACTCATCATCATGCAGAAATACCCCGCAAAACCTTCTGTTTTAGTGGTATTGATTTTTAGGTTTGGAAAGCACTTATGAAAGCTTTCATCCAGGCACAAGGGTTCGCAATATGGGAAAAGGTGTACAAGACTTGCGACGTGCCGCCGAATGATCAAGTCACGGCTACTAACTTAAAGAGATGTTGACAACAACAACAAAGCCCGCAACTTGATAATCCAAGGACTAACTCAAAGCGACTTTGACCGTGTCGTACACCTCCAATCGATGTACGATGTGTGGAGAGCACTCTGTGACTACCATGAAGGATCCAACACGATCAAGGAGGTAAGACAAGATATGTTCAAGAAAGAATATATGCATTTTGATATGCAACTTGATGAGTCCATTGATGACCTCTTTGCTTGCTTTAATAAAATTCTCAGCAACTTGCATAGCGTCAATATTAATTTTTCAGATGCTAAAAATGCTAGGCAATTACTAAGTGCATTAGACATGTCAATTTTGGAGATGAAAGTCACATCTATTTGTGAATATACTGTCATAAAAACACTTACATTGGATGTGCTATATTGTAAATTGAAAACTCATTAAATTGACATAATCTCACGTAAGAATCCAAACAAGTCTCTTGCATTTGTTTCTCAACCTGATATGCCTAGCTCCGGCCAATCTTCATCTAGCAATACACTTGCTTTGCTATCTTCACTAATCCTGGAACTGATTGAAGAATTTCCAAAAGAGGAGCTAGCACTCATCTCTATTCGGTTCTCAAAAGCCTTGCAAAATGTGAGAACTAGAAGGAGAGGAAGCTCCTGACCTCAACGATGCTTTGAATGTGGTAAGACAGGACACTTTCGTACAGATTACCCTAACATTTCAGGTCCTTCTACCCGTGATGAAAAGAAAAATAAAGTCTAGTCCTCTTCTAGCAACATCAACAAGAAAAGAAGGGTTTTATAGGATGCAAATTGTTAAACAGTTTCATCACCGCACTTCAAGAACTTGGCTCGAGTGATGTAGACATTGGAAGTGACAAAAATGAAGTTGATCTGGCAAACTTGTGTTTCATGGCGGGCAAATCAAGATCAAGTATGGAGGATGCAGAACACAACAGTGACAACGAAGAGGTATGTCCCACTTGTGATGAAATGTGTGATGCTATTTCCCGTGCAACTGTTATTGTTAAGAAAAAGGACAAAAATCTTAGGTACAACGCTGTTAAAATTGAGTCACTAGAATCTAGAATTAATAGTTTGAAAACCTTGATTCCTCGTGATGGTTCTTGTTCCTCATGCGATTCAATATATGAACAATTGTTCTCCTTAAGAAGTGCAAACTCCTCCACTCTTGATAAACTTGAGTTAGAGATTGAAAAGAACAAAAAGCTTGCCTCACTTAATGACAGAAACTTAAAAGATGCTTCTTGTTCTACAATTGATTTGCATTGTTGTACCTGTAATGATCTTGAAAAGAAACTAAAAGATTCTATGAATGAAATTTCAATATTGAGCAATGCTTTACGTGCTCATGAAGTTAAATATTGTTCTAATTGCACATTAAAAGGAAAAAATTCATGTGAAAACTGTCTAGAATTGTCTAAGAAACTTGCTGACATGAATAGGACACTAGAGGACTTTTGTATTGGGAACAGAAATCTAAACTTGCTACTGAATTCATCCAAATCTTGCAATGATAAAACTGGTTTAAGTTTTGATTCTCGTGCTCATGCTAAGAAAATCCACATAAAATTATAAAGTCATTAGGAATTGGTTTGATTAAAACAATTCCTAAACCAAAAGAGGTGGTTTCTAAATCTGCAGGAGTGTTGTCACGTTCGGGTTCAAATAAATGTACCACATGCTCATCTAGACATGAACGCAAAGTTAAATTTCATTGTACCTATTGTGGTAGAGATAGTCATGTCATAGATTTTTGTTATACACTAGCTAAACAACATAAAAAGGAAAGAATGTAAGCTAGATCTCATAACACTCATTAAAAATTGTCTGCACATACTAAATTGAATGTTAGGAACATGCGACTTGCTGTTATAAGTAAAAAACATTCAAAGTTTAACTCCGGAGCTTCGGTTTTTGCCTCCAGACCTTCTGTTGTTACCTCTGGACCTTATGTTTTTGCCTCCGGAGCTACTGATTTTTGTGCTACACAAGTAACACCTTATAGGTCAATAGTTAAGAACATTAAATCTTAAACTTTGACTCATAAACCTGCTGTTTTATCTCAGATTTCACGTGTTTTTCCTCCTGCACGTCGTGTGACTCGGTACTGGATTCCTAAATGCCTTTTGACTAACCACAATATTGAGTCATCGGTATTGTTCTTCTATGTAGGTTGCACGCTTCTGGATTGTGGATTCAGGTTGCTCACGCCACATGACCAGTAACAAAGAGTGGTTCTCCTCCCTCTTTTTTCGTGTCACGTGTAGAGAATGTTACTTTTGCCAATAAATCTTCAAGTCCTATAATTGCTAAGGGTTCAGTTAGAGTAAATGATCACTACACTTTGAAAGATGTGGCACTTGTTAAAAATTTGAAATACAACTTGTTTCCGTTTCGCAACTGCTAGATAAAATCTGGAAATTATTTTCACTAAAAATTGCCGCAAAGTTGTAAATTCAAATAGTAAGCTTATTTTTAACATGTCACAATTTGGAAGAGTTTCTAAAGCTGATTTTGATATTTCTTCCTCTACGCATAGGTGTCTAGTTGCTAATTATTTAAAGGACTTATATTTTTGGCATCGTAGACTTGGTCACATAGACTTTGATCATCTAACACATGTTAGTGCTCTTGATCGCATACGTGGGCTCCCTAAGCTAAAAGGGGACAAAGAAATTGTGTGCTCTCCTTGTAGACATGCTTAGATGGTTGCAGGTTCACATACTCTTCTCACAATGATCATGACAACTGAATCGGGTCAACTTTTGCACCTTGACACTGTAGGACCTTCACGAGTTCAATCCTTCGGAGGTAAATGGTATGTTCTTGTGACTGTTGATGATTATTCTAGATACTCTTGGGTTTACTTTATGGCATCTAAGAATGAAGCTTTTAGTCACTTTAGAACTTTATTTCTTAGATTATCAATTAATTAACCAGGATCATTAAGCGCAATTAGAAGTGATAGCGGAACCGAAATTAAAAATCAATCTTTTGATCATTTTTGTGCTGAAAATGGAATAAATCATCAATTTTCTTCACCATATGTACCTCAACAAAACGGTGTTGTAGAAAGAAAGAACAGAACCTTAGTTGAGATGGCTAGGACTATGCTTGATGAATATGAAACTCCTAGGAAATTTTGGACTGATGCAATTGCAACAGTTTGTTATGTCTCAAATCGTGTTTTCTTGCGCGCTAAGATAGATAAAACACCATATGAGCTCTGGTTTAGACATAGGCCTAGTGTTACACACTTTCGCATATTTGGTTGCAAATGCTTTGTTAAGAAACATGGTAATCTTGATAAATTTGAACCTAGATCCATTGATGGCATGTTTCTTGGTTATCCATCTCATACTAGAGGCTACCGTGTGCTTTTACTAGACACTAACAAAATTGTGGAGACTTCTAAGGTGTCTTTTGATGAAGCTATCCCAAGTACTAGTTCAAACATTGCAGATACGGATCCATATCCTCAGGGGGAGGGTATTTTCAAAGAAGAAGAAGAGTCGGTGATATTGTCTGATAGTTCCGAAGCTGACACATGTCTAGCTCTAAACTTTGAATAAGCTCCGACTACCATCTCTGCTGGTCGTGATCGTCCACAAGCCAGAAGCTCATCAATCTGCGATGAACCTTATTAAGAAGAAGATTGACATATGTTCCCCTACAGATTTACAATAATCATCCTCCACAACAAATTATTGGAAGCTTGCACGAACGAGTCACACGGTCCAGGTTTTGCGATCCAAACTCTCTTGCTCATTTTGCTTTTGTTGCTTCTTTTGAACCCAAAGATATATCACATGCCCTCACTAATGAATCTTGGATTATTGCCATGCAAGAAGAGTTAGAAAATTTTGAATGAAATAATGTTTGGAAACTTGTGCCTCCACCTCAAGGTCACACTTTAGTTGGAACTAAATGGGTGTTTAAAAATAAACAAAGTTAGGATGGGGTTGTGGTTAGGAATAATGTTAGGTTGGTTGCTCATGATTTCACACAAATTGAAGGTCTATATTTTGATGAAACTTTTGCTCCTGTTGCTAGATTAGAAACCATAATAATTTTGTTAGTTTTTGCTGCATCTAAAGGTTTCAAGTTATATCAAATTGATGTTAAAAGTGCTTTTTTTAATGGCTATATAGATGAGGAGGTTTATATCAAGCAACCACCAGGTTTTGAAAATCCAGATTTTCCTAATCATGTCTACAAACTGTCCAATGCCTTGTACAGTCTCAAAGAAGCCCTTAGAGCATGGTATGATAGGTTAAAAACATTCTTACTTGAAAAGGGGTTTACCATGGGCAAGGTTGATAAAACTCTTTTTGTGCTTAAGCATGGCAGTGACTCATTATTCGTTCAAGTGTATGTGGATGATATTATCTTTGGTTGTGCTTCTCATGATCTTGTGTCCAAGTTTTCAGCTATAATGAGTCCAGAATTTGAGAGGAGTATGATGGGAGAAATCACACACTTTTTGGGGCTGCGAATCAAGCAAACTAAGAAGGGAACCTTTGTACATCAAGAGAAGTATACACGAGACCTTCTTAAGCGCTTCAACATGGAAAAAATCAAGCCTCTTCGGACACCAATGGGAACAGCAATGACACTTGAACTTGATGAAGATGGTGAACCCATGGATCAAAAAGAATATAGAAGCCTGATCGGATCACTTTTGTACCTCACGACATCAAGACCAGACATACAATTTAGCGTATGTCTTTGTGCACGGTTTCAAGCTTCCCCACGTGCTTCACATCGTAAAGCTATCAAAAGGATTCTCAGGTACTTACATGGAACTAAAAAATTTGGCATTTTCTTCCTTCTTCCTTAACCGTTATTTTGAAAGTTTTTTTGGATGCTGATTTTGAGGGTTGTAGGATTTATAGTAAAAGTACTTCCAGTGCTTGTCATTTTCTTGGTAATTCACTTGTTGCTTGGTCCTCTAGAAAACAAAACTCAGTTGCGCAATCTAGCTGAATCTGAATATGTAGCTACTGCTAGTGCTTGCTCACAAATTCATTGGATTCTTCAAACACTTAAGGACTGTGGGGTTGATCTAGATCGTGTTCCATTGTTTTGTGATAACACTACTTGCATTTGCATTGCTAAAAACCCCGTGCAACATTGGAGAACTAAGCACATTGACATTAGGTATCACATTCTCTGTGATAATGTTGAAAAAGGAAACATTGTGCTTCACCATGTAGATACCGAACAACAATTGGCTGACATTTTCACAAAACCTTTAGATTTCACTCATTTTTGTTACATTCATAGTGAAATAGGGGTTATACATCCTCATGGATTAAAAGGAGGGGGAGTTTTGAAACTTGGGAAGGCTATGTGTGAATCTGAAATAAAAATAATATGAGCATAGTATTTCATAAATATATGACTTTGTGATTCCTTTTACATGGTGAAAATTCTTACTACATTACTCATGTTATACATTTTGTAGTTTTTGCCATGACTAGTAATTGGAATAATTACTTACACTAAATCTGGTCATGATCGAACCTTCTCGCTGTTTTGAACTTGCTGCATGCTCATAGGTGCTTTTAATAATGAAAAATTAATCAATCAACTATCAGCATGTTGAGCTTTTATGATGAAATAAAAATGAGAAAAGATCAAGAGAATATGCATGCATCACACTTCTTCTTTTCAGATGGCTTATCATTGCACTTAGATGTGAACTTGGAAGAAGTTGTGTATGACTAAAACCATGTCCTTAAGCTTCTGATTGTTAAATGACATAGGCTTGGCTTGGTTGGTTAGAATAAGGCAGATGCGCATACTCTCTTGCAAATTTCATATGATCAAAATTTGTGCTTAAAAGAAAAAATTGCAGCAACAAGTGTCATGCTTTGAGGACATTAAATAGTTTGGTTTGTGAGATCTTGAGTTACTTAAATTGAAAACTACATTTGATCTCTAGCATGGCTTACACTACTTTATGTATCTCATTGTTGTGGTAGTGTAAGTTACTTGATAGTATGACTTGGATGAGCCTTGTTTTATATGTATATGTTATAATGTGCAAATAACAAATTAAAATTTCTCTTTGTACCTTGCTCAATACATTGTCAAAGGGGGAGAAGTATGCAAGGGGAGAAATATGTATAGGGAGAGAAATTTATTTCTATCACATTTCATTTTCAAAAAGGGGGAGAAATTGTTTTCAAAACTTTTCATGTGAATAAGCCAATGTTCGGATTTTAAGTGTGTTTCCAATGCATTCATCAAGGGGGAGATTGTGAGACCTATGTGTGCCGAATACATTGGCTTTGACAATAAATGTTTTGAATACTGCCAAAACACCTTTCTAACAAGGTCCGACTCTAGGCCCGAGCTCTTGCAAGGTCTGACAATAGGTCCAGCTTGTTTTGGGTAGCTCCGACAAGGTCTGACATAAGGTCCGACTTGCTTTGTCTAGGTCCAACTTACTTTTGATAGAACTGACTTCTTCGTCATGGTCTGACTTGTTTTTACTAGGTCTGACTAGCTTTGATAAGATCTGGCGCTAGGTCCGACTAGCTTTGGTAAGCTCCGGCGCTAGGTTCGACTAGCTTTGGTAAGCTCCGGCGCTAGGTCCAACTATCTTTGGTAAGCTCAAGCGCTAGGTCCTGCTAGCTTTGGTAAACTTCGTCTCAGGGTCTGGTTAGCTTTGGCAAGGTCCGGTGCTAGATTGCAGTGGTTCTGCTTTTATCTTGCAATGTTTCAAACTTGCTTTAAACTTATGGAAAGTTTGCTTAATATTATTTTACTAAGTTTTTGGGGTGTTTTGGTGGTTATGGTTGATATGTTTTTTCTATGGTTTGCAACATGCTTATGTGAGGTGCTCACGTAAGGTGTTGTACTTTCAGAACTAACGATAGTCAAGTTGAGAACTTGTGCTCAGAAGTATTGGTTGTTTGTTCATGTGCAGGTGTTGCTTGAGTTCAAGACATGGAAGCAGTTTTCACGTGTGCAAGGAGTGCATGGACGTGTCTACATGGTTCCAAGGCATGATGAAGAGATGTGGACGTAAAAAATTGGTCGGAATGGTCCAACCGACTAGGTTATTGACTCAGGTTGTGGCTGAGTCGTGTTTGACTCAAATATGAAAAGTTTTGAGTTGGTTATGATTGGATTTCGTGTTGGTCATTGTAAGTGCATCTAGGATATCCCTTGTGGGTTTTGGCTAATTGATGACAAACATATGAGATCCTAATGAAACTATTGAGATGATTGCGGGACAAACAAAGTGAAACAGCTCGGTGCACACAAAAAGGTGAAAAATGGAGTGGTGTCCAAAGAGGGATACTTTGATGGAACTTGGAAGAACAAATTAGATTTTAAATGTATAGGGAGTGTATGAAAGACACACTCCAAGAGCTCACGACTTTGCGCAGGGGTACGGGTTTTAAAATTAACCTAACTTTCACAGTGCATCGGACTAGTCCGATCGTGGAACGGACTAGTCCGCCAGACTTTTTGGAGTCTCCCATCTCTGGAGACCAGACTAGTCCGTGTGTCCCCCGGACTAGTCCGCCGAACTTTCTGGAGTTCACCTTCACGCAGCACCTGACTAGTCCGATAGACTTTCTGGAGTCTCCCATCTCTAGAGGCTGGACCAGTCCGTGTGTCCATCGGACTAGTCTGCCGAACTTACTGGAGTCTGTTTTCACAATAGGCCGGAGTAGTCCGTTTCCAACCGGACTAGTCCGGTAGACTTTCTGGACTTCGAGTTACACTGTGACCGGACAAGTCCGGACTTGCACCGGACTAGTCCAGTATTAGGGTTTTTCAACGGTAACTTTTTGGAAACCATATAAATAGAGAATCCACGGCCTTCCACAAAAGACACACGTCGAATAATGCTGAAAACACAAACCCTAGTGCCGCCACTTTGTCCCAAAAGCCCAAAACACATCTCCCCACACATCTAAGGTGCAAAAAGAGTCAAATCATTTGAACACTTGGATTTGAGATTGGGAGATCTTCGTTCCTTCGTTGCGAGCTCTTGGGGTTTGATCTTTCTACACTCATACTTTGCATTGTAATACATTCAAGTGTATTCGATCTCCTCTTTCATTGTAATTCTCATGGGAGCCCTCAACGTGTGAGGTTGCCTCACAAACTCGGTGATTAACCGTGCTAGTGGAATCAAGTCGGCCTATGTGGTGACTTGAAGAGGGAAAGGGTTGGAGACCCGACTCTGTGTGAGCATCCTCAACGAGGACGTAGATCTCGTGGTGAGATCGAACCTCGAGAAAAATTCATGTCTCTTGTGCCTCATTTACTTTACTTTTTGTTCACTAGATCACTTGATTGCTAAACCACAATTTAACTTGATTATAAGTCTTCACGTGCATTCATACAATAATCTTAAATCCAAGAATATGTTGTTCTAATTTCCACTGCTAAAAGAACCTAGTTTCCCAAATAACACTTAATCAATTCACATATTTCAGCACACCGGACTAGTCCGCCCACACAACCGGACTAGTCCAGTCAATAAAGTTTTTGACGACTCTATTAAGTGCGCAGGAAATTCAAAAGGCCTATTCACCCCCCCTAGGCCACATTCAATTGGTATTAGAGCAAGGTTCTCCGCCAACGAGACTCACATCTCGGAGAGATCAATGGCCTCTGGGAAGAACAACGATATACCGAAGATGAACATTAGTGAGGAAGAACAAGAAGCTAAAGCCTTCGATGTGCTGAAAGAAAGTCCACGTGATGATGAAGAAGTGCGACAGCTAAAGGCACTCCTGAGAAAGAAACTGCTAGGACAAAAAGGAAAAGAAGAAGAGAAGACGACGGGGAGTGGTCATCACGACTACTCCCGACATCCTTACATCTACAACCGTCTCAATTCAAACAATCACTATCTCTCCATTCCTATGGGAAAGCCTCCACAGTTTGATGGAAGTGACTACACCATGTGGAAGTACGACATGAAAATGCATCTAATATCCCTGAATCCTAGTCTGTGGCACATTGTTTGCACAGGCATAGATATCCCGGACACGAATGAGGAACTCACTCCAGAACAAGAACAAGAGATTCACAGAAACGCACAAGCCATTGCCGTGATCACATCATCACTATGCAGAGAGGAATTCACCAAGATCGATGGCTTAGAAAGTGCAAAAGAAATCTGGGATACACTTAAGACAGCTCAAAAAGGAAATAGGTCGGTTCATGAAGCTAAAATTGAGATGCTTGCATGAGAGTTGGGGAGATTTGCTATTGAATAAGGCGAATCACCTCAAGACATGTACAACCGGATGAAGGCACTCATCAACAAAATTCATGGCTATGGAAGTAAAAAATGAACGGATCACGAGGTGGTCAAAAGAATGATTAGAGCCTTCATGCCAAGGAATGTCACACTTTGCTCAATGATTAGAGAAAGCCATGGATTTCACAAAATGACTCCCGATGAGTTATTGGGGAAGATCATAAATCATGAAATGATGGAGAAAGAGGCTTAATACATCAAAGTCTTAGCCGAACTCACCTCTTCCAAAAAGAAAGAAGTTGCTCTCAAAGCAACGTGCAGACCCAAACTCAAAGAAATTCGTGAAGACCAAGACGACGGGCATACAAGCGACGAGAGTACCGATCTTGATGATGAAGAAATGGTACTGTGACGCCAGGTTCCGAAAATGAACCAAGCTATCGCATATGTGTGCCCAGGATGTTCAACACACATACACGAGTGATTCACAAATGATAAACAGATAATTACCACAGCTCAAATTATTAAATAAGTACTCTTATTACACAATTCATTAAATCCTCGAATACAAGCTCTAATGAATATTAATGACTGGTTCAACTAATGCAGCGGAAATAAACTAATTAAGCAACTAAGCAACTAAGCAAAAGGGATAGCGCAGCTCCATGCAACACCACAGGCAAAGCTGACGGTAGACACGGCCTAGATCTCCGCATTATCGCCATTAAACTCACAATTCTGACCTGCAACTGTTGGGGTGGGGGATTGCAAGAGTGAGTACATGTCGTACTCAGCAAGTGTGGAAAGTATGACATGTGGCTGATTCAAATGACGACAATAATAATGGCTAAGTGCTGAAAAGTACAGTAAAACATTTGAAAAGCAATATATGTATTATGTGTATGCAAACCCATCATAAACCATGTGACAATCATAATACCAGTCCATAATTCACTATTACCAATAACCATAATCAATGTCATAAACCATAATTCTATCCATAACCATAACCATATTCAGAATATCAACCATAACCATTACCAAACCATAACCATTCCAATAACCATCCCATTACCAAATTCCCTCTAATCATGTAGGTCATCCAGGCGCTCATAACCGGGAGCACGGCTATCATGATAGTTTTAGTTAACTCTGCAGAGTTTGTACCTCTTTACCCACGTGTTTGTGATTCCATCACCCGTCGGCGACTAAAGAACCTCCCTTATGCCAATTACACATCCTTTGGTGTATGGCCAAGAGATCACAAAATAGCCTTTACAAAGGGATTACTAGCCTATTCAGACCCCACTGAGGTTTCACCGGTGGCGATGCCTCCAACTGAGCACATCTTCAACCAAGGGCCCCCTCTTGAGCCATTCGGATCCCAGGGTAGTCCCACCAATCATCAACAAACCCAATCCAACTACCCCTTCCCCGAGCATCCACAATGGTCCAAACAGCACTAGCAAAGCCCTAATTAATCAGCTACGCCGCACCCATACTTGGCCTCGTGGTGGCACTGTAGTCCTGGCGTATTCTCGCATGAACCGGTCCTTAGATCTAAAGCAAGCAAACCACCATAACATCCAACCCATCCACATACCAGGCTTGCTTAGATCACCCATCGTATTGACCAATTCACATTAACCAAAATATCATTGATGCAATATTTAAATGCGTAGTGTTGGTTTTTCCATCCCAATTAATTAAGCGAAGCAAAAAGGTAAAAACCCTGCCCGGCTCTCTACCATAAATTCCAGGTGACAAGGTTGGTTTAACAAATCTAGTAAACTTTCTACCATCGGATTCCCATCAAATTGACACAGCATGCAGTTTTGCAAACAAAACATTTATTTAAAACAGGATCAATATGCTT
Source organism: Tuctoria greenei (assembly GCA_036927565.1). Classification (NCBI taxonomy): domain Eukaryota; kingdom Viridiplantae; phylum Streptophyta; class Magnoliopsida; order Poales; family Poaceae; genus Tuctoria; species Tuctoria greenei. Next base: position 54,073,395 of record JAYESD010000004.1, read on the forward strand.
CAAGGACACTTGCCTTGCTCCGGCGGATGAGGTTGCTCAAGCGCTTCGAAATCTTGATTCTGAAAATCCTCGTACACGACCTCTTGAGCACTTCCCTCTACTCGTGATCACACATACAAGAATATACACACAATTCAATATGATGCACACACATTAATCCACATGCGATGATATGCATGCATGCAAAGACCAATTAATTAATTAACTAGGGTTGTTTATTAATTAGATGCAACTAGTTCATACATGTTCATATGAGTTTATGGGGGTTTTAACGAGAATTAATGCTGCTGAAAATAAAATTATAATGCAACAAAATCAATTTACGTCTATTGGATCTAATACGTCGCTAAAATTCGCATCGGAAAAACGAATCCTACTGTAGATGCGATGGCTTCGATGATCGCGGGATGGGGACGATGCGTAGACAAAGTAGATGCGCAGGGTCCTCCGGCGGCACGACGACAGCGACGTGATGGCGACGACGATCTCCGGCGGACGGCAGCATCCTTCTCTTTTTCTTCTTCTTTCTCCACTTTTTTCTTCTCTATTTCCCTCCGGCGGCGCAGCCTCTGTTCTTTTTTCTTCTACCGGCTAAGGGTTTATGGCGGCGCTGGCGTTGCTCTGATCGAGAAGTACGAAGGTATTCGGTTCTATTTATAAGCGACGAGGACCAAGAGTCCGGCTCGATCACGGCCGTCGGGCGCGTAGGCGTGCGGACATGTGCGGTCGAGTGGGCGCGGTGCTGCTTCGGCTCGGTGCAGCAGGTACGCGCTGGGACTTGGTCCCGAGCGGCTACGGCGCCAGGACGGTGCAGGTAAAGTAAAACAGATTACCGCTGGAATCAAGATGGAAACTCATGTAAGAAAGAAAAAAAATAAAGAGGCTGGGTGCTTTTTATAAGGACGTGACCAGGAATCGGGTGAGTCGGGCTCGGTTTCTTTTTGGTATGGACAGCTGCTGACGTTGACTTTTTTTTCTTTTCTTTTTATTTTGGCCAGTGGCTGTTTTTTTGCCTTCTTTTATTTTTGTTATTTGCATGGCAATGGCGGGGCTTGTTTGGCCATGGCTGGGTTGACTTTTCCCTTTTCCTCTTTTTTTTCTTTTTTATTTCTTTTTTTCTTTGGTGGTGCTAGCTTCCTACGTGTGGCCTGCGTGTGCGGCTATAGATAGCCACGGTGACTTTTGTTTTTGCCCTTATTTCTTCTTTTTATTTATTTGTTTATTTATATATATATTTATTTTTTATTTTCCTATTATTTGTTATTCTTTTATTTTATTTATTTAGTTAAAGTTATTTTTTTTCTTTATGTTTGTTATTTATTAAATTATTCTTAGCAATTTATTGTTTCTTTCTTTCATAATAAATTTTCTTTTCTTTATTTCTTTCATTCCATATTCATTATGCCAATTTAATTTCTTTTAATGTACTTACTCTAGTAAACAAATTTCTTTTAACTTATTTATTTTGGTAATAAATTTTCAATACATGAGGATGAATGCAAAATGCAATATGAGATGCATATATTTTATATTTTTATTTATAGAAAAAATTTCCTCCCATTATTAACTCTAAATTCCTATTTAAATTTTTAATTTGCCAAAATTCGAAAATCAGGGTGTTACAATTCTACCCCCCTTAAAATTAATCTCGCCCTCGAGATTCGGACAGGTTGAAGAAGATATGAGAAAACCCTTGATAACATCTTCACGCTTCCATGTAGCTTCATACGGGGTCATAAATCTTCTTGTAGTGACAATCTTCCACAGAAGTAGAGACAAGAATGAAGATAGAAGGAATCCCAACCTATATGCATGCATCAAGGTATATGAAACTAAACAACTGGCTACACTAGCCTAGGTGGACATAGCAATGCTAAAGCATCCCAAAATCCTCTATTAAGCACACAAGCAAACAATACATATATAGCAAATAGCACACCAAGCAAAAACACATCGATTCCTGAGTGCTCCTATGTGCTCTAAAGTGTCCATTCTATCTAGGCTGCATCCTACGGTCAACCTGTGGCTCTGATACCAATCTATGACGCTCGGTTCCGAAAATGAACCAAGCTATCGCATATGTGTGCCCAGGATGTTCAACACACATACACGAGTGATTCACAAATGATAAACAGATAATTACCACAGCTCAAATTATTAAATAAGTACTCTTATTACACAATTTATTAAATCCTCGAATACAAGCTCTAATGAATATTAATGACTGGTTCAACTAATGCAGCGGAAATAAACTAATTAAGCAACTAAGCAACTAAGCAAAAGGGATAGCGCAGCTCCATGCAACACCACAGGCAAAGCTGACGGTAGACACGGCCTAGATCTCCGCATTATCGCCATTAAACTCACAATTCTGACCTGCAACTGTTGGGGTGGGGGATTGCAAGAGTGAGTACATGTCGTACTCAGCAAGTGTGGAAAGTATGACATGTGGCTGATTCAAATGACGACAATAATAATGGCTAAGTGCTGAAAAGTACAGTAAAACATTTGAAAAGCAATATATGTATTATGTGTATGTAAACCCATCATAAACCATGTGACCATCATAATACCAGTCCATAATTCACCATTACCAATAACCATAATCAATGTCATAAACCATAATTCTATCCATAACCATAACCATAATCAGAATATCAACCATAACCATTACCAAACCATAACCATTCCAATAACCATCCCATTACCAAATTCCCTCTAATCATGTAGGTCATCCAGGCGCTCATAACCGGGAGCACGGCTATCATGATAGTTTTAGTTAACTCTGCAGAGTTTGTACCTCTTTACCCACGTGTTTGTGATTCCATCACCCGTCGGCGACTAAAGAACCTCCCTTATGCCAATTACACATCCTTTGGTGTATGGCCAAGAGATCACAAAATAGCCTTTACAAAGGGATTACTAGCCTATTCAGACCCCACTGAGGTTTCACCGGTGGCGATGCCTCCAACTGAGCACATCTTCAACCAAGGGCCCCCTCTTGAGCCATTCGGATCCCAGGGTAGTCCCACCAATCATCAACAAACCCAATCCAACTACCCCTTCCCCGAGCATCCACAATGGTCCAAACAGCACTAGCAAAGCCCTAATTAATCAGCTACGCCGCACCCATACTTGGCCTCGTGGTGGCACTGTAGTCCTGGCGTATTCTCGCATGAACCGGTCCTTAGATCTAAAGCAAGCAAACCACCATAACATCCAACCCATCCACATACCAGGCTTGCTTAGATCACCCATCGTATTGACCAATTCACATTAACCAAAATATCATTGATGCAATATTTAAATGCGTAGTGTTGGTTTTTCCATCCCAATTAATTAAGCGAAGCAAAAAGGTAAAAACCCTGCCCGGCTCTCTACCATAAATTCCAGGTGACAAGGTTGGTTTAACAAATCTAGTAAACTTTCTACCATCGGATTCCCATCAAATTGACACAGCATGCAGTTTTGCAAACAAAACATTTATTTAAAACAGGATCAATATGCTTCAAGGACACTTGCCTTGCTCCGGCGGATGAGGTTGCTCAAGCGCTTCGAAATCTTGATTCTGAAAATCCTCGTACACGACCTCTTGAGCACTTCCCTCTACTCGTGATCACACATACAAGAATATACACACAATTCAATATGATGCACACACATTAATCCACATGCGATGATATGCATGCATGCAAAGACCAATTAATTAATTAACTAGGGTTGTTTATTAATTAGATGCAACCAGTTCATACATGTTCATATGAGTTTATGGGGGTTTTAACGAGAATTAATGCTGCTGAAAATATAATTATAATGCAACAAAATCAATTTACGTCTATTGGATCTAATACGTCGCTAAAATTCGCATCGGAAAAATGAATCCTACTGTAGATGCGATGGCTTCGATGATCGAGGGATGGGGACGATGCGTAGACAAAGTAGATGCGCAGGGTCCTCCGGCGGCACGACGACAGCGACGTGATGGCGACGACGATCTCCGGCGGACGGCAGCATCCTTCTCTTTTTCTTCTTCTTTCTCCACTTTTTTCTTCTCTATTTCCCTCCGGCGGCGCAGCCTCTGTTCTTTTTTCTTCTACCGGCTAAGGGTTTATGGCGGCGCTGGCGTTGCTCTGATCGAGAAGTACGAAGGTATTCGGTTCTATTTATAAGCGACGAGGACCAAGAGTCCGGCTCGATCACGGCCGTCGGGCGCGTAGGCGTGCGGACATGTGCGGTCGAGTGGGCGCGGTGCTGCTTCGGCTCGGTGCAGCAGGTACGCGCTGGGACTTGGTCCCGAGCGGCTACGGCGCCAGGACGGTGCAGGTAAAGTAAAACAGATTACCGCTGGAATCAAGATGGAAACTCATGTAAGAAAGAAAAAAAATAAAGAGGCTGGGTGCTTTTTATAAGGACGTGACCAGGAATCGGGTGAGTCGGGCTCGGTTTCTTTTTGGTATGGACAGCTGCTGACGTTGACTTTTTTTTTCTTTTCTTTTTATTTTGGCCAGTGGCTGTTTTTTTGCCTTCTTTTATTTTTGTTATTTGCATGGCAATGGCGGGGCTTGTTTGGCCATGGCTGGGTTGACTTTTCCCTTTTCCTCTTTTTTTTCTTTTTTATTTCTTTTTTTCTTTGGTGGTGCTAGCTTCCTACGTGTGGCCTGCGTGTGCGGCTATAGATAGCCACGGTGACTTTTGTTTTTGCCCTTATTTCTTCTTTTTATTTATTTGTTTATTTATATATATATTTATTTTTTATTTTCCTATTATTTGTTATTCTTTTATTTTATTTATTTAGTTAAAGTTATTTTTTTTCTTTATGTTTGTTATTTATTAAATTATTCTTAGCAATTTATTGTTTCTTTCTTTCATAATAAATTTTCTTTTCTTTATTTCTTTCATTCCATATTCATTATGCCAATTTAATTTCTTTTAATGTACTTACTCTAGTAAACAAATTTCTTTTAACTTATTTATTTTGGTAATAAATTTTCAATACATGAGGATGAATGCAAAATGCAATATGAGATGCATATATTTTATATTTTTATTTATAGAAAAAATTTCCTCCCATTATTAACTCTAAATTCCTATTTAAATTTTTAATTTGCCAAAATTCGAAAATCAGGGTGTTACAATTCTACCCCCCTTAAAATTAATCTCGCCCTCGAGATTCGGACAGGTTGAAGAAGATATGAGAAAACCCTTGATAACATCTTCACGCTTCCATGTAGCTTCATACGGGGTCATAAATCTTCTTGTAGTGACAATCTTCCACAGAAGTAGAGACAAGAATGAAGATAGAAGGAATCCCAACCTATATGCATGCATCAAGGTATATGAAACTAAACAACTGGCTACACTAGCCTAGGTGGACATAGCAATGCTAAAGCATCCCAAAATCCTCTATTAAGCACACAAGCAAACAATACATATATAGCAAATAGCACACCAAGCAAAAACACATCGATTCCTGAGTGCTCCTATGTGCTCTAAAGTGTCCATTCTATCTAGGCTGCATCCTACGGTCAACCTGTGGCTCTGATACCAATCTATGACGCTCGGTTCCGAAAATGAACCAATCTATCGCATATGTGTGCCCAGGATGTTCAACACACATACACGAGTGATTCACAAATGATAAACAGATAATTACCACAGCTCAAATTATTAAATAAGTACTCTTATTACACAATTCATTAAATCCTCGAATACAAGCTCTAATGAATATTAATGACTGGTTCAACTAATGCAGCGGAAATAAACTAATTAAGCAACTAAGCAAAAGGGATAGCGCAGCTCCATGCAACACCACAGGCAAAGCTGACGGTAGACACGGCCTAGATCTCCGCATTATCGCCATTAAACTCACAATTCTGACCTGCAACTGTTGGGGTGGGGGATTGCAAGAGTGAGTACATGTCGTACTCAGCAAGTGTGGAAAGTATGACATGTGGCTGATTCAAATGACGACAATAATAATGGCTAAGTGCTGAAAAGTACAGTAAAACATTTGAAAAGCAATATATGTATTATGTGTATGTAAACCCATCATAAACCATGTGACCATCATAATACCAGTCCATAATTCACCATTACCAATAACCATAATCAATGTCATAAACCATAATTCTATCCATAACCATAACCATAATCAGAATATCAACCATAACCATTACCAAACCATAACCATTCCAATAACCATCCCATTACCAAATTCCCTCTAATCATGTAGGTCATCCAGGCGCTCATAACCGGGAGCACGGCTATCATGATAGTTTTAGTTAACTCTGCAGAGTTTGTACCTCTTTACCCACGTGTTTGTGATTCCATCACCCGTCGGCGACTAAAGAACCTCCCTTATGCCAATTACACATCCTTTGGTGTATGGCCAAGAGATCACAAAATAGCCTTTACAAAGGGATTACTAGCCTATTCAGACCCCACTGAGGTTTCACCGGTGGCGATGCCTCCAACTGAGCACATCTTCAACCAAGGGCCCCCTCTTGAGCCATTCGGATCCCAGGGTAGTCCCACCAATCATCAACAAACCCAATCCAACTACCCCTTCCCCGAGCATCCACAATGGTCCAAACAGCACTAGCAAAGCCCTAATTAATCAGCTACGCCGCACCCATACTTGGCCTCGTGGTGGCACTGTAGTCCTGGCGTATTCTCGCATGAACCGGTCCTTAGATCTAAAGCAAGCAAACCACCATAACATCCAACCCATCCACATACCAGGCTTGCTTAGATCACCCATCGTATTGACCAATTCACATTAACCAAAATATCATTGATGCAATATTTAAATGCGTAGTGTTGGTTTTTCCATCCCAATTAATTAAGCGAAGCAAAAAGGTAAAAACCCTGCCCGGCTCTCTACCATAAATTCCAGGTGACAAGGTTGGTTTAACAAATCTAGTAAACTTTCTACCATCGGATTCCCATCAAATTGACACAGCATGCAGTTTTGCAAACAAAACATTTATTTAAAACAGGATCAATATGCTTCAAGGACACTTGCCTTGCTCCGGCGGATGAGGTTGCTCAAGCGCTTCGAAATCTTGATTCTGAAAATCCTCGTACACGACCTCTTGAGCACTTCCCTCTACTCGTGATCACACATACAAGAATATACACACAATTCAATATGATGCACACACATTAATCCACATGCGATGATATGCATGCATGCAAAGACCAATTAATTAATTAACTAGGGTTGTTTATTAATTAGATGCAACCAGTTCATACATGTTCATATGAGTTTATGGGGGTTTTAACGAGAATTAATGCTGCTGAAAATAAAATTATAATGCAACAAAATCAATTTACGTCTATTGGATCTAATACGTCGCTAAAATTCGCATCGGAAAAACGAATCCTACTGTAGATGCGATGGCTTCGATGATCGCGGGATGGGGACGATGCGTAGACAAAGTAGATGCGCAGGGTCCTCCGGCGGCACGACGACAGCGACGTGATGGCGACGACGATCTCCGGCGGACGGCAGCATCCTTCTCTTTTTCTTCTTCTTTCTCCACTTTTTTCTTCTCTATTTCCCTCCGGCGGCGCAGCCTCTGTTCTTTTTTCTTCTACCGGCTAAGGGTTTATGGCGGCGCTGGCGTTGCTCTGATCGAGAAGTACGAAGGTATTCGGTTCTATTTATAAGCGACGAGGACCAAGAGTCCGGCTCGATCACGGCCGTCGGGCGCGTAGGCGTGCGGACATGTGCGGTCGAGTGGGCGCGGTGCTGCTTCGGCTCGGTGCAGCAGGTACGCGCTGGGACTTGGTCCCGAGCGGCTACGGCGCCAGGACGGTGCAGGTAAAGTAAAACAGATTACCGCTGGAATCAAGATGGAAACTCATGTAAGAAAGAAAAAAAATAAAGAGGCTGGGTGCTTTTTATAAGGACGTGACCAGGAATCGGGTGAGTCGGGCTCGGTTTCTTTTTGGTATGGACAGCTGCTGACGTTGACTTTTTTTTTCTTTTCTTTTTATTTTGGCCAGTGGCTGTTTTTTTGCCTTCTTTTATTTTTGTTATTTGCATGGCAATGGCGGGGCTTGTTTGGCCATGGCTGGGTTGACTTTTCCCTTTTCCTCTTTTTTTTCTTTTTTATTTCTTTTTTTCTTTGGTGGTGCTAGCTTCCTACGTGTGGCCTGCGTGTGCGGCTATAGATAGCCACGGTGACTTTTGTTTTTGCCCTTATTTCTTCTTTTTATTTATTTGTTTATTTATATATATATTTATTTTTTATTTTCCTATTATTTGTTATTCTTTTATTTTATTTATTTAGTTAAAGTTATTTTTTTTCTTTATGTTTGTTATTTATTAAATTATTCTTAGCAATTTATTGTTTCTTTCTTTCATAATAAATTTTCTTTTCTTTATTTCTTTCATTCCATATTCATTATGCCAATTTAATTTCTTTTAATGTACTTACTCTAGTAAACAAATTTCTTTTAACTTATTTATTTTGGTAATAAATTTTCAATACATGAGGATGAATGCAAAATGCAATATGAGATGCATATATTTTATATTTTTATTTATAGAAAAAATTTCCTCCCATTATTAACTCTAAATTCCTATTTAAATTTTTAATTTGCCAAAATTCGAAAATCAGGGTGTTACAATTCTACCCCCCTTAAAATTAATCTCGCCCTCGAGATTCGGACAGGTTGAAGAAGATATGAGAAAACCCTTGATAACATCTTCACGCTTCCATGTAGCTTCATACGGGGTCATAAATCTTCTTGTAGTGACAATCTTCCACAGAAGTAGAGACAAGAATGAAGATAGAAGGAATCCCAACCTATATGCATGCATCAAGGTATATGAAACTAAACAACTGGCTACACTAGCCTAGGTGGACATAGCAATGCTAAAGCATCCCAAAATCCTCTATTAAGCACACAAGCAAACAATACATATATAGCAAATAGCACACCAAGCAAAAACACATCGATTCCTGAGTGCTCCTATGTGCTCTAAAGTGTCCATTCTATCTAGGCTGCATCCTACGGTCAACCTGTGGCTCTGATACCAATCTATGACGCTCGGTTCCGAAAATGAACCAAGCTATCGCATATGTGTGCCCAGGATGTTCAACACACATACACGAGTGATTCACAAATGATAAACAGATAATTACCACAGCTCAAATTATTAAATAAGTACTCTTATTACACAATTCATTAAATCCTCGAATACAAGCTCTAATGAATATTAATGACTGGTTCAACTAATGCAGCGGAAATAAACTAATTAAGCAACTAAGCAAAAGGGATAGCGCAGCTCCATGCAACACCACAGGCAAAGCTGACGGTAGACACGGCCTAGATCTCCGCATTATCGCCATTAAACTCACAATTCTGACCTGCAACTGTTGGGGTGGGGGATTGCAAGAGTGAGTACATGTCGTACTCAGCAAGTGTGGAAAGTATGACATGTGGCTGATTCAAATGACGACAATAATAATGGCTAAGTGCTGAAAGTACAGTAAAACATTTGAAAAGCAATATATGTATTATGTGTATGTAAACCCATCATAAACCATGTGACCATCATAATACCAGTCCATAATTCACCATTACCAATAACCATAATCAATGTCATAAACCATAATTCTATCCATAACCATAATCAGAATATCAACCATAACCATTACCAAACCATAACCATTCCAATAACCATCCCATTACCAAATTCCCTCTAATCATGTAGGTCATCCAGGCGCTCATAACCGGGAGCACGGCTATCATGATAGTTTTAGTTAACTCTGCAGAGTTTGTACCTCTTTACCCACGTGTTTGTGATTCCATCACCCGTCGGCGACTAAAGAACCTCCCATATGCCAATTACACTTCCTTTGGTGTATGGCCAAGAGATCACAAAATAGCCTTTACAAAGGGATTACTAGCCTATTCAGACCCCACTGAGGTTTCACCGGTGGCGATGCCTCCAACTGAGCACATCTTCAACCAAGGGCCCCCTCTTGAGCCATTCTGATCCCAGGGTAGTCCCACCAATCATCAACAAACCCAATCCAACTACCCCTTCCCCGAGCATCCACAATGGTCCAAACAGCACTAGCAAAGCCCTAATTAATCAGCTATGCCGCACCCATACTTGGCCTCGTGGTGGCACTGTAGTCCTGGCGTATTCTCGCATGAACCGGTCCTTAGATCTAAAGCAAGCAAACCACCATAACATCCAATCCATCCACATACCAGGCTTGCTTAGATCACCCATCGTATTGACCAATTCACATTAACCAGAATATCATTGATGCAATATTTAAATGCGTAGTGTTGGTTTTTCCATCCCAATTAATTAAGCGAAGCAAAAAGGTAAAAACCCTTCCCGACTCTCTACCATAAATTCCAGGTGACAAGGTTGGTTTAACAAATCTAGTAAACTTCCTACCATAGGATTCCCATCAAATTGACACAGCATGCAGTTTTGCAAACAAAACATTTATTTAAAACAGGATCAATATGCTTCAAGGACACTTGCCTTGCTCCGGCGGATGAGGTTGCTCAAGCGCTTCGAAATCTTGATTCTGAAAATCCTCGTACACGACCTCTTGAGCACTTCCCTCTACTCGTGATCACACATACAAGAATATACACACGATTCAATATGATGCACACACATTAATCCACATGCGATGATATGCATGCATGCAAAGACCAATTAATTAATTAACTAGGGTTGTTTATTAATTAGATGCAACTAGTTCATACGTGTTCATATGAGTTTATGGGGGTTTTAACGAGAATTAATGCTGCTGAAAATAAAATTATAATGCAACAAAATCAATTTACGTCTATTGGATCTAATACGTCGCTAAAATTCGCATCGGAAAAACGAATCCTACTGTAGATGCGATGGCTTCGATGATCGCGGGATGGGGACGATGCGTAGACAAAGTAGATGTGCAGGGTCCTCCGGCGGCACGACGACAGCGAAGCGATGGCGACGACGATCTCCGGCGGACGGCGGCATCCTTCTCTTTTTCTTCTTCTTTCTCCACTTTTTTTCTTCTCTCTTTCTCTCCGGCAGCGCAGCCTCTGTTCTTTTTTCTTCTACCGGCTAAGGGTTTATGGCGGCGCTGGCGTTGCTCTGATCGAGAAGTACGAAGGTATTCGGTTCTATTTATAAGCGACGAGGACCAAGAGTCCGGCTCGATCACGGCCGTCGGGCGCGTAGGCGTGCGGACATGTGCGGTCGAGTGGGTGCGGTGCTGCTCCGGCTCGGTGCAGCAGGTACGCGCTGGGACTTGGTCCCGAGCGGCTACGGCGCCAGGACGGTGCAGGTAAAGTAAAACAGATTACCGCTGGAATCAAGATGGAAACTCACGTAAGAAAGAAAAAAAATAAAGAGGCTGGGTGCTTTTTATAAGGACGTGACCAAGAATCGGGTGAGTCTGGCTCGGTTTCTTTTTGGTATGGACAGCTGCTGACGTTGACTTTTTTTTTCTTTTCCTTTTATTTTGGCCAGTGGCTGTTTTTTTTGCCTTCTTTTATTTTTGTTATTTGCATGGCAATGGCGGGGCTTGTTCGGCCATGGCTGGGTTGACTTTTTCCTTTTCCTCTTTTTTTTCTTTTTTATTTCTTTTTTTCTTTGGTGGTGCTAGCTTCCTACGTGTGGCCTGCGTGTGCGGCTATAGATAGCCACGGTGACTTTTGTTTTTGCCCTTATTTCTTCTTTTTATTTATTTGTTTATTTATATATATATTTATTTTTTATTTTCCTATTATTTGTTATTCTTTTATTTTATTTATTTAGTTAAAGTTATATTTTTTTTTCTTTATGTTTGTTATTTATTAAATTATTCTTAGCAATTTATTGTTTCTTTCTTTCATAATAAATTTTCTTTTCTTTATTTCTTTCATTCCATATTCATTATGCCAATTTAATTTCTTTTAATGTACTTACTCTAGTAAACACATTTCTTTTAACTTATTTATTTTGGTAATAAATTTTCAATACATGAGGATGAATGCAAAATGCAATATGAGATGCATATATTTTATATTTTTATTTATAGAAAAAATTTCCTCCCATTATTAACTCTAAATTCCTATTTAAATTTTTAATTTGCCAAAATTCGAAAATCAGGGTGTTACAGGTACTCTTTATCAAGAAGTTCAAGCGCGTGATGAAAAAAAGACACGGCGACAACTCAAATGAAGGAAAAAGCAAGGATAAAGGAAAATCCAAGGCTCGACGCACTTGCTACAACTGCGGAGAGTATGGTCACTTTATGGTGGACTGCTCTTACGAAGAAAACAAAAAGAAGAAGGAATCAAGACCTCAAGAAAAGAAAATATTAGAAAAAGAAGACAAGCCCATCAAGCTCACATTGGCAAGGAGTGGGACTCAAACGACGAGTCCTCCTCCGATGAAGAAGAAGAGATAGCCACTATCGCAGTCAAGAAACCTACTATGAAAGCCACACTCTTCCCAAACATGGGAGGATGAGATATGAACAACCACACTTGCCTTATGGCTAAGGAAGGCAAGAAATATGTTCGACTTACTCCTCCCACACTAAATTCCTCTATTGATGACTTTGATAGCTCTAGTGATAATGAAGAAATGTTTAGAGGATTAAGTAAAACTGCTTTAAAGAAAACGGAAATGTTGTAGAATGAAATCTTTGAAAAGGAGGAACTTGTTAACTGACAAGAAGATATGCTCATCCGTGAAAGGAAGAGATATCAAGAAGTTGAAAAGCTTCTCGAGCTTGAAAGAGAGAAGAACGATTCGCTTGAAGTTGAGCTAGCCTTGAGTAAGGAAACTTACTCAAAGCCAGAGGACTCGCATATTGCAATCAAGGAAGAACTTGCTAACTTGTCAAAAGTTAACAAGATCCTTAAAGTGCAAGTTGAGTCGCTCAAACAATGTGACTCCTCTTCCTCCAAAGATATGAGTTCGACAACAATCAGAACTTGCACTTGCTCTAGTAAGAAGAATGTTATTTCAAATACTTCAACTTCTCATAATATGCATGCTTCTCCAAGCGGCATCTTTGATAAGGAGAAGATCAAATATGCACGCAGTGCATATATGGTCACAAGACCTCCTAATGTCAAAGATGGCCTTGGTTTTGACAGGAACAAACACATGTCTACTCCTAATCATGCTAAGAATAGAATTGCTTTGTTAAGGAAAAATCCCACGAATCTGATTTACAAATATTGTTTCATACATTTGATGCTTCATATGCTCTTATGAAAGCCAAATATGGAAAAGTCATTGCTAAATATACAGGGCCACGCCACAAGAACTTGAATACTTGTGTGTGGGTGCCCAAGACTCTTGTGAATAACCTGAGAGGACCCAAGCAAGCTTGGGTATCTAAAACCAAAGAATAATTTTTTGTTGCAGGCTTACTCCTCCGGTGGATCTAAATGGGTGCTAGATAGCGGATGCACAAATCACATGACCGGAGAGAGAGGCATGTTTGTGGAGTACGAGTATAACAATGATCCAAGTGAAGGCATATTCTTTGGAGACAACAGCCAAGGAAAGGTCCTTGGTAGCGGTAACATTGAAATATCCTCTCAACACACCTTATCTAATGTTTTACATGTAGACTCTATAGATTATAACCTTTTGTCAATATCTCAACTATGCGAGAAAGGTTACAACTGTTTATTCACTAATGAGGGTGTGACCGTTTTTAGAAGAAGCGATGGCTCGATTGCATTCAAGGGAATGTTGAAGGGAAAGCATTATCTTGTTGACTTCAACAAAGATAAATCCGAACTCAACACTTTCTTGGTTGCTAAGACCAACATGGGATGGTTGTGGCATAGACGGCTAGCCCATGTTGGGATGAGAAATCTGCAAAAACTTCTAAAAGGTGGTCACATCTGTGGTCTTAAGGATGTGGTTTTTGAAAAAGACAGGCCGTGCAGCGCTTGTCAAGCAGGAAAACAGGTCGGAGCACCACACCCCGCCAAGAATGTGATGACTACCGCACGACCGCTAGAACTCCTTCACATGGATCTCTTTTGTCCAATTTCGTACATCAGCATCAGCGGTAACAAATTCGGTTTAGTAATTGTTGATGATTTTTCAAGATTTACCTAGGTATTTTTCTTGTATGATAAACCAGAAACTCAGGGAATCCTCAAGAAGTTCTTGAAAAGAGCTCAGAACGAATTCTCATCAACCATAAAGAACATCAGAAGTGACAATGGGACAGAATTCAAGAACCTCCAAGTTGAAGAGTATCTCGATGAAGAAGGGATAAAGCATGAGTTCTCGGCACCCTACTCCCCTCAGCATAACGGAGTGGTCGAAAGGAAGAATAGAACATTGATCGAAATGGCAAGAACTATGTTGGATGAATACAAGACATCAGATCGGTTTTGGGCAGAAGCGGTGAACACCGCTTGTCATGCCACAAATCGGTTGTACCTTCACCGACTACTGAAGAAAACTCCATATGAGCTTCTTACCAGTAAAAAGCCTAATGTTTCTTATTTCAAAGTCTTTGGTTGCAAATGTTTTATTCTAAACAAGAAACAGAGGGCCTCGAAGTTCTCTTCAAAGTCCGATGAAGGGTTCTTGCTCGAATATGAATCGAATGCCTACGCCTATCGTGTCTTCAACAAGGTGTCCGGCCTTGTCGAAGTAGCACGTGACGTGGTGTTCGATGAATCTAACGGCTCACAAGTGGAGCAAGTTGATAAGTGTGTGCTAGATAAAGAGGAAGCTCCATATGAAGCACTGAAGAAAACGGGACATGGTGATATCTTACCACAAGAGTGAACATTCGACTCAAATGCACAAGATGAACATTAACACGGAGGCAATGATCAAGGGGGATCCCTTTCACAAGATCAAGATGAGGAAGATCAAGAAGATCAAGACAATCATGGAAGCAATGATCTAGGGGGAGACAATGCACATGAAGATAATGAAGAACAAGCAACTACACAAGTTCCACACCCAAGAGTACATCAGAGCGTGCAAAGAGACCATCCTGTCAACAATATCATTGGAGATATTGCTAAGGGAGTAACTACTAGATCTCGAGTTGCAAATTTCTGTGAATACTATTCTTTTGTGTCTTTTCTAGAACCATACAGGGTAGAAGAAGCCTGAAGGGATCTAGACTGGGTGGTGGCAATGCAAGAGGAGTTGAACAACTTCAAAATAAATGAAGTGTGGGAGCTGGTGGAGAGACCAAGGGCGAACATTGTTGGAACCAAGTGGGTCTTTTGAAACAAGCAAGGTGAGCATGGAGTAGTAACAAGAAATAAAGCGAGATTGGTGGCCAAGGGCTATTCTCAGGTCGAAGGTTTGGACTTCGATGAAACTTTCGCACCTGTAGCTAGACTTGAGTCCATTCGTATTTTATTGGCATATGCTACTCACCATAATTTTAAGTTGTATCAAATGGACCTCAACAATGCCTTCTTGAATGGCCAGATAAAGGAGGAAGTTTATGTGGAGCAGCCACCAGGATTCGAAGACCAAAGGTATCCCAACCATGTCTACAAACTGCGTAAGGCTCTCTATGGCCTCAAACAAGCTCCTCGAGCTTGGTATGAGTGCCTTAGAGATTTTATGACTCAAAATGGATTCAAAATTGGTAAAGCTGACTATACACTCTTCACTAAACATTGTGATGATCATCTATTCGCATGTCAAATTTATGTTGATGACATTATCTTTGGATCCACTAACAAGTCATTCGGTGAAGAATTTAGCAAAATTATGACAGATAGGTTCGAGATGTCAATGATGGGCGAATTTAAGTTCTTCTTGGGATTTCAGGTGAAGCAACTAAGAGAAGGTACATTTATAATCCAAACCAAATATACATAGGACATTCTCAAGAAATTCAATATGGACAAAGCCAAGCCCATCAAGACACCCATGGACATTAACGAACATCTCGACCTCAATGAAGACGGTCCAAATGTGGACCACAAGGTATATCGGTCCATGATCGGCTCCTTACATTATTTATGTGCATCTAGGCCAGACATTATCCTTAGTGTTTGCTTGTGTGCAAGGTTTCAAGCCGCACCTAAAGAGTGTCACTTAATTGCTGTAAAAATAATCCTAAGGTATCTTATGCACACACCCAACTTGGGCCTTTGGTACCCCAAAGGATCCAAGTTTAACTTGATAGGCTACTCTGACGCCGACTATGCAGGATGCAAAGTTGATAGAAAGAGCACGTCAGGGACTTGTCAAGTTCTTGGTGGGTCCCTAGCTTCTTAGTCATCTAAAAAGCAAAACTCCATTGCTCTTTCCACAACGGAAGCAGGGTATGTTGCAGCCAGTAGTTGTTGCGCACAACTACTTTGGATGCGACAAACTCTTAGGGACTACGACTACAATCTTAGCCATATCCCGCTTCTATGTGATAATGAAATTGCTATAAAAATTGCACAGAACCCTGTAGAGCACTCAAGAACTAAGCACATAGATATCCGTCATCACTTTCTTAGAGATCATTCATTAAAAGACGACATTGCTATTTCACATGTTAGGACTGAAAAACAACTTGCGGATATTTTCACCAAACCATTAGATGAGAAAAGGTTTTGTGAGCTTAGGAATGAACTTAATATTCTTGACTCTCGAAATGTGGCTTGAAACGTTGCATATCTGGTTGAAACTTCAAATGTTACATTTTATTGTTAAAACTGCTCCTCATCTCTTTTTCTTCTAAGAAAACTATTTCAATGAATAAATCTTGCTGTTTATGACCAATATTCCTTGTTTCTTATGTACTGGTCGTATTTATCAAGATTATTTGCAAAAGTATTTTCCTTGGATCACTTAATCATTTCTATATGTATTTAGTCTGTTGGGACTGAACTTGTCAGGTTTACCACCAGACTAGTCTGGACAGACTCTCACTCCTATGTTTTCCAGGGGCACCGGACTAGTCCGTCACCCTGACCGGACTAGTCCGGTCGGCCGCGTATATAAGCGGCTGGGCGGCCCAAATCAAAATTTTGAACCTCCCTCCACCGGTTCTCCCTCACCCCCCCTCTTCTCTCCTAAACCCTAGCCCCCAAAGAGACCATCGAGTTGAGCCCTCAAAAACTAAGTTTTCTCCGTGGGAAATCATCTCCTCAACGAGTTGATTCATCCCCTCCAGACTCATCTGGACAGATTCTTCCTCCATCAACGCGTATCTTCAAATCTCGGTAAATTTCACCCTAAAACCAAAATCTCAACTTTTATCGTTCTAGCTCGTTTTCTTTGATTCCAAGGTCGTACATGTGAAATCCCACTTTTTCCTCTTATGTGAAGTTCAACTACAAGTGGTTTATCAAACATAATGGAGGTCAACATAATTGTGCACATAAACTTGACCTCACTAAAAAGTTTTCTTTCTACTCATATTTTAATCTTGTCAATATGAGGACTGGACTTCACCCTAACCCTAGAACATTTTAAATAAACCTTTCTACAAAGTTGGGAAGTTATTAATTGCAATGGCTAGGGCAAATTATATGGCAGCAATATAAAAATCAAAACAAATGTAATTTGATTATGTTGCTATGCATATTAGGCCCTGCCAAAAAGATTCAAATCCAAGGCTCCAAATTTTTCCTTGGACTCTCAAATATCTAAATAGCTTCTCAGAAAATTTTCAAGATTTTTGAAGTACATCTTCCATTTGTTTGGACACGTACAAAGGATTCATTTCGCGTCGACGTCAAATTCAGCTTTACACTAAACTTTGCCCAAATCAACCCCTAATTTTACCTAAGACCTTTTATGGTTCAGGGACCTTTGTTTCAAAGTTTGGAGATTTTTGGACCTCAGATACTATTTAATTCAATATGGTTTATACCCATATTTGAATTCAAATTTGAATTTGCATTTGATGCAAACTATGTCCAAATTGAAATCTGATTGCAGAATTGGATTCCCCATATTTTTCTTAGCCTACCTGTAAATTTTGGGAATTTTTGGACAATGTTTTAGCTGGAATTTAGAAGAGGGGATAAGGGAGAGTGGTGGGGCCCACAGGTCAGACGATGAAACCGATTCACCGCCTCTGTTTTCTTTCCCCGGGCGACACCACGACGGCGTGCATGCCCAGCGCGACAGCAGCAAGCCACCGTCGTTTGAGCTCTATAAATAGCGCCCTGGCTCCTCCTTATCACTCCACGGTCGCCCTTATCGCCTTCCCGCATGCTAAGCCAAAGAGCAACACCATTTTTGTCCCGCGCGCAAGTTTCCAACCGCCGGCACCGCGCGCCCATTGCCGGCCAACCGTAGGCCTCTCGCGCCAAGCCTCCAACAGCTAGGTTGTTCCCCTCTCCCTCCTCTATCCTCTGGATCAATCCTTTCGTTGCTTAGTTGACGGTTTGGCTGATTTTTTGAAGCTACACCGAAGCTCGCCGTCGTGTTCACCGCACGCAGTTTCGCGTTTTGAATCCTATAGCAAACTGGTCCGTCGGGACACGCTCTACACATCGGTGAAAGCCACTCCTTGTTTACGTAAGTATCGAGCAAGTTAGCTAAGTTTTACTTTAGGCCGAAGCTTACGAACTCGCTCGGTTATTCTTTCAATTCGAGTTCCACACTTGATCACTCTCCACAATTGCTAGAAAATAGCTTCTACACTTCTTTGCACACCCTCTCGAACTGGAATCACCAAAAATAATCAACCGTAGCTCGAGAATTACGAGTTCTCCCCTCCGCCGTTAAGGAGTTGCTTCGGTCACCGTCGATGATGGTTTTGCCGACTGTTGCACGACCATCTCACCTTCCCATAACCTTCCTAGTTGTTCCAGGAGTCTTACCCCAGCATTTTTAGAAGAGTTTAGCCACGGATCGAAGGTTCCGACATGGCCGGAACCCTAGCTGCCGCCGCCGCCCATGCGCCACTGTTTCCGATCGTCGGCAAGCACCCCCCCCCCCCCCGACCCTACCATCATGCTCAGCACGTGAAATTAAGGTTGGGTGCCAAAGTTTAGGTGCTGCGGTGACTGGGAACACAGATCCGGCGAGGCTCGCCGGGGAGCGCCGCTGCAGGAGCCCCGCGCACCGCCCGCGTCGGGAGCTTGAAGACGACGCGGCGGGTCCCACGCGCCAGCGTTCTTTTAACCCGTCGGATCTGGTGTGGCCACAAGATCTACTGTGTTTACGCGCTGTATCTCTGTGGTCCCCGTGTGGTTTAAATGCCCTTGGTCCATTCTAAAACGGTGGAGCCCACGGTTTAATTCAAATTAGAAATTAATTCCAGATTTGGCTCCAAATTAGAAAATCTATAACTTTCTGTAGACTGCTCCAAAAATATTCAAACAAATTTTGTTTGAAAGACCTTGACCTCTAGTTTCTATCAGTACCAATTAGGTTCTGCGAAACTCAGAGTTAAATTCTGTATATAACATTATTCCCAAATGCAAATGCAATTTTTCCAGACGCACTTGCCACTGGAAAAATCCCCAAAATTCACATAAAATGCATTTTCCTATTTTTAACTACCAGAAAAAGTTTGGGAGCCATTGCAGCTGTTTAACCCTCTGTATAGTTCAATTCCTTTTTTCAGTTATTGAATTTTTACAGATGTTCAATTGCTTTATTTTGTCCCAAATTTGGACTGAACCTTCTTTTTGTCATATACTAGTTCCTGTAAAATCTTGGATTTAATTGACCTAATATCATAGTCCTAATTCAGTTACAAACTGAATATTTATTTAAAAGCTAAAATTCAAATATAAATAATTCCAGAAATTCTTGCCAACTTAGAAATTCAATAACTCCTTCACCAAAGCTTAGAAATTTATGAAACAAATTTTCCTAGAACCAGTACAACTTCCTCTATCATGATTATCAACTGGCAGATATGTTCAAGCTACAGTTTCTTCTTTAAAATTCTTGGAAGTTTAATACTTGCCATAATTTTAGAGACAAAAATATACTTTGATCATCTCCTGTTCTTTGCAAGAGCTTCTATCATATTTCCTAGTATATACACTCAATGCTCCAAAGCCAATTAAGGTCCCTATCATAAAATGATCACCATGGATTAAATTATGGTCTGGGTAATAATTATTTTTCAAAGTCATTCATATACATGTTATATGCATATCGTATAGTGACCGAAGTCGAGGAGGAACCAGAAGCCTTGGAAGAGCACCTTCCAGAGATTAACCCCGACTCTGACCTGCAACCAGGCAAGCCCCGGTTTGCATTTAAGTCGTTTATAAAATTTTACTTTATCACTATGAAGATTAGCATATGAAATGTGCATTACGTTTAGGATGATTGAAAACTCTAGATGCATGACCCACAATCCCATTGGTTAATTGGGTAGGTTAATCACTCAACATGTAGACTTGCTATGCTAATGTAGTAGATAAACCAGTAGAAGTCGAGTAGTTGGAATCTACTCACGAGATAGAAATTTTCATTCATCTTCACTGGGATAATATTTATAGAAAATAACTGTTACATCTAAAACTCGAGAACGGTCAGAGATGGATAGGAAGCGAGAAGACATGGTCTTGGTCGCATAGCTCTGACTGGTCAGTTAAGGCCCGTCTGTATGTGGCCCCTTCGGACAAGCTTGAATTGTACCGGCGACATAATGGACATATGGAATCCAACAAACTGACGTAACTCGATAACTGGGGTGTCGAGGCCCATTAACGCACCAACGATAGGGGTGGGTTGAGGACAGTAAGGTGTAAATTGGTCAGCGGACACATGAGGTGTTCTGTGCGGAGACCTTCTATTTGCGGAGGTGAGGCGGGCTCGGCGTTCGGGTTTCTTATGAAAGGTGAGAACAACGTATGTGTCGTGTTGTTCGGGTGTGTCCTGATTGCAATCACCGTCCCTCGCGATAATAGAGTACCACTTGTTGACTGAGCTGTGATGTAGTAAATACTAAAGAAGCCAGAAAACTATATTGTATTGAATTATTACTTGCTTTGCAACCATTTATGATTTAGATATAGTCACATTAAAGTTTACAGTTTCCCCATACTTTAGCTGTAATAGCATTATGTGCTCTGGGCATGTCATATCATCGGCAAAGCATTTCTTGTTTGATTGTGGAACCCATGATGTGCCGTGCTTGGAGAATGTCATTTGCTACTTAAAACCTGATTATAAGGATCCAGTTGTAGGCGAGTCGTTTATGCTTCACTTTACCTATGTTTAGTGTCCACCTTGCATATGTCTAGTGAGACGGGTTAGTCTTGCTGCGCCTTATGCTCACGTTTACAGTTAACGTGTTTTTGCAGGTTATACGATTGATGAACGGTTTGATGATGAGGCGGCATCCCCTCCAGGGTGTACAGCCGAGTGGGAACCCTACACGCCGCCGTGACTTGCATGTTGCTAGTGCGAAGCATCCAGGGCATGGGTGACTTTGCTTTTGCATAGCTAGTGCTGAGAGCGTAGCTATGATATATATTTCTTTCCTTCCGCTAGTATTGTAAAACTTCCGCTGTAAGATAAATAAAAGACTTCGTATTGTATTTTATTCTCGTTCTATTTTTGTATACTATTGGGTGTCGCATCGCACGACACCACCCAATGAGATCCTCGGATGTTGAGATTCCGGTCCCCACAGTACATTGGCTTCTTAGATGTATTCCTACAACCTTCCTGTCCTTTTGTATCTTTAGATAGAAGTTTTGGAATTCAAGGAAATCATTGGGGTTCTTATGCTAGGCCAGACTAGTCCGGCGCCCAGATACGGACAAGTCCGGTACGCCGGACAAGTCCGCACTCTAAACCTGGACAAGTCCGGTCTCTGACATCTGAATCCCTAATTTGACTTCGATCCTTGGTTCATTCTTATCTAATCCATGAACTCCTTATTAGGCACGATGTCTTCAAGCTCAGATGACAGCTCTTTTCACAGTGATGAGAGCCAAGGAGATATACATGAAGAAAAGACATGATGTCAATGTCCGCTCTCCACCCTCCGACGACAATCTGCCTAAGAAGAGTAAGGTCATTGTCAAAAAGTCTCAAAGAAAAGCTGCTGCTGAGAGCTCCTCAGGGCCAAAGAGGGCTCTCAATAAATGGAAGGGACTTGCTAGTGGTCCCATTGGGCCCCTGAAGATGAAGAACCCCAGTCACCGCAACAGGCAGCCTTCTAGTGAGGATTTCACCAGAAAAGGGGGTGAGTTGGCCGATAGCTTCAGGAAGATTAATGTGTATAATCAACATAGGCAATGCTCTGACCCAAGATTCTGGAGCAACTTCCATGCCGACTACTACGAGCACGTGTACATGAAGATGAAGAATCCTATTGTGGAAAGTCAATGGGTGAATATTGGATACCTGCAGTCGAAGAAGTATCCTGCTTTTCGTGAGGTGGTTGAGGCTATGGATAGGCACGGTTTGAAGGAACTGCTTTCCTTTGAGAATGACTGGAACAATGAGATCATCACCCAATTTTACACAACGCTCTACTTTGCTCGTGGTGATGGAGACAGTCTTACTTGGACGACTCAAGGTTCCAAGTATAGTGTCACTTATGATAAAATTTGCAAGAGTTCTACACCTTGAACACACTCTGGATCATGATCTTATCATCCACAACCTGCAACCCTTGGAGAAGGATGAGCTTAAGTTCCTCTATGACACAAGGATGCCCTACACTCCTCCCAACAACAAATATCTGAAGCCCTTCTTTGTGGTCCTCAACAGAATCTTGAGAAAGACAATAGCCCCGAAAGATGGAGATGCAGGGACTATCCAAGGAACCTTGAGGACCCTAATGAAGGTCATTAGTAGAAGGAGACCATTCAATGTCTTTGAGTACATCTACAACGACATTGTGAACATCTCAATCACTCCCAACAGGTCTTGCGGGTATGCCCTGTACATCATGTTCATGATTGAGAAAGTGACGGGACTTGAGTTTGTCAAGGATGTCTCTCATACGGGGTTGAAGCCCCAAATGCCCACTGAGTACACCCTTCCCTCAGCACCACCTGCCCCTCCACCCCCCCCCCCCCGCCCTCGGAGCTGAGAGGAGGTCTAAACAAACTCATGATGTGAATGCCACAAGATCTGCAACCTCTCCTCCTGGCTCTTCTCCTGTCAATGAACCCTCTGGTGGCATCTTCAAAATGCTCACCTCCATCTTTGCCTGCTGCCGCAAGATCAAAGTCAGGCAGAAGAAACATCAACAATATGTAAATGCCAACATCAAAGCTATCTGTGACAAGCTTGAGATTGAGCCGCTTGGATCACCGCCCGCCTTCGAGGACTCCGAGGAAGATCCTGCCCCGGTGAATGATGATTAAGATGAAGATCAGACCGAAACTGAAGAAGGGAGCAGTGATGAGTGATTCCCCTCGATTTTTCACTTTTTGGTGCCTTGATGCCAAAGGGGGAGAGATTGAGACTAGTTTGAGACTATCTCTAGTAGTAGTTCTTATGCTGTTGTGATCGAGGATATGTACCTATTTTTAAAACTTTGTAATGCACTATTTCTCTTCCTATGTGTGATGCTTATTGTTGCTCTAATGCTTACTTCTATGCTCATTATTGTTATCTTTATGTCATCACACTTTGTTGATCACACACCTGTTAGGCACCCCACCATAAGGTGTGTGCATATGTGAGAAGCTTTTTGTGGATTTATCATTATTTTCATATGTGCACACCTTATGAAAATCAAAATTTTACTCTCATTTGTGATTTCTCAAATGGTTGTCATCAATCACCAAAAGGGGGAGATTGTAAGTGCATCTAGGATATACCTTGTGGTTTTTGGCTAATTGATGACAAACATATGAGATCCTAATGAAACTACTGAGATGATTGCAGGACAAACAAAGTGAAACAGCTCGGTGAACACAAAAAGGTGAAAAATGGAGTGGTGTCCAAAGAGGGATACTTTGATGGAACTTGGAAGAACAAATTAGATTTTAAATGTATAGGGAGTGTATGAAAGACACACTCCAAGAGCTCACGACTTTGCACAGGTGTAAGGGTTTTAAAATTAACCTAATTTTCACAGTACACCGGACTAGTCCGATCATGGACCGGACTAGTCCGCCAGACTTTCTGGAGTCTCCCATCTCTGGAGACCGGACTAGTCCGTGTGTCCACCGATCTAGTCCGCCGAACTCTCTGGAGTTCACCTTCACGCAGCACCGGACTAGTCCGATCTTGGACCGGACTAGTCCGATAGACTTTCTAGAGTCTCCCATCTCTGGAGACCGGACCAGTCCATGTGTCGACCAGACTAGTCCGCCGAACTTACTGGAGTCTGTTTTCACAATATGCCGGACTAGTCCGTTTCCAACCGGACTAGTCCGCCAGACTTTCTGGACTTCGAGTTACACTGTGACCGGACAAGTCCGGACTTGCACCGAACTAGTCCGGTTTTAGGGTTTTTCAACGGTAACCTTTTGGAAACCATATAAATAGAGAATCCACGTCCTTCCACAAAAGACACACGTCGAATACTGCTGAAAACACAAACCCTAGTGCCGCCACTTTGTCCCAAGAGCCCAAAACACATCTCCCCACACATCTAAGGTGCAAAAAGAGTCAAATCATTTGAACACTTGGATTCGAGCTCTGTGTGAGCTTCCTCAACGAGGACTTAGATCTCTTGGTTAGATCGATCCTCGGTAAAAATTTTTGTCTCTTGTGCCTCATTTACATTACTTTTCGTGCACTAGATCACTTGATTGCCAAACAACAATTTAAGTTGATTATAAGTCTTCACGTGCATTCATACAATAATCTTAAATCCAAGAATCTGTTGTTCTCTTTTCTGCTGCTAAAAGAACCTATTTTCCCAAATAACACTTAATCAAATCACATATTTCAGCACACCGGACTAGTCCGCCCACACAACCGGACTAGTTCAATCAATCAAGTTTTTGACGACTCTATTAAGTGTGCAGGAAATTCAAAAGGCCTATTCACCCCCCCTCTAGGCCACATTCAATCATGAATTTGAGTTGTTTTAGGAATGTGGGATATGTTCCTAAGGTGTTTGGAAGTCTTAAGATTGCTTCTACCTGCGTATAGAAGAGTATTGAGCAGTTATGGAAAGTTTCAATTTGTGAATTGAGTAGGATTAGAGTCCTAGTTAAGTTTGGATTGGCCTAAGGGCTGGTTATATACGCAAGGGAGGCCAGAGCTCGTGGTGCATGACATTGGGGCTGTTCCTCTTGTGTTTTGATCAATAGATTCGTAGTTTGAAAGAACATTTGTGCCTTCTTTGTCTGACTAGTTTCAGACAACTTATTCTCATCGAGTTTCTGCACAACACTACTTTTCTTAGGTGTTTTTATCATAACTCGAGTTTTACAGATCCAATTGACGTGATTCTTTTTGGGTTGTCTTGAAAACTTGATTATCTATAATATGTGAAAATTTTATGGTCATTGGACTTGTGGTTTCTGATCTACACGACTTTTTGTGCAGCATTTCAGAACTGTTTTTCCCGGGTAGACTAGATTGATCATTGTTCGATCATTCGATCGTAACTTGAGTTTCTCTCAATGGATTTTCGTGATTCTTGTTGTGATGTCTTTATGAATTGGTTCTACAAGATATATACTGGTTTTGTCACAATTGATTACGTTTAGATTAGTCACACACATGATTTTTTTAATAGATCATTTTTTCTACCGACAGGGTTTTTGTTGCCTCCGCTGAAAAAGTTTTAATCTACCATTCACCCCCTCTCTGGTTGCCTTACACGTTCTCTTCGAACCTACACGTGAGAGTGGAGATGATTGGATGCTTTGAAAATTGTGCTTTCGAACCAGTGGGTGGGTCGGAGTTACTCCAAACCACAATTTGCCTCGTCTAGGTTGTCGCAACGGCTCGACGCGTCCCATCTCGGCTTCATAGGCTGTTTTTTAATTTGAACACAAATGGGCCAGGGTATCAATGGCCCACCTGGCATACTTTGTAGGTCCATCCCGCAGTGTTTCAGTTTTTCAGTTCCAGTTTTTATGTTTGACACGCGAAGGGCCCAGGGTATATATGCAATGTTCCAGTTTTTCAGTTTCTCAAGCAAAAGACCTCGATCATGTTTAATGACATTATGTGTTTTCTCTTTTTGTTGAAAGATCGTCACAAAACACAAGAAAAAACAACAAGCACACATAAGAAAAGAAAAACAACAAAAAAAAAACCAAAATCCTCCTCCTTCTCCTTAGAGACAACACATCACTGAACTTAGAGCACATTCACTTGGTAACTAAATCATTCATTTGTCTAGAAAATAATCAAATCCTTCCTTATGAATTGTCATTCCTGAGGCACACGATGAACACAACACCACATTCATTCATTAACACAAATATATATATATATATATATATATATATATATCAGCAACCCTCGATCATGTTTTTCAGTTTGACACGCAAAAGAACTTGATCATGCATGTTTTATGACGTTAGTGGTTTTCTCTTTTTGTTGAATATATATATATATATATATATATATATATATATATATAGTTTGAGGCTCGTTGATCATATGTTTGGGGTGTAGCATGCATGGACAACCTTGTGAGAGAGATGTCGATGATCATGTTTGGAGGCTTTGATCGATGGAGAGGTGCGGTGGAGAAGAAGAGACGGTGTGCCTTTATTGGTCATCGTCTAAGCGCACGAGTTGAGATGATCGGATGCCTCAAAAACTGTGCTTATGAATCGACGGTCGGAGTTACTCCAAACTGCGGTTTGCCTCCTCTTAGTTATCGCAATGGCTCAACATGTCCCATCAAACCATTTTTTTAATTTGACACGCAAAGGGCCAAGGGTAAGCAATGGCCCACCTGGCTTACTTTGTAGGTCCGTCTCGAGGTGTTCGTAACATTTCGTGCAAATGATTTCAACGAGGTGCGGAAGATTGACGTGGACGCGCATGGCAATACCGAGAGTCCATATATTTTTTCTAAGGATCCGACCGTTGCCGACTGAGAGTACATATCGTATTGATGATAATTATTGTGATCATATATGATGGTGGAAATGAATATAATGCACTTAAAAGAGTCTCGCGATCAAGCATGTTTGGTCACGTGTTGAGGATTTTTGTGCCACCTTGTTGAGGATCATGTTAACTTGATGACGTTGATGATCGGATGTGGATACGTGTTTTCAAAACTATGTTAATTTGTTCCTAAAATCAGAACACGTAGTAGCTAGCGCCTACGGTTGTCGTTTCTTAAAAAGACGAGTACAGCACATGCATGTTAGAAAATATACTATATACATGGCAGCATGCGATCGATTAATATGATGAACCGCGTACGTAGTGAGAGTTGTGTGCTTATTAGATGGTAGTACACATTATATCCTCGTACCCTCGAGGGAACACCCTTCCTGTAAAATGTAGTTTGTTATCTCTATTGATGATAGGATTATATTATTCATTAGTATGGTAGATAAACTGCCATTTAGGTTGAGAGTATACACATGCATGATAGAGAATATGATAAATATAGAAATATATATAAATACATGGTAGGGAATATTCTATTCTTGGAATACATGTTCGGGGCGTAGCATGCATATGGACATATAACATCCATGTGAATGACCTCGATCATGTTTGATGACGCTACGTGTTTTCTCTTTTTTTTTTTGAGAGATCGTGATATTTGAGGCTCGTTGATCATGTTCGGGGCGTAGCATGCATGGACAACTAACATGCATGTGAAAGACAACGATCGATCATGTAAAAGACCTCGATGCATGTGAAATAACATGCATATTTTTAAAATCCCTCACCTCGGACTGCACCGCTAATCTAACCGACGTCAGCGGCATGAAGGCCGAAGGCAGTGTGCTGAGACGGCGGCACACCGAGGCGACGGCGAGGCAGAGGCCGGACCGATGGTGCATGGTGCCGACCTTTTGGCTCGCAGTTTGCAGCCTCACAGTGGAACATGAAGGCGGGGCACGGCGCGCGGTGGCGCGCGTGGAGCTCGGGGCGGCAGTGCTCCAAGCTCGTAGAGGCGGCGCCGCCGCTAGCCGACTGGCCCGAATTGAAGAAGGGTGAAGTAAGTCTCTTACTGATTCGAAATTATTAATATGTACTCCCTCTATCTCCCAAATTACTTGTCGCTCATTAATTAACTAGCTCATTTTTGAACTAAAAAGAGCTACAAGTAATTCGGGATGGAGGGAGTAGTTGAAATTCTGTAATTGTAAGGACTATGTTAATTTTAATTACTTAACCTATAAAATTAATGGTTAATGATTAATTGCAAAATAAGTGACTAATGATAGTAATTATTACCCTCTAATCATCTATTGCCTAAAATTTTCTCAAATTTCAGACACATGACAAATAGACTCCAGCTAATTCTTTCATCACAAAAACTATTCTTTTTTTTTTGAACAATCATCACAGAAACTACCAAAACATTAACTTAAATGCCAAGACAGTGGCGACAAAATCCTCTGCCCTGCAGTTATTACTGCAGCTGACATGTGGACCTCACAACGGTGGGGCACACATGAGAGCACTGCACTTGCGAATTCTATGCCGAGATGATCGAAGGCAGTCGATCCGCAAACTCGGTGGTTAGATTAGTTGTCGCCGGAGAACAGCTTCCAGCCGACCTCTGAGGAGACGAAGGCTTCGGTGTAGGCATAGTTGATCTGCTCGCCGGAGAGATTGTACGTGTCCCAGTTGCTCGTCCTCACCCGGTATGGCTACTCCATGTCAGCGCCCATCACGGCGCTCGTGATGTCCTTCAACCCCGCGTGGTGGAGGCTCGGGCAATCCATGTCCTTCGTCTCGGGCTCGACCAGGTCCACCGTTTTGGCCACCTTCAGCTACTAGTCCTTCCAATGTCAGCGGCGTCACCCTCAACGCCCACGCCAACAAAGCAGTAGTCATAATCATTGAGGAAATCTTCCTGCTTGTCGGGGAAGTAGTCAGTGTGGATGACCTGGAAGATGAGGCAGCAGCGGCCGACGTAAGGCTGTAGAACGGCGACGGGGTTCTGATCGGTGGAGTAGCTGGGGCACCACTTGACGTCCAGCCCGATGACGAGCTTGTGAAAGTGCCGACGATGGACGGAGAGGACCTCATCGTGCCAGTCCTCCACAACCTCGCTAGAGGATGTCATGGTTATGGTGATCACGTCATCCTCGAACATCACGGTGTACACCTAAGTCCCCACCATTGGGTCCTCTCCTTGTCCCTACGATTGCAGTCTGCGGTGGGGCGACACAACTTCTCTCTCGTGCAAACCTTCCTCTACCTCTAGTTTGGATTTTGGAAACAGACGCGGATATATAACTGATACAGTTATGATATGAGTGGAGGAGTTTCCAAAATTGACGGGCCTGAGCCCCGAGTAAAGAAAGTAATGAAGATTTTTGAATTTGATATACTCTTTCTATTTTGTCCCTTTAGAAAGCTTTGAGCCGTGCTCAGCCATTATCAAAAGTAAGGAATAAAAGGTACAAGGTCAGAGTCATACAAAAACATATTGATGCACAAGTTGAGCGCTAAAAAAGAAAATGAAAGACATCTAAAATAGAACCAAGGAAAAATAGGCATCCAAGACCCCTCAGGAGATCAAAGCGGGGCTCCCGCAAAAGTCCAAGTATGGGTTGTCTCCTTTATCTGAAAAAGAAGTTGAAGTTCGGTCTTATCCTTCTCATCGAAAAACTCTTTCCATTTTTGAATTCTTATCGTTATGACCACAGGTTGCTTTGCCTCAACTAAACACCACGTACAACAACAACAAATTTTTTTAGGGGTGCACCCACTGGGTTAGCAGGGTGGGCAACGGGATACCCTAGGTCCAGCCACCAGAGAGTAGCTAGTGTGAATGCATGTTGGAGGGATCATCGGAATCGAGAACCGGCCAATGAAGATGGAAGTCAGCAGTCTCACGGTTCATGGATCAAAATGTCCACAATCCTTTTTCATATTCCCTTTTTCTTATATTATTTTTCCACCAATATTCCAGCACTCCTTTATCTGAAGTTGTATGGTTGGATCAGCATACGTGGCCGGCGTGAGGCGAGAGCTGTGTATGCAACACCAGGTGGAACGTCGTGGAGAGACGTTGCTCCCCTTATTGAGGATCATGTTAATTTGATGACATTGAGGATCGGATGTGGCGTACGTGTTTTCACAAGTGTGTTCATTTGTTCCTAAAATCATAACACGTAGCGGCTAGAGCCTACGACTGTCGTTTCTTCGAAAGGAGGAGTACAACACATTGGAAATTATATTGTACAAGGCATTCGATTAGTTTGATGAACCGTTAAAAAATCTAGTGGAGGTTATGGGTCATGCCTGTTCTTTGTATCCTTTTGGCCAGGTTTTTATGGCGAAGACATGCCAGAGACGAATCATCAAGGGGTGGACACAATGCTTCGGACGGCGATCAGGCTCCAAAAGGAACAGGGGGCTCTGGTTCATGTTACCGGCACCTGGAGCGAGCGGTGATATGGGGGGTGCTGCAGACTAGAAGTGATGCACTGGAGAGAAGTGAAAAGCGCTCCAAAAAATGATTGTGAATGGAGTCGATGCCATTTTGCTATGCTGCTTCTAGGACCTGTTGTCTGTTATGTTTACCTTGTTAATATGGGCTAAAGTTGATACTCTAGAAACTATTCTAGCGTCTTTTGTGATTTACTACGTACTTTGCTTAGCTTGATGTAGTAGGATGTGACTATTTTACTTCTCATTATGTTAGATTCATGTTGGATTTCAACATAGAGAGTGGGCACAGGGTGAGGGGGAAGGTTCTCCCTTGTGCTTTCAGAGAACTAGGTGTAAGTCACTTTTTGGATCTCTAGCTGAGTAGAGTTGGAAGTGGAATTATATTCTATTCTAAAAAAATAAAAGATATAAATAGTACACTAGTTTATCATTAGAAAAACAAGATTAGAACTATTTTTGCGCACCAATGAATAGCAAAATAAAGTTCATTACCTTAGATGATATATTACAAACAAGACAAAAGAAAAACACAGACTAGACACAAGAAAAGAAAAACAACACAATTAAAAACAAGAAAAAAACTACTTCTTCTCCTCCTCCTAATCCTCCTCCACTTCCTCCTCCTTCTTGGGCTCCTGGCAAGGCGGGGGCGCCTCCCGCAGTACAGACGGCAAGCCCAGTTTCCTGGACGTCGCCGCCACCGGGTTGTCTCGGCCGACGACGCCGAGCTCGACCGCCAGTGTGTCCTAGAGGATGTCGAGGCGACCGGCCAAGTGCGTCATGCTGAAGATGTAGTGGCCCGTGGTCCCCATTCTAGTATGATCTGGAAGGAGACCCCGAGACGTGGATCCCACGCCATGTCCGGGGGTGGGGGGGGGAGTCTAGTCGGAGACGCTTCCCCTTGGCGTCTGTCGGTGGTTTTGATCCGGCAGATCTCCCGACACTGCTAAAGTGTTGAAGGAGTTTGTGGTTCGGTGTGGGCGCGCGAATATTCAAGAAGGTGAAAATCAAAGTAATGTAGGAGACAAGAGGATTTACGTGGTTCGGGCCGCCTGAGCGTAATACCCTACTCCACGGGTGTGTTGGTGTTGTATTAGCTGTAAGAGCTTGTCACGAACGCGTGGGGTGCGTATGATCGTCCGTGAATGTCCCTGATTGTATCGTCGGCCTGTCCTTTTATAGTATAAGGACAGGCCGTTACAAGCTAGCCTGGCCCGACATGTGGCCCCGGCGGTTACTAGTATTGATACACGATTAATTGCTGTTAATGATCCTGTAACGGGCTCCGACAGTGCCATTACTGGTGTTAAGATCGTCCGTTTAAGTGTCATTAATATGGCATTAATGAAATTTAATTGGGTCTTGAAGTCCTTGGCTCTCCTTTGAAGATCCGGAGCCGTTACAAGGTCTTCCGGAGGTTAGAGGCTGGCAGGTCCGACGATTGGACACGTGGCGGCTCCGGAGCTTGCTGTGGGAAGCAGGTAGCTCCGGGGCTACCAGTCACATGTCAAGTCCGGAGCTTCTCTTGGTCCGGGGTTAAGTCCGGAGGTGCCGTTTCGGTACCTGGCACGGAGCTTCCCCCTTGTGGGCGGTAGCTCCGGTTTGGCAGTACACGTGGCGACCCAGGGATTAACCATGTTGGAGAAGCAGGTCCGGTCAAGTCTGACAAGTGGGCCTCCGAGGGTCTTCAACCCAAGTAGATGGCTTTCCTTTGAAATCTTTGTAACCTCAAGGGGTGTGCGGTTTTTAGGGTACCGACAGTGGCCCCCTGGACCTACCTCCGAGGAAGATCACTGGGGTGAAGTCATTCCGTCGGAGGTGGGTCC
This sequence comes from Tuctoria greenei, assembly GCA_036927565.1. Classification (NCBI taxonomy): domain Eukaryota; kingdom Viridiplantae; phylum Streptophyta; class Magnoliopsida; order Poales; family Poaceae; genus Tuctoria; species Tuctoria greenei. The sequence goes on from JAYESD010000004.1 coordinate 54,105,648, forward strand.
ATCCTTGCGACTCTTGAACTGGGTCTTCAAGGGTCTTCGGAGGTGCCGTTGGCAGGGATTTACAGTTAGATCCCGCCGCGTGGCGCACCTCAGGCGGCAGATGAGATCTTTGACGTGCGGATCTCACGCAATTGAAGGTCGCCGGTTCCGATACGAAAACCGTATCGGTTCTGCGCGCCCTGTCAGGCCACCGCCTTTGGGTTTCCCGCCTCGTGATGACAACCGTTCGCCTGGGTAAGAGCCTCGACTTGATCGTCGGGGTGGTCTCGGGCCCTCTTGTCATCGGCTGGGTTGAATTCTTGAGTGGTATCTTCGACTTCCCTGCGGTTTCCATCCGAGCGTTGCGAGGGCTTACTCAAAAAGGAAAGCGCGCACCATCGAGAGTTCTTTACGCCTCCCATCTGATCTTGCGCTCAAACTCCCGAATCGTACTTCGCTCCTCTTCTCTTGCCTAGCCGTGCCGCGATGGAGTTGGGTCTGCGCGAGAGTCGCTTGAAGACCGACAATGATTTGAAGAAGGTCCGGGCCCTAATGGGGTGGTCCTCGGACTTCTTCAACCACTTGGTCCGTGCCGGCGGAGAGCTCCCCTTCGAGAAGGAGCGCGCCGGTGAAATGGTGTACTTTTCCTCGTACGCCATGGTGGGGTTGATCCCACCTTTTTCTTCTTTCTTCTTGATGCTGCTAGACTTCTATGGTCTGCAGCTATACCACCTTGGCCCTCACTCCATTCTCCTCGTGTCCATCTTTGTCCACTTCTGTGAGATGTGGGTGGGCATCCCCCCCTGCATCGAACTCTTCCAGACCTTCTTCACCATCCACACCACCGGCCGGAGCAATGAGTATCTTGGCTTCTACTACTTTGTGAAGCGCAAGAAGTGCCCATTCAAGTACCTCCGGTCGTTCCCTTCCGGGAAGTGGGATGACTGGAAGAAAGATTGGATAGTCGTCAGGGTGGAGGAGCATGAGCGGTTGGAGCTGCCCGATGGTCTGCCCGGCATCGACACGACGATCTGGAGTGAGGTTCCGGTGCTCGCGGAAGCTTTCGACCCCGCCTTGACCAGGATCCGCCAATGCGTGGAGGGGGGATTGACCCCTCAGGCGGTATTTTGCAACTTCCTGGCCAACAGGTGGGCGCTGCTGAAGAGGAGGGAGAAGCTCGCTTGGGACCTCAACAGCGTGATGGACGAGGACCGGGTTGAGACCGGGTTGAAGTCCAACATGGTGGGGAAGACCTTGCAGTTCCACCTAAAGAAATTCCAGCACGACATCGACGTCGACGGTGACGACTTGACTCCGCCGTCGACCTTTCTCCCTCTGAACATGGAAGTGGAGTTCAGCAGGGAGCTCCAGCGGACGATGCCTGCACTTGACGACCTTGGTGTCGTTGAGAGAAGATCAACCACCCGGGTGGCGATCCCCGGGATATCTGAAGACGGCTCCGCCCCTACCCCTCAGCCGAGGGTCGAGGTCGTCGGCAAGGGTAAGGAGCTGGCGGATGAGCCGGAAGAGGAAGCTGCGATATGCTGATGGAAGGTCCGTCAGGCCCGCTACTCCTGCCTCGGTCCCTTCTCCCCAGGGGGGAAGATCTTCTGACACCGTGGCTACTGTCCCCGTAGTGGGGTCCTTCCGGGACGATATCGTTCCTGCAGTGGGATCCTCCCGGAGCGCGTCTGTCCCCGTGGTGGAACCCTCCTGGGGTGCTAGCTCCAGGCGCATGACTCCGGCACCTGGGCCGGTGGGAGCCTCCAGGTCCAGGGGTTCCTCCCGACCGAGGAGAGCCTCGACCTGGGAAACGCCCATAGCTGCGACGAGTTCTGAGGGGCCTTCTGGAGCTTCTACACCGACCGTGGCCAGCCCGGAACGTCCAGGAAAGAGGTTCCGCGCAAGCTGGTGCGGAAGTCTTCCAAGGTAATTTTTGATCTTTACCTTGGTTAACTTTTTAATTGTAGCGATTGTTTGTTAATTTTCTTTGTCCATTCTCTGCAGCGTCCCCAAGAAGGGGAGTGAAGCTCCACCCTCGGCCACAATGTCTGAGGCCGTGGGAGCTTCTGCTCCTGTCCCGGTGCCGCCCCAGGTGGTGGCTGAGGCTGCGACAGCTCCGGCGCCGGCTGTCATGGTCATGAACCTCGACTCGTCCCCAGAAGTTCTCGTGGTAGCGCCGGACCACGGGAGTGAAGACACGCCAGCGGCACTTGTCTCGGAGGTTGAAGCTCCGGGTCCTGGTGCTGCAGTGGTGGAAGCTCCGACTGTTGAGCCGGAGGAAGTAGTAGTCCCGGCCTCGGAGCCGGAACTTGTCGAAGCTCCGGTGGTTGAGCCGAAGGTGACTGAAGCCCCGGCATGCGAGCCGGAAGTCGAGGTAGTTCCGGCAGTTGAGCCGGTTACCTCCGAAGCACTAGCCGCTGAGCCGGTTATTGTTGGAGCGCCGGTCATAGAGCCGGTGGTTGAAGAGGCGATGGAGCTCGAGCCTCCCTCGGAAGAGGTGTCCCGGCCTGAGCCAGTAGCAGCTCCTGCTCCGGAGGCAACGACGTCGGAGGTACCTGCGGCCGAGCCGGAGTTTCCAAGCGAAGCCGCTGGCCCCCGGCCCAAGGAGGTGAACGAAGACTTGGTGGCGGGGCCTTCTTCGATGGCGACTGAGGCCATCCCGGAGGATGGCCCTAGTGCCTTGCAAGCTCAGGGTTCTGCTCTTGTAGAGTGGGACCCAATTTTTGTATGTGAAAACCCGCTGGAACCAGCGGAGGAGACCCCAGCAGGTCTGGAGCCCATCCCGCTGTCGATGTCTATCGACAACGCCTGCTCCAGTCTGCGTCAAGTCCAATTGGCCTTCTTCCACGACAGCAAGGCTCTTGAAGAGGAGCGCCAAACCCTTAGGCGGTGGCGTAACCGACTCCACTTTGAGACCAAGCTGGCGCAGTCGAGGCTAGCGGATGACAAGGAGTGGGTCAAACGGGAGAAGATCCGCCTGGAGTACTGGGGCAAGCTGCTGGATGACAGGGAGAGCATGACTAATGCCCTCAACGCTCAATCCCGGGAGATCCACGATCAGGCCAAAGCTGCCAATGACGCGACCAATGCTCGGCACGAACAGCTTGAGGCCATCAACACCGCACTCATCAAGCGCCGAGAGGCACTTGAAGAGAGGGAGAGGCGGCTCGAGGACGAAGAGCAGAAACTCCTAGAGTTGCGGGATGATGTCCCGAGGAGGGAAGAGGAGCTCGCCGAGAAAGTTGCTCTGGCTGATAAGGGCCTCGAGGAGCACACCAAGAAGTTGGAAGAGCGCTGCCAAGAGGAAGAGGAGAAGACCTGGGTGCGGGGGCAGGAACTCTACGAATACGAGTGTGCCCTTGTTGCCCGGGAGAAAAAAGTGGAGGCTAAGGAGAAGGACCTGGTCGATCGTCGGAACAAGATCCACCTCTGGGAGGAGGAGCTCGGAAGACTTGAGAGGCGGGTTGCTGCAAAGATTCAGCAAAACGCCAAAGAAGTTGAGCGCCTCTCCCGTGAGAATTCCGAACTGACGGCGGCCAAGAGATCCCTGGAAGAGAAGAAGAGCTTGAGGACGGCGGACTCCCTACAGATTTGGGAGTTCCTGGGCAAGGCCAATGATGCGCTGACACCGATGGGTTTCAGCCCCGTGCGCCCGGATGATCCGGAGCCGGAGCCGGACCTTGCGCTGCAGGCGTTGAGCGCAGCAGGTAGCAAGCTCTCCAAGGTGGGCGATGTCATCGTGGACCAACTGGAGGTTGAGGGGCAATCCCTGGCGAAGAACGTCGCAGAGTATGTGCTGACGTGCTACACCAGCCGGAACCCCCAATTTCCTCTGGACCCGGTGCTTGAAGGCCTCGTCGAAGGATAAGGCGAAGCTACTCGAGCCAGCGTATCGGAGGTCGCCCAGAAAGTCACCGAGTTCTTCCATAGGGTCTAGGACCATCTATTTAGCTCTCACTTGTATTTTCTCTTCTTCTTCCTCAATTTTGTAATCCCTTGTCTCCAGATGTAATCTCCTGTCTCCAGATGAATGAAATCCCCAAATTTTTGCGAATTTCACTTTTTGTCTTCAACATCTTTATCTTCACTTGGCCCCCTGGTAGATGTACACAATTTGATTGTGAACATGTACCAAAAGGATACTGTGTTTTGTTGAAGACTCATTTGCTCCGAACTTGTAGCATTTAGGTCCGGAGTCTTTGATAGTGAAGGTCCTCTGAGGTTGTCGGAGCTTGGAAGCTCTGGCATTGTCCATCGCTGGAGCTTGGTAGCTCCGGCAATAGGCTCTATCAACACGTAGAGCGTCGATAGTCTCTCTAAAATTGCAGTCATGGTAAGATCTTGGTTTATTCAAATTGCAAGGGTCCTCCGAGGTGTCAGAGCTAAGTAGCTCCGGCAGTGACCTTTGCCAACACTTGGTCTGTTGGCAGCGGACTCCATTTACGGGGTCTTCTCACCATCTTATACTCAGCATCGACGGTTGGCCCCCTTGGGGGAGTCGGAGCTTGGTTAGCTCCAGCTTTTCTCCATCAACGTAGACTTTATTTTTCCTGCACACTTAAGTCAAGAAAAATAGTAAAATTCGTTCCTTGTCTATAATTTCATCGCGGCTTACGATTCTCAAGAAGATTTTAAGTTGAACGCGATTTTAAATACAACCAGATGCGTTGTCTTTTCCCTTAGATTCAATTGTCCATGGACCCGCCTTACTTCAGCCTGCCGGGGTGTAGGTAGAGTGGCGTACTTAGGGTGCTTGACCAGGCTAAGTCGATAGCACACTCCGGCCCTAGATTGGCTTGGCGGCTTTCAGGCGAGTTGGCCATAAACGATATTTAAATCAAAAAGATCTGACAATACAACTCGAATCGTATATAAACCGGTCGAACTAAAAATTTCTTAAGAATTGCACGTCTTTGTTATAGACAAGAAAGAGAAAAATAAAAATGTCGAGCCTGTACAAAATAAATGCATGTGGAGTCTATTTCACATGAAGATGTCTTTCATTATAGATCCGGGGTACAGGGGAAACAAGTACACTCTTAGGGTACGGAACCAGGCTAAGTGTGTTTCATTTCTCGTTTGACCCAGGGTAGTTAGCCACACTTTTAGTCCTGAGACTGTGACAAGTGTTGCATGAGCTTTGCGGACCTTTCGAGAAAGGTCCAGCTGCTCTCCCGGAGGAACTACCCGACTCTGTACAATGACTCTATAACATACACCCCAAGTTACTCAAGACTCACCTTCGTGGTATTAAGTGTAGAACTTACGGAGGTGCTCGATGTTCCAAGGATTTGGGAGAGGTGTCCCATCCTCAATAGCCAAGCGAACGCTTCCGGGACGGGATACTTTGATCACTCGGAAGGGCCCCTCCCAGCCGGGGGAGAGTTTGTTTAACCCTTCTCTGGATAGTATTCTCCGTAGCACCAGATCGCCTTCCTCGAGCTATCAGTTGTGTACATGCCGCTGGTGATAACGCCGTAGAGCTTGACGATATCGGGCATTCCGAACAGCTGCTTGGCACCTTCCCTCCTCAAGGAGCTCTAGGTCTTCACGCCGGAGCTGGTCCTGCGCGGCTTCATCGAAGGTCCGGACCCGGAGTGAACCCAAGGTGATTTCCGGAGGAAGGATTGCTTCAGCTCCGTACACCAGGAAGAAGGGTGTTTCTCCAGTTGACCGGTTTTGAGATGTCCTGTTGGCCCACAAAGTAGGCGGAAGCTCTTCGATCCAGTTGGCTCCATGTTTCTTCAAGCGCTCATAGGTGTGCGTTTTTAGTCCCTTAAGGATTTCTGCATTTGCTCTCTCGGCTTGGCCATTGCTGGCTGGGTGAGCTACAGAGGCGTAGCAAACTTGTATGCCGAGGTCTTCGCAATATCCTTGGAAAGCGGAGCTTGTGAATTGAGTCCCATTATCAGTGATGATCTTGTTTGGGACTCCGAATCTGCTTACAATGGATTGCAGAAAGTTGATAGCAGATTGCTTGTTGATCGTCACAACTGGAGTTGCTTCCGGCCACTTGGTGAACTTGTCAATGGAGACATACAGAAACTTGTAACCTCCGACGGCTCTTGGGAAAGGTCCCAATATGTCCACCCCCCACATGGCGAAGGGCCATGTAGGAGGTATCATTTGTAGGGACTGAGCCGGTGTGTGGATTTGCTTTGCATGAAATTGGCATGCTTTGCATTTTTTCACCAGCTCAGTTGCATCCTGGAGCGCTGTAGGCCAGTAGAAGCCATGCCGGAAGGCTTTACCGACCAGCATGCGGGAGGACGCGTGGTTCCCACACTCGCCTCCATGTATTTCTGCGAGGAGCTCGCAGCCTTCTTCCCTTGTGATGCACCACATTAGGACGCTGTTGGCACCGCGTCGGTAGAGATCCCCTTCTACCAACATGTATCTTTTAGCCAATCTGACTATCCGGTCAGCGGATACATCATCGTCAGGAAGGATGTTGTCTTTCAAGTAGCTCCGGATCTCCAAGATCCATGCATCGAAGCTAGCTTGAGCATTTGAGTCTTGCGTGCTGGGTTGCTCGGAGCTTCCGGCAGCACCTACGACCCTTGATGGCTGCCATGGTAACAGGGCCATCGGGACCGTCAGCTTCGGGATCCTGATATCGCCCCCTTCGCTTAGTTCGGCAGGTTGAGCTGTGGGTTTTGACAACCTTCGGACGAAGATTCCATCAGGAGCCGGAGCTCCAGTTGATGCTTTCGTCGAGAGTTCGTCGGCTTCAGCGTTGAGAGCACGCTGAACATGGTGAAGATCTAGGACTTCAAAGTCCTTTTGAAGCTTCTGGACTTCAAGGAGGTAAGCAGCTAGCTGGATATTGTTGCAGGAGCATTCACCCTTCACTTGCTTAACGATGGGCTGCGAATCTCCCTTGACCAGCAGTTGCTTGACACCGTATGACAGTGCTACCTTTAGTCCATAGATGAGTGCTTCGTACTCCGCCATGTTGTTGGTTGCCTTGAAGTCAAGGTGTACCATGTATTTTACCTTCTCTCCGGTTGGCGCGAGGAGAAGGATTCCAGCTTCGGCCCCCTGCTTTTGCATGGAGCCGTCAAAGTAGAGGGTCCAGTGAGGCTCGGTGAAGACCGGAGTCTTGTGTTACGACTTCTGCTCACTGGGGCCCCCAGGGTTTGATGGAGAGGGAGTCCATTCCGCCACGAAATCTGCCATAGCTTGACTCTTGACTGCTTGTCTTGAAATAAATTCAAGATCAAATTCAGCCAATTCCGCTGCCCACTTTGCAATATTCCCAGTTGAATTGGGATTATGCAGGATTGCTCGAAGTGGATACGAGATCACCATCGAAACTTTGTGAGCTTGAAAGTAATGTCGAAGCTTCCTGGAGGCAATAAGAACTGCATAGAGCAGCTTATGCACCTCTAGGTATCGAGTCTTGGCATCATGTAATACTTCACTGATGAAGTATACCGGGCGTTGAATGGTCCGGACCCTCCCGGAGGGGTCCGGAGCTTCCTCTTCATTGATCTGGACCCTCTCGGAGGGGTCCAGATTCTCTTCGGGGACCTTCGGGTTCTGGCTGGAGGAACCCGGAGCTTCTTCAGAAATGACCTGGACCCTCCCGGAAGGGTCTAGGTCCCCTGAAGCGACTTCTTGTGGGTTCGAATCTGGGAGCTGGGACCCAGACTCGCTTTCAGGAACCTCCGGACCCTCCCGAAGGGGTCTGGATTCCTGAGTGTGGGGTAGTTCCGATCTCTCCGCAACCAGAACCATATTGATGACTTCGTCAGTAGCTGAAATGTAAAGCAGTAAAGGCTCAGCAGGGTTCGGAGCTACCAGAGTTGGTAGGGTGGTGAGGAACTGTTTCAGCTCCTGGAACGCCTTCTCTGCTTCTTCGGACCATTGGAATGGTCCGGACTTCCTCAATAACTTGAAGAAGGGAAGTGCCCGTTCCGCCAGTCTTGATATGAACCGGCTGAGGGCTGCTAGACACCCAGTTAACTTTTGGACGTCTTTGATGCGGGTTGGTGGCCGCATGTCTTCAATGGCTTTTATCTTCGCCGGATTAGCTTCTATGCCCCGGTGACTTACCAAGAAACCAAGAAGTTTTCCGGAGCTAACCCCAAACACGCACTTGTCCGGGTTTAGCTTTGTGCGAGTGGCCCGCAGCTTGTCGAAGACAGCCTGCAAGGTGTCTAGGAGTGACTCCTTGTTCTTGACCTTGACCACAATGTCATCGACGTACACTTCCACTATGTCTCTGATGAGTTCCTCAAAAGTTTTGTACATTGCTCGTACAAAAGTTGAAGCTGCATTCTTGAGACCAAAGGGCATGGCTGTGTAGCAGTACAATCCATCTACTGTGATGAATGAAGTATGCTCTTCATCCTCCCTAGACATCCTGATTTGGTGATACCCAGAATACGCATCTAGGAAACACAGTAATTCACACCCGGAGGTGGAATCCACTATCTGATCTATTCTAGGTAGTGGGAATGGATCTTTTGGACATGCCTTATTTAGTGTGGTGTAGTCGATGCACATCCGAAGCTTCCCGCCGGCCTTGGGCACAACGACTGGGTTCGCCAGCCATTTTGGATGGAAGACTTCTCGGATGAATCCGGCTTCGAGTAGCTTCTTCACTTCTTGTCGGATGAAGTTCTGCCACTCTACGAATTGCTTCCGAGGTTTCTGATGCACAGGCTGGGCATCGGGGTAGATCTTCAGATTGTGCTCAATCACTTCCCTGGAGATCCCAGGCATTTGTGACGGTTGCCAAGCAAACACGTCGACATTTGCCCTGAGGAAAGTGATGAGCGCGAGTTCCTATTTGTCGTTCAGCCCTCCCGATATACGGGTGGTCTGAGCGGCATCGGAACCAATTTGGACGACTTTGACGGGAATGTCGGTGTCGCCGCTTGGCTGCACACGAGGTGCTGACGTCGAGCCTCGCTGATGAATGCTCGGAGGTCTTGGAGCTTGCTCCTGCCTGGAGTCTTCCTCTTGTGCCGTAGTGATCGCATGAAGTTCCTCCAAAGTAGTTACTCCTGCAGTACGATCTCCGTGGATCCGGAGAACGCCTACTGGTGTTGGCATTTTCAACACCAGATAACCATAATGAGCGGCTGCCATGAATTTGTACAGGGCAGGCCTACCCAAGATGGCATTGAATGGTAAGTTGATCTGAGCAACATCAAAGACCAACTTCTCGGTGCGATACTTCTCCCGTGTCCCGAAGGTAACAAGAAGAGTAATAGCTCCGAGTGGGGTAATGGCCCCCGAACCTACTCCGGAGAAAGGTCGGGAGGGATGGAGATCCGAAGGTCGGAGCTGAAGCTTGGTAAAAGCTTCAAAGCTTATGAGGTTCAGCCCCGAACCTCCGTCCACCATAACATGATGGAGCTGGATGTTATTGATGGTGGGAGATACCATCAAAGGTAACTGTCCAGCTCCGACCATGCTTCGAGGACAGTTCGAAGCATCAAAAGTGATGGCTGTGTCCATCCACTTTCGATGTGGCTCCGGTTTAGCTGTAGGAGCTACAGCGGCCATATCCCGACGCATAGTCTTGATGACGCGGCGGGAGGTGATGTCCCATGATCCACCAAAAATAGTGTTCATGGTTTTCCGACGCTCGTTGTCGAAGACGTCGAAATTGTCATCGACGGAGGTGTAGACGGCTTTCAGGACCTTTTTGGGATCCTGAAACCCTAACTCCTCTTCAGCCGGAGCTTCGTCGACTTTCTGTTTTCCTTCCCTTTGACGGAAAGGAGACTCTTCCCGGCGCTTGTTGTAGCGCTCGGCGAGGTTTTGGACCTCCCGGCAATCTTCCAAACTGTGGCTGCCCGTTTTGTGAGTTGTACACCACACCTTGGATTTGCCTCTATCTTCTGAAGATGGTCGAGGTCGCTTTTCGGGGCGTGGCCCCCGGCCACCCGGAGCTGCAGCAGCTACGGCATTGGATGTACCGGCCAACGGCTTCTTCTTGCCGTTGGTCTTTTTCTTCTTCTTGCCGTTTCCGGAGGTAGCGACTTCTTCTTTGGAGGATTTCTTGTTACCCTCCGGAGTTGATTTGGAGTGTATTTCACGGCCCTCCGCAGCTCTGGCGCACTTGTCAGCCAAGCTGAAGAGCTCCGTGACACTGGTAATCTCTTTGATTGCCAGTTTCTCCAACATCTTCTTATCCCGTACTCCCTGTCTGAATGTCACAATGACAGAGGCGCTAGAGACAGAAGGAATAGTGTTGCGTACCTGAGAGAACCTATGTATGAAGGATCGCAAGGATTCTCTCTCTTTTTGCACGACGGCAAAAAGATCCAGTTCTGTGCCTGGTCGGGTGTATGAACTCCCAAAGTTGGCGGTGAACTGTCGGCACAACTCCTCCCAACTGTTGATAGAGTTGGGTGGAAGGCTCATAAACCAGGACCTCGCGGTTCCGGTTAAATCCACAGGGAAATAATTGGCTATTACAGCCTCATTTCCTCCAGCTGCCAAAATAGCAGTGGAGTAAATCTGAAGAAATTCGGTGGGGTTGACAGTCCCGTCGAATTTCTCTGGCAGGTGTGGCCGGAACTTATGTGGCCATCTAACCATGCGCAGGTGCATGGCTAGGGCTGAACAGCCTCCTCCTACCCCTTCCAGAGTAGAAAGGTCCTGAGCTTCCCGTCTTTCACGAGCACGCTCAATATGGACTCAGCCATCTCGCTGACGATATCGGCGATCAAGCTCCGACCGGAGGTCATGAGTTGAAAGCATGGATACCGTATGGGTGCGTCGTGCCTCAGAGGGCAACGACGTCACTTGTTGTGACGCAGCTCGTCTCCTGTTGTTGGAGATGTGCGGACCAAGTCTACCAGACAAAGTCCGCCGCTGCGACGGGGCCCGTCCTGAAGGAGGAGGACCCTGGTTGCTGATGCGGTCGGCTGCGGCTGCAACCAAATGTTCCACATCAGCTCTCCACTGCTCCAATGCATCCCGGGATGCATCAGGAGGTGGTGGACGTTGAAGAAGAGCACGCGCTGCATGAAGCGCATGTTCCAGATTGTCATGATTCGCTAACGCCGTGATGGACGCCGGTGCACCATCGGGTTGTCCAGCTTGGTTTGCTGGAGGAGGCGGCGGTGGTGGCTGTGTGACTCCTGCTGGCGCTGAGGCTCTTGCTAGTGGGGGCATATTGGAGGGATTGCCTCCAACAGCCTCAACAGAAGGTTGACCATTGGATGATCCAGCAGCGGAGTTCACCATTCTTGAAATGTCAGGCACCTCTACATGGCGCGCCAACTGTCGGTGGTTTTGATCCGGCAGATCTCCCGACACTGCTAAAGTGTTGAAGGAGTTTGTGGTTCGGTGTGGGCGCGCGGAGATTCAAGAAGGTGATAATCAAAGTAATGTAGGAGACACGAGGATTTACGTGGTTCGGGCCGCCTGAGCGTAATACCCTACTCCACGGGTGTGTTGGTGTTGTATTAGCTGTAAGAGCTTGTCACGAACGCGTGGGGTGCGTATGATCGTCCGTGAACGTCCCTGAGTGTATCGTCGGCCTGTCCTTTTATAGTACAAGGACAGGCCGTTACAAGCTAGCCTGGCCCGACATGTGGCCCCGGCGGTTACTAGTATTGATACACGATTAATTGCTGTTAATGATCCTGTATCGGGCTACGACAGTGCCGTTACTGGTGTTAAGATTGTCCGTTTAAGTGTCATTAATATGGCATTAATGACATTTAATCGGGTCTTGAAGTCCTTGGCTCTCCTTTGAAGATCCGGAGCCGTTACAAGGTCTTCCGGAGGTTAGAGGCTGGCAGGTCCGACGATTGGACACGTGGCGGCTTCGGAGCTTGCTGTGGGAAGCAGGTAGCTCCGGGGCTACTAGTCACGTGTCAAGTCCGGAGCTTCTCTCGGTCCGGGGTTAAGTCCGGAGGTGCCGTTTCGGTACCTGGCCCGGAGCTTCCCCCTTGTGGGCGGTAGCTCCGGTTTGGCAGTACACGTGGCGACCCAAGGATTAACCATGTTGGAGAAGCAGGTCCGGTCATGTCTGACAAGTGGGCCTCCGAGGGTCTTCAACCCAAGTAGATGGCTTTCCTTAGAAATCTTTGTAACCTTAAGGGGTGTGCGGTTTTTAGGGTACCGACAGCGTCCTTCGGCGGGCTTGGCGGCGGCGTTTTCTTGTCAGCCATGGTATTCTTGGAGCTGTTTTGGGAAGAGAGGAAGAGTGGCTGTGCGGAGAAGACAATGGTGTGCCCAGGTTATCTTATAGTGTAGTAGCAGCCTGGTGGTTGATCTCTCGATGCGCACAGTAATGGTGATGGGACGCGGAGTTGTACGTATTGAATTCAAAGATATTCATGCGCTACGCACGTTTAAGGCGCCTCGGTAAATGGCACGCACGTAAGATCGGTCCGCCCAGTCGCATCAGCCGCCTGTACATTGGTGTAGGATCGAAGAGCACATGAAAAACTACTAGAGTGGGGTGAATGGTAAACCGTTTTAGCGGAAGCAACAAAAAAACCCTCAGTAGAAATCAATCTATTAAGAAATCATGTGTGCGACTAATCTAAACATGATCAATCATGAAAAAACAAGTAAAGATTGTGGAGAAGCATGTTACAAAGACACGACAACAAGAATCACGAAAAACCGTCAAGAAAAACTCAAGTTATGATCAAAAGATCGAACGAAGGTCAATCTGTTCTACCCGAGAAAAATCAGATCTGCGACACTGAAAAGAAACTCGTGTAGCTCAAAAACCACAAATCCAATGACCGTGAAATTTTTACAGATGATATAGAATTAAGTAGTGAAGACAACCCAAAAAGAATCACATCAATTGGATCTTTAAAACTAGAGTTATGATAAAACTACCAAAGAAAGCTAGTGCTGTGTAGAAACTTGACGAGGAAGACTTAATGAAAACAAGTCAGATGAACAAGGCATAGAAGTTCCTTTAAACTACAAATTTTATTAATCAAACCACAAGAGGAACACCCCCAAAGTCTTGCAGCACGAGCTCTGGCCTCCCTTGCTTTTATAAGCAGCCCTTAGTCCAACCTAATCCTAACTAGGACTCAAATCCTACTCAGTTTCAACTGAAATTTTCCATAACCGCTCAAGACTCTTCCATACACAGATAGAATCAATATTAAGACTTCCAAACACCTTAGAAACGTAAACCACATTTCTAAAACAACTCAACTTCATGACCCATATGAAATCCTATCATAACCAACTCAAATCTTTCCATATTTGAGTCAAACCCGACTCAGTCGCAGCCTGAGTCCATAACCTAGTCGGTTGGACCTTTCTGACCAATTCTTTACGTCCACATCTCTTCACACCACAGAACCATGTAGCCACGTCCATGCACTCCTTGCACATGTGCAAACACCATCCAACGACGTCCATGATACCTTAATATGCATGGTTCTTAATTCAAACATGTTGCGCGACCTCCAGATCAACTAAACCACAATTCTTCCCAAACTTTGTTGTTGAACCTCATCTTCTCCCTATGACTAGCTCAATGGATTCCGTCACCAGCTATGTCTTGAACTCAAGCAACACCTGCGCATGAATAAACAATCAATACGTCTAAGTACAAGTCCTCGACTTGACTCTCGTTAGTTCTGAAACCACAACACCTTACATGAGCACCTTAAATAAGCATGCTGCAAACTTTAGCACAAAAGATATCAACCATAAGCACCAAGTCACACCAAAAACTTAGTAAAAGAATACTAAGCAAACATTCAATAAATGTAAAGAATGTTTGAAACATTGCAAGTTAAAAGAAGAACCATTGCAATCTAGCACCAGACCTTGCCAAAGCTAATCGGACCTTGAGACAGAACTTACCAAAGCTAGCAGGACCTATCACTGGAGCTTACCAAAGCTAGTCGGACCTAGCGCTGGAGCTAGCAAAAACACGTCGAACCTAGACAAAGAAGTCAGACCTAGCCAAAACAAGTCAGACCTTACATCGGACCTTGCGGGAGCTACTTAAAACAAGTTGGACCTATCGTCGGACCTTGCAGGAGCTCGAACCTAGAGACAGACCTCGATGAGATGGGTGTTTTGGCGAAATTCAAAACTTTTATCTTCATAGCCAATGTTTTCAGGAAAAATAGGTCTCACAATCTCCCCTTTGATGAATGCATTGGCAACACCACTTAAAATCCGAACATTGGTTTATTCACATGAAAAGTTTTGAAAACAATTTTCTTCCCAAAATATTTTTGCCCATTTGTAAATCAAAGAAAAAATGAGAAGAAAAACAAAAATTCTCCCCCTGAGAAGAATTGTGCCAAAACAATTGTGAATGTGTACAATGTGCAATCAATTTCTCCCCCTTCGACAATGTATTCAGCAAGGTACAAAAGAAAAATATTAAGTTGTTATGAGCATATTATAACATATACACATAAAACAAAGCTCATCCAAGTCATACTATCAAGTAACTTACACTATCACATCAATGAGATACATAAAGTAGTGCAAGCCATGCTAGAGATCAAAAGTAATTTTCAATTTAAGCAAGTCATGATCTCACAAACTTAACTATTTCAAGACCTGAAAGCATGGCACTTGTTGCTGCAATTTCTTTCTTTTAAGCACAAATTTTTTATCATATGAAACTTGCAAGATATTATATGCGCATCTGCCTTATTCTAACCAACCAAGCCAAGCCCATGTCATTTGACAATCAGAAGCTTAAGGACACGGTTTTAGTCATACAAAACTTCTTCCAAGGTCATATCTAAGTGCAATGATAAGCCATGTCAAAAGAAGAAGTGTGATGCATGCATATTCTCTTGACCTTTTCTCACTTTTTATTTGATCATAAAAGCTCAACATGTGAGTTTATTACTTGATTAATTATTCATTATTAAAAGCACTTGTGAGCATGCAACAAGTTCAAAATAGCAAGAAAGTTTGATCATGACAAGATTTACTGTAAGTAATTGTTCCAATTACTAGTCATGGCAAAAACTACAATATGTATAACATAAGTAATGTAGTAAGAACTTTCAGCATGTAAAAGGAATCACAAAGTCATATATATATGATATACTATGCTCATATTATTTTAAATTTAGATTCACACATAGAGTTCCCATGTTTGAAAACTCCCACTCAATTAAAGAAATAAGGATGCATAACCCCTATTTCACTACGAATGTAACAAAAACGAGTGAAATTCAAAGGTTTTGTAAAAATGTCAGCCCATTGTTGTTCAGTATCTACATGGTGAAACACAATGTTTCATTTTTCAACATTATCACGGAGAAAGTGATACCTAATGTCAATGTGCTTTGTTCTGGAATGTTGCACAGGGTTTTAGCAATGCAAATGGAACTATTGCTGTCACAAAACAGTGGAACACTATCTAGATCATCCTCATAGTCCTTAAGTGTTTGAACAATCCAAAGAATTTGTGAGCATGCGCTACTAGCAGCTATATATTCAGATTCGGCTGCGGATTATGCAACTGAGTTTTGTTTTCTAGAGGACCAAGCAATGAGAGAATTACCAAGGAAATGACAAGCACCCAAAGTACTTTTCCTATCAATCCTACAACCTCCAAAATCAACATCCAAAAAAGCTTTCAAAGTAATAGTTGAGGAAGAAGGAAGAAAAATGCAAAATTCTTGAGTTCCATGTAAGTACCTGACAATTCTTTTGATGACTTGACGATGTGAAGCACGCGGGGAAGCTTGAAATCGTGCACAAAGACATACACTGAATTGTATGTCCAGTCTTGATGCCGTTAGGCACAATAGTGTTCCCATCATGCTTCTATATTCTTTTTGATCCAAGGGTTCACCATCTTCATCAAGTTCAAGTGTTGTTGTTGTACCCATTGGTGTCCGAAGAGGCTTGCTTTTGTCCATGTTGAAGCGCTTGAGAAGGTCTCTTGTATACTTCATTTGACGCAAAAGGTACCTTCCTTGGTTTGCTTGATTTGCAGCACCAAAAAGTACATGAGTTCTTCCATCATACTCATCTCAAATTCTGAACTCACCATAGCTGAAAACTTGGACAAAAGATCATGAGAAACACAACCAAAGATAATATCATCCACATACACTTGAACGAATAATGAGTCATTGCCATGCTTAAGCACAAAAAGAGTTTTATCAACCCTGCCCATGATAAACCTCTTTTCATGTAAGTATGTTTTTAACCTATCATACCATGCTCTAGTGGCTTGTTTGAGACTGTACAAGGCTTTGGACAGTTTGTAAACATGATTAGGAAAATATGGATTTCCAAAACCCGGTCGTTGCTTGACATAAACCTCCTCATCTATGTATCCATTAAGAAAATCACTTTTAACATCCATTTGATGTAACTTGAAACCTTTAGATGCAGCAAAATCTAACAAAATTATTGTGGCTTCTAATCTAGCAACATGAGCAATAGTTTTAGCAACAACTACACGTTCAACTTGTGTGAAACCTTGAGCAACAAACCTAGCCTTATTCCTAATCACAACCTCATCTTCACTTTGTTTATTTTTAAACACCCATTTTGTTCCAATTAAAGTGTTGCCTTGAGGTGGAGGTACAAGTTTCCAAACATTATTTCTTTCAAAATTTTCTAACTCTTCCTGCATGGCAATAATCCAAGATTCATTATTGAGTGCGTGTAATATATCATTGGGTTCAAAAGAAGCAAAAAAAGCAGAATGAGCGTGAGAGTTTGGATTGCAAAACCTGGATCGTGTGACTCGTTCGTGCAAGCTTCTAATGATTTGTTGTAGAGTATGACTTTTGGGGGCACGGAGGGGAGTAGACACTTGACAAGTTTCTTCTTGTTCATGTTCATCACAAATCGATGATCTCGTGATTTGAGGACGATCTGGACTAGCAATGGTGGTCGTCGGTGCTGGTTGTGAATAAAAATCAGGATCTGGAACAATGTCATTAGCTGCTGAATTTTCAGGCAGCAACACCACTTCTTCCTCATCATCAACAAAAATACTCTCCACCTACGGATATGGATCCAGACCCGCAATATCTGAGCTAGTACCTGGGCTAGCTTCATCAAAAGAAACCTCACAAGTATCCACAATTTTGTTATTGTCAAGTAAAAGCACACAGTAGTCTCTAGTATGAGATGGATAATCAAAAAACATGCCATCAACAGATCTAGCTTCAAATTTATCAAGATTACCATGTTTCTTAACAAAGTATTTGTAACCAAAAACTTGAAAATGTGTGACATCAGGCCTATGTACAAATCGAGGCACATATGGTGTTTTTCCTAGCTTAGCACGCAAGAAAATACGATTTGGAACATAACAAGAGGTGGCAATTGCATTAGCCCAAAATTTCCTAGGAGTTTGGTATTCATCAAGCATAGTCCTAGCCATCTCAACTAAGGTTATGTTCTTTCTCTCTACAACACCGTTTTGTTGAGGTACATATAGTGAAGAGAATTGATGATCTATTCTATTTTCAGCACAAAAATGATGAAACGATTGATTTTTAAATTCAGTTCCGTTATCACTTCTAATTGCTCTTAAAGATCATGGGCGATCAATTGATAATCTAAGAAATAAAGTTGTAGAGTGACTAAAAGATTCATTCTTAGATGCCATAAAATAAACCTAAGAGTATCTAGAAAAATCATCAACAACCACAAGAACATACCACTTACCTCCGAAAGATTGAATACGTGAAGGTCCTAAAGTGTCAAGGTGCAAAAGTAGACTCGGTTCAGTTTTCATGGTCATTGTGAGAGGAGCAGGTGAACCTGCAACTATCTTAGCATGTCTGCAAGAAGAGCACACAATTTCTTTGTCCCCTTTAAGCTTCGACAGCCAATGTATGCGATCAAGAGCACTAACACACGTGACATGATCAAATCCTACGTGACCTAGTCTACGATAGTATAAGTCTTTGGAATCGTTAGCAACTAGACACTTATGCTTAGAGGAAGACATATCAAAATAAGATTTAAAAACTCTTACAATTAGAGACATGTTAAAAATAAGCTCATTATTTGAACCTACAAGTTTGCAGCAATTTTAATTGAAAATAATTTATAGATTTTCATCTAGCAATTGTGAAACAGAAAGAAAGTTGTATTTCAAAATTTTTGACAAGTGTCACATCCTTCAGAGTGTAGTGATCATTTACTCCAACCAAACCCTTAGTAATTATAGGAGTGGAAGAATTATCAACAAAAGTAATATTCTCTACACGTGACACAAAAGAGACGGAGGAGAACCATTATTTGTTACCGGTCATGTGGCGTGGGCAACCTGAATCCACAATCCAAATGTTCTCCTTCCTCAAGCGTGTAACCTACATAGAAGAACAATACATCGATGACTCAATACTGGAGTTAGTCAAGAGGCATTTAGGAATCCAGTACTGAGTCACACGATCTCTAGCAAGAATAACACGCGAAAGCTGAGATAAAACAGCAGGTTTATGAGCCAAAGCTTGAGGTTTTTTATACCCAACTACTGACTTATGAGGTTTTACATGTGTAGCACAAAAAACAGTAGGTTTGAGAGCAAACTTTGCATGTTTTCGACTCATTACAGCAGGTTGCATGTTCCTATCATTCGGTTTAGCATGTACAATAAACTTTGCATGAAAGTTATGAGATCTAGCAATCATTCTTTCCTTTTTCTGTTGTTTAGCTAGTATATAAAAAAATCTATGACATGAACATCTCTACCACAGTAGGTACAATGAAATTTTACTTTGTGTTCATGTCTAGATGAGCAAGCAACATTTTTATTAACAATCGAATAAGACAACACCCCTGCAGATTTGAAAACCACTTCTTTATTTTTAGGAACTGTTTTAATCAAACCACTTCCTAATGACTTTACAATTTTTGGTGGATGTTATTTAGCATGAGAATGGGAATCAAAACCTAAACCAGTTTTATCATTGCAAGATTTGGATAAATTCAGCAGCAAGTTTAGATATTTGTTCCCAATACAAAACTGCTCTAGTGTCCTATGCATGTCATCAAGTTTTTTAGACAATTCTAGGCAGTTTTCACATGAAGTTTCTCCTTTTAGTTTGCAATTAGAACAATATTTAACTTCATGAGAACGTAAAGCATTGTTCAATATTGAAATCTCATTCATATCATTGTGTACTAAATTATCAAGATCACCAAAAGTAGAACAATTCGAATTAATTGTAGAACAGCTAGCATCTTTCATGTTTTTATCATTAAGGGCAACAAGCTTTTTGTTCTTTTCAATTTCATGTTCTAGCTTATCAAGTGCGGAGGAGCGTGCACTTCTTAGAGAGGACAATTGTTCATATATTAAATGACATGAGGAACAAGAATAATCACTAGGAATCAAATATTTCAAACGATTCATTTCAGATTCCAGTGAGTCAATTTTAACAGCATTGTCCTTAAGTTTTTTGTCCTTTTTTTAAATATAACGGTGGCACGAGAAATAGCATCACACATTTATTAACAAGTAGGACATACCTCTTCATTGTTGCTGTTGTGTTCTGCATCCTCCAAACTTAATCTTGACTTGCCCGCCATGAAGCACAAGTTTGCAAATCATCTTCATCTTTGTTACTTCCAATGTCCACATCGCTTGAGCCAAGTTCTTGAAGTGCGGAGATAAAACTATTCACCAATTGGTGTCCTGTAAAACCCTTTTTCTGCTTCTTCTCATTTGTAGAGGACTGTTTCGTCCTTGTTTGCTTTTCGTCACGGGAAGTAGTACCTAAAAGGTTAGGGAAATCCGTGCAAAAATGTTCTGTATTACCACATTCGAAGCATCGTTGAGGTCCGCCACTTCCTCTTCTTCTAGTTCTCACATTTTGCAATGCTTTTGAGAACCGAGTGGAGATGAGTGCAAGTTCTTCCTATAGAAACTCTTCAATCTGTTCAAGGGTTAGTGAGGACAACAAAACAAGTGTCCCACAAGACGAAGATGGGCCGGAGCTAGGCATGGCACGTTGAGAGACGAATGCAAAAGACTTGTTGGGGTTCTTACGTGAGATTATATCAATTTCATGCGTTTCCAATTTAGAATATACAACATCTAAAGTAGGTGTACTCATGAAAGTAGATTCACGAATAGATGTAACTATCATCTGCCAAATTGACATGTCTAATGCACTTAATAATTGCCTAGCATTCTCATCATCTGAAAAATTAACATTGACGCTATACAAGTTGTTGAGAAGTTTATTAAAACGAGCACATAGATTGTCGATGGACTCACCTGGATGCATTTCAAAGTGCATATATTCTTTCTTGAACATATCTTGCTTTACCTCCTTGATCGTGTTGGATCCTTCATGGTAGTCACAAAGTGCTTTCCACACATCGCACACAGATCGGAGGTGTGCAACACGATCGAAGTCGCTTTGAGTTAATCCTTGTATGATCAAGTTTCGAGCCTTGTTGTTGTTGTCGACATATCTCATATTTGTAGCCGTAACTTGATCATTTGACAGCACATTGTAGGACTTTTACACCCTTTCCCATATTGCAAATCCCTGCGCCTGGATGAAGGCTTCCATACGTGCCTTCCAAACCATAAAATTAATACCACTAAACACACAAGGTTTTGCGGAGTATTTCTCCATGATGATTAGGCAAAACATGTGCCAAACACAAATATTAGAGCATCGTGTCTATGATACCAATTGTAGGATCAAAAAGCACATGAAAAGCTACCATAGAGGGGGTGAATGGTAGATTAAAACTTTTTTAGCGGAAGCAGCAAAAACCCCTCGGTAGAAAATAAATCTGTTAAAAAATCGTGTGTGCGACTAATCTAAACGTGATCGATCATGAAAAATCTAGAATAGATTGTGGAGAATCAAGTCACAAAGATACGACAACAAGAATCACGAACAGCCGTCGAGAAAAACTCAAGTTGCGATCGAAAGATTGAATGAAGGTCAATCTGTTCTACCAGAGAAAAATCAGATCTGCAACACCGCAAAGAAACTTGCGTAGATCAGAAACCACAAATCCAATGATCGTGAAAATTTCAAAGATGATAGATAATCAAGTTTTGAAGACAACCCAAACAGAATAACATCAATTGGATCTGGAAAACTCGAGTTATGGTAAAACCACCTAAGCAAGGTAGTGATGTGCAGAAACTCAATGAGAAAGACTTGATGAAAACAAGTCGCACAAACAAGGCACAAAAGTTCCTTTAAAGTACAACTTTTATTGATCAAACCACAAGAGAAACAGCCCCGAAGTCGTGCACCACGAGCTCTGGCCTCCCTTGCGTTTATAACTAGCCCTTAGGCCAACCTAATCCTAACTTAGAATCAAATCCTACTCTGTTTCAACCGAAACTTTCCATAACTTATCAAGACTCTTCCATAAGCAGATAGAAGCAAACTTAAGACCTCCAAACACCTTAGGAATGTATCCCACATTCCTATAACAACTCAACTTCGTGACCCACATGAAATCCTATTATAACCAACTCAAATCCTTCCATATTTGAGTCAAATCCGGCTCAGCCGCAACCTGAGTCTATAACCTAGTTGGTTGAACCTTTCCGACCAATTCTTTACATCCACATCTCTTCATCATGCTTCAGAACCATGTATCCACGTCCATGCACTCCTTGCACACGTGCAATAACCTTCCAACGACGTCCATGATACCTTCATATGCATTGTTCTTGATTCAAACATGATGCGCGACCTCCCGATCAACTCAACCCCAATTCCTCCCGAACTTGGTTGTTGAACCTCATCTTCTCCCTAATACTAGTTCAATGGATCCCGTCACCAGCCATGCTTGAACTCAAGCAACACCTACACATGAATAAACAACCAATACATCCGAGCATAATTCCTGGACTTGACTCTCAATAGTTCCAAAACGACAACACCTTACGTGAGCACCTTACGTAAGCATGCTGCAAACCTTAGCAAAAAGATATCAACCATAACCACCAAAGCACACCAAAAACTTAGTAAAAGAATACTAAGAAAACTTTCCATAGATGTAAAGAAAGTTTGAAACATTGCATGTTAAAATCAGTACCATTGCAATCTAGCACCCCACATTGCCAAAGCTAACCGGACCTTGAGATGAAACTTACCAAAGGTAGCGGGACCTAGCGCCGGAGCTTACCAAAGCTAGTCGGACCTAGCGCCGGAGCTTATCAAAGCTACTCAGACCTAGCACTAGAGCTAGACAAAACACGTTGGACCTAGACAATGAAGTCGGACCTAGCCAAAACAAGTCGGACCTTACGTCGGACCTTGCCGGAGCTACTTAAAACAAGCCAAACCTATCTTCGGATCTTACAGGAGCTCGAACCTAGAGGCAGACCTTGAGGAGATGGGTGTTTTGGCAAAATTCAAAACTTTTATCGTCATAGCCAATGTATTCAGCACACATAGGTCTCACAAATGGCTACTGCTTCAAGGACCAAACTTATGCGGCAAACGGCCACATAATACTTCCTCTGTCCCAGCTCAACTCTATTTCTAGTTTTGGCAAAACTTACCTTTGACCAATGATTTATATGGATTTTAATAACTTTAATAACATGTATTGTATATTATAGAAATATTTTTCATGGTGAATCGGTTGTGTGAAGTTGAGGGACTAAATTAACCCATTTGAAAGTTCAAGGACCAAACTGAGTTTTGATTGAAGTTTGAGGATGAAGTTGAGTATTGTTCCAATTCTAAACGATCCAAGCTTGAGCTTGCGAGCTTGATGAGCTCAAGATTGAAATGATGGAGTAATCTCATTTCTTGTTGTCATTTATGATATGTACGCATGATTAACTAAACTATATATTTCTATTAAAAATGTGTTATCGGACACAATTTTTATATATGATAGCAACAATAAATAATGTGCAACATCGTCCACCTTCCTACTCCATTAGATGTGAATCCTAAATTTAGTAGATTCTATTGTATATACATGAATTCTGGGCTCGACTTGAGATAGTGTGAGACCTATGTGTGCTGAATAAATTGGCTATGATAATAAAAGTTTTGAATACAGCCTAAACACCCTTTTAACAAGGTCCAACTCTAGGTCCAAGCTCTTGCTAGGTCCGACGATAGGTCCGACTTGTTTTGGGTAGCTCTAACAAGGTCCGACAAAAGGTCTGACTTACTTCGCCTAGGTCCGACTTCTTTGTCTAGATCCGACTTATTTTGGGTACGTGCGACTTTTTAGCGCTAGGTCCGACTAGCTTTGGTTAGCTCTGGCACTAGGTCTGACTAGCTTTGTTAAGCTCCGGCGCTAGGTCCGACTAGCTTTGGTAAGCTGTGGCGCTAGGTCCTCCTAGATTTGGTAAGCTTCATTTCAAGGTCTAATTAGCTTTGGCAAGGTTCGGTGCTAGTCTGCAATTGTTCTGCTTTTACCTTGCAATGTTTCAAACTTGCTTTACATCTATGGAAAGTTTGCTTAGTATTATTTTACTAAGTTTTTTGTGTGTTTTGGTGGTTATGGTTGATATCTTTTTGCTAAGGTTTGCAACATTCTTATGTGAGGTGCTCACGTAAGGTGTTGTGGTTTCAGAAATAACGAGAGTCAAGTTGAGGACTTGTGCTTGGAAGTATCGGTTGTTTGTTCATGTGCAGGTGTTGCTTGAGTTCAAGACATGGCTGGTGACGGGATCCATTGAACTACTCTTAGGGAGAAGATGAGGTTCAACAACCAAGTTTGGGAGGAATTGTGGTTTAGTTGATCAGGAGGTCGCGGAACATGTTTGAATCAAGAACAATGCATATTAAGGTATCATGGACGTCATTAGAAGGTGATTCCATGTTTGCAAGAACTGCATGGACATGGCTACATGGTTCCAAGACGTGATGAAGAGATGTGGACATTAAAAATTGGTTGTAAAAGTCCGACCGACTAGATTATAGACGCAGGCTACAGCTGAGTCCTGTTTGACTCAAATATGGAAAGATTTGAGTTGGTTATGATATGATTTCATGTGAGTCATGAATTTACATTGTTTTAGGAATGTGCGATATGTTATTAAGGTGTTTGGAAGTCTTAATATTGCTTCTATCTACGTATGAAAGAGTCTTGAGCAGTTATGGAAAGTTTTGGTTGAATCTGAGTAGGATTTGAGTCCTAGTTAGGATTGGGTTGGCCTAAGGGCAGGTTATATAAGCAAGGGAGTCCAGATCTCATGGTGCACGACTTTGGGGCTGTTACTTTTGTGTTTTCATCAATGAAATTTGTAGTCTAAAGGAGCTTTTGTGTCTTGTTCATCTGATTTGTTTTCGTCAAGTCTTTCTCATCGTGTTTCTGCACAAGACTACCTTGCTTTGGTGGTATTATCATAACTCGAGTTTTACAGATCCAATTGACGTGGTTATTTTTAAGTTGTCTTTAAAACTTCATTATCTATCATATATAAAAATTTCACAGTCTTTGGATTTGTGGTTTTAGATCTATATGAGTTTCTTTGCAGTGTTGCAGATCTGATTTTCTCGGGCAGAACAGATTGACCTTTGTTTGATCTTTCGTAACTTGAGTTCTTCTTGACGAATTTTCGTGATTCTTTCTATGACATATACATGAATTGATTCTCCATGAATTTTCGATCGTAACTTGAGTTTTTCTTGACGAAATTTCGTGATTCGTGTTTTCTTGCGTGCTAGGCTAGGAAAAACACCATATGAGCTACGGTTTGGACATAGGTCTAGTGTCACACACTTTAGGGTCTTTGGTTGCAAATGTTTTGCTATGAAACATGGTAATATTGATAAATTTGAAGCTAGATCTGTTGATGGCATGTTTCTTGGTTATCCATCTCATACTAGGGGATACCGTGTGCTTTTACTTCGCACTAACAAAATCGATTTGTGATGATCATGAAGAAGAAGCTTGTGAAGAGTCCATTCCCCTCTGGGTTCTAAAAAATCATCCTCCACAACAAATTATTGGAATCTCGCACGAACGAGTCACACAGTCCAGGTTTTACGATCCAAACTCTCACACTCATTCTGCTTTTATTGCTTCTTTTGAACCCAAAGATATATCACACACACACACTCACTAATGAATCTTGGATTATTGTCGCGCAAGAAGAGTTAGAAAATATTGAACAAAATAATGTTTGGAAACTTGTACATCCGCCTCAAGGTCACACTTTAATTAGAACTAAATGGGTGTTTAAAAATAAACAAAGTGGGGATGGGGTTATGGTTAGGAAGAAGGCTAGGTTGATTGCTCAAGGTTTCACACAAATTGAAAGTCTAGATTTTGATGAAACTTTTGCTCCTGTTGCTAGATTAGAATCCATAAGAATTTATTTAGCTTTTGCTGCATCTAAAGGTTTCAAGTTATATCAAATTGATGTTAAAAGTGCTTTTCTTAATGGCTACATAGATGAGGAGTTTTATGTCAAGCAACCACCGGGATTTGAAAATCCAGATTTTCCTAATCATGTTTACAAACTGTCCAAAGCCTTGTACGGTCTCAAACAAGCCCCTAGAGCATGGTATCATAGGTTTAAAAATTCTTACTTGAAAAGGGGTTTACCATGGGCGAGGTTGATAAAACTCTTTTTGTGCTTAAGCATAACAGTGACTCATTATTCGTTCAAGTGCATGTGGATAATATTATCTTTGGTTGTGCTTCTCATGATCTTGTGAACAAGTTTTCAGCTATAATGTGTTCAGAATTTGAGATGAGTATCATCGGAGAACTCACATACTTTTTGGGCCTACAAATCAAGCAAACTAAGGAGGGTACCTTTGTGCAATAAATGAAGTATACAAGAGACATTCTTAAGTGCTTCAACATGGACAAAAGCAAGCCTCTTCAGACACCAATGGGTACAACAACAACACTTGAACATGATGAAGATGGTGACCCAGTTGATCAAAAAGAATATAGAAGCATGATTGGATCACTTTTGTACCTCACGACATCAAGACCGGACATACAATTCAGCGTATGTCTTTGTGCACAATTTCAAGCTTCCCCACGTGCTTCTCATTGTCAAGCCATCAAAACAATTCTCAATTACTTACATGGAACTCAAGAATTTGGCATTTTTTTCTTCCTTCTTCCCCAATCGTTACTTTGAAAGCTTTTTTGGATGCTGATTTTGGGGGTTGTAGGATTGATAGGAAAAGTACTTCGAGTGCTTGTCATTTTCATGGTAATTCTCTTTTTGCTTAGTACTCTAGAAAAAAAAGTTCATTTGCACAAGCCATAGCCGAATCTTAATATGAAGTTGCTGCTAGCGCTTGCTCACAAATTCTTTAGATGGTTAAAACACTTAAGGACCATGGGGTTGATCTAGACAGTGTTCCACTGTTTTGTGATAACACTAGTGCCATTTGTATTGCTAAAAACCTCGTGCAACATTCTAGAACAAAGCACATTGACATTAAGTATCACTTTCTCTGTGATAATTTGAAAGGAAACATTGTGCTTCACCATGTAGATACCGAACAACAATTGGCTAACATTTCTACAAAACCTTTGGATTACACTCATTTTTGTTTCATTCGTAGTGAAATAGGGGTTATGCATCCTCATGACTTAAATTGAGTTGGAGTTTTGAAACTTTGGAAGTCTATATGTGAATCTGAAATTAAAATAATATGAGCATAGTATCTCATACATATATGACTTTGTGATTCCTTTTACATGCTGAAAGTTCTTACTACATTACTCATGTTATACATTTTGTAGTTTTTGCTATGACTAGTTATTGAAAAAATTACTTACACTAAATCTGGTCATGATCAAACTTTCTTGCTGTTTTGAACTTGTTACTGGTCACAAATGCTTTTAGTAATGAAAGATTAATCAATCAAATATCCACATGTCGAGCTTTTATGATCAAACAAAAATGAGAAAAGATCAAGAGAATATGCATGCATCACACTTCTTCTTTTGAGATGGCTTATCATTGCACTTAGATATGAACTTAGAATAAGTTGTGCATGACTAAAACCATGACCTTAAGCTTCTGATTGTCAAATGACATAGGCTTGGCTCAGTTTGTTAGAATAAGGCAGATGTGGCATATAATCTCTTACAAATGTTATATGATCAGAATTTGTGCTTTAAATAATATTGAAAGATGAAAATTGCAGCAACAAGTGTCATGCTTTCAGGTTTCGAAATAATTAAGTTTGTGAGCTCTTGACTTGTTTAAATTGAAAATTACACTTGATCTCTAGCATGGCTTACACTACTTTATGTATCTCATTGATGTGATAGTGTAAGTTACTTGATAGTATGACTTGGATGAAGCTTTGTTTTATATGTATATGTTATAATATGCTCATAACAATTAAAATTTCTCTTTTGTAACTTGCTGAATACATTGTCAAAGTGGGAGAAATTTATCACACATGGCACACATTCACAAGTGTTTTGGCTCTGTTCTTCTCAGGGGGAGAATTGATTTTCTTCTCATTTTATTTCTGATTTACAAAGAGGGAGAAATATGTATAGGGGGAGAAAATTGTTTTCAAAACTTCTCATGTGAATAAGTCAATGTTCGGATTTGAAGTGGTGTTGCCAATGCATTCATCAAGGGGGAGATTGTGAGACCTATATGTGCTGAATACATTGGCTATGACAATAAAAGTTTTTAATACTACCAAAACACCCTTTTAACAAGGTCTGATTCTAGGTTCGAGCTCTTGCATGGTCCGACGTTAGGTCCGGCTTTTTTTGGTTAGCTCCGGCAAGGTCCGACGTAAGGTCCGACTTTCTTTGGCTATGTTTGACTTCTTTGTCTAGGTCTGACATATCTTGGTTAGGTGCGTCTTGCTGGCGCTAGGTCCAACTAGCTTTGGTTAGCTCCGGTGCTAGGTTCGACTGGCTTTGGTAAGCTCCAGCACGAGGTCCGACTAGCTTTGGTATGCTCCGGTGTTAGATCCTGCTAGCTTATGTATGCTTCGTTTCCAGGTCCGATTAGCTTTGGCATGTGTGGGGACCGGAATCCACACATCCAAGGATCTCATTGGGTGGTGTCGTGCGATGCGACACCCAACAGTATACAAGAATAGAACCAGAATAAAGTACAAGACCAAGTCTTTTATTTAACACACAGCGGAAGTTTTTACAATACTATAGGAAAAGAAATATATATATATATCATAGCTACGCTCTCGGCACTAGCTATGCAAAAGCAAAGTTATCCATGCCTAGGATACTTTGCACTAGCAACACGCAAACTATGGCGGCGTGCAGGGTTCCCACTCGGCTGTACACCCTGGAGGGGGTGTTGCCTCATCGTCAAACCCATCCTCAACAGAGTAACCTGCAAAAACTCGTTAACTGCAAACGTGAGCATAAGGCTCAGCAAGACTTAACCGTCTCACTAGACAGATGCAAGGGGACACTAAACATAGGTAAGGAATAGCATAAATGACTCGCCTACAAGTGGATCCTTATAATCAAGTTTTAAGTAGCAAATGACGTTCTCTGAGCACGGCACATCATGGGCTCCACAATCAAACAAGAAACGCTTTACCGATGATATGACATGCCCAAAGCACATAGTGCTATTACAGCTAAAGTATTGGGAAATTGAAAATCTTTAGTTATACTATCTCTAAACCAAACAAGGTTGCAAAGTAATTATAGTTCACTACCATCTGACTTTTCTGACTTCTTTAGTATTTACTACGTCACCGCTCAATGAACAAGTGGTACTCTATTACTGCGAGGGACAGTGATTGCAATCAAGACACACCCGGACAACACGACACATACGTCGTTCGGAAGTGTCAGCGAGCACACCTGTACCTACATAAAACTTCAGTACTAGGCGTATATGGCCACCTTTCACAAGAAACTCGAATGCTGAGCCCGTCTCACCTCCACAAACAGAAGGTCTCCGCACGGAACACCTCATGTGTCCGCCGACCGATTTACACCTCACTGTCCTCAACCCACCCCTATCGATGGTGAGTTAATGGGTCTCGACATCCCAGTTATCAAGTTACATCAGTTTATTGGATTCCATATGTCCATTATATTGCCGGTACAATTCAAGCTTGTCCGAAGGGGCTGCATACGGACGGGCCTTAATCGACACAGGCAGGGCTATGCGACCGAGACTCAATTCTCGCCGCTTCCTATCCATTTCCTGCCCGGTCTCAATTTCATTATATTAAGCCATTTTCTATTCAACCAATCCTGTGAGATACATCTCTCGCGAGTAGATTCCAACTACTCGACTTCTACCGGATTTCCTATGCATTAGCAAAGCAGTTACTACAGGTCAAACTGTAACTCGTGCCAAATAAACCCTGGGATTTTTGGTCATGCATGTGGAGTATCATTCACCCTAAACGTAATGCACAATTCATATACTACTCATCATAGTGATAAAGCAAAAGTTTATAAACGACTTAAATGCAAACCGGGGCTTGCCTTGTTGCAGGTCAGGTTCTGAGTTAGAAATTGGAAGATGCTCTTCCAAGGCCTCTGACTCCTCCTCGACTTCGGTTACTATACGATATGCATAAAATACGGTATGAATGACTTTGAAAATATTTAATATCAAGACCAGGATTTTAATTTATGGTGACCATTATAGGATAATTAGTTATTTGGCTTGGGAATGGTGAATTAGATATTTAGGGAATACTACAGAAGTTCTTGCAAAGAACAAGAGATGATCAAAGTAGAGTGTGGTCTCTAAGATTATGGCAAGCAAATAACTTCCACAATTTTTAGAGATGAAACTGTAGCTCGAATATAGCCATCAGTTGATAATCAAGATAGAGAAAATTGTCCTGGTCCTAGCAAAAGTGGTTTCATAAATTTATAAGCCTTGGTGAAGAATTTATTGAGTTTCTAAGTTGACAAGAATTTCTGGAATTGTCTTGTAATTTAACTTATAAGCATTTAGTCAATATTCAGTTGAAATTGAATTAATACTAGAATATGAGGTCCATTAAATCCAAGATTTTTACAGGAGCTAAGGTATGACTAGTGGAAGATTCAGTCCAAATTTGGGGCATAATAAGCATCTGCATATCTGTGAAAAATCAATAACTGCAAAAGGTAAATGAATTATACAGAGGTTAAAACAGGTGCAATGGCTCCCAAATTTTTGCTGGTAGTCAAGAGTTGGACAATAATTGTTATGTGAATTTTGGGGATTTTTCCAGGGAGTACTTCATCTGGAAAAATTGCATTTTACTTGGGAAAGATTAATTTCTACAGAATTAAATATTGATTTTCACAGAGCCTAATTGATACTGAGCGAAACTAGAGCTCAAGGGCTTCCAAACAAAATTTGTTTGAATGAATTTGGAGTATTCTACAGATAGATATTCAATTTAGAAGTTTGGACAAATTTCTGGAATTAAATATATCCCAAAGACCACGTGGCGCATTCTGGTTGAGGCAGCACCGGGGTCCACAGAATTAAAGCGCGCAGCCACACTAGATCTCAGCCGCACCGTGATCCCGCAGTGAATGGCAGGTGGGACCCGGTGGGGTCATCGTCTATCTCGGGCTGGTGCTCGCGCGGAGCAGCACCCGCGGCGGTGGCTCGCCGGCGAGCTCGCCGCCGGCTAAACCAACGGACCAGACTCGCGGAAACTTGCCGCCTGGGGGTTTTTGGGGTCGCTGAGCACGATGGTGAGGTCAGTGGGTCCTGAAGCTTGCCGGAAAAGGTCGTGCGATGGTGGCGGCGGCGATGAGCGCTCGGGCAACATTGAACTCGCTCCAGCGTAGCTCAAATCACTTGGGAATTTCTCCAAAACCTTTCTGGGATGATGGAGTTCAAGGACCTGGGCGTAGAAGGGGAGTGAGTTGCTGGGAATCACGAGTTCGACGGTGAACCGAGGTTTTCTCACCGGCGGCGAGCAAAACTCGAAATTCAGAGCCGTTGCTCGATGATTCTTATTGGTTCTTGCTCAGACAGGAGCGCTAGGGTCTATAGAAACTATCTCTAAGCAATTGCAAAGGATGATTACTTGCAGAAAAGGAATCGACATGAAAACTTAGCTAGTTATCTACTTTCGGCCGTAGGGGAAACGAACAATAACTCGCTCAAGCTTCAACAATAAGAGAAATGGTTTGTACCATGAGCTAGAGTTTGATCAGGCGCACCTTTTTGCTCTTTGGAGCTTGGCTTGAAACGGCGCGGAACGGCGGCACACCGCGGAGCAGTGGCGAGCGGCGGCGATGGCGCGCGGCGGAAGGAGTCGCGAGGCAGTTGAGCTGCGATCGGGGATGAGGAGTGAAGGGAGCTTCGGCCGGCCTTTTATAGGGCCGCGGCGAGCAGGCAGGCAGCTCGCTGGAGCGGCATGCGCGCGCGGTGTCAAGCGGAGGTGCGTCGGTACAGAGATGGCGGGATCGAGCTGATCCATTCGAAGAGGAGCTGACATGTGGGGCCCACTGTCCAGTGATACTCCCCACAGTTCAGTTACTAAATTCATTTAAAAATAGAAGATCAACTCCAAAAATCATGAAATTTTGTGGAGATGGCAAATGAATTATTCTGAACACAATGGTGAACTCAAATCTTATGTTTAAAGAAGTTGGAGAAGAATTAAAAATTCAGATTTGAATTTGATTCAAATTCACCAAGCACCTCAAATAAAATAGTAGATGAGTTTCTAAAATCTTGAAACTTTGTAAGCATGCTATTGAGGAATTTAGGAGCTCATGGAAAAATTTAGAGCCCTTAATTTGAATATTTGGGTTAGAGCTTATTAGGGCTTCATTTTGCATTGCTTACTAAATCTTATCCAAAAATTCTTATTCTTAAAAAGGGTGAATAGAATATAATTTGGATTCATGGTGAAGTCCAATACCCATGTTAAAAGAATTTAACAATGAGTGCAAGAAAAGTTTTGGATGGCATAGTTCATGTGCACCATTATATTGGATATCTAAAATAGTTGATCACAAAACCCATATGAACTTAACATGCCATAAAAGTGGGGTTTTACATTCCTCCCCCCTTAAAAGAATCTCGTCCCGAGATTACAAAAGAAGGTAAAGGAAAAAGGATCTATCCAACATATGCCGCTAACAAGTCCGGATAGTTCGTTCTAAGATACTCCTCGCTTTCCCACGTGGCTTCTACCGCACTGTGGTTGCTCCACAAAACCTTATAGAAATGCAAGGTGCGACTTCTTGTGGTGCGAGTCTTTTTATCAATGATCTGAGTTGGATGCTCGGAGTAAGTGAGATCTGGTTGTAGAGCTTCCAAATCCTCTATACGGATATCAGCTGGAGCCTTAAGACATTTCCGCAATTGGGAAATGTGGAATACATTGTGGACTCCTGAAAGTGACGTTGGTAACCCCAATTGATATGCCATAGGTCCGCATCTTTCGATTATTGCGAACGGCCCAATAAAGCGTGGAGCTAGCTTCCCTTTTACCCCGAAGCGATGGATACCCTTCATAGGGGATACCCGGAGATAAACTTGATCTCCAACTTCGATGTGAGGAGGTCGACGTCGTTTGTCCGCGTAGCTCTTCTGACGAGACTGAGCAGCTTTGAGATTCTCCTGAATAGTGCGAACTCGATCCTCGGCTTCATTTACTAAGTCGATGCCGTACACTGCCCGTTCACCTGATTCGCACCAGTTCAAGGGCGTGCGACACTTTCGGCCATAGAGAGCTTCATATGGTGCCATCTGGATGCTAGCCTGGTAACCGTTGTTGTATGAAAACTCCGCCAAAGGAAGATGATCATCCCAGTTCTTACCCTGGTGGATGGCACAGGCACGAAGCATGTCTTCTAGCACTTGATTCACCCGTTCGGTCTGACCATCGGTCTGAGGATGATAAGCCGAGCTCCGAATCAATTCGGTCCCCAGTGCATCGTGGAGATGCTCCCAAAATCGCGAGACAAACACAGCTCCACGATCCGAGATGATGGTACAGGGTACACCATGTAGACATATTATTCTGGAGATATAAATTTCCGCATATAGCTTCGCATCGTATGCCACGCTGACCGGTATGAAATGAGCCGATTTGGTCAATTGGTCAACGATCACCCAAATGGAGTCGTGTTTATGGAGAGTGGGAGGCAACCCAACAATGAAATCCATACTGATATCCTCCCATTTCCAAGCCGGTATGCTTAAAGGTTGAAGCTGTCCAGCTGCCTTCATATGGTCGGCCTTTACTCGTCGACACGTATCACACTCGGACACGTATTTAGCTACTTCTCTCTTCATCCGAGTCCACCAGAATTTCTTCTTCAAATCTTGGTACATCTTGTTGCTTCCCGGATGAATGGAATACTTGGACAAATGAGCTTCGTCCAGTATCTTCTTTCTAAGTTCCATGTTTCGGGGTACCACTATACGGTCGTTAAACCAGATGGTACCCTCTTTGTCACTATGGAAACATTTCATTTCCCCCTTTATCATTCTTTGTCGAATATGCGACATTCCTATGTCTTCCTGCTGAGCTGCTACAATATCCTCCCTGATGGTAGGAATGAGAGCTAGGTTGTAGAGTGCTCCATATGGAACCAAGTAAAAACTCGGTCCTTCTTTTCCTTCCATTGTGGTGAGGGAAAGATTGTTGACATGGGACCTGCGGCTCAGTGCATCTGCGACTACATTCGCCTTGCCTGGATGGTAGTGGATCTCAATCTCATAATCCTTGATCAATTCTAACCATCGCCTTTGTCGCATATTCAAATCCTTCTGGGTGAAGATGTATTTTAAGCTTTTGTGATCAGTGTAGAGGTGTACTAAATTACCCAGTAGATAATGCCTCCACATCTTCAATGCTAGTACCACAGCAGCGAGTTCAAGATCATTAGTCGGGTAATGCTGCTCATGATTCCGAAGCTGCCGTGATCCATACGCGATCACTCTTCGCTCCTGCATCAACACACAACCCAAACCAATCCCAGATGCGTCGCAAAAGACATCAAATGCTTTGGTTGTGTCTGGTTGGGCTAAAACTGGTGCCGTGGTGAGGTGTTTCACCAATGCTTTGAAACCTACCTCACATGCTTTGGTCCATACATACTTCTGCCCTTTCTTCAGAAGTTCTGTCATTGGTTTAGCTATCCTGGAGAAATTGGGGATGAACCTCTGGTAATATCCAGCTAATCCCAGGAAACTTCGGACTTCATGTACAGACTTTGGAGACTCCCATTTAAGGACTTGGTGGATCTTACTTGGATCAACTGCAATCCCTTCTGCTGATATGATGTGCCCTAAAAATGGCACCTGGTTGATCCAGAATTCACACTTGCTGAACTTAGCATACAGCTGATGGTCCCGTAATCGCTGAAGCACAATATGCAAGTGTTGAGCATGTTCTTCTTCGGATTTTGAATACACAAGTATGTCGTCAATGAAGACCACGACAAACTTGTCCAATTCTGGCATGAATACCGAGTTCATGAGATACATGAAATGAGCCGGGGCGTTGGTTAATCCGAAATACATAACCAGATACTCATACAGTCCATACCTTGTTGAGAATGCTGTCTTGGATATATCTTCTGGTCGGATTCTAATTTGATGATAACCAGAACGAAGATCCATCTTCGAAAATACTTTAGCACCCACCAATTGATCGAAAAGAATATCAATGCGCGGTAGTGGATATTTGTTCTTGATGGTGACAGCATTAAGTGGACGATAGTCTACACACAGCCTCAAGGTCTTATCTTTCTTTTCTACAAATAGTGCAGAGCAACCCCATGGTGATGAACTTGGACGAATAAAACCTTTGCTCTCAAGTTCAGTTAATTGTTCCTTCAGTTCTGCCAGTTCCTTGGGTGCCATCTTGTAGGGTGGTCTTGAAATTGGCACTGTTCCTGGTGCAAGTTCAATCTTGAACTCTATATCTCTTTCTGGCGGCATACCAGGAAGATCTTCAGGAAACACGTCGGGGTATTCAGATACTACCGGAATATCCTTTAGTTCCATAACCTCGGTATTGAGAATAGATGGTTCCAATGGATGATGTTCTCAAGATTGAGAACTTGGGGTTGATGGAGTGGAGAGTTTAGATAAATCTTTCTAGGAATGATAACGAGAATAGCACCATGGTACTGCAGCCATGCCATTCCTAAGATGATATCTAGCTTTTGATGTTCTAATATCAGAAATGAAGTAAGATATATGGTCCCATCTAGGTTAAGTGGGATTCCAGGAACCAATTTATTTGTTACCGTTTTCCCGGCTGGAGTGCTAATCACATATGGAGTTTTTGTGGGGATTATTGGTAATTGACTGTTGAGGACAAAAGATTTACTAATAACATTATGCGAAGCTCCGGAGTCAAAGAGTATGACTACGGGTTGATCGAAGATAGAGAACGTACCCGTGAGCACGGGTGCGCCTTTCGGAACGTCCTCGATGGCGAGGTGGTGGACGTTGCCGGGTCTGGTGGCTAGCTTCTTGGGCTGGTTGCGGGGTTGGTTGGCCCCCGGGTAAGATGATGGCCCTCCGCCTTGTCGATCCTGAGGGCAGTCCTTGGCGAAATGTCCCGCACGCCCACACGTGAAACACGTGTACGGGGTTTGGCCAGTACGAATGGGCGGACGGAATCCCGGTGCACGTGGCGTAGGTGGGAGTGCACGTGGGATCATCCCCTGCTGCTGTTGTGGCCGGAACCCGCCGTTGCTGAACTGACGACCACGAAACATTGGTGGTCGCGATGGCGGCTGCCACCTCTGGCCGGATGGTGATCGATACACCATACGGTACTTCTGAGGAGTACCACCTCCGCTGCTCTGCGGAGCACCCCTCTTCTTTTTATCGGAGGACAGCTCGCGCGTGGCGTCCTCCTGCATTATGGCAGCATTGACGATGTCGTTGAAGTTGCCGCGGTTGAAAAGGACTAGCTTGTCCTTCAACTTGGAGTTCAAACCCTTGTAGAAGCATTCACGCTTCCGATCCTCGGTATTCACTTGGTCCTGAGCGTATTGGGCCAAGTGATTGAATGCTTTGGAGTACTCGTATGCACTCCTTCCTCCCTGTCTTAGCTCCAAGAACTCTTGAAGCTTCCTCCTCATAATTCCGGGAGGAACATGGTAGGCGCGGAACGCCTCCCGGAATTTGGCCCAGCTTATGACATGGCCGGCGGGGCGTGCTGCAAGGTAATTGGCCCACCATGCGCCGGCAGACCCCTGGAGTTGTTGTGCTGCAAACAGCGCTTTTTGCGGTTCGGTTATGTTGAGTAAACCGAACTTTCCTTCAATGGAGCGGAGCCAATTGTCCGCCTCCAAAGGTTCGTCGGCCTCCCTGAAGACCGGTGGATGCGTCGATACGAAATCAGAGTAGGAACTCTGATATTGATGATGTGGTCCATCATCCTGTCGGCCCCCTCGACGGGACGAGTGCTGCACCAATGTCCGCAGTAACTCGGTTTGCTCGTCGCACGAGCCGAGCACTGCAGCGAGAACCTCCGCGAGACTCCTGGGGAGTGTGGTTGGAGGGTGTGGAGGTGGTTGCGTCTGAGGCGTATTCTGCCCCGGGGGTGGTGTGTCATCCCCCTGTCCTCCACTAGATCCTCCCACCTCTAAGGCTGTACGAGTACGCACCATACTGCAATACAACGATTAACACGGTAAGTCCCATTGCCTCAAGTTCATCCTCCCTTAGAAATGCGGTAGATAATAATAGACGATGCATAACATTTACATATATTGATAAAGCATAAACTTTATACAAAATATATCATCTCATGACCAAGTTTACAGTAGTAAACCCAAAATGATGGACTCCCTTTATGGAAATACATCTCTACCATACTTGGTCTTCCTGACATGTCATACTCATCTAATTATCTAGACACCACAACCATTACTCTTAATATGACATAAACATGGTCACAAGAGAGAAACACTAGCAACCATTTAACTATATGTTGCCCTGTGTTGGCGGAAGTGCTACCACATCTCACTTCAATACGCCCTACTCGACGGATTCAAGTTCCTCTGGGTCTTCTTATTCTTCTTCATCTTCAGGGCTAGGCACCACTGATACGGGTGCTGGAGTAGAAGTTGATACATCATTCAACATCAACGTCTTCTTGGCAGCCATAGCTTGCCAATCTGCCTGTATCATAAACATCCCCCAGGCCTCATTCTCTTGCTGAGCCTGCTCACAGCTGGTCTTCCAGCTCTGAGCCTGCATCCTGGACTTATCCCGGTCCACAGTCACTGCGTTTAACTGGGTGTCCCGATGGTGTCCATAATGTAGGCTTGCCCCTAACTCAGTCTCCATTTCTAGAGTCTCCTGGCGAGACGCGGCTAAATCCCTTACAGCGTCATGCCACTGATTCTCCCTGATATTCAAACGATGGTTGAGAGGAGCTATCATATCCCTAAGTCCGTCATTTGCCCACTCAAAGTGATCTGCTCGAGCCATGGCTTGCTTCAGATTGTCCGTCAATTCTTTTATGCATGCCCTTTGATTTCCCTTCTCGCGATGGGATGCGGCTGCATACACCGCTAAAGCAGTCGTGGAAGTTTCGCCATGATTTTCTACCTCCCTAAGCAAACGGGTTGCCCAAGCTTCGGAAGCCCTGCCGGTAACTGGAAAGAATTCATATGGAGTACCCACCAGACTATTGCCATGGAGTTTGCAGAATCTCCCTATGGCAACACTTGCGGCGTAGCTCCACGTTTCTTCCAATATTAACCCTTTAATCTTGATGGAGAATGGAGCCCATCCGAGATGCGGTGGACCAGCAGGCACATCAACATAGATGGTGCAACTCCACATACCGCTTTCCTGAAATTTCTTGCCCCAATACTTAGGCCACTTCCGGTAGCCAAATTGGCGAAGCAATTTCACAAACACGTCCGGAAATCCGGCGTGTCCGGTACACGTTGAGAACACCCATCCATTTGGTAACTGAATTCTGGGTGCTGCCATCTGTGGACAAGCATACCAGGATATCAATATACAGTATAAGTATTCAACTTAATCACTGATAATTTTGGATCCAAGAAACTATCCATTATCAAATGATCCAAGAAAGCTGCAAACTGGAAGTGATCACAGTTCCGTTCCAGCCGACCTGTCTGCATTAACCCGTAAGTTTCATACAGAAGAAGTCAGAACTAAAATTTAAGTTGAATACAAAAGTTGTATTACACTTCAAAACCTTTCCAGATTGTACTCATACAGCTACTGTTGAACTAGTATGAACAATCTATACCGGTTTTGAGTTGACTCAAGGGTTCTGAAAATTTTGACAGAACCTCTCCTGTATATGGGCTTATCTCCACAATCTATACAGGTTTATCATGATAAGATATTGAGATAATGTCAAAATAAACATTGAGTAACATCGTGTTAACAATCCAGAACTAAAGAAGTTCCACCACGAAAACCTTGTCATGTAGGTATTATGCATCAATTCACAATTATGTGCAAACTGTTCCAAGTTCTGGACTGCAGGAACCAAATTTGCGACAAATGGAATTAGGCATAGCTATACCTAGATCCAGGTCAGGAGCGATAAATAAAGTTGATAGATGACTTCCTAAGCTTTCCAGAAATGTATATGTGTAACCATATCACTGTTCTGGATTAGGAGTTATAACTATCCAAACTTAACAGTAAAACTGACTGGTTTGCATCAGCAGTCATGCAGTTCACTGTGCTGACTTCCCAATTTGGTTAAACTCCAATTAAAATCAGGAAAGACTTCCCATAACAAACTCGTAAATCTCCGCCTACCCTTCTCAAACATATATTCCAATAAGGCAGTGGACGTTTCTACAGTGAGTTATGGCAAGAATACAGAAACGGGTACAAAGGTGGGTTCATATGGAGTAATTGCAGTAAACCCCAGTTTTTAACAGATTAACAAGCTTTTCTGTCTTTATGGTCAACAGGAAAGTTGGAGAGGTCTTCACGAGCTTTCTATCTATGTAGGATACTCTTATGTTATCTAATTGCTAACCAAGATTACAGCCTGGCGAAGTTGAGCCACTTCAACCAGAAAACAAGAATCTTGGTTCTATCTACCTTATCAAGTTGGAGTTTCTCTTTTATGAGCCCGAAATTACCAGCATCTGATAGTCGAACTTTCTCAAAACACAATGCAACCATTCTGTCGGTGGGGAGGGTCTAGTATCATGTTTGATACTGACGGTACTACGTGCCTCACGAAAGGAAATTCTATCCGGTACATCCGGTTACGTCTATAGGTGGTTCCTATATCGTTCTCTCGCAAACGGTTTCTACACGGTCCTCTACCGAAATTAGTGTCCCTGTAGAATGCAAACAATCCCTTGGCACGGGCACGCCGTACGGCGGCAGGGAAACAGAACAGGTAACCACAATATACAATTATATTTGAAAGTAAAAGCATACGACTCTGGAGTGAGTCGCCCTCGAGCGAGGTCATGCCTCGAGGTACATGGCTGTAAATACGTCTGTACAGCAAAGACTCCCGTACGATCCGGCTTATACACGCTCGGGCATACGTGTTCGCATGTTCTCATAGATATGAGAACACACTATCGGGTTACATACCACCCGACGGGGTTTCCCTCTAACTTTGTGCCACGCTGGGGTACCGCGTGTCATATGTTCTCAGAAACATGGAAAGTTTCAAAGACTCATATTGACTTTCCATGCCAAGCCACGAAAATTTCACATACCACCTCTCGTATGCGGAGCTTACCGAGATTGATCCGCTCTCGGTGGCGTACCTTACCTCTTACCTGATGTCGGAGCGTCGTTACAGAATATAATAACACATAGTTAGTTTACCACCTTTATAACTTATACTAGTAATACTCCTTATAAAGGCATATAACTAATTCCTCACTCAAGTTCCTAATTTTTGAAAATATGTTCCTTTTAGGTACACTGTTCCCAAACCTGGCTCTGATACCATGTCTGTGGGGACCGGAATCCACACATCCGAGGATCTCATTGGGTGGTGTCGTGCGATGCGACACCCAACAGTATACAAGAATAGAACCAGAATAAAGTACAAGACCAAGTCTTTTATTTAACACACAGCGGAAGTTTTTACAATACTATAGGAAAAGAAATATATATATATATATATATATATATATATATATATATATATATATATATATATATATATATATATATATATATATATATATATATATATCATAGCTACGCTCTCGGCACTAGCTATGCAAAAGCAAAGTTATCCATGCCTGGGATACTTTGCACTAGCAACACGCAAACTATGGCGGCGTGCAGGGTTCCCACTCGGCTGTACACCCTGGAGGGGGTGTTGCCTCATCGTCAAACCCATCCTCAACAGAGTAACCTGCAAAAACTCGTTAACTGCAAACGTGAGCATAAGGCTCAGCAAGACATAACCGTCTCACTAGACAGATGCAAGGGGACACTAAACATAGGTAAGGAATAGCATAAATGACTCGCCTACAAGTGGATCCTTATAATCAAGTTTTAAGTAGCAAATGACGTTCTCTGAGCACGGCACATCATGGGCTCCACAATCAAACAAGAAACGCTTTACCGATGATATGACATGCCCAAAGCACATAGTGCTATTACAGCTAAAGTATGGGGAAATTGAAAATCTTTAGTTATACTATCTCTAAACCAAACAAGGTTGCAAAGTAATTATAATTCACTACCATCTGACTTTTCTGACTTCTTTAGTATTTACTACGTCACCGCTCAGTGAACAAGTGGTACTCTATTACTGCGAGGGACAGTGATTGCAATCAAGACACACCCGGACAACACGACACATACGTCGTTCGGAAGTGTCAACGAGCACACCTGTACCTACATAACACTTCAGTACTAGGCGTATATGGCCACCTTTCACAAGAAACTCGAATGCTGAGCCCGTCTCACCTCCGCAAACAGAAGGTCTCCGCACGGAACACCTCATGTGTCCGCCGACCGATTTACACCTTACTGTCCTCAACCCACCCCTATCGATGGTGAGTTAATGGGTCTCGACATCCCAGTTATCAAGTTACATCAGTTTATTGGATTCCATATGTCCATTATATTGTCGGTACAATTCAAGCTTGTCCGAAGGGGCTGCATATGGACGGGCCTTAATCGACACAGGCAGGGCTATGCGACCGAGACTCAATTCTCGCCGCTTCCTATCCATTTCCTGCCCTGTCTCAATTTCATTATATTAAGCCATTTTCTATTCAACCAATCCTGTGAGATACATCTCTCGCGAGTAGATTCCAACTACTCGACTTCTACCGGATTTCCTATGCATTAGCAAAGCAGTTACTACAGGTCAAACTGTAACTCGTGCCAAATAAACCCTGGGATTTTTGGTCATGCATGTGGAGTATCATTCACCCTAAACGTAATGCACAATTCATATACTACTCATCATAGTGATAAAGCAAAAGTTTATAAACGACTTAAATGCAAACCGGGACTTGCCTTGTTGCAGGTCAGGTTCTGAGTTAGAAATTGGAAGATGCTCTTCCAAGGCCTCTGACTCCCCCTCGACTTCGGTTACTATACGATATGCATAAATACGGTATGAATGACTTTGAAAATATTTAATATCAAGACCAGGATTTTAATTTATGGTGACCATTATAGGATAATTAGTTATTTGGCTTGGGAATGGTGAATTAGGTATTTAGGGAATACTACAGAAGTTCTTGCAAAGAACAAGAGATGATCAAAGTAGAGTGTGGTCTCTAAGATTATGGCAAGCAAATAACTTCCACAATTTTTAGAGATGAAACTGTAGCTCGAATATAGCCATCAGTCGATAATCAAGATAGAGAAAATTGTCCTGGTCCTAGCAAAAGTGGTTTCATAAATTTATAAGCCTTGGTGAAGAATTTATTGAGTTTCTAAGTTGACAAGAATTTCTGGAATTGTCTTGTAATTGAACTTTTAAGCATTTAGTCAATATTCAGTTGAAATTGAATTAATACTAGAATATGAGGTCCATTAAATCCAAGATTTTTACAGGAGCTAAGGTATGACTAGTGGAAGATTCAGTCCAATAACTGCATCTGCATATCTGTGAAAATTCAATAACTGCAAAAGGTAATTGAATTATACAGAGGTTAAAACAGGTGCAATGGCTCCCAAATTTTTGCTGGTTGTCAAGAGTAGGACAATAATTGTTATGTGAATTTTGGGGATTTTTCCAGGGAGTACTTCATCTGGAAAAATTGCATTTTACTTGGGAAAGATTAATTTCTACAGAATTAAATATTGATTTTCACAGAGCCTAATTGATACTGAGCGAAACTAGAGCTCAAGGGCTTTAAAACAAAATTTTTTTGAATGAATTTGGAGTATTCTACAGATAGATATTCAATTTAGAAATTTGGACAAATTTCTGGAATTAAATATATCCCAAAGACCACGTGGCGCATTCTGGTTGAGGCAGCACCGGGGTCCACAGAATTAAAGCGCGCAGCCACACTAGATCTCAGCCGCACCGTGATCCCGCAGTGAATGGCAGGTGGGACCCGATGGGGTCATCGTCTACCTCGGGCTGGTGCTCGCGCGGAGCAGCACCCGCGGCGGTGGCTCGCCGGCGAGCTCGCCGCCGGCTAAACCAACGGACCAGACTCGAGGAAACTTGCCGCCTGGGGGTTTTTGGGGTCGCTGAGCACGATGGTGAGGTCAGTGGGTCCTGAAGCTCGCCGGAAAAGGTCGTGCGACGGTGGCGGCGGCGATGAGCGCTCGGGCAACATAGAACTCGCTCCAGCGTAGCTCAAATCACTTGGGAATTTCTCCAAAACCTTTCTGGGATGATGGAGTTCAAGGACCTGGGCGTAGAAGGGGAGTGAGTTGCCGGGAATCACGAGTTCGACGGTGAACCGAGGTTTTCTCACCGGCGGCGAGCAAAACTCGAAATTCAGAGCCGTTGCTCGATGATTCTTATTGGTTCTTGCTCAGACAGGAGCACTAGGGTCTATAGAAACTATCTCTAAGCAATTGCAAAGGATGATTACTTGCAGAAAAGGAATCGACATGAAAACTTAGCTAGTTATCTACTTTCGGCCGTAGGGGAAACGAACAATAACTCGCTCAAGCTTCAACGATAAGAGAAATGGTTTGTACCATGAGCTAGAGTTTGATCAGGCGCTCCTTTTTGCTCTTTGGAGCTTGGCTTGAAACGGCGCGGAACGGCGGCACACCGCGGAGCAGTGGCGAGCGGCGGCGATGGCGCGCGGCGGAAGAAGAGTCGCGAGGCAGTTGAGCTGCGATCGGGGATGAGGAGTGAAGGGAGCTTCGGCCGGCCTTTTATAGGGCCACGGCGAGCAGGCAGGCAGCTCGCTGGAGCTGCATGCGCGCGCGGTGTCGAGCGGAGGTGCGTCGGTACAGAGATGGCGGGATCGAGCTGATCCATTCAAAGAGGAGCTGACATGTGGGGCCCACTGTCCAGTGATACTCCCCACAGTTCAGTTACTAAATTCATTTAAAAATAGAAGATCAACTCCAAAAATCATGAAATTTTGTGGAGATGGCAAATGAATTATTCTGAACACAATGGTGAACTCAAATCTTATGTTTAAAGAAGTTGGAGAAGAATTAAAAATTCAGATTTGAATTTGATTCAAATTCACCAAGCACCTCAAATAAAATAGTAGATGAGTTTCTAAAATCTTGAAACTTTGTAAGCATGCTATTGAGGAATTTAGGAGCTCATGGAAAAATTTAGAGCCCTTAATTTGAATATTTGGGTTAGAGCTTATTAGGGCTTCATTTTGCATTGCTTACTAAATCTTATCCAAAAATTCTTATTCTTAAAAAGGGTGAATAGAATATAATTTGGATTCATGGTGAAGTCCAATACCCATGTTAAAAGAATTTAACAATGAGTGCAAGAAAAGTTTTGGATGGCATAGTTCATGTGCACCATTATATTGGATATCTAAAATAGTTGATCACAAAACCCATATGAACTTAACATGCCATAAAAGTGGGGTTTTACAGCATGGTCCGGTGCTAGTCTGCAATGGTTCTGCTTTTACCTTGCAATGTTTTGAACTTGCTTTACATCTATGGAAAGTTTTCTTTGTATTATTTTACTAAGTTTTTGGTGTGTTTTGGTGGTTATGGTTGATATCTTTTTGCTATGGTTTGCAACATTCTTATGTGAGGTGCTCACCTAAGGTGTTGTGGTTTCAGAACAAATGAGTGTCAAGTCGAGGACTTGTGCTCGGAAGTATCGGTTGTTTGTTCATGTGTAGGTGTTGCTTGAGTTCAAGACATGGCTGGTGACGGGATCCATTGAACTAGTCATAGGGAGAAGATGAGGTTCAACAACCAAGTTTAGGAGGAATTGTAGTTGAGTTGATCGGGAGGTCGTGCAGCATGTTAGAATCAAGAACAATGCATATGAAGGTATCATGGACGTCATTGGATAGTGTTTGCATGTGTGCAAGGAGTGCATGGATGTGGCTACATGGTTCCAAGATGTGATGAAGAGATGTGGACGTAAAAAATTGGTCAGAAAGGTCCAACTGACTAGGTTATGGACTCAGGCTGTGGCTGAGTTGGGTTTGACTCAAATATGGAAAGATTTTTTTGGTTACGATAGGATTTTGTGTGATTCATGAACTTAAGTTGTTTTAGGAATGTGGGATACATTCCTAAGGTGGTTGGAAGTCTTAAGATTGCTTCTATCTGTGTATGGAAGAGTCTTGAGCAATTATGGAAAAGTTTGTTTGTATCTGAGTAGGATTTGAGTCTTAGTTACGATTGGGTTGGCCTAAGGGCTGGTTATATAAGCAAGGGAGGTCAAAGCTCGTGGTGCATGTCTTTGGGGCTGTTCCTTTTGTGTTTTGATTGATAAAATTTGTAATCTAAAGGTGCTTTTGTGCCTTGTTCGTCCGACTTGTTTTCGTCAAGTCTTTCTCGTCGAGTTTCTTCACAGCAGTACCTTCGTTCGGTGGTTTATCATAACTCGAGTTTTGCAGATCCAATTGACGTGATTCTATTCTGGTTGTCTTCACAACATGATTGTATATCATTTGTACAAATTTCACAGTCAT
The DNA here is from genome assembly GCA_036927565.1 of Tuctoria greenei. Classification (NCBI taxonomy): domain Eukaryota; kingdom Viridiplantae; phylum Streptophyta; class Magnoliopsida; order Poales; family Poaceae; genus Tuctoria; species Tuctoria greenei. The sequence goes on from JAYESD010000004.1 coordinate 54,150,525, forward strand.
TGGATTCTAGGTTTTGTATCTACCCAAGTTTCTTTGCAGTGTTGCAGATCTATTTTTCTCGGGTAGAACAGATTGACCTTTGTTCGATCTTTCGATCGTAACTTGAGCTTTTCTTGACGGATTTTTGTGATTCTTGGTGTGACGTATTCATGACTTGATTCTCCACAATCTATATTGGTTTTGTCATAATTGATCATGTCTACATTAGTCGCACACACAATTTCTTAACAGATTGATTTTCTACCGAGGAGTTTTTGTTGCTTCCGCTGAAAAAGTTTGAATATACCATTCACCCCTCCTCTGGTAGCTTTACACGTGCTCTTCGATCCGACAAATTTACTTGGTGTTTTATTAAACTCAAGCTTAGAAAGATAAGCTCGCTCGAGTTCGACTCATTGACAACCCTAGATGTAATTAAAGTTTTGATGCAATCGTGTAATCAACGATTTTCATCTATTGCATCTACATCTTACAGTTATTACATCTTTTCATTTAACCCCTTCCAGCACGCCGATCGATGAAGTGGTAATTGGAATCGCCCAGCTCGTCGGGGAAGTAGTCAATGTGGATGACCTGGAAGATGAGGCAGCGACGGCTGACGCAGAGCTTCAGAACGGCGATCGGGTTCTGGTCAGCGGAGTAGCTAGGGTGCCACTAGACGTCCAGCCCAACGATGAGCTTGTGAAGGCGCTGACGGTGGACAAAGAGGACATCGTCGAGCCAATCCTCCACGGCCTTGCTGGAGGATGTCACGGTGGTGGTTATGATGTCGTCTTCGAATGTCACGTTGTACACTGAGTCCCCGCCATTGGGTCCTCTCCTTGTCGTCCCTACAGTTGCCGTCTGCGGCAGCGATGCAACTTATCTCTTGTGCAAACCTTCGTCTACACCTCTAGTTTTGATTTTAGAAACAAACGTGGATATATAAGTGATGCAGTTATGATATGAGTGGAGGAGTTTCCAAAATTGATGGGTCTGAGCCCCGAGAAAAGAATGTAATGAAGATTTTTGAATCTAATATACTTTCTATTTTTAAATTCTTATCGTTATGACCACAAGTTGCAATGTCTCAACCAAACACCACGTACAACAACAACATTTTTTCTCATGGGTGCACCCACTGGGTATGCCGGGTGGGCCACGGCATACCCTAGGTCCTGCCACCAGAGAGTAGCTAGTGTGAATGCATGCTGCAGAGATCAGCAGAATTGGGAACTGGACAATTAAGATTGAAGTTAGCGGTTCCACAGTTCATGGATCAAAACGCGCGCCATACTTTTTCTTCATCCTTTTTTCTATCCATGAACCGTGAGACTGCTGAGTTCCATCTTCACCGACACACGTACGGTCTGGAAGTGCCGGTGTACCTTAACCCCCGTTGTGCATTCCCGACCAGTGATGGTTAATTTTTTATGAAGCAGGCGGTTAACCACCACACAAACCAAGAAAGCCTCGGTCATGAGCGGCATGCAAGTTTCTTGATGAGAAACTAAATGTGGGGGCGGCCCCCGGCTTGCATGTATGACAGGAAGGATGTTCCTCGAGGTCTTGAGGATAAAAGGTATACGATCGTCTAGGCAGCAAGACAGAGGTTTGAACAAAGCTACACGAAGCTACAAGAAGCTGCCTAGATGGCTGCCTACACAAAGCTACACGAAGCTTTGTTCATACCTCCGGCTGGTTGCCTAGACGATGGTATACCTTCTATCCTCAAACCCTCGAAGGAACATCCTTCCTGTCAAACATGCATGCCGGGGGCCATCCCCGCAATCAGTTTCTCATCAAGAAACTAGCATGCCGCTCATCACCGAGGCTTTGCTGGTTTGTCTGGTGTTGAACCGCCTGCGTCATCGGAATCTTAGATCGTTGGAGGATAGGAATCAGAGCTTACTTGTAAGGCTCTTCCCAACCACCACCGGGGACACACGATGGGGGTTAAGGTACACTGACACACTCGGACCGTACGTGTACCCAGCCTTTCGTGTAGCTTCCTTCAAACCACCGGCTGGCTACCTAGACGACGGTATACCTTTTTTTTTTCAAACTCTCGAAGGAACATCCTTCCTTCCAAACATTCATGCAAGGGGCCGCTCCCATAGTTAGTTTCTCATCAAGAAACTTGCATGCCACTCATCACTGAGGCTTTGCGGGTTTGTTCAGTGGTGAACCGCCTACGTCATCGGAAACCTAGATGGAGTTGGAGGACAGGAATCGGAGCACACCTGTAGGGGTCTTTCAACCACCACAGGCCGGGGATGCACGATGGGGGTTAAGGTACACCGACACAAACAAATTATACGTGTACTTGGCCAGCCATGTAGCTTCCTTCGAGCCTCCGGTTGGCTGCCTATATGATGGTATACCTTTTATCCTCAAACCCTCGAGGGAACATCCATCCTGCCAAACATGCATGCTGGGGACCGCCCCCGCAGTCTGTTTCTCATCAAGAAACTTTCATGCCGATCATCACTGAGGCTTTGCTAGTTTGTCTGGTGGTGAACCACCTGCGTCATCAGAAACCTGGATTGAGTTGAAGGACATGAATATGAACATACCTGTAGAGGTATTCCAACCACCACCGACCGGGGATGAACGACGAGGGTTAAGGTACAGTAGGACACCCAGACCGTACGTGTACCCAGCTAGACGTGTAGCTTCGTTTGAACCTATGGTTGGCTGCCTAGACGATGGTATACCTTTTATCCTCGAACCCTTGAGGTAACATCCATCCTGCCAAACATGCATGCCGGATGCCTCCCCCACACGTTTGTCTTCAAGAAACTTGCATGTCGCTCATCACGAAGGCTTTGCTGGATTATCTGGTGGTGAACCGCTTGTGTCATTGGAAACCCAGATTGAGTTGGAGGACAGTAACTGGAGCATACCTGCAAGGATCTTCCCAACCACCACCGAGGACGCACGACGAGGGTTAAGGAACACCGGCACACCCGGACTGTATGTGTACCCGGCCAGCCGTGTAGCTTCCTTCGAACCTCCGGCTGGCTACCTAGATGATGGTATTCCTTTTTCTCTCAAACCCTCGAGGGAACATCCTTCCTGCCAAACATTCATGCTAGGGGTCGGCCTCGCAATCAGTTTCTGATCATGAAACTTGCATGCCGCTCATCACTGAGACTTTGCTGGTTTGTTTGGTGGTGAACCGCCTGCATCATCACAAACCTAGATGGAGTTGGAGGATAGGTATCAAAGCACACCTGTAGGAGTCTTCCAACCATCATCAGCCGAGGATGCATGATGTGGGTCAAGGTACACCGGCACACCTGGACTGTACGTGTACCCGACCAGCCATGTGGCTTCCTTCGAACCTCCTGCTAGCTGCCTAGACGATGGTATACCTTTTCTCCTCAAACCCTCGAGGGAACATCCTTCCTGCAAAACATGCATGCCGGGGGCCGCCTCCACAGTTAGTTTCTCATCGAGAAACTTGCATGCTGCTCATCACTGAGGCTTTTCTGGTTTTCGAGTCGACGCCATGGTAGAAGAAAGCGGTAGCTTGTAGGGAAAGATTATTGTGGTCTCATGATACCATATAGAGAATGGTTACTAGACTATTCTGTATGGAGAATGTTTTTGCGTATTCATCTGGGAACACATGTACACTTTATATAGGCTAGCTAGTGTAGTGTGAAAACAAAACTAAACCCTTTCACACTCATAGATTCAAAGGCTAGTAATGACTAAACGTAGGCCAACACAGTCAAACAATGATTGTTGATGTAGACCAACGTAGTCAACAATGACTGTTACATGTGTGCGTGCGTGCTTATCCTTTCTACAGCCTGGTGGTGAACCGCCTGCGTCATCGCAAGCCTAGATGGAGTTGGAGGACAGGAATCGGAGCATACCTACAAGTGTCTTCCCAACAACCACTGGGGACGCACGATGGGAGTTAAAGTGTACTGACACAACGCCCTGAACTGTACGTGTACCCAGCCAACCGTGTAGTTTCGTTTTATATTTTATTCCCTAGGCTTAAAAGTTTGCTATTCCCCTCTGTTTGCTCTTCCGTAGGCTTAAAAGTTTTATATTTTACAATATTTTTACATATGTAATATGACATATGATATATTACATGATAGTTTTGCAAAATAAAAATGGAGAAGAAATATGTATATCCCATGCAACTACATAAATCCACCCCAATTAATTAGCTAGTTATTTTTTAGGATGATAAAATATTTTTATCTTTTTCTAAGTGAGGTGGCTGTGGTAGATGATGTGGCACAATAGCTTACGTGGCATGCCAATGTGGATGTCCAACTCCGAATAAGGATGAAAGTGAAACGGTTGTGTTATGTTGAGGGACTAAATAATTGCCCCATTTGAAAGTTCAAGGACCAAACTGAGTTTTGATTGAATGTTTGAGGATAAAGTTGAGTATTCTGCCAATTCTAAACAAGCCAAACTTGAGCGTGCGAGCTTGAGCTTGCGAGCTTGATGAGCTCAAGCTTGAGAAGCTGGAGTAAGCTTATTTATTGCTGTCATCTATGATATGTACGTATGATTAAATAAACTATATAATTCTATTAAAATTTTTTTATGGGACACAATTTTTGTATATGATAGAAACAAATAATGTGCAACATCATCCACCTTCCTACTCCATTAGTTGTGAACCTAAATTTAGAAGATTCTATTGTATATACCTGAATTCTTGGCTCGACTCGAGATCAAATCGGTGTTTTATCAAACTCAAGCTTAGAAAGACAAGCTTGCTCGAGTTCGACTCGTTGACAACCTTATATGCAATTAGAGTTTTGGTGCAATCATGTAATCAAATATTTTCATCCATTGGACCTACATCTTATGGTTATTACATCTTTTCGTTCATCCCCTACCACCACCACCACCCCCCCCCCCACCTGGTGGAGGGGGTTAAATAAAAAGATTCAATGACCCTAATGTAGATCGATCCAACAGTTGAAGATACTTGATTGCACGATTGCACCAAATATCTGATTACATTCTAGTTGAACCTAACTTTACAGGAAATCTCTTAACATAGATTAATCCAGTCGTGATGTTATTCTCTTCTTGCTTTTTGATGCTTTATTATTTCTTGTTTTGTGATGTTGTTTTTCTTATTTTGTACTTCCTCCTTCACATATTACTTGTCGTTAATAATTAGGACAAGTTTTCTAGTTCAAAAATGAACTAAAAAACTTGCTCTAACCACAAGTAATATAGGAAGGAGGGAGTAATGTTTTATGATAATGAACTCAATGTTGTTCGTCTATTCCATCTGTTATTTTGTTATCTATCTGCTGTTTAGTGAACTATCTAATCTATATGTATTTTCTGTTAATGAATGACCCTCACACTGCTGGTGGCCTCTAAAGTGGCATGTATGATACTTTAGCCACTGGAGGTGCCAGGAGATCGCCCTCAGCGGAGCCTGCAAAGAAGTCTATAAAGTAGTATACATTACTAGTACATAAGTAACACGAAAACATAACAGGTAGCGACGACTGGAAAGAAAAGTGGAGAAAATGAACAGAGATAAAAGAAAAGAAAGGACAAGAAAAATGTAAGAAAAAGATAGGTAGAACTCCAACGTACCACTGGCCCTATGCCCCTATATATAGTGTCACCATTACCACTACTCCTATACGTGGCCAGATGTTATTACCACTGCTTGAAGGGAAGTGCCGTGGACAAGATGTGGCGATTAGTTTATTTTGTAATTATTGGGGATTATGTAACAATTAGTTCTGTCGATTAGCGACGACTGGAATGAAAATTGGAGACAATGAACAGAGTGAAATTAAAAGAAAAGACATGAAAAATGTTAGAAAAAAGATAGGTAGTACGTTCGAATTAAGGTGAAAGAGCATAGAGAACCAAATTGTAAAACAGGAAATGTTTGGCACAGATTACTGTCATATATAGTATCTTATCTCTATCGATGATAGGTTATTATTATTGTGCTGATGCTAAAAACGGAGTGGTTCCATTACTTCGCGCGTGCCATCAGTGCATGCAAAGAGGCGTCGGTCCCATACGCTATGGTGTTCACATGTCAGCCACCCTTAATGCACCTGCAGTATTGCAGAGGATGTGAATCAGCCACCGCCAGAAGTCGAACCATCATTGCGCGTGACCCCCATCAGTATAGGCGGAGAAGACGGTGGCTCGTGTCTTTATATAATGGCTCCATCGTCTTCTCCGCGCATAGTCTATAAGGACACACCACCATCTTCTCCGCTCGTACTCTAGCTTCCTCTTTGTCTCCACCGCGCGCACCCTCATTGGTTCCCTTTGCAGTACGGTGAAGCTAAAGCCTATGGAGTTGCCGCTCAAGCACGATATTGTGGTCAAGATCGCGGGGCGCCTCTCTGCAAGCTCCCTGCGACCTTTGGATGACATCTCTAGTCTGCGCGCCACCTACAAGGCCATGCATGCGGCATGCCAGGATGGCGCCGTAGGCAGGCGCGTGGCGCTGGAGCAGGTGACCCGTAGGATGTGGCGCAACCCGGAGCGCTATGAAGCCCTCATGGACAACCTGGCCATCGTCGGCAACCCTCATATGTGCTACATCACCGGTCTCGAGCTCGTCTTCACGGACAATTGCGCACAGCCGGGCGCCCAGTTTCTCGCTCGGGCGACCAGGGCCTGCCACATGGAGGCGGCCTACGTCCTTGTCCTCCTCCGCTACAATGTTCACTGTGGGGCCCGCGACACCCTCGAGTATACCTGGCAGGTCGAAGGCGAGGTCAACGTCTATGAGAAAGCAGTCGGGTCCGTCACAATCATGAGGACCAACAATGAGTGCAGGCGGGTTTGGATTCAAGCCCTAGCTGAAATTGGTAATCTGACGTGGGCGCATCCGCGCCTGCCTTTGAGACCGTCGATGGTGTCACTGGATAACAAGGAGGTTGACCCGTGCACGTCTGCTGGCTGCAGGAAGCAAGGGTGGAGTGGCTGTTGGGTATTCTGTAGTGAAGACTGTAGGATTAGGCACGAGCATGTCGCATTCTGTCGTGAGGTGTTATCCGGTATGGGCTATATATAAAATAGACTTATAAGGTTGTGATGTTGTTTTTCTTGTTTTGTAGTAATGATTTATGTTGATGAATGCAACGTTGTTCTTTTGTTCCATCTGTTATTTTGTTTTCTATCTGTTTCTTTAGTGAACTATCTGTTCTATCTGTATTCTCTGTTAGTGAACGACCCTCCACTACGCCGGTAGCCTCTAAAGTGGCCAGTATGCTACTTAAGCTGCTGGAGGTGCCAGAGGAGATCGCCCATAGTGGGGCCTGTAAAGCGCTATAAAGTAGTATACAATACTAGTACGTAGTAACAGGAAAACGCAACAGGTAGCGATGACTGGAAATAAAAGTGGAGACAATGAACAGAGAGAAAATAAAAGAAAGGATGACAAAATATTAGAAAAAGATAGGTAGAACTCCAACGTACAACTAGCCCTATGCCCCTATATGCGGTGTCATCATTACCACTAGTCCTATACGCGGCCAGAAGTTTACCACTGCTCGAAGGAAGAGCCGCGGACTAGATGTGCAAATTAGTTTATTTTGTATTTATTGGGGATTATGTAACAGCTAGTTCTGTCGATTAGTTTGTTGCCTTGAATGGTACGTTGAACACTACTGTTTGCTTCCATCGATGTTTATATCTAGTATTTAATCCTTGTTTATATCACTTTGTTGCTGAGGTTCACGAGATTTTATGCGTATGATTTATTTTGATCGGAATACCACCCCAATTTCTACATTAACTTATTTAGATAACAAATTGCCAGAGCCAGACACGCAGTCGTAGATGGCCTCACGCATCAAAGGGACGAACACCAAGCGTCCCAGCCCAATTTCAGCCCACGAATAAAAATTGACTCAACGTAGTTTCAGCCCACAAATAACAAGCGGCCCAGCGCAGTGTTGGGCCTACTCTCATAGCTTAACATACGCTGTCATGGCTGCCTGCCCCCGGGATCCTTCTGATGAGATCATGCACATTATCATTTCACAAATAAACATGGCACAATGTTTATTTGTTTGGGATCCTGGCTCAAGTGAATGTGCACTATTATTTGATGGACAAGATCAAGATGGTGCACTATGTCGTCCACCACCTTGGCCTCCTCCATTCATGCATACGAAAAGATTTGATGGCGTTGCACATTTGGACCAACACATAAGAGAGGATGAACTTGAGTCGAGGACGACTCCAATTCAAGAAGGGGCGGATGATGAGGACATCATTTCTATGGATACAAACAACACTCCATTGAACATACAAGATACAATCAATAGAGTTCATACGCAACAATTAATTTTAGAGGTGAGCTCATTCTTATATGCTTCCTTATATGGTTTTGAGCATAGATTGCTACCTAATGATTTAATTGTAATTAGGATCCATGGAGAGGTTCAAGGAGTACTTGGAAGAAGTATTAGGGACGTGGAGGACCAGAAAATTCGTTCAAAGAAGATGGAAACCGAGCCAAACTCAAAATTGTGTCCAACTTGGAGTCCAGGAGCAGTACGCACTAAAACGAACGCCCATGACGCATACAAACTCTGTTTTTGACGTTCTACATATGCACGGAAAGGGGAGAGGATAAACTTTCCAATGGGCCATTGGGCGGACAGGAATCATCGAAATAAAATCGAGTTCAGAATCTGTCAAGGTGCTCCGCCACCGTATTGGGCCATTGGGCCTTGTGTCAAGTCTAAGTCCATTATTTTCGGGTGTTAGGGTTAGGTCACGACCCCAAAGTCTAAGTCCATCTATTCTCAAACTCACATGCAAAGGAAGTTAGGAACGAGTTCACCTGCTGATTTATTAACCGTGCTCGTGCTCTTGTGATGGGTCCTTGCAGTTCAATATGAGTCTCCGCTGTTGTGATGTCCTCATCATCCTCCCCCTCTTGAATTGGAGTCATCCTCGACTCGTGTTCATCTTCTTCTCCCATGTACGGTCCCAAATCTGAAATATTAAATGTGGGACTAACCCCAAAATCGGGAGGCAACTAAAGCTTATATGCATTATCATTAATCTTTTCAACAATCTTAAAAGGACCATCAGCTCTTTGGGTCGACTAATCAATCTTTTTGTGAGGAATTTAGTAAAATCATGACAGACAGGTTTGAGATGTCGATGATGGGAGAACTGAAATACTTCTCGGGATTCCAAGTGCGGCAACAAAAGGAAGGAACGTTCATAAGCCAAACCAAGTACACGCAGGACATACTTAAGAAGTTTGGCATGTACAAGGCAAAGCCCATAAAGACCCCCATGGCAACAAATGGCCACTTGGATCTCAATGAAGATGGACCTGACGTCGACCAAAAGGTATATCGCTCCATGATTGGATCTCTACTCTATTTATGTGCATCTAGGCCAAATATTATGTTGAGTGTATGTTTGTGTGCAAGATTTCAAGCCAACCCTAAGGAATGTCACCTGACAGCCGTAAAAAGGATCTTGAGATATTTAGTTCATACACCCAACCTTGGTCTTTGGTACCCAAAAGGCTCAAAATTCAATCTCATTGGTTACTCCGATGCAAATTATGCCGGGTGCAAAGGAGATAGAAAAAGCACCTCCGGCACATGCCAATTCCTAGGGAGATCCTTAGTTTCTAGGTCCTCCAAGAAACAACATTCCATTGCCCTATCCACAGCCGAACGGAGTATGTTGCAGCCGGGAGTTGTTGTGCACAACTCTTTTAGATGCGACAAACTTTAAGGGATTACAGTTACAATATGAACTGTATTCCTCTCCTTTGTGACAATGAGAGTGCCATTAAAATTGCCCACAATCCAGTTGAGCACTCTAGAACTAAACACATAGACATAAGACATCATTTCTTAAGAGACCATTCCATGAAAGGAGATATAACCATCTCACATGTCAACACCCAAAAGCAATTGGCCGACATATTCACCAAGCCACTTGATGAAAAGCGTTTTTGCGAACTCCGAAATGAACTAAATATCCTTGATTCTCGGAGTGTGGATTGAAAGGTTGCATACCTGTATGAATTCTTCAAAAGGTTGATTGAATTGTGAAAATCATCTCTCTCAATTTTTCTCGAAAAACTATGTCAATTACTAGATCTTGGTGAATTATGATCATTGTTTGATTGTTGTATGCTTACTGGTCAAATTCATCAAGATTAATTGATTTGTTTTGCCCCTCTATTCTCTATTTATGAACCTTCAAATATATATGAATGGGCTATGCTATTTTTCTCCTAGTGACCACGGACTAGTCCGTGGTTACCCGGACTAGTCCGCCCTTGCAGACTAGTCCGCTGAGTGCCGGTTAGGCCGGACTAGTCCAATAGACCACGGACTAGTCCGATATATCTCTCTCGATGAGTTCGGATTAATCCGGTCATCCCCAGACTTGTCCGATTTTTCGTGTCCATAACCCTAGCTGCCACCAAACCCTAATTCCTCTCATCCCCACTCTTCCTCACACACTCTCTCTCTTGCGCTCGAGCTCCCAAGGCGGTTCCTTGATTGCTCCATCAAAAGGGTGCACATTTAGGAGGAAATCAAGCTTGACCTCGTGCGGATTGAAGCTAGCAGACTTGTCCGGGCTCCAACTCCCTAATCCTCCAGCTTCAATCGATTTCTTCGGTAATTTTCTCCTAAACCCTAGAAATCTTGTTTTTCTCCATTATTGATCGAATAGCCTAGCATCTTCCACTAGATACATGCTTCTTTGATGTACTTCGTGTATGCTAGACGTATTATGCATTAGGAATCAGCCTTTGTCAAGTCTGCTAGGTTTTTGAGGATGAACACCGGACTAGTCCGGTCCATGCACGGACAAGTCCGTTCTCCCGGACTAGTCCGTGCCTGTGCACCGGACAAGTCCAATGTTTCTGAACTTAAAACCTAATTCTTAAATTCCTCAATGCACTTCCTTGCTATCTTTTCATACCTATGCCTTGTATCACTCATCATCATTCTTGCAAATGATTCTCAGATCATGTCGAGCTCAAACGATGAAATCTCCGACTTTGAGGCCGAGATGGACCATGAGGTGGCACCTCGGACTTCGACGGGTCTTGGCAAGAAGCGCCAAGAAATACCCTCGGAGCCTGCTCCTTCCCCTCCTCAGGTTCGGAGGAAAGTGCTAGCAAAGAAGCCGGCCTCCAAGGTGCCAGCTTCTAAGGCTGGTGGTGGCCCTAGCTCGGCAAGTGCCCGCAAAGCAAAGGGCAAGGGAAAAGGGATAGCGACGGGGCCAGTCGGGCCCTTGAAGCTGCATGCTCGCAGGGAAGGGGTCCGGGACCCTACTGAGGAGAATTTCAATGGCAAGGGCAGTGACTCGGCCGCTAAATTCAGAAGCATTGACTGGTATGGCAGACCAAAGCAAGCTGTAGATGGAAGGTTCTGGTGCAACTTCCATGCTGACTTCTACAAATCGGTGTATCTACCGATGAAGACCCCAGTGGTGCGCAGTCAGTGGATTGACTGGGCACACTTTGAGAAGAAGGGCTGCTCACCATTCACTGATGTAGTGAGAGCCATTGAGAAGCATGGTCTGAGAGATCTGTTTGCTTTCAGACATAACTCGAATGATGAAGTGATTGCGTAGTTCTTTGCAACCTGTCACTTCTCTAGTGAGGATGAAGAGAGTGTCACTTGGATGACCCATGGATCCACGTACAGCATCACTCAAGAAGATTTCACTAGCTTGCTTCACCTTGACACCACAAGGTCTGATTTCTTGGTTATACACAACATTGGTGTCATTGACAAGGATAGGATGAAGTTCCTATATGAGCTAAATTCAAAATTCAACCCTCCCTCCACAAAGAATATGAAGCCATTCTTTGTGGTGCTAAATCGAGTTTTGGGGAAGACCATTGCCCCTAAGGATGGGGACGCAGGGAGTGTGTAGGGATACCTCCGAACTCAGATGAGAGTCATAAGCAAGGACCGCCCATTTGATGTGGCGGAATACATTTGGAATGATATGGTAAACATCTCCTGCACTCCCGACAGATCTTGCGGATATGCTCCTTACCTTATGTTTGTGATTGAAAAAGTCACCGGCATTGAGTTTGTGAAAGATGTGGAGCATCTCCCCTTGAGGCCTGAAATGCCTCAAAAGCCGAGTGTGCAGGCTGCTCCTTCGCCGGCTTCCAGTCCCGAGGCACCAGCAAGATCAAGTGAAGGTGCCAGAGCTATCCCTACTTCTAGGGAAGCCCCTCGGAGAGGATGAGCTAGTGGGATCCTCAAGTATATGGTTGCTATATTCTCCTCCTGCAAGAAGGCCGAAGTGAAGGTCCACAAGCTCAACCAGAAGAGAAAGGAGGACATGAAGTACATAAAGGCCAATGGGAGGCAAATTTGCCAAAAGCTGGAGATCAATCCCATTGGATCTCCAGTGATTTCTAAGGACTCTGATCCAAGCTACACTGAGCTCGCGCCCTTCAACCACTCCGAGCTTGCCTACTTTGGCGTTGGGGGCTCGAGCGGCTCCGTCCCTCCTCCTTATCCTCCTCGTCAAACTGATGATGAAGAAGACGAAGACGACGACGAGAGGACCGACAGTGAAGAGTGAAGACCCTAGGACCCTCCTCTCCTTCTTTTTGGTGTCTTGATGCCAAAGGGGGAGAGATTGAGGGGGAGTCTTAGCTTTATCTGTAGGATGCGAGGAGATAGCTCTTTTTATCTATCATTGTTATTGTAATGATTTATCATTGTTTCTAGATTAACTTTGGTTCTGTGATGCAATGCTTACTTAATTTGAGAAGTATTTGTTAAAATATGTAATTTTGCTCCTGGAATGACATATGTGCCTTATTTTGGTTGATTAATGCAAATTATGTCATTCTCGATGTCTTAATGTACTTAGTTATGCATCCCACCATAAAGAATGCACATATGGATAATTGTTTCACTGCTTGATGTATTTTGATTCATATGTGCATACTTTATGAAAATCTCAATTTTTGTCATATTTTGTGAAATCTCGGTTGTCATCAATCACCAAAAAGGGGGAGATTGAAAGTGCATCTAGGACTCCCTTGTGGGTTTTGGATGATTTATGACAAGAAATTGGGATCCTAACCTCTTTATTGAGATGAACGCAGGCCCATAATAGAAAAATGAGCAAAATACCAAAAAGAAGGAATGATGAGGAGCAAAGTGGAAATGAGCTCAAGGAAAAAGAGTAGTAGATTATTTTGTATGGAGTGTGTTAAGGAAACACACCCCAAGAGCTCAATGATAATGAAACACACACATTGCACAGAGTTACATAGGACCGGACTAGTCCGTTCACCTCCGGACTAGTTCGATAATCCTTTCTGCACCAGATCGGACAAGTCCGATATCTGTCGGACTAGTCCGATATTCTTCTGACTAGAATCGGACTAGTTCTCCCCAGTGCGGACTAGTCCTCAAAACACTACAGAAGTCACACAAAATCGGACAAGTCCGTTATCAATCGGACTAGTCCGATATCCTTTCTGATCCACTTCGGACAAGTCCGATGTTCACACGGACTAGTCCGGAAAACCCCACTGATCTAAATCGGACAAGTCCTCCAAGTGCGGACTTGTCATTCAACACACTTAGGGTTTCACATGTCCGGACAAGGCCGATGGACATCCGACTAGTCCGAAGATTTCCAGTAGCAAAATCGGACGAGTTCGCTTTCAGCCGGACAAGTCCGATATTTCGGAACACTTAGGGTTTGCAACACACAACACACCGGACTAGTTCGGTGACCACCACGGACTAGTCCAAACTTTCTGAACCCTAACGGTTACTTTTAGAAACCCCATATAAATAGAGGTGCACGGCCCAATTTTACACTCTCCCGAACCCTAGCGCCGTCACACCTCCCAAGAGACTCAAAAACGACCTCTCTCCACAAAATTAAGTGCACAATCGTCCAATCCTTTGAGGATTCAATCTAGATCATTGGAGAGACAGTTGCTACACCACATTGAGCTCTTGGTTTGATTCTCTAACACACTCCTGCATTTCAATTGTAACTTTTGAGTGTGTTTTCAGTGGTATTGTGATTTGTAATCTAAGGGTGCTCTCAAAGTGTGAGATCGCCCCTTGAATTTGGTTATTCACCCCTTTGTGATTAGTGGAAGAGGATTGGCCTTCGTGGCGATCCAACGAGGGTAGGGTTGGAGAAGACCCAGTCCTTTTGTGGACTCCTCAACGTGGATGTAGGTGGCCTTTTGTGGTAGCCGAACCACAGGATAAACACTTGTGTCTTGTTTCATTGTTCATCATTCAAGTTAATCAACATAATCTAGGGTTTCATATACATTGTTCATCTTATGTTAAATTGTTAAACATAAGACTTAATTGTGATATAGTTTAGTATATACCTGTTAAACTGTTGTTTGATTCTATACTTCTGCTGTACACATAAAAGAATCAAACCAATCAATCAAGTTTAATCAGCTTAGTCTGTGAACACCGGACTAGTCCGCACTTTACCAGACTAGTCTGATATCTCTGGTATTAAACTGGTTGTTGAGTGCTGCAGGATCCGACAAATTTTCAAAAGGGCGTATTCACCCCCCCCCCCTCTAGGCCTACATTCAATCAACGTCGAGTTCTCCACCCCAAACGACTTAGCTTTCGGAGGATCGGGCATAAACATACTCATTAATTGGTATCAGATTTCCAGGTTGCCCGTGAGGTATCTTTGTTTTCCTTCCATTAGATCGGTGTTGTTTCATACCTAAAGTTCACATAAAAGGCACAAAAAAAATAAATTGTTCTTATCGCTTCCTAGACTATAGTGCATGCAGTTTCATTTTTCAATTTGCATTGTTGAGGTTGCATTCGTGTGGTTGAGTCTTGTTGCTGGTTTAGCTTTGTGTTTTGGGTCCTAGTTATCATGTTTTGTCCTTGTTTTCTTGCTGCTCGATACCCATTCCACAATCCCTAAACAACAAACCGATCCACCACATTCATCGGTTTGCCCTAGCTAGCCGCCTTGCGTGAACTCCCGCATTGCCAGCCCTAGATAAGGGGGACAAACATTTGTGCCACTCATCCTTGAATAATCACACACTACCCCATTAGTTGCTTTGCAAATTCCCGATCGTTTTCATATTCAATTGCGAGTTCTGTTCTAAAACCGGTTTGGAATAAACATAAAAAAAAACGTAACTTGGACAGCCTACCTTAAAACGGCCATAACTTTCGCATACGAACTTGAAACCGGGCGATTTTTTTTCAAATTGATCTATGTGAAATTTTGCATTTGGTTTTCTGCAGCTTTGCTGCTTTCGGCGAAAATTAGATTCCCCAAATTCCCCTCGGAAGATAGGCTATCCGGCCTCCGATGTTTCAGCACAAATTTTAAAGAATCTTCTTGATTTTCTATAGGCCTCATATTACATTCAATTGAGCTGCAAATTTTTGTGGTTCATATTTTTGTGCTCCTGAGTAAAGAAAAAATATCAAAAAAATATTACAAAAAAAGAAAAAATAATAGTGAGGAGCACGCATATTAAAACAATTGGCCTATACTACTTGTGTTGTGATTGTTGGTTATATCATTTTGTCTTCCTTTTTCCTTGCTACTTCCTTGTGTCGTGCTGGGCCCTAGAGCACTTGGTTGACCAGCAACAGCTTCCTACATTGAATACTTATTCAACTTTATTTACCTGATAACGATTTTCTGCTTATTAGCCACCATATTGTGCCATCCAAGCTTCACCTTTCTCTTGAGCATAACAGGTACCTTTGCAATCACCCCACTCTTCATTGGTTCATCTCACCGTCCACACCACCTGCTGTGTCGGTAAGAACACTTGTAAGAGCGTGGTAAGACGCTTGAGCGAAAGAGATTGTTTTCTTCCACCTTTCACATTGTCACTGTAGTTGATAGAGATAACATATTTTTTGTTGTCTTTTGTTTCCTACTAACAATGGCGGGAGAAGACAATGATGTTGAATGTGTTCAACATGCTGAGTTATGTGATATGATGAAGACCATAACAAATATGTTCGCCAAATACAACACATCAACGGAGGAGTCATTGGCAAACTTGACTCGCCAACTTGATGACCTTGCTCTTCGGATGAATACTTTTGAGGCTCGGTTTCCTTTCGCTGGAAGACATGAAGACGATGTTTATGATGATATGGAAGATCAAAACAATCAGCCAAGACTACAACTTTATCGTCGAGGTATGGGAGGTAATAATCATCATAATAATTATAATCGTCCTCTTGATGATCCTTTTGCTAAAGTGAAATTTACTATACCCTCTTTTTCTGGTGCTTATGATGCTGAGGCTTATCCTGATTGGGAGATGACAGTAGAGCAAAAATTTAATGCCCATCTTGTTCCTGAACAACATAGAGTTCATCAAGCCACTAGTGAGTTTAAGGACTTTGCTATCATATGGTGAAATGAACTTGATAAAACTAGAACAAATCCTCCAACATGGGATAGATTAAAGGAAGCTCTGCATGTTCGATTTGTTCCTCCATCTTTTTAGCGGGACCTTCACAAAACATTGCAGCGCTTAGACCAAGGTAACATGTTCGTAGAGGAGTATTATCAAGAGTTACAAAAGGGTATGCTGCGTTGTTGTGTAGTAGAGGACATGGATGATAAAATAGCTCGTTTTTATGGGGGGGTTAATGCGTGAAATTCAGGACATTGTTGATTTCAAGGAATATGATATTGTTAACAGATTGTTTCAGCTTTCTATGTTGGTAGAAAAATAATTGTAGGGCCGACAACAATAGCAACAACGCACGAGGAGCAACTTCACGCCGCGTTCGACGTCTACACCATCCAGAACAACACCATCTTCAACCCCCCGTGCAGAACCTACACCATCCAATGGCGGCCAACGCACTACACCTGCTGCTCCACCTTCTCGCATGTCGGAGGGCAGCAAGGCGACATCATTCAAGCCATTGTCGTCCACTCCTTCTACGAGTCGTACTTCCGACATTAAGTATCACCGCTGTCAGGGACTTGGTCATATGATGAGAGATTGCCCGAGCAAACGAGCATATATAGCACGCGACGATGTCGGAATGATAGTACTTTGGATGTTTGTCGGTGTTTGGATCCAGCAGATCTCCCGACACTACCTTTGGTAGATCGAGGAGTTGTAGTTCGGTAATGGGCGCGCAGAGATTCAAGAAGGTGAAAGACAAGTGTACATAGAGATTTACATGGTTCGAGCCGCCTGAGGATAATACCCTACTCCACGAGATGTGTTGGTGTTGTATTGAGCGTGTGAGTCTAGAAGAAGCTCTAGAAGAAGAAGCTCGTCTAGCTCAGGGAGTTCAGTAGTGATCTGGAACCGTCCCTTGTGTATCATCAATCAGTCCATTTATAGTACAAGGACTGGTCGTTACACCGTTAGCCTGGCCCGACATGTGGCCCCGACGGTTACACCTGCTTGATACACAATTAATGAGGTTCATTACCCTTAATAGCCTGATTACAGGCCTTAACAGTGCCGTTACCAGTATTAAGGGCCATCTGATCATGTGTCATTAATATGGTATTAATGACACTTAATCGGGTCTTGAAGTCTTTGATTGCTCCTTGAAGGTCCGGAGCCGTTGGGGGGTCCACCAGCCTGATTATTGAAGTTGAGGGTCCGGCGGTCGCCACGTGGCAACTCCGGAGCTTACCGTCGTCGATGGGTAGGTCCGGTGCTGTTGGACACGTGTCAGTACCAGAGCTTCCCCCTGTCTGGGGTTAGGTCCGGGGGAGCCATACTGGTATTCCGTCCGAAGCTTTCCTATGTGTGGGTGATAGCTCCAATCTTATGATACACGTGGCGGCCCTGGGACTAACCATGTCGGGGAAGCAGGTCCGGTTACGCCTGACAATGTGGGGTCTTCGGAGGTTTTCCAATCTTGTAGATGGAGTTTCCTTGTGATCTTTGCAATCCCAAGGGTATCCGGTATGTAGTGTACCAACAGTGGCCCCTGGGCCCACCTCCGGGAGAGATCTTTTGGATGAAGTCATTCCACCGGAGGTGGGTCCATTCTTCGGTTTTTGAGCCATGTCTTCAAAGGTCTTCGGATGTGCCATTGGCTATAGTTAGCAGTTAAACCTCCGCCGCGTGGCATATCCAGGAGGCGGTAGGTGAAATCTCAGCGTGCGAATCTCACGCAATTGAAAGTCACCGGTTCCCGATACGAAAATCGTATCAGTTCCACGCGCTCTGTCAGGCTGCCTCTTTCGGGTTTCCCGCCTTTCATGATGACAACCGTTCGCCTAGGGTAAGAATCTCGACTTGATCGTTGGGGTGGCCCCGGGCCCCCTTGTCACAGGCGGGGCGAAGTTTTTGACTGGTATCGTCGGTTCCTCTGCGGTTTCCATCCAAGCGTTGCGAGGGCTTACTTAAGAAGGAAAGCACGCACCATTTGGGGTTCTTTACACCTTTCATTCGAACTTGCGCTCAAACCTTCCAAACTTTTGCTTGATTTTGATCTCTTGCCTCGCTGTGTCGCGATGGAGTTGGGTCTCCGCCAGAGTCGACTCAAGACCGATGATGATTTGAAGAAGGTCCGGGCCCTAATGGGATGGTCCCCTGACTTCTTCAACCACTTGGTCCGCGCTGGCAAGCTTCCGTTTGCGAAGGAACATGCCATCGACATGGTGTACTCCTCCGCGTACGCCATGGTGGGGCTGATCCCACCTTTCTAATCTTTCTCCTTGATGCTGCTAGACTTCTATGGTCTGCAGCTTTACCACCTTGGCCCCCACTCCATTCTCCTGGTGTCAATCTTTGTCCACTTCTGCGAGATGTTGGTGGGCATTCCCCCCTGCATTGAGCTCTTCCGCACCTTCTTCACTGTCCAAACCATGGGCAGGAGTGACTAGTACCTTGGCTTCTAGTATTTTGTGAAGCACAAGAAGTGCCCGTACAAGTACTTGTGGCCGTTCCCTTCTTGGAAGTCAGACGACTGGAAGAAGCATTGGATTGTTATCAGGGTGGAGGAGCACGAGAAGTTGGAGCTACCGGAAGGCCTCCCCAACATCGACACTGCAGTCTGGAGTGAAGCTCCAGTGTTGTCAGACGCCTTCAACCCTGCTCTGACTAGGATCCGCCTGTGCGTGGAAGGAGGGGTGACTCCTCAGGCGGTGTTTTGCAACTTCCTGACCAACAGGTGGGCTCCACTGAAGAGAAGGGAGAAGCTGGCTTGGGCCCTCAACAATATGCTGGACGACGACCGGATCGAGACCGGTTTGAAGTCCAACATGGAGGGTGAGACTTTGGAGTTCCACCTCAAGAAGTTCCAACACGGCATCGACGTCGAGGGTGATGACTTGGCTGCGCCGGCAGCTTTCCTGCCTCTGAACATGGATGCAGAGTTCAGTAGGGAGCTCCGACGGACGATGCCGGTGCTTGATGACCTTTGTGTCATTGAGAGGCGTTCGACCACCGGATTGGCGATCTCCGAAGCTCCTGAAGCCGGCTCTGTTCTCGCCCCTACTCCAAGAACCGAAGTCGTAGGCAAGGGCAAGGAGTTGGCCGAGCCCTCGAGCCGTAAGAGGAAGCATGCTGATAGAAGGTTCGTCAGACCTGCTTCTTCTGTGGTGGCTCCTTCTCCCCGGAGGGGGAGGTCTACAACGGCAGCATCTACTCCAGCAGAAGCATCTTCGCGGGGTGCTAGCTCCGGCCAAGTGACTCCAGTACCAGGGGCAGCCGAGGGCTCTAGGTCCAGAGGTCCTTCCCGATCGAGGGGGGCCTCGACCAAGGTAACACCGATAGCAGCAGCAAGCTCCGGGGGAACCTCCGGGACTACCACGCCAGTGGCGGCTGGGGCTAGTCCGGAGTGTCCGGAGAAGAGGTTCCGTGCTAACTGGTGCGGAAGCCTTCTGAGGTAATTTTTTTTACCTCAGTCAGTTGTTTTATTGTTAACTGTATTTTGAGTTTCTTCGTCCTTCATCCATAACGTGCCTAAGAAAAAGAATGAAGCTCCGGTCCCTGAAGCAGCGGTTGAGGCTGTGCAGGCTGAAGCTCCGCTCTAATTCCAGCGCCACCCCAAGAGGTGGCTGAGGCTGCGGCAGCCCCGACGCTGGATGTCATGGTTTTGGACCTCGAATCATCCCCAGATGCTCCCTTGGTAGCGCCAGACCATGGGAATGAAGATGTACCAGCGGCGCTAGCCCCAGAGGTTGAAGCTCCGGGCTTGGATGCAGAGATGTTGGACGCTCCAGCCACGAAGCCGGAGGTAGCTGCGATTCCATCCCTAGAGCCGGATGTTGTTGAAGCCCCATCAGTCGAGCCGGTGGTTGGTGAGGTCCCTGCAGTGGAGCTGGGTGTCGACGAAGTTTCGACACTTGAGCCGGTTGTCGAGGAAGCTCCAGCGGTAGAGCCGGTTGCTGCTGAAGTTCCGGCTGTGGAGCCGGTCGTTGAAGAGGTTCTAGCGTCCGAGCCAGTTGCTGCAGAGGTGTCAGCGCCTGAGCCTTTGGTGGTCGAAGCGCCAACGCCCGAGCCCATGATGGTCGAAGCGCCAGCACCTGAGCTAGAGGTGGAGGATGCGTCTGCGCCGGAGTAAGAAGCAGCTTCTACTCCGACCGAACCTTCAACACCCGCTTCGGAAGTGGTGATCCCAGAGGTGCCCGCTACTGAGCCAGGGTGCCAAGATGAAGCTGCTGGCCCCCCACCGGAGGGGCCAGTTGTTGATGACCTGGCGGCTGGGCCTTCGGAGTCAATTCCGGAGGTTGGAACTTCTGCTGCAAGTACTTCCTCGTCGGCGGCCGGGGCTATCCTGGAGGACGACCCTATTGTCATGGAAGCTCAGGGGACTGCTCTTTTAGAGTGGGACCCAATTTTTGTTGCTGAAGATCTGCTGGAGCCAGCAGAGAGGACCCCAGCAGGTCTAGACCCGATCCCCCTATCGTTGTCTATCGACAACACCTGCTCCAGTCTTTGCTAGGCCCAGCTGGCCTTCTACCACGATAGCAAGGCCCTCGAGGAGGAGCACCAAACCCTTAGGATGTGGCGCAACCGACTCCATTTCGAGACCAAGCTGGCGCAGTCGAGGCTGGCTGACGACAAGGAGTGGGTGCAAAGCGAGAAGATCCACCGGGATTACTGGGGTATGTTTTTGGCTGAGAGGGAAAGCAATACGCGGACCCTCGACAACCACTCTCGGGCCATTTATGAGCAGGCCAAGGCTGCAAATAGCACAGCGGATGATCGCTAGGAAAGGCTCGCCACCATCCACGATAGTCTCGTCATGTGCCAGGAGGCTCTTGAAGCGCGGGAGAGACGGCTCGATGATGAAGAGCGGAAATTTCTGGAGCTGCGGGACGACCTCGTAAAGAGGGAGGAAGAGCTTGTCCAAAAGAAAGCTCTGGATGACAAGAGCCTTGAAGAACGCACCAAGAAATTTGAGGAGAGTTGCAACGAGGAGGAGAAGAAGGCCTGGGAGCAAGGGCAAGATCTCTATAAGCAGGAGAATGCCATCGCGCCAGAGAGAAGAAAGTGCGGGGCCAGGATAAAGATCTGGTCAACCACCGGAATGATATCCACCTCCGGGAGGAAGAGCTCAGCAAACTCAAAAGGCAGGTTGCTGAAAAGATTCAGCAGAATGCCAAAGAGGTGGAGCGTCTTGCTCGGGAGAGCTCGGAGCTTGCGGCAGCATAAAGATCCTTGGCGGAGATGCGAAGCGCAGGGGTTGTGGAGTCCCAACAAGTTTGGGAGTTCCTGGGCAAGGCCAACGACGCGCTGACGCCAGTGGGCTTCAGTCCCATGCGTCCAGATGATCCAGTGCCGGAGCTGGACCAGGCGTTGGAGGCGCTGGGTTCGACAGGAAACAAGCTCACCAAGATGGGCGATGTCATCACGGACCAATTGGAAACAGAGGGTCAGTCCCCGGTGAAGAACATTGCAGAGTTTGTGCTGACGTGCTACACCAGCCAAGACCCTCAATTTCCTTTGGACCCGGTGCTTGAAGGCCCCATCGAAGGAGAGGGTGAAGCCGCTCGAGCCAGCGTGTCTGAGGTGGCCCAGAAGGTCGCCCAATTCTTCCATAGGGTCTAGGACCATCTCTCTGTAGCTCCCGCTTGTACTCTCTCTTCTTCTTCTCCAATTTTGTAATATCTTGTCTCCAAATGAATGAAATCCAAATTTTTGTGAATTCGAATTCCATTTTTTGTCTTCAACACCTTTGTCTCACTTGGCCCCCTTGTAGATGTACATAATTTGATTGTGAACATGTACCAAGAGGATGTAATAGTTGTTGAAGACTTGCGTGCTTCAAACTTATAGAATGTAGGTCCGAAGTCTTTGATAGTGTAGGCCCCCCGAGGCCGTCGGATCTTAGTGGCTCCGGCATTGACCATCGCCGGAGCTTAGTAGCTCTGGCAGTAATCTCCATCAACGCGTAAAGCTTAGACGGTTAGCCCTCTGGGTGTTGGAGCTTGGTAGCTCCGGCAGTGACCTCTGTCAACACATGGTGTGTCAACGGTAGACTCATCTTTAGAGTCTTTCCACCATCTTCATGTTCACGGCATGCCCCCTAGCTTTACCGGAGCTGAGTAGCTCCAGTAATGCTCGATGTCAATGTTTGAACATCGACCACAAGCCACCTGGAGGATGTCGGAGCTTTGGCAGCTCCGGGTTCATTCACAATCATAATGTAATATTTATCTTTCCTGCACACTGAAGTCAAGAAAAACAGTAAAATCCATTTCCTATCTATAACTTCGTTGCGGCTTACTATTCCCAAGAAAGTTTTAAGCCGAACACAATTCTAAATACAATCAAGAGAACCGTCTTATTTCCTTCAGGTCCGATCGTTTCTGGACTCGCCTTACTTCAGCGTGTCGGGGTATAGGTAGAGTGGCATACTTAGGGTGCATGACCAGACTAAGTAGATAGCACACTCTAGCCCTAGATTGGCTTGGCAGTATTTAGACGAGTAGGCCGTCAACAATGTTTGAACGCAGAAGGATAGACAATGCAACTCGAATTGTACATGAACTGGTCGAGCTAAAGTTTCTGAAGAACTGCACAACTTTGTTATAGACAAGAAAGAGAAAAATAAAAAAATTTGAGCCTGTACAAAGTAAATGCACGTGGAGTCTGTTTTCACACAATGATGTCTTTCATTATAGGTCCGGGGTACAGGGGAAACAAGTACACTCTTAGGGTACGGAACCAGGCTAAGTGTGTTTCGTTTCTTGTTTGACCCAAGGTAGCTAACTACACCTTTAGTTCTGAGACAATGACAAGTGTTGCATGGATGTTGCGGACCTAACTGGGTAGGTCCGGCTGTCCTCCCGAAGGAGCTACCCGACTCTGTACAATGACTCTATAACATACATCACATGTAATTACAGACTTACCTCCGTGATATTAAGCGTAGAACTTACGGAGGTGCTCAATGTTCCAAGGATTTGGGAGAGGTGTCCCGTCCTCGGTTGCCAAGTGAACGCATCCGGGACGGGATACTTTGATCACGTGGAAGGGTCCCTCCCAGCTGGGGGAGAGTTTGTTTAACCCTTCTCTGGATTGTATTCTCCGTAGAACCAGATCGCCTTCCTCGAGCTGTTGGGTGTGAACATGCCGTTGGTGATAGCGCCGAAGAGCTTGGTGGTATCAGGCATTCCAAACAGCTGCTCGGCACCTTCCTTCTTCAAGGAGGTCAAGGTCTTCACGCCGGAGCTGGTCCTGCGTGGCTTCGTCGGAGGTCCGGACCCGGAGCGACCCCAAGGTGATTTCCGTAGGAAGGACTGCTTTAGCTCCGTACACCAGGAAGAAGGGTGTCTCTCCAGTTGACCGGTTTGGAGTTGTCCTGTTGGCCCATAGAGTGGGCGGAAGCTCTTCGATCCAGTTGGCTCCATGCTTTTTCAGGCGCTCATATGTGCGCGTCTTGAGTCCTTTCAGGATTTCTGCATTTGCTCTCTCGGCTTGGCCATTGCTTACCGGGTGAGCTACAGAGGCGTAGCAGACTTGGATGCCGATGTCTTTGCAGTATCCTTGGAAAGCATAGCTTGTGAATTGGGTCCCATTATCTGTTATGATTTTGTTCGGGACTCCAAATCTGCATACGATGAACTGCAAGAAGTTGATAGCCGATTGCTTGTTTATTGTCACAACTGGAGTTGCTTCCGGCCATTTGGTGAACTTGTCAATGGCAACATACAGGAACTTGTAACCTCCGACAGCTCTTGGGAAAGGTCCCAAGATGTCCACCCCCCACACAGCGAAAGGCCATGTAGGAGGTATCATTTGTAGAGGCTGAGCCGGTGTGTGAATTTGCTTTGCATGGAACTGGCATGCTTCGCATTTCTTCACCAGCTCAGTTGCATCCTGGAGCACTGTAGGCTAGTAGAAGCCATGCCGGAAGGCTTTATCGACAAGCGTGCGGAAAGACGCGTGGTTCCCACACTCACCTCCATGGATTTCTATGAGGAGCTCGCAGCCTTCTTCCCTTGTGATGCACCGCATTAGGACACCATTGGCACCGCGCCGGTAGAGATCCCCTTCTACTAGCGTGTATCTTTTAGCCAATCTAACTATCTGGTCAGCGGATACATCATCGTCAGGAAGGATATTGTCTTTCAAGAAGCTCCGGATCTCAGAGATCCATGCATCGGAGCTTGCTTGAGCATTTGAGTCTTGCGTGCTAGGTTGCTCGGAGCTTCCGACAGCACCTACGACCCTTGATGGCTACCATGGTAAGAGGGCCATCGGGACTGCCAGCTTCGAGATGCTGGTCTCGCCCCCTTCGCTCAGGTCAGCAAGCTGAGCTGTGGGTTTTGACAACCTCCGGACAAAGGTTTTGTCTAGAGCCGGAGCTCCGGTTGATGCTTTTGTCGAGAGTTCGTCAGCTTCAACGTTATGGACACGCTGGACATGGTGGAGATCTAGGACTTCGAAGTCCTTCTGAAGTCTTTGGACTTCAAGGAGATAAGCAGCTAGTTGAGGATTGTTAAAGGAGCATTCGCCCTTCACCTGTTTAATGGTGAGCTGCGATTCTCTCTTGACCAACAACTGCATGACACCATAGGAGCATTCGCCCTTCATACTCTGCCATGTTGTTGGTCGCCTTGAAGTCAAAGTGGACCATGTATTTTACCTTCTCCCCGTTTGGAGCGAGGAGAAGGACTCTAGCTCTGGCCCCCTGCTTTTGTATGGAGCCGTCGAAGTAAAGGGTCCAGTGAGGTTCGGTGAAGACCGGAGCCTTGAGTTCCGGCTTTTGCCCACTAGGGCCCCCAGGGTTTGATGGAGAGGGGGTCCATTCCGCCACAAAGTCCGCCAGTGCTTGACTCTTGATAGCGTGTCTTGGGACAAATTTAAGATCGAATTCGGCCAATTCTGCTGCCCACTTTGCAATATTCCCAGTTGAGTTGGGATTATGCAAGATCGCATGTAGTGGATAAGAAGTCACCACTGAGATCTTGTGAGCTTGGAAGTAATGGTGAAGCTTCCTGGGGGCGATGAGAAGTGCGTAAAGAAGCTTGTGCACCTCTAGGTATCCAGTCTTGGCGTCATGTAGTACTTCGCTAGTGAAGTACACTGAGCGTTGGACTGTTCGGACCCTCCCGGATGGGACGGAGCTTCCTCCACATCGACCAGGACCCTCCCGGAGGTGTCCGGACCTGCTTCGGGGACCTCCGGGTCCTTGCTTGAGGAACCCGGAGCTTCTACTGGAGGGATCCGGACCCTCCCAGAGGGGTCCAGATCTTCTGGAATAACTCCCTGTAGATCCAAGTCCGGGGGCTGGGACCCAGACTCAGTTTCAAGAACATCCGATCCATCCCGGAGGGGTCTGGATTCCTGAGCTTGGGATGGTTCTGGTCGCTCTGCAACCAAGACCATGCTGACAACCTCATCGGTTGCTGAAATGTAAAGCAGTAAGGGATCACCAGGGTTCGGAGCTACCAAGGTTGGTAGAATGGTGAGGAGCTGCTTTAGCTCCTAGAACGCCTTTTGTTCTTCTTCAGACCATTGAAATGGTCCAGACTTCCTCAATAGCTTGAAGAAGGGTAGCAGTACAATCCATCTTCTTCAGACCATTGAAAAGGTTTCTTGCTTGGTTATGATTCGAACTCTTACGCCTATCGTGTCTTCAACAAGACCTCCAGACTTGTTGAAGTAGCACGTGACATAGTGTTCGATGAAACTAATGACTACCAAAAGGAGCAAGTTGATCAATGTGTGATAGAAAGAGAAGAATATCCTTGCCAAGCACTGAGAAGAATGGCATTGGGCGAAGTTCGACCACAAGAACCACCTCTACATATGCATGAGGAAGATGAACCACAAGAGGAGGCCAATGATCAAGGGGAAGCTTCCATACAAGATTAACCTCAAGAAGACGAAAATGATCAACAAGTCAATGAGGGCAACCATCTAGCGGGAGAAGAAGATGAGCATGAAGATTCAAGACCGCAAGTGCCACACCCAAGAGTACACCAATGCTTCCAAAGGGATCACCCAATCGACAACATCATCGGTGACTCCAAAAGGGAGTAACTACTAGATCTCGCATAGCTAATTTTTGTGAGCATTATTCGTTTGTATCCTTTTTGGAACCGCACAGGGTTGAGGATGCATTGAAGGATACGGGTTGGGTAGTGGCCATGCAAGAAGAACTCAACAACATCAAATGGAACAAGGTGTGGGAACTAGTCAAAAGACCCAAGTTCAACGTCGTCGACACCAAATGGGTCTTCCGCAACAAACAAGACGAACACGGGGTGGTGATAAGGAACAAGGCAGGACATGTGGCCAAAGTGTATTCACAAGTCAAAAGTTTGGATTTCGATGAAACCTTTGCTCCCGTAGCTAGGCTTGAATCTATTAGAATATTACTTGCATATGCTACTCACCATGATTTCAAGCTCTATCAAATGGATGTGAAAAGCGCCTTCCTCAACGGACTAATCAAAGAGGTGGTGTATGTGGAGCAACTGCCCGGATTTGAAGATGAAGAATTCCCCAACCACGTCTTTAAATTGCCTAAGGCTCTCTATGGCCTGAAACAAGCTCCTAGTGCCCAGTATGAGTGTCTTAGAGATTTCGTAATTGAAAATGGTTTTAAGATTGGTAAAGTAGATTATACATTGTTTACAAAGAACTTTGACAATGATCTCTTTATCTATCAAATTTATGTTGATGATATTATCTTTGGTTCAACTGACAAATCTTTTTGTGAGGAATTTAATAAGATTCTGACAGATAGGTTTGAGATGTCTATGATGGGAGAGCTAAAGTACTTCTTGGGATTCCAAGTGAGGCAACAAAAGGAAGGGACGTTCATAAGCCAAACTAAGTATACTCAAGACATAATCAGAAAGTTTGGAATGGACAAGGCAAAGCCTATAAAGACTCCCGTGGCAACAAATGGCCACTTGGATCTCAATGAAGATGGACCAAACGTTGATCAAAAGGTATATTGCTCCATGATTGGATCTCTACTCTACTTATGTGCATCTAGGCCAGACATTATGTTGAGTGTATGTTTGTGTGCAAGGTTTCAAGCCAACCCAAAAAGTGTCATTTGACAGCCTTAAAGAAAATCTTGCGGTATTTAGTTCATACACCCAATTTAGGCCTTTGGTATCCCAAAGGTTCCATATTCAATCTCATTGGTTACTCCGATGAAGATTATGCCGGATGCAAAGTAGATAGAAAAAGTACCTCCGGTACATGCCATTTCCTAGGTAGATCTCTAGTTTCTTGGTCCTCCAAGAAACAAAACTTCATTGCCTTATCCACGGCAGAAGCAGAGTATGTTGCAGCCGGGAGTTGTTGTGCACAACTCTTTTGGATGCGACAAACTCTTAGGGATTACAGTTACAACATGAACCATATTCCACCCCTTTGTGATAATGAGAGTGCTATTAAGATTGCCCATAATCCCGTTGAGCACTCTAGGACTGAACACATAGACATCCGGCATCACATTTTGAGAGACCACTCAATGAAGGGAGATATAGCCATTTCACATGTCAACACCGAACTAGCCGACATATTCACCAAGCCACTTGATGAAAAATGCTTTTGCGAGCTCCGAAATGAACTAAATATCCTTGATGCTCGGAATGTGGCTTGAAATCTTGTATACATGAATCCTATCTTCAAAATTCATTGATTGTGTTGTGAAAATAATCTCTCTCAATTTTTCCAAAAAACTATGTCAATTACTAGATCTTGGTGAATTATGGTCATTGCTTGATTGTTGAATGTTTACTGATCATATTTATCAATATTATTGTGTGTTTCTGCACCCTAATTTTCTTTATAAGGACTTTCGAATATATACGAATGGGCTAAGCAATTCTGTTTTGGTGACAATAATCACACTGCAGACAAGTCCGCAGAGTGTCCGATGGTCCGGACTAGTCTGACCGACCCAAGGACTAGTCCGATATAGGCTCTAGAAAAGTTCGGACAAGTCCAAATTTTTGTCTCCATAACCCTATCCGCCGCCAAACCCTAATCTTCCTCACCCTCACACTTGCCTCAAACTTTCTCTCTCCTCGCTCGGGCTCCCCAATGCGATTTGGCGATTGCTCCATTAAAACTCCTCAAGTTGGGGTGGAAATCGATCTCCTTCTCGTAGGGATTGTAGACCACGGACTTTTCCGCTCCTTCAACCCCTACATCTCCAATAATCATAGACTTTCCGTAAAATCTCATCCCAAACCCTAGAATTCATGATTTCCTTCGTTGTTGATCAAATAGCCTAGTTCCCTTCACCGAATACATGCTTCCTTGATGTATTTGTAGGATCGAAGAGCACGTCAAAAGCTACCAGAGGGGGTGAATGGTAGATTTAAAAATCTTACGCAGCGGAAACAATTAAACCCCAAACCCTTTCGGCAGAAAAACAATCTGTTAAAGAAATCATGTGTGAGACTAATCTAAACGTGTTTCACCGTGACAAAAGTGATAGATATCAGAGAGAATCAAGTCACGAAGACAACACAAAAAGAATCACTCAAATCCGTCGAGAAAAACTCAAGTTATGATCGAAAGATCAAACAATGGTCAATCTGCCCTACCCGAGAAAAAACAGTTCTGGAACGCTGCAAAGAAACTCGTGTAGATCATAGACCAGAAATCCAATGACTGATATTTTGAAATATGATAGACAATCAAGTTGTGAAGACAATCCAAAAAGAATCACGTCAATTGGATCTGTAAAACTCGAGTTATGATAAAACCACCGACGAAAGGTAGTGCTGTCTAGAAACTCAACGAGTAAAACTTGTCTGGAACAAGTCTGACGAACAAGGCACAAAAGTTCCTTCAAACTAAGTATTT
This sequence comes from Tuctoria greenei, assembly GCA_036927565.1. NCBI lineage: Eukaryota > Viridiplantae > Streptophyta > Magnoliopsida > Poales > Poaceae > Tuctoria > Tuctoria greenei. Next base: position 54,179,785 of record JAYESD010000004.1, read on the forward strand.
TATTCAATAGAACACAAGAAGAACAGCCCCCAAAGTCGCGCGCCACGATCTCTGCGCTCCCATGCTTATATAACCAGCTCGAAAGCCAACTCAATATCAACTAGGACTCCAATCCTACTCAGATCACGAATCGTAACTTTCCATAACTGCTTAGGATTCTTCTATACACAGATAGAAGCAATCTTAGGACTTCCAAACACCTTAGGAACGTATCCCACATTTCTAAACAACTCAAATTCGTGACCCACACGAAATCCTATCATAACAAACTCAAATATTTCCATATTTGAGTCAAACTCGACTCAGCCGCAGCCTGAGTCCATAACCTAGTCGGTTGGACCTTTCTGACCAACTCTTTATGTCCATATCTCTTTATCACGTCTCGGAATCATGTAGCCACGTCCATGCACTCCTTGCACACGTGCAAACATCTTCCAATGACGTCCACGATACCTTCATATGCATTGTTCTTGATTCAATCATGTTGTGCAACCTCTTGATCAGCTCAACCACAATTCCTCCTGAATTTGGTTGTTGGAACCTCATCTCCTCCCTGGGACTAGTCCAATGGATCCCGTCACCAGCCACGTCTTGAACTCAAGCAACACTTGCACATGAATAAACAACCAATCCATACGAGCCCAAGTCCTCGACTTGACTCAAGTTAGTTCCAAACACAACACCCTACGTGAGAACCTCACATAAGCATGTTGCAAAACCACAGTAACACGATATCATCCATATCAAACAAAACGCACCAAAAACTTAGCAAATGAATACTAAGCAATCTTTCCAACAATGTAAAGCATGTACGAAACATTGCAAATGAAATGCAGAAGCACTACGGTCAAGTTCTGGACCTTGCCAGGGCAACCCGAACCTTGAGTCGGAGCTAACAAAAGCTAGTAGAACCTAGTGCCAGAGCTTACCACAACTAGTATAACCAAGCTCCCGCCAGAGCTTACAAAACTAGCAGGACCTAGCACCGGAGCTAACTCGAACTAGTCTGAACTAGTAAACCCAAAAGCCAGAGCTAGAAAAATCAACTCAGAGTTTTGCAAAAACACGCCGGAGCTATCAAAGACATGTCGGAGCTAAAGACAAAACTCATTGGAGCTGACCAAAGCTAGTCGGACCTAGCATCGAACGTAACCGGAGCTACCCAAAACAAGTCGGACCTACCGTCAAACCTTGCTGTAGCTTAGATCTAGAGTCGGACCTTGATAAAAAGGTATTTTGGTGATATTTAAAACTTTTATCATCAAAGCCAAGTGTATTCACTACAAGCCAATGTATTCAGCACAAATAGGTCTTACAATCTCCCCCTTGATTAATGCATTGGCAACACCATTTAAAATCCGAGCATTGGCTTATTCACATAAAAGTTTTGAAGGCAATTTCTCCCCCTTTGTAAATCAAAAGTAAAATGAGAAGAAAATTATCCCATATTATCTCCCCCCCTTTATTATCTCTCCTTATGCACATATTCTCTTTCTCTTCATACTTATCTCTCCCCCTTAGACAATGTATTCAGCAAGTCATGAACATATAAACAAATTATCTCTCCAACTTTTGTTGTTATGAGCATATTATAACATATACATATAAACAAAGCTCATCCAAGTCATACTATCAAGTACCTTACATTATCACATCAATGAAATACATAAAGTAGTGTAAGCCATGCTAGAGATCATATATAATTCTCAATTTAAGCAAGTCATGATCTCACAAACTTAACTTTTTCAAAACCTGAAGGCATGACACTACTTGTTGTATTTTATTATTTTTCAAAGCATAAATTTAGATCATATGATATTTGCAAGAGATTATATGCACATCTGCCTTATTCTAACCAATCAAGCCAAGCCTATGTCATTTGACAATCAGAAGCTTAAGGACATGGTTTTAGTCATACACAACTTCTTCCAAGTTCATATCTAAGTGCAATGACATGCCATCTCAAAAGAAGAAGTGTGATGCATGCATATTCTCTTTATCTTTTATCAATTTATATTTGTTCATAAAAACTCAACATGTGAGTTGATTACTTGATTAATTCTTTATGATTAAAAGCACTTGTGAACATGTAACAAGTTCAAAACAGCAAGAAAGTTCGACCATGACCAGTTTTAGTGTAAGTAATTATTCCAGTTACTAGACATGGCAAAAACTACAAAATGTATAAAACGAGTAATGTAGTAAGAACTTTCAGCATGTAAAAGGAATCACAAAGTCATATATGTATGAAATACTATGCTCATATTATTTTAATTTCAGATTCACACATAGACTTCCCAAATTTCAAAACCCCCCACTCAATTTAAGACATGAGGATGCATAACCCCTATTTCACTACGAATGTAACAAAAACGAGTGCAATCCAAAGGTTTTGTAAAAAATGTCAGCCAATTGTTGTTCGGTATCTACATGGTAAAGCACAATGTTTCCTTTTTCAACATTATCTCGGAGAAAGTGATACCTAATATCAATGTGCTTAGTTCTAGAATGTTGCACGGGGTTTTTGGCAATGCAAATAGCACTAGTGTTATCACAAAACAGTGGAACACTATCTAGATCAACCCCATAGTCCTTAAGTGTTTGAACAATCCAAAGAATTTGTGAGCAAGCACTAGTAGCAGCTACATATTCAGATTCGGCTATGGATTGTGCAACTGATTTTTTTTCTAGAGGACCAAGCAACAAGAGAATTACCAAGAAAATGACAAGCACCGGAAGTACTTTTCCTATCAATCCTACAACCCCCAAAATCAGCATCCGAAAAAGCTTTCAAAGTAACAGTTGAGGAAGAAGGAAGAAAAATGCCAAATTCTTGGGTTCCATGTAAGTACCTGAGAATCCTTTTGACGGCTTGACGATGTGAAGCACGTGGGGAAGCTTGAAACCGTGCACAAAGACATACGCTGAATTGTATGTCTGGTCTTGATGCCGTGAGGTACAAAAGTGATCCGATCATACTTCTATATTCTTTTTGATTCACAGATTCACCATCTTCATCATGTTCAAGTGTTGTTGCTGTTCCCATTGGTGTCCGAAGAGGCTTGCTTTTGTCCATGTTGAAGCGCCTTAGGAGGTCTTTGGTATACTTCGTTTGATGCACAAAGGTACCCTCCTTGGTTTGCTTGATTTGTAGCCCCAAAAAGTAAGTGAGTTCACCCATCATACTCATTTCAAATCGGAACTCATCATTGCTGAAAACTTGGAAACAAGATCATGAGAAGCACAACCAAAGATAATATCATCCACATACACTTGAACGAATAATGAGTCATTGCCATGCTTAAGCACAAAAAGAGTTTTATCAACCTTGCCCATGGTAAACCCCTTTTCAAGTAAGAATGTTTTTAACCTATCATACCATGCTCTAGGGGCTTGTTTGAGACCGTATAAGGCTTTGGATAGTTTGTAAACATGATTAGGAAAATTTGGATTTTCAAAACCCGGTGGTTGTTTGACATAAACCTCCTCATCTATGTAGCCATTAAGAAAAGCACTTTTAACATCCATTCGAAATAGTTTAAAATCTTTAGATGCTGCAAAAGCTAACAAAATTCTTATGGCTTCTAATCTAGCGACAGGAGCAAAAGTTTCATCAAAATCTATACCTTCAACTTGAGTGAAACCTTGAGCAACCAACCTAGCCTTATTCCTAACTACAACCCCATCCTAACTTTGTTTATTTTTAAATACCCATTTAGTTCCAATTAAAGTGTGACCTTGAGGTGGAGGTATAAGTTTCCAAACATTATTTCTTTCAAAATTTTCTAACTCTTCTTGCATGGCAATAATCCAAGATTCGTTAGTGAGTGCGTGTATATATCCTTGGGTTCAAAAGAAGCAACAAAATCAGAATGAGCATAAGAGTTTGGATCGCAAAACCTGGACTGTGTGACTCGTTCGTGCAAGCTTCCAATCATCTGTTGTGGGGGATGATCTTTGTAAAACCGTAGGGAAACAGATGTCTCACAAGCTTCTTCTTCATGTTCATCACAAATCGATGAGCTTGTGGCTTGAGGATGATTTGAATCGGCATTGATGGTTGTCGGTGTTGGTTGAGAATTAACATCCGGAGCTAAACCAAAGTCTTTAGCTGCTGAATTTTCTGACAGCAACTCCAATTCTTCCTCATCTTCAATGAAAATGCTCTCCCCCTGCGGATATGGATCTGGACCTGCAATGTTTGAGCTAGTACCTGGGCTAGATTCATCAAAAGACACTTCAAAAGTCTCCACAATTTTGTTAGTGTCAAGTAAAAGCACACGGTAGCCTCTAGTATGAGATGGATAACCAAGAAACATGCCATCAATGGATCTAGGTTCAAATTTATCGAGATTACCATGTTTTTTAACAAAGCATTTGCAACCAAAGACCCGAAAGTGTGTAACACTAGGCCTATGTCCAAACCGGAGCTCATATGGTGTTTTACCTAGCTTAGCACGCAGGAAAACACGATTTGAGACATAACAAGCGGTTGCTAATGCATCAGCCCAAAATTTCCTAGGAGTTTGATATTCATCAAGCATAGTCCTAGCCATCTCAACTAAGGTTCTGTTCTTTCTTTCTACAACACCATTTTGTTGAGGCACATATGGTGAAGAGAATTGATGATCTATTCTATTTTCAGCACAAAAGTGATCAAAAGATTGATTTTTAAATTCAGTTCCATTATCACTTCTAATTGCTTTTAATGATCCTGGGTGATCAATTGATAATCTAAGAAATAAAGTTCTAAAGTGACTAAAAACTTCATTCTTAGACGCCATAAAGTAAACCCAAGAGTATCTAGAATAATCATCAACAATAACAAGAACATACCATTTACCTCCGAAGGACTGAACACGTGAAGGTCCTACGGTGTCAAGATGCAAAAGTTGACATGGTTCAGTTGTCATGATCATTGTGAGAGGAGTATGTGAACCTGCAACCATCTTAGCATGTCTACGAGAAGAGCACACAATTTATTTCTCCCATTTAAGCTTAGGCAGCCCACGTATGCGATCAAGAGCACTAACACGCATTAGGTGATCAAAGCCTACGTGACCAAGTCTACGATGCCAAAAATATAAGTCCTTTGAATCATTAGCAACTAGACACCTATGCTTAGAGGAAGATATATCAAAATCAGCTTTAAAGACTCTTCCAAACCGAGACATGTTAAAAATAAGCTCACTATTTGAACCTACAACTTTGCAGCAGTTTTTCTTAAAAATAATTTCTAGATTTTCATCTAGCAATTGTGCAACAGAAAGCAAGTTGTATTTCAAATTTTTGACAAGTGCCACATCCTTCAAAGTGTAGTGATCATTTACTCTAACCGAACCCTTAGAAATTATAGGAGTTGAAGAATTATCGGCAAAAGTAACATTCTATACACGTGACACAAAAGAGAGGGAGGAGAACCAATCTTTGTTACCGGTCATGTGGCGTGAGCAACCTGAATACACAATCCAAATGTTCTCCTTCCTCAAACGTGTAACCTACATAGAAGCACAATACGTCGATGACTCAATACTGGGGTTAGTCAAAAGGCATTTAGGAATCCAGTACTGAGTCACACGACGTGCAGTAGGAAAAACACGCGAAAGCTGAGATAAAACAACAGGTTTATGAGTCGATGTTTGAGGTTTTCTATTCTTAACTCTTTTAGCACAAAAACCAGTAGCTCCGGAGGTAAAAGCAGCAGTTCCAAAAGACAAGGCTGAAGCTCTGGAAGCAAAAGCTGAAGTTCCGAAGGAAACAACAGAAGGTCCGAGAGCTCTCGGAGCTATCGGAACTATCAGAGCTGCTTTTGCGGATTTCTTACCAGAAGGTCTGGAAGCTACCTTTTCAAATTTCTGACTCACTAAAGCAGATTGTGTTTTTCTAATTGCATGAAAGTTATAAGATCTAGCAATTTTTCTTTCCCTTTTCTATTCTTTAGCTAGTCTATAACAAAAATCTATGACATGACCATCTCTACCACAGTAGGTACAATGAAATTTAACTTTGTGTTCATGTCTAGATGAGCAAACAATATTTTTATTTGAAACCGAATGAGACAACACTCCTGCAGATTTGAAAACCACTTGTTTTTGTTTAGGAACTGTTTGAATCAAACCACTTCCTAATGACTTTACAATTTTAGGTGGATGTGCCTTAGCATGAGCATGAGAATCAAAACCTAAACCAGTTTTATCATTGCAAGACTTGGAAGAATTCAGCAGTAAGTTTAGGTTCTTATTCCCAATACAAAACCGATCTAATGTCCTATGCATGTCATCAAGTTTATTGGACAGATCAAGGCAATTTTCACATGAAGTTTTTCCTTTTAGTTTGCAATTGGAACAAAATTTAACATCATGAGAACGTAAAGCATTGTTCAATATAGAAATTTCATTCATAGCATCCTGTAGTTTCTTATCAAGATCATCACAAGTAGAACAATTCAAATCAATTGTAGAACAGCTAGCATCTTTCAAGTTTTTATCATTAAGTGCAGCAAGCTCTTTGTTCTTTTCAATTTCTAACTCAAGTTTATCAAGTGTGGAGGTGTGCGCACTTCCTAATGAGGACAATTGTTCATATATTAAATCACATGAGGAACATGCATCATCACTAGGAATCAAAGTTTTTAAACGGTTGATTTCAGATTCTAGTGATTCAATTTTAGCAGCACTATCCCTAAGATTTTTGTCCTTTTTCTTAACAATAATAGTGGCACGAGAAATAGCATCACACATTTCTTCACAAGTAGGACATACCTCTTCATTGTCGCTGTTGTGTTCTGCCTCCTCCATACTTGATCTTTACTTGCCCGCCATAAAGCACAAGTTTGCCAAATCATCTTCATCACTTCCAATGTCCACGTCGCTTGGACTGAACTCTTGAAGCGCGGTGATGAAACTGTTGATGATCTTGCGTCCTATGGTACCTTTCTTCTTCTTGTTGAAATTTCCAGAGGAGGTCCGAACCTTGCTTTGTTTTTCTTCCCAGGTGGTCGGACCTGAAAGATTAGGGCATTCTGTATGAAAGTGTCCCATTTTACCACACTCAAAACAGCGTTGAGGTCCGGAGCTTCCTCTCCTTCTAGTTCTCACATTTTGAAATGCTTTTGAGAATCTAGTAGAGATGAGTGCCAACTCCTCTTCTGAAAATTATTCGATCTGCTCCACGGTTAGTGAGGACAACAAAGCAAGAGTATTGCAAGATGATGATTGGCCAGAGCTAGACATATCATGTTGTGAAACAAATCCAATAGACTTATTGGGGTTCTTACGTGAGATTATGTCAATTTCATGAGTTTTTAACTTGGAATATAGCACGTCTAAAGTAAGTGAACTCATGAAAGTAGATTCACGAATAGATGTGACTTTCATCTCCCAAATTGACATATCTAATGCACTTAGCAATTGCCTAGCATTTTCAGCATCTGAAAAATTAACATTGACACTACGCAAGTTGCTGAGAATCTTATTAAAGCGAGCAAAAAGGTCATCAATAGACTCACCGGGTTGCATCTCGAAGCGCATGTATTCTTTCTTGAACATTTCTTGGCTTACCTCTTTGATCGTGTTGGATCCTTCGTGATAGTCACAAAGTGCTTTCCACTCATCACATGCAGATCCGAGGTGTGCAACACGGTCGAAGTCGCTTTGTGTTAATCCTTGTATGATCAAGTTCCGAGCCTTGTTGTTGTTGTCGACATCTCTCAGATTTGTAGCTGTAACTTGTTCGTTTGATGGCACTTCGTAAGGCTTGTATACCTTATCCCATATTGCAAAGCCTTGTGCCTGGATGAAAGCCTCCATGCGTGCCTTCCAAACCTGAAAATCAATACCAGCAAACACACAAGGTTTGGCGGAGTACTTCTCCATGATGATTAGTCAAAAACACGTGCATATCACAAATATTAGAGCAACGTGGCTTTGATACCAATGGTAGGATCGAAGAGCACGTGAAAAGCTACCAGAGGGGGGGTGAATGGTAGATTTAAAAATCTTACGCAGCGGAAACAATTAAACCTGAAACCCTTTCGGCAGAAAAACGATCTGTTAAAGAAATCGTGTGTGAGACTAATATAAACTTGTTTCACCATGACAAAAGTGATAGATATCAAAGAGAATCAAGTAACGAAGACAACACAAAAAGAATCACTCAAATCCATCGGGAAAAACTCAAGTTATGATCGAAAGATCAAACAATGGTCAATCTGCCCTACCCGAGAAAAAACAGTTCTGGAACGCTGCAAAGAAACTAGTGTAGATCATAGACCACAAATCCAATGACCGTGAAATTTTGACATATGATAGACAATCAAGTTGTGAAGACAAAACAAAAAGAATCATGTCAATTGGATCTGTAAAACTCGAGTTATGATAAAACCACTGACGAAAGGTAGTGCTATCCAGAAACTCGACGAGTAAAACTTGTCTGGAACAAGTCTGACGAACAAGGCACAAAAGTTCCTTCAAACTACGAATTTTATTTAATAGAACACAAGAGTAACAGCCCCTAAAGTCGTATGCCACGAGCTCTGGGCTCCCTTGCTTATATAACCAGCTCGAAAGCCAACTCAATATCAACTAGGTCTCCAATCCTACTCAGATCACGAATCGTAACTTTTCACAACTGCTTAGGATTTTTCTATATGCAGATAGAAGCAATCTTAAGACTTCCAAACACCTTAGGAACGTATACCACATTCCTAAACATAACCAACTAAAATCTTTCCATATTTGAGTGAAACTCGACTCAGCCGCAGCCTAAGTCCATAATCTAGTCGGTTGGACCTTTCAGACCAACTCTTTATGTCCACATCTCTTCATCACGTCTCGGAACCATGTAGCCACATCCATGCACTCGTTGCACATGTGCAAACATCTTCCAGTAACGTCCACGATACCTTCATATGCATTGTTCTTGATTCAATCATGCTGCGTAACCTCCTGATCAGCTCAACCACAATTCCTCCTGAATTTGGTTGTTGGAACCTCATCCCCTCCCTTAGACTAGTCCAATGGATCCCATCACCAGCCATGTCTTGAACTCAAGCAACACATGCACATGAATAAACAACCAATCCATACGAGCCCAAGTTTCCGACTTGACTCAAGTTAGTTCCGAACACAACATCCTACGTGAGAACCTCACATAAGCATGTTGCAAAACCACAGTAACACGATATCATTCATATCAACCAAAACGCACCAAAAACTTAGCAAATGAATACTAAGCAATCTTTCCAACAATGTAAAGCAAGTACGAAACATTGCAAATGAAAAGCAGAAGCACTACGGTCAAGTTCCGGACCTTGCCAGAGCAACACGGACCTTGAGCCGGAGCTAACAAAAGCTAGTAGAACCTAGCGCCGGAGCTTACCAAAACTAGTATAACCAAGCTCCCGCCAGAGTTTACAAAACTAGTAGGACCCAGCGTCGGAGCTAACCAGAACTAGTCAGAACTAGTAAACCCAAAAGCCAGAGCCAGAAAAATCAACTCGGAGTTTAGCAAAAACACGCCGAAGCTATCAAAGACATGTCGGAGCTAAAGACAAAACTCATCGGAGCTGACCAAAGCTAGTCGGACCTAGCATCGAACGTAACCGGAGCTACCCAAAACAAGTCGGACCTACCATCGGACCTTGTTGTAGCTCAGAGCTAGAGTCAGACCTTGATAAAAAGGTGTTTTGGTGATATTTAAAACTTTTATCATCAAAGCCAAGTGTATTCACTACAAGCCAATGTATTCAGCACACATAGGTCTTACAATATTACATTGATGCTAAGCTATTTGTGCATTAGGAATCACCATTTGTCTCATAGTTAGGGTTTTAGAGGTTGAATACCAGACTAGTCCGATCCATGCACAGACAAGTCCGTTCATCCGATCTAGTCCGTGCCTGTACACCGGACTAGTCTGATTTTTTATGAACTCAATCCTAATTACTCGTTCCTCAATGAAATTCCTTGTCATCTATTCTCATCAATACCTTGTGTAATCCATTTTCAGGACAATGTCGAGCTCCAATGACAAAATTTCCGACTTCGAGGCTGAGATGGACCAAGAAGCCTTGCTTTGGTCCCTGATGGGCCAAGGCATGAAGCGCCAAGAGCGCCTGTCCGAGGCGGCACCCTCCCCTCCGCAGATTAGACGCAAGGTTCTCGTGAAGAAACCTGCATCGAAAGTTAAGGGTGCGGCTGCAGTAGGCCCTAGCTCGGCAACCTCTCCCCAAGGTAAGGGAAAAGGAAAGGGGATTGCCACGGGCCCGATTGGACTTCTCAAGATGTCAGCTACAAGGCAAGGGGCCCGGGATCCCGCTGAGGAGAAGTTCAATGGCAAGGGTAGTGACACGGCTGCGAAGTTCAGAAGTGTGGACTGCTACAGCAAACACAAGCAGGTCGCCGATGGAAGGTTCTGGAGCAACTTCCATGCGAACTTCTATAAGTATGTGTACCTAACAATGAAGACTCTAGTGGTGCGCAGCCAATGGATAGATTGGGCGCACTTTGAGAGGAAGGGTTGCTCACCTTTTGTTGAGATGGTCGAGGCAGTTGAGAGACATGGATTGAAGGATTTGTTTGCCTTTTGGAACAATTCGAACGACGAGGTCATTGCTCAGTTCTATGCTACATGCCACTTTGCAAGTGATGAGGAAGAGCGGGTGACTTGGATGACTCATGGATCCATGCACACCATTACCTATGACGAATTTGCAAGATTGCTACATCTTGATAGTTCCAGCAATGACAACTTGATCATTCACAACATTGGTGTCCTTGAGGAGGACAAGATGAAGTTTCTTTATGACCCCCACTCAACTTTCAACCCACCTTCAACCAAGAACATGAAGCCTTTCTTCATAGTGCTCAACAGGGTCCTCAGGAAGACCATTGCCCCGAAGGATGGGGATGCTAGAAGTGTTTAGGGATATCTCAGGACCATGATGAAGGTCATAAGAAAAGACAGAAAGTTTGATGTCTTTGACTACATCTAGAATGACATGGTCAACATGTCTTGCATGCTGAACAGATCCTGTGGCTATGCCCCCTACCTGATGTTTATGATTGAGAAGGTCATAGGTATCGAGTTCGTCAAGGATGTGGAGCACACCCCCTTGAGGCCCTAGAAGCCTCAACAAGCAAGTGTTCAAGCTGCTCCTTCTCCTGCATCCAGTGCAAAGGCTCCAGTGAGAGCTAGTGGAGATGCTAGGGCTGCTCCCGCCACTAGGGCCCCTCCTCAAAAGGGGTCACCAAGTGGCATTTTAAAGTACTTGGCAGCCATCTTCTAGTCTTGCAAGAAGGCCGAAGTAAAATCTCACAAGCTAAACAAGGCAAGGAAAGTCGATATGTGATATGTCAAGGAGAATGTCAAAAACATTTGCCAGAAGCTGGAGATCGAGCTCATTGGATCCCTAGTCATCTCTGAAGATTCTGATTCTAATTTCACTGAGCTCGGGCCCTTGACTCCCCCCGAGCTTGCCTATTTTGGCATTGGGGGCTCGAGTGGAACCGTTCCTCCTCCTCCTCCTCAGCCTGAGAATGAAGATGAAGACGATGAGAGGATCGACAGTGAGGATTGAAGACCTGAGGTCCCTCCTCTACTTTTTTTGGTGTCTTGATGCCGAAGGGGGGGGAGATTAAGGGGGAGTCTTAGGCTTTAGCTGTAGGCTGTGAGGAGAGCTATCTTTTGTATCTTTTGTCTCTTTGTGGGTTGTAAGACTTATATCATGCTCTTTTGGTACTTTTGGTCTTGTGATGCAATGTTATGAACTGCTTATGAAGATATTTATGAAATCTGTGATTTTGCTCTAAAAATGACATATATGCTTGTTGTTGACGCATTGATGTCAATTATGTCATTCTCATCATGATTATCGTTTATACATACTTAGTTTTCCATCCCGCCATAAAGAGTACACATATGACTTATGTTTTCATTGCTTAATGTGTTTCAAACTCATATGTGCACACTTTATGAAAATTGCAATATTTTATCATATTTTGTGAAATCTCAATTGGATGTCATCAATCACCAAAAAGGGGGAGATTGAAAGTGTATCTAGGAATCACTTGTGGGTTTTGGTTGATTTATGACAAGCAAATGAGATCCTAACCACGTTGTTGAGATAAGCACAAGTTCTAAGAAAGAATGAACAAAGCGCCAAAACGAAAGGAGAATGAGGAGCAATGCAGAAAATAGCTCAAGAACTAAGTGTAGTAGATCATTGTGTATGGAGTGTGTTAAGGAAACGCACCCCAAGAGCTCAAGCACAAATAATCTCACACATTGCACAAAATTATACAGGACCGGACTAGTCCGACTGACCTCGGACTAGCCCGATATCTTTCGGTACCAGATCGGACAAGTCCTCACAATGCGGACTTGTACACATAGTCCAGTTTTCACTGACCGGACTAGTTCAATATCACCACGGACTAGTCTGATATCTCTCTGACTAGAATCGGACTAGTCCTCCCTAGTGCGGACTAGTCCCTCAGACACTTCACGAGTTGCACGAAATTGGACAAGTACGATATCACCACGGACTAGTCCGATATCTTTCTGAAGTCAATCGGACAAGTCTGATGTTAGCACAGACTAGTCCTAAATCCCTTTGACCTAAATTGGACATGTCCTTCAAGTGCAGACTCGTTCTCCAAATTCACTAAGGGGTTCACCTATCTGGACAAGTCTAATATTCATTAGACTAGTTCGAAGATTGTAACACCCTAATTTTCATGCATCATACCCTACATACACTCATATATATGTTTAAAATTAACCCACAATAAGAGGAACGAGTTTAACATTGATTCGAAGCATTTAAAATTGATTTGGAACAAAACCGCACTTAAAATGTAGGAAAGTGCGGACTAGTCCGATTTTGATGAGGACTAGTCCGATTTCTCTCTGGATAAAAACGTACTTGTCCGTTTTTGCTGCGGACTAGTCCGATTTTTGGCACTGGAAACTTTCGGACTTGTCTGATTTTGTGCGGACTAGTCCGATATTCCAAGAATCCTTGAAAAATTGTTAAGTCCTTGGACTTTTCCGGACTAGTCCGGTGTTCCAGCGGACTTGTCTGTTTTCCTCTCTGTTTAAAGTCGGACTTGTCCGATGTTTTGCCAGACTTGTCCGATTTTCTCCCTGGACGACTTCGGACTAGTCCGATCCTTTCCGGACTTGTCCGATATTTCGCGACTCCGAGTTGATCTTTTGTTTTATGACTTGTTTCTTGGGTTTCACGTTAAGTGGGCCTAGGGACGTCGTTCCTAACTCTTTTAGAGCCCATGTGGGACTCTAAACTGGCCTCTACTCATCCCAAACTCGAAATCCATCTAACCCTAGCCTCCACCTCTATATAAATAGCCCCACCGCTTGGATTGACATCTATTTGCCACTTTTCCACCCACCCAAACCCTAGTTCGTGGCGAGCCACCACCAAGGAGGGAGGAGAAGATCCCAAACAAGAAGAAGAAGAGGAGGAAACGAAAGAGGATCAAGGTCTCCACCAAGTTTCGTTCTTCATCACTAATTCATCTCCAAGTTCATCACCAACCCTAGAGCACCAAGATCCAGGTGCTACCTCCGAGTTTCTTGATTCATTGGAGTTCTAAACACCTAGTATACCTTCTATTATCTTTTCCTTACGTGAATTCAACCCCTAATCTCCAAATTCACGTCGATCTAGAAAACCCTAATCTGCTGATCTCGCAGAGTGCGGACTTGTCCGGTCCCTAGCAGACTAGTCTGATCTTTCTGGATAAATTGTGTTGAATTGATTCTAAAATTTGATCTAATCGAATCCAAACTTGTATAAACTTGTTAAAAGCTATTATAACTAGTTAGTTATCATTAAAAGGAATCAATTAACAAGTTCTACCTTGCATTTGCATTAATCATGCTTGACATGTCATATTGAGTAATATTTGTGCACTCTTTGATTGTGTTTCTTGTCTTGTATGTTTATTGTGTGGATTAGACAGATTTGCGCTAGAGAGTGACGCGGAGGATCTCCAGCACCAAGAGTTTGAAGGCTTTGACCCTAATCAATAGCAAGAGCAAGGCAAGTGTCCTTGAAGCATATTGATCCCGTTTTTAAAATAAATGTTTGTTTGCAAACTGCATGCTTGTGTTAATTTGATGGGAATCCTATCGTAGGAAGTTTACTAGATTTGTTAAACCACCCTTGTCACATGGAATTTATGGTATAGAGTCGGGAAGGGCTTTTACCTTTTTGCTTCGCTGGATTAATTGGGATGGAAAAACAATACTACAAATTTAATTATGTATTAATGATATTCTGGTTAATGTGAACTGGTCAATACGGTATGGTAATGGGTGATCTAAGCAAGCGTGGTATGTGGATGGGTTGGATATTATGGTGGTTTTCTTGCTTTAGATCTAAGGACCGGTTCATGCGAGAATAAGCCGGGACTACAGTGCCACCACGAGGCCAAGTATGGGTGCGGTGTAGCTGATTAATTAGGGCATTGCCAGTGCTATTTGGACCATTATGGATGCTCGGGGAAGGGGTAGTCGGATTGGGTTTGTTGATGATTGGTGGTACTACCCTGGGATCCGGATGGCTCAAGAGGGGGCCCTTGGTTGAAGATGTGCTCTGCGGGAGACATCGCCACCGGTGAAACCACAGTGGGGTCTAAATAGGCTAGTAATCCCTTTGTAAAGGCTATTTTTGATCTCTTGGCCACACACCAACGGAAATGTGTAATGTGACCGACGTGTCACGGGCATAAGGGAGGTTCTTAGTCACCAAAAGGTGATGAAATCACGAACACGTGGGTAAAGAGGTACAAACTCTGCAGAGTCTATTAAAACTATCATGATAGCCGTGCTCCCGGTTATGAGCACCTGGACAACTTCCATGATTAGAGGGAAATTAGAATTTGGGATGGTTATGGTTTGGTAATGGTTATGGATTTATTTCTGGTATTGAATATGGTTATTGGCAAATGGTGAAATCTGGAATTATTGATGAGGATTGGGAATTGTGGACTGGTATTATTGTATTACTTATGATTATGATGGGTTTACTTCACATGCATATAATATATTGCTTTTCAAACGTTTTAATGTACTTTTTAGCACTTAACCATTATTATTGTCGACATTTGAATCAGCCACATGTCATACTTTCCACACTTGCTGAGTACGACATGTACTCACTCTTGCAATCCCCCCAATAGTTGCAGGTCAGCTTTGCCCGTGGTGTTATTGGAGCTGTGCTATCCCTTATGCTTAGTTTGCATAGTTGCTTAATTAGTTTATTTCCGCTGCATTAGTTGAACTTGTCATTAATATTCATTAGAGCTTGTATTTGAGGATAATATGGTTTGTGTAATAGAATTTGGTTAATTAATCTTGTTCTGTGGTAATTTTCTGTATACTCTTTTGTGATTGCACTCGTGTATGTGTGTTGAACATCCTGGGCACACATATGCGTTAGCTTGGTTCATTTTTCGGAACCGGGCGTCACAAAGATTTCCAGAACCAAATCAAACTAGTCCGCTTTCACTTCGGACAAGTCCGATATTTCAGGACACTTAGGGTTTCCTACACGTAGCAAACCGGACTAGTCCATTGTCCACCACGGACTAGTCCGATCTTTCTAAACCCTAACGGTAACTTTTGGGAACCCCATATAAATAGGTGTGCATGGCCCAACTTCCACATCTCTCGACACCCTGCGCCGTCACACCCTCCAAGAGCCTAGAAAACTCATCTCTCCATGCAATACAACGCAAGAAAGCTTAATCCTTTGAGGATACACTTTGGATCCAAGGAGAGACACTGTTCTTCACTCATCGAGCTTTTGATTTGATTCCCTAACACACTCCTGTGGTTTTCATTGTAATCTTAAGAGTGTGTTCTTGGTAGTATTCATCTTATAATCTTGGGGAGCCCTCAACTTGTGTGAAGGCCCCTTGAATTTGGTTATTTGCCCTGTGTGATTAGTGAAAAGGATTGGCCTCCATGGCGATCGGACGAGGGTAGGGTTGGAGAAGACCCAATCCTTTTGTGGACTCCTCAACGTGGATGTAGGTTGCCTCTGTGGGAACTGAACCACAGGATAAAGAGCTTGTGTTCTTACTTTGCGCATATTGTTCCTACTCTTCATATCTATCTAGGGTTTCAATCAATCTAATTTACATTACATTGAAACATTGAATATAAGATTAACTTGTGCTACATCCTAGTTCATAGTAGTGTGACACTCCAATTACAACTACATTTCCGCTGCATACAGTCTAGGATCGAGACAATCGATCAAACTTGATCAATCTAGTCCACACGTACCATACTAGTCCGCACTCTGCCAAACTAGTCCGATATCTTGGGATTTGATCAGTTCGTTAAGTGTTGTAGGTCCCGACTAAAATTCAAAAATGCATATTCACCCCCCCTCTAGGCCACATTCACTAACTACTCTAGCCTACATGGACATGGCAATGCTAGAACATCTCAAAATCCTCTATTAAGCACACAAGCAAACAATATATAGCAAACAACAGACCAAGCAAAAACACATCTATTATTGAGTGTTCCTATGTGCTCTAAAGTGTCCATTGTATCTAGGCTGCGTCCTACAGTCAACCTGTGGCTCTGATACCAATTTGTGACACCCGGTTCCAAAAATGAACCAAGTGAACGCATATGTGTGCCCGGGATGTTCAACACACATACACGAGTGCATTCACAAAAGGGTATACAAAAATTTACCACATAACAAAATTAATTAAGCTCTTTATTACACAATTTAGAATAACCCTTGAATACAAGCACTAATGAATATTAATGACAAGTTTCAACTAATGCAGCGGAAATAACTAACTAAGCAACTAAGCAAAAGAGATATAGCGTGGCTCACAGCAACACCACAGGCAAAGCTGACGGCAGACACGACTTAGAACTCCACATTATCATCGTAATACTCCCAATCCTAACCTGCAACTGTCGGTGGGGGAATTGCAAGGATGAGTACATGTCGTACTCAACAAGTGTGGAAAGTATGATATGTAGCTGATTCAAATGACGAATATAATAATGGCTAAGTGCTAAAAACTACATTAAAACATTTGAAAAGCAATATATTATATGTATGTGAAACAAACCCATCATAAACCATATAATTATCATAATACCAGTCCATATTTCATTACCATCATCCATATTCCATATTTCACCATTACCATAAGCCATATTCAATACCAAAATTAATCCATAACCATAACCATAACCATAACCAACCATAACCAACCATCCCATATCCCAAGTTCCCTCTAATCATGGAAGTTGTCCAGGTGCTCATAACCAGGAGCGCGACGATCATGATGTTTTATTTAGATTCTGCAGAGTTTGTACCACTTTACCCACATGTTTGTGATTTCATCACCCGTCGACGACTGAAGAAAACCTCCATGATGCCAAGACACTACCATAGGTGTATGGCCAAGAGATCACAAAATAGCCTTGACAAAGGAATTACTAGCCTATTTAGACCCCACTGAGGTTTCACCGGTGGCGATGCCTCCAACTGAGCACATCTTCAACCATGGGCCCCCTCTTGAGCCATTTGGATCCCAGGGTAGTCCCACCAGGCATAAACAAACCCAATCCGACTACCCCTTCCTCGAGCATCCTTAATGGCCCAAACAGCTCTAGCAAAGCCCTAATTAATTAGCTACGCCGCACCCATATTTGGCCTCGTGGTGGCACTATAGTCCTGGCTTATTCTCGCATGAACCGGTCCTTAGATATAAAGCAAGCAAACCACCATAACATCCAACCCATCCACATACCAGGGTTGCTTAGATCACCCATTACCATATCATATTAATTAGTTCATATTAACCATAATCTCTTCAATGTATAATTAATGGTATAGTTGTTTTCCCATCCCAATTAATTAAGGGAAACAAAAAGGATAAAAAGCCCATCCTGACTCTCTACCATGAATTCCAGGTGACAAGGGTGGTTAAACAAATCTAGTAAACTTCCTATCATAGGATTCCCATCAAATTGACACAAGCATGCAATTTTGCAAACAAAACATTTATTTTAGAAACAAGATCAATATGCTTCTGTCGGTACCCTACGTACCAGATACCCCTTGGGATTGCAAAGATCACCGAGAAACTCCATCTACTAGATTTGAAGACCTCCAAAGGCCCCACATGTCAGGCGTAACCGGACCTGCTTCCCCAACATGGTTAGTCCCAGGGCCACCACGTGTATCATAAGACCGTTGCTATCACCCACACATGGGAAGCTCCGGGCGGAATACCATTATACCACACACGATCGGATGGCCCTTAATACCGGTAACGGCACCGTTAAGGCCCACTACCAGGCTATTAAGGGTAATTAACCTCATTAATTGTGTATCAAGCATGTGTAACCACTGGGGCCACATGTCGGGCCAGGCTAACGGTGTAACGACCAGTCCTTGTACTATAAAAGGACTGGTCGATGATTCACAAGGGACGGTTCCAAACCACTACTGAACTCCCTGAGCTAGATGAGCTTCTTCTTCTGGAGCTTCTTCTAGACTCACACGCTCAATACAACACCAACACATCCCGTAGAGTAGCGTATTACGCTCAGGCGGCCCGAACCACGTAAATCTCTGTGTACACTTGTTTTTCACCTTCTTGAATCTCTGCGTGCCCATTACCAAACTACAACTCCTCGATCTACCAAAGGTAGTGTGGGGAGATCTGCCGAATCCAAACACCGACTGTTGGCGCGCCAGGTAGGGGATCGAAGGTTCCTAAAGGTGAGTCTGGATCCCAGCCCCCGGACTTGGATCTACAGGGAGTTATTCTAGAAGATCTAGATCCCTTCGGGAAGGTCCGGGTCCCTCCAGTAGAAGCTCCGGGTTCCTCCAGCAAGGATCGGGAGGGCCCCGAAGCAGGTCTGAACCCCTCCGGGAGGGTCCGGGTCGATGTGGAGGAAGCTTTGGGCCCCTCCAGGAGGGTCCGGACAGTCCAACGCCCAGTGTACTTCATCAGCGAAGTACTGCATGACGCCAAGACTCGATACCAAGAGGTGCATTCAGGAAGCTACGCCATTACTTCCAAGCTCACAAGATCTAAGTGGTGAATTCTTTTCCATGCGTGCGATCTTGCATAATCCCAATTCAACTGGGAATATTGCAAAGTGGGCAGCGGAATGGGCCGAATTCGATCTTGAATTCGTCCCGAGACATGCTATGAAGAGTCAAGCACTGGCAGACTTTGTGGCAGAATGGACCCCCTCTCCATCAAACCCTGGGCGCCCTAGTGAGCAGAAGCCGGAACTCAAGGCTCCGGTCTTCACCGAGCCTCACTGGACTAAAGGTGGCACTATCATATGGTGTCAAGCAGCTGTTGGTCAAGGGAGATTCACAGCTCATCATTAAACAGGTGAAGGGTGAATGCTCCTGTAACAATCCTCAACTAGCTGCTTATCTCCTTGAAGTCCAGAGGCTTCAAAAGGACTTTGAAGTCCTGGATCTCAACCATGTCCAGCGTGTCCATAACGCTGAAGCTGATGAACTCTCGACGAAAGCGTCAATTGAAGCTCCGGCTCTTGACGGAACCTTCGTTCGGAGGTTGTCAAAACCCACAGCTCAGCCTACCGAACTGAGCGAAGGTGGCGAGACCAGCATCCCGAAGCTGGCGGTCCCAATAGCCCTATTACCATGGCAGCCATCAAGGGTCGTAGGTGCTGGCGGAAGCTTCGAGCAACCCAGCACGGAAGACTCAAATGCTCAAGCAAGCTCCGATGCATGGATCTCAGAGAACCGGAGCTACTCGAAAGACAATATCCTTCCTGACGATGATGTATCCACTGACCGAATAGTCAGATTGGCTAAAAGATACACGCTAATAGAAGGGGATCTCTACCAGCGCGGTGCCAATGGCGTCCTAATGCGGTGCATCACAAGGGAAGAAGGCTGCAAGCTATTTGCAGAAATCCATGGAGGAGTGTGGGAACCATGCATTTTCCCGCACGCTGGTCAGTAAAGCCTTTCGACATGGCTTCTACAGGTCTACAGCGCTATAGGATGCAACTGAACTGGTGAAGAAATGTGAAGCATGCCAGTTCCATGCAAAGCAAATTCACACACTGGCTCAGCCTCTACAAATGATACCTCCTACATGGCCTTTCACCATGTGGGGGATGGACATCTTGGGACCTTTCCCAAGAGCCGTCGGAGGTTACAAGTTCCTGTATGTTGCCATTGACAAGTTCACCAAATGGCCGGAAGCAACTCCAGTTGTGTCAATAAACAAGCAATCGGCTATCAACTTCTTGCAGTCCATCGTATGCAGATTTGGAGTCCCGAACAAAATCATAACAGATAATGTGATCCAATTCACAAGCTCTGCTTTCCAAGGATACTGCGAAGACCTCGGCATCCAAGTCAGCTACGCCTCCGTAGCTCACCCGCAAGCAATGGCCAAGCCGATAGAGCAAATGAAGAAATCCTGAAAGGACTCAAGATGTGCACATATGAGCGCCTGAAAAAACATGGAGCCAACTGGATCGAAGAGCTTCCGCCCACTCTATGGGCCAACAGGACAACTCCAAACCAGTCAACTAGAGAGACACCCTTCTTCCTGGTGTATGGAGCTGAAGCAGTCCTTCCTCCGGAAATCACCTTGGGGTCGCTCTGGGTCCGGACCTCCGACGAAGCCACGCAGGACCAACTTCGGCGTGAATACCTTGACCTCCTTGAAGAGGGAAGGTGCCGAGCAGCTGTTCGGAATGCCCGATACCGCCAAGCTCTTCGATGCTATCACCAACGGCATGTTCACAGCCGACAGCTCGAGGAAGGCGATCTGGTGCTATGGAGAATACAATCCAGAGAAGGGTTAAACAAACTCTCTCCCAGCTGGGAGGGACCCTTCCGAGTGATCAAAGTATCCCGTCTTGGATGCGTTCGCTTGGCAATCGAGGATGGGACACCTCTCCTAAACCCTTGGAACATTGAGCACCTCCGTAAGTTCTACGCTTAATATCAAGAAGGTGAGTCTGTAATTACATGTGATGTATGTTATAGAGTCATTGTACAGAGTTGGGTAGATCCTCCGGGAGGACAGCCGGACCTACCCAGTTGAGTTTGCAACGTCCATGCAACACTTGTCATAGTCTCAGAACTAAAGGTGTAGCTAGCTACCTTGGGTCAAACAAGAAACGAAACACACTTAGCCTGGTTCCGTACCCTAAGAGTGTACTTGTTTCTCCTGTACCCCGGACCTATAATGAAGGACATCATTGTGTGAAAACAGACTCCACGTGCATTTACTTTGTACATGCTCAAAATTTTTTATTTTTCTCTTTCTTGTCTATAACAAAGTTGTGCAGTTCTTAAGAAACTTTAGCTCGACCAGTTCATGTACAATTCGAGTTGCATTGTCTACCCTTCTGGGTTCAAACATTGTTGATGGCCTACTCGTCTGAATGCTGCCAAGCCAATCTAGGGTAGGAGTGTGCTATCGACTTAGTCTGGTCATGCACCCTAAGTATGCCACTCTACCTATACCCTGGCAGGCCGAAGTAAGGCGAGTCCATAAACGATCGGACCTGGAGGAAACAAGACGACACTCTTGATTGTATTTAGAATTGTGTTTGACTTAAAACTTTCTCGGAAATAGTAAGCCGCAATGAAGTTATAGATAGGAAATGGATTTTACTGTTTTTCTTGACTTCAGTGTGCAGGAAAGATAAATATTACATGATGATGGTGAATGAAGCTGGAGCTGCCAAAGCTCCGACATCCTCCAGGTGGCTTGTGGTTGATGTTCAAACATTGACATCGAGCATTACTGGAGCTACTCAGCTCCGGTAAAGCTAGGGGGCATGCCGTCAACGTGAAGATGGTGGAAAGACTCTAAAGAGGAGTCTACCGTTGACACACCATGTGTTGACAGAGGTCACTGCCGGAGCTACCAAGCTCTGACACCCCAGAGGGCTAACCGTCGATTCTTTACGCGTTGATGGAGACCACTGGCGGAGCTACTAAGCTCCCGCGATGGTCAATGCTAGAGCCACTAAGCTCTGACAGCCTCAGGGGGCCTACACTACCGAAGACTTCAGACCTACATTCTACAAGTTTGAAGCACGCAAGTCTTCAACAACTGTTACATCCTCTTGGTACATGTTCACAATCAAATTGTGTACATCTACCAGGGGGCCAAGTGAGACAAAGTTGTTGAAAACAAAAAATGAAATTCGAATTCACAAAAATTTGGATTTCATTCATCTGGAGACATGAGATTACAAAATCGGAGAAGAAGAAGAGAGAATACAATCGGGAGCTACAGAGAGATGGTCCTAGACCCTATGAAAGAACTGGGCGATCTTCTGGGCCACCTCCGACTTGCTGGCTCGGGAGGCTTCACCCTCTCCTTCGATGGGGCCTTCAAGCACCGGGTCCAAAGGGAATTGAGGGTCCCGGCTGGTGTAGCACGTCAGCACAAAATCTGTGACGTTCTTCGCTAGGGACTGACCCTCTGTTTCCAATTGGTTCGCGATGACATCGCCCATCTTGGTGAGCTTGTTGCCTGCCGAACCCAGCGCCTCCAACGCCTGTTCCAGCTCCGGCTCCGGATCATCCGGATGCACGGGGCTGAAGCCCATTGGCATCAGCGCGTCATTAGCCTTGCCCAGGAAGTCCCAAACTTGTTGGGACTCCACAACCCTTGCACTATGCATCTCCACGAAGGATCTTTTGGCCGCTGCAAGCTCCGAGCTCTCCCGAGCAAGACGCTCCACTTCATTGGCATTCTGCTGAATCTTTTCAGCAACTTGCCTTTTGAGTTTGCTGAGCTCTTCCTCCTAGAGGTGGATCTCATTCCGGCGGTTGACCAGATCTTTCTCCCCACCCCGCACTTTCTTCTCCCTGGCGACGACATTCTCCTGCTTGTAGAGATCTTGCCCTCGCTCCCAGGCCTTTTTCTCCTCCTCCTCGCAACGCTCCTCCAATTTCTTGGTGCATTCTTCGAGGCTCTTGTCAGCCAAAGCTGACTTTTGGACAAGCTCTTCCTCCCTCTTCATGAGGTCATCCCGCAGCTCCAGGAATTTCTACTGTTCATCTTCGAGCCATCCCTCCCACTCTTCAAGAGCCTCCCGACGCTTGACGAGACTATCGTGGATGGCGGTGAGCCTTTCCTGGCGATCATCCGCTGCGCTATTTGCAGCCTTGGCCTGCTCATATAGATGGCCCGGGACTTGTTGTCGAGGGTCCACGTCATGCTTTCCCTCTCATCCAACAACTTACCCCAGTACTCCAGGCGGACCTTCTCCCTTTGCACCCAATTGTAAGACCTATGTGTGCTAAATACATTGGCTTGTAGTGAATACACTTAGCTTTGATGATAAAAGTTTTTAATATCACCATAACACCTTTTTATCAAGGTCTGACTCTAGCTCTGAGCTACAGCAAGATCCGATGGTAGGTCCGGCTTGGTTTGGGTATCTCCGGCTACATTAGATGCTAGGTCCGACTTCTTGGTAAGGTCCGACTAGCTTTGGTTAGCTCCGGTGAGCTTTATCTTTAGCTCCGGCATGTCTTTGATAGCTCCGGCATATATTTTTTATAAGCTCCGGTGCTAGGATCTACTAGTTTTTGGTAAGCTCCGGTGCTAGGACCTACTAGTTTTGGTAAGCTCCGGCAGGTGCTTCATTGTACTAGCTTTTGTTAGCTCCGGCACAAGGTCCGGGTTGCTTTGGCAAGGTCCGGAACTTGACTGAAGTGCTTCTGCTCTTCATTTGCAATGTTTCGTACTTGCTTTACATTGTTGGAAAGATTGCTTAGTATTTATTTGCTAAGTTTTTGGTGCGTTTTGGTTGATATGGATGATTTCATGTTACTGTGGTTTTGCAACATGCTTATGTGAGGTTCTCACGTAGGGTGTTGTGTTCGGAACTAACTTAAGTCAAGTCGAGGACTTGGGCTCGTATAGATTGTTTGTTTGTTCATGTGCAGGTGTTGCTTGAGTTCAAGTCATGGCTGGTGACAGGATCCATTGGACTAGTCTCAGGAGGAGATAAGGTTCCAACAACCAAGTTCGGGAGGAACTGTGGTTGAGTGGGTCAGGAGGTCGCGCAGGATGATTGAATCAAGGGCAGTGCATATGAAGGTCAAAGGAAGGTGTTCGCACATATGCATGAGGTGCATGACGTGGCAATATGCTTGTAGAGACGGATTATGGAAGGAAGATCTGATCGGAAGGATCGGATCGTATCGGTTGAAGACTTAGGCTGCTAGCTGAGTCGGTTATGACTCGGTATGGAAATATCGAGTTTGTTATGTTAGGATTTCGTGTGGGTCACGAATTTGAATTGTTTTGGAATGTGGGATACATTCCTAAGGTGTTTGGAAGTCTTAAGATTGCTTCTATCTGTGTATAGAAGAGTCCTAAGCAGTTATGGAAAGTTCCGATTGAGATCAGATTAGGATTGGAGTCCTAGTTGGTATTGGGTTGGCCTAAGGGCTGGTTATATAAGCAAGGGAGCCCAGAGCTCGTGGTGCACGACTTTGGGGCTGTTCCTATTGTGCTCTATTGAATAAAATTCGTAGTTTGAAGGAACTTTTGTGCCTTGTTCGTCCGACTTATTCCAGACAAGTTTTACTCGTCGAGTTTCTGGACAGCACTATCTTTCGTCAGTGGTTTTATTATAAATCGAGTTTTACTTATCCAATTAACGTGATTCTTTTTGGGTTGTCTTCACAAATTGATTTTCTATCATCTGTAAAAATTTCACGTTCATTGGATTTGTGGTCTATGATCTACACGAGTTTCTTTGCAGCGTTCCAGAACTGTTTTTTTCTCGGGTAGGGCAGATTGACCATTGTTTGATCTATCGATCATAACTTGAGTTTTTCTCGACGGATTTGAGTGGTTCTTTTTGTGTTGTCTTCGTGACTTGATTCTCTATGATATCTATCACTTTTGTCACGGTGAAACACATTTAGATTAGTCTCACACATGATTTCTTCAACAGATCGTTTTTCTGCCGAAGGGTTTGGGGTTTAATTGTTTCCGCTGCGTAAGATTTTTAAATCTACCATTCACCCCCCCCCCCCCCCTGGTAGCTTTTCACGTGCTCTCTGATCCCACAATTGGTATCAGAGCCACGGTGCTCTAATCTTCGTGATTTGCACGTGTTTTTTACTAATCATCATGGAGAAGTTCTCCGCCAAACCGTGTGTGTTTACCGGTATTGATTTTCAGGTTTGGAAGGCACGCATGGAGGCTTTCATCTAGGCAAAAGGCTTTGCAATATGGGAGAAGGTATACAAGCCTTACGAAGTTCCATCAAACGATCAAGTTACAGCTACAAATCTGAGAGATGTCGACAACAACAACAAGGCTCGAAACTTGATCATACAAGAATTAACACAAAGCGACTTCGACCGTGTTGCACACCTCCGATCAGCATATGATGTTTGGAGCGCTCTCTGTGTTTACCATGAAGACTCCAACACAATCAAAGAGGTAAAATAAGATATGTTCAAAAAGGAATATATGCGTTTTGAGATGCAACCCGGTGAGTCTATTGATGACCTTTTTGCTCGTTTCAATAAAATTATCAGCAACTTGCGTAGCGTGAATGTTAATTTTTCAGATGCTGAAAATGCTAGACAACTCCTTAGTGCATTAGACATGTCAATTTGGGAGATGAAAGTAACGTCTATACATGAATCAACTGTAATGAGTTCTCTTACATTAGATGTGCTGTATTCGAAATTAAAAACTCATGAAATTGACATTCTAGCACGTAAGAACTCAAATAAGTCTATTGCATTTGTCTCACAACGTGATACGTCTAGCTCCGGCCAATCATCATCTTGAATTACTCTTGCTTTGTTGTCCTCACTAACCCTGGAGCAGATCGAAGAATTTCCAGAAGAGGAATTGGCACTCATCTCTACTAGATTCTCAAAAGCATTGCAAAATGTGAGAACTAGAAGGAGAGGAAGCTCCGGACCTCAATGCTGTTTTGAATGTGGTAAAACAGGACACTTTCGTACAGAATGCCCTAACCTTTCAGGTCCGACCACCCGGGAAGAAAAACAAAGCAAGGTCCGGACCCCCTCTAGAAATTCCAACGAGAAGAAGAAAGGTACCATAGGACGCAAGATGATCAACAGCTTCATCACCGCACTTCAAGAGCTCAGTTCAAGTGACATTGACTTTGAAAGTGATGAAGAGAATGATGACCTGGCCAACATATACTTCATGGCGGGCAAAGCAAGATCAAGTCAAGTCAGGAGGAAGCAGAACACAACAGTGACGATGATGAGGTATGTTCAACCTGTAATGAAATGTGTGATGGTATTTCTCGTGCCACTGTTATTGTCAAGAAAAAGGACAAAAAGCTTAGGGACAATGCTGCTAAAATTGAGTCACTAGAACCTGAAATTAATCGTTTGAAATCCTTAATTCCTAGTGATGATTCTTGTTCCTCATGTGACTTAATATATGAACAATTGTCCTTCCTAACAAGTGCACATTCCTCCACTCTAGACAGACTTGATGAAGAAAATGAAAAGAACAAAAAGCTTGCTGAACTTAGTGATAAAAACTTAAAAGATGCTTCTTGTTCTACAGATGATTTGCATTGTTCTGCATGTGAAAATCTTGATAAGAAACTAAAAGATGCAATGAATGAAATTTCCATTCTGAACAATGCTTTACGATCTCATGAAGTTAAAAATTGTTCCAATAGCAAACTAAAAGGAAAAACTTCATGTGCAAATTGCCTAGACTTGTCTAAGAAACTTGATGACATGAATAGGATACTAGGTCAGTTTTGTAATGGGAATAAGAATCTAAACATGCTACTGAATTCTTCCAAATCTTGCAAAGATAAAACTGGTTTAGGTTTTGATTCTCATGTTCATGCTAAGGCACATCCACCTAAAATTGTAAGGTCATTAGGAAGTGGTTTGATTCAAACAGTTCCTAAACAAAAAGAAGTGGTTTTCAAATCTGCAGGAGTGCTTTCTAATTATGTTTCTAATGTTGGGTGCTCATCGAGACATGATTACAAAATTAAGTTTCATTGTACCTACTGTGGTAGAGATGGTCATGTCATAGATTTTTGTTATAGACTAGTTAAACAACAGAAAAGGGAAAGAATGTCTGCTAGATCTCATAACTTTCATGCTAAACCGAAAATTAGAAACATGCAACCTGCTTTAATGAGTCAGAAATTTGAAAAGGTAGCTTCTGGAACTTTTGGCAAGAAATCTACAAAGGCACCTCCGGTAGTTCTGATAGCTCCGAGAGCTCCCGGATCTTCTGTTGTTCCCTCTGGAGCTTCAGTTTTTGCCTCCGGACCTTCTGCTTTTACCTCCAGAGCTACTGGTTTTCGCTCTAAACATGTAACAACTTCTAAATCAACTGTTAAGAACAGAAAACCTCAATCTCTGACTCATAAACCTGCTGTTTTATCTCAGCTTTCTCATGTTTTTCCTACTGCACGTCGTGTGACTCAGTACTGGATACCTAAATGCCTTTCGACTAACCCCAATATTGAGTCATCGACATATTGTGCTTCTATGTAGGTTACACGCTTGAGGAAGGAGAATATTTGGATTGTGGATTCAGGTTGCTCACGCCACATGACCGGTAACGAAGATTGGTTCTCCTCCCTCTCTTTTGTGTCACGTGTAGAGAATGTTACTTTTGTCAATAATTCTTCAACTCCTATAATTGCCAAGGGTACGGTTAGAGTAAATGATCACTACACTTTGAAGGATGTGGCACTTGTCAAAAATTTGAAATACAACTTGCTTTCTGTTGCACAATTGCTAGATGAAAATCTAGAAATTATTTTCAATAAAAACTATTGCAAAGTTGTAGGTTCAAATAGTGAGCTTATTTTTAACATGTCTTGGTTTGGAAGAGTTTTTAAAGCTGATTTTGATATGTCTTCCTCTAAGCATAGGTGTCTAGTTGCTAATGATTCAAAGGACTTATATTTTTGGCATTGTAGACTTGGTCACGTAGGCTTTGATCACCTAACGCGTGTTAGTGCTCTTGATCGCATACGTGGGCTGCCTAAGCTTAAAGGGGACAAAGAAATTGTGTGCTCTTCTTGTAGACATGCTAAGATGGTTGCAGGTTCAATACTCCTCTCACAATGATCATGACAACTGAACCATGTCAACTCTTGCATCTTGACACCGTAGGACCTTCACGTGTTCAATCCTTCGGAGGTAAATGGTATGTTCTTGTTATTGTTGATGATTATTCTAGATACTCTTGGGTTTACTTTATGGCATCTAAGAATGAAGTTTTTAGTCACTTTAGAACTTTATTTCTTAGATTATCAATTGATCACCCAGGATCATTAAAAGGAATTAGAAGTGATAATGGAACTGAATTTAAAAATCAATCTTTTGATCACTTTTGTGCTGAAAATAGAATAGATCATCAATTCTCTTCACCATATGTACCTCAACAAAACGGTGTTGTAGAAAAAAAGAACAGAACCTTAGTTGAGATGGCTAGGACTATGCTTGATGAATATCAAACTCCTAGGAAATTTTGGGCTGATGCGTTAGCAACCGCTTGTTATGTCCCAAATCGTGTTTTCTTGCGTGCTAGGCTAGGTAAAACACCATATGAGCTTCGGTTTGGACATAGGCCTAGTGTTACACACTTTCGGGTTTTTGGTTGCAAATGCTTTGTTAAGAAACATGGTAATCTTGATAAATTTGAACCTAGATCCATTGATGGCATGTTTCTTGGTTATCCTTCTCATACTAGAGGCTACCGTGTGCTTTTACATGACACTAACAAAATTGTGGAGACTTGTAAAGTGTCTTTTGATGAAGCTAGCCCAGGTACTAGCTCCGATGTTGCAGGACCAGATCCGTATCCTCAGGGGGGGTATTTTCGAAGATGAAGAAGAGCAGGTGGTACTGCCTGGTAGTTCCGAAGTTGACACGTGTCCAGCTCCGGACATTGAACAAGCTCCGGCTATCACCTATGCTGGTCCTGATCATCCTCAAGCCACAAGCTCATCGATTTGTGATGAACATGAAGAAGAAGAACCTTGTGAGACATATGTTCCCCTACAATTTTACAAAGATCATCCCCCACAACAGCTGATTGGAAGCTTGCACGAATGAGTCACACGGTCCAGGTTTTGCGATCCAAACTCTCATGCTCATTCTGCTTTTGTTGCTTCTTTTGAACCCAAAGATATATCACACGCACTCACCAATGAATCTTGGATTATTTCCATGCAAGAAGAGTTAGAAAAGTTTGAAAGAAATAATGTTTGGAAACTTGTACCTCCACCTCTAGGTCACACTTTAATTGGAACTAAATGGGTATATAAAAATAAACAAAGTGAGGATGGGGTTGTGGTTAGGAATAAGGCTAGGTTGGTTGCTCAAGGTTTCACACAAGTTGAAGGTCTAGATTTTGATGAAACTTTTGCTCCTGTCGCTAGATTAGAAGCCATAAGAATTTTGTTAGCTTTTGCAACATCTAAAGGTTTTAAGCTATATCAAATGGATGTTAAAAGTGATTTTCTTAATGGCTACATAGATGAGGAGGTTTATGTCAAACAACCACCGGGTTTTGAAAATCCAGATTTTCCTAATCATATTTACAAACTGTCCAAAGCCTTATACGGTCTCAAACAAGCCCCTAGAGCATGGTATGATAGGTTTAAAACATTCTTACTTGAAAAGGGGTTTACCATGGGCAAGGTTCATAAAACTCTTTTTGTGCTTAAACATGGCAATGACTCATTATTGTATGTGGATGATATTATCTTTGGTTGTGCTTCTCATG
Organism: Tuctoria greenei; assembly: GCA_036927565.1. Taxonomy (NCBI): domain Eukaryota; kingdom Viridiplantae; phylum Streptophyta; class Magnoliopsida; order Poales; family Poaceae; genus Tuctoria; species Tuctoria greenei. Next base: position 54,209,613 of record JAYESD010000004.1, read on the forward strand.
ATCTTGTGTCCAAGTTTTCAGCAATGATGAGTTCCGAATTTGAAATGAGTATGATGGGTGAACTCACTTACTTTTTGGGGCTGCAAATCAAGCAAACCAAGGAGGGTACCTTTGTGCATCAAACGAAGTATACCAAAGACCTCCTAAGGCGCTTCAACATGGACAAAAGCAAGCCTCTTCGGACACCAATGGGAACAGCAACAACACTTGAACTTGATGAAGATGGTGAATCCGTGGATCAAAAAGAATATAGAAGTATGATCAGATCACTTTTGTACCTCACGGCATCAAGACCGGACATACAATTCAGCGTATGTCTTTGTGCACAGTTTCAAGCTTTCCCACGTGTTTCACATCGTCAAGCCGTCAAAAGGATTCTCAGGTACTTACATGGAACCCAAGAATTTGGCATTTTTCTTCCTTCTTCCTCAACCATTACTTTGAAAGCTTTTTCGGATGCTGATTTTGGGGGTTGTAGGATTGATAGGAAAAGTACTTCCGGTGCTTGTCATTTTCTTGGTAATTCTCTTGTTGCTTGGTCCTCTAGAAAACAAAATTCAGTTGTACAATCCACCGCCGAGTCTGAATATGTAGCTGCTGCTTGTGCTTGCTCTCAAATTCTTTGGATTGTTCAAACACTTAAGGACTATGGGGTTGATCTAGATAGTGTTCCACTATTCTGTGATAACACTAGTGCCATTTGCATTGCTAAAAACCCCGTGCAACATTCTAGAACTAACCACATTGACATTAGGTATCACTTTCTCCGAGATAATGTTGAAAAAGGAAACATTGTGCTTCACCATGTAGATACCGAACAACAATTGGCTGACATTTTTACAAAACCTTTGGATTTCACTCGTTTTTGTTACATTCGTAGTGAAATAGGGGTTATGCATCCTCATGTCTTAAATTGAGGGGGAGTTTTGAAACTTGGGAAGTCTATGTGTGAATCTGAAATAAAAATAATATGAGCATAGTATTTCATACATATATGACTTTGTGATTCCTTTTACATGCTGAAAGTTCTTACTACATTACTCGTGTTATACATTTTGTAGTTTTTGCCATGTCTAGTAATTGGAATAATTACTTACACTAAAACTGGTTATGGTCGAACTTTCTCGCTGTTTTGAACTTGTTGCATGCTCACAAATGCTTTTAATCATAAAGAATTAATAAAGTAATCAACTCACATGTTGAGTTTTTATGAACAAATATAAATTGAGAAAAGATCAAGAAAATATGCATGCATCGCACTTCTTCTTTTGAGATGGCTTGTCATTGCACTTAGATATGAACTTGGAAGAAGTTGTGTATGACTAAAACCATGTCCTTAAGCTTCTGATTGTCAAATGACATAGGCTTGGCTTGGTTGGTTAGAATAAGGCAGATGCGCATATAATCTCTTACAAATATCATATGATCTAAATTTATGCTTTGAAAAATAATAAAATGCAGCAACTAAGTGTCATGCTTTCAAGTTTTGAAATATTTAAGTTTGTGAGATCATGACTTGCTTAAATTGAATATTACATATGATCTCTATCGTGGCTTACACTACTTTATGTATCTCATTGATATGATAATGTAAGGTACTTGATAGTATGACTTGGATGAGCTTTGTTTATACGTATATGTTATAATATGCTCATGACAACTAAAGGGGGAGAGATAATTTGTTTATATCTCATGACTTTCTGAATACATTGTCAAAGGGGGAGAGATAAGCATGAAGAGAGAGAGAATATGTGCATAAGGAGAGATAATAAAGGGGGAGAGATAATATGGGATAATTTTTCTTCTCATTTACTTCTGATTTACAAAGGGGGAGAAATTGTCTTCAAAACTTTTATGTGAATAAGCCAATGTTCGGATTTTAAATGGTGTTGCCAATGCATTCATCAAGGGGGAGATTGTAAGACCTATGTGTGCTGAATACATTGGCTTGTAGTGAATACACTTGGCTTTGATGATAAAAGTTTTTAATATCACCAAAACACCTTTTTATCAAGGTCCGACTCTAGCTATGAGCTACAGCAAGGTCCGACGGTAGGTCCGACTTGGTTTGGGTAGCTCCGGCTACGTTAGATGCTAGGTCCGACTTCTTGGTAAGGTCTGACTAGCTTTGGTTAGCTCCGGTGAGCTTTATCTTTAGCTCCGGCATGTCTTTGATAGCTTCGGCATATATTTTTGATAAGCTTTGGTGCTAGGATCTACTAGTTTTTGGTAAGCTCCGGTGCTAGGATCTACTAGTTTTGGTAAGCTCCGGCAGGTGCTTCATGTACTAGCTTTTGTTAGCTCCGGCTCATGGTCTGGGTTGCTTTGGCAAGGTCCGGAACTTGACCGAAGTGCTTCTGCTCTTCATTTGCAATGTTTCGTACTTGCTTTACATTGTTGGAAAGATTTCTTAGTATTCATTTGCTAAGTTTTTGGTGCGTTTTGGTTGATATGGATGATATCATGTTACTGTGGTTTTGCAACATGCTTATGTGAGGTTCTCACGTAGGGTGTTGTGTTCGGAACTAACTTGAGTCAAGTCGAGGACTTGGGCTCGTATGGATTGTTTGTTTGTTCATGTGCAGGTGTTGCTTGATTTCAAGTCATGGCTGGTGACAGGATCCATTGGACTAGTCTCAGGAGGAGATAAGGTTCCAACAACCAAGTTCGGGAGGAACTGTGGTTGAGCAGGTCAGGAGGTCGCGCAGGATGATTGAATCAAGGGTAGTGCATATGAAGGTCAAAGGAAGGTGTTCGCACGTGTGCATGAGGTGCATGACGTGGCAATATGCTTCTAGAGACGGATTATGGAAGGAAGATCTGATCGGAAGGATCAAATCGTATCGGTTGAAGACTTAGGCTGCTAGCTGAGTCGGTTATGACTCGGTATGGAAATATCGAGTTGGTTATGTTAGGATTTCGTGTGGGTCACGAATTTGAGTTGTTTAGAAATGTGGGATACGTTCCTAAGGTGTTTGGAAGTCTTAAGATTGCTTCTATCTGCGTATAGAAGAGTCCTAAGCAGTTATGGAAAGTTCCGATTGTGATCAGATTAGGATTGGAGTCCTAGTTGGTATTGGGTTGGCCTAAGGGCTGGTTATATAAGCAAGGGAGCCCAGAGCTCGTGGTGCACGACTTTGGGGCTGTTCCTATTGTGTTCTATTGAATAAAATTCGTAGTTTGATGGAACTTTTGTGCCTTGTTCGTCCGACTTGTTCTAGACAAGTTTTACTCATCGAGTTTCTGGACAGCACTACCTTTTGTCGGTGGTTTTATCATAACTCGAGTTTTACTTATCCAATTGACGTGATTCTTTTTGGGTTGTCTTCACAACTTGATTTTCTATCATCTGTCAAAATTTCACGGTCATTGGATTTGTGGTCTATGATCTACATGAATTTCTTTGCAGCGTTCCAGAACTGTTTTTTTCTCGGGTAGGGCAGATTGACCATTGTTTGATCTATCGATCATAACTTGAGTTTTTCTCAACGGATTTGAGTGATTCTTTTTGTGTTGTCTTCGTGACTTGATTCTCTCTGATATCTAACACTTTTGTCATGGTGAAACACATTTAGATTAGTCTCACACATGATTTCTTCAACAGATCGTTTTTCTGCCGAAGGGTTTGGGGTTTGATTGTTTCCGCTGCGTAAGATTTTTAAATCTACCATTCACCCCCTATGGTAGCTTTTCATGTGCTCTTCGATCCTACACCAATCCTTGTCATCAACTAGCCTCAAATGCGCCAGCTTGGTCCCAAAATGGAGTCGGTTGCGCCACCTCCTAAGGGTTTGGCGCTCCTCCTCGAGGGCCTTGCTGTCATGGTAGAAGGCCAGCTGGACCTGGCGAAGACTGGAGCAGGCGTCGTTGATAGGCAACGATAGGGGGATCGGGTCCAGACCTACCGGGGTCCTCTCCGCTGGCTCCATCGGATCTGCAGCAACAAAAATTGGGTCCCACTCTACAAGAGCGGTCCCCTGAGCTTCCGCGGCACTAGGGCCTTCCTCCGTGATAGCCTCGGCAGCCGCCAAGGAAGTACTTGCAGCAGAAGTTCCAACCTCTGGAATTGACTTCGAAGGCCCAGCCGCTAGGTCATCAACAACTGGCCCCTCTGGCGGGTGGCCAGCAGCTTCATCTTGGCACCCTGGCTCAGCAGCGGGCACCTCCGGGATCACCGCTTCTGGAGCGGGTGTTGAAGGTTCGGTAGGAGCAGAAGCTACTTCTCGCTCCAGCGCAGGTGCCTCCTCCGCCTCTGGCTACGGTGCCAGCACTTCGACCATCATGGGCGCAGGCATTGGCGCTTTGACCACCAAAGGCTAAGGCGCCGACACCTCCGCAGCAACTGGCTCAGACGCCAAAACCTCTTCGACGACCAGCTCCACAGCCGGAACTTCTGCAGCAACCGGCTCTACCGCCAGATCTTCCTCGACAACCGACTCAAGTGCCGAAGCTTTGTCAACACCCGGCACCACTGCTGGGACCTCACCAGCCACCGGCTCGACTGCCGGGGCTTCAACAACATCCGGCTCTAGGGTCGGAATCGTAGCTACCTCTGGCTCTGTGGCCGGAGCGTCCAACATATCAGCATCCAAGCTCGGAGCTTCAACCTTCGGGGCTGGCGCCGCTGGTACATCTTCATTCCCGTGGTCTGGCGCTACCAAGGGAGTTTCTGGGGATGAGTCGAGGTCCAAAACCATGACAGCTAGCGTCGGGGCTGCCGCAGCCTCAGCCACCTCTTGGGGCGGCGCTGGAATCGGAGCCGGAGCTTCAACCTGCACAGCCTCAACCTGTGCTACAGGGAACAGAGCTTCAGCCCTTTTCTTAGGCACGCTGTGGTTGAAGGACGAAGAAACTCAAAATACAGTTAACAATAAAACAACTGACTAAGGTAAAAAAATCAAAAATTACCTCGGATGGCTGCAGCACCAGTTAGCACGGAACCTCTTCTTGACGTTCCGGACTTGCCCAGCCGCCAGTGGCGTGGTAGTCCCGGAGGTTCCTCCAGAGCTTGTTGCTGCTATCGGTGTTGCCCTGGTCAAGGCCCCCCTCGGTCGGGTAGGACCTCCGGACCCAAAGCCCTCAGTTGGACCTAGTACTGGAGTCACTTGGCCGAAGCTAGCACCGCGGGAAGATGCTCCTACTAGAGTAGATGCCGCCATTGTAGACCTCTCCCTCTGGGGAGAAGGAGCCGCCATGGAAGAAGCAGGTCTGACGGACCTTCTATCAGCTTGCTTCCTCTTACGGCTCGAGGTTTCGGCCAACTCCTTGCCCTTGCCTACGACTTCGGTTCATGGCTTAGGGGCAGGAATGGAGCCGCCTTCAGGAGCTTCGGAGATCGCCAACCCGATGGTCGAACGCCTCTCAACAGCAAAAAGGTCCTCAAGCATCAGCATCGTCCGCTGGAGCTCCCTGCTAAACTCTGCCTCCATGTTCAGAGGGAGGAAAGCTACCGAAGGAGCCAAGTCATCACCCTCGAAGTCGATGCCGTGCTAGAACTTCTTGAGGTGGAACTCCAATGTTGCACACTCCATGATGTACTTCAAACCGGTCTCGATCCGGTCGTCATCCAGCATACTGTTGGGGGCCCAAGCCAGCTTCTCCCTCCTCTTCAGCGAAGCCCACCTGTTGGTCAGGAAGTTGCAAAACACCACCTGAGGAGTCACCCCTCCTTCCACACACAGGTGGATCCTGGTCAGAGCAGGGTTGAAGGCGTCCGACAACACCAGAGCTTCACTCTAGACTTCAGTGTCGATGTTTGGGAGGCCTTCTGGTAGCTCCAGCATCTCGTGCTTCTCCACCCTGATGACAATCTGATCCTTCTTCCAGTCGTCCCACTTCCCAAAAGAGAACGACCGCAAGTACTTGTACAGGCACTTCTTGCGCTTCACAAAATAGGAGAAGCCAAGGTACTCATCACTCCTGCCTGTAGTTTGGACAGTGAAGAAGGTGCGGAAGAGCTAAATGCAGGGGGGAATGCCAACCCACATCTCCCAGAAGTGGACAAAGATTGATGCCAGCAGAATGGAGTGGGGGCCAAGGTGGTACAGCTGCAAACCATAGAAGTCCAGCAACATCAAGAAGAAATAGGAGAAAGGTGGGATCAACCCCACCATGGGGTACGTAGAGAAGTACACCATGTCACCGGTGTGTTACTTCTCGAATGTAAGCTTGCCGGCGCGGACCAAGTGGTTGAAGAAGTCAGGGGACCATCCCAAGAGGGCCCGGACCTTCTTCAAATCATCATCGGTCTTCAGTCGGTTCTGGCGGAGACCCAACTCCAACGCGGCACAGCGAGGAAAGGCAAGAGAAACTTTGGAAGGTTTGAGCACAAGTTCGAATGAAAGGTGTAAAGAACCCCAAACAGTGCGTGCTTTCATTCTTAAGTAAGCCCCCACAACGCTTGTATGGAAACTGCAGAGGAACTGACGATACCAGTCAAAAACATCAACCCGCCAGTGACAAGGGGACCTGGGGCCACCCCAACGATCAAGTCGAGGTTCTTACCCCTGGCGAACGGTTATCATCATGAAAGGCGGGAAACCTGAAGGCGGCAGCCTGACAGGGCGCCCGGAACCGATACGATTTTCGTATCGGGAATCGGCGACCTTCAATTGCGTGAGATCCGCACGCTGAGATCTCACCTGCCGCCTCTTGGATATAACACGCGGCGGAGGTTTAACTGCGAACTATCGCCAATGGCACGTCTGAAGACCCTTGAAGACACGAGTCAAAAACCGAATAATGGACCCACCTTCGGCGGAATGTCTTCATCCAAAAGGTCTCTCCCAGAGGTGGGCCCAGGGGGCCACTGTCGGTACCCTACGTACCGGATACCCCTTGGAATTGCAAATATGACAGGGAAACTCCATCTACCAGATTTGAAGACCTCCGAAGGCCCCACATGTCAGGCGTAACTGGACCTTCTTCCCCGACATGGTTAGTCCCAGGGCCGCCACGCGTATCATAAGACCGGAGCTATCACCCACACATGGGAAGCTCCAGACGGAATACCATTATGGCACCCCCGGACCTAACCCCAGACAGAGGGAAGCTCCAGTACTGACATGTGTCCAACAGCACCGGACCTACCCGTCCACGATGGTAAGCTCCGGAGCTGCCACATGGCGATCGCCTAGCCTTTAACTTCAACTATCAGGTTGGTGGACCCCCCAACAGCTCCGTACCTTCAAGGAGCAATCAAAGACTTCAAGACCCGATTAAGTGTGATTAATACCATATTAATGACACACGATCAGATGGCCCTCAATACTGGTAATGGCACTGTTAAGGCCTGTTACCAGGCTATTAAGGGTAATTAACCTCATTAATTGTGTATCAAGCATGTGTAACCTCCGGGGCCACATGTCGGGCCAGGCTAATGGTGTAACGACCAGTCTTTGTGCTATAAAAGGACTCGTCGACGATACACAAGGGACGGTTCCAGACCACTACTGAACTCCCTGAGCTAGACGAGCTTCTTCTTCTGGAGCTTCTTCTAGACTCACACGCTCAATACAACACCAACTCATCTCGTGGAGTAGGGTATTATGCTCAGGTGGCCCGAACCACGTAAATTTCTGTGTACACTTGTCTTTCACCTTCTTGAATCTCTGCGCGCCCATTGTCGAACTAGAACTCCTTGATCTACCAAAGGTAGTGTCGGGAGATCTGCCGGATCCAAACACAGACAGCTTCAAAGACACTTGCCTTGCTGTTGGGAGTAGTTTGGCTCAAATCTTTCAAACCGTTGGTGCTGGAGATCCTCTGCGGCACTCTCTAGCGCAAATCCGTCTAATCCGCACAATAACATATAAGACTAGAATTACAATCAAAGGGTGCACAAACATTACTCAATATGACATGACATGCATGATTAATGCAAGGTGGAACATGTTAATAGGTTGCTTTTAATGTTTATTAATTAATTACAATGGTTATTAACAATTCTGCATAGGTTTGGAGTTGATTAGATCTGATTTTAGAATTAATTCAACACATTTTAGTCAGAAATATCGGACAAGTCCACAGGGGGGCGGACTAGTCCGCTCGTCGCATAAACATCAAACTAGGTTTTTCTAGATCGACATGAATTTGGAGATTTGGGGTTTAATTCATGTAAGGAAAAGAGAATAGAAGGTATACTAGGTGTTTAGAAATCCAATGAATCAAGGATCTCGGAGACAACACTTGCATCTTGACAATCTAGGGTTGATGAAGAACTTGGTGGTGGATTGTTGATGAAGAATGCGAAGTTGATGGAGATCTTGATCCTCTTTCGTTTCCTCCTCTTCTTCTTCTTGCTTGAGATCTCCTCCTCCCTCCTTGATGGTGGCTCTCCACAAACTAGGGTTTGGATGGGGTGGAAAAGTGGCAATTAAATGTCAGGCCAAGGGGTGGAGTTGTTTATATAGAGGTGGAGGCTAGGATTAGATGGATTTCGAGGTTGGGGGTGAGTAGACACCGGTTTGGAGTCCCACATGGGCTCTAAAAAGAGTTAGGAATGACGTACCTACGCCCACATAATGTAAAACCCAAGAAACAAGTTGTGAAACAAAGGATCAACTTGGAGTCGCAATATATCGGACAAGTTCGAAAAGGGTCGGACTAGTCTGATGTTGGACAGAGAGATATCAGACAAATCCAGACTGGACATCGGACACGTCGGAACTTATCCAGAGGGGAAAAACGGACAGGTCTGGCAGAAAATCGGACAAGTCCGACTTTAGTCAGAGGGAGAAATGGACAAGTCCGCTGGAAGACCGAACTAGTCCAGACAAGTCCGGGGACTTAGCTAAATTTCCAAGGAATTTGGGATACCGGACTAGTCCGCTGTGGGCTGGACAAGTACGAAAATGTCCAGAGGGAACAACAGACTAGTCCGCAGCAAAACGGACAAGTCCGTGTTGAGCTACTGAAGTTATGGTCTGATGGTGTTGAAACTTACGACAGTTCAAAGAAAGAGACATTTCTCATGTGAGCTTCTATATTGTGGACAATAAATGATTTTCTAGCATATGCAATGCTATGTGGATGGAGCACAAAAGGTAAGCTAGCATGTCCATACTGCCATATAAACACTGACGCCTTGTGGTTGAAACATGGATGAAAGTATTGCTACATGGATAATCGTTGTTTCCTACCTCAGAATCACAGGTGGCATCGAGACAATGCTTCTTTCAACAACAAGATAGAGAATAGAGAGGCTTAAACATCACTCTCTAGTGACGAGGTACTCCAACAATATGAGAGTTTTGATGAAGTGAGTTATGGACAGACGAATAGTAAGAGAAAGCACACTGATGAAAATAGGTGGCATAATTAAAACAAGAAAAGTATATTTTTCTAGCTCCCGTATTGGAAGACATTGCTAATAAGGCATAACTTGGATGTCATGCACATTGATAAAGACATTTGTGATAGCATGTTGGGGACATTGCTTAATATGGATGGTAAAAGAAAAGATAGTCTACAAGCTCACCTTGATATGCAGGTGTCGAAGTGTTAATGCAACAATTCCCTCGTATCTGCTAAGGAGCAGCCCACTGAGGTTCTTGTTTGGCGGGGCTTAGGCCTCAATCAAGTGTGCGAGCGTGTGAGAGAGTATGACATGATGGTTTTTACGTGGTTCGGGCCGCAAGGAGCGTAACACCCTACTCCACGGTAGATTGTATTGCTATTGTGTGTATGTGTTTGTGTGTGTGTGTGTGTGTGTATCAGGGAATTGATGTTGGGTCCTTTGTATCGGTGGTAGTCCGGTCCTTTTATAGACAAGGCCAGATGCCTTACAAGTGGGGTTCGGGGACCGACAGGTGGTCCTTGGGTGATCTTATCCTAAAGATCTATGGATTCTCTCATAAGCTTGCTCTGACCGTGGTAGTGAAGACTCGATGTCTTGCCACCACTCTTGTCAGTAGGCCACGCCCTGTTCCTAATGATGACCGAAGGTGTCCCCTCAGCCTGTCTTGTTGCCGCAAGCTACCTACTTGGCCGATTGGGATAGGCCTGCATCGCCTTCACTGTGATGCGATTGGTCATAGGTCTCTGACCATTGGTGTGTTCTGCGTTGTGCACCGTAGGTGGGTGCGCGTCTTTAATGCTTGACTTGGGCAATGCGCACCACCCCGTAACTCCCACATCTTACCATTCAGGGCAAGTTGCAGGACATGTGGTAGCATTGGGGCTGACCCCTGTGGGGTATGCCAGTCCCGGTCCTTTGTGACGCATGGCAGCTCCGGGGCTCTCCAGGGGACGTGGCAGCTCCGGGCCCTTTCCCATGGGGGGTGCTGATCCTGGCGCTCTGAACCACGTGGCTGCACCGGGGCTCTCCCCCAAGGTTGGGGGAGGTTTTGTCCCTACACGTGGCGTCTTGGGAGCCCGTCTCTCTGAAGGAGCCGAGTCCCATCTTCAAGGCTCTCGTGGCCGTGTCGGAGCTCGAACTTTGTGGGAGATTATGGTCTTGGCACCTTCGAAACACGTGGAGCCATCGAACATGCCTCAGTGTCTTCGTCTTGTGTATGAGGGTACCCTGTCTGCAAGGTACTGACAGTGGCCTATGGGTCCACCTTGGGGCGAGGTGAAGATCCCAAAGGTGGAGCCCTTTCCATGTTTTCCAGCACTGTGCCTTGAATTCTGTCTTGGACAGCCGAAGCGGTGGGCGGTTCTGCCAATGTCACCACGCGTCCTCATCCTCTTGCGAGACTATGGCGATGGGATCTTTGCTTGCTCTAGTATCTCTGTCTTCTGTTGTGCCTTTAACCGTGATCGTTCCCGATGCAGCTATAGCACTTTCGTTCGCTCCACCTTTATGGGAGCCGCTTCAGCTATTTCTTCAGGTGGCTGACCGCTTGGGCCAGTGCTTCTAACAGGGGGCGTAGGTCCCTTTGTCATGGGTGTTGTGAATTAAGTGTTGTGGGCCGATCCTTTACACGAAGTACTCAGGCGTCGCGGGGGTGATAAAAAAGGAAACCTTTGTTAGAGGAAACGGTTCCTTCCTTACTCACACCCCACAGCCTACGTTTTTGCCTTCTTCCTCGAGCACCCGAGCCTTCACCCAACAGCCAAAGATCTCGCCTTCGCTTGCTCCAATGGCTTCCCCACAGCCTCCTTCTTGCCACCAGTGGACCCATGACCTATTGTCGATGCGGTGACTGCTTGGCTGGTTGGCGGTGGAGTGTGCGTGGATGATCCGCCGTGGATCTCTCACTCTCGAAGACCTGCGCAAAGAAAAAGACTGTCCTCTTCATCACCTGCGTGTCTGTGGGATTTGCGCTCCTGCTGTCGTGGTTCTTCCTCGCAGTGCTGGAGGAGTACAAGATGCAGGTTCACCATCTGTCGCCGAATTGCTTCGCCATGATTGACGTGTTTGTCCACTTTTGTGAGGCGTCCATGGACTGCAAGCCAACAGTGGAGATGTTCCAGTTCTTCTTCGTGATGAAGACTACCAGAAAGAGCGAGACAGCACAGGTGGGTGCCTACTACTTTCGGCACCTAGACAAGACCTCTCGACTCTTCATCTCTTCGCTCAAAGGGGGCATGTGGAAGACCTGGAGGGAAGATTGTGCAATCGTGCGGGTCGAGGCCCATCCTGTGCTGAAGATGCCCTCCAAAGGTCTAACTACTGATCCCATCACTTGGGAATCCTTCCAGTGGTTGTCGAAGGAGTATACACCGATATTGAGGAGGATCCGGCTCCTAGGGAGCAAAGTCCTGACCTCCCTGATGGTGCTGGCCAACTTCTTGCGCCGCCGCACCGCCCCTCTCAAGAAGCATCGGTACGGGGCCTTGCACTACACCAGTACCCATGATCAATGCTGACTGGCTCATGATGACCTCACCCCAGAGATGTTGGACGGTTTGCTGAAGGTGATGACTTGCGACATGGTCGACGACGAGCACATCTCCATCCAAGACGATGGTCAGTCGTTCTTCTTGACCCACGAAGTGAGGGATCAACTACTGAGCTTGATGCCGGCGGTCTAGAGCATTACTCGCCTGCACTCCGAGGAGACGTCTAGGGCTTTAGCGGTCCTAGCGCAGTGCCGCGCCATGATTCAACCAAGGTCGGAGTCCTCGTCCTGCTCTTTGGAAAGGGTGGTGATAGGGCTCCCAACATCCTCCGTCAGGCTAGAGGGCAACCAGGCAGTGCGAGTTCCATTGCAGAGAAAGCGTTCCTTCCCTTTGGCCGTGGGTTCCACCACCACTGCACCGAAGAACCGAAAGCTGACGGGGATGGTATCCTCATTTCTCATCATGATGGGGTCGGAGCGGCTGAAGCTCCCGTCGTCGACTTGGTTCCCGATTCGGCTGGTAGTTCTCGTTCTGTAGGGGGTGCAGAGGGGTATGCGCATGTGACCGCGCCGATGCGAGTTGACCAAGAGCTGGTTCCAGAGATGGCAACGCTGGCCTTTTGGTCAGGTCCTGTTGACCTCAATCTACCACGTGAGGTGGAAGGCCAGGGTCACTGGAGCGGACTGACCCGCTGGTAAGACGCAGCTTCTTCCTCTACTACTTCTCTTCTTTTTCTTTTTCACTCTAACCGAGTTTTATCTTGCCTTTTAAGGGCGTTGTCTGCCGACTTGGTTCCCTTGTTGCTTCCAGGGATGGGCTTGATAGTCTCTGCCTCTCCTAGAGCTGGAACGGGTTCTGGCGCGCTGCATCCTGCGCCCGAAGGTGCCTCGGCCCTTGGTGATGTTGATGTCTCTACACCTTAGTCCGTCGAGGAAGGTGGGGCAGAGGTGGCGTCAGGCGAGGAAGTGCCAGGTGAGGGGGTGCCAGGCGAAGTGGTGCCAGGCAAGGAGGTGGCTACCATGGTTGTGGCGGCTTCTCTTGGCAGAGCTGGCCCACCCGCCGTTGAAGCGGCGTCGGCGCCTGATGTTATTAGTGCGCAAGATGGCGACTAGCCACCAGCAGGCGGCAATGCTCTTGCAGTGGAGAGGAGGTGACTCCAGCACCGGACAACAGTGTGGTGGTTTCTGGAGCTCTGGCCAGGGAGCCATGTGGTCCCCTGTCACTGGTGTCTGGCATGGAGTCTGCAGAAGGTCACCTGTCTAGAGTTCTCTACTCCGCACGAACGGCTCCTGGTAACGCCTTAGCTCCTGCCGGTAGTGTGCATTTCAGATGGTGGAATGCCACCTTGCTTCATCGATGAGGTCAAAATCTTCTTGTCAGAGCTGGTCCTGTGAGGCTTCATCAAAAGCTAGGACTCATAGTGAGCCCACTGCGGTCTGTAGGAGGAGGACGGTCTCAACCCAAAATACCAAGAAGAAAGGTGTTTCTCCAATGGCGCGACTAAGTGATGCCCGGCTTGCCCACGGCACACAGAGGAGTTCATCAACCCACTTTGTACCATGCTTATCCAAGCCGTTATACGTGCGTGTCTTGAGGCCCCTAAGGATCTCAGTTTTGGCCCTTTTGAATTGGCCATTGCCCTTTGGATGAGCCACGGATGCATAACAAACTTGGACCAATGTGTTCACATTAGTCCTAAAAAGATGCACTGGTGAACTGGGTCGCGTGGTCGGTGATGATCTTGTTCGGGACCCCAAACATGCAGACAATTGACTTGATGAACTTGAATGCGGACTCCTTATTGATGTTGATCACTGGGGCTACCTCCGGCCACATAGTGCACTTGTCTACAGCGACGTAGAGGAACCGGTACCCTCTGACTGCCCTAGGAAAGGGTCATGGGATATCCAGACCATGAAAGTCCAGGAGGGCAGAATCATCTGCAGTGTCTACGCTGGAGTGTGAATTTGCTTGGTGTGGAACTTGCACGCCTTGCATCTCTTGACCAGTTTGACAGCGTCTTGTAGTGTTGATGGCAAGTAGAAGACAAGTCAGGAGGCTTTGCCAACCAGCGTGCAGAATGTTGCATGATTCCCGCACTCTCCTTCGTGGATCTCTACGAGCAAGTCACAGCCTTCCTCCAGAGTTATGCACTATAGCAGCACGCCGTTGGCGCCACGACTGTAGAGGTCACCTTTTACCAGCATGTAGCATTTCGCCATCCTTACGATCCTCTCATCGGATACTAGATCCTCTGGGAGGATGTTGTCCTTCAGATAGTCCCAGATCTCTGTGATCCACACGCCGGGACTTCCCTGGGCTTTTGGATCTTGGACGCTAGGTGATCTGGGGGCCCAGCGATGCAAAACAACCTTGGCGGGCCCCATGGTTCCAGGGCTGCCATGATTGCCAGCTCTAAGGTGTTGGGCTCGCCTTATTCGTTAGGCCCCGCAGGCCTAGTGGGTGGCTACACCAACCTCCTGCCGAAGACCCCTTTAGGAACCGAGGCTCCCATGGACGCCATGGTTGACAGGGCTTCGATGATGGAGTTGTCGGTGCGTGGCACATGGCATAGGTCCATGGCCTCAAAACTAACTTCCAACTTCTTGACATGCAGCAGGTACGCTGCAAGCTGGGGGTCAATGTGACCGCACTCTCTTCGGACCTGCTTGATGATCAGCTAGGAGTCTTGACCAGCATCCGTTGGACACCAAGACCATACACAGCTATGAGTCCGAAGATGAGGGTTTCATACTCCACCATGTTGTTGGTCGCCTTAAAGTCGAGGCGCACCGCGTACTTGGACTACTCCCCTGTTGGAGGGGTGAGCATTACATCAGCTCTAGCCCCTTGCTTCCGTGAGGATCCATCAATGAATAGTGTCCAGTGAGGTCCAGTAAGCACCGATGCTCTGGGCTTCGGCTTGCTGATTTCCCGGCGCCCCCGGTTTGCTTGGTGAAGGAGTCCACTCAGCAACGAAGTCTGCTAGGGCTTGGCTCTTGATTGCGTGTCGTGGTATGAAGTCGAGATCGAGCTCTGCCAGGTCAGCCACCCATTTGGCAATATTGTCTGTTGCATTGGGGCTGCGCAGCACCACGCCTAGTGGGAACGAAGTCACCACTGAAACTCTGTGTTCCTGAAAGTAATGGAGGAGCTTCCTCGATGCAATTAGTACCGCATAAAGCAGCTTGTGCACTTCAAGGTACCTTGTTTTTGCTTTATGTAGGACTTTGCTGATGAAGTAGACTGGGCGTTGGATGGTCTGGGATCTCCTTGGAGAAAGCAGTGCATCCTCTTCCATCTGCTCTCGGCCCAGAGACTCCATGTCCCCAAGGCCCGGTGCATCCTTTGGGGGTTGGGACCCAAAGGCTCCTTTATCTCCAGGGCCCCTTAGGAGGACCCTGGGGGCTGGGACCCAGAGGCTCCTTGCTCTCCGGGGCACCCTAGGGGGACTCAGACATCCTCTAGGGGCTGGGACCCAGAAGCTTCTTGCTCTCTATGGCCCCCTAGGGGGACCCGAACATCCTATGGGGGCTGGGACCTAGAGGCTTCTCTATTGTTGGGGCCGCCTGCGAGCTGCAAGCTCTGGGGCTCAGAATCAGCGTTAGGGGCCCCTTCCATCCATCGAGGTTGTTGGGGACCGGCCCTCTCTGCAACTAAAACCATACTTCTACCTCTGTTGTGGCGGCAATGTAGAGGTACAGGGGCTCCCTGGGCTCCAGTGCCACCATTATTGGCAGTGACGTTAGCTCCTGCTTCAGCTTGCAGAACGCCCTTTCTGCTTCCTCAATCCAGACGAATGGTCCGGACTGGCGCGGGAGATAGAAGAACGGGAGGGCCTGCTCAGCCAGCCTAGAGATAAACTGGTTGAGCGCTGCTAAGCATCCTGCAAGCTTCTGCACGTCCTTGATGCAGGCTATAGGCCGCATTAGTTCCAGCACCTTGATTTTCCCTGGGTGGGCCTCAATCCCTTTGTGTGAGACCATGAAATCGAGGAGCTTTCCAGCTTTGACTCCGAACACGCACTTGTCGGGATTGAGCTTCATGCATGTGGTCCGCAGTCTGTCAAAGACTAGGGCGAGGCTTTGTAGCAATGATGTATGTGTCTAGATCATAACTACAATATCATCGACATGTACCTCTACCAGGTCCTGAACGAGGTCCCCAAATGTTTTATGCATGGCACGTACAAAGGCGGGGAGGGCATTCTTAAGACCGTAAAGCATGAAGACATAGCAGTAAAGGCCATCTACCGTTATAAATGTTGTATGTTCTTCATCCTCTCTAGACAATGGGATTTGGTGAAACCCTGAGTACGCATCTAGAAAGCATAGCATATCGCGTCCCGAGGTTGAATCTACGATTTGATCTATTATAGGGAGAGGGAAAGGATCTTTAGGAGATGCCTTGTTGAGGTATGTGTAGTTGACGCACATCCGGAGCTTACCACCACCCTTGGGGACAATAACAGGATTGGCGAGCCATCTGGGATGGTGGACCTCCCGTATGAAGCCAGCATCGAGTAGCTTCTTGATATCTTCGCCGGTGAAGTTCTGCTGCTCAATGGACTGCTTATGAGGCCCCTGTTCCTGTGGTAAGGCGTAGGGGTAGATCTTCAGATGATGCTCGATCACTCCCCTGGGGATGCCTGACATATGTGATGGTTGCAAGGCAAAGATGCCACATTAGCTCGCAGGAAAGCGGCGAGTGCTGATTCTTTCTTGTTGTATAGACTCCCCGCAATATGGGTGGTCTGAGCATTATCAGAGCCAATCAGGATTATCTAGAAGGGCCTGTCATCGTCGTCGGAGTGCTGTACCTATGGCCCAGTAGCGTGACTGCGTGCACGTGAGTCTAGCGGGGGCTGACTCGATCCAGCATCACTTGGGTCAAGTGATGGGGCCGTTGCTAGTGTTTGGAGCTTCTCCAAAGCCGTCACCGCTGCAGCATGGTCTCCGTAGATATTGAGGACGCTAGAGGGAGTCAGCATTTTGAGGATGAGGTAGCCGTAGTAGGCTACACCCATGAACCGGTACAAGCCGGGCCTGCAGATGATGGTTTTGTAGGGGAGGCTAACCTCCGCGACGTCGAATAGGATATTCTCCGTCCTGAATTTCTTGGGTGTCCCGAGGGTCAACTGGAGGTGGATGCAGCTGTACGGGATAATACTCCCCGATCCTACCCCCGAGAATTGTCTCGATGGGGCAAGCCTGGACACAGGAATCTTCAACTTGTCAAAAGCCGCACGGTTGATGAGGTTGACGCCGGCTCCACCATCTACCAGAACGTGGTAGAACTTCATGTTGGCAATGGTGGGGGCGATGAGGAGGGGCAGCAGCCCGACTCCCGCCATGTTCTCGAGGCAGTCGAAGGCGTCAAAGCTGATCGACATCTCCATCCATTTGTGATGCGGCACCGGGGCATGAGTAGAGGCTGTTGAAGCCATTTCCCAGCGCAGGGTCTTGACCGCATTTCTAGATGCGGGTTACCAAGATCCTCCATAAATAACATGGAGTGCTTTGCGAAGCTCATGGTCATTTTTGAGGTCAAAGTTCACAACGTGGTGAACTGTTTCCACAATGCGTTCCAGCCTCTGGAACTCCATGTCCACGCCTTCAGCAACACAGTGGTCGACCTATTGCGGCTTGATCTTGCTGCTACTCGAAGGCTTGATGAACACCATGATGGTGAAAGCACTACCACTTTTTTGAGGGAAGAGCCCCTACATGGCGCGCCAAATGTCGAAGTATTAATGCAACACTTCCCCTAGATCTGCAAAGGAGCAGCCCGCGGAGGTTCTTGTTCGATGGGGCTTAGGCCTCAATCAAGTGTGCGAGCGGGTGAGAGAGTATAACACAATGGTTTTTACGTGGTTCGGGCCGCAAGGAGCGTAACACCCTACTACATGGTGGATTGTATTGCTAGTGTGTCTATGTGTGTGTTTGTATCTGGGAATCGATGTTGGTTCCTTTGTAACAATGGCGGTCTGGTCCTTTTATAGACAAGGCCATACGCCTTACAAGTGGTGTCCGGGGCCCGACAGGTAGTCCCGGGGCGATCTTATCCTAAAGATCTAAGGCTTCTCGCATAAACATACTCTGACCGTGGCAGTGAAGACTCGCCGCCTTGCCGCCTCTCTTGTTAGTAGCCACACGCCGTTGCTAACGATGGCAGAAGGTGTCGCGTCAGCCTATCTTGTTGCTGCAAGCTACCCACTTGGCCGAGTGTGATAGGCCTACACGCCTTTACTGTGATGCGATCGATCATAGCGGTGTCTAACTGTTGGCGTGCTCCGCATTATGCGTTGGAGATGGGTGAGTGTCTTCAATGCTTAACTTGGGAAGGGCACACCACCCCTTAACTCCCGCATCTTACTGTCTAGGACAAGTTGCGGGACACGTGGCAGCATCGGGGCTGACCCCTGTGGGGGAGGCCAGCCCCGTCCTTCGTGACACGTGGAAGTTCCGGGGCTCTCCAAGGGACATGGCAGCTCCGGGCCCATTCCCATGGGGGTGCTGTTCCTTGCGCTCTGAACCACGTGGCTGCACCGAGGCTCTCCCCCAAGGTTGGGGGAGGTCACGTCCTGACATGTGGCGTCTTCGGAGCCCGTCTCTCTAGAGGTTCCGAGTCCCATCTTCAAGGCTCTTGTGGCCATGCCGAAGCTCGATCTTTGCGGGAGACTGAGGTCTTGGCATCTTGGGAACACGTGGAGCCATCGGACATGCCTCAGTGTCTTCGTCTTGTGTGCGAGGGTACACCTTCTGCAGGGTACCGACAACAGGCAATGGGTATACGGCCACAACAACATCCGATGGCTATAAATGGGAAGTATGATTGTCCATCAGCATCATATACTTTGCATAAATATGAGAAGACCACCTTGTGCAAGTTTTTGGGGGATGTGAAGATGCCCGATCGTTATGCTTCTTACATCAAGAGATGTGTTGACATAAAAGCACGTAAGGTATCAGGTCTAAAAACTCATGACTGCCATGTTATATTTCAGAAGCTCCTTCCTATTGCAATAAGTGACATATTGCTTGAAAAGGTTATTGAACCTTTAATTGAGTTTAGCAGATTCTTTTCTAGAATTTGTTATAAAGAATTGGCAGAACCAGATTTGGATAAGATGATCAAACAATTTCCTGAAACAATTTGTAAGCTTGAGATGTTGCTTCCTCTCGCTTTCTTTGATATCATGGTTAATCTTCCAACCCATCTTGCTAAAGAAGCTCGCTTGGGTGGACCTTTTTCTTACAGATGGATGTATCCAACTGAGAGGTACCTTGGTACATTGATGAGGTATGTACATAATAGAGCTCAATTGAAGGGTTCTATAGCTGAGGGATATATTATGGAAGAGTGTATGACTTTTTTTAGTCAGTTCTTGGATAACATCAGCACCAAGCTTAATAGGCAGAAACGTCATGAAGCTGCGGCTAGGAATGAACCTTCTCTGGAGTCTAATATATTTATAAAAGTTGATAATTCTAAAAATGGTTTAAATGGTGCCAACATACTATGGTGGAACTACATAACATCAGGCATTATATTATTTCTAATGTTAGCGAGGCCGCTCCATGGATCAAGTATGTATAACTCAAATGTTTTATACTATATGGATAATGCTTATTGTAGATGGCTAGTTTAATTTTGTACCCTTTTTAAAGACCATTTTGAAGAGCTGAAAAAGATTCATTCCCATGATGTTGAAAAATGCTATATAGATGAGTTTGTTTATTGGTTTTAGAAATGAGTAAGTACATGCAAGTTTTTACTTTGATGAAATATTGAACAAATATGTGTTCTAGAGTTGGTTTATCGATGAACCCTTTTAAATTAATGTGTACAAATTACGACATTACACAAAGAAGGCAAATTAACCAATTATTTGTATGAATTATCTAGAGGACCTGATCGTTTAGCATGTTTTTAAGTCGATCATTTATAAATGGCTTCTTCATTCAAACTGCAAAGGTGAAAAAAGATTTACGGCCGCAAAACAGTGGTGTTGTTGTTCGGGATGGTGATCATGAGTGGTTTGGAGTAATCAATAAAATAATTTCTGTTGATTTTGAAAAAAAAACAAGAGGTTCTTTTATTTGAATGTGACAGATTTGATCGGCCTTGTTCCGGTCAGAGCAAAAGTAGAGGCTACAAAACGGATCGATACAGAATGATAGATGTTGACACTACTCTTTTTCAATTTAAGTATGAGCCTTACATTCTAGCCACCCAAGGAGAACAAGTTTTTTACATTCAAAGTGTGAAGCAACCTAAATGGGCTAGAGTTGTTAAAACGAAGCCACAGAACCTTTTAGCCATGCCCCCTGGAGACAGTGAAAATAATGTCACTGAGACGATGGAGGCTGCGGCATTTGATGATCGATGACTTACTAACATCAATATGCCACACATAAGTGAGGATAGGACTGCGTGGGCTATGAATGACATTGAGGGAGCAACCAGTGATGCTTCCTCTCTTCAGATGAGAACATGTGATCATTTTGAGGCACCTGGATTTACATTAGAAAATGAAGATGACGACGACGACGATGGTACATATATCAATGACGGTCTTGTAGCTCAATTATTTGGGGGGGGGGGGGGGTGACAACTGCGAAGATGATGATTTTTCTATAAGTACTATCTGAGCTAGCTATGAACTATTTGATTTTTTTAAAAGACTGAAGCCGCTCTTATATTTAGCAGCAAGCTTAGAAGCAAGCCGATATTGAAAATCCCACTTCTTTAGAAGATACCCAGAATTCGAAATGACGCTCTTGCAGAAATTCCTAATGCAACAAAGTAGTGATTCCTGGGAACAGATCCTAATGGAACGATTGTGTTCCGTGGTGATACATAACAGTTGAACACACAAAATTATTCATCACAAAGATGAACACAGATAACACATTCATTCATTAAGAAATATATTACAAAACACAAGAAAAAAGTACAAGACACAAGAAATAAAAACAACATCATATCTAAAAAACAACAAAAGGAAACCTAAATCCTACTCCTCCTCCCCCTCCTCCTCCTCCCACTGCTCCACCGATTGTTCCGGCTGTTTTGGATCCAGCGCTGCAATATCGCGACCGAGGTTCCTCGCCATCGCCGCCGCTAGGATACTGCAACCCTCGGCACTAAGCACCTCGGACATCGTCTCGAGCAGCCTCTGGAACTGGAAGAACAACTTGTCGAACAGCATCTCGAGCAACTCATTGTTGAGCCTCTCGGGGGAGCGGGAGCACTGTTTCTTGTAGGATGGCTCCCTCGGTTGGCTCGATGGAGGAAGGTTGGCCATGGTGGGTTGTCTACACGGAGAAGATGAATGAAGGGAGAAGAGGAGAGACTGATGGCACCTTAGTCTGTGCAGAGAAGCAAAATGGAGACACACTTAGCAGCAAAGTGCGTTTCTTATATTAAAAGCGCATCTTCCCCCACATCTCCTTTAGCTTCGTGATTTTCTCCATTTTGGCTTCTCACTACTGTTTATATAACACATCACTGAACTTAGAGTACATTCACTTGATAACTAAATCATTCACTTGTCCAGAAAATAAACAAATCCTTACTTATGATTTCTGAGGAACACGATGAAGAAACCACACACATTCATTCGTTCACACATTGGCCAACTTTTTGTAATATATCATGAGGCCAATGATTGTGTTCTGTGGCGATAGATCCTAACGCCATAAACTAATACAATCGTGGTAACAGTCCTAATGCAATGATTGTGTTCCGTCACGATAGATCCTAACATCACGAACTAGTGAGTCATGGCAACGGATCCTAATGCAACGATTGTGTTCGATGGTATAGATCCTAACACCATGAACTAGAATTGTGGCAACAGATCCTAATGCAACCATTGTGTTCTGGGGCGATAGATCCTAATGCCACGAACTAGTGAATCGTGGCAAAAGTTGCTAATGCAACGATTGTGTTTCGTAGCGATACATCCTAATGCAATGAACTAGTAAATCATGGCAACATATCCTAATGCAACGATTGTGTTCCATGGCGATAGATCCTAACACCACGAACTAGTGAATCATGGCAATAGATCCTAATGCAACGACCGTGTTCCATGGTGATAGATCCTAATGCCACGAACTAGTGAATGGTGGCAACAAATCCTAATGCAACGACTGTGTTATGTGGCGATAGATCCTAACGCCACGAACTGGTTAATCATGGCTACAGATCCTAATGCAACGATTGTGTTCCGTGGCGATAGATCCTAATGCCACTAAATAGTGAATCGTGGCAATAGATCCTAATGCAATGATTGTGCTCTGTGGCGATAGATCCTAACACACGAACTGGTGAATCGTGGCAACAAATCCTAATGCAATGACTGTGTTACATGGCGATAGATCCTAGTGCCACAAACTTGTGAATAGTAGCAACTGATCCTAATGCAACGACTCTGTTCCGTGGCCATAGATGCTAAAGCCACAAACTGGTGAATCGTGGCAACAGATCCTAATGCAACGACTGTGTTCCATGGCGATAGATCCTAACGCCACGAACTGGTTAATTGTGGCAACAGATCCTAATGCAACGTCTGTGTTCTATGGTGAATGATCCTAACGACATGAACTCGTGAATCGTGGCAACATATCCTAATGAAACAACTGTGTTCTGTGGCGATAGATCCTAATGCCACAAACTGGTGAATCGTGGCAATAGATCCTAATGCAACGATCGTGTTCCGTGGTGATAGGTCCTAACACCACGAACTGTTGAATCATGGCGATAGATCCTAATGCAATGATTGTGTTCCATGGCGATAGATCCTAATGCCATGAAATAGTGAATATTGGCAAAAGACCAAGCTTACTGCAACGATTTAGTATTTGTTGCAGTACAATCGTTGCAACAAGGCGGAATCCTTGTAGTGAGATAGGTGATGTGTGCAAGAAATGATGTTTCCTTCATATACTTGAGTTATATTGACGAGTGAAATTGGTATATAACAGCCGTCAACAAACTCCCTCAATCTTATCCCTTGCTCGTCCTGAGCAAAGTCGAGACATTAGGTTGATGATCAGGAGTTGCTACAATGTTCTACTTTTCAAAAGTACCATGTGCACAACAAAATACTCTACCTTGTATTGCAAAAATTGGCAAGGTACTTCACCCATCTCAAGTCATTATGGGGCTTATGCCATCTCTTATTCATGGGTGGTTGAAGGATAGAACAACATGTGGAGCACACATGCCCTAGAAATTAAGTTCCACTCAAATTCCGAAGAGTTCAATTTAGATTTTAAGTATCTCAATTTGATTCTCTCAAGTCTCTCCTTTGTGTGTAGTGGAAATATATCCTCACCAAGGCATTTTGCCTAAATTCATCCTTCCTCACCATAAGGCTTTGAATGTGGCCTAGAGGGGGGGGGGGGTTAATAGGCCTTTAAAATTTCTTGCACACTTAATAGAGTCGTCAAAAACTTGTTTGACCGGACTAGTCCGTTTGTGTGGGCAGACTAGTCCGGTGTGCTGAAATATGTGAATTGATTAAGTGTTATTTAGGAAACTAGATTCTTTTAGCAGCGGAAATGAAAACAACAAATCCTTTGATTTAAGATTATTGTATGAATGCACGTGAAGACTTATAAGAAACTTAAATTCTTGTTTAGCAATCAAGTGATCTAGTGAACAGAAAGTAAAGTAAATGAGGCACAAGAGACACGAATTTTTACCGAGGTTCGATCTCACCACGAGATCTACGTCCTTGTTGAGGAAGCTCACACAGAGCCGGGTCTCCAACCCTTTCCCTCTTCAAGTCACCACACAAGCCAACTTGATTCCACTAGCATGGGTAATCACCGAGTTTGTGGGGCAACCTCACACATTGAGGGCCCCCACAAGAATTACAATGAAAGGAGTGAGTAATTACACTTGAAAGTATTACAATGCAAAGTATAAGTGTAGAAAGATCAAACCCCAAGAGCTCGCAATGAAGGAACGACGATCTCCCAATCTTGAATCCAAGTGTTCAAATTATTTGACTCTTTTTGCACCTTAGATGTGTGGGGAGAAGTGTTTTGGGCTCTTTGGACAAAGTAGCGGTGCTAGGGTTTGTGTTTTCAGCAGTATTCGACATGTATCCTCTGTGGAAGGCCGTGGATTCTCTATTTATAGAGTTTCCAAAAAGTTATAGTTGAAAAACCCTAATACCGGACTAGTCCGGTGCAAGTCCGGACTTGTCCAATCACAGTGTAACTCGAAGTCCAGAAAGTCTGGGGACTAGTCTGGTTGGAAAATGGACTAGTCTGGCCTTTTGTGAAAATAGACTCCAGAAAGTTCAACGGACTAGTCCGGTGGACACACAGACTAGTCCGGTCTCCAGAGATGGGAGACTCCAGAATTTCTAGCGGACTAGTCCGGTCCAAGATTAGACTAGTCCGGTGCTGTGTGAAGGTGAACTCCAGAAAGTTCAGCGGACTAGTCTGGTGGACACACAGACTAGTCCGGTCTCCAGAGATGGGAGACTCCAGAAAGTCTGACGGACTAGTCCGGTCCATGATCGGACTAATACGGTGCACTATGAAAGTTAGGTTAATTTTAAAACCCTTACCCCTGCGCAAAGTCGTGATCTCTTGGAGTGTGTCTTCCATACACACCCTAATTTTTTCTTCCAAGTTCCATCAAAGTATCCCTCTTTGGACACCACTCCATTTTTAACCTTTTTGTCGGCACCGAGCAGTTTCACTTTGTTTGTCCTGCAATCATCTCAATAGTTTCATTAGGATCTCATATGTTTGTCATCAATTAGCCAAAATCCACAAGGGATATCCTTGATGCACTTACAATCTCCCCCTTTTTGGTGATTGATGACAACCATTTGAGATATCACAAATGAGAGTAAAATTTTGATTTTCATAAGGTGTGCACATATGAAAATAATGATAAATCCACAAAAAGCTTCTCACATATGCACAAACCTTATGGTGGGATGCCTAACAGGTGTGTGATCAACAAAGTGTGATGAAATAAAGATAAACAATAATGAGCATAGAAGTAAGCATTAGAGCAACAATAAGCATCACACACAGGAAAAGCAATAGTGCATTACAAAGTTTTAAAAATAGGTACATGTCCTCGATCACACAAGCTTAATAACTAATACTAGAGAAAGATCAATCTAGTCTCAATCTATCCCCCTTTGGCATCAAGGCACAAAAAAGGGAAAAATCGAAGGGAATCACTCATCGTCGCTCCCTTCTTCAGTTTCGGTCCGATCTTCATCTTCATCACCATCATCATTCACCAGAGCAGGATCTTCCTCTGAGTCCTCGTAGGCGGGCGATGATCCAACCGGCTCAATCTCAAGCTTGTCACAGATAGCTTTGATGTTGGCATTTACATATTGTTGATGTTTCCGCTGCCTGGCTTCAATCTTGCGGCAGTAGGCAAAGATGGAGGAGAGCATTTTGAGGATGCCACTGGAGGGTTCATTGACAGGAGGAGAGCCAGGAGGAGCAGGTGCAGATCTTGTGGCATTCACATCATGAGTTTGTTTAGACCTCCTCTCAACTCCGGGGGAGGAAGGGACATGTGGTGCTGAGGGAAGGGTGTACCCGGTTGGCTTTTTTGGCTTCAACCCCGTATGAGAGACATCCTTGACAAACTCAAGTCCCATCACTTTCTCAATCATGAACATGATGTACGGGGCATACCCACAAGACTTATTGGGAGTGGTTGAGACGTTCACAATGTCGTTGTAGATGTACACAAAAACATTGAATGGTCTCCTTACACTAATGACCTTCAATAGGGTCCTCAAGGTTCCTTGGATAGTCCCCGCATCTCCATCTTTTGGGGCTATTGTCTTCCTCAATATTCTGATTAGGACCACAAAGAAGGGCTTCAGATATTTGATGTTGGGAGGAATATAGGGCATCCTTGTGTCATAGAGGAACTTAAGCTCATCCTTCTCCAAGGGTTGTAGAATGTGGATGAGAAGATCATGATCCAGAGTGTGTTCAAGGTGAAGAATCCTTGCAAATTCATCATAAGGGACACTATACTTGGAACCATGAGTCATCCAAGTAAGACTGTCTCCATTACCACGAGCAAAGTAGAGGGTAGAGTAAAACTTTGTGATGATCTCATTAATCCAATCATTCTCAAAGCAAAGCAGTTCCTTCAGACTGTGCCTCTCTAGAGCCTCAACCACCTCACGAAAAGCAGGATACTTCTTCGACTGCAGGTATCCAATATTCACCCATTGACTCTCCACAACGGGATTCTTCATCTTCATGTACACGTGCTCGTAGTAGTCAGCATGGAAGTTTCTCCAGAAACATGGGTCAGAGCATTGCCTAGGTTGATGATACACATTAATCTTCCTGAAGTTATCGGCTAGCTCACCCCCTTTTCCAGTGAAATCCTCACTAGAAGGCTGCCTGTTGCGGTGACTAGGGTTTTTCATCTTCAATGGCCCAATGGGACCACTAGCAAGTCCCTTCCCTTTATTGATAACCGTTCTTGGCCCTGATGAGCTCTCAGCAGCTTTTCCTTGAGCCTTTTTGACAACAACCTTCCTCTTCTTAGGCAGATTGTCATCGAAGGGTGGAGAGAGGACATTGACATCATGTCTTTTCTTCATGTATCTCTCCTTGGCTCTCCTCGCTCTTTCACATTGAACTTCATCATCAATGTGGAAAGAGTTCATGGATTAGATAAGAATGAACCAAGGATTGAAGGAATTATAGGGATTCAGATGTCAAAGACCGGACTTGTCCGGTTTCAGAGTCCGGACTTGTCCGGTGCACCAGACTTGTCCGCACCGTAGAGCCGGACTAGTCCGGCCTGGCATAAGAACCCTAGCAAATCCTTTGAATCAAAAATCCTATCTAGAGATACAAAAGGGTAGGGAAGTGGTAGGAATACATCTCTGAAGCTAATGTACAACCTTGGAATCAAGTAAAATGAGCTAGAACGAGAAAAGTGGAGAGTTTGGTTTTAGGGTGAAATTTACTGAGATTTGAAGATTCGCGTTGAAGAAGCAAGAATCTGTCCGGATGAGTCCAGAGGGGATGATCAACTCATCGAGGAGAGGATTTCCCACGGAGAAAACTTAGTTTTTGAGGGCTCAACTCGAAGGTCTCTTTGGGGGCTAGGGTTTAGGAGAGAAGAGGAGAGGTGAGGGAGGCCAAGTGGAGGGTGGTTTAAAAATTTGATTTGGGCCGGCAAACCACTTATATACGCGGCCGACCGGACTACTCTGGTCAAGGAGGCGGACTAGTCCGGTGCCCCTAGAAAACCTAAGTATTTTGACTGTCCGGACTAGTCCAGAGGAGAATCGGACCAGTCTGGTTTCAACAGAATGATGTATAGAGAGATGATTAATAGTGATCTAAGGACAATAGTTTTGCAAATAATATTGGTAATTATGAACAGTAGGTGATTAACAATAAAAGTGGTCATAAACTGCAATATTTCTTCATTAAAATAGTTTTCTTAAAAGAAAAAGAGGTGAGGAGCAGTATTTAACAATAAAATGCGACGTTTGAAGTTTCAACCAGTTATGCAACATTTCAAGCCACATTTCAAGAGTCGGGAATATTAAGTTCATTCCTAAGCTCACAAAACCTTTTCTCATCTAATGGTTTGGTGAAAATATCCACAAGTTGCTTTTCAGTCCTAACATGTGAAATAGCAATGTCACCTTTTAACGAATGATCTCTAAGAAAGTGATGACGGATATCTATGTGCTTAGTTCTTGAGTGCTCTACAGGGTTGTGTGCAATTTTTATAGCACTTTCATTATCACATAGAAGCGGGATATGGCTAAGATTGTAGCCGGAGTCCCTAAGAGTCTGTCGCTTCCAAAGTAGTTGTGCGCAACAACTACCGGTTGCAACATACACTGCTTCCGTTGTGGAAAGAGCAATGGAGTTTTGCTTTTTAGATGAACAAGAAACTAGGGACCTACCAAGAAATTGACAAGTACCTGACGTGCTATTTCTATCAACTTTGCTTCCTGCATAGTCGGCGTCGGAGTAGCCTATCAAGTTAAACTTGGATCCTTTGGGGTACCAAAGGCCCAAGTTGGGTGTGTGCACAAGATACCTTAGGATTCTTTTTACAGCAATTAAGTGGCACTCTTTAGGTGCGGCTTGAAACCTTACACACAAGCAAACACTAAGCATAATGTTTCTCCTAGATGCACATAAATAAAGTAAGGAGCCGATCATGGAATGATATACCTTCTGGTCCACATTTGGACCGTCTTCATTGAGGTCGAGATGTCTGTTAATGGCCATGGGTGTCTTGATGGGCTTGGCTTTGTCCATATTGAATTTCTTGAGAATGTCCTGTGTATATTTGGTTTGGATTATAAATGTACCTTCTCTTAGTTGCTTCACTTGGAATCCCAATAAGAACTTCAATTCGCCCATCATTGACATCTCGAACCTATCTGTCATAATTTTGCTAAATTCTTCACAAAAGACTTGCTAGTGGATCCAAAGATAGTGTCATCAACATAAATTTGACATACGAATAGATGATCATCGCAATGTTTAGTGAAGAGTGTGTAGTCATCTTTACCAATTTTGAATCCATTTTGAGTCAGAAAATCTCTAAGGCACTCATACCAAGCTCGAGGAGCTTGTTTGAGACCATAGAGAGCCTTATGCAGTTTGTAGACATGGTTAGATTACCTTTGGTCTTCAAATCCTGGTGGCTGCTCCACATAAACTTCCTCCTTTATCAGTCCATTTAAGAAGGCGCTTTTGACGTCCATTTGATACAACTTAAAATTATGGTGAGTAGCATATGCCAATAAAATACGAATGGACTCAAGTCTAGCTACAAGAGCGAAAGTTTCATCGAAGTCCAAAACTTCGACCTGAGAATAACCTTTGGCCACCAATCTCGCTTTATTTCTTGTTACTACTCCATGTTCATCTTGCTTGTTTCAAAAGACCCATTTGGTTCCAATGATGTTCGCCTTTGGTATCTCCACCAGCTCCCACACTTCATTTCTTTTGAAGTTGTTCAATTCCTCTTGCATTGCAATCACCCAGTCAGGATCCCTTAAGGCTTCTTCTACCCTGTATGGTTCCAGAAAAGACACAAAAGAATAGTATTCACAAAAATTTGAAACTTGAGATATAGTAGTTACTCCCTTAGCAATATCTCCAATGATATTGTTGACATGATGGTATCTTTGCACGCTCTGATGTACTCTTGGGTGTGGAACTTGTGTAGTCGCTTGTTCTTCATTATCTTCATGTGCATTGTCTCCCCCTAGATCATTGCTTCCATGATTGTCTTGATCTTCTTGATCTTCCTCATCTTGATCTTGAGAAAGAGCTCCCCCTTGATCATTGCCTCCGTGTTGAAGTTCAACTTGTGCATTTGAGTCGAATGTTTGCTCTTGTGGTAAGATATCACCAAGTGCCATTTTCTTCAGTGCTTCATATGGAGCTTCCTCTTTTCTAGCACACACTTATCAACTTGCTCCACTTGTGAGCCGTTAGATTCATTGAACACCACATCATGTGCTACTTCGACAAGGCCGGACACCTTGTTGAGGACACGATAGGCGTAGGCATTCGATTCATATCTGAGCAGGAACCCTTCATCGGACTTCAAAGCGAACTTCGAGGCCCTCTGCTTCTTGTTCAGAATAAAACATTTGCAACCAAAGACATTTAAATAAGAAACATTAGGCTTTTTACCGGTAAGAAGCTCATATGGAGTTTTCTTCAGTAGTCGATGAAGGTACAACTGATTTGTGGCATGACAAGCAGTGTTCACCGCTTCTGCCAAAAACCGATCTGATGTCTTGTATTCATCCAACATAGTTCTTGCCATTTCGATCAATGTTTTGTTCTTCCTTTCGGCCACTCTGTTTTGTTGAGGGGAGTAGGATGTCGAGAACTCATGCTTTATCCCTTCTTCATCGAGATACTCTTCAACTTGGAGGTTCTTGAATTCTGTCCCATTGTCACTTTTGATGTTCTTTATGGTTGATAAGAATTCGTTCTGAGCTCTTTTCAAGAACTTCTTGAGGATTCCCTGAGTTTTTGATTTATCATACAAGAAAAATACCCAGGTAAATCTTGAAAAATCATCAACAATTACTAAACCGTATTTGTTACCGCCGATGCTGATGTACGAAATTGGACCAAAGAGATCCATGTGGAGGAGTTCTAGTTGTCTTCCGGTAGTCATCACATTATTGGCGGTGTGTGGTGCTCCGGCTTGTTTTCCTGCTTGACAAGCGCTGCACGTCCTGTCTTTTTCAAAAACCACATCCTTAAGACCACGGATGTGACCACCTTTTAGAAGTTTCTGTAGATTTCTCATCCCAACATGGGCTAGCCGTCTATGCCACAGCCATCCCATGTTGGTCTTAGCAACCAAGCAAGTGTTGAGTTTGGCTTTATCTTTGTTGAAGTCAACAAGATAAAGCTCTCCCTTCATCATTCACTTGAATGCAATCGAGCCATCGCTTCTTCTAAAAACGGTCACACCCTAATTAGTGAATAATTAGTTGTAATCTTTGTCGCATAGTTGAGATATTGACAAAAGGTTATAATCTAGAGAGTCTACAAGTAAAACATTAGATAAGATGTGTTGAGAGGATATTTCAATGTTACCGCTACCAAGGACCTTTCCATGGTTGTTGTCTCCAAAGTATATGCCTTCACTTGGATCCTTGTTATACTCGTACTCCACAAACATGCCTCTCTCTCGGGTCATGTGATTTGTGCATCCGCTATCTAGCACCCATTTAGATCCACCGGAGGAGTACGCCTGCAAAAAAAATTATTCTTTGGTTTTAGGTACCCAATCTTGCTTGGGTCCTCTCAGGTTAGTCACAAGAGTCTTGGGCACCCACACACAAGTTTTCAAGTTCTTGTGGCGTGGCCCTATATATTTAGCAATGAATTTTCCATATTTCGCATTCATAAGAACATAGGAAGCATCAAATGTACGAAACAATATTTGTAAATCAGATTCCTAGGATTTTTCCTTAACAAAGACAATTCTATTCTGAGCATGATTAGGAGTAGACATGTGTTTGTTCCTGTCAAAGCCAAGGCCATCTTTGACATTAGGAGGTCTAGTGACCATATATGCACTGCGTGCATATTTGATCTTCTACTTATCAAAGATGCCGCTTGGAGAAGCATGCATATTATGAGAAGTTGAAGTATTAGAAGTAACATTCTTCTTAATAGAGCAAGTGCAAGTTCTGATTGTTGTCGAACTCATATCTTTGGAGGAAGAGCTCTTGGAGGAAGAGGAGTCACTTTGCTTGAGCGACTCAACTTGCACCTCAAGGATCTTGTTAACTTTTGACAAGTTAGCAAGTTCTTCCTTGATTGCAATATGCGAGTCCTCTAGCTTTGAGTAAGTTTCATTACTCAAGGCTAGCTCAACTTCAAGCGACTCATTCTTCTCTCTTTCAAGCTCGAGAAGCTTTTCAACTTCTTGATATATCTTCCTTTCACGAAGGAGCATATCTTCTTATCGGTTAACAAGTTCCTCCTTTTCAAAGATTTCGTTCGACAACATTTCCATATTCTTTAAAGCAATTTTACTTAATACTCTAAACATTTCTTCATTATCACTAGAGCTATCAAAGTCATCAATAGAGGAATTTAGCGTAGGAGGAGTAAGTCAAACCTTTTTCTTGCCTTCCTTAGCCATAAGGCAAGTGTGGTTGTTCATATCCCGTCCTCCCATGTTTGGGAAGAGTGTGGCTCTCATAGTAGGTTTCTTGACTGCGAAAGTGGCAATCTCTTCTTCTTCATCGGAGGAGGACTCGTCGTTTGAGTCCCACTCCTTGCCAATGTGAGCTTGATGGGCCTATCTTCTTTTTCTGAAATTTTTCTTTTCTTGAGGTCTTGTTTCCTTCTTCTTTTTGTTTTCTTCATAAGGGCAGTCCACCATGAAGTGACCATACTCTCCACAGTTGTAGCAAGTGTGTCGAGCTTTGGATTTTCCTTTATCCTTGCTTTTTCCTTCATTTGAATTATTGTTGTGTCTTCTTTTCATCATGCGCTTGAACTTCTTGATAAAGAGTACCATTTCTTCATCATAAAGATCGGTACTCTAGTCGCTTGTATTTCCGTCGTCTTGGTCTTCACGAGTTTCTTTGAGTTTGGGTCTGCACGTTGCTTTAAGAGTAACTTCTTTCTTTTTGGAAGAGGTGAGTTCGGCTAAGTCTTTGACGTATTGAGCCTCGTTCTCCATCATTTCATGATTTATGATCTTCCCCAATAACTCATCGGGAGTCATATTGTGAAATCCGGGGCTTTCTCTAATCATTGAGCAAAGTGTGACATTCCTTGGCATGAAGGCTCTAATCATTCTTTTGACCACCTCGTGATCCGTCCATTTTTTACTTCCATAGGCACGAATTTTGTTGATGAGTGCCTTCATCCGGTTGTACATGTCTTGAAGTGATTCGCCTTATTCAATAGCAAATCTCCCCAACTCTCCTTCAAGCATCTCAATTTTAGCTTCACGAACCGACCTATCTCCTTCGTGAGCTGTCTTAAGTGTATCCCAGATTTCTTTTGCACTTTATAAACCATCAATCTTGGTGAATTCCTCTCTTCTTAGTGATGATGTGAACACGACGATGGCTTGTGCGTTTTTGTGAATCTCTTGTTCTTGTTCTGGAGTGAGTTCCTCATCCGTGTCCGGGATATCTATGCCTGTGCAAACAATGTGCCACAGATTAGGATTCACAGATATTAGATGCATTTTCATGTTGTACTTCCACATGGTGTAGTCACTTCCGTCAAACTGTGGAGGCTTTCCCATAGGAATAGAGACATAGTGATTGTTTGAATTGAGACGGTTGTAGTCTTAAGGATATCGGGAGTAGTCATGATGACCACTCTCGGTCGTCTTCTCTTCCTCTTTTACTTTTTGTGCCAGCAACTTCTTTCTCAATAGTGCCTTTAGCTGTCGCACTTCTTCATCATCATGTGGACATTCTTTCAGCACATCGAAGGCTTTAGATTCTTGTTCCTCCTCATTGATGTTCATCTTCGGGATATCGTTGTTCTTCTCAGAGGCCATTGATCTCTCCGAGATGTGAGTCTCATTGGCGGAGAACCTTGCTATGATACCAATTGAATATGGCCTAGAGGGGGTGAATAGGCCTTTAAAATTTCCTGCACACTTAATAGAGTCGTCAAAAACTTGTTTGACCGGACTAGTCCGGTTGTGTGGGCGGACTAGTCCGTTGTGCTGAAATATGTGAATTGATTAAGTGTTATTTGGGAAACTAGATTCTTTTAGCAGCGGAAATGAGAACAATAGATCCTTTGATTTAAGATTATTGTATGAATGCATGTAAAGACTTATAAGCAACTTAAATTGTTGTTTAGCAATCAAGTGATCTAGTGAACAAAAAGTAAAGTAAATGAGGCACAATAGACACGAATTTTTACCGAGGTTCGATCTCACCACAAGTTCTACATCATCATTGAGGAAGATCACATAGAGTCGGGTCTCCAACCCTTTCCCTCTTCAAGTAACCACACAGGTTGACTTGATTCCACTAGAACGGGTAATCACCGTGTTTGTGGGGCAACGTCACACGTTGAGGGCTCCCAGGAGAATTACAATGAAAGGAGTGATCAAATACACTTGAAAGTATTACAATGCAGAGTATGAGTGTAGAAAGATCAAACCCCAAGAGCTCGCAACGAAGGAACGACGATCTCCTAGTCTCGAATCCAAGTGTTCAAATGATTTGACTCTTTTTCCACCTTAGATGTTTGGGGAGATGTGTTTTGGGCTCTTGGGACAAAGTGGCGGCGCTAGGGTTTGTGTTTTTAGCAGTATTCGACGTGTATCCTCTGTGGAAGGCCGTGGATTCTCTATTTATAGGGTTTCCAAAAAGTTACCGCTGAAAAACCCTAATACCGGACTAGTCCGGTGCAAGTCCGGACTTATCCGGTCACAGTGTAACTCGAAGTCCAGAAAGTCTGGCGGACTAGTCTGGTTGGAAAATGGACTAGTCTGGCCTTTTGTGAAAACAGACTCCAGAAAGTTCGGCGGACTAGTCCAGTGGACACACGGACTAGTCCGGTCTCCAGAGATGGGAGACTCCAGAAAGTCTAGCGGACTAGTCCAGTCCAAGATCGAACTAGTCTGGTGCTGTGTGAAGGTGAACTCCAGAAAGTTCGGCGGACTAGTCTGGTGGACACACAGACTAGTCCGGTCTCCAGAGATGGGAGACTCCAGAAAGTCTGGCGGACTAGTCCGATCCATGATAGGAATAGTCCGGTGCACTGTGAAAGTTAGGTTAATTTTAAAACCCTTACCCCTGCGCAAAGTCGTGAGCTCTTGAAGTGTGTCTTCCATACACACCCTATACATTTAAAATATAATTTGTTCTACCAAGTTCCATCAAAGTATCCCTCTCTGGACACCACTCCATTTTTCACCTTTTTGTGGGCACCGAGCTGTTTCACTTTGTTTGTCCTGCAATCATCTCAATAGTTTCATTAGGATCTCATATGTTTGTCATAAATTAGCCAAAACCCACAAGGGATATCCTAGATGCACTTACAAGCTTGTATGTCGAGCTTGGTGGGGAATATAGTAGGCATATTTGCAACACATAATATTGCTAAGTCAAAAGAGCAAGCCTTAGGAGAAATCAATTAAAAACAATTTTATTTAAGACTTGTGCATGTGTGATGGAGTGAGAGTGGATGTGCATATTTGAAATGACTCCTTTCTGAGTGAACTCTCTTATTTTTGCAGGGATAAAACATGGCTATTTTTTCTCATGCTTATGAAGTAAGCATGCTTTTTTTTCTTTTTTCTTTTTTTTCTTGTAGCCATGTATTCTACTCCCTTTTTATGCAATAAATTTTGGAAATAATACTAAGCATGAATGATATGGAGTTTCTTTTTTCATTGTGGAATGGTGGTATGATGGAATTTTGCCTACTTCTGGTGTAGAAGTATAGCATGTGCAAGTGAAGTCTTGAATTCAAAATGTAATGAATGAAATATCACATAGGTCTATACTAGTTTGACAAATTTCAATGTGAAGACAAATAGCATATGCATAAGGTCTATCAATGTGATGTATTATATGGCTTTGGTAGGTATTTCCAATCAAAGGAGAGTAACTTATATCTTTTTAGAATTTCTCTGGAAATTTAAGTTTACTTTCAGACTTGGAATAGAAGCCCTATCACTATATCATATCTCACAACAACTTAGAATGCATAAGCTGTTGCTACCCACAATATCCAAATTAAGGCAAAAGCAATTTTATACAATGAGAGCAATATGTTGGATAGTAGTAAGTTATAAACTAGGGACTTAGGAAAATTAAAAAAGAGCAACTATTTATCATTTCATCTATGTGAATTCGAAACCATTCTAACCGCACATCATTTATTTTATTTGAAAGAAAATCTATCATATATATATATATATATATATATATATATATATATATATATATATATATATATATATATTATCAGAAATCCTATATCACAAGCGCCTGAAATCAGGCCCAATTTCAGGCGACCTTTCATTTGGCTTTGAGTTTCATGCAAATGAATAATATTAACCCTAGTCTTCTTCTATCCCGTTACCATCCCACCCGATAGTTCTAGCGGCGCTTTTCTTCACGGTTCAGGCGGGCGGCGGCGTGGCCCGCGGCGCCGATAGACCCGAGCGACGGCGGCGAGGAGGCTGACAACGGCGCACTCAGGCTGACGGCGGCGCTCCCACGCTGGTGGCGGGGCAAGGTGGCATCCGGGTCGCAGTGCAAGTGCATCTTCTCCCATGGGCGGCGACGGCAGCGGTGACCACGGTGGACAGGCACGACGTCGACAACGGCAACGCCTAGAGGTCGCGGCGCCAGCGGCGCCGGCTGGCCGGCCAGCCGGATTCGAGGTAGAGGATGCAAGTTTTTTTAGTTGTTAATTCATAATTGTAAATCTGTAATTGTAACTCCGTAATTGTAGGGTTATGTTAATTGTAAAACAATCAAACAAAAAATTGAGATTGATTAACCTATAAAATTAAGGCTTAATGTTTAATTACAAGTTTAGTGCTTAACGATAGTAATTAGACGCTAATGATGTGGTGCCTGAAATTTTCTTAAATTTCAGGCACCTGAAAAATAGACAAACCCATATATTATATGCGAGGAGGATGATGGGTAAATGGAAAATAAATATGCAAGGGTGACAATTTACCTCAAGTGGGGGTCCTCCCCAAAGCTTGTTATTCACTCACCTCCGTGATGAGGGTTGAACCTTTGATGAAGGAAGTATGCCACGAGATCGACTTCTTGTTCTTGTAGTGTGGAGCTGAAGTTGGTGAATTGAGCGTCCATGTGTTGTTGCAAGTCTTGGGTATCTTGGAGGTGCCCTTGGAGAGTGTTGTAGATGTCACTCATTCTCACTTCAAGATCTTCCATACATATAGTGAGATCCGTCATTCCTTGGCTATAGTCACGATGAATTCAAGCCAAAGAGGAACGACATTTTCTCATGGATGTTGGAGGCAAGTTGCTAGAGCTTGAAGTGGATAGGGGTGGCTCCCATGTGGCACCTGGCCATCCATTCCAAGACGGACCTTCGGTTTCATACGATGGAGGTTGAGTCCATCCGGGTGCATCACCCGTTTGGTTCTCTTCGTCTTCGTACTGATGGACCGTGGAGGTTGTTGGGGACATGGCCGCTCTCCTTGTATGGCTTCTAGTTACCCTGTCAGATAAATTACTTCTTCCGGCTACCTCGATCGGAAGGAGGTCAATGGTTAGCTTCCGACATCTGTACAAATGATAATCCAGGTTAGGTAACCAAATCTAATTGACAAAGCCAGGATAGTAAAATATCAAAGAGACATCTTGATCATGATTAAGGGTATGTCCTTGCACTAAATAATCTTCATCAATTAGTTATCTTTCATTTTCAATATACTCAAATGTAGAATATTCTTGTGCTCCTACCCTAGTAGAAATACGGGTAATCAATGAAGTACATTCAATTGGCCCTACCCTTGGAATGTAATCTAACCATCGCATCATCATGGCAATAACTAGAGCAACTTTTATCTTTTTAGTCATAGCAAACAAAAATCAGCTCATCATCACGCACTACCATACAGCTCCTCTAGGGAACATAGTCATAGCCACCCACCTATGCATGAAGCACAAAGTAGGTTTGTACAAGTGGCTATTCTTAGGTGCACTACATCTAACCTCACAAGTTAAATCTTGCCAAAAACTTAGTTTGTTAAACTTAGGTAAAGTGTCTAAATCTAGCAAAGAACGTTTATGGAAGCCTAGGATTTCACTTAATTCTTACCATAGCATGTTGTATTCTTTTTGAAATAATCTAAAAGTAATACCATCAAATCCTATTTTGGGTGTGCAAGGGAATTGTATGGAGAGAAGGCATGAACCTTTCTCCTCTATGTGAGCAAAGTTTTCCCATCCTAGTGCACGCCAAATGGAAAAGAATTCAGAATCCATACCTATTATGGAGATCAAATCCGGGTCATAAGCTTTTGTATGAGAAAACTCACGATTTTGGAAGACCTTGCGTGCTTGATCTTCAACTTCACATTGTATGTCGAGGTCGTCGTTGCGAAGAAGTTGGTGTGGGTTGCTCCTCTCAACCATGGGAGTGTCTTCACCTACACTCCTCCTTCGTGAACTTGGTGTAGCAACGGAAGAGGAGTGTGTATTCAAATCTCAACCATGGCTTGAGCTTGCAGCATCCATTCTCTTTGCAAAAAACCTCTTCATTCCTTTCATGGCCAAAACAAACAAGAACACAACAACGCAAAAACTCGAAAGAGGTGATGTTAGCAAAAGCAAAACCTTCAACGAATTCTCCCTTTATGAACTTAAGAGCAAATTGCAAATACAAATGAATGCAAATCTTTTTGAGTTGGGAATTGATCAAGAGTACTTCAATGAAGAGCAAGAAAAACAATGTGAGCAAGAGTGACTTTGGGGAGGTATCAAATGAGGTGATGTGTGAGGAGAAGAGCTCCTCATGGCCACCATTTATAGTGTACAATCCCCAACGGTCACTAGGGAACAAAATGTAGCCGTTGGAGGAGATAGGGCCAGAATTGCTCTTTCCCCTAGTCGGTCGAACAGGGGGGTCAGCCGCACTGACAAGTGGGCCCCCCTATTCTCCCTTTTGGCACGTGGCTCCCCAACGGCTATGGGATTAGCACGTTGGTGGATTACCACTTTTGCAGGTAATAAAATTTATTTTGGATAAAAACTATTTTTTTCAAAACCCAACAATTTTCTTTTTGTGAAAATAAACAAAATAAAAATGATCATTGAGAATATAAGATTCTCAACTTACTAAGAAAATCAAATATGTAGTGGGGAAAATCAAAACAAATGGGTAAAACCAAATAAAGGGAAAAGGAAAACAAAGAAAATGGTAACTACCAATTTAATCTATTGGCTAGCTCTCACCACCGTCCGATGAGATTGACATTCCTCCTTCTTTATTTCGTAAAATCTGGACCTGGAGGGATGGGCTCGGACAACTTGTCATTCCTATTCCCCATACCTTCTTTGGTGGCTCAGTGTACTTGGGCCTTTGGGAAGGCCCGTACTTCTCCATCTTATTGGGGTGTCGACGTGGACGATAAGACGAGTTTTCCGCGTAGATCAAATTCCACATGAATACAATGGGAGGGTCCACCTTTCGAGGTGTGATTTCGACCTCTTGAATGTGTTTAACATTTGGCCCATACTTGATAAGCATCTTGGAGCATTGCTCCAACTTTGGGCGAAAGTTAAACTTCTCCCCCTTGCCATTGATATGGAAGTGGATTTCTCCAGCTCCCACATCTATGCGAGCCTCCGCGGTGCTTAGGTATGGTCACCCAAGAATGAGCAGCGTATCCTTCTCGACCTCCATGTCGAGCACCACAAATCCACTGGTATGAAGCAGTTCCAGAATTTCCCCGGAACATCTTTAGCGATACCCGCTGAATAACGGATTGAGTAATTAGCCTGTTGGAGCTGCATTGGTGATGGAGTAAGTTCCGTGAAGTTCAGTGGGTCGAAAACCACCTTGGGCACCACACACTCACACTTGGTCCAAGGTCACAAAGGGCCATGTGAAATTGGTGTGCCCCAATTAAGCATGAGATTGTAGGACATCCGGGGTCCTTCAGCCAATTGTCTCCTTGTAGAGGAATCATGTTGACATTTTCCACAGGGGTTTGGGCTGTCCTGGCATTTTGCCATTCTCCACAGGGGGGCAACAGCTGCTAGTTGAGCCAACTGAGTTTCCAACATCTTGTTGAAACTCAATTGATTCTTGAAGGCTGAGGATAGTCCTTCGATCTTGGCATTAAATGTAACACCCTCATTTTCATGCATC
The DNA here is from genome assembly GCA_036927565.1 of Tuctoria greenei. Lineage (NCBI taxonomy): Eukaryota > Viridiplantae > Streptophyta > Magnoliopsida > Poales > Poaceae > Tuctoria > Tuctoria greenei. The sequence goes on from JAYESD010000004.1 coordinate 54,248,804, forward strand.
ATGCCCTACATACACTCATATACATGTTTAACATTAACCCACAACAAGAGGAACGAGTTTAAAATTGATTTGGAACAAAACCGCACTTCAAATGCTGGAAAGTGCGGACTAGTCTGATTTTGCTGAGGACTAGTCCCTTTTCTCTCTGGCTAATAACGGACCTGTCCGTTTTTGCTGCGGACTAGTACGATTTTGGGCACTGGAAACTTTCAGACTTGTCCAATTCTGTGCGGACTAGTCCGATATTCCAAGAATCCTTGAAAAATTGCTAAGTCCTTGGACTTTTCCAGACTAGTCCGGTGTTCCAGCGGACTTGTCCGTTTTCCTCTCTGTTTAAAGTCAGACTTGTCCGATTCTTGGCCAGACTTGTCCGATTTTCTCTCTGGACGACTTCGGACTAGTCCGGTCCTGTCCGGACTTGTCTGATATTTCGTGACTCCGAGTTGATCTTTTGTTTTACGACTTGTTTCTTGGGTTTCACGTTAAGTGGGCCTAGGGACATCGTGCCTAACTCTTTTAGAGCCCATGTGGGACTCTAAACCGGCCTCTACTCATCCCAAAACTCGAAATCCATCTAACCCTAGCCTCCACCTCTATATAAACAACCCCACCCCTTGGTTTGACATCTATTTGCCACTTTTCCACCCACCCAAACCCTAGTTCGCGGGGAGCCACCATCAAGGAGGGAGGAGAAGATCCCAAGCAAGAAGAAGAAGAGGAGGAAACGAAAGAGGATCAAGATCTCCACCAAGTTTTTGTTCTTCACCAATTCATCCCCAAGTTGATCGCCAACCCTAGATCACCAAGATCCAAGTGCTACCTCTAAGTTTCTTGATTCATTGGAGTTCTAAACACCTGGTATACCTTCTATTATCTTTTCCTTACGTGAATTCAACCCCTAATCTCCGAATTTACGTCGATCTAGAAAACCCTAATCTGTTGATCTTGCAGAGTGCAGACTTGTCCGGTCCCTAGCGGACTAGTCCGATCTTTCTGGTTAAATTATGTTGAATTAATTCTAAAATTTGATCTAATCGAATCCAAACCTGTATAAACTTGTTAAAACCTATTAGAACTAGTTAGTTGTCATTAAAAGCAATCAATTAATAAGTTCTACTTTGCATTTGCATAAATCATGCATGTCATGTCATATTGAGTAATATATGTGCACTCTTTGATTGTGTTTCTTGTCTTGTATGTTTATTGTGCGGATTAGACGGATTTGCGCTAGAAAGTGCCGCGGAGGATCTCCAGCACCAAGAGTTTGAAGCCTTTGATCCCAATCAACCGCAAGAGCAAGGCAAGTGTCCTTGAAGCATATTGATCCCGTTTTTAAAATAATTGTTTTGTTTGCAAAACTGCATGCTTGTGTCAATTTGATGGGAATCCTATGATAGGAAGTTTACCAGATTTGTTAAACCACCCTCGTCACCTGGAATTTATGGTAGGGAGTCGGGAAGGGCTTTTACCTTTTTGCTTTGCTTGATTAATTCGGATGGGAAAACAACACTACAAATTTAATTATGTATTAATGATATTTTGGTTAATGTGAACTGGTCAATACGGTTTGGTAATGGGTGATCTAAGCGAGCCTGGTATGTGGATGGGTTGGATGTCATGGTGGCTTGCTTGCTTTAGATCTAAGGACCGGTTCATGCGAGAATAAGCCAGGACTACATTGCCACCATGAGGCCAAGTATGGGTGCGGCGTAGCTGATTAATTAGGGCTTTGCCAGTGCTATTTGGACCATTATGTATGCTCGGGGAAGGAGTAGTCGGATTGGGTTTGTTGATGTTTGGTGGGACTACCCTGGGATCCGAATGGCTCAAGAGGGGGCCCTTGGTTGAAGATGTGCTCTGCTTGAGGCATCGCCACAGGTGAAACCTCAGTGAGGTCTAAATAGGCTAGTAATCCATTTGTCAAGGCTATTTTGTGATCTCTTGGCCACACGCCGATGGAAGTGTGAGACGGCATAATAGAGGTTCTAGTCATCGAAAGGTGATGAAATCATGAACACGTGGGTAAAGTGGTACAAAATCTGCAGAGTGTGTCTAAAACTATCATGATAGCCGTGCCCCCGGTTATGAGCACCTGGACAACTTCCATGATTAGAGGGAACTCGGTATTGGGATGGTATTTGTGATGGTTATGGTTTTGTAATGGTTATGTCTGGTTATGGATTTATTTCTGGTATTGAATATGGTTATTGGCAAATGGTGAAATATGGAATTATAGATGAGGATGGTGAATTGTGGATTGGTATTATGATATTACATATGATTATGATGGGTTTATTTCACATACATATAATATATTGCCTTTCAAATGTTTTGATGTACTTTTCAGCACTTTGCCATTATTATTGTCGTCATTTGAATCAGCCACATGTCATACTTTCCATATTTGCTGAGTACGACATGTACTCACTCTTGCAATTCCCCCAACAGTTGCAGGTCAGGATTGGGAGTTTAATGGTGATAATGCGGAGTTCTAGGCCGTGTCTACCGTCAGCTTTGCCTGTGGTGTTTATTGGAGTTGCGCTATCCCTTATGCTTAGTTTGCTTAGTTGCTTAATTAGTTTATTTCCGCAGCATTAGTTGAACTTGTCATAAATATACATTGGAGCTTGTATTCGGGGATAATCTGGTTTGTGTAATAAAATTTGGTTAATTAATCTTGTTATATGGTAATTTTCTGTATACTCTTTTGTGATTGCACTCGTGTATGTGTGATGAACATCTTGGGCACACATATGCGTTAGCTTGGTTCATTTCTCGGAACCGGGCATCACAGATTGGTATCAGAGCCATAGGTTGACCGTAGGATGCAGCCTAGATAGAATGGACACTTTAGAGAACATAGGAGCACTCAGGAATCGATGTATTTTTGCCTGGAGTGATGTTTGCTATATATATTGCTTGCTTGTGTGCTTAATAGAGGATTTTGGGATGCCTTAGCATTGCCATGTCCACCTAGGCTAGTGTAGCTAGCTGTTTAGTTTCATATCCCTTGATGCATATAGTTGGGGGCGTTCTCTAATTCTTACCTATTGCTTTTCTTCAGATGGCGAGGACTCGCAACCAGAGGGATGGCAATGATGAGGAGGAAAACAATGGAGTGCCTCAGAACAACATCAGACAAGGATCTACTCAGGGAGCTATCAACATTGAGCAGCTATTGGCTATGCAAAACCAGCTCATGCAGACCATAATACAAACAATGGGACAGCTGCAGGCTGGCAATATCAACAATCAGCCCCACATGCCTCCACCGCCACCCCCGCCTCCTCATAACCGATTGGGAGAGTTTATGAGGACTAGGCTGCCAACCTTCGCTCAAGCTGCCGACCCTATGGATGCGGATGATTGGCTCAAGTCCGTGGAGAAGAAGCTAGCTATTGTCCAATGCAGTGACTGGGAGAACGTCTTGTTTGCTTCTCATCAACTAGTTGGAGCAGCAGCGGATTGGTGAGATGCTTATTGCAATTCTCACGAGAATCAAGAGAGGATTACCTGGGCGGAATTCAAGGAGAGTTTCCGTTCCCATTATGTGCCGGAGGGTGTTATGATTTTGAAGAGCCAAGAATTTGAGAACTTAAGGCAAGGAAGATCAAGCGTGAGTGAATATCTCAACAAGTTCACTCAACTCTCAAGGTATGCACCTAAGGATGTTAGTCGGGACAGTCGGAAGCAATACTTGTTCATGAGAGGCCTCAACAATGAAATTCAAGTGCAATTGCTCAATTACGCAAATTTTCAGAAGCTTGTGGACAAAGCAATTGTGGTTGAGAACAAGATCCGTGGGATGGAGCAAGACAACAAGAGGAAGGCGCCATATCAATGACAGCAACAAGGAAGTAATGTGCACCCTCGCTTTGCACCACCCAATGCGCCTTATTTCAGCTCTTCTATTCCTGCTCAACGCCCTGGTTATGCACCACGCCCAACTCAGTTTGTGCAGCAGCGCCCTGTTATGCAAGGACCTAGGCCTCCAATGCCTTATGCACCTCGAGCTAATTTTCCTACTGCAAATGTTCAAACCCAAGCTCGTCCCAATAATTTTGGTGGAGTTAAGAAGTGCTATACCTGTGGAGAAGCTGGACACTTTGCACATCAATGTCCTAAGTCAGGTCTTGGTCAAGGAAGCAATGCACCGAGGCAAAACCCAAGACCCAATGGAGGACAACAACAAGGGAGCCACAGACAACAGAATTTTGCTCGTGGCAACGTGAACCATGTCTCTACGGAGGATGCTTAGCAAGCGAATGACGTGGTCATTGGTATGTTTCTCGCAAACTCCAACCCCATGACTATGTTATTTGATTCTGGAGAATCGCATTCATTCATTGCATCGAAATATGTTGCCGAGTATAGTCTTCCTATCTCTCATATGAAGTTTACTCTATTGGTTATGTCTCCTGGAGGAGAGATGAGGACAAATATGTCCAAAAGTAAGCCTTAGAATAAGGGGGGTAGACTTCTCCGCCAACCTCATTGTTTTGGATTCTCAAGGATTGGACATTATACTTGGTATGGACTGGTTGAGGAAGTACAACGGAGTTATTGAGTGTGCCACGAAGACGGTGAAGTTGACCAACGAAGAAGGGATCACCGTAGAATTTGAAGCATCTCAAACCGCACCAAAGCAATTGAAGCTGAATCATATGGAAGGTGCCGCAATTGAGGAGATTCCAGTGGTGTGTAAATTTTTGGATGTTTTTCCGAACGAGCTGCCAGGTATGCCACCTGATCGAGACATTGAGTTTGTTATTGATTTAATACCTGAAACTGAACCTATAGTTAAGAGGTCGTATAGGATGCCTCCTATGGAATTAGCGGAGCTCAAGAAGCAAATTCAAGAGCAACTAGAGAAGGGTTTTATTCGCCCTAGCTCTTCACCTTGGGGAGCGCCCGTTCTATTTGTGGACAAGAAGGATGGATCCCAAAGGATGTGTGTGGATTACCGAGCTCTCAACGAGGTACAATCAAGAACAAGTACACCTTGCCACGTATAGAGGACTTGTTTGATCAGATGAAGGGTGTTTGTGTCTTCTCTAAGATTGATTTGAGGTCGGGATACTTTCAAATGATGATTAGACCATGGGGCATACCCAAGACAGCTTTTGGGACACGTATGGATCTTATGAGTACACCGTGATGTCTTTTGGATTGACAAATGTGCCTGCCTACTTTATGTACCTCATGAATAAGGTCATGATGGAGTACTTGGATAGATTCGTTGTGGTGTTTATTGATGACATTATGATCTACTCGAAGGATGAGAAAGAACATGAGGAACACTTGAGGCTTACGTTGCAGAAATTGAGGGAGCATCGATTGTATGCCAAGTTCAACAAGTGTCAGTTTTGGTTGAGGGAGGTGTCGTTTTTGGGTCATATAATTTCAGGAGGAGGAGTATCGTTTAACCCCGGAAAAGTGAGAGATGTGTTGAAGTGGGAACCGCCGCAAAATGTCAAGGAAATAAGGAGTTTTCTTGGGATGGCTGGATATTACCGTAGATTCATCAAGGACTTTTCCAAGATAGCCAAGCCTATGGCAGAGTTGCTAATGAAGGGAAAGGATTTCCAATGGACCCAAGCTTGTCTGAATAGTTTTGAGGAGTTGAAGAAGAGGTTGACAACAGCCCCAGTTTTGGTACTGCCGGATGTAAGCAAGATTTTTGACATTTATTGTGACGCATCGAGACAAGGACTTGGATGTGTATTGATGCAAGAAGGTCAAGTGGTCGCCTATGCGTCAAGACAATTGAAGAAACATGAGCAGAAGTACCCAACACATGATTTAGAACTTGCAGCCGTGGTACACGCATTGATGATTTGGAGGCACTATATTCTTGGACATAGGTGTGAAATTTATACGGATCATAAGAGTTTGAAGTATATTTTCACACAAACGGATCTGAACTTGAGGCAACGAAGATGGTTGGAGCTCATCAAGGATTATGATGTGGGGATCAACTATCATCTAGGAAAAGCCAATGTAGTGGCCGATGCTTTGAGTAGAAAGGGAGTAAGTCACCAACTCACAGTTCGAGAGTTACCATCCGAGTTATGCAGGGAGTTTGAACGGTTGAACCTCAAGTTTGTAAATGAGATGGAGATGATGGAGTTAAACCCAACCTTGGAGCAAGAAATTTGAGATGCACAAATCACGGATGAGGAGATCAAGGAAATCAAGGAAAGGACCGAAGAAGGGAGAGAATTCAGATTTGACGAGGATGAACATGGTACCTTATGGCTTGGAAAGAGAATCGTTGTTCCTAATGTGAAGCATATTCAGGAGACAATATTAAAGGGGGCACGTGACTCGCCTTACTCAATTCACCCTGGTTGTACAAAGATGTACAAGGACTTGAAGACTTGCTATTGGTGGGATAGCATGAAGAAGGACATAGATGAATGCGTAGCATTGTGTGATGTGTGCCAACGAGTCAAAGTGGAACATCAAAGGCCAGCCGGATTATTGCAACCGTTGAAGATCCCGAAATGGAAGTGGGAAGAAATCGGTATGGACTTCATAGTTGGGTTACCACGTACTCAGTCCGGGTATGACTCAATTTGGGTAATTGTGGATCGCTTAACCAAGTCATTTTGTCCCTGTGAAGACCAAATATACAGCTGCACAATTGGCCGAAATATACATGGAGCATATTGTGTGTCGACACGGAGTGCCGAAGAAGATAGTCTCAGATAGAGGTTCACAATTCACTTCCAGGTTTTGGCAAAAAATTGCATGAAGCCTTGGGAACGAGGTTGAATTTTATTTCAGCATATCATCCTCAAACGGATGGACAAACCGAGGGGACCAATCAGATTTTGGAGGACATGTTAAGATCTTGTGCTTTAAACCATGGGATAAGTTGGGACAAAAGCTTTCCATACGCAGAATTTTCATACAACAATAGTTACCAAGCAAGCTTGAAAATGTCACCATATGAAGTGCTTTATGGGAGGAAGTGTAGGACACCTTTATTCTGGAATGAGGCAGGAGAAACTCAAGTATTTTGTTCGGATGTATTGCAAGAAGCCGAAAAGCAAGTTCGAATACGTGAAAACTTGAGGGCAGCCCAATCAAGGCAAAAGGGCTATGCGGACAATAGGAGAAGAAAATTAGCCTTTGAAACAGGGGATTTTGTTTACCTCAAGGTGTCGCCGATATGAGGTCATAAGAGGTTTAACATAAGAGGCAAGCTAGCACCTCGCTATATTGGACCGTTCAATATTTTGGACAAAAGAGGAGAAGTAGCATATAAGTTGGAGATGCCAGCTCATCTTTCAGACGTACATGATGTCTTTCATGTTTCCCAGCTCAAGAAGTGCTTGAGAGTACCAGAAGAACAAGTGCCAATGGAAGGATTGGAATTAGAGGATGATTTGACTTATGCCGAGCAACCGGTCAAAATCTTGGAATCTAAGGAGAGGGTCACAAGCAACAAGGTCATTATATGGTGTAAAGTTCAATGGAAGCACCACACTGAAAAAGAAGCAATGTGGGAATTGGAAGATGATCTCAAGAAGGGATTTCCCTATCTCTTCTCTTCCGCGTCGAATCTCGAGGGCGAGATTCATTTTAAGGGGGGTAGGTTTGTAACACCCTCATTTTCATGCATCATTCCCTACATACACTCATATACATGTTTAACATTAACCCACAACAAGAGGAACGAGTTTAAAATTGATTTGGAACAAAACCGCACTTAAAATGCAAGAAAGTGCGGACTAGTCCGATTTTACTGAGGACTAGTACGATTTCTCTCTGGCCAAAAACGGATTTGTCTGTTTTTGCTGCGGACTAGTCCAAATTTTGGCACTGGAAACTTTCGGACTTGTCCGATATTGTGCGGACTAATCCGATATTCCAAGAATCCTTGAAAAATTGCTAAGTCCTTGGACTTTTCCGGACTAGTCCGGTGTTCCAGCAGACTTTTCTGTTTTCCTCTCTGTTTAAAGTCAGACTTGTCCGATTTTTGGCCAGAATTGTCCGATTTTCTCTCTGGACGACTTCGGACTAGTCCAGTCCTGTCCGGACTTGTCCGATATTTCGTGACTCTGAGCTGATCTTTTGTTTTACGACCTGTTTCTTGGGTTTCACGTAAAGTGGGCCTAGGGACGTTGTGCCTAACTCTTTTAGAGCCCATGTGGGACTCTAAATCGGCCTCTACTCATCCCAAAACTCAAAATCCATCTAACCCTAGCATCCACCTCTATATAAACAACCCCACCCCTTGGTTTGACATCTATTTGCCACTTTTCCACCCACCCACCCTAGTTCATGGGGAGCCACCATCAAGGAGGGAGGAGAAGATCCAAAGCAAGAAGAAGAAGAGGAGGAAACGAAAGAGGATCAAGATCTCCACTAAGTTTTCGTTCTTCACCACCAATTCATCCCCAAGTTCATCGCCAACCCTGGATCACCAAGATCCAAGTTCTACCTCCAAGTTTCTTGATTCATTGGAGTTCTAAACACCTGGTATACCTTATATTATCTTTTCCTTACGTGAATTCAATCCCTAATCTCCGAATTTACATCGATCTAGAAAACCCTAATATGCTGATCTCGCAGAGTGCGGACTTGTCCGGTCCCTAGCGGACTAGTCCGATCGTTCTGGTTAAATTGTGTTGAATTAATTCTAAAATTTGATCTAATCGAATCGAAACCTATATAAACTTGTTAAAAGCTATTAGAACTAGTTAGTTTTCATTAAAAGCAATCAATTAAAAAGTTCTACTTTGCATTTGCATAAATCATGCATGTCATGTCATATTGAGTAATATATGTGCACTCTTTGATTGTGTTTCTTGTCTTGTATGTTTATCGTGCGGATTAGACGGATTTGCGCTAGAAAGTGCCACGGAGGATCTCCAGCACCAAGAGTTTGAAGCCTTTGATCCTAATCAACCGCAAGAGCAAGACAACTGTCCTTGAAGCATATTGATCCCATTTTTAAAATAAATGTTTTGTTTGCAAAACTGCATGCTTGTGTCAATTTGATGGGAATCCTATGATAGGAAGTTTACTAGATTTGTTAAACCACCCTTGTCACCTCGAATTTATGGTAGGGAGTCGGGAAGGGCTTTTACCTTTTTGCTTTGCTTGATTAATTGGGATGGGAAAACAACACTACAAATTTAATTATGTATTAATGATATTCTGGTTAATGTGAACTGGTCAATACGGTTTGGTAATGGGTGATCTAAGCAAGCCTCGTATGTGGATGGGTTGGATGTCATGGTGGTTTGCTTGCTTTAGATCTAAGGACCAGTTGATGCGAGAATAAGCCAGGACTACAGTGCCACCACAAGGCCAAGTATGGGTGCGGCGTAGCTGATTAATTAGGGCTTTGCCAGTGCTATTTGGACCATTATGGATGTTAGGGGAAGGGGTAGTCGGGTTGGTTTTGTTGATGATTGGTGGGACTACCCTGGGATCCGAATGGCTCAAGAGGGGGCCCTTGGTTGAAGATGTGCTCAGTTGGAGGCATCACCACCGATGAAACCTCAGTAGGGTCTAAATAGGCTAGTAATCCCTTTGTAAAGGCTATTTTGTGATCTCTTGGCCACAAACCGATGGAAGTGTGAGACGACATAATAGAGATTCTAGTCATCGAAAGGTGATGAAATCACGAACACGTGGGTAAAGTGGTACAAACTCTGCAGAGTGTGTATAAAACTATCATGATAGCCGTGCTCCTAGTTATGAGCACCTGGACAACTTCCATGATTAGAGGGAACTCGGTATTGGGATGGTATTTGGGATGGTTATGGTTTTGTAATAGTTATGTCTGGTTATGGATTTATTTCTGGTATTGAATATGGTTATTGGCAAATGGCGAAATCTGGAATTATTGATGAGGATGGTGAATTGTTGATTGGTATTATGATATTACTTATGATTATGATGGGTTTATTTCACATACATATAATATATTGCTTTTCAAATGTTTTGATTTACATTTCAGCACTTGCCATTATTATTGTCGTCATTTGAATCAGCCACATGTCATACTTTCCACATTTGCTGAGTATGACAGGTACTCACTCTTGCAATTCCCCCCAACAGTTGCAGGTCAGGATTGGGAGTTTAATGGTGATAATGCGGAGTTCTAGGCCGTGTCTACCGTCAGCTTTGCCTGTGGTGTTTATTGGAGCTGAGCTATCCCTTATTCTTAGTTTGCTTAGTTGCTTAATTAGTTTATTTCCGCTGCATTAGTTGAACTTGTCGTAAATATACATTGGAGCTTGTATTCGAGGATAATCTCTTTTGTGTAATAAAATTTGGTTAATTAGTCTTGTTCTGTGGTAATTTTCTGTATACTCTTTTGTGATTGCACTCGTGTATGTGTCATGAACATCCTGGGCACACATATGCGTCAGCTTGGTTCATTTTTCGGAACCGGGCATCACATTAATGCCTTCTAGAGTCTTGTCATTGGCCGACAACTTCTTGGATATAGCCTTATTGATCTTTAGCTGGCCAATGGCAAGTTCTCTCAAGTTGGGTTGATTTCCATTGTTTCCATTATTGTTGTACCCTCCTTGAAAGAATGGGTGTGATGACCCCGCACTTGAGCTCATGGACGAAAGCCATTGCTGTTTCCATTGCTGGTTATGTATAGGGCATCCTCACGGGTTTCTAGGCTATCATTGCCCAAATGACCCTGTGGAAATGACCCGTGTTGCCACAGACTTCACAAGTGATGTGAGAGTCTAAGGCATAGGCATTGCCACATAACTCACCATTTCTTTGTCCATCAATCTTATTTATAAGGAGGTCCAATTTGGCGGCGATCATGTCCACCTCCATCAAGGTGTGCATGCTTCGCTGGCGGGTATGGAGACGCTCCTCGCTCCAACCAATGTTTGACTCCATCTTCTCAATCAAATCTTTTGCTTTGGCACCGTCAATGAGAAGAAGGCACCTCCAGCAGTAGCATCAATATGATCACGGGAAGAAGGGATCAACCAATTTCAGAAATTTTGGATGATGAGCCAGTCATCCATCCCATGGTGGGGACAGACTCGTTTTTACTCTTGAAGCCTTTCCCAATCCACGAGAATAGATTCCTTGGCATCTCGCTGGAAGCTGGAAATTCTTCCATGTAGGGCACTGGTCTTGCCCAACAAGAAAAACTTGATGAGGAATGTCGTAGAACACTTCTCCAAAATATCTATAGTACTTCAATCACTTAGAGCCACTGTATCACTCTCCCAAGAAGAGAGAACGGAAACAGCCTAAGATGGACAACATCAGGAGAGACGTCCTTAATCTTAAAAGCGCTGCAGTACTCAAGGAACTGTTGCAGTTGAGCACTTGCATCCTCGTTAGCCTTCCCACAAAATGGGTTGACTAGAACCATAGTGACAAGGACAATATTTATTTTGAAGTTTACGTCTCCTATGTTAATAGTGGACACACTAAGCACATTGTTAACATAGACAGCTGAAAACTCACGAAGGGTCTTCTGGGCCATTAGTGTTTCGGTTGTTGGTTCAGTTGCGCTAGCTTGCTTTGCTGCTCGAAGCTTCTGAGGAGTAACAACATGAGGTTGATCTCTCAGAAGGGATTGAAAATATTCAACAAAGTTTTCCTGCAAGTGAAAACCAGACATGCACTACTCTGTTTTCACATAGAATGCAAAAAGAAAGAAGGGTCATCCTACTAAAACCTACCAGGGTCCTATCCTATTCACTCAATCATGCAATATTTCGGTTGCCTTCCCCAGCAACGGAACCAAAAATGCTTGTTGACGGTTCCTACGCACTACTCACAATTCATTCCTAGCGATGGTGCCAAAAATGCTTGTTAATCGATTTCAGATTATATATGTAAATCTGCAAGCGCACGGAAACTATTGATGTAGCATTTCCCCTCTAAGAGTATTCCCAAAGGGTGCCATTTATATTCTCCCAAAGGAAGGCTAGATGGAAGCGAAGCAATCATCAAATGGAGAGTCTAGGTTGGCCTAGGTAGGGTTCTAGCAAGGATGGATAAATAATAATTGGAATAGTGTGACACACACAAGAGCATTCTATCCTAAGGGGATATATGGGGTAAAGAGAGACTAGGCTAAGGGTTAGGTAGAGACTCCAACTATGCTTCTAATTATATATATATATATATATATATATATATATATATAGCCTAAGTTACTTATTATGATCATCTCAGTTATGAATTCTTATGCTAAGTGGATTAGCACATTGGGCACGGGTTTATCCCTAGCAATACAAAGACGCCTCCCGCTAAGAGCATGTGGAATAGCCGAACGGGCAGGATTACAAAGGACAGTTAGGCCGTCATCCCCTACTTCTTATCTCTTTAATCTGTGGGTCTACAAGACATTCAATCCTATTTTCTATCCTCGCACCATGCTAGCATGTTAAGTAATTATCTTAGAAGCCTTGGCACAGACGTCCTCAGGCAATGAATTAAATCATTGTTGAACCAATGATAATTCATAGCATAAGTGATTCATGTAAACAGAGTCATGTCATAGCTGATTGGACTATAATAGAGGTTTATAGTGTTTATGATGATATATTGTGAATGGTAATGCATAATCATAAATACTACTCCTTCCACATAGATGGAATCCACAATCAAACAAGAAACGCTTCATACAAGTATATGAACAATGGAAGACTAAAGATAGCATCTTTATTAAAAACAAAGTCACAAATACAAATAGGAATATAAGAGCCATACATTTCACAATTGGAAATTGGGAAGTGACTCCTTCTACTCACCTCCTACTTTGACTATGGACTAGAGACTCTCCTCTCTATAGCTTGTACTCCTCTAAACCTATGGAGAGTAGTGGATACAATGGATGAACACTCAAGTGATGTGTGTTGATGTGAGGGGTGAGGGGTCCTATTTATAGCCTGGAGAAGGGTCGGTTCCCGCCACCAAAACAACACAAATCAGTCTTGATCATGACCAGGGCACCACGGGAAGTCGACACATTGAAGCTGACCGAGTTTGGCAGCAGGAAGGGTTCAGCTAAACCCCCTATTCGGCCGAATAGAAAAGTTGACCATTTTTAGTGTGCTTCCTCGGGGTGACTTTCAGGTGGGTCGTATTGACTGATATGGGTGCTACGCCATTGGATGGCCTCGGATACTTCTGTTTGTGGGCCATTTGATCCATGTGGTGCCACATGGCATCACCTGATTGGCTGGAATGATATTTTATAGGATCCATCCCCTTATTTCACTTCAATTCTCCATTGAATCCCTGCATACACTACTTTCTCCAAGGACAAGTGGAAATTGGTTAAATAGAAAGGTGATGCGTGCAAGAAATGATGTTTCCTTCGCATATTTGAGTTATATTGATGGGTGAAATTTGTATATAACGGTTGTCAATAGTTGGTTGAGTACCGCAACCTCACATGGCCTTGGCATTGGCGGCGACCCCATTCTCTTCCGGAGAGTAGCTTTAGTCCATAGCCGCGTATTGGTCACGTACGGTTGGGTCCCGTATGTTTGGTACGCCGGGTATAGAACTCCATCAGTAAGCCCGAGCTGGCTCGAACTAACTCGCACTAGGGAACCTGAAAAACAAGAGCTCAAAAATGTGTTAGTATCAATTAGACTACGTGCCTGACCACTAGCAACTCAAACTAATTCAGATAAAGGTGCAGGCACCCCATCGTTGTTAGTGCAGATTGCATGGCGGAGACCGAGCCTCTTACAAGGTCGTGTTGTTAGATGCAAGTTGGTTTGCGCCCAACCGGTGGGCCGCGTATGCTATGAGGGGTGAGCAGGCCAGGAAGTCCTCGGGTAAGGTGAAAAATCCTACGCTCGTTGACCTATGTAACGGGTTATCCATGTAAAATCCGACCGAACTAGTTTGTTTAGGTCGACCTGAACATATCCACCATTGAGTGCCAGTGATGGCAGTACGTCGAGACATGAATGCTTGTATTTTATAAATCCGCCCAGGGACAACATCATAGTTCTTGGGTCCCGAGTGACCCAAGTGGCCTATGGACCAACCCATTACTAGGATACTAAGGAGTGACGGAGCTTAGACCTGGACATGAATAGTTGGAGATGTCAGGGGAGCAAGACCCCTAAGTATGCACTTACGTTGGGCATCTTGAGTCATTCATCCCTCGCTCTTGTTCATTCGGGGTAATAACACTATGACCTGTAAAATAGGTAGGCACCCCAAAGTAAAACAGGCTCCAAAAGTGGTCCGGAAAATTTATCTACTTACTAGGCCCGCTGGCTTGTGAGTGTAGCACTGCAGGAGACAAGGAGGCGTTGCGCGACTTGGAGTCGGGGCTGGTAGGACTCAACAGAAAGGCAGGCCGCTAGGCCCATTCAATTTATTGCCAGTTTCCTACGAGATGCTCGATTCGATGTAGCGCCGGTTATGATGGGTCGAGGGCCCGTGGTGTGCTCCGCGACACTCCAGTCCACATTCCCACCACATACAATTGTTGAGGTGACACGTCCTAATGCCCTATATTCGCCCTCAGCACCCGTATGCGTTCTGAAAAACTCATGCTTGTAACCTCCCCGCTAGGCGCTACAAAAGGTCCTGACATTAATATCCCTTACCTCCTCAGCATTTCCATTTTGTCTCCCGAGCCTTGCGCCCGGTCGTTTTTTCTGCAAAATTAAAGGGTTAGAGCCATGCCAGTGCGAGGAAAAGAAAGCAAGAACTTCCCTATCCTCCTCCTGTCCATGTTCCTCCTTGCTTGATGGCAAAGTGGAGGCCCGCCTCTCTTCGCCTGATGTTACCTGCTCTCCTGGGGCCTGATATTGCTTGCAAATCGCGGGAGCTCCTGCTGCCCGGGAAACGAGGGAGTCATGGAGACAAGGCTCCAAGATATTGTAATGTTTCTATTCTTCCACTAGTGGGGCCAGTGGTTGCCGGCGACACGGTACCTCTAGGGGCTTCTCAATGGATGTCAGCTGGAGCTCCACCACTTGACACCGAACAAAGTGCTACACATCTCCATGTTTGTCACCCTATGTGAGGCGTATCTTGGGATGTCTCCCAACTACTTTCTCTTGAGGTCCCTCTTCTTCATCCTCTCCTCCAAGATCACAATTCTTCCTTCAGTTCTAGGGAGTATCGCCTCAACGTGATAGTTCTAGCTAGGGACTTGGGTGTTGCGGCCCGTCTGTCGGGACGGGTACCTCTAAGATCGGCGATGTCCCTGTCTCGACAAGAGCGAGTGTCGTCATCCTCATCATTGGCTTTCGCAGCGATAGAGCGACGTCTGCTTCCACTGTCCCTGGTGGTTGGTCTGGCGGGGCGCTGTTGACGGTTGTTATATACAAATTTTGACCATCAATATAACTCAAACATGCAAAGGAATAAACATTTATTAGACACATCACCCTTAGATTTGACAAAATTCTATTTGTACTTGGAGAAATAGTGCATGCAGAAGTTTTTATGTAGAACCGACGAAGAATGAGGGGACCAATCATGAGAAGTGCGACCCCAGCCAATCACACGATGACATGGGGCATCACATGGATCCATGGACCCATTCCCAGGCGTATCTGAGGGAATCCAACGTCGATTCACATGGGGATGAGGCATGTACCCACCTGTCAGCCACGAGAAGAAAGCACAATCGGGGGGGGGGGGGGGGGGAGGGGGGGAGACCAGGTCAGTCGACCCTCTGGCTTGGCCGACTAGGTCCTGGCGCCAAAAACGGTCAATTGACATGTGGTGCTCTCCTGTGGTGCCCTAAAGGTGGTGGTGACTGATTCACACACTTTTGGTGGCGAGAACCACCTCTACTTCATGTATAAATAGGGGGAGGCCTCACTTCACACACACACCACTCAAGCATTCTCCCTTGTATACACTAGTTCTCTCCTAGTTCCTTAGTGGAGGTTAGGCTCTAGAGAGGAGCCTCTAGTCCCAAGTTGAAATAGGGAAAGGTATGTGTTGGTACACCGCGTACACGGTACCCTCGCACACAAGCTGAAAGTGCCAAGGTACATTCAGTGGCGCCACGTGTCCAGAACGTGCCAGACCCGTGCCATCCTCAAGTACCGGAATCTAGCACTACCACGTTGAGCACAAAGATGGAACCTGGCTCCCCCGGATGGACGGGCTCCCAAGATGCCACGTGTTCGGGTGGGACCTCATCCTACTATGGGGCGAGGTCTAGCACAACCACGTGGCTCGAAGCACCAGGCTAGACGACTAACGTAGAGAAGGGATCTAGAGCTGCCATGTACCCCTATGGGCTTCGGAGCTTCCACATGTCATGATGGGACCCAGCGCTTCCACATGTCCCGAAGGGCCCCAAAGAACCAAGCCTAGCCTCCCCCGACGGAGGCTAGCCCTGAAGTTGCCACATGTACCGCAACTCACCATGGTCGATGAAGTGTAGGAGATAAGGGATGGTGCATGTCAAAGTTTTACTGCGACACTTCCCCCAGATCCGCTAAGGAGCAGCCAGCGGAGCTTCTTTGATTGGCAGGACTTAGTTCTCAATCGAGTGGTCTTGCGTATGAGAGTATGAGATGGTGGTTTTTACGTGGTTCGGGCCGCAAGAGTGTAACACCCTACTCCACGGTGAGGTTGTATTGCTGGTGTGTGTGTGTGTGTGTGTGTGAATGCGTAGATTGCGGATCCTTAGTTCGAGCGGAAAAGTGAAGATCCCCCTGAGTCAGTGGATGTCCAGTAGTTTATAGTCCGGTACCACCCAAGGGCCTTGCTGTCGATGTGCCTACGGTGATGGTCGGCGACACTATAGCATCCAGCCCTGGCACCTCCCAAGGGGCCTGCTATCGAAGTCTTTCCGATGATGGTTGGTGACACCGGAGCATCCAGCTCTAGCACAATCCAAGGGGCCTGCCGTCAATGTCCCAGCACGTCGAAGATAGTAACAAGTGCTAATTCTTAAGTACATTCTCCCGTCCCGCTCTTGTTGCTAATAGGGTCCTCTTGTGATGCCTCTACACGAGGGGCCTGCCGTCAACGTACTACACATCGATGGTGGACGATGCCAAAGCATCTAGATCCGACACATCCTAAGGGGCCTACCGTCAACGACTCTGCAAAGATGCTAGGCGATGCTAGAGCATCCATCTCTAGCACCACTCAAGGGGCCTGTCGTCGATGACTCTGCAATGATGGTGGGCGATGCCGGATCATCTAGCTTTGGCACCACCCAAGGTGCCTGCCGTCAACGTCCCTGCGATGATGGTGGGCGATGCCAGAGCATCCAACTCCGACACCTCCCAAGGGTCCTGCTATCGACGTCTCTACGACCATGGTGGGCAACAACAGAGCAGCCAGCTCCGGCATCACCCAAGGGGCCTGCCGTCGACATCCCTGCACGTCAAAGACAACAACAAGCGCTTATTCACGAGTTAATCCTCCCGTGTCGCTCTTGTTCCTAATAGGATTATCCTGTGATGCCTATACACCAGGGGCTTACCATCAATGTACTACACATCGGTGGTGGACGACGCTGGAGCATCCAACTCCGCCACCATCCAAGGGGCCTACCGTCGACGTCCTGGCGGTGATGGTAGGCGACGCCGGAGAATCAAGCTCTGGCACCTCCCAAAGGACCTGCTATCGACGTCTCTACAATGACAGTGGGCGATGCTAGAGCAGCCAGCTCCGGCACCACCAAAGGGGCCTGTTGTTGATGTCTCTACATCGACGGTGGGCGACACCAGAGCAGCCAGCTCCGGCACCACCCAAGGGGCCTACCATTGAAGATTCTGCGACGATGGTGAACGACGTTGTAGCATCCAGCTTCGGCACCATCCAAGGGGTCTGTCGTAAATGTCCCTGCGGTGATGGTGGACAGCGCTAAAGCATCCAGCTCCAGCACCCCCCAAGGGGCCTACTATCGACATCCCTACAATGATGGTTGTCGACGTTGTTGACGGCTGTTATATACCAATTTCATCCGTCAATTTAACTCAATTATGTGAAGGATTTGTCATTTCTTGCACACATCACCTTTCTATCTAACCCAATTCCACTTGGACTTGGAGAAATATGTGTACGCATCATTTTATACAGGAAATGAGGAAACGTAGAGGGACCAATCCTATAAAATTTCATCCAACCAATCAGGCGGTGACACGTGGCATCCCATGGACCAAATGTCCTACAAACAGTAGTATCCGAGGAGATCCAACGGTGTATCACCCATATACATCAAGGGGGCCCACCTGGCAGCCACCTGGAGGAAGCACTCCGCGTTTGGAGTGCTGACCAGGTCGGCCAAACCCCTGGTTTGGCCGACCTCTTCCTGGCGCCAAACGCAGTCAAACGACGCGTGTTGGCTCCTCCTGGCTTGAAGGAGTCAATGGTGATATATTCGCGCACTATTAGTGGCAGGAACCGACCTCAACACTAGTATAAATAGGACCCCCTACCCCTCACTTCAACACACACCACTTGGGCATCATTCTATTGTATACACTAGCTTCCATAGTCCTTAGAGGAGTTAGGATGTAGAGAGGAGAGCCTCTAGTCCCAAGTCCAAATTGGGAAAGAAGTAGAAGGAGTCTCTCTTCCCAATTCCACATTGGGAGAGGTATGGCTTATGTATTCCTTCTTGTATTTGTGACTTCGTGCTCAATAAAGATATTATCTTTAGTCTTCTTTTATACGTATACTTGGACAAAGAGTTTCTTGTTTGATTGTGGAGTCCATGTATGTGGAAGATATAGTCTTTATGATTTCACTCTCATGATCACATCTTATGGTCTAAACACTATAGACCCCAACTATAGTCTATGTAGTTATGATATGATTATATTAATATGGATGACTTATGCTATGCTTCAACATTGGTTCAATGATGTTTATGTTAGTCATTGCCTTAGGATGGCTTGTGCCATGGCTCCTAAGGTATCCGCTTAGTATGCTAGGATGGTGCTAGGGTATTTAAGTACCGTTGGATGTCTCGTAGACCCACGTATTGAAGAGGTAGGCAGTAGGTGGTGACAGCCCTATCTGTTCGTTGTAATCCTCCACGTTTGGCTATGCCACAGGCTCTTGGCGGGAGTCGCCCTAGTATTGCTAGGGGTAAGCCCGTGCCCGATGTGTTGAATAGCATTGCATAGGAATTCATCATTGACATGACCATTAGTATCTACCTTAGGCTATGTATATGTATTAGGAGCATTGTAGGAGCAACTCTCTAACTCTCAATCCAATCTCCCTCTAGGACCCATTTTACCCTTTAGAATAGGTTGCCTAGGTGTGTGTCGCACTACCCCTATTATCAACTGACCCCTGTTCGGATAATGGATTAGTACCCCATATCTTGACCATAAGAGTAGTATATACTTTACTCCATTGCCTCCCTTTGGGATAAATATGATACCCTTGGGAATACTCATGGGTGAAATGCTACAACGGTATCTTCCGTGCGCTTGTGGATCTCATCTCTTTACCGGAGATGATCTGTGGTGTTATGAAATACCAACAAGCATTTCTGGCGCCGTTGCCGGGGATGATTTGTTAGTATATATTAGGAGCCGTCAACAAGCATTTCTGGCGCCGTTGCCGGGGAAGGCAAAGGAAGTGAAGGATAGCTATCACTTGTGATTAAGCTATATGTACTAATAGTTATTAGACATGATTACCCTTGTTTGTTTTCTCCTTTGTGTGAAAATAGGGTAGTGTTGGCCAACCCATTGTATGGGATGGCCAACGAGGACGCAAGTGCTAAACTGCAAGATGATTTAAGGCGTACCTCAACAAATGTCCGCTAGGCAACACCATTGCCTTTTTGCGGCAGAATTTCAGCTTTCAGTAGGAGCCAAAGTCATCCATACCCAAGCTTGGGGAAGGCTCCAAGAAGATCTTCTTGGTATGCCTCCACCATGGGGTGGATAGCTGGCTCTTCATCCAACACTCGTGTCATGGGTTGGCTCCACCAAACCATGACCACATTCATGCTGGAGCTGTAGGAGTCCTATTCTCATTCATCATAGATGAGAAGAAGGTCTCCACACAAGGCGTGGATTGAAGAATGCTCGAGTTCCCATAGCTTGTCATACACACCACTTCACAAGGTGGACATGCTAGTTATGGAACTACACCTCCCATTGAAGTATCATGAATACCAAGTCAATGGAGATTTGTTTGGATAATCCAAGTCGTGGATATTCACATGATTTGTGAAAATCCATGTCAACATGGGACGCCTGGGAATTATTTCCCTAAGACCCATGAGGACCTTTTTCAAACAACAACTCCAATGTCTACCACTCATGAGGAGGTCGAGGGTGGAATTAACATCACCCTTGTATTCAAGGAGCTATGGCTTTCCAAGGGATTTAAGTTCAACTAGCCTACGTTGAAGTATCTTGGCCAAGCAGAAATCAAGACAACATTCACATGAAGATCTTGTCCAAGGACAAGAATTTAAGGAGCATTCAAAGTCCAAGATTGCCCACATCACTTGTTGGGATTTCCACACTTCGACCAAACCGATTCAACCTAGGGCAAGTGACATTGTGGATGAAGCGTTTCTTCTTTGATTGTGGAGTCCACATGTCATCATACCCAAGGAAGCCTTTGACCCATGATCAAGGTATAGGTTGATTCAATGGAATATCAATATGGTCAGAGTGGCACCCCTAAGACTGACAAAGCCTCACCATGCTCATGAAGGAATACATTAAAGAGGGAGAACCCGTCGCTACAACAACATGTCTATATCAATACAACGGGGAGAGGCTAGGGCCAACAGGTGGCCCACATGTCCAAATGACAGCCAAATGAGTTTGGCATGTCAAAAAAGAAGAAATCATCCACATCTTCAACTCTGGGATTGGACAACAAATCATCGCGCTGAACAGAACGGAGGTAAGTCCTACTCATCGGACTTCAAAAATTCGGTGAGTCCTCGCCAATAGGTTAATTGGTAGTTATCACTCACCGGACTTCAAAAATTCGGTGAGTCCTTACCAATAGGTTAATTGGTAGTTATCTCATATTTGTTTTCCAAATTGCATCAACCCTTGCATTTGCATGTTTGAAATTCCACACTTGCATGTTGGAAAGTAAAATTTCCAACCATCATAAAACTAAAAATTTTGAATTAGGGGAGAAATTTAATTGGATATGAACTATGTGCATGACCACTTGAATTTATCTTTCTAGTTCAAACCAAAAATATTTGCTTTGACCCTTATTGCATTTACAAGTTATTTCAAGCTGGGCAAGACAATTTGAAAATTGGGTTCAATTTGCTTTTGGCTAACGTAAACCATTTTCTAGTTGTTTTGTGTGTTCTTGATTAAAGTGCAGCTAGGTCAAAATTGTGAAGAGGTGGTATGGCAAGAAAGTGGAAGGTTTCATCAAGCTCAAGTCACCATTGGGAGGATTTGAGAACACTTTACTCCTTCAAACTCATTTTGAGTCTGAGGAAGAGAAATGTTCAATATGATGACCACATGGAGGAGCCAAAACCAAGTCCATTGCCAAATCCAATCTCAACTTGGCACTTGACATCAACCATCAAGCCTACGCCGAAAATCAAGGTTGTGAGTTTCTCACACAAAGACCTTTGGCACCAACTGCTCTTCCAATGAGGTATGAGTTTAGAATTTTCCGTTGTTTGGTTTGCCATAGAATTGAATGTATTTGCTTGCATTTGTATGGAAGGTTGACACTTCCTCATCATTCAATTCTCAAGCATCCTCACACGAGTAAGCGTGGGTATTGACTTTTGGATCTCCAAAAGGAAATCCCACCTTACATGGAAAAATCTCAAACAAGTACCTAGAATCCTTTAAGAATTGTTTTGTAAACTTAGTCATTTTTGTCTAGGTTTGAAAAACAAAACTTTTGGGCATGACTTAATTGGTGAATTGGCACATAGGAACTTGGGCATAGTGAGCCATAATTTTTAATTGAGCTTCATGCATAGATGGTGTCACAAGATTTCAAACTCCTAGAAATAAGTGATATCCTTGCTCTGAAATTGAATTGCATTTTTAGGAGTAGTCACTAAATTTCCAATTCCTAGTGAGGTTCAGGAGGATAAAATTCAAAATCTTGTTTGTCATGGTCTAAATGATAAAATTTGCTCTTGAAAGCTAAGATGGTTTGAAACTTTAAAAGGTGTAGGGATCCATATAGTGTATTTCTATCACATGCGTTGCTATGAGTAAGAGCTTTAGAAAATATGCAACTTAAATTATCCATAAAGCACCACTCTTATCAATGAATAACAAAATGATCGTAGATACACTTGACATTGGATCCAATGCATATTTGATTTTTGTTCTTCCCTGTATGTACAAATGAAAGTTCGGTTACCTAACCCGAACATTCATTTGTACAAGTCTCGGGAGCTAACCATCCCTCTCTATTCAAGAGAGGAAGTTTGTAGGAGTAATATTACTATATAGGCATTCAAGAAGATGTTTGTTGGGATCCCTAGAGGATCCCATTTCAACATCTCTTGGCCAAGGAGTAAATGAGGATGGTTGCTACCTATCGGAAATTATGTATCAATCATAACTATACGAGGCTAGAGATTTGAAATGGGAACCCTCCATGAGCAACCAATGGGCTACCACGAGTGGGTGAGGGCATTATGCTCTCAACTATTCTAAGCACTCATTCAAGCTCACGGTATTTGCCACCATCATTGGGTACAAGTTATTCTTATGTGGCTAAGAGTTATGATGTATCATGACCAAGGAATGACAAGATCACACCCAATTTATATTGGGCGGAAGTTGTTCCTATGTGGCTAGAAGGTATGTCATGCCTTAGCCAAGGAACAACAGATCACACTCAACCCATGTTGAGTGCATGTCATTCCATTGTGGTTCTAGGTATGTTGTACCTTACCCAAGGAACAACTGATCATACCCAATGCATGTTGGGCACATGTCACTCCCTTATGGCAAAAAGATATGATAGACCTTAGCCAAAGAATGACGAACATAATCAATGTATGTTGAGTGCACGTCATTCCTTTGGATCTAAAAGGTTATCATTATCCTAGCCAAGGAATGGCAAATCACACCCAACACATGGAGACCCTGATGTGCGGAAGATCAATATCGAAAACACTCTATTCAACCACACTCATGGTGTCCATGGGAGGCAATACAACAATCAACACTCAACCCTCCATTCTCAAAGCCACGCTGCAACAAGGATAGGCAACCTCATGGCCTACCTCCGTCGTTAGGTTTTCTACCCATATCACGGACCTTGATCAAGAATAAGCTTGGGGGAGGACCCCCACTTGAGGTAACTTGTATCACACCCACTACATTTTTATTTCAAATCATCCATTGCATATTTATTTTCCATCCATCCATCATCCACCTTGCATTTAAAAAATATATATATATATAAAATAGGAACTTAGATTTGCTTTGCTTATCAAATAAAGACGCGTAGTAAGAAGATTTAGAATAGTTGCTCTGTTTTATTTTCCTAAGTCTCTGGTTTACAACTTGCTACTCTCCGAATATTTCTTTCATTGGTTTGAAATACTTTTACCTTAATTTTGAAGTTGTAGGTAGCAAAAGCTTAATCTAATTCTAGGTTGTTGCAAGATTAGAATTGGTAATAGGGCTGCTAGTCCTAGTTTGAAAGTAAAACTTAGATTTCCCTCTATTGATTCGATATACCTACCAAAGCCATATGATGTTTATACATAGACAAAACTTTATGCATATGCTATTTGCTTTCACATTGATCCTAGTCAAACTAGTATAGACCTATGTGAGAAATCATTCAACTCTTTTTAAATTCAAGACTTCACTTGCACATGCTATACTTCTACACTAGAGTAAGCAAAACGTCCATCATATCCACCATACCACAATAAAAAGAGAAACTCAATGTTATTCATGTTTGGCACTCTCTTCAAAATTCATTGCAAAGAAAGGGAGTAGAAGACATGGCTACAAAAATAAAATGAAAAAAAATGCATGCTTACATCATAAGCATAAGAAAAAAAGAAAATAAAAGTAGCCATGTTTCATCCCTGCAAAAGAAAGAGAGATCATACCAGAAAGAAGTTATCTCAAGTATCCACATCCACTTTCCACTCCATCACACATGCACTAGTCTTGAATCAAAAAGTTTTGATTTGAATTCTCCTAAGGCTTACTCTTTTGACTTAGCAATATATGTGATGCAAATATGCCTACTTACTTTCCTTACCAAGCTCCACATACAAGCCATATTCAATGAGTAGGAATAGTAGAGGCACAATACTTTGGTGAGGAAATATTTCCACTATCCACAAAGGAGTGACTGAGAGAATCAAATTGAGGTACTTAATATATAAATTGAATTCTCTGAGATTTAAGTGGTACTTGATTTCTAGGCTATGTTTGCCCCATTTGCTATTCTACCTTTCAATTACTCATGAATATGAGAAAGCATAAGCCCCATTATAACTTAAGAAGGGTAGAGTATCATAGCCAATTTCTGCAATACTAGGTAGAGTATCTTGTTGTGCATTAGATACTTTTGAATATAAGACATTGTAGCAACTCCTGATCATCAACCTAAAGTCTTGACTTTGCTCGAGACGAGCAAACGATAAGCTTGGGGGAGTTTGTTGATGGTTGTTATATACCAATTTCATCCGTCAATTTAACTCAATTATGTGAAGGATTTGTCATTTCTTGCACACATCACCTTTCTATCTAACCCAATTCCACTTGGACTTGGAGAAATATGTGTATGCAGCATTTTATGCAGGAAATGAGGAAATGTAGAGGGACCCATCCTATAAAATATCATCCCACCAATCAGGCGACGACATGTGGCATCCCATGGATCAAATGGCCCACAAATAGAAGTACCCGGGGAGATCCAACGGTGTATCACCCATATACATCAAGGGGGCCCACCTGGCAGCCACCTGGAGGAAGCACTCCGCGTTTGGAGTGCTGGGGTTCGGCCGACCTCTTCCTGGCGCCAAACACGGTCAAACGACGCGCGTTGGATCCTCCTGGCTTGAAGGAGTCAACGGTGACAGATTCGCGCACTTTTGGTGGCGGAAATCAAACTCAACACTAGTATAAATAGGACCCCTACCCCTCACTTCAACACACACCACTTGGGCATCATTCTATTGTATACACTATCTTCCATAGTCCTTAGAGGAGTTAGGATGTAGAGAGGAGAGCCTCTAGTCCCAAGTCCAAATTGGCAAAGGAGTAGAAGGAGTCTCTCTTCCCAATTCCACATTGGGAAAGGTATGGCTTTTGTATTTCTTCTTGTATTTATGACTTTGTGCTCAATAAAGATATTATATTTAGTCTTTTATACGTATACTTGGACAAAGCGTTTCTTGTTTGGTTGTGGAGTCCATGTATGTGGAAGATATAGTCTTTATGATTTTACTCTCATGATCACATCTTATGGTCATAAACACTATAGATTTCCACTATAGTCTATGTAGTTATGATATGATTATATTAATAAGAATGACTTATGCTATGCCTCAACATTGGTTCAACGATGTTTAGGTTAGTCATTGCCTTAGGATGGCTTGTGCCATGGCTCCTAAGGTATTTCCTTAGTATGCTAGCATGGTGCTAGGGTATTTAAGTAGCGTTGGATATATTGTAGACCCACAGATTGAAGAGGTAGGCAGTAGGTGGTGACAGCCCTATCTGTCCGTTGTAATCCTCCACGTTCGGCTATGCCACAGGCTCTTGGCGGGAGTTGCCCTAGTATTGCTAGGGGTAAGCCCGTGCTCGATGTGTTGAATAGCATTGCATAGGAATTCATCATTGACATGACCATTCATATCTACCTTAGGCTATGTATTTGTATTAGGAGCATTGTAGGAGCAACTCTCTAACTCTCAATCTAATCTCCCTCTAGGACCCATTTTACCCTTTAGAATAGATTGCTTAGGTGTGTGTCGCACTACCCCTATTATCAACTGACCCCTGTCCGGATAATGGATTAGTACCCCATAGCTTGACCATAAGAGTAGTATATACTTTACTCCATTGCCTTCCTTTTGTATAAATACAATACCCTTGGGAATACTCATGGGTGAAATGCTACAACGGTATCTTCCATGCACTTGCGGATCTCATCTCTTTACCGGAGATGATCCGTGGTGTTAATAAATACCAACAAGCATTTCTGGCACTGTTGTCATGGATGATTTGTTAGTATATCTTAGGAGCCGTCAACAGACGCCAGAGCAGCCAGCTCCGGCACCACCCAAGGGGCCTAGCGTCGACGACTCTACGATGATAGTTGTGACACCCGGTTCCGAAAATGAACCAAGCGTAATGTATATATATGCCCATGATGTTTAACACACATACACAAGTGAATCACAATTGATATGCAGATTATAAACCATGTCTTGAATAATAACACTAATAATAGTACCTTATTACAAACCAAATAGTCTCGGTTATAAGCTCTATGAAATTGCAGCAAAAAAACTAAACTCTAGTGACTTTAACTCCACAAGAAGGTTTGGTGGCAAAACACATCCCTAGAACTCTTCAAAAACCTCCTGGTACTCCACATTGTCGCCTGTGTTTGGATTGGGTGGGACAATAGCAAGGTTGGGCATATGTCGTACTCAGCAAGTGTGGGAAAGTATGACATGTAGCTTAAACAAAGATTGATAAGTAAAAGAGATAATTGCATAAAAGTACATTCAAAACAGTTGAAAATGCAATTATATCATTACTAAGTGAGGTCCTTCCCAAAATAACCCAAATATCATCAATTTCAACTTAAATAACCAATTTCAACAATAATGAACCATATTCAACTCATAACTGCTCATTTGTCTCGAATTCATCAATTTCATACACCAAAACCATTTATTTAACCAATACCAACTCCCAATTCAATTCCAGCCATTAAGCCAAGTTAAAGTCCAAATTCTAATCATGTGAGGGTCCAGGTTAATCTTGACCAGGAGCATATCTATCATGATAGTTTTAGACACACTATGCAGAGGTTGTACCACTTTACACACGAGCTCATGATTTCAGGACTTTTCGATGACTAAGAAATCTTAATTATGTCGTCTCACACTTCCTTAGGTGTGTGGCCAAGTGAAGCATCCTGACCCGTAGATCGGAACTCAACATGTAATATAATACCATGATGTGAGACCTATGTGTGCTAAATACATTGGCTTGTACAAAATACATTGGGTTTGATAATATAAGTTCTGAAATTCTGCCAAAATACCCTTTTAGCAAGGTCTGACTCTAGCTCTGAGCTTCTACATGGTCCGACAATAGGTCCGACTTTCTTTGTCTAGGTCTCACATGTTTTTGGGTAGCTCCGGTGAGCTTTGTCTTTAGCTCTGGCATGTCTTTGATAGATCCGGCACGTCTTTGTTAAGCTCCAATATGTTTTTGCTAGGTCCGACTTATGTTGGTTAGATCCAACATGTTTTTTAAGCTCCTACGCTAGGTAGTACTAGCTTTGGTAAGCTCCAGTGCTAGGTTGTACTAGCTTTGGTAATCTCCGACGCTTGTTGTACTAGCTTTGAAAAGCTCTGGCGCTAGGTTCTACTAGGTTTGGTAAGCTCCGGCTCAAGCTCCGGTTAGCTTTGGCAAGGTTTGGAGCTTGATCGAAATGTTCCTACTTTTACTGTGAAATATTTCGAACTTGCTTTACATTGTTCGAAAGATTGCTTAGTATTGATTTGCTAAGTTTTTGGTGTGTTTTGATGGTTATGGTTGATATCAATTTGCTATGTTTTGCAACATGCTTATGTGAGGTGCTCACGTAAGATGTTGGAGTTTCGGAACTTACGTGAGTCAGGTCGAGGACTTGTTTTCGAAAGTATTGGATGTTTATTCATGTGTAGGTGTTGCTTGAGTTCACGACATGGCTGGTGACGGGATCCATTGAACTAGTCTTAGGGAGAAGATGATGTTCAACAACCAAGTTCAGGAGGAATTGTGGTTGAGTTGATCGGGAGGTTGCGCAACATGTTTGAATCAAGAACAATGCATATGAAGGTATCATGGACGTCATTGGAAGATGTTTGCACAAATGCAAGGAGTGTATGACGTGGCAACATGGTTCCAAAGATGGTCTATGGAAGGAAAGATCTGGTTGGGAGGATCGGATCGTATCGGATGATGACTTCGGCTGCGGCGGAGTTGGTTATGGCTCGGTATAGAAAGTATCGAGTTGGTTATGATAAGATTTCGTGTGGGCCACGAATTTGGGTTGTTTTAGGAATGTGGGATACATTCCTAAGGTGTTTGGAAGTCTTAAGATTGCTTCTATCTGCATATAGAAGAGTCCTAAGCAGTTATGGAAAGTTTCGATTTGTGATTTGAGTAGGATTAGAGTCCTAGTTGAGATTTGGTTGGCCTAAGGGCTGGTTATATAAGTAAGGGAGGCCAGATCTTGTGGTTCACGACTTTGGGGATGTTCCTATTGTGTTCTATTGAATAAAATTCATAGTTTAAATGAACTTTTGTGCCTTGTTCATTCGACTTGTTCCGGACAAGTTTTACTCGTCGAGTTTCTGCACAACACTATCTTTCTTCGGTGATTTTATCATAACTCGAGTTTTACAGATCCAATTGACGTGATTCTTTTTGGGATTTATTAACAACTTGATTATCCATCATCTTTCAAAATTTCACGGTCATTGGATTTGTAGTTTCTGATCTACACGAGTTTATCTGCAGCATTCCGGAACTAATTTTCTCGGGTATGACAGATTGACCTTTGTTCGATCTTTTAATCGTAACTTGAGTTTCTCTCGACGGATTTGAGTGATTCTTGTTGTGTCATCTTTGTTACTTGATTCTCTCTGATATCTATCACTTTTTTCATGGTGAAACACGTTTAGATTAGTCTCACACATGATTTCTTTCACAGATCATTTTTCGACCGAGGGGTTTTCATTGCTTTCGCTTAAAAGTTTTAATTGACCATTCACCCCCCCTCTGGTAGCTTTTCACGTGCTATTCTATCCTACAATTGGTATCAGAGCCACGGTGCCTTAATCATTGTGATTTGCACGTGTTTTTGACTAATCATCATGGAGAAATACTCTGCCAAACCTTGTGTGTTTGCTGGTATTGATTTTTAGGTTTGGAAGGAACGCATGTAATGCATGGAGGCTTTCATCCCAGCCATGTCTCTAGACTTGTCCGGAGTTGTCCGACATCTAGCGGACTTGTCCATTTTCCCCTCTAACTAAAATCGGACTTGACTGGTTTTGGCCAGACTGATCTGTTTTCCCCTCTGACTAAGTTCGGACTTGTCCGATGTCTAATCTGGACTTGTCTGATATCTCTCTGACGAACTTTGGACTAGTCCGGCCTATTGCGGACTTGTCCGTGATCGAGATTTCGAAAGATCTTTTGTTCCATGACATGTTTTTGGGGTTTACCTTATGTGGGTCTAAGGATGTCGTGTCTAACTCTTTTTGGAGACCATGTGTGATGAGATCATGCATATTATCATTGCACAAATAAACATGGCACAATGTTTATTTGTTTGGGATCCTGGCTCAAGTGAATGTGCACTCTTATTTTATGGACAAGATCAAGATGGCGCACTATGTCGTCCACCACCTTGGCCTCCTCCATTCATGCATACAAAAAGATTTGATGGTGTTGCACATTTGGACCAACACAAAAGAGAAGATGAACTTGAGTCGAGGATGAATCCAATTCAAGAAGGGGAGGATGATGAGGACATCACTTCTATGGATACAAACAACACTCCATTGAACATACAAGATGCAATCAATAGAGTTCATACACAACAATTAATTTCAGAGGTGAACTCGTTCTTATATATTTCCTTATATGTTTTTGAGCATAGATTGCTACTTAATGATTTATTTGTGATTAGGATCCATGGAGAGGTTCAAGGAGTACTTGGAGGGAGTATTAGGGACGTGGAAGACCAGAGAATTCGTTCAAAGAAGATGGAAACCGAACCAAACTCCAAATCATATCAAACTCGGAGTCCAGGAGCAGTACGCACTAAAACGGACGCCCAGAACGCATACGAACTCCGTTTTGGACGTTCTACATATGCACGGAAAGGGGAGAGAATAACCTTTCCAATGGCGCTGGTCCCATGTCAAAATAACTTCGGAGCCGAAGGTAATCATTGAAACAAAATGAAGTACAGAATCTGTTAGGGTGCTGCGCCACCGTATTGGGCCATTGGGCCTTGTATCAAGTCTATGTCCATTATTTTCGTGTTTTAGGGTTAGCTCACGACCCCAAAACCCCCTTGGACGTCCTCCCACGTATATATACTTCATAGTAGCCGCTATGAACAATTGGGTTTTGCTTAGATTAGTCTTTTATATACAGTTTTGCTGTTCATCGGTTTGTGAGACCCCAACTCAGCAATTCAGATTGCTTCTAACTTGTTCTTGCTTGTGTTCTCGGTTGCACTTGCAGGGATTAGCCTTCTTGGCGAGTTCAATCGTGTGTAGCACGGTTGATAACCAACGGAGCGGTGGTGTAGTGATTGCAGGGGTTGTTCGTGTTCTACTCAAGAGCCTCGGATCATCAATGTCGAGATCTCCACATCAATCGACGTATCCATTACCTTTCGGAAGATCGGGACTCACCTTTTTCTTATCAATGTGGGACCCCACACCGACCTCCTCCCACCCCAAACT
Organism: Tuctoria greenei; assembly: GCA_036927565.1. NCBI lineage: Eukaryota > Viridiplantae > Streptophyta > Magnoliopsida > Poales > Poaceae > Tuctoria > Tuctoria greenei. The sequence goes on from JAYESD010000004.1 coordinate 54,279,441, forward strand.
TGAAATCCATCAAACCCTAGCCTTACACCCTTCTATAAACAACCCCACCACTTGACTTTACATCCTTTTGCCTCAATTGAAAGACCACAAACCGTAGTTCGTGGAGAGCCGCCATCAAGGAGGGAGAAGGAGATCCCGAGCAAGAAGAAGAAGAGGAGGAAACGAAAGAGGATCAAGTGATCAAGATCTCCATCAAATTTTCGTTCTTCATCAACAATTCACCTTCATGTACTTCATCAACCCTAGATCTCCAAGATCCAAGTTTTGCCTCCAAACCCTCGATTCATTGGGGTTCTAAACACCTGGTATACCTTCTACTTCCTCTTTCTCACGTGAATTCAACCCCGTTTCTCCAAATTCATGTCGATCTGGAAAACTTTAGTTTGTTGTTCCTGCGAAGGGCGGACTAGTCCGATTTTGCTAACTATTTTCTGCTGAGTTAAATCTAAATTGATTAGAATCAACTCCAAACCTGTGTGGACTTGTTAAAAACCATTAGAACTAGTTAGTAAACATCATTAACAATCCATTAACTAGTTTTGCTTCACATTTGCAATAATCATTCATGTCATGTCATATTGAGTAATATATGTGCACTTATTGATTATAATTCTTGTTTTGTATGTTTGTTGTGCGGATTAGACGGATTTGAGCTAGAGAGTACTGGGGAGGACCTCCAGTACCAGGATTTTGAAGGCTTTGAACAAAACCAAGCCCAAGAGCAAGGCAAGTGTCCTTGAAAATATTGATCCTGTTACGACAATAAATGTTTTGTTTTCAAAACTACATGCTTTTGTTAATTTGATGGGAATTTCTATAATAGGAAGTTTACTAGCTTTGATTGACCACCCTTGTCACATGGAATACACGGTAGAGAGTCGGGAAGGGCTTTTTACCTTTGCTTCGCTTAATTTATTTGGGATGGGAAAACAACTATACCATTTAATTATGCATTAACGAGATTATGATTAATATGAACTAGTGAATGTGATATTGTAATGGGTGATCTATGAAAGCCTGGTTTGTGGATGGGTTAGAAGACATGGTGGTTGCTTGCTTTAGATCTAAGGACCGATTCATGGGAAAATATGTCAGGACAACTGTGCTACCACGAGGCCAAGTATGGGTGCGGTGTAGCAGATTAATCAGAGCGCTGCTAGTATTGCGTGGATCATTTGGCGCACTGGGGAAGGAGAGTCGTACTGGGTTTGGATTTGTGGCGGGACTCCCTAGGATCCGAATGGCACAAGAGGGGGCCCTTGGTTGAAGATGTGCTATGTTGGAGACATCGCCACCGGTGAAACCTCAGTGGGTTTGTACATGCTAGTAGTCCCTTTGTAAATGATATTTTGTGATCTCTTGGCCATACACCTATGGTAGTGTTTTGGCATAATGGAGGTTTTCTTTAGTCGCCGACCGGTGATGAATCACAAACTTATGGGTAAAGTGGTACAAACTCTGCAGAGTTTTAAAAACTATGTGATAGTCGTGCTCCCGGTTAAGAGCACCTGGACAACTTCCATGATTAGAAGGAAATTAGGATTTGGTATGGTTTGGTTATGGTTTGGGAATTGGGATGGTTTGGTACCAGTTATGACTGGTTATGGAGTGAATTATGGTATTGGATATGGTTCATGGTAATGGTGATGGATATGGAATGTGGACCTGTACTATTGTAATCACTGTGGTTTATGATGGGTTTACTTCATATACATATAATATATTGCTTTTCAAATGTTTTAATGTACTGTTCAGCACTTAGCCATTATTATATTTGTCATTTGTATCAGGTACATGTCATACTTTCCACACTTGCTGAGTATGACATGTACTGACCCTTGCAATTCCCTCACAAATAGTTCCAGGTCAGGATTGAAAGTATAAAGGTGATAATGTGGAGTTCTAGGCTGTGTCTGCCGTCAGCTTTGCCAGTGGTGTTGCTTGGAGTCGCGCTACCCTATTTTCTTAGTTTTCTTATTTTGTTTAGCTCATAATTAGTTTATTTCTGCTGGATTAGTTCAAACTCGTCACTAATATTCATTAGAGCTTGTATTCGAGGATATTTTGAATTGCATAATAAAAAGTGGTTAATTAATCTTATTCTATGGTAATTTTCTATATATCCTTTTGTGAATGCACTCGTGTATGTGTGTTGAACGTCCTGGGCACACATATGTGTTCACTTGGTTCATTTTGGGACTAGGTGTTACAAAATGGTATCAGAGCCACAGGTTGACCGTAGGACGCAGCCTAGATAGATCAGACACTCTAGATCACATAGAGCACATAGAGCACTCAAGAATCGATGTGTTTTTGCTTGGTGTGTTGTTTGCTATGTAATGTTTGCTTGTGTGCTTAGTAGAGGATTGTGCGATGCTTTAGCATTTGCCACATCCACATAGGCTAGTATAGGTAGTTGCTTAGTTTCATATACCTTGATGCATATAGTTGGGGACGTTTTCCAAATTCTTATCTCTTGCTTTTCTTCAGATGGTGAGGACTCACAATGAGAGGTATGCCAATGATGAGGAGGAGAACAATGGGGCACCTCAGAACAACAATGGACAAGGACCTACCAGGGAGCTATCAACCTTGAGCAGCTATTGGCTATGCAATACCAGCTCATGAAGACCATGATACAAACTAAGAGACATCTGCAGGATGACAACAACAACAACAATCAGCCCCACATGCCTCCACCGCCACCACCACCTTCTCATAACCGGTTGGGAGAGTTCATGAGGACTAGGCCGCTGACTTTTGCTCAAGCTGATGACCCTATAGACACCGATGATTGGCTCAAGTCCGTGGAGAAGGAACTTGCAATAGTCCAATGTAGTGATCGGGAGAAGGTGCTATTTGCATCTCATCAACTTGTTGGGGCAGCTGCCGATTGGTGGGATTCACTAAGCAACGCCCATGAGAACCATGAGAGGATTACTTGCGCTGAACTCAAGGAGAGCTTCCTGAATGTAGTGTAGAGGGGGGGGGGGTGGATAGGCTTTTTGAACTTTTGTCGGATCCTGAAACACTTAACAAATCAATCAAATAAAGAGATATCGGACTAGTCCGATATTGTGCGCACTAGTCCGGTGTGCGCGAACTAAACGGTAAAAGTAAATTGACAATTCTATGTCTAGCACACTATGCAGTGGAAATCAGATTACAAGTAAAGTGTATTCAACCAATGAATTAGTATATTGCAATGATCAAGTATGATACAATGTTTCAAGGTGAATTTCACAATACTAGACAAAACCTAGATTATGATGAAAAGTAAAACAAAGATGCACGAGAAAGATTTTATCACGTGGTTCAATTCCCACGAATGAAACATACATCCAAGTTGAGGAGTCCACAGAGGACTGGGTCTGCACTAACGCTACCCTTGTCGAATCGACACGGAGGCTGATTCTCTTCCACTAACCACAAAGAGGCAAATAACCATGTTCAAGGGGCCTTTTCACAAGTTGAGGGCTCCCCAAGATTTACAACGAAGAACACCACCAAACAAACTCCAAAGATATGCAATAAACAACAAGACTGTGCGAGAGATTAAAACCCAAGGGCTCAAGATCGTGTGGAACAAGTCTCTTCTTTTGATCAATGCTAATCCTCAAAGATTTTATCTTTCTATGGTTACAATGTGTGGAGAGATGTATTTGGGCCCTTGGAAGGTGTGACGGTGCAAGGCATCGAGAGATATGGTTGTAGGGCCGTACACCTCCATTTATACTAGGGTTTCCAAAAGTTACCGTTATGGTTTGGGATGTCCGAACTAGTCCATGGTGGACTCCGGAATATTTCGGTGTGCGGCGTGTGGAAAACCCTAAGTGTTCAGATATGTCATACTTGTCCGAAAATCTGTGGACTAGTCCTTTCTGGGCTCTGGAGATGTTTGGACTAGTCCGGCATATATCAGACTAGTTTGGTGTGGTGAACCTCATGTAGAATTGAGGACAAGTCCGCACATGGAGGACTTGTCCGATTTTAGTCAGCGAGTTTCCGGTCGAGTTTGTGGTGATATCGGACTTTTCCGGTTTCGTGAAAAATTGTGGGACTAAGGACAAGTCCGGACTTTGAGGACTTGTCTGAATTTAGTTACAGACATATCGAACTAGTTTGATGGATATCGAACTTGTTCGTTTGTTGTGCAAGAGTGAAGTGTTGGGGACTAGTCCGCACAAGGGGGGGCATAGTCCGATTCTAATCAGAGAGATATTAGACTAGTCCAGTGTATATCAGACTAGTCCGGTTTTCCTGTGAATTGTGCAGTGAATTGAATTATTTGTTTAGTGAGTGAGATATCTTTTACTTGAGCTCTTGGGGTCTATTTCTCTAACGTACTCCATACGAAATAAACTATTATTTTCAACTCTTGAGCTCTTTTCCCTTTGGATCCTCATTCTCCATTCTTTTTGAGTTTTCCTCCTAATTTCTTTAAAACCTGCGCTCATCGCAACAATTTTGTTAGGATCTCATTTGTTTTTCATAAATCAACCAAAACTCACAAGGTATGCCTAGATTCACTTTCAATCTCCCCCTTTTTGGTGATTGATGACAACCAATTAAGATTTACACAAATATGATAAATGTTCAGATTTTCATAAAGTGTGCACATATGAACTTTGAGCAAAATAGGTAACGTAGACATAAGACATATGTGCATTCTTTATTCTGGGTTGTAAAACTACATGTGTGTGAGCAATAATCTTGATATGAATAAGATTAAAGCATCATCATAATGACATCAAGAATCTCAAGCATACATAGCAGTTTCAAACATAAACTATTGATCATAAGCGTGACATAGTCATCATTTCGCAGCACATGTCCATAAGCATAATGAGAGCATAATTAAAGTTTTACACCACCAAAAAGGAACACAAATAGAGCTCTCATCTCTCAACCTACTGCTAGTACCTAAGATTCCCCCTCAATCTCTCCCCCTTTGGCATCAAGGAACCAAAAAGAAGGAGAAGAGGGATCTAAACATCTTTGTAGCCTCACTCCGCGTTGTCGGTGCACTCATCTTCTTCATCTGCAGGCTGAGAAGGATGAAGGTGGGAGCCACTCATCGTGCCCCCAATTCCAAAGTAGGCAAGCTCAGGAGGTAAAAGAGGAGGAAGCTCCGAGAAGTCAGAGGCAGAGTCCTCTGAGATGACTGGACACCCAACAAGCTCAATCTCAAACTTTTGGCATATTGCTTTGATATTGTCCTTCACATACCACATTTCCTCTTTTCTTGCCTTTTTCATCTTGTGAACTTTCACCTCAGTCTTGCGGCAAGAACCAAATATAGCTGCCAAGTACTTCATAATGCCACTAGCTGATCTTTTGTTAGAAGGAGGGGCCCTAGTTCCAGAGGATGGCCTTGTATATTCTTGAGCTTTTTCTTTATGGTCCTCACTAGAGGCGGGTGAGGGAGCAGCTGGGAGAGAGGCTTGAGGAGGCTTCTGAGGCCTTAGAGGAGTATACTTTACATTCTTCACAAACTCAATTACTATCACTTTTTCAATCGTAAACATCAAGTATGGTGCATAGCCACAGGAGCTGTTTGGTGTGCAGGAGATGTTCACCATGTCATTCCAGTGTAGTCGAAGATGTCAAACTTCCTCTTCTTGCTAATCACTTTTATCAAGTTTCTCAAGTAACCTTGGACACTCCCAGCATCTCCATCCTTTGGAGCAATCATTTTCCGGAGCACTCTATTAAGAACCATGAAGAAGGACTTCATGTTCTTGGTTGAGGGAGAATTGTACTTGAGGCGAGTATCATAGAGAAAGTCCATCTTGTCCTTCTCCAAAACACCAATATTGTGAATAATGATCTCATTGCTGCCGGTGTCCTCAAGGTGTAGAAGCCTAGCAAACTCATCATAAGGAATAGTGTACTCGGATCCATGTGTCATCCAAGTCACTCTCTCTTCTTCATCGCTGGCAAAGTAGCAAGTTGCAAAGAATTCAGCGATGACCTCATCATTCCAGTTATACCAGAAAGCAAACAAGTCCTTGAGTCCTTACCTCTCCACAGCCTCTTTAATTCATCAAAGGCTTGACAGATCTTTCTCTCAAAGTGTGTCCAGTCGATCCATTGGCTGCGGACCACTGGAGTCTTCATCAGAAGGTACATGGTACTATAGTAGTCCTCGTGGAAGTTGCTCCAAAATCTGGGATCAACTGCATTTTTTGCCATCACTATAGGGATCAATTTTCTTCAGCTTCCAAGCCACATCACTTCCTTTACCATTGGAATTTTCCTTGAGGGGTCCATATTCCCCTGTCTTGGAGCAGTCATCTCGAGGGGGCCAATTGGGCCGGAGGCAATTCCTTTGCCTTTTCCCTAAGTTTGGCGTGGAGCTGCCGAACTAGGGCCAAACACATCTTGTTCTCTCGAAGTTGGTTTCTTGGTCGGAACCATTCGACGCACCCTAGGTGGGGTGGGCGAGGGGTCAGCGGTACGATCTTGTCTCTTCTTGGCTTGGCCCGTCGAAACGCGAGGCAAGGTCTCCTGGTCCATTTCGGCCTTGAAGTAAGAGATGTCATCATTTGAGCTCGACATTGTCCTGATAGGAAGGTTATACACGACATAGATAAGGATTGGAGGCAAGGAAAGGCATTGAGTAGAACAAGATTAGGGTTTTGTTCAGCTAACATTGGACTTGTCTGTTGCTCAGGTGCGGAATAGTTTGAGGTATCGAACTTGTCCACACTAATAACAGACTAGTCCGATATTTAGCTGCTCGAACCCTAACTAACAGGATAATGGAGTTTATCATTGCAAAAGTGGAGCAATGTAGTTGTAATACAACAAGGGAGCATGTATTGACAGGAGGAACTAAGCTATTTGAGCAAAGACAAGGGAAAATCAAAGGTGCTAGGGTTTGGAGTATAATCTTACCAAAACCTCTGATTCGCGGCGTTGAAGGAGTTTTGATGCGGACGACTCCATGGTCTTCGATCCCCTTGCAACGGAGATCAATTCCCACCAAAACTTCAGTGGATTTGATGGAGATTTCGTGAAATCGCCTTGGGAGCACTTGAGTGAGGAGAGAGAATCTGAGAGAAGGTTTGAGGAGGGAGAAGATTCGGGTTGCGCCGGCCTTAGGGTTATGCAGTCAAAAAATTGGACTAGTCTGTGGTCTTACCAGACTAGTTCGGTCTAGTTGACACTCTGCGGACTAGTCTGCATTGTGCAGACTAGTCCGGGGGTCCACGGTTACCAGAACAGAAACAAATAGACCTTTCGTATATATTCGAAGGTGCTTAAAAGGAAAATAGAGGGCAAAAACACACAAATATTCTTGATGAATACGATCAGTAATCGTACAACAATCAAGCTATGACCATAATTCACCAAGATCAAGTAATTAACATAGTTTTTCGGAGAAAAATAGAAAGAGATGAACTTTTTCAACACAATCAACATTATTTTGAAGATGGCATACAGGTATGCAAGTTTTCAAGCCACGTTCCGAGCATCAAGGATATTTAGTTCATTTCGGAGCTCACAAAAGTGTTTTTGATCAAGAGGCTTGGCAAAGATATCGGCTAGTTGTTTTTCAGTGTTGACATGGGAAATGGCTATGTCTCCTTTCGTTGAGTGATCTCTCAAAAAAATGATGTCGGATGTCTATGTGTTTGGTTCTAGAGTGCTCAACAGGATTATGGGCAATTTGAATGGCACTCTCATTGTCACAAATGAGTGGAATACGGCTCATATTTTAACTGTAATCCCTTAGAGTTTGTCACATCCAGAGGAGTTGTGCACAACAACTCCTGACTGCAACATAATCTGCTTCGTCCATGGATAAGGAAATGTAATTTTTTTTTAAGGACCAAGAAACTAGCGACCTACCTAGGAATCCGGCATAATCTGCATCGGAGTATCCAATGAGATTGAATTTTGAACCTTTAGGATACCAAAGGCCTAGGTTGTGTGTATGAACTAAATATCTCATGATCCTTTTAACGGGTGTGAAATGACATTCATTAGGATTGGCTTGAAATCTTGCACACAAACATACACCCAACATCATATCAGACATTGATGCACATAAATAAAGTAAGGAGCCAATCATGGAGCGATATACCTTTTGATCCATGTTTGGTCCGTCTTCATTGAGATCCAAGTGTCCATTTGTCGCCATGGGAGTCTATTGGCTTTGCTTTGTCCGTGCCAAATTTCTTGAGAATATCATGAGTGTACTATGTTTGGCTTATGAACGTCCCTTCCTTTTATTGCTTTACTTGGAATCTCAAGAAGTATTTCAGCTCTCACATCATGGACATCTCGAATCAATATGTCATAATCTTACTAAATTCTTGACAAAAAGATTTTTAGTTGAACCAAATATAATATCGTCAACATAGATTTGGCAAATGAATAGATCATTATAAAAATGCTTAGTAAACAAGGTGTAATCAGCTTGACAAATTCTAAAACCATTTTCAATCAAAAAATCTCTAAGGCACTCATACCAAGCTCTAGGAGCTTGTTTGAGGCCATAGAGAGCCTTACGCAGTTTGTATACATGGTCGGGGAACTCTTGATCTTCAAACCCAGAGGGTTGCTCCACGTACACCTCCTCCTTGATCGGTCCATTGAGGAAGGTGCTTTTCAGGTCCATTTGATAAAGCTTGAAATCATGGTGAGTAGCATATGCAAGTAATATACGAATCGATTCAAGCCTAGGTACGGAAGAAAAAGTCTCATTGAAATCCATACCTTCAACTTGTGAATACCCTATGGCCAGAAGTCGTGCTTTGTTCATTGTCACCACCCTGTGTTCATCTTGCTTGTTGCAGAAGACCCATTTAGTGCCGACGACATTGAACTTGGGTCTTTCGACAAGTTCCCACACTTTGTTCCTTTTGCAGTTGTTCAATTCTTCTTGCATCGCCACCACCCAATCCGGATCTTTTATTGCATATTCAACCCTATGTTGTTCCAAAGAGGATACAAACGAGTAATGTTCACAAAAATAAGCTATACGATATCGAGTTCTTACTCCCTTTTGGATGTCACCGATTATGTTGCCGACAGGGTGATCTCTTTGGATGCATTGATGTACTCTTGGATGGGGCACTTGTGATCTTGAATCATCATGGGCATCATCTTCTTCTCCCCCTGGATGGTTGCCTTCATTGATGTGTTGATCACCTTGGTCTTCTTGAGGTTGATATTGTGTGCAAACTCCCCCTTGATCATTTTCCTCCACTTGTGCTTCATCTCCTTCATTCGCATTTGGAGGTGGCACTTGTGGTCGAACATCGCCCAACACCATTCTTCTCAATGCTTGGCATGGAGCTTATTCTTGATCTTGCACACATTGATCAACTTGCTCTTCTGTGAGTAGTTCATACGAAATTTTCTAGAGCAACCGATTAAGATGGAGTCGACTTATGGCGTGACAAGCGGTGTAAACCGCTTCGGCCCAAAACCGGTTTGAAGTCTTGTATTCATCGATCATTGTCCTTGCCATCTCAATGAGGGTTCGATTCTTCCTTTCGGCTACTTCATTTTGCTGAGAGTAATATGGTGCTGAAAACTTGTGCTTTATCCCTTTTTCATCTAGATACTCCTCAACTTAGGTATTCTTGAACTCCGTTCCATTGTCACTTCGTATGTTCTTGATCTTCAGTGAGAATTCATTTTGAGCACGCATTATGAACTTTTTGAGGGTTCCTTGAGTTTATGTCTTATCATGCACAAAGAAAACCCACGTGAAGCGAGAAAAATTATCAACAATGACTAAACCATATTTGTTACCGCCGATGCTTATGTACGTGTGGACGGCTCCTAAGATATACTAACAAATCATCCCCGACAATAGTGCCAGAAATGCTTGTTGGTATTACTTACGCACCATTAACTAAACATATCCAACTGATGTGTCAGAAATTCTTGTTAACGGTTCTATTGGATCACAGTGAGTTCCGCAAGCGCATGGAGGTATCCTTGTAGCATTTCCCCTTAAGAGTATTCCCAAGGGTGTCATTTATTTGATCCCAAAGGAAGGCAGGAAAGAGATATAACAATCATCAAGTGGAAAGGGTAGAAAGGTCTAGGTAAGAATCTAGTAAGGATGGATAAAATAATAGTGGAGGTAGTTTGACACACACAAAACCATTCAAGTCTAAGGGGGATAAGAGGATCCTAGAGGTTAGTTAAGGTTGAGAGTTATGGAGGTACTCCTACTATGCTCTATTGTACATATACATAGTCTAAACTAATTATTCATAAGCTAGATAAATAGTGAATACTTATGTTATGTGGTTCAACATATCGGACACGGTATTACCCCTAGCAATACTAGGGCGACTCCCGCCAAGAGCCTGTGGCATAGCTGAACGTGGAGGATTACAAAGGACAGATAGGGCTTTCACCACCTACTGCCTACCTCTTCAATCTGTGGGTCTACGAGACATCCAATGCTACTTAGCTATCCTAGAACCATGCTAGCATATTAAGTAATTACCTTAAGATCCTAGGCACAATCCATCCTAAGGCAATGAATTGAATCATCACTGAACCAATGTTGATACACAACATAATTATCCATACTAACCAAGTTATGTTATAATTAACTAGACTATAGTGGGGGTCTATAGATTCTATGATAATGAGATATGTTCATGATGAAATAGTCATAGAAGCTATACCTCCACATACATGGACTCCACAATGAAACAAGAAACGCTTTTCCCAAGTATATGTATAAGTAGAGACTAAAGATACTATCTTTATTATGCATAAAGTCACAAATACAAGAAAGAATACATGAGTCATACGTTTCCCAATTGGTAAGAGAGAGACTCCTTACTCCTTTCCCAATTTGGACTTGGGACTAGAGACTATCCTCTCTACAACCTAACTCCTCTAAGACTATGGATGATAGTGTATACAATAGAGATGAAGCTCAAGTGGTGTCTGTTGAAGTGAGGGGTAGGGGGTCCTATTTATACTAGTGTTCAGGTTGGTTCCCGCCACCAAAAGTGCGCGAATCAGTCACCATTGCTCTAGGAAGCCGTGAGGAGCCAACACGTGGAGTTTGACCGAGTTTGGCACCAGGAAGAGGTCGGCCGAACCCCTGGTTCGGCCGACCTGGTCAAGGCACTAATTCTCGTGTGCTTTCTCCAAGTGGCTACCAGGTGGGTCCTATTGATGTATATGGGTGCAGCACTATTGGATCTCCTCAGATACTTCTGTTTGTGGGCCATTTGATCCATGGGATGCCACGTGTCATCGCCTGATTGGCTGGGATGATATTTTATAGGATTGGTCCCTCTACGTTTCCTCATTTCCTACATAAAATGATGCATACACATATTTCTCCAAGTCCAAGTGGAATTGGGTTAGATAGAAAGGTGATGTGTGCAAGAAATGACAAATCCTTCACATAATTGAGTTAAATTGATGGATGAAATTTGTATATAACAACCGTCAACAAACTCCCCCAAGCTAATCCTTTGCTCGTCCCGAGCAAAGTCAAGACTTTGGGTTGATGATCAGGAGTTGCTACAATGTCTTATTTTCAAAAGTATCTAATGCAGAACAAGATACTCTAAATAGTATTGCTGAAATTGGCTATGATACTCTACCTTTCTTAAGTTATCATTGGGCTTATGCTTTCTCATATTCATTAGTAGTTGAAAGGTAGAATAGCAAATGCAGCAACCTAGCCTAGAAATCAAGTTCCACTTAAATCCCGAGAATTCAGTTTAGATATTAAGTACATCAAATTGATTCTCTCAGTCACTCCTTTGTGGATAGTGGAAATATTTTCTAACCGAAGTATTGTGCCTCTACTATTGCTACTCAATTGATATGGCTTGTATGTGGAGCTTGGTAAGGAAAGTAAGTAGGCATATTTGCATCACATATATTGCTAAGTTAAAAGAGTAAGCCTTAGGAGAATTCAAATCAAAACTTTTTGATTCAAGACTAGTGAATGTGTGATGGAGTGGAAGTGGACGTGGATACTTGAGATAACTCCTTTTTGGTATAATCCCTCTTTCTTTTGCAGGGATGAAACATGGCTACTTTTCTTTTCTCTTTTTTTTTTCTCATGCTTATGATGTAAGCATGCTTCTTCTTTTTTTTTCATTTTCTTTTTGTAGCCATGTTTTCTACTCTCTTTCTTTGCAATAACTTTAAGAGAGTGCTAACCATGAATAGCATGGAGTTTCTCTTTTTATTGTGGAATGGTGGATATGATGGAATTTTGATTCCTTCTAGTGTAGAAGTATAGCATGTGCAAGTGAACTCTTGAATTCAAAAAGAGTTGAATGATTTCTCACATAGGTCTATACTAGTTTGACTAGGCTCAATATGAAAGCAAATAGCCTATGCATAAGGTGTTGTCTATGTATAAACATCATATGGCTTTGGTGGGTATTTCCAATCAATTGAGGGAAACTTAAATCTTTTTAGAATTTCTTCGGAAATGTAAGTTTTACTTTCAAACTAGGACTAGCAACCCTATTACCAATTCTAGTCTTGCAACAACCTAGAATTAGATCAAGTTTTTTCAACCCACAACATCCAAATTAAGGTAAAAGTATTTCAAACCAATGAAAGCAATATTCGGAGAGTAGTAAGTTGTAAACTAGAGACTTAGGAAAATAGAACAGAGCAACTATTCATCATTTCATATATGTGAATTCTAAATCATTCTTACCGCACTTCTTTATTTGATGAAAGCAAATCTAACCTATAATTTTTTTATTTTTTTTATTTTTTATGCAAGGTGGATGATGGATGGATGGAAAATAAATATGCAAGGAATGTGATACATGTTACCTCAAGTGGGGGTCCTCCCCCAAGCTTGTTCTTCAACTACCACCGTGATAAGGGTTGAACCCTTGATGACGGAAGTATGCTGCAAGATCGGCTTGGTGTTGTTGTAGCGCCATGTTGAAGTTGGTTAATTGAGCATCCATGTGTTGTTGCCAATCCTGGGTACCTTGAACATGCTCCTGTAGCGTGCTGTAGATGTCACCCGTTCTCACTTCAAGTTCTCCCATACGTCTAGTGAGGTCCGTACTTCCTTGGCTATAGTCATGATGACTTCTGGCCGAAAAGGAACGACGTCCTCTCATGGACGTTGGGGGCAAGCTGCTAGAGCGTGAAGAGGATAAGGGTTGATCCCTTTGCCATTCTTGCCAAGATGATCCCCCAGTCTCATAGGTTGGAGCTTGAGTCCATCCAGGCGCATAACACATTGGGTTCTCTTCCTCTTGGTATTCATGGACCGGAGAGATTATCGGTGGCATGCCTGTGGCTGCAGCCCTCGCACGATTCCTTGTTACCCTGCCAGAAACATTACTTCTTCTTGCTTCCTCAACGGGATGAAGATCAATGGTTAGCCTCTGGCATTTGTACAAATGAAAATCTGGGTTAGGTAATCGAATTTCATTGACAAAGCCGGGATAGAAAAATATAAAGGACCCATCTTGATCATGCTTAAGGGTATGTCCTTGCACTAAATAGTCTTCATCAATTAATTCTCTTTCAGTTTTAATATATTCAAATGAAGAGTACTTAAGAGCTCCTACCCTATCAGCAATATGAGTAATCAATGAAGTGCATTCAATTGGTCCTTATTTTGAAATGTAATCTAACCATTGTGTCATCATGGCTTTCATTGGAGCAGCATTTATCTTTCTAGTCATGGTAAACAAAATTTTCAATTCATCATCTCGCACAACCCTAACATCTCCCCTAGGAAACATAGTCATAGCCACCCATCTATGCATGAAGCGTAAGGTAGGGTTTGGATGTGGCTATTCCTAGGAGCCCTACATGTGACCTCACTAGTTAGCTCATGCCAAAAACTTTGTTTGTTAAACTTAGGCAAATTGTCTAAATCTAGCAAACACCGTTTATGGAAGCCTAGCATTCCACCTAATTCTTTCCATAGGATGTTGTATTCTTTTTGAAATAATCTAAAAGAAATACCGTCAAACCCTATCCTTAGCGTGCAAAGGAATTGGATAGTGAGAAGGCGTTAACCTTTCTCCTCTATGTGAGCAAAGTCATCAAATCCAATTGCATGCCAAATGGAAAGAAATTCGGAGTCCATACCTATCTTGGAGATCAAATGAGGATTGTAAGACTTGGTGTGGCGGAACTCACGATCTTGGAGAAGCCTGCATGCTTGATCTTCAACTTCGCTTCGTATGTCGAGGTCATTGTCATGAAGAAGTTGGTGTGCGTTGCGGCTCTCTTCCATGGCAGTGTCCCCACACACACTTCTCCTCCTTGGGCTTATACCCATGGAAGAGAGGCGTGCACTAGAACCTTCGTCATGGCTTGAGCTTGCAGCCTCCTTCCTCTTTCCGAACAACCTCTTTATGTCTTTTTTAATTCAACAAGCAAGAACAAAACAAGGCGAGAAAAATCCGAAAAGAAGCAATGTTTGGAAAACAAAACTCTCAACGAATTTTCTCCTCTTGAAAGCTTGAGTGTAAAATGCAAATGCAAACAAAAGAAAATCTTTTTGGGGATGGATTTGAGCAAGAGTATTGTAGTGAAGAGCAAGAAAAACAAGGTGAGCTAGAGAGTGACTTGGAGAGGTGTAAAATGATGTGGTGTGTGAAGAGAAGTGCTCCTCACATCCACAATTTATAGGGTGCACCTTCCAACGGTCACTTAGGGTTCAAACTGTAGCCATTGGAGGAAGGGGAGCCAAATTGGCTCCACTCCCTGTTCGGCCGACCAGGGGGTTTGACCGACCTGACAGGTGGCCCCCATGGTTCCCCTTTTGGCAAATGGCTCCCCAACGGCTATAACGTTAGCACGTTGGTGAAATGCCACATGTGCAGCTCAGAAAAAATTGTTTTTCAAATAAAAACCCTTTTTCAAATCCAACAAAAATTTTCTTTTGAAAAGAAAGAAAGAAAAAAAATGATAGTTGAGAATATAAGATTCTCAACTTGCTAGGAAAAATCAAATATGCAATGGGAAAATCCAAATGGAGTGGAAAAAGAAAGAAAAATAAAGTAGGATAGCTACAAATTTTTACCTATTGGCGTAGGTCTCACCACCGTCCGATGAGGTGGATATTCCTCTGTCTTCATTTCACATCCGGGCCCGTAGGGATGGGCTCAGACGGCTTTTCTTGCTTCTTCCGCTATTCCTTCTTTGGCGGCTTGGTGGACTTGGGCCTTCGGGAAGGTCCAGACGATTCCTTTGCCTTTGGATATCAGTGTGGTCGAAACGATGGATTCTCTTTGTAGATTAATCTTCTCATGAATGCAATGAGTGAGTCCACCTTTGGAGGTGTGACTTCGACCTCTATGATGTGTTTATCATTCGGCCCATACTTGATTCGAATCATGGAGCATTGTTCTGATTTTGGCCGAAAGTTAAACCTTTCCTCCTTGCCATTGATATCGATGTGGATTTTTCCAGCTCCCACATCTATGTGAGCTTTTGCAGTGCTGAGGAATGGGCGGCCAATAATGAGTGGTGTACCTCTCTCGGTGTCCATGTCTAGAACCACAAAATCCACGGGTATGAAGCTGTTCCGGATCTTCACCGGGACATCTTCAGCAATACTTGTTGGATAATGGACTGAAGGTCAGCCAGTTGTAGCAGCATTGGTGTTGGAGTCAGCTCTGTGAAGTTCAGCTGGTCGAACACAACCTTGGGCATCATACTAACACTTGCTCCCAAATCACAAAGTGCCTTGTCAAAGTGGTGAGCCCCAATTGAGCATGAAATGGTGGGACATCGAGGGTCCTTCTACCAGTTGCTCTCTCGTACGGAAATTATGTTGACATTTTCCATCAGAGGTTCTGGCTGGCCTGGCATCTTGCCATTCTACATCGAAGGAATAGCAGCTGCCAGCTGAGCCAACTGAGTCTCGAGCATCTTGATGAAGCTCATTTGATTCTTGAAGGCTGAGGATATTCCTTCCATCTTTGCATTGATATTCTCTAGGGTCTTGTCATTAGGTGACAGCTTCTTGGATAGGGCCTCATTGATCTTGAGATGTCTAATGGCAGGTTCTCTCAAGTTGGGCTGATTTCCAGGGCTGCCATTGTTGTTTTACCCTCCTTGAAAGAATGGGCGTTGTTGACCCCACCATTGACCTTCTGGATGATAGCCATTATTGTTGTTGAAATTTCCGTTATTGGTGAGGTATAAGGCATCCTCACAAGTTTCTGGGCAATCATTGCCATATGACCCGTGTTGCCACAGACTTCACACGTGATGTGAGAGTCTAAGGCATAGGCATTGCCGGACACTTCACCACTGGCTTGTCCATCAATTTTCTTCTTTAGGAGGTCCAATTTTGCAGCAATCATGTCCACCTCCTTCAAGGTGTGCATGCCTCGCTGTCGGGTATGGAGATGCTCATTGTTCCATCCCATGTTGGACACCATCTTCTCAATCAGATCTTTAGCTTTTGGCACCGTCAATGAGAAGAAGGCTCCTCCAGCAGCAGCATCCAAATGGTCACGGGCTGATGGGATCAGCCCATTATAGAAGTTCTGAATAAGAAGCCAATCATCCATCCCATGGTGGGGACAGGCTAGGATGTACTCCTGAAGCCTTTCCCATGCCTTGGGAAAAGATTCCTTGGGCTCTTGTTGAAAGCTGGAAATCCTTCCATGTAGGGCATTGGTTTTGCCCAACGGGAAGAATTTGGCAAGCAATGCCGTGGAACATTTCTCCCAAGTGTCTACAGCACTTCGGTTCGTGTAGAACCACTGTTTTGCTCTCCCAAGGAGGGAGAATGGGAACAGTCTCAGACGGACCGCATCCGGAGACACGTCCTTGATCTTAAAAGTGTTGCAGGAGAGATTCGGGATCTTCAACAAAGTTTTACGGCAGGCGGAACCAGACATACACTACCCTGTTTTTACATTAAAAATGTAAAAACAAAGAATGGTTATCCTACTAAAATCCTACCCAGGGTTCTATCCTATTCACTCAACCATGTTATATATCTATTTGCCTTCCCCGGCAATGGCGCCAGAAATGCTTGTTGACGGCTCCTAAGATATACTAACAAATCATCCCTGGCAATAGTGCCAGAAATGCTTGTTGGTATTACTTACGCACCATAAACTAAACATCTCCAACTGATGTGTCAGAAATGCTTGTTAACGGTTATTTTGGATCACAAAGTGAGTTCCGCAAGCGCACGGAGGTATCATTGTAGCATTTCCACTTAAGAGTATTCCCAAGGGTATCATTTATTTGATCCAAAGGAAGGCAGGGAAGAGATATAACAATCATCAAGTCGAAAGGGTAGAAAGGTCTAGGTAAGAATCTAGTAGGGATTGATAAAATAATAGTGGAGGTAGTGTGACACACACAAAAGCTTTCAAGTGTAAGGGGGATAAGAGGATCCTAGAGGTTAGTTAAGGTTGAGATTTATGGAGGTACTCCTACTATGCTCTATTGTACATATACATAGTCTAAACTAATTATTCATAAGCTAGATCAATAGTGAATACTTATGTTATGTGGTTCAACACATCGGGCACGGGCTTACCCCTAGCAATACTAGGGCGACTCCCGCCAAGAGCCTGTGGCATAGCCAAACGTGGAGGATTACAAAGGACAGACAGGGCTGTCACCACCTATTGCCCACCTCTTCAATCCGTGGGTCTACAAGACATCCAATGCTACTTAGCTATCCTAGCACCATGCTAGCATATTAAGTAATTGATGAGGACATCACTTCTATGGATACAAACAACACTCCATTGAACATACAAGATGCAATCAATAGAGTTCATACACAACAATTAATTTTAGAGGTGAACTCGTTCTTATATATTTCCTTATATATTTTTGAACATAAATTGCTACTTAATGATTTATTTGTGATTAGGATCCATGGAGAGGTTCAAGGAGTACTTGCAGAGAGTATTAGGGACGTGGAAGACCAGAGAATTCGTTCAAAGAAGATGGAAACCGAACCAAACTCCAAATCGTATCCAACTCGGAGTCTAGGAGCAGTACACACTAAAACGGACGCCCATGACGCATACGAACTCCGTTTTGGACGTTCTACATATGCACGGAAAGGGGAGAGGATAATCTTTCCAATGGCACCGGTCCCATGTCAAAATTCCTACGGAGTGGTCGGGAATCGTCGAAATAAAATCAAATACAGAATCTGTCAGGGTGCTGCGCCACCATATTGGGTCATTGGGCCTTGTATCAAGTCTAAGTCCATTATTTTCGTGTGTTAGGGTTAGGTCACGACCCCAACACCCCCTTGGACGTCCTCCCACCTATATATACTCCATAGTAGCCGCCATGAACAATTGGGTTTTGCTTAGATCAATAATATCGCCGTTTTTCGGTTTGTGAAACCCCAATTCAGCAATTTCAGATTGCTTCTTCTACGTTCTTGCTTGTGTTCTCGGTTGCACTTGTAGGGATTAGCCTTCTTGGCGAGGTCAATCGTGTGAAGCACGGTTGATAACCAACGGAGCGGTGGTGTAGTGATTGCAGGGGCTGTTCGTGTTCTACTCGAGAGCCTCGGATCATCAACGCCGAGATCTCCATCAATCGACTTACCCATTACCTATCGGAAGATCGGGACTCATCATCTAATCTTTTACTCATCAATTGGTATCAGATTTCCAGGTTGCCCATTAGGTAATTCATCTATCCATTACATTATTTTTGTTTTTCATACCTAGAGTCCACAAAAAAAGCCACAAAAAAACTTGCAGTTTAGTAGATCTGTTCATTACTTTGTCCAAACCACATTGAGCCTTTGCAACTTTGTTATTCAGTTTGGTTTTGTTGAGTTTGTGTCCGTTGTTGAGTCATATTGCTGGTTTAGAAAGTGTTTTTGGTCTTAGTTTGAGTTTTGCATTGTGTGATTCATCCTTTTAAGTCACGTCATCACGTCCAGATTAGATTCGCCTCTGTCCAGTTCGGTATTTTCGTCATATCTCGCTCATACGAACTCGGATTTTAGAGTTCTTGTACTTTCTGGAAAGCTTAAGAAGTTTTCTATAACTTTCTTATTCATCATTCTCCCAGAAAATGTAGTTATCAATATCGAAATTGCATTAGATCTGAATCTGTTATTGATCTAGAAATTCTGAACAGTCTGTATTTCGGGGGCAATATCTCATATTGTTCTTATCCAAAATAGATCTTCCATATACTGAAATTAAAAAGGAGAGATAGATATATAATATTTCTGTTTAAAGTTTTTAGATTTGGGGACTATAAAGGTGCTTAATTGTCCTTAGAATATTGAGCAGAAAATCTGTAACAGACATACGAGATATCTTTGAGTGTTTGCATTGTGTTCTTCTTTTGCAGCACATTCTGAAAAAAAAAAGAAAAAAAAAGGCAAGTGCAAAAGAAGATACAAAAGCCGCACAAAAAAGGAGAAAAAAAACAACAAAAAAAAACAGAAGTGCTTGCATTCTTTGTGTCATCTAGTTTTGTCTCATGTCTTGCTAGCTTGAACTATTAGGAACACATTTAGGCCAGCAACTTTGACAAATACTTTGGACACTTATTCAACTTTACTATCTGATTTCATTGTTGCTAATCCTTGCTACATAGAAAGTGCCATCCAAGCTACACCTTACTCTTGATCAGAATCGATACACCTTTGCAATCATCCCACGCTTCATTGGTTTCTTCATACCGTCCACCGTTTACCACCTGCAGTGTCGGTAAGAACACTTGTAAGAGCGTGGTAAGACGCTTGAGAGTGTGTGATTCCACTTCCACTTTTCCATTATCCTTTGTAGTTGATAGGGATAACATATTTTTTGTGTTGTCTTCTGTTTGCTACTAACAATGTCAGGTAAAAGCAAGAATCATGCATTATATGCTGAGATGATGGACATGATGAAGACGGCGATAGAGTTGCTCACTAAAAATCAAACATCAACCAAGGATTCACATGACATTCAGACCACCTTTACAACACCTTCCACAAGAAGTAATTACATTCTCCCATCTCTTCCTTCTTATGATGGTTTTGGTTACGATGAATATATTGCTTGGGAAATAGAGTTGGATAAAATTTTTGGAAAATGTCATATGTGTGAGAGGAGGAAGATTAGAAATGTTGCAAGTGCATTAGTAGGTTGTGCATTAACTTGGTGGAACAATTTAAATGATTTAGAAAAACCTCGAACATGGAAAGATATGAAAATTCTTATGCGAGAAACATTTACTAGTGTATCCAATTGCAAATATGAAATACATGAGCTTGAGAAGAATTTTCTTGTTGTACCTCCTCCTATGCCTAACCTTTTGCAGGAACAAGAACCAATAATTGTAGAAAATCCAAAAGCGAATGAGGTGTTCAACAACTCCTGTGAAAATTCAGATCTATCAATTCATTTTTCACCCACAATTACTGCTGAAAATGAGAATAAAGGTAACGAATATCACAACACACTTGTTGAAGGTGAGAAGTTTTTGGATGTTCTGAATTTTTTCACCAATCATGCTATTGTCGAGGAGCGACTAGTGGAATCTTTTATTGATACACCATTGCCACATGTTGATTTTCCTGCTGATCCTTCTGTTAAGAAAGAGTTGTGTGCTGATAACTCTATTATACCTATGCAAAAACAAGTTAATGTACAAGATGATTGTGTTTTGAATTCACCTACTTGTGCTGAAATTCATAATTTGATAACCGCTACTGCTGAAAATGATGAGCTGAAATTTTTGTCTTCTCTAAATACTTTGGGTTATATTGAATTTGACACTCTTTGTGATCTAAATATTGTAGAGAGGAGAATATTTTCACAATCTGAATTGCCTTTATCAAGTAGAAATATTTTTCATGCTATAGGCAACTATGAAGATAGTGGTGAATTTATGGTGCATAAAGTTTATATATGTTCAAATGTGCAAGCTCCTTTTGTGCTGCAACAACATGGTGAAATGAATGGATGCACTAACACTAATAATGTATTGTCAAGTTTTTCTAGCATTTTTTTATTGCAGCAAGAACAAAAAATAAAAAAGAAGCATTGTTCATTGCGGTTGTGCAATATGGACAGTGTTCATTCTACCCCCAAAGCAATCCTTTTTCCCGGACATACGAGCAAGCCAAGGACGGCTTGTCATAAAGAAGGGGAGAATGACGAGATCATGCACATTATCATTGCACCTACAAATATGGTACAAAGTTTATTTGTTTGGGATCCTGGCTCAAGTGAATGTGCGCTCTTGTTTGGACAAGATCAAGATGGTGCGCTATGTCGTCCGCCACCTTGGCCTCCTCCTTTCATGCTTACAAGAAGATTTGCTGGTGTTGCACATATGGACCCACACATGATAGAAGATGAACTTGAGTCGAGGACGACTCCAATTCAAGAAGGGGAGGATGATGAGGACATCACTTCTATGGATACAAACAACACTCCATTGAACATACAAGATGCAATCAATAGAGTTCATACACAACAATTAATTTCAGAGGTGAACTCGTTCTTATATATTTCCTTATATGTTTTTGAACATAAATTGCTACTTAATGATTTATTTTTGATTAGGATCCATGGAGAGGTTCAAGGAGTACTTGCAGAGAGTATTAGGGACGTGGAAGACCAGAGAATTCGTTCAAAGAAGATGGAAACCGAACCAAACTCCAAATCGTATCCAACTCGGAGTCTAGGAGCAGTACACACTAAAACGGACGCCCAGGACGCATACGAACTCCGTTTTGGACGTTCTACATATGCACGGAAAGGGGAGAGGATAACCTTTCCAATGGCACCGGTCCCATGTCAAAATTCGTACGGAGTGGTCGGGAATCGTCGAAATAAAATCAAATACAGAATCTGTCAGGGTGCTGCGCCACCATATTGGGCCATTGGGCCTTGTATCAAGTCTAAGTCCATTATTTTCGTGTGTTAGGGTTAGGTCACGACCCCAACACCCCCTTGGACGTCCTCCCACCTATATATACTCCATAGTAGCCGCCATGAACAATTGGGTTTTGCTTAGATCAATAATATCGCCGTTTTTCGGTTTGTGAAACCCCAATTCAGCAATTTCAGATTGCTTCTTCTACGTTCTTGCTTGTGTTCTCGGTTGCACTTGCAGGGATTAGCCTTCTTGGTGAGGTCAATCGTGTGAAGCACGGTTGATAACCAACGGAGCGGTGGTGTAGTGATTGCAGGGGCTGTTCGTGTTCTACTCGAGAGCCTCGGATCATCAACGCCGAGATCTCCATCAATCGACTTACCCATTACCTATCGGAAGATCGGAACTCATCATCTAATCTTTTACTCATCAATAATTACCTTAAGAGCCTAGGCAAAATCCATCCTAAGGCAATGAATTGAACCATCATTGAACCAATGTTGATACACAACATAATTATCCATAGTAACCAGGTTATGTTATAATTAACTAGACTATAGTGGGGGTCTATAGATTCTATGATAATGAGATATGTTCATGATGAAATAGTCATAGAAATTATACCTTCCACATACATGGACTCCACAATCAAACAAGAAACGCTTTGCCCAAGTATATGTATAAGTAGAGACTAAAGATATTATCTTTATTATGCATAAAATCACAAATACAAGCAAGAATACATGAGTCATACCTTTCCCAATGTAGGATTGGGAAGAGAGAGACTCCTTACTCCTTTCCCAATTTGGACTTGGGACTAGAGATTGTCCTCTCTAAAACCTAACTCCTCTAAGACTATGAATGATAGTGTATACAATAGAGATGAAGCTCAAGTGGTGTCTGTTGAAGTTAGGGGTAGGGGGTCCTATTTATACTAGTGTTGAGGTCGGTTACCGCCACCAAAAGCACGCAAATCAGTCACCATTGACTCCAGGAAGTCGGGAGGAGCCAACACGTGGAGTTTGACCGAGTTTGGCACCAGGAAGAGGTTGGTCGAACCACCGGTTCGACCGATATGGTCAAGGCACCAATTCTCGTGTGCTTTTTCCAGGTGGCTGCCAGGTGGGTCCCATTGATGTATATGGGTGCAACACCATTGGATCTCCTCGGATACTTCTGTTTGTGGGCCATTTGATCCATGGGATGCCACGTGTCATCACCTGATTGGCTGGGATGATATTTTATAGGATTGGTCCTCTACATTTCCTCATTTCCTGCATCAAATGCTGCATACACATATTTCTCCAAGTCCAGGCAGAATTGGGTTAGATAGAAAGGTGATGTGTGCAAGAAATGACAAATCCTTCACATAATTGAGATAATGTAACACCCTCATTTTCATGCATCATGCCCTACACACACTCATATACATGTTTAACATTTACCCACAACAAGAGGAACGAGTTTAAAATTGATTTGGAGTATTTAAAATTGATTTGGAACAAAACCGCACTTAAAACACAGGAAAGTGCGGACTAGTCCGATTTCTCTCTGACTAAAAACGGACTTGTCTGTTTTTGCTGCGGACTAGTCCGATTTTGCCTCTGGAAACTTTCGCACTTGTCCGATTTTGTGCAGACTAGTCCGATATTCCAAGAATCCTTGAAAATTTGCTATGTCCCTGGACTTCTCCGGACTAGTCCGGTGTTCCAGCGGACTTGTCCAATTTCCTCTCTGTTTAAAGTCTGACTTGTCCGATTTTTGGCCAGACTTGTCCGATTTTCTCTCTGGACGACTTCGGACTAGTCCGGTCCTTTCCGGACTTGTCCGATATTTCGCGACTCCGAGTTGATCTTTTGTTTTACGACTTGTTTCTTGGGTTTCACGTTAAGCGGGCCTAGGGACGTCGTGCCTAACTCTTTTAGACCCATGTGGGACTCTAAACCGGCCTCTACTCATCCCAAACTCGAAATCCATCTAACCCTAGCCTCCACCTATATATAAACGACCCCACCCCTTGGTTTGACATCTATTTGCCACTTTTCCACCCACCCAAACCCTAGTTCGTGGGGAGCCACCATCAAGGAGGGAGGAGAAGATCCCAAGCAAGAAGAAGAAGACAAGGAAACGAAGGAGGATCAAGATCTCCACCAAGCTCTCGTTCTTTGTCACCAATTCATCTCCAAGTTCATCACCAACCCTAGATCATCAAGATCCAAGTGTTACCTCAAAGTTTCTTGATTCATTCGAGTCCTAAACACCTGGTATACCTTCTATTCTCTTTCCCTTGCGTGAATTCAACCCCAAATCTCCAAATTTACGTCGATCTAGAAAACCCTAATCCGCTGATCTCGCAGAGTGCGGACTTGTCTGGTCCCTGGCGGACTAGTCCAATCTTTCTGGTTAAATTCAGTTGAATTAATTCTAAATTTTGATCTAATCACATCCAAACCTGTATAAACTTGTTAAAAGCTATTAGAACTAGTTATTGATCATTAAAAGCAATCTGTTAACAAGTTCCACCTTGCATTTGCATTAATCATGCATGTCATGTCATCTTGAGTAATATTTGTGCACTCTTTGATTGTGTTTCTTGTCTTGTATGTTTATTGTGTGGATTAGACGGATTTGCGCTAGAGAGTGCCACGGAGGATCTACAGCACCAAGAGTTTGAAGGCTTTGACCCTAATCAACAGCAAGAGCAAGGCAAGTGTCCTTGAAGCATGTTGATCCTATTTTTAAAATAAATGTTTTGTTTGTAAATTGCATGCTGTGTCAATTTGATGGGAACCCTATGATAGGAAGTTTACTAGAATTGTTTAACCACCCCTGTCACCTGGAATTTATGGTAGAGAGTCAGGAAGGGCTTTTACCTTTTTGCTTTGCTTGATTAATTGGGATGGGAAAATAACACTACACATTTAATTATGTATTAATGATATTCTGGTTAATGTGAAATGGTCGAAACGGTATGGTAATGGGTGATCTAAGCAAGCCTGGTATGTGGATGGGTTGGATGTTATGGTGGTTCGCTTGCTTTAGATCTAAGGACCAGTTCATGCGAGAATAAGCCAGGACTACAGTGCCACCACGAGGCCAAGTATGGGTGTGGCGTAGCTGATTAATTAGGGCTTTGCCAGTGCTATTTGGACCATTAAGGATGCTCGGGGAAGGGGTAGTCAGATTGGGTTTGTTGATGATTGGTGGGACTACCCTGGGATCCGAATGGCTCAAGAGGGGGCCCTTGGTTGAAGATGTGCTCAGTTGGAGGCATCGCCACCGGTGAAACCTCAGTGGGGTCTAAATAGGCTAGTAATCCCTTTGTAAAGGCTATTTTGTGATCTCTTGGCCACACACCAACTGAAGTGTGAGACTGCATAATAGAGGTTCTAGTCATCGAAAGGTGATGAAATCACAAACACGTGGGTAAAGAGGTACAAACTTTGCAGAGTGTGTCTAAAAATATCATGATAGCCGTGCTCCCGGTTATGAGCATCTGGACAACTTCCATGATTAGAGGGAACTCAGTATTGGGATGGTATTTTGGATGGTTATGGTTTGGTAATGGTTATGGTTGGTTATGGATTTATTTTTGGTATTGAATATGGTTATTGGCAATGGCGAAATCTGGAATTATTGATGATGTTAGTGAATTCAGACTTGTATTATGATATTACTTATGACTATGATGGGTTTACTTCACATACATATAATATATTGCTTTTCAAATGTTTTAATGTACTTTTCAGCACTTAGCCATTATTATTGTCGTCATTTGAATCAGCCACATGTCATATTTTCCACACTTGCTGAGTACGACATGTATTCACTCTTGCAATCCCCCCCAACAGTTGCAGGTCAGGATTGGGAATTTAATGGTGATAATATGGAGTTCTAGGCCATGTCCACCATCAGCTTTGTCTCTGGTGTTATTGGAGCTGCGCTATCCCTTATGCTTAGTTTGCTTAGTTTGCTTAATTAGTTTATTTCCGTTGCATTAGTTGAACTTGTCATAAATATTCATTAGAGTTTGTATTCGAGGATAATATGGTTTGTGTAATAAAATTTGGTTAATTAATCTTGTCTTGTGGTAATTTTCTGTATACTCTTTTGTGAATGCACTCGTGTATGTGTGTTGAACATCCTGGGCACACATATGCGTTAGCTTGGTTCTTTTTCGGAACCAAGCGTCACAGTTAAGTTGATGGATGAAATTGGTATACAACAGCCGTCAACAGTAAGCAATATGACCAAATAGGTCCATGTGAAGGAGCTCAAGCGGTCTTGTTGTAGTCATGACATTCTTCGAGAGATGGGGGTGCTCCTACTTGCTTTCCGACTCGGCACACGCTACAAGGCTTGTCTTTCTCAAAAACCACATCCATTAAACCTCGGATGTGATCACCTTTACGGAGTTTTTGAAGATTACTCACACCAACATGTGATAGACGTCCATGCCACAACCAACTAGTGACACCCAGTTTCGAAAATGAACCAAGTGAATGCATATGTGTGCCCAGGACGTTCAACACACATACACGAGTGCATTCACAAAAGGATATACAGAAAATTACCACAGCACAAGATTAATTAACCACTTTTATTACACAATTTATACTATCCTAGAATACAAGCTATAATAAATATTAATGACAAGTTGAACTAATGCAGCGGAAATCATCTAAACTGAGCAAACTAAGCAGCTCAGTAGCATAAGCAAATATGGTAGCACAGCTCCAATCAACACCACAGGCAAAGTTGACGACAGACACGGCCTAGAACTCCGCATTATCACTGTTATACTCCCAAATCTGACCTGCAACTGTTGGTGGGGGAGTTGCAAGGGTGAGTACATGTCGTCCTCTGCAAGTGTATAAAGTATCACATGTAGCCGATTCAAATGACGAATATAATAATGTCTAAGTGCTGAAAAGTACATTAAAACATTTGGAAAGCAATATATTATATGTATTTGAAGTAATCCCACCACAAAACATGAAGTTACCAAAATACCAGTCCATTAACCATACTCAATACCAGAATTTAGTTCATAACCTGTCATAACCATGTTATCAACTAATACCAGTACCAAACCATAACCATTACCAAACCATCCCATGTCCAAATTTTCCTTCTAATCATGTAGGTCATCCAGGTGCTCATAATCGGGAGCACGACTATCATGATAGTTTTATTAGACTCTGCAGAGTTTGTACAACTTTACCCACATGTTTGTGATTTTGTCACTCGTCAGCGACTAAAAGAAAACCCTCCATTATGCCAATCACTACCATAGGTGTATGGCCAAGAGTTCACAAAATAGCCTTTACGAAGGGACTACTAGCATGTACGTACCCACTGAAGTTTCACCGGTTGCGATGTCTCCAACTGAGCATATCTTCAACCAAGGGCCCCTGCCATTCGAATCCCAGGGAGTCCAGCCAACCAAATCCAAACCCTGACTCCCCTTTTCCTGTGCGCCAAATGATCCGCTCAATACTAGCAATATCCTAATTAATCAGATACTCCGCACCCATACTTGGCGTTGTGGTGGCACTGTTGTCCTGGCTTATTCTCGCATGAACTGGTCCTTAGATCTAAAGCAAGCAACCACCATGTCTGCCAACCCATCCACATACCAGGCTTGCTTAGATCACCCATTACAATATCATATTAACCTGTTCATATTAACCATAATTTCTTAATGCATAATTAAATGTGTGGTGTTGTTCTCCCATCCCAATTAATTAAGCGAACAAAAAGGTAAAGAGCCCTTCTCGACTCTCTACCGTGAATTCTAGGTGACCAGAGTGGTTAAACAAAGCTAGTAAACTTCCTATCATAGGGATCCCCATCAAATTGACACAAGCATGCAGTTTTGAAAACAAAACATTTATTGTCGAACACAGGATCAATATGTTCAAGGACACTTGCCTTGCTCTGGTTTGATTGGGATCAAAGACTTCAAATTCTTGGTGATGGAGGTCTTTTGCAGCACTCTCTAGTGCAAATCCTTCTAATCTGCACAATGATCATACAAGACAAGAATCACAATCAATAAGTGCAAATATATTACTCAATATGACATGACATGCATGATTAATGCAAATGCAAAGCAAAACTAGTTAATGAGTTGTTAATGATGTTTACTAACTAGTCCTAATAGCTTCAAAAAAGTTTGGAACATGTTTGGAATTCATTCAAACTAATTTAGAATTTAATTCAACAAAAAATAGATCGCAAAATCGGACAAGTCTGCAGAGACCGGACTAGTCTGCCCTTCGCAGGAATGGCGAACTAGGGTTTTCTAGATCGATGTGAATTTTGGGAAATAGGGTTGAATTCACGTGAGAAAAAGGAAGTAGAAGGTGTACCAGGTGTTTAGAACTCCAATGAATCAAGGGTTTTGGAGGCACTACTTGGATCTTGTTGATCTAGGGTTGATGAAGAACTTGGAGGTGGAGTGTTGATGAAGAACAAAACTTGATGGAGATCTTGATCACTTGATCCTCTCTCGTTTCCTCCTCTTCTTCTTCTTGCTCAGAATCTCCTTCTCCCTCCTTGATGCCGGCTCTCCACAGTACTAGGGTTTTGGTGGACTTCAATTGAGGCAAAAGGATGCAAGGTGAAGGGGTGGGGTTTTTTATATAGAGGTGGAGGCTAGGGCTTCGATGAGTTCGAGTTTGAGATGGGTAGAGGCCGGTTTGGGATCCCACATGGGCTCCAAAAAGGAGTTAGACACGACATCCTTAGGCCCACTTAAAGTGAAACCCAAAAACAAGTCATGAAACATAGGATCAACTCGGAGTTACGATTTATCGGACAAGTCCGCAAAAGGGCCGGACTAGTTCGAAGATAGATAGAGAAATATTGGACAAGACCGAACTTGATCAGAGAGAAATTAGACAAGTCTGGCCAAGACTGGACAAGTCCGATTTTAGTCAGAAGAAAAACGGACAAGTTCGCTAGAATACCGAACAAGTCTAGGGACTTAGCAAAATATCCAAGGAATTGGGATACCGGACTAGTCCGCAATGGACTGGACAAGTCCGAAAGTGTCCAGAGAGAAAAACAGACTAGTCCACAGCAAAAACGGACAACTCCGACATAGGTCAGAGAGAAATTGGACTAGTCCACACCGAAAACGGACTAGTCCGCACTTCCTAGAATTCTTAAGTACGGTTTTGCTCTAAATTTATTTTAAACTTGTTTCTTTTTATGTGGATTAACTCTAAACATGTATTAGAATGCATGCAATGCATGATGCATGAAAATGAGGGTGTTACACAACCCATGTTGGTCTTTGCAATCAAGCATGTGTCAAGTTCGACTTTATCTTTGATGAAGTCGACTAGATAAAGTTTTCTCTTTAATACACCCTTGAATACAACCGAGTAATCACTCCTTCTAGAGATGGTCACACCCTCATTAGTGAATAAACAATTTTAACTTTTGTCACACAATTGAGATATGGACAAAATGTTATAATCCATGTAATCAGCGTGTAAAACATGAGAAAGAGTATGTTTTGATGAAATTGCAATTTTACCTGTACCAGGCACCCTTCATTGACTGCTATCACCAAAGTAAATCCCTTCGCTTGGATTTTCATTTTCTTCATATTCCACGAACATTCTTCTTTCTCCGGTCATGTGATTTGTGCATCTACTATCTAGCACCCATTTAGCTGCACCGGATGAATAGGCCTGCAAAAGACAAATTATGCCTTGGTCTTAGGTACCCAAGCTTGCTTGGGTCCTTTGAGGTTACTCATAGGTGATTTGGGCACACACACAGGAGACTTGGTGTTCCCCTGGTGTGGCCCAACATATTTGGCATAAAATGTTCCAATATTCTTTTTCATAAGTACATATGAAGCATCAAATGTTCTAAATAAAACTTGTTGTTCATATGTGTTACAATGTTAAACTTATCAGCACTATTAAGTTTTCTAACTTGAGAGGTGTTTCCCTTGACAATGACAATGCGTTCCTTGATATTCTTGTGGCTTCTAGCATTATGCTTTTCACCATACGAACACCCAATGCCATATTTGACATTAGGTGGCCTTGTGATCGAGTATGCACTACGTGTATACTAGAACTTCTCCTTATCAAATATGCCATTGTGGGAAGGTTGCTTGTCCTTTGTCAAGGTTGGCTTTTCATTCAAGTTAATGTCATTTTTAGCGCATTTACAAGCAATAACCGTTTTTGATTTTATATGTTGAGAAGATGAGCTTGAGGGGGCTGAAGAACCACTTTGCTTGAGTGACTCAACTTGTACCTCAAGAATCTTTTTAACTTTCGTCAAGTTAGCAAGTTTGTTCTTGATGGTGGCATTTGAGTCGTTTAACTTCAACCAAGCTTCCTTTCTTGAAGCTAACTCAAGTTCTAGTGATTTGCTTTGCCCCTTCTAAAGTTCAAGAAGCTTTTTGATCTTAAGATATCCTTCCTTTTGGAGGATGATCATATCTTCTTGACGATCAACTAGCTCCTCCTTATCAACAAGCTTATCCATCAAGAATTTCATCTTAGCAGCAGTTTTCTTGTCCAGACCTCTAATCATGTCTTCATCATCACTAGAATTATCACAATCACTAGAAAAAGAATGCGAGGAGGAAGATTTAGTTGTTACCTTACTTGGCCATTATACATGTGTTGTCGTTGTCCTTCCATGCGTCGATGGTAGGGAAGAGAGTGGATTTCTTGGAAGTCTTCTTGATGGCTATGGTGGCCATCTCCTCTTCTTCTTCGGATGAGGACTCATCATTGGAGTCCCACTCCTTCCCTAAGTGCGCTTGGCCAAATTGCTTCTTCTTCTTCAACATTTTCTTTGGCTGAGGCTTGTTCTCCTTAGTCATCTTCTTATTCTCTTCATGTGCACAGTCCATTATGAAATGGTCATACTCTCCACAGTCATTGCAATCACGCCTCATCTTGGGTCTTTGTTTGTCCCTTTGTTTTCCTTCCTCTGAGCTGCTACCTTGTCTTCTTCTCATCATTTTCTTGAACTTCTTCATGAACAAGATCATGTCTTCTTCATCAATGTCACTGCTTTCATCATCGTTGTCGGCTTCTCCATGAGCTTTTCGAGCTTCTTTTGATGAGGGTTTGCATGTTGACTTCAAAGTAACTACTTTCTTCTTTGCCGAGATAAAATCAGCAATTTCTTTGACATGCTTGGCTTGCTTCTCCATGATTTCAAAGTTGATGATCTTGCCAAGAAGTTTGTCTGGGGTCATCTTCCGATATCCGGGGCTTTCTCTAATCATCGAGCAAAGAGTCACATTTCGAGGCATGAATGCTCTATGAATTAGCTTTATGACCTCGTGATCATTCCACTTCTTGCTGCCATATGCTCGGAATTTGTTCATAAGATTCTTCAATCAATTGTACATATATTGTGGTGACTTATCTTCTTTAATGGTGAATCTTCCCAATTTGCCTTCAATCATTTCAATCTTGGCTTCGCGTACATGATGATCACCTTCATGTGCGGTTTGTAGAGTATCCCATATCTCCTTGGCAATTTCGAGTCCATCCACCTTGGTGAACTCGTCTTGGCTTAGTGACGATGTGATAACAGTTGCAGTTTGAGCATTTTGATGAATAGCGTGTTCTTGGCTTGGAGTCAGCTCTTCATCATCATCCAGGATATCTATCCCTGTACACACTATATGCCACAAACTAGGGTTAAGAGATATGAGATGCATTTTCATGTTTTGTCTCCACATATAATAATCATTGCCATCGAAGAAAGGTGCTTTCCCTAGAGGAATTGACAAGTAATGATTATTGTTAGAATTTAATCAATCATAATGAAAAGGATGTCGGGAGTAATCAGTGTGACTACTCCCCTTCTTCTTTTCATCCTCGATCTTCTTCTCCTCCTTTGGGGAGAGTGCCTTCTTCCTTAGGAGTGCATTGAGTTCAAGCATCTCCTCGTCATCGTCTCACAATCTTGGATGGTGCTGAGAAGCTTCTCTAGCTTTTGAGTTCATTCTTCATCATCCTTCTCGTTGTCGAAGTTCTTGTGTACATCCTTGACATCCCACATCTTCTCTTCGAGCTATGAGTCTCATTTGAAGAGTTCGGCTCTAAATACCAATTGAATGTAGCCTAGAGGGGGGTGAATAGGCTTTTTGAACTTTTGTCAGATCCTAAAACACTTAACAGATCGATCAAATACAGTGAGATCAGACTAGTCCGGTATTGTGCGAACTAGTCCGGTGTGCGCAAAATAAACGATCAAAGTAAATTGACAATTCTACGTCCATCACACTATGCAGCGACTTCAGATTACAAGTGAAGTGTATTGAACCAATGAATTAGTATATTACAATGATCGAGTATGTTACAATGTTTCAAAGTGAATTTCACAATACTAGACAAAACCTAGATTATGATGAAAAGTAAAACAAAGATGCACTAGACACGATTTTATCCCGTGGTTTGATTCCCATGAAGGAATCCTACATCCATGTTGAGGAGTCCACGGAGGGCCGGGTCTTCACCAACCCTATCCTCGTCGAATCTCCATGGAGGCCGACTCCTTCCACTAACCACAAAGAGGCAAATAATCGTGTTGAAGGGGTCTTCTCACAAGTTGATGGCTCCCCAAGATTTGCAATGAAGAACACCACCAAACACACTCCAATGATATGCAATAAACAACAAGAGTATGTGAGATATTCAAACCCAAGGGCTCAAGATCATGTGGAACAAGTCTCTCCTTTTGATCAATGCCAATCCTCAAAGATTTGCTCTTTATAGGGTTAGAATGTGTGGAGAGATGTGTATTTTAGGCTCTTAGAAGGTGTGACGGCGCAGGGGGTCGAGAGATATGGTTGTAGTTCCGTACACCTCTATTTATATTAGGATTTCCAAAAGTTATCGTTAGGGTTTGTGATGTCCGTACTAGTCTGTGGTGGACTCCGGACTAGTCCGGTGTGCGGCGTGTGGAAAACCCTAAGTGTTCAGATATGTCGGACTTGTCCAGAAATCTGCGGACTTGTCTGTTCTGGGCTTTGGAGATGTTTGGTCTAGTCCGGCATATATCGGACTAGTCCGGTGTGGTGAACATTAGGTAGAATTACGGGCAAGTCCGCACTTGGAGGACTTGTCCGATTTTAGTTAGAGAGATTCCGGACTAGTCTGTCGTGATACCGGACTTGTCTGGTTTCGTGAAAAATTGTGGGGCCAAGGACAAGGCCGAACTTGGAGGACTTGTCCGAGTTTAGCAAGAGAGATATTGGACTAGTCCGATGGATATCGAACTTTTCCGTTTGTTGTGCAAGAGTGAAGTGCTAGGGACTAGTCCGCACTAGGGGGGACTAGTCCGATTCTAGTCAGAGAGATATCGGACTAGT
The DNA here is from genome assembly GCA_036927565.1 of Tuctoria greenei. NCBI lineage: Eukaryota > Viridiplantae > Streptophyta > Magnoliopsida > Poales > Poaceae > Tuctoria > Tuctoria greenei. The sequence continues at coordinate 54,312,643 of JAYESD010000004.1, forward strand.
CCGGTGTATAGCGGACTAGTCTGCTTTTTTTCTGAATTGTGCAGTGAATTGAATTATTTATTTAGTGAGTGAGATCTCTTTTACTTGAGCTCTTGGGGTATGTTTCTCAAACATATTCCATACAAAATAAACTATTCTTTTCAGCTTTTGAGCACTTTTCCCTTTAGATCCTCGTTCTTCTTTCTTTTTGAGCTTTCCTCCTTTTTTTAAAAAAAATCTGCACTCATCTCAACAATTTTATTAGGATCTCATTTGTTTGTCATAAATCAACCGAAACCCACAAGGTATGCCTAGATGCACTTTCAATCTCCCCCTTTTTGGTGATTGATGACAACCAATTGAGATTTACACAAATATGTTAAAAATTTAGATTTTCATAAAGTGTGCACATATGATCTTTGAGCGAAATAGGCAATGTAGACATAAGACATATGTGCATTATTTATGGTGGGGTGCAAAACTACATGTGTCAGAGCAATAATCTTGATGTGAATAATATTAAAGCATAATCTTAATGACATCAAGAATCTCAAGCATACGTACCAGTTTCAAACATAAACCATTGATCATAAGCATGACATAGTCATCATTTTGCAGCACATGTCCATAAGCATAATGAGAGCATAATTAATGGTTTACAGCACCAAAAAGAAACACAAATAGAGCTCTCATCTCTCAACCTACTGCTAGGACCTAAGATTCCCGCTCAATTTCTCCCCGTTTGGCATCAAGCAAAAGAAGGAGAAGAGGGATCTAAACATCGTCACAGCCTCACTCCTTGCTATCTGTCCTTTCATCGTCTTCATCTTCAGGCTGAGAAGGATGAGGGTGGGAGCCATTCGTCGTGCCCCCAATGCTAAAGTAGGGAAGCTCGAAAGGAGAAAGAGGAGGAAGCTCCGAGAAGTCAGAGGTGGAGTCCTCTGAGATGACTAGAGACCCAACGGGCACAATCTCCAACTTTTTCCATATTGCTTTGATATTGTACTTCATGTACCTCATTTCCTCCTTTCTTGCCCTTTTCATCTTGTGAACTTTCACCTTAGTCTTATGGCAAGAACCAAATATAGCTGCCAAGTACTTCATAATGCCACTATCCGATCTTTTGTTAGAAGGAGGGGCCGTAGTGCCAGAGGATGGCCTTGTAACTTCTTGAGCTTTTTCTAGATGTTCTTCACTTGAGGCAGGTGAGGGAGCAGTTGGGAGAGAGGCTTGAGGAGGCTTCTGAGGCCTTAGAGGAGTATGCTCTACATTCTTCACCTCTATTTATACTAGGGTTTTACAAAAGTTACCGTTAGGGTTTGTGATGTCCGGACTAGTCCATGGTGGACTCCGGACTAGTCCATTGTGCGGTGTGTGGAAAACCCTAAGTGTGCAAATATATCGGACTTGTCCGGAAATCTGGAGACTAGTCCGTTCTGGGCTCTGGAGACGTTAGGAGTAGTTAGGCATATATCGAACTAGTCTGGTGTGGTGAACCTCATGTAGAATTGAGGACAAGTCCACACTTAGAGGACTTGTCTGATTTTAGTCAAAGAGTTTTCGGACTATGTAAGACCTATGTGTGCTGAATACATTGGCTTTTAGTGAATACACTTGGCTTTGATGATAAAAGTTTTTAATATCACCAAAACACTTTTTTATCAAGGTCCGACTCTAGCTCCGAGCTATAGCAAGGTCTGACCATAGGTCCGACTTGTTTTGTGTAGCTCCGGCTATGTTAAATGCTAGGTCCGACTTCTTGGTAAGGTCCGACTAGCTTTGGTTAGCTCCGGTGAGCTTTATCATTAGCTCCGACATATATTTGATAGTTCCGGCATATATTTGATAGCTCAGGCATGCTTTTGCTAAGCTCTGACGTACTTTGTCTAGCTCCAGCTTTGGGTTGACTAGTTTTGACTAGTTTTTGGTAAGTTCTAGCGCTAGGTCTTGCTATCTTTTGTAAGATCCGGCGGGAGCTTGGTTATACTAGTTTTGGTAAGCTCCAGCGCTAGGTTCTACTAGCTTTTGTTAGCTCCGGCTCAAGGTCCGGGTTGCTCTGGCAAGGTCCAGAACTTGACCGCAGTGCTTCTCCTTTTCATTTTCAATGTTTCGTACTTGCTTTACATTGTTGGAAAGATTGCTTAGTATTCATTTGCTAAGTTTTTGGTGCGTTTTGGTTAATATGGATGATATTGTGTTACTGTGTATTTGCAACATGCTTATGTGAGGTTCTCACGTAGGGTGTTGTGTTCAGAACTAACTTGAGTCAAGTCGAGGACTTGGGCTCGTATGGATTGGTTGTTTATTGATGCAGGTGTTGCTTGAGTTCAAGACATGGCTGGTGACGGGATCCATTGGACTAGTCTCAGGGAGGAGATGAGGTTCCAACAACCAAATTCAGGAGGAATTGTGGTTGAGCTGATCAGGAGGTTGCGCAGCATGATTGAATCAAGAACAATACATATGAAGGTATCATGGACGTCATTGGAAGATGTTTGCACGTATGCAAGGAGTGCATGGACGTGGCTACATGGTTCCGAGACGTGATGAAGAGATGTGGACGTAAAGAGTTGGTCGGAAAGGTCCAACCGACTAGGTTGTCCAACCGACTAGGTTATGGACTCAGGTTGCGGCTAAGTCGGGTTTGACTCAAATATGAAAAGATTTGAGTTGGTTATGATAGGATTTCGTGTGGGTCACGAATTTGAGTTGTTTAGGAATGTGGGATACGTTCCTAAGGTGTTTGAAAGTCTTAAGATTGCTTCTATCTGCGTATAGAAGAATCCTAAGCAGCTATGGAAAGTTACGATTCATGATCTGAGTAGGATTGGAGTCCTAGTTGATATTGGGTTGGCCTAAGGGCTGGTTATATAAGCAAGGGAGCCCAGAGCTCGTGGTGCACGACTTTGGGGCTGTTCCTCTTGTGTTCTATTGAAAAAAATTCGTAGTTTGAAGGAACTTTTGTGCCTTGTTCGCCCGACTTGTTCCAGACAAGTTTTACTCGTCGAGTTTCTGGACAGCAATACCTTTCGTCGGTGTTTTTATCATAACTCGAGTTTTACAGATTAAATTAACGTTATTCTTTTTGGGTTGTCTTCAAAACTTGATTGTCTATCATCTTTCAAAATTTCACGGTCATTGGATTTGTGGTCTATGATCTACACGAGTTTCTTTGCAGCGTTCCAGAACTGTTTTTTCTCGGGTAGGGCAGATTGACCATTGTTTGATCTTTCGATCATAACTTGAGTTTTTCTGAACGGATTTGAGTAATTCTTTTTGTGTTGTCTTCATGACCTGATTCTCTCTGATATCTATCACTTTTGTCATGGTGAAACACGTTTAGATTAGTCTCACACACGATTTTTTTAACAGACCGTTTTTCTGCCGAAAGGGTTTGGGGTTTAATTGTTTCCGCTGCGTAAGATTTTTAAATCTACCATTCACCCCCCCCCCCTCTGGTTGCTTTTCACGTGCTCTTCGATCCTACAATTGGTATCAGAGCCACGGTGCTCTAATATTTGTGATTTGAGCGTGTTTTTGACTAATCATCATGGAGAAGTACTCCGCCAAACCTTGTGTGTTCGCTGGTATTGATTTTCAGGTTCGAAAGGCACGCATGGAGGCTTTCATCCAGGCACAAGGCTTTGCAATATGGGAGAAGGTATACAAGCCTTACGAAGTGCCATCAAACGATCAAGTTACAGCTACAAATCTGAGAGATGTCGACAACAACAACAAGGCTCGGAACTTGATCATACAAGGATTAACACAAAGCGACTTCGACCGTGTTGCACACCTCCGATCTGCATACGATGTGTGGAAAGCACTTTGTGACTACCACGAAGGATCCAACACGATCAAAGAGGTAAGGCAAGACATGTTCAAGAAAGAATACATGCGCTTCGAGATGCAACCCGGTGAGTCAATTGATGATCTCTTTGCTCGCTTTAATAAAATTCTCAGCAACTTGCGTAGCGTCAATGTTAATTTTTCAGATGCTGAAAATTCTAGGCAACTGTTAAGTGCATTAGACATGTCAATTTGGGAGATGAAAGTTACATCTATTCGTGAATCTACTGTCATGAGTACACTTACTTTAGATGTGCTATATTCCAAGCTAAAAACTCATGAAACTGATATAATATCACGTAAGAACCCCAACAAGTCTATTGCATTTGTTTCTCAACGAGATATGCCTAGCTCCGGCCAATCTTCATCTTGTAGTACACTTGCTTTGTTGTCCTCTCTAACCCTTGAACAGATTGAGGAGTTTCCAGAGGAGGAGATAACACTTCTCTCCACGAGGTTCCCAAAAGCATTGCAAAATGTGAGAACTAGAAGGAGAGGAAGCTCCGAACCTCAACGATGCTTCGAATGTGGTAAGATAGGACATTTTCATTCAGATTGCCCTAACCTTTCAGGTCCTACTTCGCGGGATGAAAAGAAAACAAGAACGAAGCACTCCTCTGCAAAAGATACGAAGAAAAAGAAGGGTACCATAGGACACAAGATGATTAACAGCTTCATCACCGCACTTCAAGAACTTAGTTCAAGTGATGTAGACTTTGAAAGTGATGAAGATGATGACGATCTGGCCAACTTATGCTTCATGGCGGGCAAAACAAGATCAAGATCAAGTTAGGAGGATGCAGAACACAACAGTGAAGACGATGAGGTATGTTCTACCTGCAATGAAATGTGTGATGCTATTTCTCATGCAACTATTATTGTCAAGAAAAAGGACAAAAAGCTTAGGAATAATGCTGCTAAAATTGAATCACAAGAATCTGAAATTAACCATTTAAAAACTTTGATTCCTAGTGATGATGCATGTTCCTCATGTGATTTAATATATGAACAATTGTCCTCATTAAGAAGTGTGCACACCTCCACACTTGATAAACTTGAGTTAGAAATTGAAAAGAACAAAGAGCTTGCTGCACTTAATGATAAAAACTTGAAAGATGCTAGCTGTTCTACAATTGATTTCCATTGTTCTACTTGTGATGATCTTGATAAGAAACTACAGGATGCTATGAATGAAATTTCTATATTGAACAATGCTTTACGTTCTCATGTAGTTAAATTTTGTCTCAATTGCAAACTAAAAGGAAAAACTTCATGTGAAAATTGCCTTGATCTGTCCAATAAACTTAATGACATGCATAGGACATTAGATCGGTTTTGCAATGGGAATAAGAACCTAAACTTACTACTGAATTCTTCCAAGTCTTACAATGATAAAATGGGTTTAGGTTTTGATTCTCATGCTCATGCTAAGGAACATCCACCTAAAATTGTAAAGTCATTAGGAAGTGGTTTGATTCAAACAGTTCCTAAACAAAAAGGAGTGATTTTCAAATCTGCAGGAGTGTTCCCTCATTCGGTTTCAAATAAAAATATTGCTTGCTCATCTAGACATGAACACAAAATTAAATTTCATTGTACCTTCTGTGGTAGAGATGGTCATGTCATAGATTTTTGTTATATACTAGCTAAACAACAGAAAAGGGAAAGAATGGTTGCTCGATCTCATAACTTTCATGCAAAATTTGCTGCACACATTGAACCAAATGTACAACCTGCTGTTTTGAGTCAAAAACATTCGAAGTTTACCTCCGGACCTTCTGTTTTAGCCTCCGGAGCTACTGATTTTTGTGCTACACAAGTAACACCTTATAGTTCAGTAGTCAAGAATAAAAAATCTCAAACTTTGACTCATAAACCTGCTGCTTTGTCTCAGCTTTCTCGTGTTTTTCCTGCTGCATGTCGCGTGACTCAGTACTGGATTCCTAAATGTCTTTTGACTAACCCCAGTATTGAGTCATCGATGTATTGTGCTTTTATGTAGGTTACACGTTTGAGGAAGGAGAACATTTGGATTGTGGAATCAGGTTGCTCACGTCACATGACCGGTAACAAAGATTGGTTCTCCTCCCTCTCTTTTGTGTCACGTGTAGAGAATGTTACTTTTGCCGATAATTCTTCAACTCCTATAATTGCTAAGGGTTCGGTTAGAGTAAATGATCACTACACTTTGAAGGATGTGGCACTTGTCAAAAATTTGAAATATAACTTGCTTTCTGTTGCACAATTGCTAGATGAAAATCTAGAAATTATTTTCAATAAAAACTGCTGCAAAGTTGTAGGTTCAAATAGTGAGCTTATTTTTAACATGTCTCGGTTTGGAAGAGTTTTTAAAGCTGATTTTGATATGTCTTCCTCTAAGCATAGGTGTCTAGTTGCTAGTGATTCAAAGGACTTATATTTTTGGCATCGTAGACTTGGTCACGTAGGCTTTGATCACCTAACGCGTGTTAGTGCTCTTGATCGCATACGTGGGCTGCCTAAGCTTAAAGGGGACAAAGAAACTGTGTGCTCTTCTTGTAGACATGCTAAGATGGTTGCAGGTTCACATACTCCTCTCACAATGATCATGACAACTGAACCATGTCAACTTTTGCATCTTGACACTGTAGGACCTTCACGTGTTCAATCCTTCGGAGGTAATGGTATGTTCTTGTTATTGTTGATGATTATTCTAGATACTCTTGGGTTTACTTTATGGCGTCTAAGAATGAAGTTTTTAGTCACTTTAGAACTTTGTTTCTTAGATTATCAATTGATTACCCAGGATCATTAAAAGCAATCAAAAGTGATAATGGAACTAAATTTAAAAATCAATCTTTTGATCACTTTTGTGCTGAAAATAGAATAGATCATCAATTCCCTTCACCATATGTATCTCAACAAAACGGTGTTGTAGAAAGAAAGAACAGAACCTTAGTTGAGATGGCTAGGACTATGCTTGATGAATATCAAACTCCTAGGAAATTTTGGGTTGATGCGTTAGCAACCGCTTGTTATGTCTCAAATCGTGTTTTCTTGCGTGCTAAGCTAGGTAAAACACCATATGAGCTCCGATTTGGTCATAGGCCTAGTGTTACACACTTTCGGATCTTTGGTTGCAAATGCTTTGTTAAGAAACATGGTAATCTTGATAAATTTGAACCTAGATCCATTGATGGCATGTTTCTTGGTTATCCATCTCATACTAGAGGCTATCGTGTGCTTTTACTTGACACTGACAAAATTGTGGAGACTTGTGAAGTGTCTTTTGATGAAGCAAGCCCAGGTACTAGCTCCGGTGTTGCAGAAACAGATACGTATCCTCAGGGGGAGGGTATTTTTTGAAGATGAAGAAGAGCCGGTGATACTGCCTGGTAGTTCCGAAGTTGACACGTGTCCAGCTCCGGATATTGAACAAGCTCCGGCTATCACCTATGCTGGTCCTGATCGTCCACAAGTCACAAGCTCATCAATCTACGATGAACCTAATTAAGAAGAAGCTTGTGAGACATCTGTTCCCCTACGTTCTTACAAAGATCATCCCCCACAACAGATGATTGGAAGCTTGCACGAACGAGCCACACGGTCCGGTCCAGTTTTTGCGATTCAAACTCTCGTGCTCATTCTGCTTTTGTTGCTTCTTTTGAACCCAAAGATATATCACACGCACTCACCAATGAATCTTGGATTATTGCCATGCAAGGAGAGTTAGAAAATTTTGAAAGAAATAATGTTTGGAAACTGGTACCTCCACATCAAGGTCACACTTTAATTGGAACTAAATGGGTATTTAAAAATAAACAAAGTGAGGATGGGGTTGTGGTTAGGAATAAGGCTAGGTTGGTTGCTCAAGGTTTCACTCAAGTTGAAGGTCTAGATTTTGATGAAACTTTTGCTCCTATCGCTAGATTAGAAGCCATAAGAATTTTGTTAGCTTTTGGATCATCTAAAGGTTTTAAGCTATATCAAATGGATGTCAAAAGTGCTTTTCTTAATGGCTACATAGATGAGGAGGTTTATATCAAACAACCACCGGGTTTTGAAAATCCAGATTTTCCTAATCATGTTTACAAACTGTCCAAAGCCTTATACGGTCTCAAACAAGCCCCTAGAGCATGGTATGATAGGTTAAAAACATTCTTACTTGAAAAGGGGTTTACCATGGGCAAGATTGATAAAACTCTTTTTATGCTTAAGCATGGCAATGACTCATTATTCATTCAAGTGTATGTGGATGATATTATCTTTGGTTGTGTTTCTCATGATCTTGTGTCCAAGTTTTTAGCAATGATGAGTTCCGAATTTGAAATGAGTATCATGGGTGAACTCACTTACTTTTTGGGGCTGCAAATCAAGCAAACCAAGGAGGGTACCTTTGTGCATCAAACGAAGTATACCAAAGACCTCCTAAGGCACTTCAACATGAACAAAAGCAAGCCTCTTCGGACACCAATGGGAACAGCAACAACACTTGAACTTGATGAACATGGTGAATCTGTGAATCAAAAAGAATATAGAAGCATGATCGGATCACTTTTGTACCTCACAGCATCAAGACTGGACATACAATTCAGCGTATGTCTTTGTGCACGGTTTCAAGCTTTCCCACATGTTTCACATCGTCAAGCCGTCAAAAGGATTCTCAGGTACTTACATGGAACCCAAGAATTTGGCATTTTTCTTCCTTCCTCCTCAACCGTTACATTGAACGCTTTTTTGGATGCTTATTTTGGGGGTTGTAGGATTGATACGAAAAGTACTTCCGGTGCTTGTCATTTTCTTGGTAATTCTCTTGTTGCTTGGTCCTCTAGAAACCAAAATTCAGTTGCACAATCCACAGCCGAATCTGAATATGTAGCTGCTGCTAGTGCTTGCTCACAAATTCTTTGGATTGTTCAAACACTTAAGGACTATGGGGTTGATCTAGATAGTGTTCCACTATTCTGTGATAACACTAGTGCCATTTGCATTGCTAAAAACCCCGTGCAACATTCTAGAACTAAGCACATTGACATTAGGTATCACTTTGTCCGAGATAATGTTGAAAAAGGAAACATTGTGCTTCACCATGTAGATATCGAACAACAATTGGCTGACTTTTTAAAAAACCTTTGCATTTCACTCGTTTTTGTTACATTCGTAGTGAAATAGGGGTTATGCATCCTCATGGCTTGAATTGAGGGGGAGTTTTGAAACTTGGGAAGTCTATGTGTGAATCTGAAATTAAAATAATATGAGCATAGTATTTCATACATATATGACTTTGTGATTCCTTTTACATGCTGAAAGTTCTTACTACATTACTCGTGTTATACATTTTGTAGTTTTTGCCATGTCTAGTAATTGGAATAATTACTTACACTAAATCTGATCATGGTCAAACTTTCTTGCTGTTTTGAACTTGTTGCATGCTCACAAATGCTTTTAATCATAAAGAATTAATCAAGTAATCAACTCACATGTTGAGTTTTTATGAAAAAATATAAATTGAGAAAAGATCAAGAGAATATGCATGCATCACACTTCTTTTGAGATGGCTTATCATTGCACTTAGATATGAACTTGGAAGAAGTTGTGTATGACTAAAACCATGTCCTTACGCTTCTGATTGTCAAATGACATAGGCTTGGCTTGGTTGGTTAGAATAAGGCAGATGCGCATATAATCTCTTGCAAATATCATATGATCTAAATTTATGCTTTGAAAAATAATAAAATGCGGCAACTAGTGTCATGCTTTCAGGTTTTGAAATAGTTAAGTTTGTGAGATCATGACTTGCTTAAATTGAAAATTACATATGATCTCTAGCATGGCTTACACTACTTTATGTATCTCATTGATGTGATAGTGTAAGTTACTTGATAGTATGACTTGGATGAGCTTTGTTTATATGTATATGTTATAATATGCTCATAACAACTAAAGGAGGAGAGATAATTTGTTTATATGTTCATGACTTGCTGAATACATTGTCAAAGGGGGAGATATAAGCATGAAGAGAAAGAGGATATGTGCATAAGGAGAGATAATAAAGGGGGAGAGATAATATGGGATAATTTTTTCTTATCATTTTACTTTTGTTTTACAAAGGGGGAGAAATTGTTTTACAAAGGGGGAGAAATTGTCTTCAAAACTTTTATGTGAATAAGCCAATGTTCGGATTTTAAATGGTGTTGCCAATGCATTCATCAAGGGGGAGATTGTAAGACCTATGTGTGCTGAATACATTGGCTTGTAGTGAATACACTTGGCTTTGATGATAAAAGTTTTTAATATCACCAAAACACTTTTTATCAAGGTCCGACTCTAGCTCCGAGCTATAGCAAGGTCTGACCATTGGTCCGACTTGTTTTGGGTAGCTCCGGCTATGTTAAATGCTAGGTCCGACTTCTTGGTAAGGTCCGACTAGCTTTGCTTAGCTCCGGTGAGCTTTATCTTTAGCTCCGACAAATATTTGATAGCTCCGGCATATATTTGATAGCTCAGGCATGCTTTTGCTAAGCTTCGACGTACTTTGTCTAGCTCCGGCTTTGGGTTGACTAGTTTTGACTAGTTATTGGTAAGCTCCGACGCTAGGTCTTGCTAGCTTTTGTAAGCTCCGGCAGGAGCTTGGTTATAGTTTTGGTAAGCTCCGGCGCTAGGTTCTACTAGCTTTTGTTAGCTCCGGCTCAAGGTCCGGGTTGCTCTGGCAAGGTCCGGAACTTGATCGCAGTGCTTCTGCTTTTCATTTGCAATGTTTCGTACTTGCTTTGCATTGTTGGAAAGATTGCTTAGTATTCATTTGCTAAGTTTTCGGTGTGTTTTGGTTGATATGGATGATATTGTGTTACTGTGGTTTTGCAACATGCTTATGTGAGGTTCTCACGTAGGGTGTTGTGTTCGGAACTAACTTGAGTCAAGTCGAGGACTTGGGCTCGTATGGATTGGTTGTTTATTCATGTGCAGGTGTTGCTTGAGTTCAAGACATGGCTGGTGACGGGATCCATTGGTCTAGTCTCAGAGAGGAGATGAGGTTCCAACAACCAAATTCAGGAGGAATTGTGGTTGAGCTGATCAGGAAGTTGCGCAGCATGATTGAATCAAGAACAATGCATATGAAGGTATCGTGGACATCATTGGAAGATGTTTGCACGTATGCAAGGATTTCATGGACGTGGCTACATGGTTCCGAGACGTGATGAAGAGATGTGGACGTAAAGAGTTGGTCGGAAAGGTCCAACCGACTAGGTTATGGACTCAGGCTGCGGCTGTGTCGGGTTTGACTCAAATATGAAAAGATTTGAGTTGGTTATGATAGGATTTCGTGTGGGTCACGAATTTGAGTTGTTTAGGAATGTGGGATACGTTCCTAAGGTGTTTGGAAGTCTTAAGATTGCTTCTATCTGCATATAGAAGAATCCTAAGCAGTTATGGAAAGTTACGATTCGTGATATGAGTAGGATTGGAGTCCTAGTTGATATTGGGTTGGCCTAAGGGCTGGTTATATAAGCAAGGGAGCCCAGAGCTCGTGGTGCACGACTTTGGGACTGTTCCTCTTGTGTTCTATTGAATAAAATTCGTAGTTTGAAGGAACTTTTGTACCTTGTTTGTCCGACTTGTTCCAGATAAGTTTTACTCGTCGAGTTTCTGGACAGCAATACCTTTCGTCGGTGGTTTTATCATAACTCGAGTTTTACAGATCCAATTAACGTGATTCTATTTGGGTTGTCTTCAAATCTTGATTGTCTATCATCTGTCAAAATTTCACGGTCATTGGATTTGTGGTCTTTGATCTACAGGAGTTTCTTTGCAGCGTTCCAGAACTATTTTTTCTCGGGTAGGGCAGATTGACCATTGTTTGATCTTTCGATCATAACTTGAGTTTTCTCAACGGATTTGAGTGATTCTTTTTGTGTTGTCTTCATGACTTGATTCTCTCTGATATCTATCACTTTTGTCATGGTGAAACACGTTTAGATTAGTCTCACACACGATTTTTTTAACAGATCATTTTTCTGCCGAAAGGGTTTGGGGTTTAATTGTTTCCGCTGCGTAAGATTTTTAAATCTACCATTCACCCCCCTCTGGTACCTTTTCACGTGCTCTTCGATCCTACAGACTAGTCTGTGGTGGTATCGGACTTGTCCGGTGTCGTGAAAAATTGTGGGGCTAAGGACAAGTCCGGACTTGGAGGACTTGTCCATATTTAGTCAGAGAGATATCAGACTAGTCCGATGGATATTGGACTTGTCCTTTTGTTGTGCAAGAGTGAAGTGCTGGAGACTAGTCCGCACAAGGTGGGGACTAGTCAGATTCTAGTCAGAGAGATATCAGAGGACTAGTCCGGTTTTCTTGTGAATTGTCCAGTGAATTGAATTATTTGTTTAGTGAGTGAGATCTCTTTTACTTGATCTCTTGGGGTGTGTTTCTCTAACGTACTCCATACAAAATAAACTATTTTTTTCAGCTCTTGAGCTCTTTTCACTTTAGATCCTAATTCCCCTTTTTTTGAGCTCTCCTCCTAATTTATTTAAAACCTGCGCTCATCTCAACAATTTTGTTAGGATCTCATTTGTTTGTCATAAATCAACCAAAACCCACAGGGATGCCTAGATGCACTTTCACATTCGTTCTCATTATGTGTCGGAAGGTGTTATGATCTTGAAGAGGCAAGAATATAAAAGCATGACGCAAGGAAGATCGAGTGTGGGTGAATACCTCAATAAATTCACTCAATTCTCAAGATATGTGCCTGAGGATATATGTCGGGACAGCCGAAAGCAATACTTGTTCATTAGGGGCTTGAACAATGAGATCCAGGTACAATTGTTGAATTGTGAAAATGCCAACTTCCAGAAGCTAGTCGACAAAGAAAATGTTGTGGTGAACAAAGTCCGTGAGATGGAGCTAGAAAACAAGATGAAGGCGCCATATCCAGGACAGCAACAAGGAAGCAATGTGCGCCCTGGCTTTGCACCATCCAATGCGCCTTATTACAGCACTTCTGCTCCTGTAAATCGCCCTGGTTATGCACCGCGTCCAGCTTAGTTAGTGCAGCAACGCTCTGTCATGCAAGCACCTAGGCCTCCAATGCCTTTTGCACCTCGTGCCAACCTTCCTGGTGCAAATGATCAGAATCAAGTTCGTCCCAATAATTCTGGTGCAGTTAGGAAGTGCTATACATGTGGAGAAGCAGGACACATTGCAATTCAATGTCCTAAGTCAGGCATTAGTCAAGGAAGCAATGCGCCAAGAAAAAACCCAAGACCCAATGGAAGACAGCCGCAAGGGAACCGTGGATAGCAAGATTTTTGCTCGTGGCAATGCGATCCATGTCTCTACAGAGGAAGCGAAACAATCGTATGATGTGGTTATTGGTATGTTTCTCGCAAACTCCAACCCAACGACTATGTTATTTGATTCTAGAGCATCGTATTCATTAATCATATCCAAGTATGTTGCCAAGTATAGTTTGCCTATCCCTCGTATGAAGTATACTCTATTGGTTAAGTCACCTAGAGGAGAGATGAGGACAAATACATTATGTCCAAAAGGAAGCCTTAGAATAAGGGGGTAGACTTCTTTGCCAACCTCTTTGTTTTGGATTATCAAGGACAGGACATTATACGTGTTATGGACTGGTTGAGGAAGCACAATGGAGTCATTGAATGTGCCACAAAGACAGTGAAGTTGACCAATGAGGAAGGGATCACCGTAGAATTTGAAGCATCTCAACACGCACCGAAGCAATTGGAGCTGAATCACATGGATGATGTCGCAATTGAGGAGATTCTAGTGGTGTGTGAATTCTTGGATGTATTTTTGGATGATTTTCCAGGTATGCCACCTGATCACGACATTGAATTTGTTATTGATTTAATACCTTTAACAACATCTATAGCTAAGAGGCCAAATAGGATGCCTCCTAAGGAGTTAGCGGAGCTCAAGAAGCAGATTCAAGAGCAACAAGAGAAGGGTTCTATTCGCCCAAGCTCTTCACCTTGGATAGCGCCAGTTCTTTTTGTGGATAAGAAAGATGGGTCACGAAGGATGTGTGTGGATTACCGAGCTCTCAACAAGGTGACAGGAAAGAACAAGTACACCTTACCACATATAGAAGACTTGTTTGATCAAATGAAGGGTGCTTGTGTTTTCTCCAAGATTGATTTGAGGTTGGGATACTTCCAAATGAAGATAAGACCGTTGGATATACCCAAGACATCTTTCAGGACGTGGTATGGATCTTATGAGTATATAGTTATGTCCTTTGGATTGACAAACGCACCTTCATACTATATGTACCTCATGAATAAGGTCTTCATGGATTACTTGGAAAAGTTTGTTGTGGTGTTCATAGACGACATTATGATCTACTTAAAGGATGAGAAGGAACATGAGTAACACTTGAGGCTCACGTTGCAGAAATTGAGGGATCATCAATTGTATGCCAAATTCAACAAGTGCCAGTATTGGTTGAAAGTGGTGTCCTTTTTGGGGCATATCATCTCAAGAGGATGAGTATCGGTCGACCCAGGAAAAGTGAGAGATGTGTTGAAATGGGAACCCCCGCAGAATGTCAAGGAAATAAGGAGTTTTCTCGGAATGGCTGGGTATTACCGTAGGTTCATCAAGGATTTTTCCAAAATAGCCAAGCCAATGACGGAATTGTTAATGAAGGGGAAAGCTTTCCAATGGACTCAAGCTTGCCAAGAAATTTTTGAGGAGCTGAAGAAAAGATTAACTACACACCAGTCTTGATATTGCCAGATGTAAGCAAAAGTTTGATATTTATTGTGATGCATCAAGACAAGGAATTGGATGCGTGCTCATGCAAGAAGGTGAAGTGGTAGCCTATGCATCGAGATAATTGAAGAAACATGAGCAGAATTATCCAACATAAGATTTGGAACTAGCAGTTGTGGTACATGCATTGGAGACACTATATCCTTTGCTGAGTAGTTTAGTCCCGATCTTTTGAAAGGTAAGTCGATTGGGGTGGAGAACTCAACGTTGATGATCCGCGACACTCGAGTAGTTTGAGTACTCCTGCAATCACTACACTACTACTCTGTTGGTTATCAACCGTGTTGCACATGCTTGACCTTGCCAAGAAGGCTGATCCCTGCAAGTGCAACCGACAACACAAGCAAAAATGTCGAAGACACGATCTAAAATCGAAGTTGCGGTCTCACAAACCTTAGAACAGCTATATTATTGATTTAAGCAAAACCCACCGAATATGACTGGCGGCTGCAGTATTTAAAGGACAGGGTTCGGCAAAAACACGCTTAGACGCGTCCTTAATGGACTCATATGGGATACAAGGCCCAAAGGCCCAATTCGTTGGCGCAACACCGTACAGAAATCTGGACTCGACTTGTTTGACGATTTCGAATGACTCCGGAAGAATTTTGAAGTGGGACCAAAGCCATTGGAAATTTATCTTCTCCTCTTCTTGTGCATATGTGGAACATCGGAAATGGAGTCCGTATGCATCCTGGGCGTCTATTTTAAGGTGGACTGCTTCTGGACTCCGAGTTGAACTCAAGTCCGAGTTGTAAATTGATTCCATCCACTTGTGGACGTCCCAACAAGTTCTCCACATCCCCAAGGCATCTTCACTTCACTTGTTGATCTTCTCTATTATTGCTAATAACAATTAAATCATTACATAACAATCTATTCTCAAACCCACATGCAAAAGAAGTTAGGAACGAGTTCACCTAGTGATTTATTAACCATGCTTGTGCTCTTGTGATTGGTCCTTGCAGTTTAATGTGCGTCTCCGCTGTTGTGATGTCCTCATCATCCTTGGACATAGGTGTGAAATTTTCACGGATCATAAGAGTCTCAAGTATATTTTCACACAAACAGACCTGAATTTGAGGCAACGAAGATGGTTGGAGCTTATCAAGGACTATGATGTGGGAATCAACTATCCTCCAAGAAAGGCTAATGTAGTGGTCAATGCTTTGTGTAGGAAGGGAGTAAGTCATCAGCTCATGGTTCGAGAATTGCCATCCAAGTTATGTAAGGAGTTTGAATGGTTGAACCTTGGATTTGTAAATGAGATAGGGATAATGGAGTTAAATCCGACCTTGGAGCAAGAAATTCGAGAAACGCAAACAGAGGATGAGGAAATCCGAAAAATCAAGGAAAGAATCCAAGAGGGAAGAGAATTCAGGTTTGATGAGGATGACCATGGTACCTTATGGCTTAGAAATAGAATTGTCGTGCCTAATGTGAAGCATATTCGGGAGACAATATTAAAAGAGGCACATGACTCGCCATACTCAATTCATCCTGGTTGTACAAAGATGTACAAGTACTTGAAGACATGTTATTGGTGGGCTAGCATGAAAAAGGACATAGCTGAATATGTAGCATTGTGTGGTGTGTACCAACGAGTCAAGGTGGAACACAAAGGTCAGCTAGATTATTGCAGCCATTAAAGATTCCAGAATGGAAGTGGGAAGAAATCGGGATGGACTTTATAGTTGGATTGCCACGTACTCAGTCCGGTTATGACTCCATATGTGTTATGGTGGATCGATTGACGAAGTCAGCTCACTTCATCCCTGTCAAGACCAAGTATACTGCAATACAACTAGCGGACTTATATATGCAGCTTGTTGTGTGCCGACGTGGAGTTCCAAAGAGGATAGTGTCGGATAGAGCTTCTCAATTTATCTCCAGGTTGTGGCAAAATTTGCATGAAGCATTGGGAACAAGGTTGAATTTTGGCTCTACATATCACCCTCAAACGGATGGACGAACTGAGAGGACAAATCAGATTCTAGAGGATATGTTAAGAGCTTGTGCTTTGAAGAATGGAAGAAGTTGGGACAAGAGCTTGCCACATGCGGAATTATCCTATAACAATAGTTAGCAAGCAAGCTTGAAAATGTCACCCTACGAAGCACTATATGGGAGGAAGTGTAGGACACCTTTGTTTTTGAATGAGACAGGAGAAAATCAAGTGTTTGGACCTGACATGCTACAAGAAGCTGAGAAACAAGTCCGGATTATTCGTGAAAACTTGAGGGCTGCTCAATCAAGGCAAAAAGGCTATGCCGACAATAGGGGAAGGAAACTAGCCTTTGAAGTAGGAGATTTTGTTTACCTCAAGGTGTCACCAATGAGAGGTCATAAGAGGTTTAATACACTACAAGGATTCCACCCTGTTGCAACGATTGTACTGCAACGAATACTAAATCATTGCAGTAAGCTTGGTCTTTATCCACGATTCACTAGTTCGTGGCATTAGCATCTATTGCCATTGAACACGATCGTTGCATTAGGATCTGTTGCCACGATTCACTAGTTCGTGGCATTAGGATCTATTGCCACAAATCTGTTGCCACAATTCACTAGTTCGTGGCATTAGCATCTATTGCCACGGAACACGATCATTGCATTAGATCTGTTGCCACGATTCACTAGTTCGTGGCATTAGGATCTATCGCCACGAATCTATTGCCACGATTCACTAGTTCGTGGCATTAGCATCTATCGCCACGGCACGATCGTTGCATTAGGATTTGTTGCCACGATTCACTAGTTCATGGCATTAGGATCTAGCGCCATGAATATGTTGCCACGATTCACTAGTTCATGACATTAGCATCTATCGCCACGGAATACGATCGTTGCATTAGGATCTGCTGCCACAATTCACTAGTTCGTGGCATTAGGATCTATCGCCACGAATCTATTGCCACAATTCACTAGTTCATGGCATTAGCATCTATTGCCACGGAACATGATCATTGCATTAGGATCTGTTGCCACGATTCACTTGATCGTGGCACTAGGATCTATTACCACGAATCTGTTCCCACGATTTACTAGTTTGTGGCATTAGCATCTATCGCCACTGAACATGATCGTTGCACTAGGATCTGTTGCCACGATTCACTAGTTCGTGGCCTTAGCATCTATCGCCACAAATATGTTGCCACGATTCACTAGTTCGCGGCGTTAGCATCTATCACCACGGAACATGATCGTTGCCTTAGAATCTGTTACCACGATTCACTAGTTCCTGTTGTTAGCATCTATCGCCACGAATCTGTTGCCATGATTCACTAGTCGTGGCATTAGCATCAATCGCCACGTTACACGGTCATTGCACTAGGATCTGTTGCCACGATTCACTAGTTCATGGCGTTAGTATCTATCACCACGGAACCCGATCGTTGCATTAGGATCTATTGCCACAATTCACTAGTTCGTGGCCTTAGCATCTATCGCCATGAATCTGTTGCCACGATTCACTAGTTTGTGGCATTAGCATCTATCACCTCAGAACACGGTCGTTGCATTAGAATTTGTTGCCACGATTCACTAGTTTGTGGCATTAGCATCTATCACTACGAATTTGTTGCCACGATTCACTAGTCGTGGCATTAGCATCTATCGCCATGTTACATGATCGTAGGACTAGGATCTGTTGCCACGATTCACTAGTTTGTGGCATTAGCATCTATCACCGTAGAACACAATCGTTGCATTAGGATCTGTTGCCACGATTCACTAGTTCGTGGCATTAGCATCTATCGCCACGAAACACAAACTGCATTACATATAGTGTTCATGTACAGCTAGCTCACACAGTACCTACATGAAAAAAATCATCATCTTCGCTGTCCTCCGTCAATATTGGAGGTACAATACCATCATTGATATATGTATCATCATCGTCGTGGTCGTCGTCGTCATCTTCATTTGAAAGAGCAGAAGCATCACCAGTTGCTCCGTCAATGTCATTCCTATCCCATGTGGTCATATCCTCATTTATATCAGTAAGTCGTCGATCATAAAATAATGTCTCAGCCTCCATCGTCTCAGTGACATTATTTTCACTGTCTCCAGGGGGCGCGGCAAAAAGGTTTCTTGGCATCGTTTTAACAATTGTAGCCCATTTTGATTGCTTCACACTTCTAACGTAAAAAACTTGTTCTGCTTGGGTGGCTAGAATGTAAGGCTCATACATAAATTGAGAAATAGTAGTGTCCACATCTATCATTCCGTATCGATCCATTTTGTAGCATCTGCTTTGGCTCCGACAGGAACGAGGCCGATCAAACCATTCATATTCAAATAACAGAACCTCTTGATTTTTTTCAAAATCAATAGAAAATATTTTCTTGATTACTCCATACCACTCTTGGTCACCATCCCGAACAACAACACCACTGTTTTGTGTCTGTAAATCTTTTTCCACCTCTGCTATTCGAAAGAAGAAGCCATTTATGAATGATTGACTAAAAAAACGTGCCCGACGATCAGGTCATCTAGATAATGCATACAAATAATCGGTTACTTTGCCTTCTTTGTGTAATGTCGTAATTTGTACACATTAATTAGTATAAAGGGGGTCATCAATAAACAAACTCCAGAACAGATATTTCTTCAATATTTCATCAAAGTAAAAACTTGCATGTACTTACTCGTTTCTGAAACCAATAAACAAACTCATCTCTATGGCGTTTTTCAACATCACGAGAATGAATCTTTTTCAGCTCTTCAAAATTCTCACTGAAAAGGGTACAAAATTAAATTAGCCACCTACAATAAGCACGATCCATTAATATAGTATAGAAAATCTGAGTGTTATATGTACTTGATCTATGGAGTGGCCTCTTCAACATTAGAAATAATATAATGCCTGATGTTATGTAGTTCCACCATAGTAAGTTCGCCCCATTTAAACCCTTTTTTAGAATTATCAACTTTAGTAAATATATTAGACTCGAGAGAAGGTTCATTCCTAGCTACAGCTTCATGACGTTCTGGCCTATTAAGCTTGGTGCTGATGTTATCCAAAAACTGGCTACAAAAAGTCATACACTCTTCCATAATATATCCCTCAGCTATAGAACCCTCCGGGTGAGCTCTGTTACGTACATACCTCTTCAATGTACCAAGGTACCTCTCAATTGGATACATCCATTTGTAAGAAACAGGTCCACCAAAGCGGGCTTCTTCGCCAAGATGGATTGGAAGATGTACCATGATATCAAAGAAAGCAAAAGGAAGCAACATCTCAAGCTTACAAATTGGTTCAGGAAATTGTTCAATCATCTTATCCAAATCTGGTTCCGCCAATTCTTTAGAACAAATTCCAAAAAAGAATCTGCTAAACTCAATTAAAGGTTCAACAACCTTTTCATTCAATATGTCACGTATTGCAATAGGAAGGAGCTTCTGAAATATAATATGTCAGTCATGAGTTTTTAGACCTGATACCTTACGTGCTGTTATGTCCACACTTCTCTTGATGTTTGAGGCATAACCATCGGGCATCTTCACATCAGACAAAAACTTGCACAAGGTGGTCTTCTGATCTTTTTGCAAAGTATATGATGCGTATGGACAATCATACTTCCCTTTCATACCCACCGGATGTTTCTTTGGCCGTATACCCATTTCCTTCATATCAAAATGAGCTTGTAGACTATCTTTTGTTTTACCATCCATATTAAGCAATGTACCCAATATGCTATCACAAATGTTTCTCTCAATGTGCATGACATCCAAGTTATGCCTTATTAGCAATGTCTTCCAATACGGGAGCTGAAAAAATATACTTTTCTTCTTCCACCTATGCCACCTATCTTCCTCAGTGCGCTTTCTCTTATTATTCGTCTTTCCAAAACTCACTTGATCAAAAGTATCGTATTGTTGGAGTACTCCGTGACAAGAGAGTGATGTTGGAGCCTCTCTATTCTCTATTTTGTTGTTGAAAGAAGCTTTGTCCCGACACCACCAGTGATCCTGAGGTAGGAAACGACGATGACCCATGTAGCAATACTGTTTCAACCACAAGGCGTCAGTGTTTACATGGCAGTATGGACATGCTAGCCTACCTTTTGTGCTCCATCCACATAGCATTACATATGCTGGAAAATCATTTATCGTCCACAATATAGAAGCTCGCATGAGAAATGTCTCTTTCATTGAATTGTCTTATGTTTCAACACCATCAGACCATAATTTCAGTAGCTCATCAATCAAAGGCTGCAGATACACATCAATGTTATTTCCAGGTGACATTGGCCCAGAAATTATCATGGACATCAACCAATAAAGTTGCATTATACACAACCAAGGTGGTAAATTTTAAGGGATTAGAATCACAGGCCATGTACTGTAAGAAATATTCATTACTCCAAAAGGATTGAAACCATAGATGCTAGCCCAAGTATTATGTTGCGAGGATCAGATGAGAAATTTGGGTGAATGCTATCAAAACGCTTCCATGCTTTCAAATCTGCAGGGTGGCGTCATATTGCATCATCAATACGTTCTTCTTTGTGCCAGCGCATGTTTGATGCCGTTGATTCTGCCATATAAAACCTATGAAGACGGGGAATAAGAGAGAAGTATCGTAGAATCTTGCGTGCTACAAGCTTCTTGGCATTTCCACAAGGTAAAGCCTCTCTTCCATCCCCATCAGTACTATTTTTCCATCTTAATTCACTACATTTTGGGCATCGATCCAGCAGAGAATAGTCCTTCTAGAATAACACACAGTCATTGACACATGCATCGATCTTTTCGTAGCTCAGCCCGAGGTCACGAACAACCTTCTGAACTTTATCAAGTGTATTAGGAATGCAATGGCCCTCTGGAAGCACATATGAGAATAGTTCAAGGATGAACTCACACGCTTTTTTTCTCAAACCAGTTAAACACTTTATCTGGTGCAACCTGACAATGAAGGATAATTGGGTCACCTTCGCACAACCTAGATACAACTCCTTTTTGGCATCATTTAATAAGTCATAGAATGTCTTTGCACACCCAGTTGGCTCCTGCTGGTTTATAGCATTTTCTGGATCATCAACACCTACTGAAGTACCACCATGATCACCAGTGCCTCGAAGAAGGCTGGACAACATATTTTCCATAGCAGCATCATCAGAAATTATCTCCTCATTGTTTGCTGATTGCTCAAATTTTTTTTTCTCAACTCGTTTTTCTCCATGGTGTACCCAACAAGTATAATCAAATGACATCCCATTACGAAGCAAGTGAAGATGAACTTCCTTGCGTCTACCATGGCAAATATTACGACATTTTGTGCAAGGACAAGGCTTAGTTCTTCTTCACGAGTGCCCTGGAATGCTAAATTTAAAAATGACTTCATTCCATCCTGCCACTCCTTCGTACGCCTATCTTTTCCCATCCATGTCCTATCTTCTGGCATCACTTCCTACAATTCAATCAGCGTATCCGTATGAGGATTGAACTAAAATAACATTATGTGAGCAATTGTACCTAGCGTTGTTGCTCCTCCACGTGCGGCGGCCGGCGGATGCTCCTCCACGCCGGTCGACAGCGGATGCTCTTCCAAGAGCGTGGAGGCCGGCGGATGCTCCTCCAAGAGCGTGGCGGCCGGCGGATGCTCCTCCAAGAGCGTGGCGGTTGACGGATGCTCCTCCAGGCATGTTTCGTGCGATCGGGAGAGGGGGCCGTTGTGGATCGAAGGGTCCGGCGGGGAGGCAGCCAGGACAAAGCGTTCGAGAAGCAATCAGAGTAGGCCCAACACTACGCTGGGCTGCTTGTTATTCGTGGGCTGAAACTTCGCTGAGTCACTTTGTATTCCTGGGCCAAAACTGCACTGGAACGCTTGGTGTTCCTCCCCATGTACGCGTGAGCCCATGTACCAAAATTTGGCATCGTTAAAGGATCTGTTTTTCAAAGGGAAGTCTTAGGTTTCGTCAAATCTATCTTTGAGATTTACACAATTTTGATCTGTTTTAACAATACAAGAATTGTACTTTTAGATTCACCATGAAAATATTTCCATAATATACAATCTAGTACTACATGTTATTGAAGTTAATAAATTCCATATAAATCATTGGTCAAAGGTAACTAGTTCAATAAAAACAAAAATAGAGCTGAGTTGGTGCGGAGGAAGTATTATACGTTGTTGTTTGCCGTAGGAGGTTTGGTCCTTCGTTCAAGCCGTAGCCATTTGTACGGGCGGCTGATGCGATCGGGCGCACCGATCTTATGTGCGCGCTAGTCACCAAGGCTCCTTAAACGCGCGCAGCACATGCGCATCTTTGAATTCTATTGGAACCGCTCTGTGTCCCATCACCACTACTGCGCGCATCCATTCATGTGGACACATCTCACAAATGTGGAACGGTATGCACAACCTTGGATATGTATACCGTATCCATAATTTTTTTTCCTCGCTTTGGTAGGAGTGGTTCCACTTCAATCTAAGTGGATTGGAGAGTGTCCGGCCATCATACGACCTGGCGTAATGAAGATTTTTGAATCTGATATAGTCCTCTTTTTAATTATTATCGTTATGACCACAAGTTGCATTGTCTCAACCAAACACCACGTACAACAACAATGACTCAACGGAATTGGGAATTGGCCAATTAAAATATTAGGTAAATGAAAGGGCCAATAAAATCATGACACTTAAGTAGGAGCACGCATGGAAGCACTGAATGGGAGTATACAAGCCGTGTCCCTTAAAGGCAGGCCCGGCTCTAGGCCTAGGCGGGCGGAAATAAATTTTCCACGGCCCTGTCGCACAACATCGCGCCTGCGCCCCTCCCCCGCACGCCGTCCCATGGAAATCCCACTAAGATCCTTCGCTTCACACTGGGTTTGTTGTCTGGACACCAAAGGATGGAAATGCGTGACCCGCTGCCACGATTATGCGATTTTGATCGGACGGCGTGCGAGGCGGGGGCGCACGTGCGATGCTGTGCGGCAGGGTCACAGAAAATTTGTGGGCTACTGCCTAGGGCCAGGCCGGTGGGTGTGGGTGGTCACGTCCTACTAATGTTAGTTCAATGCTTTGTCCAAAACATCGGATAAAAGAATAAGGAGGGAGTATTTATTAGATACGGTATAATATTACTAATGTGTTAATTTTCCATAATTTTCGATAAAAGTAGGAGTTTTTCGTTAGTGCATTTACTGGAGTAGGACACATTGTTCATGAACATAAAATAAAAAACATTTTTCATTAACATAAAAACAACACATATATTACAAACAAGAAAAAAACACATAGAAAACAAAAGAAAAAACTACTACTCATCCTACTCTACTCGAAGGAGGACTTGTCCACCTCTGCCGCCGCCTCCGCCTCCGCCGGCGGTGCCTCCGCCTCCGCCTCCGCATCTGCCTCCGCCGGCGGTGCCTCCGCCTCCGCCTCCGATGCAACCACTGGTGGAGCATCCTCCAACACCAGATCAAATTTCTTCCGGCTGACGGCCTCCAGGAGTTGCTCGTGAAACCCCTCTCTGGCCTCATCAGCAATCGTCTCGTAGAGGCAGTCGAGACGAGCGCCAACAAATCCTAACCCGAAGATGTAGTAGCCAGCGGAGTCCATGCTGGCGTGGTGGGGAAGGACACCAAGTCCTTGTCGGCGATAGGAGTGAGATGTATTGTGAAATACATCCTGCGCCATTTTGTTGAGCACTTTTGCTTGCACGTCAGTGGCGAACAGGCTGCCGGTGATCTCCTTAAGCTTGGTGTCGAGTTTGTCCATGCTTTCCTCAATGAGGCGAACAATCTCATCATATTTGGATTGAATAGGTGCGGGCACCGCGAGCGGAGAGGGGAGTTGAGGAGGTGCGGGCGCCGCGGGCAGAGACGGGAGTGGAGGAGGTGCGTGCGCCGCCTCCAGTTCCACCGGCCTTGGCGACGACGGAAACGGAGAAGGAGGTTCGGAGGACGTCGATGACATGGAGTGCTTTGGTGCGGGGCTACCCATTTGTGATGCGACGGAGGTGCGAACAAAGAGATAGGTGGTCGATGCTGGTGCGGTAGAGAAGAAAGAGGAGAAGTTTGGAGGCTAAAATCGATCAAGAGGTGCAGCAGAGAAGAAGAGGAAGGTGTGCCTTTATAGTGCGTCGTCGTCTAAGCGCGTGAGTGGAGATGATCGGACGCTTCAAAAATTGTGCTTTTGAATCATCGGTCAGAGTTACTCCAAACTACCGTTCGCCTCCTCTTGGTTATCGCAAGTGTTTTCACAAGTGTGTTCATTTGTTCCTAAAATCAGAACACGTAGCGGCTAGCGCCTACGCCTGTTGTTTCTTTAAAAGATGAGTGCAGCGATACATAATGGCAGCATGCGATCGATTAATTTGATGTACCACATACAACTTAGTGAGAGATGTGTGCTTATTAGATGATGGTAGTCCACATTCTATCCACGTACCATCGAGGGAACATCCTTGTGTCAAATTTGTTATCTCTATTGATGACAGGATAATATTCTTCATTAGTGTGGTAGTTAAACTGCCATATACTGTAGGTTGATAGCATACACACATGAATGGTAGAGAATATGATAAATATAGAAAATATATATACATGGTAGGAAATATTATTCTATTCTTGAAATACATGTTTGGGACGTAGCATATGTACGTCTAACATACATGTGAAAGACCTCAATCATGTTTGCTGACGTTACGTGTGTTCTCTTTTTTGTTGAGAGATCGTCAGGTTTGAGGCTCGTTGATCATGTTTGGGGCGTAGCATGCATGGACAACTAACATGCATGTAAAAGACCTCGATGCATGTGAAATAACATGCATGTTTTTAAAAGCAAGATATAGTGTTTCCTCAAGAAAAAATAATTTTATGAGAGATTGGGCGCACAAGCACAAAAGCTGGAACTTGAGCGATGCACCTACGAATTCCATATGTCGGGATGATCGACGGCAGCTGATCCGCAAACTCGGTGGTAAGATCAGCAGTTGCCAGAGAGCAGCTTGCGGCCAACCTCGAAGGAGACGAAGGCGTCGATGCACACATAGCTGATCTGCTCGCCGGAGAGATTGTACGCATCCCAGTTGCTCATCCTCACCCCGTAAGGCTTCTACATGTCGGCGCCCATCACTGCGTTCGTGATGTCCTTCAGTCCCGCGCGGCGGAGGCTCAGGCGATCCAGCTCCTCTGCCGCGAGCTCGGCCAGGTTCACCGTTTTGGCCACCTTTAGCTGGCAGTCCTTCCAAAGTCTGTCGGCGTCACCCTCCATGCCGACGCCAATGAAGCGGTAGTCGGAATCGCCGAGGAAATCTTCCAGCTCGTCGATGAAGTAGTCAGCGTGGATGACCAGGAAAATGAGGCAGCGGCGGCCAACGCAAAGCTGCAGAACAGCGACGGGGTTCTGGTCGGCGGATAGCTGGGGCGCCACTCGACGTGGAGCCCGACGACAAGCTTGTGAAGGCGCGAAGGTGGATGGAGAGGACCTCGTCGAGCCAGTCCTCCACGGCCTTGCCGGAGGATGTCATGGTGGTGGTGATCACGTCTTCCTCAAACGTCACGTTGTACACCTGAGTCCCTGCCATTGGGTCTCTCTCCTTGTCACCCCTACGGTTGTCATCTGCGGCGGTGCGGCGCAACTCTCTCTTGTGCAAAAGCTTCGTCTACACCTTTAGTATGGATTTTAATTGGAAACGGGTCTGGATGTATAACTGATGCAGTTACGATATGAGCGGAGGAGTTTCCGAATTTGATGGGCCCGAGCCCGGAGTAAAGAGAGTAATGAAGATTTTTGAATCTTATATACTCTTTCTTAATTTTTAATTCTTATCATTATGACCACAAGTTTCATTGTCTCAACCTAACACCAGGTAAAACAACAATAACATTTTTAGGACCCCACCCATTGGATATGCCGGGTGGGCCACGGGATACCCTGGGTCCAGTCACTAGAGAGTAGCTAGTGTGAATGCATGCTGGAGAGATCAGCGGAATCGGGAACTGGCCAATGAAGATGGATGTCAGCAGTGTCACGATTCATGTATCGAAATGCGCGCCATCCTTTTTCTGCTTCTCCTTTTTCTTATAAGTTCGTATTATTTTCCACCAATCTTCTAAGAGCATCTCCAACACGTTTGCTATTTAGTTTGCTATTGTTTCAAATAGCAAATATGCTATCCACATTTAGCATCTCATTCTATGAACATCTCCAACCCGTTTGCTATAAGATGTGCTATATTAAAAAATTTCATATTTTATTAATATGTAATAATTATTTTAAAATTCAAAAAACATTGTTGCAGCGGCTATATTGTGACGTTTGTATTTATAACGGCTATTTTTCAATGGTTATATTTCTAATGACAATTTTTCAATGGTTGTATTTCCAACAGTTAATTTTCAACGACTATTTTGCAACAGAAATGACAATAATGTTGCAGAAATTGGGGATAGCAAACCGGATAGCATTTGCTACTGGTAGCACACCGAGAGCTCCATATAGCAAATGGCTAAAGTAGCAATCCTAATAGCAAACCGGTTGGAGATGATTTTTGCTCTAAATTTGCTAAATAATAGGACATATATCACACCATATAGGTAATGGCTAAAAGAGCATCTCCAACCCATTAGCTATATGATGTGCTATCCTATTATTTAGCAAATCTAGAGCAAATAAATCATCTCCAACCGGTTTGCTATTAGGATTGCTACTTTTAGCCATTTGCTATATGGAGCTCTCGGTGTGCTACTAGTAGCAAATGCTATCCGGTTTGCTATTCCCGATTTCCAGTACATTATCGTCATTCCATTGCAAAATAGTTGTTGAAAATTAGCCGATGGAGATACATCCGTTGAAAAATAGTAGTTAGAAATATAACCCTTGAAAAATAGCCGTTATAAATACAACCGTTACAATATAGCCATTGCAACAATGTTATTTGAATTTTAAAATAAGTATTATATACTAATAAGATATGAAAAATTTTTAATATAGCACATCATATAGCAAATGGGTTGGAGATGCTAAATGTGGATAGCATATTTGTCATTTGAAAGAATAGCAAACAAAAAATAACAAAGGGGTCGAAGATGCTCTAACCCTCCTTTATTTGAAGTTGTACAGTATGATTAGGATACGTGGCCGACGTACACTTCATGACACACTAGTGAAAGTAAAACACCCGATACATTTTATGACACACTTGAGAAAGTAAAATACTCGATACATTTTATTATTATGGAAGTCTATAACTAAGACTCAATCCAAATCGGGCAAAAATTTCGATGACCCTTACTTCTAGTTTTTTTTGCAAGCCATCCAAAATCAAGTCTTTTTTGTCTTCACCCTTTTGCAATGAAGCCCACGAGCATCTAATCTGTGCTAAAGTTGATACGTACTCCAGAAACTGTTGTTGCATTTTTTGTGATTTAATACGTGCTTTGATGATTGATTGCTCATTATGTTGGATCTGTGTTGGGTTTGAAAAGAGAGTGGGCTTCTCTCTGATGGTCCTGTTAGATAAACTAGTAGGTGACAGTCACTTTCTGGATCTCCAGCTCAGTAGAGTTGGAAGTGGAAATATATTCCATTATAAAAGACAAAAGAGATAAATAGTCCACTAGTTTATCGTTAGAACAGCAATATTAGAACTATTTTTGCGCACCAATGAACAGAAATATAAAGTTCATGACCTTAAGACGATACATTACAAACAGGAAAAAAGAAAAACACAAACTACAAACAAGAAAAGATAAACAACACAACTAAGTACAAGAAAAAAACTACTCCACCTCGCTCCACCTACTTCTCCTTCTCCTCCTCCTCCTTGGGCTCCTGGCTGGGCGGGGGCGCCTCCCATGACAAAGACGGGGAGCCCAGTTTCTTGGACGTCGCCACCACCAGGTTGTCACGGCCGGCGATGCCGAGCTCGTCCGCCAGTGTCTCCTAGAGGACGTCGAGGCGACCAACCAAGTGCGTCATGCCAAAGACGTAGTGGCTCGTGGTACCAATGGAAGCATATTCTGGAAGGGGACCAAGCCCAAGCCGACGCATGGAGCGCGATGTATTGTCAAATACATCGTGCGCCATCTTCCAGAGAGCCCACTCCATGTCCAGGGGGAGTCCGGTCGGGGATGCTTCCCATTGGCGTCCTTCGGCGGGCTTGGCAGCGGCGTTGTGTTGTCAGCCATGGCAATCTTGGTGCGGTTTTGGGAAGAGAGGAAGATTGGCTGTGCGGAGAAGACGATGGCGTGCCTGGGTGATCGTATAGCATAGACAAAATCCCCTACAGTAACTACACTGCTGTTACTACAACTAAGCGGTGGGGCCTTTGCAGTACTGCAGGTGCAGTAGAGGTGGCTGACATGTGGGTCCCAACCATGTGGGACCCTCATGTCAGCCATCTCTACTGCACCTGCAGTACTGCAGGGGATTTTAAACCGCCAGCCTGTTCGTCTCTTGACGCGCGCAGTAGTGGTGATGGAACACGGAGCGGTTCCAATTGAATTCAAAGATGCGCGTGCGCTGCGCGCGTTTAAGACGCCTTGGTGTATGGTGCACACGTAAGCTCAGTGCGCCCGGTCGCATCAGCCGCCTGTACAAATGGCTACACATTGAACGAAGGACCAAACCTTATGCGGCAAACAGCAACGTATAATACTTCCTCCGCCCCAACTCAACTCTATTTCTGTTTTGGTTGAACCAATTACCTTTGACCAATGATTTATATGGAATTTATTAACTTCAATAACATGTAGTACTAGATTGTATATTATGGAAATATTTTCATGGTGAATCTAAAGTACAATTCTTGTATTGTTAAAACAGATCAAAATTGCGTAAATCTCAAAGATAGATTTGACGAAACCTAAGACTTCCCTTTGAAAAAGTTTTATACTTTACATTAGTTTTACATATGTAATATGCACATAGGATATATCACTAAATAGTTTTGCAAAAAAACATGGAGGAGAAATATGTATATCCCATATGCTACTAGTACATATATTAGGGGTGGGCAAATAAACTAAGACCGAAAAACCGAAACCGATAAAACCGAGACCGGAACCGAAAAGACCAAAATATCGGTATCGAGTACTTTTCGGGTAGCAGATATGAATAATTGAAAAATAAATGTCGGGTTCGGGTACCACTCTCGGGTAACTAAAATAACCGAATAGTCGGTCCATCAAATAATAAGTTAAAATTATGCGTGCTAAACTATGAACAATTCAAATTTAGATATTTTATTTTCAAGTTGTGATGTGTGAAGTTGTTGGATTTAAACGTTTATTTTTTATTTTTAATTTATCAATTTATAATAAATGACCTCATGGGATTAAGTTTATCAATCATATTAAATTTGTGCAAACATGACATGGATATAATGTATAATTCAGATATATTGGTAGGACCAAAGATCGAACCGGAATTTTGGCACCCAAAATGTTTGGGTACCAAATATTATTACAACAATTCGGGTAGTGATTTCATGAAACAGAATTTTGAGAAAAAGACTAAAATACCCGAACCAAAATATTGGATAGACCAAATGCACACCCCTTAACGTAAATCCATCCGAAATAATTAGCTAGTTTGAGGATGAATGAATTTGAGCTTGCGTGCTTGATGAGCACCGTAATTGTTTTGAGAAGCGATTAATTTATGGCATCATGAAATCTGGAGTAATTTTTCTAGATCATTTGGGGCCGAAAAATTAGTTAACACGCTATATATGAGGAGAAAGATTAGGATATGCTACCTATTGCTTGTGTTGAATAACTCTGCGCCGTGGACAACATATATCTGACACTTCTTCTGGTCACCAGGATCATTCTGCCCTAGGGATGAAAATGGTACGGTAAATTCCCGAACCGTCTGATGCCATTTTTGAAAATTTCCGATGCGATTACCATTTTCGACAATTTCAGAAATTTTTGATCTAATTACCGTTTTTATCGGACATTGAAATTTGGTAAACGGAATGGAAACAATTTAGACTGATTTCTGACCGAATTGTCAGAATACCATATTTTAATGGAAAATTTCCGAACAATAACCGAATACTTTCCAAATAGTAGGTTGGGTCTAATGGGTTGACATGTACTCTCTCCGTCCCTTGGAATAGAGGATTTTTAAAGGAAACTTCAAAGGAATTCATTCCTACATTGTGCTTATGTCACAGGTGTTTGGAACACAGGAATCATATTTCATTTCGTGTAGAGAGACTTCCTTTCCTATGTAAAATGGAGGAATGAAATAATCCAGTCCAAGTTCTTTGTGGTCTGCTGGTTGGCTATGGAAGGAATATATAGGGTGCTAAAAGTCAAATTAACTAACCTAATTATTTGCATGGAATTATTATTTGTTTTCTTGAAACAAGGGAATAATTATTTTTGAGCTACTGCAATGCAATAGACGTTTTGATGTTAGAAATATAGGAATGAAGTTGTTTATAAAGCAAACTGATAGTTCATTTTGGCAAGAATTTATGACTTTGATTTATGTATTACAAATAATGATAGTTAAGATTCTAAAGAATTTTGTTTATAGTTGCTCACTTTCTTCGTTCCTGCATTTTGTCTATTCCTATGTTTTTTCCAATTCATGTGATTTGGATTCCTATGTTCCAAACAGGGCCGTAGTAAATATCGCTTTGTAGTTTATGTTTGAACTACAGAGCGATAAGTATTTATAGACGGAGGGAGTAATAAGCTCAATTCTTTAATTTTTTATTCAGAAACCAGTTTGACTAAGGAGTTGTCAAAGGTAATAAGCTCAATTCCGACCGTTTTCATCCCTATTCTGCCACAAGTCATCTGGAGTAGCAGGCGGAGGACCTTGATGCTAGAAATCATTGGTCAAAGGTAAGTTTGAACAAAGCTAAAAATTGAGTTGAGTTGGGGCAGAGGGAGGAGTACTTTTTACAAACAAATTTGCAGGCCCCGCTGCGGGCGATCTCCTGCCTGCTGACAACTCCAGCGGCGAAAGTAGCGTACAGTTGCACTTTAGAAGATGTAACCCCAGTTTCACAAGTAGCATTCCAAACGGTGCACTTTAGAAGCCATAACCATCATTGCGCGTGTCTCATCGTCTTCTCCGCACGTACTAATAAAGGCAGACCATCCTCTTCTCTGCAACACACACAGGCCATCCTCTTCTTCGCGCGTACTCTTCCTCTTCATCTCCGTCGCGCGCGCCCTCATTGGTTCCCTTCGAAACCCATGGAGTTCCCCATGCCGCACGATATTGCGGTCCTGAAGGCGGGGTGGGTCACCGCAACCTCCCCGCAGCCCATGGACGACCTCTCCAGTCTGCGCGCCACCTGCAAGGCCATGCACGCGGCATGCCGGGATCGCGCCATGGGCAGGCACGTGGCGCTAGAGTGGGTGAGCATCTGGAAGTATAACCGGAGCTACGACCGCCTCGTGGAGCGCCTGGCAATCGTCGGCAACCCCTATGCATGCTACATCACCGGGTTCGACCTCGTCTTCCTGCACAGTCGCGCGCAGCCAGGCACCTAGTTTCTTGCCCGGGCAGCCGCGAATGGCCACATGGTGGCGGCCCACGTCCTCGCCATGCTCCGCTACGACGCCGACCGCGGGGCATGCGATGCCTTCGAGTATATCCGGCAGGTCGAAGGTGAGGCCCATGTCGACTACAATGCGGGCGGGTCCGTCGCCATGAAGTGGACCAACAAGGAGTGCTTCTGGTGTCGGTGAAGCCATGAATAGTATCGATGATGTCTCCTGGAGGTTCCTGGGCAGGCCTCGTCCAGAAGCGCCGCCAGTGGCTGTGCCCAACATTGATGATGACGCTTGGGACTGCTCAATAGGGGGGAACTAGGGAACTACCCACTGCGGCAGGCCTACGTGAAAGGAGTGGAGAGTCTTTTGTGCAGAGAACTGTAGGATTAAGCACGTGCATGACCTGTTCTGCTATCTGGCGTTGTACTACATGGGTTATATTCCCTCCATTCCCATTTGGATGCACCGCTAGTTCTCCCAACACCAATTAAAAGAGAACAAAGGGAGTATATAAAATATACTTGTACTAGTATATGTGTTTCCCCTATGCCCGCTTGTCTCTGATGAATGTTGCACTTGTTGTGTTTCCCCTATGCGCACTCATCTTATGTTTATCCCCGTTTGCATCAAAGGAAACTCACAGGATAGTTTAAAGAAATGGATTCTTCCTGAAATGAATACATTCAATCATACAGTAGTTTGTAACGAAGGAAATCAGTGTTCCCTTCTCTCTGTTCATTGTCTCCACTTTTCATTCCAATCATCGCTAATCGACAGAACTAGCTATTACATAATCCCCAATAAACACAAAATAAACTAATTGGCACATCTAGTCCGTAGCACTTCCCTTGAAGCAGTGGTAATAACTTCTGGCTGCGTATAGGGGTAGTGGAAATGATTACACCGCGTATAGGGGCATAGGGCCAGTGGTACGTTGGAGTTCTACCTATCTTTTTCTAACATTTTTCTCGTCCTTTCTTTTCTTTTCTCTCTGTTGATTGTCTCCACATTTCTTTCCAGACGTCGCTACGTGTTAGTACTATATACTACTTTACAGACCACTTTGCAGGCCTCGCTGCGGGCGATCTCCTGGCACCTCTAGCGGCTAAAGTATCGTACAGGCAACTTTACAAATGAGCTTACTCTAACTTTTCGTGCTTGAGCTCATCAAGCTGGCAATACTGAACTTAATCCTCAAACTTTCAATTAAAACTAAGTTTGGTCCTTCAACTTTCAATTTGGTCAATTATTTAGTCCATCAACTTCCAAAAACCGTTTCACTTTCATCCTTACTCTGAGTTGGACATCCACACATTGGCATGACACATAAGATAGTTAATGTGTTTTTAATCCTATTAATTTGGGATAGAAGTTTGTCTTATTTAAATGTTTAAAGTATGCATCATTATATGCATGTAAACTCTTTCTCATGTTGAAGCAAGTAGGAAAGAGTTTAATAAACGATTTGAATGGACCCCTTAGTTGGATAGCTGGGAAGTACAACCGTCGGATCAAAACAAACGGTGGATGCAGCCTTTACTGCACGCATGCAGCAAAATGTCGCTACGTCAGGCGATCCTGGTCTAGGCAGGTGTATGCTCCGATTCCTGTCCTCCAACTCCATCTAGGCTTTCGATGACGCAGGCGGTTCACCACCAGGGATGCAACTTCGGTGCTCCCGATTGTGCTTCCATGCATACTCCTTCTTATGTGTCATCATCTTATTGTCTTAAGTTAAATCAGGCATTATGTTAGGTAAATGAAAGGGCCAATAAATCATGACACTTAAGTAGAAGCACGCATGGAAGCACTGAACAGGAGTATACAAGTCGTGTCCTCCCGTTCGGATGCAACTTCGGTGCTCCTGTTTGTGCTTCCATGCGTACTCTCGCTTATGTGTCGTCATCTAATTGGTTGAAGTTAAATCAGGCATTATGTTAGGTAAATGAAAGGGTCAGTAAAATCATGACACTTAAGTTGGAGCATGCATGGAAGCACTGAATGGGAGTATACAAGTTGTGTCCTCCCGTTCGGATGCAACTTCGGTGCTCCCGTTTGTGCTTCCACGCATACTTCCGCTTATGTGTCATCAACTAATTGGTTGAAGTTAAATCAGGCATTATGTTAGGTAAATGAAAGGGCCAATAAAATCATGACACTTAAGTAGGAGGACGCATGGAAGCACTGAATGGAAGTATACAAGTTGTGTCCTCCCGTTCGGATGCAACTTCGGTGCTCCCGTTTGTGCATTCCAAGCGTACTCCCGCTTATGTGTCATCATATAATTGGTTGAAGTTAAATCAGGCATTATGTTAGGTAAATGAAAGGGCCAATAAAATCATGACTCTTTAGTAGGAGCACGCATGGAAACACTGAAGGGGAGTATACAAGCCGTGTCTTCCCGTTCGGATGCAACTTTGGTGCTCCCATTTGTGCTTCCATGCGTACTCCCTCTTATGTGTCATGATCTAATTGGTTGAAGTTAAATCAGGCATTATGTTAGGTAAATGAAAGGGCCAATAAAATCATGACACTTAAGAAGGAGCACGCATGGAAGCACTGAATGGGAGTATACAAGCCGTGTCTTCCCGTTCGGATGCAACTTCGGTGCTCCCGTTTGTGCTTTCATGCGTACTCCAGCTTATGTGTCATAATCTAATTGGTTGAAGTTAAATCGGCATTATGTTAGGTAATTGAAAGGGACAATAAAATCATGACACTTAAGTAGGAGAACGCATGAAAGCACTGAAAGGGAGTATACAAGCCGTGTCCTCCCATTCGGATGCATCTTCGGTGCTCCCGTTTGTGCTTCCATGCGTACTCCCGCTTATGTGTCATCATCTAATTGGTTGAAGTTAAATCAAGCATTATGTTAGGTAAATGAAAGGGCCAATAAAATCATGATACTTAAGTAGAAGCACTCATGGAAGGACTGAATGGGAGTATACAAGCCGTGTCCTCCCGTTCGGATGCAACTTCGGTGCTCCCGTTTGTGCTTCCATGCGTACTCCAGCTTATGTGTCATCATCTAACTGGTTGAAGTTAAATCGGGCATTATGTTAGGTAAATGAAAGGGCCGATAAAATCATGACACTTAAGTAAGAGCACGCATGGAAGCACTGAATGGGAGTATACAAGCCGTGTGCCTCCCGTTCTGTCCTTCCATGCATCATCCCGCTGATGTGTCAAAATGTTATTAGTCCCTTTATTAATGCTTAGTTTAACTACCATACCTTCACAACAAATAATGTTGGCATAGTCGACCTCGCACATCTTCCGCGAGTCGGTCACCTTCCAATGGAAGCCATGCAGGTGCTTCCACAGCCGGAACGCCGTTCATCTTCACCGGCACATATGTATGGTCCGGTTGTGCCAGTGTGTACCTTAACCCCCGTCCTGCGTCCCCGGTGGTGGTTGGAAGACCCCTGCAGGTATGTTCTGATTCCTGTCCTCTAACTACATCTAGGTTTCTGATGATGCATGCGGATCACCACTAGACAAACCAGCAAAGCCTCGGTGATGAGAGCGGCATGCAAATTTCTTGATGACAAACTTGCTGCAAGACGTGTCCCTCCCGTTCTGTCCTCCCATGCGTCATCCCGCTGATGTGTCAAAATGTTATTGGTCCATTTATTAATGCTTAGTTTAACTACCATACCTTCACAACAAATAATATGATGACACATCAGTGAGAGTGTCATCAAAAAACTAGAGATGGATGCATCAGCGGGCCGCAGTCAGCGGGCCGCAGTAGGTTTTTCACAAAAAAACTGGCATGTCGCTCAACCTTTTTTGCTTTGCCTGGTGGTGAACCGCCTGCGTCATCAGAAACCTAGAGATTGAGTAAGAGGTCTGGAATCAGAGCATACCTGTAAGGATCTTTCCAACAACCACTGGGGATGGACGACGTACGGGGGGTTAAGGTACACTGGCACACCCATACCGTACACGTACTCGGTCAGCCGTGTAGTTTCCTTCGAACCTCTGGCAGAAGAAAGCGGCATGCAAGTTTCATTCTGTATGGAGAATGTTTGTTGTGTATTCATCAGGGAACACAGATACACTTTATATAGGCTAGCTAGTGTAGTGTGAAACGAAAATAAAACCCTTTCGTACTACACAGATTCAAAAGCTAGCGTTAATGACTAAATGTAGGCATACGCAGTCAAACAATGACGTTAGACCAATGCAGTCAACAATGACTGTTACATGTGTGCGTGCTTATCCTTTCCACGGTATTGCTAATTGCTCTAAAACTCCAAAAATACTGTGTTCCCAAACACCAAAATCAAATTCTCTGCGGCCCTTCCGCACAGCCGTCTCTGTGCGCCCCTGCCCAGATGGTTGCCACATATGTTCACACTCCAAATCTTACAGCCAAGGGAGCACCGCACGGTTCCCGTGATTGTACCACCCTGCCCTGATGATTGCCACGTACGCGAGTGCACCGAATCTTGCAGCGCACACGGGCACATGAACTCCACGTCCGAACTTTGCTCACCGATCCGAATAACTCAGCGCTCGGCGTGCATGATCTATCATCATGCACACGAATAATATTATGAAATTATCAACTTTGATGATTCAATAATCCAATAAAGTTTTATCAAACCTACCAACAAAAAATTGGATCGTCCAGTCCATTTAACAAAACGATAATTTGGATGATCCAAGACATAAGGAAATGGATGATCTATCTCCAATCGAACTTCGACGTCAAACAAAACGTAATTGATGACTGAGAACTTTGTCACAAGTCACTATAGTGTACGCACAAATGACAAATACAAGGCCTCAACACCGGGTTTAGTGTTCATTGTGGACTAACCACATGACCCGACCAAACACTCACGTAATTACAATACACCTGCAAGAGCAACCATCTGATCGCATCCACCAACGCATCCCGACCCTGCGAAAGGATGACGAGCAGCGGCAGGTGAACACGTTGCACTGGCGGCACAATGGAAAATGGTGGCAGCGGAGGCGGAGGCGGCGGCGGTGGTGGACAAGTCCTCCTCCGAGTAGAGTAGGATGAGTAGTAGTTTTTTCTTTTGTTTTCTATGTGTTTTTCTCTTGTTTGTAATATATGTGTTGTTTTTATGTTAATGAAAAATGTTTTTTATTTTATGTTCATGAACAATGTGTCCTACTCCTGTACATGCACTAACGAAAAACTCCTCCTTTTTCAAAAAACATCGCGTATGGAAAATTAACACATTAGTAATATTATACTGTATATAATAAATACTCCCTCCTTATTCTTTTATTTGACGTTTTGGACAAAGCATTGAACTAACATTAGTAGGACGTGACCACCCCCACCCACCGGCCTGGCCCTAGGCAGTAGCCCACAGACTTTCTGCAACCCTGCCGCACAGCATCACGCGTGCGCCCCCGCCTCGCACATCGTCCGATCAAAATCGCATAATCGTGACAGCGGGACACGCGGGATTTCCATCCTTCGGTGTCCAGACAACAAACCCTGCGCGGAGCGAAGGATCTCAGCGGGATTTACATGGGACGACGTGCGGGGCGGGGCGCACGCACAACATTGTGCGGCAGTGCCGCAGAAAATTCATTTTCGCCCGCCTAGGCCCAGAGCCGGGCCTGCCTTTAAGACCATTAGGAGTGGTTGACGGTAAAGCTTTAGGCTGTGTTTGGGAGCAGAGTTTTACAATACTAAAGTTTTGGAAACCGCAATTTTTAAAATGACATGGCAATACTAAAGTACGTATTTCAGTAACACAGTTTTGTAATACCACGATTTTGCAATACATAGGACTGTTTGGTTGACAAACACCATTCTGTAAAAAATACCATAGTAATCTCAAATACCACGGTATTGCTAATTGCTCAAAAACTCCGAAAATACCGTGTTCCCAAACACCAAAATCGAATTCTCTATGGCCCTTTCGCACAGCCGTCTCTGTGCGACCCTGCCCAGATGGTTGCCACGTACATTCAAGCTCCAAATCTTACAGCCAAGGGCGCACTGCACGGTTCCCGCGACTGTACCACCCTGCCCTGATGATTGCCACGTACGCGAGCGCACCAAATCTTGCTGCGCGCACGGGCACACGAACTCCACGTCCGAACTTTGCTCAGCGATCCGGATAACTCGGCGCTCGGCGTGCACAATCCATCATCATGCGCACGAACAATATTATGAAATTATCAACTTTGATGATTCAATAATCCAATCAAGTTTCATCCAACCTACCAACAAAAAGTTGGATCGTCTAGTCCATCCAACCAAACGTTAATTTGGATGATCCAAGACATAAAGAAATGGATGATCTATCTCCAATCGAACTTCAAGATCAAACCAAGCGCAATTGATGACTGAGCACTTTGTCACATGTCACTAGAGTGTACGCACAAATGACAAATACACGGCCTCAACACCAGGTTTAGGGTGCATCGTGGACTAACCACATGACCCGACCAGACACTCACGTAATTACCATACACCTGCAAGACCAACCATCTGGCCGCATCCACCAACGCATCCCGACCATGCGAAAGGATGACGAGTAGCGGCAGGTGAACACGTTGCAGCGGCGGCGCAATGGAAAACGGTGGCAGCAGACGGCGACGTACCTGGATGTTGGCGTAGTCTACCTCGCACATCTTCCGCGAGGCATTCACCTTCCGCGGCTAGCTGAACCACACTGGAAGGAACTCCTCGGTTTTGCAATCGAAGCATGACTTGGAGAAATGGGCCACCAACACATCCCGACCCTGCGAAAGGATGACGAGCAGCAACAGGTGAACACCATGCAGCGGCGGCGCAATGGAAAACGGTGGCAGCGGACGGTGATGTACCTGGATGTTGGCGTAGTCGACCTTGCACATCTTCTGCGAGTCATTCACCTTCCAACGGAAGCCATGCAGGTGCTTCGTCCACAGCCGGAATGCCGCATCTGGCAATGGGACATTGACAAAGCAGTAGCCCTTGTTGGCCTCGGACCTTGGCAAATGCAACAAACGAGGTTAAGTATCAATCAGTAAAAGACCGGAGCTTGATTAGTATAATCATATATTTCGAAGCATAGGCGTGGTACTTGAAGTCAAATGGAACGTGAATAAAATCGTAAAACCAACTTGACATGGTCCACTGCAATTTTCGCCTTCTCCTCGGCGCAGTGCTGACGAATGATGTTCATTACTTTTTGCCTCCTGTGGAAAACGATGTAAAACATCAGGTACTAACGCATCAACAAATATGAGGGGGAGAATACCAACGCGCTGATTTAATAGTATGTTGTGGATCATCAGCGTCGTCAGTCCAGAAGCAGGGTCGAAGCGGCGCCGTGGCCACCGCGAACTCGAGAACGGATGAGGAGAAGGCTCATCGCCAACGGATCGAGGGGACGGAAGCTACATGACCGCTATGGGTGATGAGCATTCCCCTGGATCCGTTCTAGAGACGGGAGCGGGCCAGCGGTGGGGGCGCAGGGGCGGCGGGCTGGCGGTGGAGCCGGGGGCACGGCAGGCGACATTATGTGGCAGGGCCGCAGAAAATTTATTTCCGCCCGCCTAGGCCCAGAGTCGGGCCTACCTCTAAGACCATCCGCAGTAGTTCACGGTAAAGCATTAGGCTGTGTTTGGGAGCATAGTTTTTCAATACTAAAGTTTTGGAAACCACAATTTTTAAAATGACATGGCAATACCAAAGTACGTATTTCAATAACATAGTTTTGTAATACCACGATTTTGCAATACATAGGACTGTTTGGTTGACAAACACCATTCTGTAAAAAATACCATAGTAATCTCAAATACCACGGTATTGCTAATTGCTCTAAGACCATCCGCAGTGGCTCCCTGTAAAGCTTACTGGACTGGAAATATAGAGTAGATTACTGGAAGTATAGAGTTAGTGTCTAGAGTGAAATGCTAGAAGTATAGAGAATATACTTGAAGTATAGAGTAAGTTTTAGAGGAAACCACTGCGGATGGTCTAAAACTCCAAAAATACCGTGTTTCGAAACACCAAAATTGAATTCTATGCGGCCCTTTCCGCACACCCATCTCTGTGCGACCCTGCCCAGATGGTTGCAACGTACGTTCACGCTCCAAATCTTATAGCCCAGGGCGCACTGCACGGTTCCCGCGACTATACCACCCTGCCCTGATGATTGGCACGTACGCGAGCGCGCTGAATCTTGCAGGACACACGGGCACACACGAACTCCACGTTCGAACTTTGCTCAGCGATTCGAATAACTCAGCGCTTGGCGTGCACGATCCATCATCATGCGCATGAATAATATTATGAAATTATCAACTTTGATGATTCAATAATCCAATCAAGTTTCATCCAACCTACCAACAAAAAATTGGATCGTCTAGTCCATCCAACCAAACGTTAATTTGTATGATCCAAGACATAAAGAAATGGATGATCTATCTCCAATCGAACTTCGACGTCAAACCAAACGCAATTGATGACTGAGCACTTTGTCACATGTCACTAACCACATGACCTGACCAAACACTCACGTAATTACCATACACCTGCAAGAGCAACTACCAGGCCGCATCCTTCGCGTACGAATAGCAACGCCGACCAACTTATACTTTTTGTACTAGGTACATATAATTTTCCTTGTCCATGAGTCAATAAACAAGCTCTTCTGATGCGGCTTTTGTAGTTCAAAAATGAACTACAACAAAGCGACAAGTTCATGGAGACACGGGGAGTACATATGATCATCGAAGTCTCTCTCACATGCATGTTATAGTTGTCCATGCATGCTACCCTACGCCTCAAACATAGGATCAACGAGCCAAACTATATATACATATACATATATATATATATATATATATATATATATATATATATATATATATATATATATATATATATATATATACGATCTTTCAACAAAAATTGAAAACTATATATATGAGGCGATCTTTTAACAAAAAGAGAAAACTATATATATGTTATTTGTCACGCCCCAAACATGATCAACGAGCCTCAAACTATATATGATGATGTTTCAACAAAAACAGAGAAACACACGTAATAATGTTGTCATCAAACATGATCATCGCGAGGTTTTCAAGTGCATATATATGTTACTTGTCCATGCATGCTTGCTACACCCTAAACATGATCAACGAGTCTCAAATATGATGATCTTTCAACAAAATTAGAAAACACCTAACGTCATCAAACATGCATGATAGATGTCAAACTGGGAAAACATGAACGAGGGTTTGTGATATATATATATATATATATATATATATATATATATATATATATATATATATATATATATGTGTGTGTGTGTGTGTGTGTGTGTGTGTGTGTGTGTGTGTGTGTGTGTGTGTTAATGAATGCATGAATGTGTGGTGTGTTCATCGTCTTGTACTTTTTTCTTGTGTTTTCTGACGATCCTTCAACTATATATACATATATATATATATATATATATATATATATGTGTGTGTGTGTGTGTGTGTGTGTGTGTGTGTGTGTGTGTGTGTGTGTGTGTGTGTGTGTGTGTGTGTGTGTGTGTGTGTGTGTGTGTGTGTGACGATCTTTCAAAAAATAAGAGAAAACGCGTAACGTCTTGAAACATGATCGAGGTATTTTGTGTGACAAACTGAAAAAAACTGGAACATTGCATATACCTTGGGCCAATGGGCCCTTTGCGTGTCAAAATTAAAAACTGTAACTGAAAAACTGAAACACCGCCAGACGGACCGACAAAGTATGCCAGGTGGGCAACTGCATACCCTGGACCCTTTGCATGTCAAATTAAAAAACTGTGTGTGAAGTGGAGATGGAAGCCAACCGCAGTTTGGATTAATTTGAAACCGTAGTTTTTGAAGCGTCCGATCATCTCCGCTCGCACACGACAAGGACCCGCTATAAAGGCACACCCGTCCTCTTGCATCTCTGCTGCACCACTCCATTTCAATCGATCATAGCCTCCAAACTTCTCTTCCTTCACCGCCACACCATCGCCGACCAACTCTCGCTCTTTCTCCGCAAATCTGTCGCCGCACAAATGGGTAGCCCTGCACCGAAACGCTCTAGGCCATCGACATCCTTCGAACCTCCTTCTTCTCCGTTTCCGTCGTAGCCAATGATGCTGGAACTGGAGGCGGCGCCCGCACCTCCTCTGTCCCCATCTCTGCCTGTAGCGCCCGCACCTCCTCATCCCATTTGGGTTCAGGAGACTGTCCGCCTCATCAAACACCACTTCGATGAACTTGATCGGCGCCTGAAGGAGTCCACCGAGCACCTTTCCGCCACCGCCGGGCGAGCAAAAAAAGCTCGACATATTGGCGCGGGATGTATTTTCCGATACATCTCGCTTGTGTGAGCGTCAGGGTCTTAGGGAACTTCCCGTCTGCACCAGCATGGATACCGTCGGCCACTACTGCTTCGGGTTAGGGTTTGTGGCCGGTCGTCTCAATGTCCTTTACGAGACGATCGAGGAGGTGGCTGGGGTGGAGGGCTGCCAGTATCTTCTGCGTACCATCGCTCGGAAGCTTCGAACTCAATTGCCGAAGAAGGCGGCAGCAGCGGCCGCAGCGGAGGAGGCAGCAGCGGCGCCGGTGGAGGAGGCGACGGTGGAAGCAGCGGCGGAGCAGGAGGTGGAGGAGATCTCCTCCGACTCGAGTAGAGTAGTATTTGTAGTTTTTCTTTTTCTTGTCTTCTATGTGCTTTCGTAGTTCTTGTTTGTAATATATGTGTTTTTTCTATTTTAATGATAAATGTCTTTTCTGTTCATGAACAATGCATCCTATGCAGTATCGAAATACATCTCCTTTCTGAAAAAAGGAGCGAGATAACTGTTGTTCAATGTCTATCCAAGAATTTGTTATGTTGAGACAATCAACGACTCTTGGTTGAAACTCCATTGAGATCATGGTTGAGGTTGCGTTTCTCCTCTTTTGTGTTCTTTCACTCAATTTTTTTCATTTGTAGTCGATGCATGGGAAAATGTATTTTTAGTATGTAGTAGTATATACTACATGTTATCATTTCATTGTGATTAATGTTACAGAATGCCGATTGTTTACCATCGTTTCGTGCACTTGGCTGTATTTGCATGTCGTTTGCATTAGCACATACGTATACATTTGGCGATTCATATTTTTCTTTGTATTTTTTTGGAATGTCCCACTAGCTAGCAGATGACTGCTTTTAGATTTTAATCTCCATGCATGGCAACAAAGATGAATTAAGAAGCGAGCAAGTTGCCCTAAGACAAAGTCTACCCCTCTAGCTAAACGCACCAGCCATGTGCAGGAATTGACGCAACATGAGATATAATTAATCATGATTGGATGCGTGCACAAGGGCACGACTTGCGTCAAATTCCCCACTCCCTCGGAAATTTTATCGTTCTACGTGGCACGCCACATTTGAGATTTTGACAATTCAATTTTCACTACCTGTGC
Organism: Tuctoria greenei; assembly: GCA_036927565.1. Taxonomy (NCBI): domain Eukaryota; kingdom Viridiplantae; phylum Streptophyta; class Magnoliopsida; order Poales; family Poaceae; genus Tuctoria; species Tuctoria greenei. Next base: position 54,356,173 of record JAYESD010000004.1, read on the forward strand.
CTCCAATTTCAGTCCTGCCTATTATTGTAACCCTATTTCAGCCATGATGAGTATAAATGGAAACACTGGCCTCCGTTCCCGACACACCGCTGCCCCGCCCTTCTGGTGATCTCGCAGTACTCCAAATGTGTTGTCTCTCTGTCCTGTGTTCCATACTTGTATTCCCAAGAAATTCCCGTGTTTTCATTTCCCAGGGTTTTTACAATTTTTCCCCCATGGATCTCGCAGTGACGAATCGAAGCTCTTGGTGGTGTTGACTTCTGGGTACAACACCGGGCGACCAAGTTTGACGTGATATAGCGAACCTCTTCGTCCCCAACACCTCCCTGCGACATCGCATCCCGGACTCTAGTTTTGTGCTAGGTAAACTACACGATCCATGACCTCTTTTTATAGAGCTATATTGGCTTGGTTCTACATGATCCATCCTGATATACGAAGATTAAATAAATTAACAAAGAAGAAATGTGGTCTTCTGTTTCACGAATTTAGTTATATATATATATATATATATATATATATATACACACACACACACACACTACATCTGTCCCTAAATAAATGATGCTCCGACAGCTTATTACGGTAGTGTATTTCTAGTTCAATTCCTGGCCGGGAACGACAAATACTAAAAACTAGAGGTAGTAGTATGTAATTTCTGGATTTAGAAGTAAATGACGCACGGGTTATTTGATCAACCACTCCAAATGTTATACTCTCATTTCTCTTTTACAAATTTGTATTCCTAAGATTTTTAGTTCCCATGGTTTTCACTTTTTTCTTTCATGTGACTTTCTTGGATTGTACATTTTTTCTATTCTTTCTTTACTAATTCCTCCATTAGTAACAAACACAACAGTTTATAGAAAGCACACCGTCCGATCCAAAATATACGTCGGTCATGTAATCTGACGTTATCACTGTTATTTGGAATGACTACTTATAATGCTCTTTACATTAGGAACAACACATCAAACCGTGATGTCGTCCACAAGCATTCATGGTGGCCAACAAGCACCTGGTATAACTATAAATGTGTTTACTATCAAAATTAAACAAATTTAGACAACATTAAATCGTATGCATGGTACGTGGAGAATATTGCAGCACATAATGTCCAGGAACCCCAAGGTTCTTCACTCCCTAGTACTACTATGATGCATGAACCAACAGCAGGTATAGATATACAAACCAGAAATACTCCTTCCGCCCCAGCCTAATTTTACTTTTGGAGCTTAAAAAAATGTCCCACTCCAACTCTATCCTTGGTAGTAGCTTCCAACTAACCATATCACATCACATTACTACCTGCCTCTCTACCGTGCCATTTGTTTTGGCAGAGCGTGTTACTTTTACTCTACTCCTTTGGCATTGAATTTGAAGCATTTTGAGAGACTACGTTCTGTCCATTAGATGTATTGATGATGGGTGTATCATGGTCATTTGCATTCTTTCTTAGGCTCTACTAATTGTTTTAGCATGCCTTGCAATTCTACTTTCTTATTAGTACTTACTCTTTATAGTTAACAGTTCATCAGCCTGTGTAATGGCGTGATTTTTTTATGCCTTCACGTTGTGCTCTCTCACCGCCGGCCACTCCGGCCGACACCGGCGCCCACGCCCACGCCCTACTGCTGGTCACTTCAGTGTCCTCCACGACACGTCTCCCTCGCCCATCATCACGTCCCATCCTTTGCGTGCCAAGATTACCCCGCCGCCTGCAAATCTCTGGCCATTACTCGCCCTGAAACCAATCCTCCTCGATAGTTTCGGCGAGACCGAACCCTCGCGTTGTTGAGTGTCGCAAGCTAGCACTATGTAGTACTGCACCTATAGTAGCCGCCACTGACAAGTAGACCCGATGTCTCATGGGCCCACATGTCAGTGGCAGCTAATGCAGGTGCAGTACTACGGAGGATTTCAATCCCGCAAGCAGCCTGCCTTATCTGTCTTGCATTCGCCACCTGCAACCACTGGCGTTCATTACTTGCCCTGCAACTATGATTCTCTTCGAGACGCGCTCCGGCTGATGTCAGTCAGACCGAACCGGCGAACCCTATCTTTGTCTAGTCTAGCATTGCCAGCTGCATGCCCCCTCACAGTCTTGTCTGCTTCGCTAATGGACTAAAAATCCCATGCAGTACTACGAGTACGTACTGCCACTGACATGTGTACCTGATGGCTCATTTTAGGGTATGAACAACAACAAAGAAGTCAATAATGTAACCCCCCCCCCCATATAAATAGGTGTCGTTAGGACAGTTCTAACTACTGTAGTAGTTCATTTTTAATTCTTTGTGGGCGACAGTTAATATAAACCAGGAGGGAGTACTACAGAACAAAATGGTGCTGGCACGACGCGGTCCTCCCATGCTCGTATTTGCCGCACTCATCCTGAAGATGGTATGAACATCAGTCTTTTCTTCTTTTTACACTATTTGTACATGATACTAAACTTGTTCAGGCGGTAATTTGTTTTAATCGTTGACCGTTTGAATCAATGTAACAGAAGGAAGGAAGCTAGGAAGAAGTGTGGCTAAAGGACTTAAGGTTGCCAGAATACGCTATGCATCCCAAGTTAGTAGAACGCAGCATGTGAAGCTACCAATTCAGTTCTCTGCTAGGTTGGGTGCTGCAGTTAGTATTAATCAGCGGCACTTTGTCGATGATGTGGTTATGTTTACAAAAAGACATGCATCCCTCACTGGTGCAACGAAGTGGGCAGAGGTTGGCCATAGTAACAAGAGAGATATAGTACGAGACATTCTAGTTAGTGTTGTCACACCCTCACACAAGTATTTTTGTCTTGCAAATCATGTACGTTTACAGCAACTTGTTATACAATGTACAAGATTCTTGGGACATGGAGGACACATCGGAGAGCGCAAGAATAATTTTAAAAATTGCTGGGGAGCGCTACAATTGGTGGCACCCGACTTTGCATGCCACCTATAAGAGTTATTCTACCGATGAAGAACGTATACGAAACCAGCCCGCTGACGTAACGACGCCCAGGTGGTTGCACCTAACAGAATATTTTGGGTCTGAGCGATTCAAGGTCAGCTAACTTTTTAATAGCTTCACATCATACAGAAAATAGTTTTATTTACTTTCATTCATGGAATTAATTCTTAAAATTATTGCAGCCAATAAGCAGAACCAATTCTCAAAATCGAAGAAGACAAAAGGCGTGTCACTTGCTTGGCTCCAAATCCTACGCCAAACTTAGTTACGAGAAGGTATGAAAAATAAATCACGCTTTTACTTTGTGCTGCAAACAATGTGTATACCGACATGTTGAAGTGTACTTGTATTTTATGTAGCGAGATCCGGAGACCGAAGAAGAACTCGATGACACACAACTGTGGGAGGCAAGCCATTTGTTGAACAGTAACGGGACAAACAAGCTGGCAGAAGCTGTACATGTTAGTAACACTTTAAACAATCCCCAATTAAATAAATATTTGCAAATTACCTGTGACTTTTCTTTTCGTATATAGATCCAGGCACGTGCCCAAGTGGACGACATGGAAGCTGAGCAGGGAGGCCCAATTCCAAGTGAGGAGAGAAATCATATCTTCCAGCGTTGTTATAGATCCTCAATCGGTTGTGCAGGATCACAGGTTCGGGGGCGTGGTTATATGGCTAACCAAACTGGTCCCGAACGTGAACGTATGCGTATCCAGATGTCTGAACACCTCAACGACCAAGTTTGAAACGTAGAAGATAGACATGCAGGCCTTAATCACCAAGTGCAGGAGGTGGAAGGAAGAAATGATAGCTTAACCACCCAGATGTACTGCATAAACCAGAAGAATGTAGAGTTAAACCTTCAACTCCAGAACTTAGAAGGTCAGATAGCAGCTGATGGTGAACAAAGAGCTCATTAAATGGAGGACACGCACCTCTCAATGATGGATGAAGTGCGTAAAATGATGGAGACCACTCCACAAAAGGTCCAACAAAAAGGATGCCAAAAGCCACCTATTCCAACAATTAGTGTGGGTCAGCTTAGGCAAGCTTTTAACATGCAAACATGTCTCATTAGTAATACTCGAGTGTTGTTATGTGTGTTGCAATATAAATTGATGGATGTTTATTGTTAAACTCATGATTCTGTTGCCTCTAATTTTTAAACTTGGTGCATTGGGATTCTACTGCCGCTAATAATAAAATGTGGCATTATGATGGTGGCGACCACTCCATAGAAGGTCCAACAAATAAGGAACCACCAAAAGCCACCTGCTCCAACAATTAGTCCCAGTCAGCTTAGGAAAACTCTTAGCATGCAAACATGTCGCTTAAGTAATCCCTGAGTGTTGTTATGTGTGTTGCAAAATTGATGGATGTTTATTGTTAAAATCGTGATTCTGTTGCCACTAATTTTCAAACCTGGTGCATTCGGGTTCCACTACCGCTAATTATAAAATGTGGCATTACGAATTTCTTGTCACAAATGATAAATTGTTGCAATAGGAAGCTATTGCCAATACGGATGATAAAACGTGGAAATAGAATGACAAAACGTTGCAGTATAAACATTTGGCAATGACTCAAAAAACGTTGCATTAAAACACTATTGCCACGGATAAGAAATCATTACAATACCAAACTATTCGCCATGGATGCGAAATCGTTGCGGTACCATACTAGTTCCAACAGATCCGAAATCGTTGCAATACGGTACTATTCGCCACATTTGTAGACTCGTTGCAATACCCAACTATTCGCCACGGATACGAAATCGTTGCAGTACCAGACTAGTTCCCACGGATCTGAAATCGTTGCAATACGATACTATTCGCCACGTTTGTTGACTTGTTGCACTAAGCTACTATTTGCCATGGACGTTAAACCGTCACAGTATCATAATATTTGCCACGGATGTGAAATCGTTGCAATACCATGATATTCGTTGCAATATGGTGAATCGTCGCTACGCCATAACTCGTTGCAATATGTTACTATTTGCCATGGCTGTGAAAATTGTTGCAATACTCTAGTATGTGCCACAAATGTGAAAATCGTTGCAATCACGTATTATTACCACGAACACGAATTCGTTGCAATACAATGCTATTCATTGCAATACGTTAAATCGTCGCAATACGGTAAACCGTTGCAATAACATACTATTTGCCACGAATGTGTAATCATTACAATACCATACTATTGCCATGCCTGCGAAATCGTTGCAATACAATGCTATTCGTTGCAATACGTTAAATCATCGCAATATGCTAAACCGTTGCAATAACATACTATTTGCCACGAATGTGAAATCGTTACAATACCGTACTATTGCCATGCCTATGAAATCGTTGCAACCACATACAATTACCACGAATGTGAAATCATTGCAATACCATGCTGTTTGTTGCAATACGTTAAATTGTCACAATACGCTAAATCATTGTAACAACATACTATTTGCCACAAATATGAAATCGTTGCAATACCAAACTATTTGCCACGATCGTGAACCCGTTGCAATACTGTACAATTCATTGCGATACGTTAAATCGTCGCACTACATGAAACCGTTGCAATGGCGTCCTATTTACCACCGATGTAAAACCGTTGCAATAGCGTCCTATTCGCCACGGATGCCAAGGCGTCGCAAATAACCTATCATCGCAAGAATTATTATGACGATTTGTAAAAACTATCGCCACGCTCTTTTTCGTTGCAACAGTGACCTATTGCGACGAAAAACAACCTATTGCGACGAATTTTTTCGTTGCGATAAACCGGAATCCTTGCAGTGATATCAGAGGAAAGCTAGCACCTCGATACCTTGGACCATTCAAGATTTTGGACAAAAGAGGAGAAGTAGTGTATAAGTTGGAGATGCCAGGTCATCTTTCCGATGTACATGATGTGTTTCATGTTTCACAGCTCAAGAAGTGCTTGTGGGTAGCAGAAGAACAAGTGTCAATGGAAGAATAGGAACTAGAAGCAGATTTGACTTACGCAAAGAAACCAGTCCAGATCTTAGAAACCAAGTAGAGGGTCACAAGGAACAAGGTGATTAGATAGTGTAAAGTTCAATGGAAGCATCACACAGAATAAGAGGCGACTTGGGAGCTGGAAGATGTTCTCAAGAAGGAATTTCCCTATCTTTTCTCTTCCGCATCGAATCTCAAGGGCGAGATTCATTTTATGGGGGGTAGGTTTGTAACACCCTCATTTTCATGCATCATGCATTGCATAAGTCCATATACATGTTTAACATTAATTCACATAAAAATGGGATGAGTTTAAAATGAATTTAAAGCATAACCGCACTCAAAAGATCTGAGGAGTGCGGACTAGTCCATTTTCTCTCTAATCTTTTTCGGACTTGTCCTTTCTTGCTGCGGACTGCTCCAGTTTCATTTCTGTACAATTTTCGGACTTGTTCGACCCATTGCATACTAGTCCGGTCATCCCAACCTTGAAATTTTGCGAAGTACATAGACTTGTCCGGACTTGTTCGACATCTAGCGGACTTGTTCGTTTTCCCCCTGACTAAAATCGAACTTGTCCGTTTTGGCCAGACTTGTCTGTTTTCCCCTCTGACTAAGTTCAGACTTGTCCGATGTCTAGTTCGCACTTGTACGATATCTCTCTGTCTAACTTCGGACTAGTCCAGCCTATTGCAGACTTGTTCGGTGATCACGATTCTGAGTTGATCCTTTATTCGACGACGTGTTTTTGGGTTTTACCTTAAGTGGGTCTAAGGACGTCATGTATAACTCTTTTTGGATCCCATGTGGGACCTCACACCGGCCTCCACCAACCCCAAACTCGAAATACATCAAACCCTAGCCCTCCACCCTTATATAAACAACTCCACCCTTTGACTTTACATCCTCTTGCCTCAATTGAAAGACCACAAACACTAGTTCGTGGAGAGCCACCATCAAGGAGGGAGAAGAAGATCCCGAGCAAAAATAAGATGAGGGGGAAACGAAAGAGGATCAAGTGGTCAAGATCTCCATCAAGTTTTTGTTCTTCATCAACAATTCACCTTCAAGTTCTTCATCAACCCTAGATCGTCAAGATCCAAGGGTTGCCTCCAAAACCCTCAATTCATTGGGGTTCTAAACACCTGGTATACTTTCTACTTCCTCTTTCTCACGTGAATTCAACACTGTTTCAACAAATTCACGTCGATCTAGAAAACCCTAGTTCGGTGTTCTTGCGAAGAGCGAACTAGTCCGGTTCGAAGTGTACTAGTTCGATTTTGCTGATTGTTTTCTATTGAGTTTAATCCAAATTGATTCGAATCAACTCCAAACCTATGTAGAGTTGTTAAAAACCACTAGAACTAGTTAGTAAACATCATTAACAAGCCATTAAAAAGTTTTTTCTGCGCATTTGCATTAATTATGCATGTCATGTCATATTGAGTAATATATGTGCACTTATTGATTGTAATTCTTGTCTTGTATGTTCATTGCGCGGATTAGACAAAATTGTGCTAGAGAGTGCTGCTGAGGACCTCTAGTATCAGGAATTTGAAGGCTTTGACCCAAACCAAGCCCAAGAGCTAGGCAAGTGTCCTTGAACATATTGATCCTGTTTTGACAATAAATGTTTTGTTTTGAAAATTGCATGCTTGTGTCAATTTGATGGGAATTCCTATGATAGGAAGTTTACTAGCTTTGATTGACCACCCTTGTCACCTGGAATACACAGTAGAGAGTCAGGAAGGGCTTTTTACCTTTGTTTCACTTAATTTATTTGGTATTGGAAAACAACTATACCAATTAATTACGCATTAATAAGATTATGATTAATATGAACTAGTGAATGTGATTTGGTAATGGGTGATCTAAGCAAGTCTGGTATGTGGATGGGTTGGAAGACATGGTGGTTGCTTGCTTTAGATCTAAGGATCGGTTCATGCAAGAATATTCCTGGACAACAGTGCCACAACGAGGTCAAGTATGCGTGCAGCGTTGCTAGTATTGCGCGGGTCATTTGGCGCATCGGGAAGGGGAGTTGGATTGAGTTTGGATTTGAGATAGGACTCCCTAGGATCCGAATGGCACAAGAGGGGGCCCTTGGTTGAAGATGTGCTCAGTTGGAGACATCACCACCGGTGAAACCTCAGTGGGTTCGTACATGCTAGTAGTCCCTTTGTAAAGGCTATTTTGTGATCTCTTGGCCATACACCTATGGTAGTGTTTTGGCATAATGGAGGTTTTATTTAGTCGCCGACAGGTGATGAAATCACAAACTTGTGGGTGAAGTGGTACAAACTCTGTAGAGTATTAAAAACTATCATGATAGCCGTGCTCCCGGTTAAGAGCACCTAGACAACTTCCAAGATTAGAAGGAAATTGGGATTTGGTATGGTTTAGTTATGGTCTGGTACTGGTTATGGATTGAATATGGTATTGGATATGGTTAATGGTAATGGTGTTGGATATGGAATGTGGACATATACTATGATAATCATTGTGGTTTATGATGGGTTTACTTCACATACATATAATATATTGCTTTTCAAATGTTTTAATGCACTTTTCAACACTTAGCCATTATTATATTCATCATTTGTATCAGCTACATGTCATACTTACCACACTTGCTGAGTACAACATGTATTCACCATTGCAATTCCCCCACCAACAGTTGCAGGTCAGGATTGGGAGTATAACGGTGATAATGCAGAGTTCTAGGTTGTGTCTGCCGTCAGCTTTGCCTGTGGTGTTGCTTGGAGCCGTGCTACCCTATTTTCTTAGCTTGCTTATTTCGTTTAGCTCATAATTAGTTTATTTCTGCTTCATTAGTTAAAACTTGTCATTAATATTCATTAGAGCTTGTATTCGAGGATATTCTCAATTGTGTCATAAAAGTGGTAATTAATTTTGTTCTGTGGTAATTTTTTGTATATCCTTTTGTGAATGCACTCGTGTATGTGTGTTAAACATCCTGGGTACACATATGCGTTCACTTGGTTCATTTTCAGAATTGAGTGTCACATAGCTTGTCTCCATCGTAGGTAGTGCGCACAAGAATAAAGTGTGTAACCTTCGTGAGGCAATCCACAACTACCCATACGGAATCATTACCATTCTTTGTTCTTGGCAAGCTTGTGATGAAATCCATCCCTATCACATACCATTTTGAATTTGGGATTGGTAATGGCTGGAGTAAGCCACTTGGCTTCTGATGCTCAGCCTTGATCCTTTGACACACATCGCAGTGGGCCATGAAATTTGCTATGTCACCCTTCATGCTGACCCACCAATAATTCTCTTTAAGATCCAAGTACATCTTGGTAGCTCCAGGTTGGATAGAGTATGTAGAGTTATGAGCTTCATCCATGATGGTGGTAGTGGCATTGTGAAGGCACACATAACCGTTTCTTGAACCACAATATTCCATCTCTATCGACTCTGAAATCTGGAGTCTTGTCTTCACCGGTCTGTGCTTTGATCTCCATCGACTTTTCATCCTCTTGTTGAGCCTTCTTGATTTGTTAATACAAAACAGGTTCAACGCTAAGGTTGTAGTTATAAGAGTGTGGTACAACACTTGGGTTCAACGTCAACATCTCATCGCAGAATTGCAGTACTTGCGTTACCAAGTGGTGGCACTAGGCTTTTTTGCTAAGAGCATCAGCTATCACATTTGCTTTACTTGGATGATAATGGATTTCCAAATCATAATCCTTGATTAGCTCTAACCATCTTCGTTGCCTCAGGTTGATGTCTGACTCGGTAAAGATATACTTGAGGCTCTTGTAATCTATGTAAATCTCCCATTTGTTCCCGATCAGATAGTGCCTCCAAATCTTCAGAGCGTGCACGACTGCACCCAATTCCAAGTCATGTGTCGGATAGTTCTACTCGTGTGGCCTTTGCTGGCGAGAGACATAAGCTACCAATCGTCCTTCTTGCATTAGCACACACCCGATACCTTGTCTCGAAGCATCACAATAAATGATAAAGTTCTTATGAATATCTAATAGGACTAGTACTGGTGCTGTGTTTAGCCTTTTATTTAACACCTGAAAACTCAGCTCACGTGCTTTGGTTCAACAAACTTCTTGTCCTTCTTGAGCAATTGTTTCATTGGTCGAGCAAGTTTAGAGAATCCTTCAATGAACCTCTGGTAATAGCCGGCCAAACCCAGAAAACTACGAATCTAGAAAACTTATGTTGGTTTTGCTCCCAAGATGATAATCTTGAACCTTCTTATGATCGACTGCAACTCCTTCAGCTACCAGAACATGTCCAAGGAAGCTGACCTTACGCAACCAAATCTCATATTTGCTAATGTTGTGCATGATCTTCCTCACTCCAAGAATATAACAGTATGTCATCAATGAAGACTATGACAAACTTGTCTATCTCTTGCATGAAGACTCGATTCATTAGAGTCATGAAGTAGGCAGGTGCATTGGTTAACCCAAATGACGTCACTGTGTACTCGAATTTGCCATAGCGAGTCACAAATAATGTCTTAGGTATGTCCTCAGTTCTGATCCTCACTTGATTATACCCAAATCTCAGGTCAATATTTGAGAAGAACTTGGCTCCCTGTAGGATTGAAGAGCACGTGAAAAGCTACCAGAGGGGGGGTGAATGGTAGATTTAAAAATCTTACGCAGCGGAAACAATTAAACCCCAACACCTTCGGCAGAAAAACGATATGTTAAAGAAATCGCGTGCGAGACTAATCTAAAACGTGTTTCACTGTGACAAAACAGATATATATAAGATAGAATCAAGTCACGAAGACAACACAATAAGAACCACTCAAATCCGTCAAGAAAAACTCAAGTTATGATCCAAATATCAAACAAAGGTCAATCTTCCCTACCCGAGAAAAACAGTTCTGGAACGCTGCGAAGAAACTCGTGTATATCAGAAATCACAAATCCAATGACCGTGAAGTTTTGACAGATGATAGATAATCAAGTTGTGAAGACAACCCAAAAAGAATCACGTCAATTGGATCTGTAAAACTCGAGTTATGATTAAACCACCGACGAAAGGTAGTGCTGTCCAGAAACTCGACGAGTAAAACTTGTCTGGAACAAGTCGGACGAACAAGGCACAAAAGTTCCTTCAAACTACGAATTTTATTCAATAGAACACAAGAGGAACAGCCCCAAAGTCGTGCACCACAAGCTCTGGGCTCCCTTGCTTATATAACCAGCTCGAAAGCCAACTCAACTCAGATCAGGAACCTAATCCTACTCTGTTCACAAATCGTAACTTTCCATAACTGCTTAGGATTCTTCTATACGCAGATAGAAGCAATCTTAAGACTTCCAAAGACCTTAGGAATGTATCCCACATTCCTAAACAACTCAAATTCGTGACCCATACGAAATCCTATCGTAACCGACTCAAATCTTTCCATATTTGAGTCAAACCCGACTCAGCCGCAACCTGAGTCCCTAACCTAGTAAGTTGGACCTTTCCGACCAATTATTTACGTCCACATCTCTTCATCACATCTCGGAACCATGTATCCATGTCCATGCACTCCTTGCACATGTGCAAACATCTTCCAATGATGTCCATGATATCTTCACATGCATTGTTCTTGATTCAATCATGCTGCACAACCTCCTGATCAGCTCAACCACAACTCCTCCTGAATTTGGTTGTTGGAACATCATCTCCTCCCTGAGACTAGTCCAATGGATCCCATCGCCAGCCATGTCTTGAACTCAAGCAACACCTGCACATGAATAAACAACCATTCCATACGAGCCCAAGTCCTCGACTTGATTCAAGTTAGTTCCGAACACAACACCTTACGTGAGAACCTTACATAAGCATGTTGCAAAACCACAGTAACACGATATCATCTATGTCAACTAAAAATGCACCAAAGACTTAGAAAATGAATACTAATCAATCTTTCCAGAGATGTAAAGCAAGTATGAAACATTGCAAATGAATAACAGAAGCATTGCGGTCAAGTTCCGGACCTTGCCAGAGCAACCCAGACCTTGAGTCGGAGCTAACAAAAGCTAGTAGAACCTAGCGTTGGGGCTAACCAGAACGAGTCGGAACTAGTAAACCCAAAAACCGGAGCTAGAAAAATCAACTCGGAGTTTAGCAAAAACATGCCGGAGCTATGAAGAACATGCCAGAGCTAAAGTCGGACCTTGATAAAAAGGTGTTTTGGTGATATTCAAAACTTTTATCGTCAAAGCAAGTGTATTCACTACAAGCCAATGTATTCAGCACACATAGGTCTTACAATCTCCTCCTTGATGAATGCATTGGAAACACCATTTAAAATCCGAACATTGGCTTATTCACATAAAAGTTTTGAAGGCAATTTCTCCTCCTTTGTAAATCAAAAGTAAAATGAGAAGAAAATCCAAAAATTATCCCATATTATCCCCCCCTTTATTATCTCTCCTTATACACATATTCTCTTTCTCTTCATGTTTATCTCTCCCCATTTGACAATGTATTCAGCAAGTCATGAGCATATAAACAAATTATCTCTCCAACTTTAGTTGTTATGAGCATATTATAACATATACATATAAAACAAAGCTCATCCAAGTCATACTATCAAGTAACTTACACTATCACATCACTGAGATAAATAAAGTACTGTAAGCCATGCTAGAGATCATATGTAATTTTCAATTTAAGTAAGCCATGATCTCACAAACTTAACTATTTCAAAACCTGAAATCATTACACTAGTTGCTGCATTTTATTATTTTTTAAAGCATAAATTTAGATCATATGATATTTGCAAGAGATTATATGCACATCTGCCTTATTCTAACCAACCAAGCCAAGCCTATGTCATTTGACAATCAGAAGCTTAAGGACATAATTTTAGTCATACACAACTTCTTCCAAGTTCATATCTAAGTGCAATGATAAGCCATCTCAAAAGAAGAAGTGCGATGCATGCATATTCTCTTGATCTTTTCTCAATTTATATTTGTTCATAAAAACTCAACATGTGAGTTGATTACTTGATTAATTCTTAATGATTAAAAGGACTTGTGAACATGTAACAAGTTCAAAACAGCAAGAAAGTTCGACCATGACCAGTTTTAGTGTAAGTAATTATTCCAATTACTAGACATGGAAAAAACTACAAAATGTATAACACGAGTAATGTAGTAAGAACTTTCAGCATGTAAAAGGTATCACAAAATCATATATGTATGAAATACTATGCTCATATTATTTTAATTTTAGATTCATACATAGACTTCCCAAGTTTCAAAACTCCCCCTCAATTTAAGCCATGAGGATGCATAACCCCTATTTCACTACGAATGTAACAAAAACGAGTGAAATCCAAAGGTTTTGTAAAAATGTCAGCCAATTGTTGTTCGGTATCTACATGGTGAAGCACAATGTTTCCTTTTTCAACATTATCTCGGAGAAAGTGATACCTAATGTCAATGTTCTTAGTTCTAGAATGTTGCACGGGGTTTTTAGCAATGCAAATGGCACTAGTGTTATCACAGAACAGTGGAACACTATCTAGATCAACCCCATAGTCCTTAAGTGTTTGAACAATCCAAAGAATTTGTGAGCAAGCACTAGCAGCAGCTACATATTCATATTCCGTTGTGATTGTGCAACTGAATTTTGTTTTCTAGAGGACCAAGCAACAAGAGAATTACCAAGAAAATGACAAGCACCAGAAGTACTCTTCCTATCAATCCTACAACCCCCAAAATCAGCGTCCGAAAAAGCTTTCAAAGTAACGGTTGAGGAAGAAGGAAGAAAAATTCCAAATTCTTAAGTTTGATGTAAGTACCTGAGAATCCTTTTGGCGGGTTGACGATGTGAAGCACATGGGGAGGCTTGAAACCGAGCACAAAGACATACACTGAATTGTATGTCTGGTCTTGATGCCATGAGGTATAAAAGTGATCCGATCATGCTTTTATATTCTTTTTGATCCACTGGTTCACCATCTTCATCAAGTTCAAGTGTTGTTGTTGTTCCCATTGGTGTCCAAAGAAGCTTGCTTTTGTCCATGTTGAAGCGCCTTAGGAGGTCTTTTGTATACTTCGTCTGATGCACAAAGGTACCCTCCTTGGTTTGCTTGATTTGCAGCCCCAAAAAGTAAGTGAGTTCACCCGTCATACTCATTTCAAATTCGGAACTCATCAAAGCTGAAAACTTGGACACAAGATCATGAGAAGCACAACCAATGATAATATCATCCACATACACTTGAACGAATAATGAGTCATTGCCATGTCTAAGAACAAAAAGAGTTTTATCAACCTTGCCCATGGTAAACCGCTTTTCAAGTAAGAATGTTTTTAACCTATCATACCATGCTCTTGGGGCTTGTTTGAGACCATATAAGGATTTGGACAGTTTGTAAACATGATTAGGAAAATCTGGATTTTCAAAACCCGGTGGTTGTTTGATATAAAACTCCCCATCTATGTAGCCATTAAAAAAAACACTTTTAACATCCATTTGATGTAGCTTAAAACCTTTAGATGCAGCAAAAGCTAACAAAATTCTTATGACATCTAATCTAGCAACAGGAGCAAAAGTTTCATCAAAATCTGGACCTTCAACTTGAGTGAAACCATGAGCAACCAACCTAGCCTTATTCGTAACCACAACCCCATCCTCACTTTATTTATTTTTAAATACCCATTTAGTTCCAATTAAAGTGTGAACTTGAGGTGGAGGTACAAGTTTCCCAACATTATTTCTTTCAAAATTCTCTAACTCTTCTTGCATGGCAATAATCCAAGATTCATTAGTGAGTGCGTGTGATATATCTTTGGGTTCAAAAGATGCAACAAAAGCAGAATGAGCATGAGAGTTTGGATCGCAAAACCTGGACCGTGTGACTCATTCGTGCAAGCTTCCAATCATCTGTTGTGGGGGATGATCTTTGTAAAACCGTAGGGGAACAGATGTCTCACAAGCTTCTTCTTCTTCATGTTCATCACAAATCGATGAGCTTGTGACTTGAGGATGATTTGAATCAGCATTGATGGTTGTCGGTGCTGGTTGAGAATTAACATCCAGAGCTGAACCAAAGTCTTTAGCTGCTGAATTTTCGTGCAGCAGCTCCAATTCTTCCTCATCTTCAACGAAAATGCTCCCCCCTGTGGATATGGATCTGGACCTGCAATGTTTGAGCTAGTACATGGGCTAGCTTCATCAAAAGACACTTCACAAGTCTCCACAATTTTGTTAGTGTCAAGTAAAAGCACACGGTAGACTCTAGTATGAGATGGATAACCAAGAAACATGCCATCAATGGATCTAGGTTCAAATCTATCAAGATTACCATGTTTCTTAACAAAGCATTTGCAACCAAATACCCGAAAGTGTGTAACACTAGGCCTATGTCCAAACCGGAACTCATATGGTGTTTTACCTAGCTTAGCATGCGAAAAAACACGATTTGAGACATAACAAGAGGTTGCTAACGCATCAGTCCAAAATTTCCTAGGAGTTTGATATTCATCAAGCATAGTCCTAGCCATCTCAACTAAGGTTATGTTCTTTCATTCTACAACACCATTTTGTTGAGGTACATATGGTGAAGAAAATTGATGATCTATTCTATTTTCAGCACAAAAGTGATCAAAAGATTGATTTTTAAATTCAGTTCCATTATCACATCTAAATGCTTTTAAAGATCCTGGGTAATCAACTGATAATCTAGGAAATAAAGTTCTAAAGTGACTAAAAACTTCATTCTTAGACGCCATAAAGTAAACCCAAGAGTATCTAGAATAATCATCAACAATCACAAGTACATACCATTTACCTCCAAAGGATTGAACACGTGAAGGTCCTACAGTGTCAAGATGCAAAGGTTGACATGGTTCAGTTGTCATGATCATTGTGAGAGGAGTATGTGAACCTGCAACCATCTTATTATGTCTACAAGAGGAGCACACAATTTATTTGTCCCCTTTAAGCTTAGGCAGCCCACGTATGCGATCAAGAGCACTAACACACGTTAGGTGATCAAAGCCTACGTGACCAAGTCTACGATGCCAAAAATATAGGTCCTTTGAATTATTAGCAACTAGACACCTATTCTTAGAGGATGACATATCAAAATCAGCTTTAAAAACTCTTCCAAACCGAGACATGTTAAAAATAAGCTCAGTATTTGCACTTACAACTTTGCAGCAGTTTTTATTGAAAATAATTTCCAGATTTTCATCTAGCAATTGTGAAACAGAAAGCAAGTTGTATTTCAAATTTTTGACAAGTGCCACATCCTTCAAAGTGTAGTGGTCATTTACTCTAACCGAACCCTTAGCAATTATAGGAGTTGAAGAATTATCGGCAAAAGTAACATTCTCTACACATGACACAAAAGAGAGGGAGGAGAACCAATCTTTGTTACCGGTCATGTGGCATGAGCAACCTGAATCCCAAATCCAAATGTTCTCCTTCCTCAAATATGTAACCTACATAGAAGCACAATACGTCGATGACTCAATACTGGGGTTAGTCAATAGGCATTTAGGAATCCAGTACTGAGTCACGCGACGTGCAGTAGGAAAAACACGCGAAAGCTGAGACAAAACAGCAGGTTAGTGAGTCAAAGTTTGAGATTTTTTATTCTTAACTACTGACCTATAAGGTGTTACTTGTGTAGCACAAAAATCAGTAGCTCCGGAGGCAAAAACAGAAGGTCCGGAGGTAAACTTTGAATGTTTTTGACTCAAAACAGCAGGTTGTACATTTGATTCAATATGTGCAGCAAATTTTGCATGAAAGTTATGAAATCTAGCAACCATTCTTTCCCTTTTCTGTTGTTTAGCTAGTCTATAACAAAAATCTATGACATGAACATCTCTACCACAGTAGGTACAATGAAATTTAACTTTGTGTTCATGTCTAGATGAGCAAACAACATTTTTATTTGAAACCGAATGAGACAATACTCCTGCAGATTTGAAGACCACTTCTTTTTGTTTAGGAATTGTTTGAATCAAACCACTTCCTAATGACTTTATAATTTTAGGTGGATGTGACTTAGCATGAGCATGAGAATCAAAACCTAAACCAATTTTATCATTGCAAGACTTGGACGAATATAGCAGCAAGTTAAGGTTCTTACTCCCATTACAAAACCGATCAAATGTCTTATGCATGTTATCAAGTTTATTGGACAGATTAAGGCAATTTTCACATGAAGTTTTTCCTTTTAATTTGCAATTGAAACAATATTTAACTTCATGACAACGTAAAGCATTGTTCAATATAGAGATTTCATTCATAGCATCTTGCAGTTTCTTATCAAGATCATCAAAACTAGAACAATGCAAATCAATTGTAGAACAAGAAGCATATTTTAAGTTTCCAATATTAAGTGCAGCAAGCTTTTTGTTCTTTTCAATTTCAAGTTCAATTTTATCAAGTGTGGAGGTATGTGCACTTCTTAGGGAGGACAATTGTTCATATATTAAGTCACATGAGGAATAAGAATCATCACTAGGAATGAAGGATTTCAAATGATTAATTTTAGATTCTAGTGACTCAATTTTAACCGCATTGTCTCTAAGCTTTTTGTCCTTTTCCTTAACAATAACAGTGGCACGAGAAATAGCATCACACATTTCTTTGCAAGTAGGACATACCTCTTCATTGTCGTTGTTGTGTTCTGCCTCCTCCATACTTGATCTTGACTTGCCCGCCATGAAGCACAAGTTTGCCAAATCATATTCATCTTCATCACTTCCGATGTCCACGTCGCTTGAGCCAAGTTCCTGTAGTGCTGAGATAAATCTGCTCACCAATTGACGTCCTGTAAAGCCCTTCTCTTTCTTCGTATTTTTTGTAGAGGCGTGCTTCGTTCTTGTTTTCTTTTCATCCCGGGAAGTAGGACCTGAAAGGTTAGGGCAATCTGAACGAAAATGTCCTGTCTTACCACATTCAAATCAACATTGAGGTCCGGAGCTTCCTCTCCTTCTAGTTCTCACATTTTGCAATGCTTTTGAAAACCGGGTAGAGATGAGCGCTAGATCCTCCTCAGAAAACTCCTCAATCTTTTCAAGGGTTAGAGAGGACAGCAATGCAAGTGTACCACAAGATGTTGTTTGACCGGAACTAGGCATGTCACGCTAAGAAACAAAAGCAATAGACTTGTTGGGGTTCTTACGTGAGATTATGTCAATTTCATGAGTTTTTAACTTGGAATATAGCACATCTAAAGTAAGTGAACTCATGACAGTAGATTCACGATAGATGTGACTTTCATCTCATAAATTGACATATCTAATGCACTTAGCAATTCCCTAGCATTTTCAGCATCTGAAAAATTAACATTGACACTACGCAAGTTGCTGAGAATCTTATTAATGCGGGCAAAAAGGTCATCAATAGACTCACCGGGTTGCATCTCGAAGCGCATGTATTCTTTCTTGAACATGTCTTGCCTTACCTCTTTGATCGTGTTGGATCCTTCGTGGTAGTCACAAAGTGCTTTCCACACATCGTATGCAGATCGGAGGTGTGCCACACGGTCGAAGTCGCTTTGTGTTAATCCTTGTATGATCAAGTTCCAAGCCTTGTTGTTATTGTCGACATCTCTCAGATTTGTAGCTGTAACTTGATCGTTCGATGGCACTTCGTAAGGCTTGTATACCTTCTCCAATACTGCAAAGCATTGTGCCTGGATGAAAGCCTTCATGCGTGCCTTCCAAACCTGAAAATCAATACCAGCGAACACACAAGGTTTGGCAGAGTACTTCTCCATGATGATTAGTCAAAAACACATGTAAATCACAAAGATTAGAGCACCGTGGCTCTGATACCAATTGTAGGATCGAAGATCACGTGAAAAGCTACCAGAGGGAGGGTGAATGGTAGATTTAAAAATCTTACGCAGCGGAAACAATTAAACCCCAACCCCTTCGGCCGAAAAATGATCTGTTAAAGAAATCGTGTGTGAGACTAATCTAAGACATGTTTAACCGTGACAAAAGTTATATATATCAGAGATAATCGAGTCATGAATACAACACAAAAAGAATCACTCAAATCCGTCGAGAAAAACTCAAGTTATGATCAAAAGATCAAACAAAGGTCAATCTTCCCTATCCGAGAAAAACAGTTCTGGAATGCTGCAAAGAAACTCATGTACATCAGAAATCACAAATCCAATGACCGTGAAATTTTGACAGATGATATGTAATCAAGTTGTGAAGACAACACAAAAAGAATCACATCAATTGGATCTGTAGAACTCGAGTTATGATAAAACCACCGACAAAAGGTAGTGCTGTCCAAAAACTCGATGAGTAAAACTTGTCTGGAACAAGTCGGACGAACAAGGCACAAAAGTTCCTTCAGACTACAAATTTTATTCAATAGAACACAAGAGGAACAGCCCCAAAGTCGTGCACCACGTTTTCTGGGCTCCCTTGCTTATATAACCAGCTCGAAAGCCAACTCAACTCAGATCAGGAACCTAATCCTACTCTGTTCACAAATCTTAACTTTCCATAACTGCTTAGGATTCTTCTATACGCAGATAGAAGCAATCTTAAGACTTCCAAACACCTTAGGAATGTATCCCACATTCCTAAACAACTCAAATTCATGACCCACACGAAATCCTACCATAACCAACTCAAATCTTTCCATATTTGAGTCAAACTCGACTCAGCTGCAACCTGAGTCCATAACCTAGTCGGTTGGACCTTTCCGACCAATTCTTTACGTCCACATCTCTTCATCACGTATCGGAACCATGTAGCCACGTCCATGCACTCCTTTCACACATGCAAACATCTTCCAATGACGTCCATGATACCTTCACATGCATTGTTCTTGATTCAATCATGCTGCGCAACCTCCTGATCAACTCAACCACAATTTCTCCTGAATTTCGTTGTTGGAACCTCATGTCCTCCATAAGACTAGTCCAATGGATCCCATCACCAGCCATGTATTGAACTCAAGCAACACCTGCATAGAATAAACAATCAATCCATACGAGCCCAAGTCCTCGACTTGACACAAGTTAGTTCCGAACACAACACCTTACATGAGAACCTTACATAAGCATGTTGCAAAACCACAGTAACACGATATCATCTGTGTCAACCAAAAACGCACCAAAGACTTAGCAAATGAATACTAAGCAATCTTTCCAGAGATGTAAAGCAATTATGAAACATTGCAAATGAAAAACAGTAGCATTGCGGTCAAGTTCCAGACCTTGCTAGAGCAACCCGGACCTTGAGCCGGAGCTAACAAAAGCTAGTAGAACCTAGCGCCGGGGCTAACCAGAACTAGTCGGAACTAGTAAACCCAAAAGCCGGAGCTAGAAAAATCAACTCGCAGCTTAGAAAAACATGCCGGAGCTATCAAAAACATGCTGGAGCTAAAGTTGGACCTTGATAAAAAGGTGTTTTGGTGATATTTAAAACTTTTATCGTCAAAGCAAGTGTATTCACTACAAGACAATGTATTCAGCACACATAGGTCTTACACTCCCTTCAACTGATCTAAAAGATCATCAATCCAAGGTAGAGGATACTTGTTCTTGATGGTCATCGCATCGAGAGCTCGTTAATCTGTATAAAGCCTCTTGCTTTTATCCTTCTTCTCCACAAATAGAACCGGTGCACCCCATGGTGATGCACTAGGTCTAATGTATCCCTTCTGTTGCAACTCATGTAATTGTTTCTTTAACTCTGCCAGTTTCAGGGATGCCATTCAGTAAGGTCTCTTGGCAATCGGAGCAGTTCCAGGAACTAGCTTAACTGAGAACTCTACTTCTCTTTTTGGTGGCATGCCTGACAATTCATCTGGAAACACATCTGCAGACTCCTGGATTACTGTTATTTCTTGAAGTGTTGTAGTCTTCAATTTATTTATCACTGGCTCCGATAAGCTAGACTAAACATGGCACGTGATAGTCTTCCCTTCTTGGTTGGTCACAGTCACCATCCTTTCTGCACAAGCTATGCTTCCCTTGCACTTGGCCAACCAGTCCATGTCAAGAATCACATCTATTCCATGGGAGTCCAGCACTAATAGATTAACCAAGAATACTACCCCACTTAGATTCAAAGGGATGTTGTTAACTCCTAAGTGGCAGGGTATATACCTCCCGGTGATTTGGTTAGTAAAGGCCTCTTAAGGGACACTACTAATATATCATGTGCCTCTATGAATTGTAATGATATGAAAGAGTGTGATGCACCAGAATCAAATAGCACTGAAGTTAAGACTGACTGAACCAAAAACTCACCGAGTAACACTCCTGGTGCTGCATCTACCTCCTCAGTGTAGATGTGGTTCACCGTGGCTATTCCGAAGGATTACTGCATCCTAGACGGTGCTTTACGGCTAACTCCAGCAAGCTGCCTCGGTCCATTAACTGAGTTGGAGTAGACTGAGGGAGTTGGTTGGTTCATTCAAGGACAATTCACAGCAATGTGACTTGTCTCACGACACTTAAAGCAAATACTCTGGTCACACATACGACTCACCCCAGGCTATTGTGGGTTGAAGGATTCATGGGGCTTAGTAGGTTGCACTGAATGTCTGAACGTTCGTGTTGGTGCCCTGTAGGACACTCCACTTTGGGTCATCTGACCTTAGTATACTGGTTGCTACTGCCATGGTACTGAGTAGGAAAACTGTTGGGTTCTCTGTCCAAAATAGGACAACTAAGGAGTCCTCTATGACTTGGCCTGCTGGAACATCATATTGCTCTCATACTATCTTTTCCTCTCCTACATCTTCTTTTCTTGTTCTTCTCTGTGGTGATAGACTTGTTTACCATGGTGTTGAAATCATGGTAAGCAGATGCTCCGATCAAGGTTCTGTTCTCAGAGTTGATGCCACACGGGAAGGCATCCTGCTTCTGTTAATTTTGTCCACAACATTGGGGTCATAGCGGGACAAGCTAGTGCAACTATGTAGGTGCTCTATCATAGTCATACCCCTCTGTTGTAAGTCCCTAAACTTTGCTTGCTTCATCTTCACGACACTGCTAGGGATGTGGTGATCTCTGAACAATCTCACAAATTCATCCCATATCATTGTCTTTGCATCTGCATTCATATCTCTGTAACTCTGCCACCAAGCTAAATTAGGTCCCCTTAGCTGTTGCATTACCAGTAGAATCTTATACATCTCATTTGCATGGACAACTTGTAGCTTCATATCTATCTCTCTCATCCAGTCATCCGCCTCAATCGGATCATCCGATCCAACAAACTTGGATGGATTCATCCTATTGAAGTCTGCAATCTGGTGGTTGCTCTGAGGTGCTGGCTGGCGGTTGTGGAGACCATTGTTGCCCTAAGCAGCAAACGAGTTTGCCATCATCTCCAGAAGTTGAGTCTTGCAATCAAGGATAGAAGTCAAGTCATGGATAGGCGCTTGAGGAGGTGGTGCTTGCGAAAGTGGTGTTGCCGCCAGGCTGGGTGCACGGTTCACTGACGCTTGCAGTTGCTGTGCATGCGGAATCTTTGGGAGATCTTGGTTCCCTTCCTAACCAGTCCTAAGTCGGTTTGAGCGGCAAGACATCTATGACAAGGGAAGGTGGAGTTAGTCAACAATTTATTACAAATTTGTCCGTGTGTTTGTATATATTCCCGCTTTTAATATATACTATTATATCTTTTATATAACATGCAGAGGACACAAACATCAAGCATTGCAAGCAACACACCAAACATTCATTCATCAAGGAAAAAGGGTACATGATACATTGGGGCATGTCGTTTCTAAGTCCATCCCCTAAGAGGTCGGTCGGAACCTCTGCCTGACTACTAGGTCCTACATTGCGGTCTTCGGGATCTTCATCTTCGACTCCACGAGGTGACGTCTGAGGAGTGGACAGAATAGGCTCACAAATTTTCCTACGAGGGTTGGACATGTGATATAGTGGAACTCCTTCAAAGATAAGCGGTTCAACAATCGCGCTGACGTGGCGGTCTTCGCGCTTGGCTCGGTCAACGAGGTAGACACCCCTAACAAGCTGGCTGTGGCGGTCGGCCTCCTCCCTGAGATTCTCCAAGGCCAAGGAGACACGGCTTTCGGCGCTGGCAGCACGGGCATCAGCTTGCGCTAGTGCTAGTTTAGTATTCCTCTAACTGGTCTCCAATGTCTCCGCACACTTGATGAGAGTCTTCGCCCGTCGGTTCAGCAGGTCACACAGGGCATCCAAGCTCAACAAATTGCCGGACATGGCGACAATGGTGGGGTCATCTTAAGTTGACCTGAGTCCTTCCAGGTTGCGGATCCTTGCCATCTAGGGCATGACGACTATGATCCATAGGTGGGAAATACTTCATGGGTGTCGAACCCAAATGCCAGTCAAACATGTGGCACAGGTACTTCAGGGCTTTGCGGGCTACAAGCTGGCATGTATCCGTCATGCAACATCCTGTAGAAGTGATGCTCCATGGCTTCATCTCCAAGAACTTTTCACTGGCACCCACGTGCACTGACCGTGCAGCTTTTGGTGCCATGCTCCATGAATTCATGACCCACATACTTTGGACGGTCCAAAATACCAAGTCAAACGGTAGCGGCATAGAGCACCTTGGGGAAGCCGTCTTGGTTGATCCAGAAGGTAGTGATACGGTCCTCGGCCATCTATCTCACAACAGGGTACAAGGATTAGTTAAGATCAAGACCTATCACCAAGGCTCTACAATCAAAAGGTTCATAAAAGAAAATCCTTCTATGGTCTTTTACGGTCACTTACGTACTAGGGCCCGCATCCTACGGCAAAGTATGACCCTGATACCACTTGATGCATCCTGACCTGTAGATCGAAACTCAACATGTATTATAATACCATGAACAATGTTCAATATGATATATTACACCACAAGTGGAACCAAATCATACAGAGCTTTATTACAGTGGCATAGTCTTGTGAATAAAAATGAGAATATCGAACAACATAATGATAATAGTCAACATAACGGAAATAAGTAGCTCTTCATCGCCCATGGTTCCACCTTGACAGCTCGGGTGCGGAAGCATCCCTACTTGAAGTCCTCCGGCACGTAGTCAGGATCCTCTGGAGATTATCAACAACGTTTGAGTATAAAGGTACTCAGCAAGTTCCACCTCGCTCTACGGGAGGGGATGCAGCAATATACATGCGATGAACAATTAACAATGCAGCCTGATGCACCAGAACATCTCATCCCGAGATATCCATCATCTCCATCTCACAACAGGTAGCTCCCTAGTTGTCAGGACCACACCGTAAGCCATCCTATACCGAGGACATGGCCATTCGAACGGATTTTACACTCTGCAGACGTTTTACACTGTACCCACATGCATAGAACTATCCATGATAGTTCGTCATAACTGACACCCAGTCATAACATCACCCAGTCCAGTCGCCCACAAACCTCAGGTTTTAACTCAGCCGAGTCTCCACCCATGAACAATCCATGGTGGACGATTGTCGGACTAGCTATTGAGATTAGGCTATGCCCTGCCCATACAGGATCATGTGAAGCACGAAAAGAAGTCAAGTGAGATGTCAAAACAACTCGGTCCTTAAGGCTCACTAGGGCAGCCACCATACACCAAAACTGAATCGTAAGTCTACCACCACGTAGCGCTTACACCAAAATGAATCGATTTGCCCCAGTCTCAACTGATGTATACTCTCTCCCATTGTACAACAAAAGCATCATCACATAATATCATCATCTCAGTATGCAACCATGGAAACTAGTATGGCTTCCCTCAATCACTTGAGTAGCAGATACTCGCAAATGCATAATCTATCATACAGGTAACAAGAAATAATCCTCACATAAGTGCGACATGAACAAAAAGGGGTCGATGAATGTAACACCCTCATTTTCATGCATCATGCCCTACATACATTCATATACATGTTTAACATTAACACACATAAAGAGGAACGAGTTTAAAATAGATTTGGAACAAAACTGCACTTAAAATGCTAAAAAGTGCGAACTAGTCCGATTTTGGTGAGGACTAGTCTGATTTCTCTCTAACTAAAAACGGACTTGTCTATTCTTGCTGCGGACTAGTCCGATTTTGCCTCTGGAAACTTTCGGACTTGTCCGATTTTGTGCGGACTATTCTGATATTCCAAGAATCCTTGAAAATTTGCTATGTCCCTGGACTTGTTCGGACTAGTCTGGTGTTCTAGCGGACTTATCCGTTTTCCTCTCTGACTAAAGTCGGACTTGTCCAATTTTAGGACAGACTTATCCGATTTTCTCTTTGGACATTTTTGGACTAGTCCGGTCCTTTTCAGACTTGTCTGATATTTCGCGACTCCGAATTGATCTTTTGTTTTACGACTTGTTTCTTGGGTTTCACGTTAAGTGGTCCTAGGGATGTCGTTCCTAACTCCTTTAGAGCCCATCTGGGACTCTAAACCGGCCCCTACTCCTCTCAAACTCGAAATCCATCTAACCCTAGCCTCCACCTCTATATAAATAGCCCCACCCCTTGGTTTGACATCTATTTGCCACTTTTCCACCCCACCCAAACCCTAGTTCGTGGAGAGCCACCATCAAGGATGGAGGAGGAGATCCCAAGCAAGAAGAAGAAGAGGAGGAAACGAAAGAGGATCAAGATATCCATCAAGTTTCGTTCTTCATCACCAATTCATCTCCAAGTTCATCCCCAACCCTAGATCATCAAGATCCAAGTGTTACCTCCAAGTTTCTTGATTCATTGGAGTTCTAAACACCTGGTATACCTTGTATTTCCTTTTCCTTATGTGAATTTGACCCCTAATCTCCAAATTTTTGTCGATCTAGAAAACCCTAATCCGCTGATCTTGCAGAGTGCGGACTTGTCCGGTCCCTAGCGGACTAGTCCGATCTTCCTGGTTAAATTGTGTTGAATTGATTCTAAAAGTAGATCTAATCAAATCTAAACCCGTGTAAACTTGTTAAAATCTATTAGAACTAGTTAGTGATCATTAAAAGCAATCTATTAACAAGTTCTACCTTGCATTTGCATTAATCATGCATGTAATGACATATTGAGTAATATTTGTGCACTCTTTGATCGTGTTTCTTGTCTTGTATGTTTATTTTGCGGATTAGACGGATTTGCGCTAGAAAGTGCCGTAGGTGATCTACAGCACCAAGAGTTTGAAGGCTTTATCCCTAATCAATAGCAAGAGCAAGGCAAGTGTCCTTGAAGCATATTGATCCTATTTTAAAATAAATGTTTTGTTTGCAAAACTGCATGCTTGTGTCAATTTGATGGGAATCCTATGATAGGAAGTTTACTAGCTTTGTTAAACCACCCTTGTCACCTGGAATACATGGTAGTGAGTCGGGAAGGGTTTTTACCTTTTTGCTTCGCTTAATTAATTGGGATGGGAAAAAACAACTATACCACTCAATTTAATTATGTGTGGATGAGATTATGGTTAACATGAACTGGTTAAATATGATATGGTAATAGGTGATCTAAGCAAGCCTAGTATGCGGATGGGTTGGATGTATGGTGGTTTTGCTTGCTTTAGATCTATGGACCGGTTCGTGGAGCGACCATCCAGAATTTACAGTGCCACCACAAGGCCCGGTATGGGCGCGGCGTAGCTGATTAATTAGGGTTTTGCCCGTGTTGTTTGGACCATTATGGATGTTTGGTGAAGGGGTAGTCGGATTGGGTTTGTTGATGATTGGTGGGACTACCCTTGGATCCGAATAGCTCAAGAGGGGGCCCTTGGTTGAAGATGTGCTCAGTTGGAGACATCGCCACTAGTGAAACCTCAGTGGGGTCTAAATAGGCTAGTAATCCCTTTGTAAAGGATATTTTGTGATCTCTTGGCCACACACCTACGGAAGTGTGAGACGACATAATTGAGATTCTCTAGTCATAGAAAGGTGATGAAATCACAAACACGTGGGTAAAGCGATACAACCTTTGCAGAGTGTGTCTAAACTATCATGATAGTCGTGCTCCCGATTATGAGCAACCTGTACCCTCACATGATTAGAAGAAACTTGGTATTGGGATGGTTGATTATGGTTATGGTTTGGTAATGGTTATGGATGGTTATGAATTAATTCCTGGTATTGAATATGGATAATGGTATATGATGATGGATATGGAATATGGACTGGTGTTATGAAGACTACATGGTTTATGATGGGTTTATTTCATATACATGTAATATATGGCTTTTCAAAATGTATTAATGTACTTTTCAGCACTTAGCCATTATTATATTCGTCATTTGAATCAGCTACATGTCATACTTTCCACACTTGCTGAATACGACATGTACTCACTCTTGCGATCCCCCCCCCCCCCCCCCCCCCCCGCCCCACAAACAGTTGTACGTCAGGATTGGGAGTTTAATGGCGATAATGCAGAGTTCTAGGCCGTGTCTACCGTCAGCTTTGCCTGTGGTGTTGATTGGAGCTACGCTATACCCTAGTGCTTATGCTGCCTAGCTGTTCAGTTTGCTTATTAAGTTTATTTCTGCTGCATTAGTTGAACTTGTAATTAATATTCATTAGAGTTTGTATTTGAGGATAATATGGGTTGTGCAATAAAATTTTGTTAATTAATCTTGTTCTGTGGTAATTTTCTGTATACTCTTTTGTGAATGCACTAGTGTATGTGTGTTGAACATCCTGGGCACACATATGCGTTCGCTTGGTTCATTTTCGGAACCGGGTGTCACAGATTGGTATCAGAGCCACATGTTGACTGTAGGATGCAGCCTAGATAGAATGGACACTTTAGAGCACATAGGAGCACTCAGGAATCGATGTGTTTTTGGTTGGTGTGCTCTTTGCTATATATTGTTTGCTTGTGTGCTTAATAGAGGATTTTGGGATGCTTTAGCATTGCCATGTCCACATAGGCTAGTTAGTTGTTTAGTTTCATATCCCTTGATGCATATAGTTGGGGACATTTCTATATTCTTATCTTTTGCTTTCCTTCAGATGGTGAGGACTCACAACCAGAGGGATGCTAATGATGAGGAGGAGAACCATGGAGTACCCTAGAACAACAATGGACAAGGACCTACCCAAGGAGCTATTAATATTGAGCATCTTTTGGTTATGCAAAACCAGCTCATGCAGACCATGATACAGACTATGGGACAGCTGCAGGCTGGCAACATCAACAATCAGCCCCATATGCCCCCACCGCCACCCCCCACATCCTCATAACTGGTTGGGAGATTTTATGAGGACTAGGCCACCGACCTCTGCTCAAGCTGCCGACCCTATGGATGCGCATGATTGGCTCAAGGCCGTGGAGAAGAAACTTTCTATTGTCCAATGCAGTGACCGTGAGAAGGTCTTATTTGCTTCTCATCAACTAGTTGGAGCAGCTGCAGATTGGTGGGATTCTTATTGCAATGCTCATGAGAACCAAGAGAGGATTACTTGGGCCGAATTCAAAGAGAGCTTCCGTTCTCATTACATGCCGGAAGGAGTTATGATTTTGAAGAGGCGGGAATTTGAGAACTTAAGGCAAGGGAGATCGAGTGTGGGTGAATATCTCAACAAATTCACTCAACTCTCAAGATATGCGCCTAAGGATGTGAACAAGGATAGACGGAAACAATACTTGTTCATGAGGGGCTTGAACAATGAGATCCAAGTGCAATTGCTCAACTGCGATTATGCCAACTTCTAGAAGCTTGTGGACAAAGCAATTGTGGTGGAGAACAAGGTTCGTGAGATGGAGCATGGCAACAAGAGGAAGGCACCAGATCAAGGACAGAAACAAGGAAGTAATGTGCATCCTCGCTTTGCACCACCCAATGCGCCCTATTTCAGCTCTTATGTTCTTGGACAATGCCTTGGTTATGCACCACGCCCAGCTCAGTTCATGCAGCAGCGCCGTGCCATGCAAGCACCTAGGCCTCCAATTCCTTTTGCACCTCGTGCTAACTTTCCTGGTGCAAATGTTCAAAACCAAGCTCGTCCCAATAATTTTGGTGGAGTTAAGAAGTGCTATACTTGTGGAGAAGCTGGACACTTTGCGCATCAATGTCCTAAGTCAGGCCGTGCTCAAGGAAGTAATGCACCGAGGCAAAACCCAATACCCAATGGAGGACAACCACAAGGGAACCATGGACAGCAGAATTTTGCTCGTGGCAATGTGAACCATGTCTCTACGGATGATGCTCAACAAGCGGATGACGTGGTCATTGGTATGTTTGTCGCCAACTCCAACCCCACGACTATGTTATTTGATTCTAGAGCATCGCATTCATTCATTGCATCGAAGTATGTTGCCAAGTATAATTTGCCTATCTCTCATATGAATTTTATCTGTTGGTTAAGATTCCTCGAGGAGAGATGAGGACAAATATAGTATGTCCAAAAGTAAGCCTTAGAATAAGAGGGGTAGACTTCTCCGCCGACCTCATTGTTTTGAATTCTCAAGGATTGGACATTATACTTGGTATGGATTGGTTGAGGAAGCACCATGGAGTTATTGAGTGTGCCACAAAAACGGTAAAATTTACCAGTAAGGAAGGGGTCACTGTAGAATTTGAAGCATCTCAAACCGCACTGAAGCAATTGGAGCTGAATAATATGGACGGTGCCGCAATTGAGGAGATTCCGGTGGTGTGTGAATTTTTGGATGTTTTTCCGGATGAGTTGCTAGGTATGCCACCTGATCGAGACATGGAGTTTGTTATTGAATTAATACCTGGAACTGCACCTATAGCTAAGAGGCCATATAGGATGCCTCCTATGGAATTAGCGGAGCTCAAGAAGCAGATTCAAGAGCAACTAGAGAAAGGTTTTATTCGCCCTAGTTCTTCACCTTGGGGAGCGCCCGTTCTATTTGTGGACAAGAAGGATGGAACCCAAAGGATGTGTGTGGATTACCGAGCTCTCAACGAGGCGACAATCAAGAACAAGTACACATTGCCACGCATAGAAGACTTGTTTGATCAGATGATGGGTGCTTGTATCTTCTCTAAGATTGATTTGAGGTCGGGATACTTCAAATGAAAATTAGACCGTCGGACATACCTAAGATAGCTTTTAGGATATGATATGGATCTTATGAGTACACTGTGATGTCCTTTGGATTGACCAATGCACCTGCCTACTTTATGTAACTCATGAATAAAGTCTTCATGGAGTACTTGGATAAGTTCATCGTGGTGTTTATTGATGATATTATGATCTACTCAAAGGATTCGAAGAAACATAAGTAACACATGCGGCTTATGTTGCAGAAATTGAGGGAGCATCGATTGCATGCCAAGTTCAACAAGTGTCAGTATTGGTTGAGAGAAGTATCATTTTTGGGTCATATAATTTTAGGAGGAGGAGTATCGGTTGACCCCGGAAAAGTGAGAGACATGTTGAAGTGGGAACCTCCGCATAATGTAAAGGAAATAAGGAGTTTTCTTGGGATGGCTGCATATTACCGTAGATTCATCAAGGACTTTTCCAAGATAGCCAAGCCAGTGACGGAATTGCTAATGAAGGGAAAGACATTCCAATGGACTCAAGCTTGTCAAAACAGTTTTGAGGAGTTGAAGAAGAGGTTAACAACAACCCCAGTTTTGGTATTGCCCTTCATTGTATAATGTCGTAATCTGTACACATTAATTAGTATAAAAGGGGTCATCGATAAACCAACTTCGGAACAGATATTTCTTCAATATTTCATCAAAGTAAAAACTTGCATGTACTTACTCGTTTATGAAACCAATAAACAAACTCATCTCTATGGCATTTTTCAACATCACGAAAATGAATTTTTTCCAGCTCTTCAAAATGCTCACTGAAAAGGGTACAAAATAAAATTAGCCATCTACAATAATCATGATCCATTAATATAGTATAGAACATCTGAGTGTTATACATACTTGATCCATGGAGCGGCCTCTTCAAAATTAGATATAATATAATGCCAGATGTTATGTAGTTCCACCATAGTAAGTTCGCCCCATTTAATCCCTTTTTTAGAATTATCAACTTTTGTAAATATATTAGACTCGAAAGAAGGTTCATTCCTAGCTGCAGCTTCATGACGTTCTGGCCTATTAAGCTTGGTGCTGATGTTATCCAAAAATTGGGTACAAAAAGTCATACACTCTTCCCTAATATATCCCTCAGCTATAGAACCCTCTGGGTGAGCTCTGTTACGTACATACCTCTTCAATGTACCAAGGTACTTCTCAATTGGATACTTCCATCTGTAAGAAACAGGTCCACCCAAGTGATCTTCTTCGCCAAGATGGATTGGAAGATGTACCACAATATCAGAGAAAGTGGGAGGAAGCAACATCTCAAGCTTACAAATTATTTCAGGAAATTGTTCAATCATCTTATCCAAATCTGGTTCCACCAATTCTTTAGAAAAAATTCCAGAAAAAGAATCTTCTAAACTCAATTAAAGGTTCAACAAACTTTTCAGGCAATATGTCACATATTGCAATAGGAAGGAGCTTCTAATATAATATGACAGTCATGAGTTTTTAGACCTGATACCTTACGTGTTGTTATGTCCAACTTCTCTTTATGCTTGAGGCATAACTATCGGGCATCTTCACATCCGCCAAAAACTTGCACAAGGTGGTCTTCTGATCTTTTTGCAAAGTATATGATGCTGATGGACAATCATACTTCCCTTTCATACCCACCGGATGTTGCTTTGGCCATATACCCATTTCCTGCATATCAAAACGAGCTTGTAGACTATCATTTGCTTTTGTTTTACCATCCATATTAAGCAATGTACCCAATATTCTATCACAAATGTTTTTGTCAATGTGCATGACTTCCAAGTTATGCCTTATTAGCAATGTCTTCCAATACGGGAGTTGAAAAAATATACTTTTCTTCTTCCAACTATGCCACCTATCTTCCTCAGTGTGCTTTCTCTTATTATTCGTCTTTCCATAACTCACTTGATCAAAAGTCTCGTATTGTTGGAGTGCTTCGTGACCAAAGAGTGATGTTGGATCCTATCTATTCTCTATTTTGTTGTTGAAAGAAGCTTTGTCCCGAGGCCACCGGTGATCCTGAGGTAGGAAACGACGATGACCCATGTAGCAATACTTTCACAAGTTGTCAGTGTTTACATGGCAGTATGGACATGCTAGCCTACCTTTTATGCTCCATCCACATAACATTGCATATGTTAGAAAATCATTTATTGTCCACAATATAGAAGCTCATATGAGAAATGTCTCTTTCTTTGAACTGTCGTATGTTTCAACACCATCAGACCATAATTTCGGTAGCTCATCAATCAAAGGCTGCAGATACACATCAATGTTGTTTCCAGGTGACTTTGTCCTAGGAATTATCATTGACATCAACCAATAAGGCTGCTTCATACACAACCAAGGTGGTAGATTATAAGGGATTAGAATCACAGGCCATGTACTGTAAGAAACATTCATTACTACAAAAGGATTGAAACCATCAGATGCTAGCCCAAGTCTTATGTTGCAAGGATCAGATGAGAAAATTGGGTGAATGCTATCAAAATTCTTCCACCCTTTCGAATCTGCAGGATGGCGTAATATTCCATCATTAATATGTTCTTCTTTGTGCCAGCGCATGTTTGATGTCGTTGATTCTGCCATATAAAACCTTTGAAGACGGGGAATAAGAGGGAAGTATCATAGAATCTTTTGTGCTACAAGCTTCTTAGCTTTTCCACAAGGTAAAGCCTCTCTTGCATCCCCACCAGTAATATTTTTCCGTCTAATTCACCACAATTTGGGCATCGGTCTAGCAAAGAATAGTCCTTCCGGAATAACACACAGTCATTGACACATGCATCGATCTTTTCGTAGCTCAGCCTGAGATCACGAATAACCTTCTGAACTTTATCAAGTGTATTAGGAATGCAATGGCCCTCTGGAAGCACATATGAGAATAGTTCAAGGATGAACTCACACGCTTTTTTGCTCAAACCAGTTAAACACTTTATGTGGTACAACCTGACAATGAAGGATAATTGGGTCACCTTCTCACAACCTGGATACAACTCCTTTTTGGCATCATTTAATAAGTCATAGAATGCCTTTGCACACCCAGTAGGTTCCTGCTGTGATGAGTAAAAAGATTTAGGCCCGATCTTCCGAAAGGTAATGGATAAGTCGATTTATGTGGAGATCTCGACATTGATGATCCGAGGCTCTCGAGTAGAACACGAACAACCCCTGCAATCACTACACCACTGCTCCATTGGTTATCAACCGTGCTTCACATGATTGACCTCGCCAAGAAGGCTAATCCCTGCAAGTGCAACCGAGAACACAAGCAAAAAACGTAGAAGACACGATCTGAAATCGCGAAGTTGGGGTTTCACAAACCGTAGAACGACGATATTATTGATCTAAGCAAAACCCAATTGTTCATGGCAGCTACTATGGAGTATCTATAGTTGGGAGGACGTCCAAGGGGGTGTTGGGGTGGTGAACTAACCATAACACACACAAATAATGGACTTAGACTTGGTACAAGGCCCAGTGGCCTAATACGGTGGCACAGCACCCTGACAGATTCTGAACTCGATTTTGTTTCGACGATTCCCGTCGACTCTGAGGAAGTTTTGACATGGGACCAGATCCATTGGAACGTTTATCCTCTCCCCTTTCTGTGCATTTGTAGAACGTCCAAAACGGAGTTTGTATGCGTCCTGGGCGTCCGTTTTAGTGCGTACTGCTCTTGGACTCTGAGTTGGACACGATTTTTAGTTTGGCTCCATTTCCATCTTATTTGAACGAATTCTCAGGTCCTCCACGTCCCTAATACTTCCTCCAAGTACTCCTTGAACCTCTCCATGGATCCTAATCACAATTAAATCATTAGGTAGCAATCTATGCTCAAAAACATATAAGGAAATATATAAGAACGAGTTCACCTCTGAAATTAATTGTTGTGTATGAACTCTATTGATTGCATCTTGTATGTTCAATGGAGTGTTGTTTGTATCCATAGAAGTGATGTCCTCATCATCCTCCCCTTCTTGAATTGGAGTCATCCTCGACTCAAGTTCATCTTCTCTTATGTGTTGGTCCAAATGTGCAACACCATCAAATCTTTTTGTATGCATGAATGGAGGAGGCCAAGGTGGTGGACGGCATAGTGCGCCATCTTGATCTTGTCCATCAAATAAGAGTGCACATTCACTTGAGCCAGGATCCCAAACAAATAAACATTGTGCCATGTTTATTTGTGCAATGATAATATGCATGATCTCATAACACATGGTCTCCAAAAAGAGTTAGACACGACATCCTTAGATCCACATAAGGCAAACCCCAAAAACATGTCATGGAACAAAAGATCTTTCGAAATCTCGATCACGGACATGTCCGCAATAGTGAGCCATCTTGATCTTGTCCATCAAATAATAGTGCACATTCACTTGAGCCAGGATCCCAAACAAATAAACATTGTGTCATGTTTGTAGGTGCAATGATAACGTGCATGATCTCATCATTCTCCCCTTCTTTATGACAAGTTGTCCTCGGCTTGCTTGTATGTCCAGCAAAGAGGCTTTTGGGGATAGAGTGAGCATTGTCCATATTGCACAACCGCAGTGAATAATGCTTTTGTTGTCCCTGCTGCAAGGAAAAAATACTAGAAAAACTTGACAAGATATTATTAGCGTTAGTAAATTCATTTACTTGACCATGTTGTTGCAGCACAAAAGGAGTTTTCTCATTTGAACAAACGTAAACTTTATGCACCATAAACACACCACTATGTTCATATTTGCCTATTGCATGAAAAATATTTCTACTTAACAAAGGCAATTCAGATTGGAAAAATATTCTCTTCTCTACTATATCTAGATCACAAAGAGTGTCAAATTCAATATAACCCAAAGTATTTAGAGAAGACAAAAATTTCAGCTCATCATTTTCAGCAGTAGCGGTGATCAAATTATGAATTTCAGCACAAGTAGGTGAATCCAAAACTCAACCATCTTGTACATTAACTTGTTTTTGCATAGGTATAATAGAGTTATCAGCACAAAACTCTTTCTTAGCGTAACGATCAGCAGGAAAATCAACATGTGACAATGGTGTATAAATAAACGATTCTAATAGTTGCTCCTCAAAATAGCATGATTGGTCGAAAAATTCAGAACATCCAAAAACTTCTCACCTTCTGTATTTGTAGAATGTTTTGCCTTACCATTTTCAGCAGTGATTTCGAGTGCATTATGATTTGATCCATCTAAAATTTCACAAGTGTTGTCAAAAGCCTTGTTCTCTTTTGCATCATCTATATTATTTTCTATATTGTCCTGCAAAACGTTAGACACAAAAGGAGGCACAACAAGAATTTTTTTCCTCAAATTGCTGAATTTCTTCTTTGCACATAGATACATTAGCAAAAGTTTCTCGCATAAGGATTTTTGTTTCTTTCCATGTTTGAGGTTTTTCTAATTCATTTAAATTGTTCCACCAAGTTAATGCACAATCTACTAATGCACTTGCAACATTTCTAATCTTTCTCCTCTCGCACATATGACATTGTCCAAAATTTTTATCCACCTCTATTTCCCAAGTAATATATTCATCATAACCAAAACCATCATGAGAAGGAAGAGATGGGAGAATGTAATTACTTCTTATGGAAGGTGTTGTAAAGGTGGTCTGAATGTCATGTGAAACATTGGTTGATGTTTGATTTTTAGTGAGAAACTCCATCGCTGTCTTCATCATGTCTATCATCTCAGCATATAATGCATGATTCTTGCTTTTACCTAACATTGTTAGTAGCAAACAGAAGACGACAAAAAAATATGTTATCCCTATCAACTACAAAGGATAATGGCAAAGTGGAAGTGGAATCACACACTCTCAAGCGTCTTACCACACTCTTACAAGTGTTCTTACCGACACTGCAGGTGGCAAACGGTGACCGGTATGAAGAAACCAATGAAGTGTGGGATGATTCTAAAGGTGTATCGATTCTGCTCAAGAGTAAAATGTAGCTTGGATGGCACTTTATATGTAGCAAGGATTAGCAACAATCAAATCATATAGTAAAGTTGAATAAGTGTCCAAAGTACTTGTCAAAGTTGCTGGCCTAAATGTGTTCCTGGTAGTTCAAGCTAGGAAGACATGAGACAAAACTAGATGACACAAAGAATGAAAGCACTTCTGTTTTTTTTTTCTTTTTTTTTTGTGTGGCTTTTGTTTCTTGTTTTGCACTTGCCTTCTTCTTTTTTCTTTTTCTTTTCAGAATGTGCTGCAAGGGAAGAACACAATGAAAATCAATCAAAGATATCTCGTGGGTCTGTCACAGATTTTCTGATCAATCGTCCAAGGACAAATAGCCATACTTAGAGGCTCCAAATAGAAAAACTAACAACAGAAAGATTGTAGATATATCTCTCCTCTTTAATTTCAATATATGGAAGACCTATTTTGGAAAAGAACAATAGGAGATATTGCTCCCGAAATACAGACTGTTCAGAATTTTTAGGTCAATAACAGATTCGAATCTAATACAATTTAGACATTGATAACTATATTTTCTTGGAAAATGATGAATATGAAAGTTATATAGCACTTCTTAAGATTTCCAGAAAGTACAAGAACACCAAAATCCAAGTTTGTATATGAGAGATATGATGAAAATACCTAACTGGACAGAGGTGAATCTAATCTGGACGTGATGACGTGATTCAAAAGGATGAATCACACAATGCAAAACTAAAACTAAGACCAAAAACACTTTCTAAACCAGCAATATGACTCAACAACGGACACAAACTCAACAAAACCAAAATGAAAACGAAAGTTGCAAAGGCTCAATGGTGGTTTGGACAAAGTAATGAACATATCTACTAAACTGCAAGTTTTTTTGTGGCTTTTTGTGGACTCTAGGTATGAAAAACAAAACTAATGTAATGGATAGATGAATTACCTAACAGGCAACCTGGAAATCTGATACCAATTGATAAGAAAAGATGATGAATCCGATATTCCGAAAGGTAATGGATAAGTCGATTTATGTGGAGATCTCGACGTTGATGATCCGAGGCTTTCGAGTAGAACACGAACAACCCCTGCAATCACTAAATCACCGCTCCGTTGGTTATCAACCATGCTTCACACTATTGACCTTTCTAAGAAGGCTAATCCCTGCAAGTGCAACCGAGAACGCAGGCAAGAACGTAGAAGACACGATCTAAAATCGCGAAGATGGGGTTTCACAAACCGTAGAACGGCGATATTATTGATCTAAGCAAAACCCAATTGTTCATGGCGGCTACTATGGAGTATATATAGGTGGGAGGACGTCCAAGGGGGTGTTGGGGTCGTGACCTAACCCTAACACACAAAAATAATGGACTTAGACTTGGTACAAGGCCCAATGGCCCAATACGGTGGCGCAGCACCTTGACAGATTCTGAACACGATTTTGTTTCGACGATTCTCGTCGACTCTGAAATTTTTTTGACATGGGACCCATTAGAAAGGTTATCCTCTCCCCTTTCCGTGCATATGTAGAATGTCCAAAACGGAGTTTGTATGCGTCCTGGGCGTCCGTTTTAATGCGTACTGGTCTTGGACTCCGAGTTGGACACGATTTTTAGTTTGGCTCGGTTTCCATCTTATTTGAACGAATTTTCTGGTCCTCCACATCCCTAATACTTCCTCCAAGTACTCCTTGAACCTCTCCATGGATCCTAATCACAATTAAATCATTAGGTAGCAATCTATGCTCAAAAACATATAAGGAAATATATAAGAATGAGCTCACCTCTAAAATTAATTGTTGTGTATGAACTCTATTGATTGCATCTTGTATGTTCAATAGAGTGTTGTTTGTATCCATATAAGCGATGTCCTCATCACGCTGGTTTATAGCATTTTCTGGATCATCAACACCTGCTGAAGTACCACCATGATCACCAATGCCTCTAAGAAGGCTGGATAGCATATTTTTTATAGCAGCATCATCAGATATTATCTCCTCATTATTTGTTGATTGCTCAGCAATTTTTTTCTCAACTCATTTTTCTCCATGGTGTACCCAACAAGTATAATCAAATGACATCCCATTACGAAGAAAGTGAAGATGAACTTCCTTGCGTCTCCCGTGGCAAATATTACAACATTTCGTGCAAGGACAAGGCTTAGTTTCTTCTTCACGAGTGCCCTGGATGCTAAACTTAAAAATGACTTCATTCCATCCTGCCACTCCTTCGTATGTCTGTCTTTTCCCATTCATGTCTTATCTTCTAACATCGCTTCCTACAATTCAATCAGCGTATCCGTGAGAGGATTGAACTACAATAACATAATGTGAGCAATTGTACCTAGCGCTGTTGCTCCTCCACGTGCGACGGCCGGCGGATGATCCTGCACACTGGTGGACGGCGAATGCTACTCCAAGAGCGTGGCGGCCGGCGGATGCTCCTCCAGGCGCGTTTTGTACAATTGGGAGAGGGGGCCATTGTGGATCGAAGGGTCCGGCAGGGAGGCAGCCAGGACAAAGCGTACGTGAAGCTATCAGAGTAGGCCCAATACTGCGCTGGGCCGCTTGTTATTCGTGGGCTGAAACTGCGCTGAGTCACTTTGTATTCCTGGGCCGAAACTGCGCTGGAACGCTTGTTGTTCGTCCCCATGTACGCGTGAGCCCATGTACCGAAATTTTGCGTCATTAAAGGAGCTGAAATTTTTAATTTTACACGCGAAGGGTCGATCGTATGCGGGGAAAAATTATTCTTTAAAAGGATACGATTCCTTGGCGTTATCCCTATCATGTCCGGCCATCATATGACCTCGTTCGTTCATTTGCACACATGTCACAATCAAGCAACTGCTTCATCCGTCCGTTCATGTGGACACATGTCACAAATGTGGAACTGCTTCATCCATCCGAACCCGACATTTATTTTTAGTTATTTATATTTGCTACCCGAAAGTTACACGATACCCGATATTTCGGTCTTTTTGGTTCTGGTCTCAGTTTTATCGGTTTCGGTTTTTTGGTCTCGGTTTATTTGCCCACCCCTAATTTACGTAGTAGTATCATATGGGATATACATATTTCTCCTCCATGTTTTTTTGCAAAACTATTTAGTGATATATCCTATGTGCATATTACATATGTAAAACTAATGTAAAGTATAAAACTTTTTCAAAGGGAAGTCTTATGTTTCGTCAAATCTATCTTTGAGATTTACGCAATTTTGATCTATTTTAACAATACAAGAATTGTACTTTTAGATTCACCATGAATGTATTTCCATAATATACAATCTAGTACTACATGTTATTGAAGTTAATAAATTCCATATAAATATTGGTCAAAGGTAATTAGTCTGACCAAAACAGAAATAGAGTTGAGTTGGGGCAGAGGAAGTATTATACGTTGCTGTTTGCCGCATAAGGTTTGGTCCTTCGTTCAAGCCGTAGCCATTTGTACAGGTGGCTGATGCGACCGGGCGCACCGAGCTTACGTGCGCTCCAGTCACCGAGGCGGCTTAAACGCGCGCAGCGCACGCGCATCTTTAAATTCAATTGGAACCACTCCGCGTCCCATCACCACTATTGCGCGCGTCCGTTCATGTGGACACATGTCACAAATGTGGAACGGTATGCACAGCCTTGGATATGCATACCATATCCATAAATTATTTTTCCTTGTTTGGGTAGGAGTGGTTCCCCTTCAATCTAAGTGGATTGGAGAGTGCCCAACCATCATACGACCTGGCATAATGAAGATTTTTGAATCTGATATACTCCTCTTTTTAATTCTTATCGTTATGACCACAAGTTGCATTGTCTCAACCAAACACCACGTACAACAACAATGACTCAGCGGAATCGGGAACTGGCCAATTAAAATGGAAGTTAGCAGTCTCGCGGTTCATAGATCAAAACGCGCACCATCCTTTCTCTTCTTCCTTTTTTCTATCCATAACTGTGAGACTGTTGAGTTCCATCTTCACCGGCACATATGTACGGTCCGGGTGTGCCGGTGTGTACATTAACCCCCCTCCTGCATCCCCGGTGGTGGTTGGAAGACCCTTGCAGGTATGTTCTGATTCTTGTCCTCTAACTACATCTAGGTTTCCGATGACGCATGTGGTTCACCACCAGACAAACTTGCAAAGCCTCGGTGATGAGCAGCATGCAAATTTCTTGATGACAAACTGGCAGCGGGGGCCTCCCGTTCGGATGCAACTTCGGTGCTCTTGTTTGTGCTTCTATGCGTACTCCCGCTTATGTGTCATCATCTATTTGGTTGAAGTTAAATCAGGCATTATGTTAGGTAAATGAAAGGGCCAATAAAATCATGACACTTAAGTAGGAGCACGCATGGAAGCACTGAATGGGAGTATACAAGCCGTGTCCCTCCCGTTCTGTCCTCCCATGCATCATTCCGCTGATGTGTCAAAATGTTATTGGTCCCTTTATTAATGCTTAGTTTAACTACCATACCTTCACAACAAATAAGATGATGACACGTCAGCGGGAAAGTCATCAAAAAACTAGAGATGGATGCGTCAGCAGGCCGCAGTTAGCGGGCCGCAATCAATTTTTCATCAAAAAACTTGCATGCCGCTCAACTATTTTTGGTTTGCCTGGTGGTGAACCACCTGCGTCTTTAGAAACCTAGAGGTGGAGTAAGAGGACTGCAATCAGAGCATACTTGTAAGGCTCTTCCCGACAACCATCGGGGACGAACGACGTACGGGGGGTTAAGGTACACCGGCACACCCGTACCATACGTGTACCCAGCTAGCCGTGTAGTTTCCTTCGAACCTCCGGCAGAAGGAAGCGGCATGTAATTTTCATTCTGTATGGAGAATGTTTGTTGTATATTCATCAGGGAACACAAATACACTTTATATAGGCTGGCTAGTGTAGTGTGAAACCAAAACAAAACCCTTCGCACTACACAGATTCAAAAGCTAGCTTTAATGACTAAACGTAGGCATACGCAGTCAAACAATGACGTTAGACCAATGCAGTCAACAATGACTGTTACATGTGTGTGTGCTTATCCTTTCTACAGTCTGGTAGTGAAATTGCGAAAGGATGACGAGCAGCGGTAGGTGAACACCATGTAGCAGCGGCGTAATGGAAAACGATGGCAGCGAACAGTGATGTACCTGGATGTTGGCGTAGTCAACCTCGCACATCTTCCGCTAGTCGGTCACCTTCCAAAGAAAGCCATGCAGGTGCTTCCACAGCCATAACACCGTTCATCTTTACCGGCACATATGTACGATCCGGGTGTGCTGGTGTGTACCTTAACCCCCGTCGTGCATCCTCGGTGGTGGTTGGAAGACCCCTGCAGGTATGTTCTGATTCTTGTCCTCTAAATACATCTAGGTTTCCGATGACGCATGCAGTTCACCACCAGACAAACCAGCAAAGCCTCAGTGATGAGCGGCATGCAAATTTCTTGATGACAAACTGGCCGCAAGGTGTGTCCCTCCCGTTCTGTCCTCCCATGCATCATCCCGCTAATGTGTCAAAATGTAATTGGTCCCTTTATTAATGCTTAGTTTAACTACCATACCTTCACAACAAATAATATGATGACACGTCTGCGGGAGTGTCATCAAAAAACTAGAGATGGATGCATCAGTAGGCCGCAGTCAGCGGGCCGCAGTCAGTTTTTCATCGAAAAACTTGCATGCCGCTCAACCTTTTTTGGTTTCTCTGGTGGTGAACCGCCTGCGTCATCAGAAACCTAGAGATGGAGTAAGAGGACTGGAATCACAGCATACCTGTAAGGCTCTTCCCAAAAACCACCAGGGACGGACGACGTACGGGTGGTTAAGGTACACTAGCACACCTGTACCATACGTGTACCCGACCAGCCGTGTAGTTTCCTTCAAACCTCCGGCAGAAGAAAGCGGCATGCAAGTTTCATTCTGTATGGATAAAGTTTGTTGTGTATTCATTGGGAACACAGATACACTTTATATAGGCTAGCTAGTGTAGTGTGAAACCAAAACAAAACCCTTTCGCACTACATAGATTCAAAAGCTAGTGTTAATGACTAATCGTAGGCCTACACAGTCAAACAATGACGTTAGACCAACGCGGTCAACAATGACTGTTACATGTATGCGTGCTCAAACTTTCTACAGTCTGGTGGTGAACAGCCTGCATCATCAGAAGCCTAGATGGAGTTGGAGAACAGGAATCGGAGCATACCTGCCTGGACAAGGATCACCTGACGTAGCGACATTTTGCTGCATGCGTGTAGTAAAGGTTGCATCGACCGTTTGTTTTGATCCGACGGTTGTACTTCCCCGCTATCCAACTACGGGGTCCATTCAAATCGTTTCTTAAACTCTTGCCTGCTTGCTTAAACATGAGAATGAGTTTACATGCATATAATGATGCATATTTTAAACATTAAAAAAAAAACAAACTTCTATCACAAATTAACAGGATTAAAAACACATTAACTATCTTATGTGGCATGCCAATGTGTGGATGTCCAACTCAGAGTAAGGATGAAAGTGAAACTGTTTTTTGAAGTTGATGGACTAAATAATTGACCCATTTGAAAGTTGAAGGACCAAACTTAGTTTTTATTGAAAGTTTGAGGATGAAGTTGAGTATTGCCAGCTTGATGAGCTCAAGCTCGAAAAGTTCGAGTAAGCTCATTTGTAAAGTTGCCCGTACGATACTTTAGCCGCTAGAGGTGCCAGGAGATCGCCCACAGCGGGGCCTGCAAAGCGGTCTATAAAGTAGTATATACTACTAACAGGTACCGACAAATGGAAAGAAAAGTGGAGACAATCAACAGAGAGAAAAGAAAATAAAGGATGAGAAAAATGTTAGAAAAAGATAGGTAGAACTCCAATGTACCACTGGCCCTATGCCCCTATACGCGGTGTAATCATTACCACTACTCCTATACGCGACCAGAAGTTATTACCACTGCTTCAAGGGAAGTGCTGTGGACTAGATGTGCCAATTAGTTTATTTTGTATTTATTGGGGATTATGTAACAGCTAGTTCTGTCGATTAGCGACGACTGGAATGAAAAGTGGAGACAATGAACAGAGAGAAGGGAACACTGATTTCCTTCGTTACAAACTGTTGTATGATTGAATGTATTCATTTTTGGAAGAATCCATTTCTTTAAACTGTCCCGTGAGTTTCCTTTGATGAAAACGGGGCTAAACATAAGACGAGCGTGCATAGGGGAAACACAACAAGTGCAACATTCATCAGAGACTAGCGGGCATAGGGGAAACACATATACTAGTACAAGTCTATTTTATATACTCCCTTTGTTCTCTTTTAATTAGCATTGGGAGAACTAGCGGTGCATCCAAATGGG
The DNA here is from genome assembly GCA_036927565.1 of Tuctoria greenei. NCBI lineage: Eukaryota > Viridiplantae > Streptophyta > Magnoliopsida > Poales > Poaceae > Tuctoria > Tuctoria greenei. Next base: position 54,399,419 of record JAYESD010000004.1, read on the forward strand.
AATGGAGGGAATATAACCCATATAGTACAACACCAGATGGCAGAACAGGTCATGCTCATGCTTAATCCTGCAGTTCTCTGTACAGAAGACTCTCCACTCCTCCCACGTAGGCCTGCTGCAGCGAGCAGTTCCCTGGTTCCCCCCCTATTGAGCAGTCCCAAGCGTCATCATCAATGTTGGGCGCCGCCACCAGCGGCGCTTCTGGACGAGGCTTGCCCAGGAACCTACAGGTGACATCATCGATACTATTCATAGCTTCATGCCGACACCGGAAGCACTCCTTGTTGGTCCACTTCATGGCGTCGGACCCGGCCGCGTTGTAGCCGACGTGGTCCTCACCTTCGACATGCCAGATATACTCGAAGGCGTCGTGGTCCTCGCGATCGGCGTCATAGCGGAGCATGGCGAGGACGTAGGCCGCCACCTTGTGGCCATTTGCGGCCGCCTGGGCAAGGAACTGGGTGCCCGGCTGCGTGCAACCTTGCAGGAAGACGAGGTTGAACCCGGTGATGTAGCACACATGAGGGTTGCCAACAATTGCCAGGCGCTCCACGAGGCGGTCCTAGCTCTAGTTCTACTTCCAGATGCTCTCCCGCTCCAGTGCCACGCGCCTACCCACAGCGCGATCCTGACACGCCGCGTGCATGGCCTTGCTAGTGGCACGCAGACTGGAGAGGTCGTCCATGGGCTGCGGGGAGGTTGCGGCGACCCACCCCGCGATCAATACCACAATATCGTGCAGCAAGGTGAACTCCATGGGCTTCGAAGGGAACCAACGAGGGCGGACGCGACAGAGACGAAGAGGAAGAGTACGTGCTGCAAAGTGGATGGCCTGTGTGTGTTTTGGAGAAGAGGATGGTGTGTCTTTATTAGTACGCGCAGAGAAGACGATGAGACGCGTGCAGTGATGTTTATGGCTTCTAAAGTGCACCGTTTGGAATGCTTCTTGCAAAACTGGGGTTACGGCTTCTAAAGTGCAGCTGTACGCTACTTTAGCCGCTGGAGTTGTCAGCAGGCAGGAGATCGCCTGCAGCGGGGCCTGCAAAGCGGTCTGTAAAAGTATTCCTCCCTCCGCCCCAACTCAACTCTATTTTTAGCTTTGGTCAAACTTACCTTTGACCAACGATTTCTTGTCTGGTCCTTATCCTGATCATCAAGGTCCTCCGCCTGCTGCCCCAGATGACTTGGGGCAGAATATGGATGAAAACAATCGGAGTTGAGCTTATTGCCTTTGGCAACTCCTTATTCAAACTGGTGTTTGAATAAAAAATTTAAAGAATTGAGCTTATTACTCCCTCCGTCTCTTAATAGTTGTCGCTTTGTAGTTCAAAAATAAACTACAAAGTGATATTTACTACGGCCCCGTTTGGAATGTAGGAATCCAAATAATAGGAATTGGAAAAAAACATAGGAATAGACAAAATGTAGGAACAAAGAAAGTGTGAAAACCACGAGAATCAAAATCAGAGGAATGGAGAATTCAAGATGTTTGGAATGCAGGAATGAAAACATAGGAAAATGTTAGAGCAACTATAAACAAAATTCTTTAGAATCTTAACTATCATTATTTGTGATACATAAATGAAAGTCATAACCTCTTGCCAAAATGAACTACCAGTTTGTTTCATAAACAACATCATTCCTATATTTCTAACATCAAAACATCTATTGCATTGCAGTAGCTCAGAAATAATTATTCCCTTTTTTCGAAATAAGAAATAATTATTCCATGCAAATCATTAGGTTAGTTAATTTGACTTTTAGCACCCTATATATTCCCTCCATAGCCAACCAGCAGACCAGAAAGAACTTGGACTTGATTATTTCATTCCTCCATTTTACATAGGAAAGGAAGTCTTTCTACAGGAAAGGAAATATGATTCGTGTTTTCCAAACACCTGTGACATCAACACAATGTAGGAATGAATTCCTTTGAAGTTTCCTTTTAAAATCCTCTATTCGAAGGGACGGAGAGAGTACATGTCAGCCCATTAGACCCAACCTACTATTTGGAATGTATTCGGTTATTGTTCGGAAATTTTCCATTAAAATATGGTATTCCGACAATTCCGTCAGAAATCAGTCTAAAGCATTTCCATTCCGTTTACCAAATTTCAATGTCCGATAAAAATGGTAATCGGATCAAAAATTCTGAAAATTGTCGAAAATGGTAATCGCATCGAAAATTTTCGAAAACGACGTCAGACAGTTCGGGAATTTACCGTACCGTTTTCATGCCTAGTGCAGAATGATCCTGATGACCAGAATGAAGTGTCGTATATATGTTGTCCACGGCGCAGTGTTATTCAACACAAGCAATAGGTAGTATATCCTAATCTCTCTCCTCATATATAGCGTGTTAACTAATTTTTCGGCCCCAAATGATCTAGAAAAATTACTCCAGATTTGATGATGCCATAAATTAATCGCTGCTCAAAACAATGAGGGTGCTCATCAAGCTCGCAAGCTCAATATCATTCGTCCTCAAACTAGCTAATTATTTCAGATGGATTTACGTTAAGGGGTGTGCATTCGGTCTACCCGATATTTTGGTTCTGGTATTTCGGTCTTTTTCAAAATTCGGTTTCTTCAAATCACTACCCAAATTGTTGTAATAATATTAGGTACCCGAACATTTTGGGTACCAAAATTCCGGTTCGGTCTTCGGTCCTACCCGATATATCCGAATTATACATTATATCCATGTCATGTTTGGACAAATTTAATATGATTGATAAATTTAATCCCATGAGGTGATTTATTATAAATTGACAAATGAAAAATAAAAAATAAACGTTTAAATCCAACAACTTCACACATCACAACTTGAAAATAAAATATCTAAATTTGAATTATTATAGTTTAGCACGCATAATTTAACTTATTATTTGATGGACCGGCTATTCGGTTATTTCAGTTACCCGAGAGTGGTACCCGAACCCGACATTTAATTTTCAGCTATTTTTATTTGCTACACGAAAAGTACCTGATACCCGATATTTCAGTCTTTTCGGTTCCGATCTCGATTTTATTGGTTTCGGTTTTTCGGTCTGTGTTTATTTGCCCACCCCTAATTTACGTAGTAGTAGCATATGGGATATACATACTTCTTCTCCATGTTTTTTTGCAAAACTATTTAGTGATATATCCTATGTGCATATTACATATGTAAAAGTAATGTAAAGTATAAAACATTTTCACAGGGATGTCTTATGTTTCGTCAAATCTATCTTTGAGATTTACGCAATTTTGATCTGTTTTAAAAATACAAGAATTGTACTTTTAGATTCACCATGAAAATATTTCCATAATATACAATCTAGCACTACATGTTATTGATGTTAATAAATTCCATATAAATCATTGGTCAAAGGTAATTAGTTCGACCAAAACAGAAATAGAGTTGAGTTGGGGCGGGAGAAGTATTATACGTTGCTATTTGCCGCATAAGATTTGGTCCTTCATTCAAGCCGTAGCCGTTTGTACAGGCGGCTGATGCGACCGGGCGCACCGAGCTTACGTGCGTGCCAGTCACTGAGGCGCCATAAACACACGCAGCGCATGCGCATCTTTGAATTCAATTGGAACCGCTCTGCGTCCTATCACCACTACTGCGCACGTCAAGAGATGAACAGCCAGGCGGGTTCAAATCCCCTGCAGTACCGCAGGTGCAGTAGAGATGGCTGATATGAGGGCCCCACATGGTGTGGGACCCACATGTCCGCAAAAGCGCTTGACAAAATGGTGCAGGATGTATTTCACAATACATCTCACTCCTGTCGCCGATTGGGACTTGGTGTCCTTCCCCACCACGCCAGCATGGACTCCACCGACTACTACATCTTCGGGTTAGGCTTTGTTGCCCCTCGTCTCCACTGCCTCTACGAGACGATCGGTGAGGAGGCCGGGGAGGGGTTTCACGAGCAACTCATGAACGCCGTCAGCTGGAAGAAGGTCAATCTGGTGATGGAGGATGCTCCACTGGCGGTTGCGGCGGAGGTGGTGGCTCCGGCGGTGGATGCGGAGGCGGAGGCGGCGTCGGAGGTGGACAAGTCCTCCTCCGAGTAGAGTAGGATGAGTAGTAGTTTTTTCTTTTGTTTTCTATGTGTTTTTTCTTGTTTATAATATATGTGTTGTTTCTATGTTAATGAAAAATGTCTTTTATTTTATGTTCATGAACAACGTGTCCTACAGTACATCCACTAATGAAAAACTCCTCCTTTTATTGAAAAACATCGCATATGGAAAATTAACACATTAGTAATATTATATTTTATCTAATAAGTACTCCCTCCTTATTCTTTTATTTGACGTTATGGACAAAGCATTGAACTAACATTAGTAGGACGTACATAGTAGAATTATATTTCAAAAAATTTCGAAAATAAAAAGCTACACAGTTAATTAATTTTATTTCTTTTCTCTTTATCAGCTGTCATCGTGCCAGCCCCACCACCCCCACACACCGGCCTGGCCCTAGGTAGTAGCACACAAATTTTTTGGGACCCTTCTGTAAAGCATCGTGCGTGTGCCCCCGCCTAGCACGCCGTCTGATCAAAATTGCATAGTCATGGGAGCGAGACACACAGGATTTCCATCCTTCGGTGTCCATACAACAGACCCACCAGCGCGAAGCGAAGGACTTCCATGGGACGGCGTGCAGGGCGGGGGTGCACACGCGACGTTGTGCGGCAGGGCCGCAAAGAATTTATTTCCGCCCGCCTAGGCCCAGTGCCGGGCCTGCCTTTAAGACCATCCATAGTGGTTCATGGTAAAGCTTTAGGCTGACACAGTTTTTCAATACTAAAGTTTTGGAAACCACAATTTTTAAAATGACATGGCAATACCAAAGTATTTCAATAACACAGTTTTGAAATACCACGATTTTGCAATACATAGGACTGTTTGGTTGACAAACACCATTCTGTAAAAAATACCATAGTAATCTCAAATACCACAGTATTGCTAATTGCTCTAAGACCATCCGCAGTGGTTCACTGTAAAGCTTACTCGACTAGAAATATAGAGTAGATTACTGGAAGTATAGAGTTAGTGGCCAGATTGAAATGCTGGAAGTATAGACAATATACTTGAAGTATAGAGGGCTACAGTGAGTTTTAGAGGAAACCACTACAGATGGTCTAAAACACCAAAAAATACCGTGTTCCCAAACACCAAAACCGAATTCTCTACGGCCCTTCCTCAAAGTCGTCTCTGTGCGACCCTGCCCAGATGGTTGCCACGTACATTCACGCTCCAAATCTTACAGCCAAGGCCGCACTGCACGGTTCCCGCGACTATACCACCCTGCCCTGATGATTGTCATGTACGCGAGCGCAACGAATCTTGCAGCGCACACGGGCACACGAACTCCATGTCCGAACTTTGCTAAGTGATCCGAATAACTCGACGCTCGATGTGCACAATCCATCACCATGCGCATGAATAATATTATGAAATTATCAACTTTGATAATTCAATAATCCAGTCAAGTTTCATCCAACCTACCAACAAAAAATTGGATCGTCCAGTCCATCCAATCAAACGTTAATTTGGATGATCCAAGACATAAAGAAATGGATGATCTATCTCCAATCGAACATTGATGTCAAACCAAACGCAATTGATGACTAAGCACTTTGTCACATGTCACTAGAGTGTACGCACAAATGACAAATACACGGCCTCAACACCAGGTTTAGGGTGCATCGTGGACTAACCACATGACCCGACCAAACACTCATGTAATTACCATACACCTGCAATAGCAACTACCTGGCCGCATCCACCAACGCATCCTGACCCTGCGAAAGGATGACGAGCAGCGGTGGGTGAACACGTTGCAGCGGCGGCGCAATGGAAAACGGTAGCAGCAGACAGCGACGTGCCTGGATGTTGGTGTAGTCGACCTTGCACATCTTCCGTGAGTCATTCACCTTCCGCGGCGAGCTGAACCACACTGGCAGGAACACCTCGATTTCGCAGTCGAAGCATGACTTCAAGAAATGGGCCACCAACGCATCCCGACCCTGCGAAAGGATGATGAACAGCGGCAGGTGAACACCATGCAGCGGCGTCGCAATAGAAAATGGTGGCAGGGGACGGCGATGTACCTGGATGTTGGCATAGTCGACCTCGCACATCCTCCGCGAGTCGTTCACCTACCAACGGAAGCCATGCAGGTGCTTCGTCCACAGCCGGAATGCCACATCTAGCGATGTGACGTTGACAAAGCAGTAGCCCTTGTTGACCTCGGACCTTGGCAAATGCAACAAATGAGGTTAAGTATCAATCAGTAAAAGACCGGAGCTTGATTAGTATGATCATATATTTCAAAGCATAGGCGTGGTACTTGAAGTCAAATTGAACGTAAATAAAATTGTAAAACCGACTTGACACGGCCAACTGCAATTTTTGCGTTCTCCTCGGTGCAATGCTGATCAATGATGTTCATTACATTTTGCCTCTTGTGGAAAACGATGTAAAACATCAGATATTAATGCATCAACAAATATGAGGGGGGAGAATACCAACGCACAAATTTAAATGTATGTTGCGGATCATCAGCGTCGTCAGACCATAAGCAGGGTCGAAGCGGCGCCATGGCCGCCGTGAACTCGAGAACGGATGGGGAGAAGGCTCATGGCAAACGGATCGAGGGGGCAGAAGCTACACGACCGCTATGAGCGATGAGCCTTCCCCTCGATCCGTTCTCGAGTCGGGGGCTGTCCGGCGGTGGAGCTGGGGGCGCGGCAAGCGACGTTGTGTGGCAGGGCCGCAGAAAATTTACTTCCGCCCGCCTAGGCCCAGAGCCGGGCCTGCCTTTAAGACCATCCGCAGTGGTTCACGGTAAAGATTTAGGCTGTGTTTGGGAGCACAGTTTTTCAATACTAAAGTTTTGGAAACCACGGCTTTTAAAATGACATGGCAATACCAAAGTACGTATTTCAATAACACAGTTTCGTAATACCATGATTTTGCAATACAAAGGACTATTTGGTTGACAAACACCATTCTGTAAAAAATACCATAGTAATCTCAAATACCATGGTATTTCTAATTGCTCTAAGACCATCCGCAGTGGTTCATTGTAAAGCTTACTGGACAGGAAATATAGAGTAGATTACTGGAAGTATAGAGTTTGTGTCCAGAGTGAAATGCTAGAAGTATAGAGAATATACATGATGTATAGATGAATAGAGTAAGTTTTAGAGGAAACCGCTGCGGATGGTCTAAAACTCCAAAAATACCGTGTTCTCAAACACCAAAATTGAATTCTCTACGGCCCTTCCTCAGGGCCGTCTCTGTGCGACCCTGCCCAGATGGTTTCCACGTACGTTCACGCTCCAAATCTTACAGCCAAGGGCGCTCTGCATGGTTCCCGCAACTGTACCACCCTGCCCTGATGATTGCCACGTACGCCAGCGCATCGAATCTTGCAGCGCGCACGGGTAGACGAACTCCACGTCCGAACTTTGCTCAGCGATCCGGATAACTCGGCGCTCGGCGTGCACGATCCATCATCATGTGCACGAATAATATTATGACACTATCAACTAGGATGATTCAATAATCCAATCAAGTTTCAACCAACCTTCCAACAATAAATTGGATCGTCCAGTCCATCCAACCAAACATTAATTTGGATGATCCAAGACATAAAGAAATGGATGATCTATCTCCAATCGAACTTCGACGTCAAACCAAACGCAACTGATGATTGAGCACTTTTTCACATGTCACTAGAGTGTACGCACAAATGACAAATACACGGCCTCAACACCAGGTTTAGGGTGCATCGTGGACTAACCACATGACCCGACCAAACACTCACGTAGTTACCATACACCTGCAAGAGCAACTACCTGGCCACATCCTTCGCGTACGACGAACGGCAACGCCGACCAACTTATACTTTTTGTACTAGGTACAAAGAATTTTCCTTGTCCATGAGCCAAGAAACAAGCTCTTGTGATGCGACTTTTGTAGTTAAAAAATGAACTATGTCAAAGCGACAAGTTTATGGAGACGGGGGGTGTACATATGATCATCGACGTCTCTCTCACATGCATGTTATAGTTGCCCATGCATGCTACCCTACGCCCCAAACATAGGATCAACGAGCCAATATATATATATATATATATATATATATATATATATATATATATATATATATATATATATATATATATATATATATATATATATATATATATATATATATATATATATATATATATATATGATCTTTCAAAAAATAAGAGAAAACACATAATGTCATGAAACATGATCGAGGTATTTTGCGTGACAAACTGAAAAAAACTAAAACATTGAATATACCTTGGGCCGGTGGGCCCTTTGCGTGTCAAAATTAAAAACTGGAACTGAAAAACTGAAACACCGCCGGACGGACCTACAATGTATGCCAGGTGGGCCACTGCATACCCTGGACCCTTTGCATGTCAAAATAAAAAACTGCGTGTGAAGTGGAGACGAAAGCCAATCGCGGTTTGGATTAATTTGAAAGCGCAGTTTTCGAAGCGTCCGATCATCCCCACTCGCACGAGACGAGGACCCGCTATAAAGGCACACACGTTCTCTTGCGTCTCCACCGCACCACTCCATCTCAATCGATCATAGCCTCCAAACTTCTCTTCCTTCACCACCGCACCATCGCCGACCACCTCTCGCTCTTTCTCCGCAACTCCGTCGCCGCACAAATGGGTATCCCTACACCGAAGCGCTCCAGGCCGTCGACGTCCTCCGAACCTCCTTCTTCTCCGCTTCCGTCACAACCAATGCCGTGGAAATGGATGCGGCGCCCGCACCTCCACTGTCCCCTTCTCTGCCCGCGGCGCCGCACCTCCTCATCTCGTTTGGGTTCAGGAGACTGTCCGCCTTGTCGAACACCGCTTCAATGAACTCGATCAGCACCTGAAGGAGGCCACCGAGCACCTTTCCGCCACCGCCGGGCAAGCAAAAAAGCTCGACATATTGGTGCGGGATGTATTTTCTGATACATCTTGCTCGTGTGAGCATCTGGGTCTTGGGAAACTTCCCGTCTGCACCTGCATGGACACCACCAGCCACTACTGCTTCAGGTTAGGGTTTGTGGCCAGTCGTCTCAACGTCCTCTACGAGACGATCGGGGAGGTGGCTGGGGTGGAGGGCTGCTAGCATCTTCTGCGGACCGTCGCCAGGAAGCTTCAGACACAATTGCCGGAGGAGGAGGCGGCGGCAGCCGCGGAGGAGGCAGCGACGGCAGCAGCGGCGGAAGAGGAGGTGGAGGAGATCTCCTCCGACTCAGAGTAGAGTAGTATTTGTAGTTTTTCTTTTTCTTTTCTTCTACGTGCTTTTGTAGTTCTTGTTTGTAATATATGTGTTGTTTCTATTTTAATGATAAATGTCTTTTCTGTTCATGAACAATGCGTCCAATGCAGTATCGAAAAACAACTCCTTTCTGAAAAAGGGGCGAGATAACTATTGTTCAATCTCTAGCCAAGAATTCGTTGTGTTGCGACAATCAACGACTCTTGGTTGAAACTCCACTGAGATTGTTGTTGAGGCTGCATTTTTCCTCTTTTGTGTTCTTTCACTCAATTTTTTCATTTGTAGTCGGCGCATGGGAAAATGTATTTTTAGTATGTAGTAGTATATACTACATGTTATCATTTCATTGTGATTAATGTTACAAAATGCTGATTGTTTACCATCGTAATTTCGTGCAGTTGGCTGTATTTGCATAACGTTTGCATTAGCACATACGTATACATTTAGCGATTCATATTTTTTTCGTATTTTTTTGGAATGTCCCACTAGCTAGTAGATGACTGCTTTTACATTTTGATCTCCATGCATGGCAACAAAGATGAATTAGGAAGCGAGCAAGTTGTCCTAAGACGTAGTCTACCCCTCTAGCTACATGCACCAGCCATGTGCAGGAATCGACGCGACATAAGATGTAATTAATTACGATTGGATGCGTGCACAAGGGCACGGCTTGCGTCAAATTCTCCACTCCGACGAAAATTTTATCATTCTACTTGGTGCGCCACATTTGAGATTTTGACAATTCAATTTTCACTACCTGCGCCTCCAATTTCAGTCCTGCCTATTATTGTAACCTTATTTCAGCCACGATGAGTATAAATGGAAACACTGGCCTCCGTTCCTAACAAACCGCTGTCCCGCCCTTCTAGTGATCTCGCAGTACTCCAAATGTGTTGTCTCTCAGTCCTGTGCTCCATACTTGTATTCCTATGAAATTCCCATGTTTTCATTTCCCACGGATTTTACAATTTTTCCCCCATGGATCTCGCAGTGACGCATCGAAGCTCTTGGTGGTGTTTACTCCTGGGCACAACGCCGGGCGACCAAGTTTGACGGGCTCTACCGAACCTCTTCGTCGCCGGCACCTCCCTGCGACATCGCATCCCGGACTCCAGTTTTGTGCTAGGTAAACTACATGATCCATGCCATCTTTTTATAGAGCTATATTGGCTTTGTTCTACACGATCCATGCAGTTTTGACCTAGTTAAGTTATACACGATCCATCGTGATGTACAAATATTAAATAAATTTACAAAGAAGAGATGTGGTCTTCTGTTTCACGAATTTAGTTTTATATATATATATATATATATATATATATATATATATATATATATATATATATATATACACACACACACTACATCTGTCAATAAATAAATGTTGCTCTGACAACTTATTACGGTACTGTATTTCTAGTCCAATTCCTGGCCGGGAACGAGAAATACTAAAAACCAGTGGTAGTAGTATGTAATTTCTGGATTTAGAAATAAATGACGCACGGGTTATGTGATCAACCACTCCAAATGTTGTGCTCTCATTCCTGTTTTACAAATATGTATTCCTAAGATTTTTAGTTCCCATGGTTTTCACTTTTTTCTTTCTTGTGGCTTTCTCGAATCGTACGTTTTTTTTCTATTCTTTCTTTTCTAATTCCTCGGTTAGTAACAAACACAGCAATTTATAGAAAGCACACCGTCCGATCCAAAATCTACGTCGGTCATGTACTCTGACGTTATTACTGTTATTTGGAATGACTACTTACAATGCTCTTTACATTAGGAACAAGACATCAAACCGTGATGTCGTTTACAAGCATTCATGGTGGCCAACAAGCACCTGGTATAACTATAAATGTGTTTACTATCAGAATTAAACAAATTTAGACAACATTATATCATTTGCATGGTACACAGAGAATATTGCAGCACATGATGTTCAGGAACCCCGAGGTTCTTCACTCCCTGGTACTACTATGATGCATGAACCAACAACAGGTATAGATATACAAACCAGAAATACTCCTTCCGCCCCAGTGTAATTTTACTTTTGGAGCTTAAAAAATGTCCCACTCCATTTCTATCTTTGGTAGTAGATTCCAACTACCCATATCACCTCACATTACTACCTGCCTCTCTACTGTGCCATTTATTTTGGCAGAGCGTGTTAGTTTTTTACTCTACTTCTTTGGCATTGAATTTGGAGCATTTTGAGAGACTACGTTCTGTCCTTTAGATGTATTGATGATGGGTGTATCGTGGTCATTCGCATTCTTTCCTAGGCTCTACTAATTGCTTTAGCATGCCTTGCGATTCCACTTTCTTATTAGCACTTGGTCTTTATAGTTAACAATTCATCAGCCTGTGTGATGGCGTGATTTTTTTATGCCTCCACGCTGTGCTCTCTCACCGCCGGCCACTCTAGCTGGCCCCGGTGCCCACGCCCTGCTGCTGGTCACTTCAGTATCCTCCCCGACACGTCTCCCTCGCCTATCGCCACGTCCCATCCTTCGCGGGCTATGATTACCCAACCGCCTGCAAATCCCTGGCCATTACTCCCCCTGCCACCAATCCTACTCAAGAGTTTCGGCGAGACCGAACCCTCGCTTTGTTGAGTGTCGCAAGCTGGAACTATGCAGTACTGAACCTATAGTAGCTGCCACTGACAAGTAGACTCGATGTCTCATGGGCCCACATGTCAGTGGCAACTAATGCAGGTGCAGTACTGCGGAGGATTTCAATCCCGCAAGCTGCCTGCCTTATCTGTCTTGCATTCGCCACCTGCTATCACTTGAGTTCATTACTTGCCCTGCAACTAATAATTCTCTTCGAGACGCGCTCCGCTGATGTCAGCCAGACCGAACCGGCGAACCCTATCTTTGTCTAGTCTAGCGTTGCCAGCTGCATGCCCCCTCACAGTTTTGCCTGCTTCGCTCATGGACTTAAAATCCTCTGCAGTACTACGAGTGCGTACCGCCACTGACATGTGTACCTGATGGCTCATTTTAGGGTATGAACAACAACAAAAAAGTCAATAATGTAACCCCCCCCCCCATCAAAATAGTTGTCGTTAGGACAGTCCTAACTACTATAGTAGTTCATTTTTAATTCATTTGTTGGTCTGATACGACAATTAATATAAACCAGGAGGGAGTAATACAGAACAAAATGGTGCTGGCACGATGCGGTCGTCCCACGCTCGTATTTGCCGCACTCGTCCTAAACATGGTATGAACATCAGACTTTTTTTCTTTTCACACTATTTGTACATGATACGAAACTTGTTCAGGTGGTAATTTGCTTTAATCGTTTATGGTTTGAATCAATGTGACAGAAAGAAGGAGGCTAGGAAGAAGTGTGGCTAAAGGTCTTAAGGTTGCCAGAATAAGCTATGCATCCCAAGTTAGTAGAACAGAGCATGTGAAGCTACCAATTCAGTTCTCCACTAGGTTGGGTGCTGCGGTTGGTATTAATCAGAGGCACTTTGTCGATGATGTGGTTATGTTTACAAAAAGACATGCATCCCTCAATGGTGCAACGAAGTGGGCAGAGGTTGGCCATAGTAACAAGAGAGATATAGTACAAGTCATTCTAGTTAGTGTTGTCACACCCCCACACAAGTATTTTTTTCTTGCAATCTCCATCCTGTACGTTCACAGCAACTTGTTATACAATGCACAAGATTCCTAGGACATGGAGGACACACCGGAGAGTGCAACAAAAATTTTGAAAATTGCTGGTGAGCACTAAAGGGGTGGCGCTCGACTTTGCATGGCACCTATAACAGTTATTCTACCGATGAAGAAAGTATACGAAACCAGCCTGCTGACGTAACGACGCCCGAGTGGTTGCACCTAATAGAATATTTTGGGTCTGAGCGATTCAAGGTCAGCTAACTTTTTAATAGCTTCACATCATACAAAAAATATTTCATTTAATTTCATTCGTGGAACTAATTCTTAAAATCATTGTAGTCAATAAGCAGGACCAACTCTCAAAATCGAAGCAGACAAAAGGCGTGTCACTTGCTTGGCTCCAAATCCTACGCTACCGGTACCCTACGTACCGAATACCCCTTGAGATTGCAAAGATCACAAGGAAACTCCATCTACCAGATTTGAAGACCTCCGAAGGCCCCACATGTCAGGCGTAACCAGACATGCTTCCCCGACATGGTTAGTCCCAGGGCAGCCACGTGTATCATAAGACCGGAGCTATCGCCCACACATGGGAAAGCTCCGGACTAGATATCAGTATGGCATCCTCGGACCTAACCCTAGACAGAGGGAACCTCAAGTGCCGACACGTGTCCAACAGCACCGGGCCTACCCGTCCACGACGGTAAGCTCCGGAGCTACCACGTGGCCGAAGCGCCGGACCTTCAACTTCAATAATCAGGCTGGTGGATCCCCAACGGCTTCGGACCTTCAAGGAGCAATCAAATACTTCAAGACCCGATTAAGTGTCATTAATGCCATATTAATGACACACAATCGGATGGCCCTTATTTTCGGTAACGGCACTGTTAAGGCCCGTTACCGGGCTATTAAGGGTAATTAACCTCATTAATTGTGTATCAAGCATGTGTAACCGCTGGGGCCACATGTTGGGTCAGGCTAACGGTGTAACGACCAGTCCTTGTACTATAAAAGGACTGGTCGACGATACACAAGGGACGGCTCCAGACCTCTTCTGGACTCCCTGACCTAGGCGAGCTTCTTCTTCTGGAGCTTCCTCTAGACTCACACGCTCAATACAACACAAACACACCCCGTGGAGTAGGGTATTAGGCTCATGCGGCCCGAACCACTTAAATCTCTGTGTCCACTTGACATTAACCTTCTTGAATCTCTGCACGCCCATTATCGAACTACAAACTCCACGAACTACCAACGGTAGTGTCGGGAGGTCCGCCGGATCCAAACTCCGATAGTTGGCGCGCCAGGTAGGGGCGCCCGAGATTTCAAGAATGGTGAACTCAGGTGCTGGATCATCCAACGGCAATCCTGCTGTTCAACCTGTTGGGGTCAACCACTCCAACATGCAACAACCAGTAGGTGCCACGGCTCCACAAGGAGTCATGCCTCCACCTCCACCGCCTGCACCAGCAAATCAAGCTGGGCAACGTGATGGTGCATCGGTGTCGGTCACCGCATCGGCGAATAATAACAACCCTGAACACGCGCTCCATGTAGCGCGTGGTCTCCTCCAACGTCCACCACCTCCAGGTGCATCCCAGGGTGCAATGGAGCAATGGAGGGCTGATGTGGAACATTTGGTTGCAGCGGCAGCCGATCGCATCAGCAACCAAGGTCCTCCCCATCGCAGCATCGGACTTTGTCGAACAGACTTGGTCTGCACGCTTCCCAAAATAGGAGGCGTGCTGCATCTCAGCAATTTACGTCGCTACCTTCCGGGGCGCGACGCACTCATACGTTAATCAGGCTTTCAACTCATGAACTCCGGGCGGAGCTTGATCACCGTTACTGTCAACAGGACGGCGATGTCCATATCGAGCGTGCTCACGAGAGGCGAGAAGCTCGAGACAGTCCTGCTCCTGAGGGAGTAGGAGGAGGTTGTTCTGCTCTGGCAATGCACCTACGCATGGTCAGGTGGCCACAGAAGTTCTGGCCCAACCTTCTGGAGAAATTTGATGGGACTGTGTAAGACCTATGTGTGTTGAATACATTGGCTTGTCGTGAATACACTTGGCCTTGATGATAAAAGTTTTTTAATATCACCAAAACACCTTTTTATCAAGGCCCGACTCTAGCTCCGAGCTACAACAAGGTCCGACGGTAGGTCCGGCTTGTTTTGGGTAGCTCCGGTTACGTTCGATGCTAGATCTGACTTCTTGGTAAGGTCCGACCAGCTTTGTTAAGCTCCGGTGAGCTTTATCTTTAGCTCCGGCATGTCTTTGATAGCTCCGGCATATATTTGCTAAGCTCCAAGTTGATTTTTCTAGCTCCGGTTTTTGGGTTTACTAGTTCCGACTAGTTCTGGTTAGCTCCGGCGCTAGGTCCTGCTAGTTTTGTAAGCTCCGGCGGGAGCTTGGTTGTACTAGTTGTTGTAAGCTCCAGCGCTAGATTCTACAAGCTTTTGTTAGCTCCGGCTCAAGGTCCGGGTTGCTCTGGCAAGGTCCAGACAGTGCTTCTGCTTTTTCATTTGCAATGTTTCGTACTTGCTTTACATTGTTGGAAAGTTTGCTTATTATTCTTTTACTAAGTTTTTGGTGCGCTTTGGATGATATGGCTAATATCGTTTTGCTATGCTTTGCAACATGCTTATGTGAGGTTCTCACGTAAGGTGTTGTGTTCGGAACTAAGTTGAGTCAAGTCGAGGACTTGGGCTCGTATGGATTGGTTGTTTATTCATGTGCAGGTGTTGCTTGAGTTCAAGACATGGCTGGTGACGGGATCCATTGGACTAGTCTCAGGGAGGAGATGAGGTTCCAACAACCAAATTCAGGAGGAATTGTGGTTGAGCTGATCAGGAGGTTGTGCAACATGGTTGAATCAAGAACAATGCATATGAAGGTATTGTGGACGTCATTGGAAGATGTTTGCACGTGTGCAAGGAGTGCATGGACGTGGCTACATGGTTCCGAGACGTGATGAAGAGATGTGGACATAAAGAATTGGTCGGAAAGGTCCAACCGACTAGGTTATGGACTCAGGCTGCGGCTGAGTCGGGTTTGACTCAAATATGGAAAGATTTGAGTTGGTTATGATAGTATTTCGTGTGGGTCACGAATTTGAGTTGTTTAGGAATGTGGGATACGTTCCTAAGGTGTTTGGGAGTCTTAAGATTGCTTCTATCTGCATATAGAAGAATCTTGAGCATTTATGGAAAGTTACGATTCGTGATCTGAGTAGGATTGGAGTCCTAGTTGATATTGAGTTGGCCTAAGGGCTGGTTATATAAGAAAGGGAGCCCAGAGCTCGTGGTGCACGACTTTGGGGCTGTTCCTCTTGTGTTATATTGAATAAAATTCGTAGTTTGAAGGAATTTTTGTGTCTTGTTCGTCAGACTTGTTCCAGACAAGTTTTACTCGTCGAGTTTCTGGACAGCACTACCTTTCGTCGGTGGTTTTATCATAACTCGAGTTTTACAGATCCAATTGACGTGATTCTTTTTGGGTTGTCTTCACAACTTGATTATCTATCATCTTTCAAAATTTCACGGTCATTGGATTTGTGTTCTATGATCTACACGAGTTTTTTTGCAGCATTACAGAACTGTTTTTTTTTCTCGGGTAGGGCAGATTGACCATTGTTTCATCTTTCGATCATAACTTGAGTTTTTCTTGACGGATTTGAGTGATTATTTTTGTGTTGTCTTTGTGACTTGATTCTCTCTGATATCTATCACTTTTTTCATGGTGAAACACGTTTAGATTAGTCTCACACACGATTTCTTCAACAGATCGTTTTTCTGCCGAAGGGTTTGGGGTTTAATTGTTTCCGCTGCGTAAGATTTTTAAATCTACCATTCACCCCCTCTCTGGTAGCTTTTCACGTGCTCTTCGATCCTACAATTGGTATCAGAGCCACGATGTTCTAATCTTTGTGATTTGCACGTGTTTTTGACTAATCATCATGGAGAAGTACTCCGCCAAACCTTGTATGTTTGCTGGTATTGATTTTCAGGTTTGGAAGGCACGCATGGAGGCTTTCATCCAGGCACAAGGCTTTGCAATATGGGAGATGGTGTATAAGCCTTATGAAGTGCCACCTAATGATCAAGTCACGGCCACAAACCTACAGGACATCAACAACAACAACAAAGCCCAAAGCTTGATCATCCAAAGACTCACTCAAAGCAACTTTGATCATGTCGCGCACCTCCGATCAGCATACAATGTTTGGTGAGCTCTCTGTGATTATCCTGAAGGCTCCAACACAATCAAGGAGGTAAAACAAGATATGTTCAAAAAGGAATATATGCGTTTTGAGATGCAACCAGGTGAGTCTATCAATGACCTCTTTGCTCGTTTCAATAAAATTCTCAGCAACTTACGTAGTGTCAATGTAAATTTTTCTGATGCTGAGAATGCTAGGCAACTTCTTAGTGCATTAGACATGTCAATTTGGGAGATGAAAGTAACATCTATTCGTGAATCTACTGTCATGAGTTCTCTTACATTAGATGTACTCTATTCTAAACTAAAAACTCATGAAATTGACATCCTAGCACATAAGAACCCAAATAAGTCTATTGCATTTGTTTCACAACGTGATATGTCTAGCTCCGGCCAATCATCATCTTGCAATACTCTCGCTTTGTTGTCCTCACTAACCCTGAAGCAGATCGAAGAATTTCCAAAAGAGGAGTTGGCACTCATCTCTACTAGATTCTCAAAAGCATTGCAAAATGTGAGAACTAGAAGGAGAGGAAGCTCCGGACCTCAACGCTGTCTTGAATGTGGTAAAACAGGACACTTTCGTACAGAATGTCCTAACCTTTCAGGTCCGACCACCCGAGAAGAAAAACAAAGCAAGGTCCAGACCTCCTCTGGAAATTTCAACAAGAAGAAGAAAGGTACCATAGGATGCAAGATGATCAACAGTTTCATCACCGCGCTTCAAGAGTTCAGTTCAAGTGACGTGGACATTGGAAGTGATGAAGATGATTTGGCAAACTTGTGCTTTATGGCGGGCAAGTCAAGATCAAGTATGGAGGAGGCAGAACACAACAGCGACAACGAAGAGGTTACACGTTTGAGGAAGGATAACATTTGGATTGTGGATTCAAGTTGCTCACGCCACATGACCGGTAACAAAGATTGGTTCTCCTCCCTCTCTTTTGTGTCACGTGTAGAGAATGTTACTTTTGCCGATAATTCTTCAACTCCTATAATTGCTAAGGGTTCGGTTAGAGTAAATGATCACTACACTTTGAAGAATGTGGCACTTGTCAAAAATTTGAAATACAACTTGCTTTCTGTTGCACAATTGCTAGATGAAAATCTAGAAATTATTTTCAATAAAAACTGCTTCAAAGTTGTAGGTTCAAATAGTGAGCTTATTTTTAACATGTCTCGGTTTGGAAGAGTTTTTAAAGCTGATTTTGATATTTCTTCCTCTAAGCATAGGTGTCTAGTTGCTAATGATTCAAAGAACTTATATTTTTGGCATCGTAGATTTGGTCACGTAGGCTTTGATCACCTAACGCGTGTTAGTGCTCTTGATCGCATACGTGGGCTGCCTAAGCTTAAAGGGGACAAAGAAATTGTGTGCTCTTCTTGTAGACATGCTAAGATGGTTGCAGGTTCACATACTCCTCTCACAATGATCATGTCAACTGAACCATGTCAACTTTTGCATCTTGACACCGTAGGACCTTCACGTGTACAATCCTTCGGAGGTAAATGGTATGTTCTTGTTATTGTTGATGATTATTTTAGATATTCTTGGGTTTGCTTTATGGCGTCTAAGAATGAAGTTTTTAGTCACTTTAGAACTTTATTTCTTAGATTATCAATTGATCACCCAGGATCATTAAAAGAAATTAGAAGTGATAACGGAACTGAATTTAAAAATCAATCTTTTGATCACTTTTGTGCTGAAAATGGAATAGATCATCATTTTCTTCACCATATGTACCTCAACAAAACGGTGTTGTAGAAAGAAAGAACAAAACCTTAGTTGAGATGGCTAGGACTATGCTTGATGAATATCAAACTCCTAGGAAATTTTGGGCTGATGCGTTAGCAACTGCTTGTTATGTCTCAAATCGTGTTTTCTTGCGTGCTAAGCTAGGTAAAACACCATATGAGCTCCGGTTTGGACATAGGCCTAGCGTTACACACTTTCGGGTCTTTGGATGCAAATGCTATGTTAAGAAACATGGTAATCTTGATAAATTTGAACCTTGATCCATTCATGGCATGTTTCTTGGTTATCCATCTCATACTAGAGGCTACCATGTGCTTTTACTTGATACTAACAAAATTGTGGAGACTTGTGAAGTGTCTTTTGATGAAGCTAGCCCAGGTACTAGCTCCGGTGTTGCAGGACCAGATCCGTATCCTCAGGGGGATGGTATTTTCGAAGATGACGAAGAGCCGGTGATACTGCCTAGTAGTTCTGGAGTTGACATGTGTCCAGCTCCGGACATTGAACAAGCTCCGACTATCACCTATGCTGGTCCTGATCATCCACAAGTCACAAGCTCATCAATCAACGATGAACCTAATGAAGAAGAAGCTTGTGAGACATCTGTTCGCCTACGTTTTTACAAAAATCATCCCCCACAACAGATGATTGGAAGCTTGCACGAACTAGTCACACAGTCCAGGTTTTGTGATCCAAACTCTCATGCTCATTCTGCTTTTGTTGCTTCTTTTGACTCCAAAGATATATCACACGCACTCACTAATGAATCTTGGATTATTGCCATGCAAGAAGAGTTAGAAAATTTTGAAAGAAATAATGTTTGGAAACTTGTACCTACACCTCAAGGTCACACTTTAATTGGAACTAAATGGGTATTTAAAAATAAACAAAGTGAGGATGGGGTTGTGGTTAGGAATAATGCTAGGTTGGTTGCTCAAGGTTTCACTCAAGTTGAAGGTCTAGATTTTGATGAAACTTTTGCTCCTGTCGCTAGATTAGAAGCCATAAGAATTTTGTTAGATTTTGCAACATCCAAAGGTTTTAAGCTATATCAAATGGATGTTAAAAGTGCTTTTCTTAATGGCTACATAGATGAGGAGGTTTATGTCAAACAACCACCAGGTTTTGAAAATCCAAATTTTCCTAATCATGTTTACAAACTGTCCAAAGCCTTATACGGTCTCAAACAAGCCCCTAGAGCATGGTATGATAGGTTAAAAACATTCTTACTTGAAAAGGGGTTTACCATGGGCAAGGTTGATAAAACTCTTTTTGTGCTTAAGCATGGCAATGACTCATTATTCGTTCAAGTGTATGTGGATGATATTATCTTTGGTTGTGCTTCTCATGATCTTGTGTCCAAGTTTTCAGCAATGATGAGTTCCGAATTTGAAATGAGTATGATGGGTGAACTCACTTACTTTTCGGGGCTGCAAATCAAGCAAACCAAGGAGGGTACCTTTGTGCATCAAACGAAGTATACCAAAGACCTCCTAAGGCGCTTCAACATGCACAAAAGCAAGCCTCTTTGGACACCAATGGGAACAGCAACAACACTTGAACTTGATGAAGATGGTGAACCCGTGAATCAAAAAGAATATAGAAGCATGATCGGATCACTTTTGTACCTCACGGCATCAAGGCCGGACATACAATTCGGCGTATGTATTTGTGCACGGTTTCAAGCCTCCCCGCGTGTTTCACATCGTCAAGCCGTCAAAAGGATTCTCAGGTACTTACATGGAACCCAAGAATTTGGCATTTTTCTTCCTTCTTCCTCAACAGTTACTTTGAAAGCTTTTTCGGATGCTGATTTTGGGGGTTGTAGGATTGATAGGAAAAGTACTTCCGGTGCTTGTCATTTTCTTGGTAATTCTCTTGTTGCTTGGTCCTCTAGAAAACAAAATTCAGTTGCACAATCCACAGCCGAATCTGAATATGTAGCTGCTGCTAGTGCTTGCTCACAAATTCTTTGGATTGTTCAAATACTTATGGACTATGGGGTTTATCTAGATAGTGTTCCACTGTTTTGTGATAACACTAGTGCTATTTGGCCCCGTACAACATTCTAGAACTAAGCACATTGATATTAGGTATCACTTTCTCCGAGATAATGTTGAAAAAGGAAACATTGTGCTTCACCATGTAGATACCGAACAACAATTGGCTGACATTTTTACAAAACCTTTGGATTTCACTCGTTTTTGTTACATTCATAGTGAAATAGGGGTTATGCATCCTCATGGCTTAAATTGAGGGGGAGTTTTTGAAACATGGGAAGTTTTTGTGTGAATCTGAAATTAAAATAATATGAGTATAGTATTTCATACATATATGACTCTGTGATTCCTTTTACATGCTGAAAGTTCTTACTACATTACTCGTGTTATACATTTTGTAGTTTTTGCCATGTCTAGTAATTGGAATAATTACTTACACTAAAACTGGTCATGGTCGAACTTTTTTGCTATTTTGAACTTGTTACATGTTCACAAGTGCTTTTAATCATAAAGAATTAATCAAGTAATCAACTCACATGTTGAGTTTTTATGAACAAATATAAATTGAGAAAAGATCAAGAGAATATGCATGCATCGCACTTCTTTTTCTGAGATGGCTTATCATTGCACTTAGATTTGAACTTGGAAGAAGTTGTGTATGACTAAAACCATGTCCTTAAGCTTCTGATTGTCAAATGACATAGGCTTGGCTTGGTTGGTTAGAATAAGGCAGATGCGCATATAATCTCTTGCAAATATCATGTGATCTAAATTTATGCTTTGAAAAATAATAAAATGCAGAAACTAGTTTCATGCTTTCAGGTTTTGAAATAGTTAAGTTTGTGAGATCATGACTTGATTAAATTGAAAATTACATATGATCTCTAGCATGGCTTACACTACTTTATGTATCTCATTGATGTGATAGTGTAAGTTACTTGATAGTATGACTTGGATGGTCTTTGTTTATATGTATATGTTATAATATGCTCATAACAACTAAAGGAGGAGAGATAATTTGTTTATATACTCATGACTTGCTGAATACATTGTCAAAGGGGGAGAGATAAGCATGAAGAGAGAGAGAATATGTGCATAAGGAGAGATAATAAAGGGGGACAGATAATATGGGATAATTTTTCTTCTCATTTACTTTTGATTTACAAAGGGGGAGAAATTGTCTTCAAAACTTTTATGTGAATAAGCCAATGTTTGGATTTTAAATGGTGTTGCCAATGCATTCATCAAGGGGGAGATTGTAAGACCTATGTGTGCTGAATACATTGGCTTGTCATGAATACACTTGGCCTTGATGATAAAAGTTTTTGAATATCACCAAAACACCTTTTTATCAAGGTCCGACTCTAGCTCCGAGCTACAACAAGGTCCGACGGTAGGTCCGGCTTGTTTTGGGTAGCTCCGGTTACGTTCGATGCTAGGTCCAACTTCTTGGTAAGGTCCGACCAGCTTTCGTAAGCTCCGGCGAGCTTTATCTTTAGCTCCGGCATGTCTTTGATAGCTCCGGCATATATTTGATAGCTTCGGCATGCTTTTGCTAAGCTCCGAGTTGATTTTTCTAGCTTCAGTTTTTGGGTCGACTAGTTCCGACTAGTTCTGGTTAGCTCCGGCGCTAGGTCCTGCTAGTTTTGTAAGCTCCGACGGGAGCTTGGTTGTACTAGTTGTGTTAAGCTCCGGCGCTAGATTCTACTAGCTTTTGTTAGCTCCGGCTCAAGGTCCGGGTTGCTCTAGCAAGGTCCGGAACTTGACTGCAGTGATTCTGCTTTTTCATTTGCAATGTTTCGTACTTGCTTTACATTGTTGGAAAGTTTGCTTAGTATTCTTTTACTATGTTTTTGGTGCACTTTGAATGATATGGCTGATATCGTTTTGCTATGCTTTGCAACATGCTTATGTGAGGTTCTCACGTAAGGTGTTGTGTTCGGAACTAACTTGAGTCAAGTCGAGGACTTGGGCTCGTATGGATTGGTTGTTTATCCATGTGCAGGTGTTGCTTGAGTTCAAGACATGGCTGGTTACGGGATCCATTGGACTAGTCTCAGGGAGGAGATGAGGTTGCAACAACTAAATTCAGGAGGAATTGTGGTTGAGCTGATCAGGAGGTTGCGCAGCATGGTTGAATCAAGAACAATGCATATGAAGGTATCATGTACGTCATTGGAAGATGTTTGCACGTGTGCAAGGAGTGCATGGACGTGGCTACATGGTTCCGAGACGTGATGAAGAGATGTGGACGTAAAGAATTGGTCGGAAAGGTCCAACCGACTAGGTTATGGACTCAGGCTGCGGCTGAGTCGGGTTTGACTCAAATATGGAAAGATTTGAGTTGGTTATGATAAGATTTCGTGTGGGTCACGAATTTGAGTTGTTTAGGAATGTGGGATACGTTCCTAAGGTATTTGGGAGTCTTAAGATTGCTTCTATCTGCGTATAGAAGAATCTTGAGCAGTTATGGAAAGTTACGATTCGTGATCTGAGTAGGATTGGAGTCCTAGTTGATATTGAGTTGGCCTAAGTGCTGGTTATATAAGCAAGGGAGCCCAGAGCTCGTGGTGCACAACTTTGGGGCTGTTCCTCTTGTGTTCTATTGAATAAAATTCGTAGTTTGAAGGAACTTTTGTACCTTGTTCGTCAGACTTGTTCCAGACAAGTTTTACTCTCGAGTTTCTGGACAGCACTACCTTTCGTCGGTGGTTTTATCATAACTCGAGTTTTACAGATCCAATTGACGTTATTCTTTTTTGGTTGTCTTCACAACTTGATTATCTATCATCTTTCAAAATTTCACGGTCATTGGATTTGTGGTCTATGATCTACACGAGTTTCTTTGCAGCATTACAGAACTGTTTTTTTTTCTCGGGTAGGGCAGATTGACCATTGTTTGATCCTTCGATCATAACATGAGTTTTTCTCGACGGATTTGAGTGATTCTTTTTGTGTTGTCTTCGTGACTTGATTCTCTCCGATATCTATCACTTTTGTCACGGTGAAACACGTTTATATTAGTCTCACACACGATTTCTTCAACAGATCGTTTTTCTGCCGAAGGGTTTGGGGTTTAATTGTTTCCGCTGCGTAAGATTTTTAAATCTACCATTCACCCCCCCTCTGGTAGCTTTTCACGTGCTCTTCGATCCTACAGACTGTCAATCCCGCTGAGTTTCTCCAGATTTTCTCCACTGCAATCCTTGCAGTTGGAGGTAATGAGGCCGTAATGGCCAACTATTTCCCAGTGGCCTTGACTGGGACCGCCAGGTCCTGGTTCATGAGCCTTCCTCACAGCTCCATCAATAGTCGGGGGGAATTGTGCCAACAGTTCACCGCCAATTTCGGGAGTTCATACACCCGATGAGGCACCGAACTGGACCTTTTTGCTGTCATGCAAAAGGGTGGAGAATCCCTGCGCTCCTTCATCCAGAGGTTCTCAAACTCTATTCCTTCTATCTGCAGTGCCTTTGTTATCGTGGCATTTAGACAGGGCGTACGAGATAAGAAGATGCTGTGAAATGCACTCCAGACCACCTCTGGAGGATGGTAAAAAAATCCTCCAAAGGTGAAGCCACTACCTCCGGGAGTGGCAAAAAGAAGAAAAGTCCAACAGCAAGAAGAAGCCGTCGGCTAGCACATCTATTGCTGCAGCTGCGGGTGGCCGGGGGCCACTCCCTAAGAAACGACCTCGGCCGTCCTCTGAAGACGGTGGCAACTCCAAAGTGTGGTGTCCTATTCACAGGTCAAACAGCCACAACTTGGAATACTGCCGGGAGGTCCAAAACCTTTCCGAGCGCTACAACAAGTACCGGGAAGAAGTTCCTTTCCGTCAGAGGAAAGGAAAACAAAAAGTCGTTGAAGCTCCGGCTAAAGAGGAGTTAGGCTTTTAGGACCCTAAAAAGGTCCTGAAGGCTGTTTACACCTCCGTCGACGATGACCCCGACGTCTCCGACAATGAGCGTCGGAAGACCATGAACACCATATTTGGTGGTTCATGGGACATCACCTCCCGCCGTATCCTCAAGACAATGCGGCAGGACATGGCCTCAGTAGCTCCTATAGCCAGGGCAGAGCCTCATCAAAAGATGAGGGACACCGCCATCACTTTTGATGCTTCGGACTGCCCTCGGAACATGATCGGAGCTTCTCAACTACATTTGATGGTATCTCCGACCATCAATAACATTCAACTACACCATGTAATGGTGGACGGAGGTTCAGGGCTGAACCTCATAAGCTTCGAAGCTTTTGTCAAGTTTCGGCTTCGACCTTCGGACATTCGTCCCTCCCGACCTTTCTCTGGAGTAGGTCCGGGGGCCATAACCCCACTCGGTGCCATTACTCCCCCCGTGACCTTCGGGAATCGGGAGAATTATCGCACTGAGAAGTT
Source organism: Tuctoria greenei (assembly GCA_036927565.1). Classification (NCBI taxonomy): domain Eukaryota; kingdom Viridiplantae; phylum Streptophyta; class Magnoliopsida; order Poales; family Poaceae; genus Tuctoria; species Tuctoria greenei. Next base: position 54,424,765 of record JAYESD010000004.1, read on the forward strand.
GGTCTTTGACGTCGCTCAGATCAACTTACCTTTCAACGCCATTCTTGGCAGACCAGCCTTATACAAGTTCATGGCTGCTGCTCATTATGGCTATCTGGTGTTGAAGATGCTGACACCAGCTGGTGTTCTACGGATGCACGGAGACTGCACTGCCGGAGTGACTGCTCTGGAAGAACTTCACGCGCTTGCTACAGCGCATGAGGAAGAATCTAGGCAGGAGCAAGCTCTGAAACCCCCGAGTATTCACTAACGAGGCTCAACCTCCGCACCTCGCGTGCAACCAAGCGGTGACACCGACATTCCCATCAAAGTCATCCAAATTAGTTCCAATGCTGCTCAGACCACCCGTATATCAGGAGGTCTGAATGACAAATAGGAACTCGCGCTCATCACTTTCCTCCGGGCTAACATCAACGTGTATGCCTGGCAACCGTCGCAAATGCCTGGGATCCCTAGGGAAGTGATCGAGCATAATCTGAAGATCTATCCTGACGCTCGGCCTGTACATCAGAAGACTCGGAAGCAATCAGTAGAGCGACAGAATTTCATATGACAAGAAGGGAAGAAGTTGCTCGAAGCTGGATTCATCCGAGAAGTCTTCCATCCAAAGTGGCTGGCAAACCCAGTCATTGTACCCAAGGCCGGCGGGAAGCTTCGAATGTGTATTGACTACACAACACTGAATAAGGCATGCCCAAAAGATCCATTCCCACTACCTAGAATAGACCAGATAGTGGATTCCACCTCCGGGTGTGAATTACTGTGTTTCCTAGACGCATATTTTGGGTACCATCAAATCAGAATGTCTAGGGAAGATGAAGAACATACTTCTTTTAACACAGTAGATGGATTGTACTACTATACTGCCATGCCATTTGGTCTCAAGAATGCAGCTTCAACATTTGTACGAGCTATGTACAAAACCTTTGGAGAGCTCATCAGAGACGTAGTGGAAGTGTATGTTGATGACATCGTCATGAAGATCAAGGACAAGGAGTCACTCCTTGACACTTTGCAAGCTGTCTTCAATAAGTTGCGAGTCACTCGCACGAAGCTGAACCGAAACAAGTGTGTCTTCGGGGTTAGCTCCGGAAAGCTTCTTGGTTTCCTGGTAAACCATCGGGGCATAGAGGCGAATCTGGTGAAGATTAAAGCCATTGAGGATATGCGGCCACCAGCCCACATCAAGGACGTCCAGAAGCTGACTGGATGTCTAGCCGCCCTCAGCCGGTTCATCTCAAGACTGGCGGAACGGGCGCTATCCTTCTTCAAGCTGTTGAGGAAGTCCAGACCATTCCAATGGTCCGAAGAAGAAGAAAAGGCATTTCAAGAGCTAAATCAGCTCGTCACCACTCTACCAACCTTGGTAGCTCCGAACCCTGGTGAGCCTCTACTGCTTTACATTTCGGCAACCGACGAGGTTGTCAACATGGTCCTAGTTGCAGAGAGACCAGAACCATCCCAAGCTCGGGATTCCATACCCCACCAGGAGTGTCCAAAGGTTCCTGAAGGTGAGTCTGGGTCCCAACCCCCAGACATGGATCTACAAGGAGTTACTCCAGAAGATCTGGACCCCTTTGGGAGGGTCCTGGTCGCTCCAGAAGAAGCTCTGGGTTCCTCCAGCATGGACCCGGAGGTCCCCGAAGAATGTCTGGACCCCTCCGGGTGGGTCCAGGTCGATGTGGAGGAAGCTCTGGGCCCCTCCGGGAGGGTCCGGACAGTCCAACACCCTGTGTGCTTCATCAGCGAAGTACTCCATGACGCCAAGACTCAATACCTAGAGGTGCATAAGCTGCTCTATGCAGTTCTTATCGCCTCCAGGAAGCTTCACCATTACTTCCAAGCTCACAAGATCTCAGTGGTGACTTCTTACCCACTGCGAGCGATCTTGCATAATCCCAACTCTACTGGGAACATTGCAAAGTGGGCAGTGGAATTGGCCGAATTTGATCTTGAATTCGTCCCAAGACAAGCTATTAAGAGTGAAGCATTGGCGGACTTTGTGGCGGAATGGACCCCCTCTACATCAAACCCTTGGGGCCCTAGTGAGCAGAAGCCGGAACTCAAAGCTTCGGTCTTCACCGAACCTCACTGGACTCTCTACTTTGACGGCTCCATGCAAAAGCAGGGGGCCGGAGCTGGAGTCCGTCTCCTCGCACCAACCGGGGAGAAGGTAGAATACATGGTCCACCTTGACTTCAAGGCGACTAACAACATGGCGGAGTATGAAGCACTCATTTATGGACTAAAGGTGGCACTATCATATGGTGTCAAGCAGTTGTTGGTCAAGGGTGATTCGCAGCTCATACATAAATAGGTGAAGGGTGAATGCTCCTGTAACAATCCTCAACTAGCTACTTATCTCCATGAAGTCCAGAGGCTTCAGAAGGACTTCGAAGTCCTCGACCTCCACCATGTCCTGCGCCTCCAAAATGCTAAAGCTGACGAACTCTCGACGAAAGCGTCAACCGGAACTCCGGCTCCCGACGGAACTTTCGTCCGGAGGTTGTCAAAACCCACAGCTCAGCCCACCGAACTGAGCGAAGGGGGCGAGACCAGCATCCCGAAGCCGGTGGTCCCGATGGCCCTGTTACCATGGCAGCCATCAAGGGTCGTAGGTGCTACCGGAAGCTCCGAGCAACCCAGCACGCAAGACTCAAATGCTCAAGCAAGCTCCGATGCATGGATCTCGGAGATCCGGAGCTACTTGAAAGACAATATCCTTCCTGACAATGATGTATCCGCTGACCTGATAGTCAGATTGGCTATAAGATACACGCTAGTAGAAGGGGATCTCTACCGGCGCGGTGCCAACAGCGTCCTAATGCGGTGCATCTCAAGGGAAGAAGGCTGCGAGCTCCTCGCAGAAATCAATGGAGGCGAGTGTGGGAACCACGCGTCTCCCTGCACGCTGGTCGGTAAAGCCTTCCGGCATGGCTTCTACTGGCCTACAGTGCTCTAGGATGCAACTGAGCTTGTGAAGAAATGCGAAGAATGCCAGTTCCATGCAAAGCAAATTCACACACTGGCTCGGCCTCTACAAATGATACCTCCTACATGGCCTTTTACTGTCTGGGGGATGGATATCTTGGGACCTTTCCCAAGAGCCGTCGGAGGTTACAAGTTCCTGTATGTTGCCATTGACAAATTCATCAAATGGCCGGAAGAAACTCTGGTTGTGACAATAAACAAGCAATCAGCTATCAACTTCATGCAGTCCATCATATGCAGATTTGGAGTCCCGAACAAAATCATAACTAATAATGGGACCCAGTTCACAAGCTCTGCATTTCAAGGATATTGCAAAGACCTCGGCATCCAAGTCAGCTACGCCTCCGTAGCTCACCCGACAAACAATGACCATGCCGAGAGAGCAAATGCAGAAATCCTGAAAGGTCTCAAGACGCGCACATATGAGCGCCTGAAAAAACATGGAGCCAACTGGATCGAAGAGCTTCCACCCATCCTATGGGCCAACAGGACAACTCCAAACCGGTCAACTGGAGAGACACCCTTCTTCCTGGTGTATGGAGCTGAAGCAGTCCTTCCTCCAAAAATCACCCTGGGGTTGCTCCGGGTCCGGACCTTCGACGAAGCCACACAGTACCAGCTCTGGCGTGAAGACCTTGACCTCCTTGAAGAGGGATGGTGCCGAGCAGTTGTTCGGAATGCCCGATACCACCAAGCTCTTCGGCGCTATCACCAACGGCTTGTTCACAGCCGACAGCTCGAGGAAGGCGATCTGGTGCTACGAAGAATACAATCCAGAGAAGGGTTAAACAAACTCTCCCCCAGTTGGGAGGGACCCTTCCGAGTGATCAAAGTATCCCATCTCGAATGCGTTCGCTTGGCAACCGAGGATGGGACACCTCTCCCAAATCCTTGGAACATTGAGCACCTCCGTAAGTTCTACGCTTAATATAACGGAGGTGAGTCTGTAATTACATGTGACGTACGTTATCGAGTCATTGTACAGAGTTGGGTAGCTCCTCCGGGAGGGCAGCCGGACCTACCCCGTTAGGTCTGCAACGTCCGTGCAACACTTGTCACAGTCTCAGAACTAAAAGTGTAGCTAGCTACCTTGGGTCAAACGAGAAACGAAACACACTTAGCCTGGTTGGTACCCTAAGAGTGTACTTGTTCCCCCTGTACCCCGGACCTATAATGAAAGACATCATTGTGTCAAACAGACTCCATGTGCATTTACTTTGTACAGGCTCAATATTTTTATTTTTCTCTTTCTTGTCAATAACAAAGTTATGCAGTTCTTAAGAAACTTTAGCTCGGGTCCAAACATTGTTGACGGTCTACTCGTCTGAATGTCGCCAAGCCAATCTAGGGTTGGAGTGTGCTATCAACTTAGCCTGGTCATGCACCCTAAGTGCCACTCTACCTACACCCCAGCAGGCTGAAGTAAGGCGAGTCCAGAAACGATCGGACCTGAAGGAAACAAGACGACACTCTTGATTGTATTTAGAATTGTGTTCGACCTAAAACTTTCTCGAGAATAGTAAGGCGCAATGAAGTTATAGATAGGAAAATGGATTTTACTATTTTCTTGACTTCAGTGTGTAGGAAAAATAAAGATCACACAGTTATTGTGAATGACTGGAGCTACCAAAGCTATGACATCCCCTAGGCAGCTTGTGGTCGATGTTCAAACATTGATATCGAGCGTTGCTAGAGATACTCAGCTCCGGTAAAGCTAGGGGGCAAGCCGTCAACATGAAGAAAAGATGGTGGAAAGACTCTATAGTGGAGTCTGCCGTTGACACACCATGTGTTGATAGAGGTCACTACCGGAGCTACCAAGCTCCGACACCCCAGAGGGCTAACCGTTGATGCTCTACGCGTTGATGGAGACTAATGGCGGAGCTACTAAGCTCTGACGATGGTCAATGCCGGAGCCACTAAGCTCTGACAATCTCAAGGGGCCTACACTATCGAAGACTTCAGACCTACATTCTACAAGTTCGAAGCACGCAAGTCTTCAACAACTGTTACATCCTCTTGGTACATGTTCACAATCAAATTGTGTACATCTACCAGGGAGCCGAGTGAGACAAAGGTGTTGAAGACAAAAATGAAATTCACAAAAAATTTTGATTTCATTCATCTGGAGACAAGAGATTACAAAATTGGAGAGTAAGAAGAGAGAATACAAGCAGGAGCTACAAAGAGATGGTCCTAGACCCTTTGGAAGAACTGGGCAACCTTCTGGGTAACCTCCAATACACTGGCTCGAGCGGCTCCACCCTCTCCTTCGATGGGCCTTCAAGCACCGGGTCCAGAGGGAATTGAGGGTACCGGCTGGTGTAGCACATCAGCACGAACTCAGCGAAGTTCATCGCCAGGGACTGTCCCTCAGTTTCTAGCTGGTCCGTGATGACATCGCCCATCTTGGTGAGCTTGTTGCCTGCTAAACTCAGCGCCTCCAACGCCTGGTGCAGCTCTGGCTCCGGATCATCCGGACGCACAGGACTAAAGCCCATTGGCGTCAGTGTGTCGTTGGCTTTACCCAGGAAGTCCCAATCTTGTTGGGACTCTGCAGCCTTTGTGCTTCGCATCTCCTCCAAGGATCTTTGGCTCCGAGTTCTCCCGAGCAAGACGCTCCACCTCTTTGGCATTCTGCTGAATCTTTTCAGCAACCTGCCTTTTGAGTCTACTGAGCTCTTCCTCCTGGAGGTGGATCTCGTTCCGGCGGTTGACCAGATCCTTCTCTTTGCCCAGCACTTTCTTCTCCCTGGTGGCGACGGCATTCTCCTGCTTGTTGAGATCTTGCCCTCGCTCCCAGGCCTTCTTCTCCTCTTCCTTGCAACGCTCCTCCAATTTCTTGGTGCGCTCTTCGAGGCTCTTGTTAGCCAGAGCTGTCTTTTGGACAAGCTCTTCCTCCCTCTTCACGAGGTCGTCCCGCAGCTCCAGGTGTTTTTGCTCTTCATCTTCGAGCTTTCTCTCCCGCGCCTCAAGAGCCTCCCGGCGCTTGACGATACTAGTGTGGATGGAATCAAGCCTCTCCTGGCGATCATCCGCTGCGCTATTAGCATCTTTGACCTGCTCGTAGATGGCCTGGGACTGGTTGTCGAGGGATTGCATCATGCTTTCCCTCTCAACCAGTAGCTTACCCCAATATTCCAGGCGAACCTTCTCCCTTTGCACCCACTCCTTATCGTCAGCCAGCCTCGACTGCGCCAGCTTGGTCTCAAAATGGAGTCAGTTGCGCCATCTCCTAAGAGTTTGGCACTCCTCCTCGAGGGCTTTGCTGTCGTGGTAGAAAGCCAGCTAGACCTGGTGAAGACTGGAGCAGGCGTTGTCAATAGACAACGATAGGGGGATCTGGTCCGGACCTGCCGGGGTCCTCTTCACTGGCTCCAGCGGGTCTTCAGTGACAAAAATTGGGTCCCACTGTACAAGAGTGGTCCCCTGAGCTTCCACGGCACTAGGGTCGTACTCCGGAATAGCCTCGGCCGCCGCCGAGGAAGGTCCTGCAGCAGAAGTTCCGACCTCCGGAATTGGCTCCGAAGGTCCCGCCGCCAGGTCATCAACAACTGGCCCCTCAAGCGGGGGGCCAGCAGCTTCATCTTGGCACCCTGGCTCAGTAGCGGGCACCTCCGGGATCACCACTTCTGGAGTAGGTATTGAAGGTTCGATCAGAGCAGAAGCTACTTCCGGCTCCGATGCAGGCGCCTCCTCCGCCCAAGGCTCAGGTGCTGGCGCTTCGACCATCATGGGCTCAGGTGCCGACACCTCCGTAGAACCTGGCTCGGATGCCAGAACCTCTTCGACGACTGGCTCTACAGCCAGAACTTCTGTAGCAACCGGCTCTACCGCTGGAGCTTCCTCAACAACCAGCTCAAGCGCCGGAGCTTCATCGACACCCGGCTCTATCGTCGGGACTTCATCAACCACCGGCTTGACTGTCGGGGCTTCAAAAAAATCCGGCTCTAGGGCTGGAATTGCAGCTACCTCTGGCTCTGAGGCTGGAGTGTCCATCATTTCAGCATCGAAGCCCGGAGCTTCAACCTTTGGGGCTGGTGCCGCTGGCACGTCTTTATTCCTGTGGTCCGACACTACCATAGGAGCTTCTGGGGATGAGTCGAGGACAAAGACCACGACAGTCGGCACTGGAGCTACCGCAGCCTCAGCCACCTCTTGGGGCAGCACTGGAATTGGAGCTGGAGCTTCCGCCCGCACAGCCTCAACTGCTGCTGCAAGAACCGGAGCTTCAACCCTTTTCTTAGGCACGCTGTGGATGATGTACGAAGAAACTCAAAATACAGTTATAACAATAAAACAACTGATTGACGAAAAAAATCAAAACTTACCTCGGAAGGCTTCCGCACCAGTTAGCACGAAACCTCTTTTCCAGACGCTCCAGACTGGCCCCAGCCGCCACTGGCGTGGTAGTCTCGGAAGGTCCCCCGGAGCTTGCTGCTGCTATCGACGTTCCCTTGGTCGAGGCCCCCCTCGATCGGTAAGGACCTCCGGACCCAAAGTCCTCAGCTGGCCCTGGTACTGGAGTCACATGGCCGGAGCTAGCACCCCAGGAAGATGCCGCTGTTGGAGTAGATGCCACCATTGAAGACCTCCCCCTCCGTGGAGAAGGAGCCGCCGTGGAAGAAGCAGTCCTGACGGACCTTCCGTCGGCATGCTTCAGCTTCCTCTTACAGCTCGAGGGCTCGGCCAACTCCTTGACCTTGCCTAGGACTTCGGTTCTTGGCTTTGGGGCGAGAGCGGAGCCGCCTTCAGGAGCTCCGGAGATTGCCAACCCGGTGGTCAAACGCCTCTCAACGACAGCAAGGTCGTCAAGCACTGACATCATCCGCCGGAGCTCCCTGCTGAACTCTGCCTCCATGTTCAGAGGGAGGAAAGCTGCCGGCGGAGCCAAGTCGTCACCCTCGACGTCGATGCCGTGCTGGAAATTCTTGAGGTGGAATTCCAAAGTTGCACCCTCCATGTTGGACTTCAAACCGGTCTCGATCCGTTCGTCGTCCAACATACTGTTGAGAGCCCAAGCAAGCTTCTCCCTCTTCTTCAGCACACCCACCTGTTGGTCAGGAAGTTGCAAAACACCGCCTAAGGAGTCACCCCTCCTTACACGCACTGGCGGATCCTGGTCAGAGCAGGGTTGAAGGCGTCCGACAACACCAGAGCTTCACTCCAAGCTGCAGTCTCGACGTTGGGGAGACCTTCGGGTAGCTTCAGCTTCTCATGCTCCTCCACCCTGATGACAATCCAATCCTTCTTCCAGTCGTCCCACTTCCCAGGAGGGAACGACCACAAGTACTTGAACGGGCACTTCTTGCACTTTACAAAGTAGTAGAAGCCAAGGTACTCGTCACTCCTGCAAGTAGTGTGGAGAGTGAAGAAGGTGCGGAAGAGCTCAACGCATGGGGGGGGGGGGGGGGAATGCCCACCCACATCTCGCAGAAGTGGACAAAGATCAACACCAGGAGAATGGAGTGGGGGCCAAGGTGGTACAGCTGCAGACCATAGAAGTCTAGCAGCATGAAGAAAAAAGAGGAGAAAGGTGGGATCAATCCCACCATGGCGTACGCGGAGAAGTACACTATGTCATCGACGTGTTCCTGCTCGACCGGAATCTTGTTGGCGCGGACCAAGTGTGGTTGAAGAAGTTAGGGGACCACCCCATGAGGGCCCGGACCTTCTTCAAATCACCGTCAGTCTTTAGTTGGCTATGGTGGAGACCCAACTCCATCGCAACACAGTAGGGCAAGAGATGGAAAATAAGTGAAAGTTTGAAGGATTTGAGCGCAAGTTCAAATGAAAGGCGTGAAGAACCCCCAAACGGTGTGTTCTTTCCTTCTTAAGTAAGCCCCCACAATGCTTGGATGGAAACTGCACAGGAGCTGACGATACTAGTCAAAAACTTCACCCCGCCAATGACAAGGGGGCCTGGGGCCACCCCGACGATCAAGTCGAGGTCCTTACCTCAGGCGAACGATCGTCATCATGAAAGGCGGGAAACCCGAAGGCGGCGGCCTGAAGGGGCGCGTGGAACCGATATGATATTCATATCGGGAACCGGCGACCTTCAATTGCGTGAGATCCGCATGCTAAGATCTCACCTGCCGCATCCAGGATATGCCACAAGGCGGTGGCTTAACTGCGAACTATCACCAACGGCACGTCCGAAGACCCTTGAAGACACAGCTCAAAAACCGAAGAATGGACCCACCTCCGGCAGAATGACTTCATCCAAAAGGTCTCTCCCAGAGGTGGGCCCAGGGGGACACTGTCGGTACCATACGTACCGGATATCCCTTTAGATTGCAAAGATCACAAGGAAACTCCATCTACCAGATTTGAAGACCTCCGAAGGCCCCACATATCAGGCGTAACCGGACATGCTTCCCCGACATGGTTAGTCCTAGGGCCGCCACGTGTATCACAAGACCGGAGCTATCGCCCACACATGGGAATTCTCCGGACTAGATACCGGTATGGCATCCCCGGACCTAACCGCAGACAGAGGGAATCTCCGGTGCCGACACGTGTCCAACAGCACCGGACCTACCCGTCCACGACGGTAAGCTCCAGAGCTGCCATGTGGCAGAACCGCCAGACCTTCAACTTCAACAATCAGGCTGGTGGACCCCCAATGGCTCCGGACCTTCAAGGAGCAATGAAAGACTTTAAGACCCGATTAAGTATCATTAATACCATACTAATGACACACGATCGGATGGCCCTTAATACCGGTAACGACACTGTTAAGGCCCGTTACCGGGCTATTAAGGGTAATTAACCTCATTAATTGTGTATCAAGCATGTGTAACCGCTGGGGCCACATGTCGGGCCAGGCTAACAGTGTAACGACCAGTCCTTGTACTATAAAAGGACTGGTCGACGATGCACAAGGGACGACTCCATACCTCTTCTGGACTCACTGACCTAGGCAAGCTTCTTATTCTAGAGCTTCTTCTAGACTCACACGCTCAATACAACACCAACACACCCCGTAGAGTAGGGTATTATGCTCAGGCGGCCCAAACCACGTAAATCTCTGTGTCCACTTGCCATTCACCTTCTTGAATCTCTGCGCGCCCATTACCGAACTACAAATTCCACGAACTGCCAACGGTAGTGTCGGGAGATCTGTCGGATCCAAACTCCGTCATACGCCAAACTTAGTTATGACAAGGTATGAAAAATAAATCACGCTTTTACTTTGCGCTGCAAACAATATGTATACCGACATGTTGAAGTTCACTTGTATTTTATGTAGCGAGACCAAGAGATCGGAGAAGAACCCGATGACATACAACTGTGGGAGGCAAGCCATTTGTTGAACGGTAACTAGACAAACAAGGTGGCAGAAGCTGTACATATGAGTAACACTTCAAACAATCCCCAATTAAATAACTATTTGTAGATTACCTGTGAATTTTATTTTCGTATATGTATCCAGGCAAGTGCCCGAGTGGACAACATGGAAGCTGAGCAGGGAGACCCAATTCCAAATGAGGAGAGAAACCACATCTTCCAGCGTTGTTATAGATCCTTTATCGGTTGTTCAGGATCACATGTTCGGGGGCGTGGTTATATGGCTAACCCAACTGGTCTCGAACGTGAACGTATGCGTATCCAGATGTTTGAACACCTCAATGACCAAGTTTGAAACTTAGAATTTAGAAATGCAGGCCTCAATGAAATAGTGTAGGACTTGGAAGGAAGAAATGATAGCTTAAACACCTGGATGGACTGCATAAACTGGAAGAATGAAGAGTTAATCGTTCATGTCCAAAACTTACAAGGTCAGATAGCAGCTGATCATGAACAAACAGCTAAGGAAATGCAGGACATGCATGCCTCAATGGATGAAATGCACAAAATGATGATGGTGACCACTCCACAGAAGGTCCAACAAACAAGGAACCGCCAAAAGCCACCTGCTCCAACAATTAGTCCCGGTCAGCTTAGGAAAACTCTTAGCATGCAAACACGTCGCTTAAGTAATCATTGAGTGTATTTATGTGTGTTGTAATATCAATTGATGGATGTTTATTGTTAAACTCGTGATTTTGTTGCCACTAATTTTCAAACCTGGTGCATTCGGGTTCTACTGCCGCTAATTATAAAACGTGGCATTACGAATTTCTTGTCACGAATGATAAATTGTTGCAATAGAAAGATATTGCCAATACGGATGATAAAACGTGGCAATAGAATGACAAAAAGTTGCAGTATAAACATTTGGCAATGACTCAAAAAGCGTTGCATTAAAACACTATTGCCACAGATAAGAAATCGTTGTAATACCAAACTATTCGCCACGGATGCAAAATCGTTGCGGTACCATATACTAGTTCCAACGGATCTGAAATCGTTACAATACGGTATTATTCGCCACGTTTGTGGACTCGTTGCAATACCACTATTCGCCACGGATACGAAATCGTTGCAGTACCAGACTAGTTCCCACGTATCTAAAATCGTTGCAATACGGTACTATTCGCCACGTTTGTTGACTCGTTGCACTAACCTACTATTTGCCACGGACGTTAAACTGTCGAAGTATCATACTATTTGCCACGGCTGTGACATCGTTGTAATACCGTGATATTCGTTGCAATATGGTAAATCGTCGCTACACCAAAACTCGTTGCAATATGTTACTATTTGCCACGGCTGTGAAAATCATTGCAATATTGTAGTCTTTGCCACGAATGTGAAAATCATTGCAATCACGTACTATTACCACGAACGCAAAATCGTTGCAATACAATGCTATTCATTGCAATATGTTAAATCATCGCAATACGGTGAACCGTCGCAATAACATACTATTTGCCATGAATGTTAAATCATTACAATATCGTACTATTGTCACACCTCCGAAATCATTGCAATACAATGCTATTCGTTGCAATACGTTAAATCGTCGCAATAAACTGAACCGTTGCAATACATACTATTTGCCACGAATGTCAAATCGTTACAATACCGTACTATTGCCACGCTTGTGAAATCATTGCAACCACATACAATTACCACAAATGTGAAATCATTGCAATACCATGCTGTTTGTTGCAATACATTAAATCGTCGCAATACGATAAATCATTGTAACAGCATACTATTTTTCACGAATATGAAATTGTTGCAATACCGTACTATTTGCCACGATTGTGAACCCGTTGCAATACGTTAAATCGTCGCAATACAGGAAAACATTGCAATAGCGTCCTGTTTGCCACCGATGTAAAATCGTTGTAATACCATACTATTCGCCACGGATGCCAAGGTGTCGCAAATAACCTATCGCCACGGGAATTATTACGATGATTCGTAAAAACTATCACCACGCTCATTTTCGTTGCAACAGCGACCTATTGCGACGAAAAACAACCTATTGCGGCGAATTTTTTCGTTGCGATAAAACGGAATCCTTGCAATGCAAAGCTAGTACAACCTAGCACCAGAGCTTACCAAAGCTAGTACAACCTAGCGTTGGAGCTTACCAAAGCTAGTCAGAACTAGTCAACCCAAAAGTCGGAGCTAGAAAAACATGTCAGAGCTAACCAACATAAGACGGACCTAGCAAAACATATCGAAGCTTAACAAAGACATGCTGGAGCTATCAAAGACATGCCAGAGCTAAAGAAAAAGCTCACCGGAACTACCCAAAAACATGTTGGACCTTGACAAAGTAAGTTGGACCTATTGTCGGACCTTGCAGAAGCTCGGAGATACAGTCGGACCTTACTAAAAAGGGTATTTTGCATAATTTCAGAACTTATATCATCAAAGCCAATGTATTCACTAGAAGCCAATGTATTCAACATACATAGATCTCACAATACCCCCCCTGATGAATGCATTGGCAACACCACTTAAAATCTGAACATTGGCTTATTCACATTAAAAGTTTCGAAAACAATTTCTCCCCCTTTGTAAAACAAAAATAAAATGACACAAAAAAGAAATTCTTCGTCTGAGAAGAATCGTTCCAAAACAATTGTGAATATGTGACATCTAATCAATTTCTCCCCCTTGCATACTTATCTTTTTTTTAAAAAATCACATATTGTCTCCCCCCTCCCTTTAACAATGTATTCAGCAAGGTACAAAAAAGAAATTTTAATTGTTATGAGCATATTATAACATATACATATAAAACAAAGCTCATCCAAGTCATACTATGAAGTAACTTACACTATCATAACAATGAAATGCATAAAGTAGTGTAATCCATGCTAGAGATCAAATGTGATTTTCAATTTAAGTATGTCATGATCTCACAAACTTGACTATTTCTATAGCTGAAAGCATGACACTTGTTGCTGCATTTTATTATTTTTCAAATCACAAAATTAGATCATATGATCTTTGCAAGATATTATATGCGCAACTGCCTTATTCTAACCAACCAAGCCATGCCTATGTCATTTAACAATAAGAAGCTTAAGGACATGATTTTAGTCATACACAACTTCTTCCAAGTTCATATCTAAGTGCAATGATAAGCCATCTCAAAAGAAGAAGTGTGATGCATGCATATTCTCTTGATCTTTTCTCAACATATATTTGTTCATAAAAACTCAACATGCGAGTCGATTACTTGATTAATTCTTTATGATTAAAAGCACTTGTGAGCATGCAACAAGTTCAAAACAGAAGGAAAGTTCGACCATGACCAGAATTAGTGCAAGTAATTATTCCAATTACTAGACATGGCCAAAACTACAAAATGTATAACACGAGTAATGTAGTAAGAACTTTTAGCATGTAAAAGGAATCACAAAGTCATATATGTATGAAATACTATGCTCATATTATTTTAATTTCAGATTCACACATAAACTTCCCAAGTTTCAAAACTCCCCCTCAATTTAAGCCATGGGGATGCATAACCCCTATTTCACAACGGATGTAACAAAAACGAGTGAAATCCAAAGGTTTTGTAAAAATGTCAGCCAATTGTTATTCGATATCTACATGGTGAAGCACAATGTTTCCTTTTTAACATTATCACGGAGAAAGTGATATCTAATATCAATGTGCTTAGTTCTAGAATGTTGCACGGGGTTTTTAGCAATGCAAGTAGCACTAATGTTGTCACAAAACAGTGGCCCACTATCTAGATCAACCCAATAGTCCTTAAGTGTTTGAACAATCCAAAAAATTTGTGAACAAGCGCTAGCAACAGCTACATATTCAGATTAGGCCGTGGATTGTGAAACTGAACTTTGTTTTCAAGAGGACCAAGCAACAAGTGAATTACCAAGAAAATGACAAGCACCCAAAGTACTTTTCCTATCAATCCTACAACCCCCAAAATCAGCATCGGAAAAAGCTTTCAAGGCAACGATTGAGGAAGAAGAAAGAAAAAATGTCAAATTCTTGAGTTCCATGTAAGTACATGAGAATCCTTTTGACGGCTTGACGATGTGAACCACGTGGGGAGGCCTGAAAACGTGCACAAAGACATACGCTGAATTGTATGTCCGGTCTTGATATCGTGAGGTACAAAAGTGATCCGATCATGCTTCTATATTCTTTTTGATCTATGGGTTCACCATCTTCATCAAGTTCAAGTGTTATTGCTGCTCCCATTGGTGTCCGAAGAAGCTTGCTTTTGTCCATGTTGAAGCGCCTTAGGAGGTCTTTTGTATACTTCGTTTGATGCACAAAGGTACCCTCCTTGTTTTGCTTGACTTGCAGCCCCAAAATGTATGTGAGTTCTCCCATCATACTCATCTCAAATTCTGAAATCATCATAGCTGAAAACTCGGACACAAGATCATGAGAAGCAGAACCAAAGATAATATCATCCCCATACACTTTTAGCATCGAAGAGCATGTGAAAAGCTACCAGAGGGGGGGTGAATGGTACATTTAAAAATCTTACGCAGAGGAAACAATTAAACCCCAACCCTTCGGCAGAAAAACAATCTATTAAAGAAATCGTGTGTGACACTAATCTAAACGTGCTTCACCGTGACAAAAGTGATAGATATCAGAGAGAATCAAGTCATGAAGACAACACATGAAGAATCACTGAAATCCGTCGAGAAAAACTCAAGTTATGATCGAAAGATCAAACAAAGGTCAATCTGCCCTACCCGAGAAAAAACAGTTCTGGAATGCTACAAAGAAACTCGTGTAGATCATAGACCACAAATCCAATGACCGTGAAATTTTGAAAGATGATAGATAATCAAGTTGTGAAGACAACCCAAAAAGAATCACGTCAATTGGATCTGTAAAACTCGAGTTATGATAAAACCACCGACGAAAGGTAGTGCTGTCAAGAAACTCGACGAGTAAAACTTGTCTGGACCAAGTCGGACGAACAAGGCACAAAAGTTCCTTCAAACTACGAATTTTATTCAATAGAACACAAGAGGAACAGCCCCAAAGTAGTGCGCCACGAGCTCTGGGCTCCCTTGCATATATAACCAGCTCGAAAGCCAACTCAACTCAAATCAGGAACCTAATCCTACTCTGTTCACGAATCGTAACTTTCCATAACTGCTTAGGATTCTTCTATACGCAGATAGAAGCAATCTTAAGACTTCCAAACACCTTAGGAACTTATCCCACATTCCTAAACAACTCAAATTTGTGACACACACGAAATCCTATCATAACCAACTCAAATCTTTCCATATTTGAGTCTAACCCGACTTAGCCGCAGCCTGAGTCCATAACCTAGTCGGTTGGACCTTTCTGACCAACTCTTTATTTCCACATCTCTTCATAACGTCTCGGAACCATGTAGCCACATCCATGCACTCCTTTCATACGTGCAAACATCTTCCAATGATGTCCACGATATTTCACATGCATTGTTCTTGATTCAATCATGCTGCGCAACCTCCTGTTTAGCTCAACCACAATTCCTCCTGAATTTGGTTGTTGGAACCTCATCTCCTCCCTGAGACTAGTCCAATGGATCCCATCACCAGCCATGTCTCGAACTCAAGCAACACCTGCACATGAATAAACAACCAATCCATATGAGCCCAAGTCCTTGACTTGACTCACGTTAGTTCGGAACACAACACCTTACGTGAGAACCTCACATAAGCATGTTGCAAAACCACAGTAATATGATATCATCCATATCAACCAAAAAACGCACCAAAGACTTAGCAAATGAATACTAAGCAATCTTTCCAAAGATGTAAAGCAAGTACGAAACATTGCAAATGAAAAACAGAAGCATTACGGTCAAGTTCCGGACCTTGCCAGAGCAACCCGGACCTTGAGCCGGAGCTAACAAAAGCTAGTAGAACCTAGCGCCGGAACTTACCAAAACTAGTATAACCAAGCTCCCGCCAGAGCTTACAAAACTAGCAGGACCTTAATAAAAAGGTGTTTGGGTGATATTCAAAACTTTTATCGTCAAAGCAAGTGTATTTACTACAAGCCAAAGTATTCAGCACACATAGGTCTTACAATACTTGAACGAATAATGAGTCATTGCCATGCTTAAGCACAAAAATATTTTTATCAACCTTGCCCATGGTAAACCCCTTTTCAAGTAAGAATGTTTTTAACCTATCATTCCATGCTCTAGGGGCTTGTTTGATACCGTACAAGGCTTTGGACAGTTTGTAAACATGATTAGGAAAATCTGGATTTCAAAACCTGGTGGTTGTTTGACATAAACCACCTCATCTATGTAGCCATTAAGAAAAGCACTTTTAACATCCATTTGATATAACTTAAAACCATTAGATGTAGCTAAAGCTAACAAAATTCTTGTGGCTTCTAATCTAGCAATAGGAGCAAAAGTTTCATCAAAATCTAGACCTTCAACTTAAGTGAAACCTTGAGCAACCAACCTATCCTTATTCCTAACCACAACCCCGTCCTCACTTTGTTTATTTTTAAACGCCCATTTAGTTCCAATTAAAGTGTGACCTTGAGCTGGAGGTACAAGCTTCCAAACATTATTTCTTTCAAAATTTTCTAACTCTTCTTGCCAGGCAATAATCCAAGATTCATTAGTGAGTGCGTGTGATATATCTTTGGGTTCAAAAGAAGCAACAAAAGAAAAATGAGCATGAGAGTTTGGATCGCAAAACCTGGACCATGTGACTCGTTCGTGCAGGCTTCCAATAATTTGTTATGGAGGATGACTTTTGAGAACCCAGAGTGGAGTGGACAATTCACAAGCTTCTTCTCCTTCATGTTCATCACAAATCGATAATCTTGTGAGTTGAGGAGAATCTGGACTAGCAATGGTGGTCATCGGTGCTGGCTGTGAATCAAAATCAGGAGCTGGAGCGCTGTCATTAGCAGCTGAATTTTTGGGCAACAGCACCACTTCTTCCTCATCTTCAACGAAAATGCTCTCCTCCTGCGGATATGGATCCGGACCTGCAATGTCTGAGCTAGTACCTGGGCTAGCTTCATCAAAAGACACTTCACAAATCTCCACAATTTTGTTAGTGTCAAGTAAAAGCACACGATAGCCTCTAGTATGAGATGGATAACCAAGAAACATGCCATCAATGGATCTAGGTTCAAAATTATCAAGATTACCATGTTTCTTCACAAAGCATTTACAACCAAAGACCCAGACGTGTGTAACACTAGGCCTATGTCCAAACCGGAGCTCATATGGTGTTTTACCTAGCTTAGTGCACAAGAAAACACGATTTGAGACATAACAAGCGGTTGCAATCCCATCAGCCCAAAATTTCGTATGAGTTTGATATTCATCAAGCATTGTCCTAGTCATCTCAACTAAGGTTATGTTCTTTCTTTCAACAACACAGTTTTGTTGAGGTACATATGGTGAAGAAAATTGATGATATATTCCATTTTCAGCACAAAAGTGATCAAAAGATTGATTTTTAAATTCGGTTCTGTTATACTTTCTAA
This sequence comes from Tuctoria greenei, assembly GCA_036927565.1. NCBI lineage: Eukaryota > Viridiplantae > Streptophyta > Magnoliopsida > Poales > Poaceae > Tuctoria > Tuctoria greenei. The sequence goes on from JAYESD010000004.1 coordinate 54,442,624, forward strand.
TTGCTTTTAAAGATCTTGTGTTGTCGATTGATAATCTGAGAAATAAAGTTCTAAAGAGACTAAAAGATTCATTATTAGATGCCATAAAGTAAACCCAAGAGTATCTAGAATAATCATCAACAATCACAAGAACATACCATCTACCTCCGAAGGATTGAACGCCTGAAGGTCCTAGTGTCAAGGTGCAAAAGTTGACCCTATTCAGTTGTCATTATCATTGTGAGAGGCGTATGTGAACGTGCAACCATCTTAGCATGTCTACAAGAAGAGCACACAATTTCTTTGTCCCCTTTAAGCATAGGCAGGCCACGTATGCGATCAAGAGCACTAACACACGTCAGATGATCAAAGCCTACGTGACCAAGTCTACGATGCCAAAAATATAAGTCCTTTGAATCATTCGCAACTAGACACCTATGCTTAGAAGAAGATATATCAAAATTAGCTTTAAAAACTCTTCCAAACCGAGAAATGTTAAAAATAAGCTCACTATTTGAATTTACAACTTTGCAGCAATTTTTAGTGAAAATAATTTCCAGATTTTCATCTAGCAGTTGTGAAACAGAAAGCAAGTTGTATTTCAAGTTTTTAACAAGTGTCACATCATTCAAAGTGTACTGATCATTTACTCTAACTGAACCTTTAGCTATTATAGGAGTTGAATAATTATCGGCAAAAGTAAAATTCTCTACACGTGACACAAAAAGAGAGAGAGTAGAACCATTCTTTGTTACCGGTCATGTGGCGTGAGCAACTTGAATCCACAATCCAAATGTTCTCCTTCCTCAAGCGTGTAACCTACATAGAAGCACAATACATCGATGACTCAATATTGTGGTTAGTCAAAAGGCATTTAGGAATCCAGTACTTAGTCACACGACGTGCAACAAAAAAAACACGCAAAAGCTGAGATAAAACAGCAGGTTTATGAACCAAAGCTCGAGGACTTTTGTAACCAACTACTGTCCTATGAGATGTTACATGTGTAGCACGAAAAATAGTAGGTTTGGGAGCAAAATTTGCATGTTTTTGACTCATTACAGCAAATTGCATTTTCCTATCATTCGGTTTAGCAAGTGCAGCAAATTTTTCATGAAAGATATGAGATCTAGCAATCATTCTTTCCTTTTTCTATTGCTTAGCTAGTCTATAACAAAAATCTATGACATGACCATCTCTACCACAATAGGTGCAATGAAATTTAACTTTGTGTTCATGTCTAGATGAGCAAGCAACATTTTTATTTGAAACCGAATGAGACAACACTCCTGCACATTTGAAAACCACTTCTTTTTGGTTAGGAACTGTTTGAATCAAACCACTTCCTAATAACTTTACAATTTTAGGTGGATGTGCCTTAGCATGAGCATGAAAATCAAAACCTAAACCAGTTTTATCATTGCAAGACTTGGAAGAATTCAGCAGCAAGTTTAGGTTCTTATTCCCATTACAAAAACGATCTAATGTCCTATGCATGTTATCAAGTTTATTGGGCAGATCAAGGCAATTTTCACATGAAGTTTTTCCTTTTAATTTGCATTTGAAACAATATTTAACTTCATGAGAACGTAAAGCATTGTTCAATATAGAAATTTCATTCATAGCATCTTGTAGTTTCTTATCAAGATCATCACAAGTAGAACAATGCAAATCAATAGTAGAACAGCTAGCATCTTTCAAGTTTTTATTATTAAGTGCAGCAAGCTCTCTGTTCTTTTTAATTTCTAACTCAAGTTTATCAAGTGTGGAGGTGTGCGCACTTCTTAATGAGGACAATTGTTCATATATTAAATAACATGAGGAACAAGAATAATCACTAGGAATCAAGGATTTTATACGATTAATTTTAGATTCTAGTGACTCAATTTTAATAGCATTGTCCCTATGCTTTTTGTCCTTTTTCTTAACTATCACAGTGGCACGAGAAATAGCATCACACATTTCTTCGCAAGTAGGACATACCTCTTCATTGTCACTATTGTGTTCAACCTCCTCCATACTTGATCTTGACTTGCCCGCCATGAAGCACAAGTTTGCCAAATCATCTTCATCTTCGTCAGTTCCAATGTACAGGTCGCTTGAGCTATGTTCCTGGAGTGCGGAGATAAAACTGTTCATCAGTTGGCGACCTGTAAAGCTCTTCTTCTTCTTCTTATCATTTGTTGAGGAGTGCTTCGTCGTTGATTGTTTTTCTTCTCAGGAATTAGAACCTAAAAGGTTAGGACAATCTGTACGAAAGTGTTTTGTCTTACCACATTCGAAGCATCGTTGAGGTCTGGAGCTTCCTCTCCTTCTAGTTCTCACATTTTGCAATGCTTTTGAGAACCTAGTAGAGAGAAGTGATAGCTCCTCCTCTGGAAAAACTCCTCAATCTGTTCAAGGGTTAGAGAGGACAACAAAGCAAGTGTACCACAAGATGAAGATTGACCGGAGCTAGGCATGTCACGTTGTGAAAGAAAAGCAATAGACTTGTTGGGGTTCTTACGTGATATTATGTCAATTTTATGAGTTTTTAACTTAGAATATAGCACATCTAAAGTAAGTGTACTCATGACAGTAGATTCACTAATGGATGTAACTTTCATCTCCCAAATTGGCATGTCTAATGCACTTAACAATTTCCTAGCATTTTCGGCATCCCAAAAATTAACATTGACGCTACGCAAGTTGCTAAGAATTTTATTAAAGCGAGCAAAGAGATAATCAACAGACTCACCGGGTTGCATCTCGAAGCGCATGTATTCTTTCTTGAACATGTCTTTCCTTACCTCCTTGATCGTATTGGATCCTTCGTGGTAGTCACAAAGTGCTTTCCACACATCATATGTGTTGCCTGCTCCTAAGATATACTAACAAATCATCCCCGGCAACGGCGCCAAGAATGCTTGTTGACGGCTCCTAAGGTATACTAACAAATCATCCCGGCAATAGTACCAGAAATGCTTGTTGGTATTACTTACGCACCATTAACTAAACATATCCAACTGATATGTCAGAAATGCTTGTTAACGGTTCTATTGGATCACAGAGTGAATTCCGCAAGCGCACGGAGGTATCATTGTAGCATTTTCCCTTAAGAGTATTCCCAAGGGTGTCATTTATTTGATCCCAAAGGAAGGCGGGGTAAAGATTTAACAATCATCAAGAGGAAAGGGTAGAAAGGTCTAGGTAAGAATCTAGTAAGCATGGATAAAATAATAGTGGAGGTAGTGTGACACACACAAAAGCTTTCAAGTGAAAGAGGGGTAAGAGGATCCTAGAGGTTAGTTAAGGTTGAGAGTTATGGAGGTACTCCTACTATGCTTTATTGTACATATACATAGTCTAAACTAATTATTCATAAGCTAGATCAATAGTGAATACTTATGCTATGTGGTTCAACACATCGGGCACGGGCTTACCCCTAGCAATACTAGGGCGACTCCCGCCAAGAGCCTGTGGCATAGCCGAACGTGGAGGATTACAAAGGACAGATAGGGCTGTCACCACCTACTGCATACCTCTTCAATATGTGGGTCTACAAGACATCCAATGCTACATAGCTATCCTAGAACCATGCTAGCATATTATGTAATTACCTTAAGAGCCTAGGCACATCCATCCTAAGGCAATGAATTGAATCATCATTGAACCAATGTTGATACACAACATAATTATCCATACTAACCTAGTTATGTTATAATTAACTAGACTATAGTGGGGGTCTATAGGTTCTATGATAAAGAGATATGTTCATGATGCAATAGTCATAGAAGTTATACCTTCCATATACATGGACTCCACAATCAAACAAAAAACGCTTTGCCCAAGTATATGTATAAGTAGAGACTAAAGATACAATCTTTATTATGCATAAAGTCAAAAATACAAGAAAGAATACATGAGACATACCTTTCCCAATGTAGGATTGGGAAGAGAGAGACTCCTTACTCCTTTCCCATTTTGGACTTGGGACTAGATACTCTCCTCTCTACAACCTAACTCCTCTAAGACTATGGATGATAGTGTATACAATAGAGATGAAGATCAAGTGGTGTGTGTTGCATGAGGTGTAGGGGGTCTTATTTATACTAGTGTTGAGTTTGGTTCCCGTCACCAAAAGCGCGCAAATCAGTCACCATTGACTCCATCAAGCCAGGAGGAGCCAACACGCGTCGCTTGACCGCGTTTGGCTCCCGGAAGAGGTCGGCCGAACCAGGGGTTCGGCCGACCTGGTCAGCACTCCAAACGTGGAGTGCTTCCTCCAGGTGGCTGCCAGGTGGGCCCCCTTGATGTATATGGGTTATACACCGTTGGATCTCCTCGGATACTTCTGTTTGTGGGCCATTTGATCCATGGGATGCCACGTGTCATCGCCTGATTGGTGGGATGATATTTTATAGGATTGGTCGCTCTACATTTACTCATTTCCTGCATAAAATGCTGCATACACATATTTCTCCAAGTCCAAGTGGAATTGGGTTAGATAGAAAGGTGATGTGTGCAAGAAATGACAAATCCTTCACATAATTGAGTTAAATTGACGGATGAAATTGGTATATAACAACCATCAAAAAACTCCCCCAAGCTTATCCTTTGCTCGTCCCGAGCAAAGTCAAGACTTTAGGTTGATGATCAGGAGTTGGTACAATGTCTTATTTTCAAAAGTATCTAATGCACAACAAGATACTCTACCTAGTATTGCAGAAGATGGCTATGATACTGTACCCTTCTTAAGTTATGATGGGGCTTATGCTTTCTCATATTCATGAATAGTTGAAAGGTAGAATAGCAAATGGAGCAAACATAGCCTAGAAATCAAGTTCCACTTAGATCCCGGAGAATTCAATTTAGATATTAAGTACCTCAATTTGATTCTCTTAGTCACTCCTTTGTGGATAGTGGAAATAATTCCTCACCAAAGTATTGTGCCGCTACTATTCCTACTCATTGAATGTGGCTTGTATGTGGAGCTTGGTAATGAAAGTAAGTTGGCATATTTGCATCACATATATTGCTAAGTCAAAAGGGTAAGCCTTAGGAGAATTCAAATCAAAACATTTTGATTCAAGACAAGTGCATGTGGGATGGAGTGGAAGTGGATGTGGATACTTGAGATAACTCCTCTTTGGTGTAATCTCTCTTTCTTTTGCAGGGATGAAACATGGCTACTTTTCTTCTTTTTTTTTCTTTTTTTTCCCATGCTTATGATGTAAGCATGCCCCCTTTTTTTCATTTTCGTAGCCATGTCTTCTACTCCCTTTCTTTGCAATGAATTTTGAAGAGAGTGCTAAACATGAATAAAATGGAGTTTCTCTTTTTATTGTGGTATGGTGGATATGATGGACGTTTTGCTTACTTCTAGTGTAGAAGTATAGGATGTGCAAGTGAAGTCTTGTATTCAAAAAGAGTTGGATGATTTCTAACATAGGTCTATACTAGTTTGACTAGGCTCAATGTGAAAGCAAATAGCATATGCATAAAGTTTTGTCTATGTATAAACATCATATGGCTTTGGTAGGTATTTCCAATCAATTGAGGGAAACTTAAATATTTTTAGAATTTCTCTGGAAATCTTAAGTTATACTTTCAAACTAGGACAAGCTGCCCTATTACCAATTCTAATCTGCAACAACCTAGAATTAGATCAAGCTTTTGCTACCCACAACTTCCAAATTAAGGTAAAAGTATTTCAAACCAATGAAAGCAATATTCGGAGAGTAGCAAGTTGTAAACTAGAGACTTAGGAAAATAAAACAGAGAAACTATTCATCATTTCATCTATGTGAATTCTAAATCATTCTTACCGAACATCTTTAATTGATGAAAGCAAATCTAACCTATTTTTTTTTTTAAATGCAGGGTGGATGATGGATGGATGGATGGATGGAAAATAAATATGCAAGGAATGTGATACATGTTACCTCAAGTGGGGGTCCTCTCCAGAGCTTGTTCTTCAACTACCTCCATGATAAGGGTTGAACCCTTGATGACGGAAGTACGCTGCAAGATCGTCTTGTTGTTGTTGTAGCGCTGTGTTGAAGTTGGTGAGTTGAGCATCCATGTGTTGTTGCTAATCTTAGGTACCTTGAACATGCTTCTGGAGTGTGCTGTAGATGTCACCCATTCTCACTTCAAGTTCTCCCATACGTCTAGTGAGGTCTATCATTCCTTGGCTATAGTCATGATGACTTCTAGCCGAAAAGGAACGATGTCCTCTCATGGACGTTGGGGGCAAGCTGCGAGAGCTTGAAGTGGATAAGGGTGGATACCTTTGTCATTCATGCCAAGATGATCCCCCAGTCTCATACGTCGGAGGTTGAGTCCATCCGGGCGCACAACCCATTGGGTTCTCTTCCTCTTGGTATTCACGGACCAGAGAGATTATCGGTGGCATGCCTGTGGCTGCATCCCTCACACGATTCCTTGTTACCCTGCCAAAGACATTACTTCTTCTTGCTTCCTCAAGGGGAAGAAGGATAATGGTTAGCCTCCGGCATTTGTACAAATGAAAATCCGAGTTAGGTAACCGAATTTCATTGACAATGCCGGGATAGAAAAATATCAAGGACCCATCTTGATCATGCTTAAGGGTATGTCCTTGCACTAAATAGTCTTCATCAATTAATTCTCTTTCAGTTTCAATGTATTCAAATGCTCCTACCCTATTAGCAATATGAGTAATTAGAGAACTGCGTTCAATTGGTCCTGATTTTGAAATGTAATCTAACCATTGTGTCATCATGGCTTTGGCTGGAGCAACTTTTATTTTTTTAGTCATGGCAAACAAAATTTTCAATTCATCATCTCACACAACCCTAACATCTCCTCTAGGGAACATAGTCATAGCCACCCATCCATGCATGAAGCGTAAAGTAAGGTTTTGGATGTGGCTATTCCTAGGAGCCCTACATGTGACCTCACTAGTTAGCTCATGCCAAAAACTTTGTTTGTTAAACTTAGGCAAATTGTCTAAATCTAGCAAACACCGTTTATGGAAGCCTAGGAAGCTACCTAATTCTTTCCATAGGATGTTGTATTCTTTTTGAAATAATCTAAAAGCAATACCATCAAATCCTATTCTTAGTGTGCAAAGGAATTGGATAGTGAGAAGGCGTGAACCTTTCTCCTCTATGTGAGCAAAGTCATCAAATCCAATTGCATGCCAAATGGAAAGAAATTCGGAGTCCATACCTATTTTGGAGATCAAATGTGGATTGTAAGCCTTGGTGTGGTGGAACTCACAATCTTGGAGAAGCCTGCGTGCTTGATCTTCAACTTCGCTTCGTATGTTGAGGTCGTTCTCATGAAGAAGTTGGTGTGGGTTGCTTCTCTCTTCCATGGGAGTGTCCTCACACACACTTCTCCTCCTAGGGCTTGTACCCATGGAAGAGAGGAGTGCACTACAACCTTCACCATGGCTTGAGCTTGCAGCCTCCTTCCTCTTTCCCAACAACCTCTTCATGTCTTTTTGAGTTCAACAAGCAAGAACAAAACAAGGCGAGAAAAATCCAAAAAGAAGGGATTGAATGTAGGCCTAGAGGGGGGGTGAATATGCCTTTTGAATTTTTGTTGGATCCTGCAACGCTCAACAACAAGTTCAATACCATAGAAATCGGACTAGCCCAGTAAAGTGCGGACTAGTCTGGTGTTCACGAACAAAGTTGATCAAGATTAATCGATTAGGTTGATTCTTCAATGTGTGCAGCGGAAATATAGAATCAAACAACAGTTTAACAGTTGTATATTGGATTGTATCACAATTAAGGCTTGTGTTCTACAATTTATTGTAAATTGAACAATGTGTATCAAACCCTAGAGTAAGTTGATCAATTTGAGTGATGAACACAAAAAGGACAAGACACATGATTTATCCCGTGGTTCGGCTACCACGAAGGCATCCTACGTCCACGTTGAGGAGTCCACAAAAGGACTGGGTATTCTCCAACCCTACCCTCGTCGGATCGCCACGAAGGCCAACCCTCTTCCACTAATCACAAAGGGGTGAATAACCAAATTCAAGGGGCGTTCTCACACGTTGAGAGCTCCCTTAGATTACAAATCACAATGCCACCAAAAACACACTCAGAAATTACAATTGAAACGCAGGAGTGTGTTAGAGATTTAAACCAAGAGGTCAATGATGTGTGCCAAGTGTCTCTCCAATGATCTAGAAGTAATCATTAATGGATTGATCGATCTTGCACTTAATTTCGTGGAGAGAAGTGGTTTCTGAGTCTCTTGGGAGGTGTGACGGCGCTAGGGTTTGAGAGTGAGTATAAAAGTGGGCCGTGCACCTCTATTTATATGGGGTTTCTAAAAGTGACCGTTAGGGTTCAGAAAGATCGGACTAGTCTGTGGTGGTCACCGGACTAGTCCGGTGTGCTGTGTGTAGCAAACCCTAAGTGTCCCGAAATATCGGACTAGTCCGATCGAAAACGGACTTGTCCGATTTCACTACTGGAAATCTTCGGACTAGTTCGATAGCCATCGGACTTGTCCGGCCATGTGAAGCCCTTAGTGTGTTGGATGACAAGTCCGCACTTGGAGGACTTGTCCGATTTAGATCAGTGGGTATTTCGGACTAGTCCTTGTAAACATCGGACTTGTCCTAAGTGGATCAGAAGGAATATCGGACTAGTCCGGTTAACAATGGACTTGTCCGATTTTGTGTTTCTTGTGAAGTGTGTTGAGGACTAGTCCGCCTTGGGGAGGACTAGTCCGACTCAAGTCAGAAAGATATCAGACTAGTCTGACAGATATCGGACTTGTCCGATCTGGTGCAGAAAGGATATCGGACTAGTCCAGTTGATATCGGACTAGTCCGGTCCTGTGTAACTTTGTGCAATATGTGTGTGTGCTTAGATATGATTGAGCTCTTGGGTGTGTTTCCTTAACACACTCCATACACAATAATCTACTATTTCTTTTCCATGAGCTCAAGTTCACATTGCTCCTCATTATCCCTTCTTTTTGGTATTTTGCTCATTTTTCATTATTGGCCTGCATTCATCTCAACAAAAAAGGTTAGGATCCCAATTGCTTGTCATAAATCATCCAAAACCCACAAGGGAATCCTAGATGCACTTTCAATCTCCCCCTTTTTGGTGATTGATGACAACCAATTGAGATTTCACAAAATATGACAAAAGGAGATGAGATTTTCATAGAGTATGCACATATGACTTAAAAATACATCAATCAGTGAGAGAAATATCCATATGTGCATTCTTTATGGTGGGATGCATAACTAAGTGCATTGAAACATTGAGAATGACATAATTTACATTGATGAATCAATACATGGTACATATGTCATTTCAGGAGCAAAGTTGCAGATTTCAACACATACTTGCAAATTAATTAAGCATTTCAACACAAAACCATAGTTAACATGAAAACAGCGTTAAAGCATTACAATCACAAAGAAAGATAAAGAGAACTCTCTCCTCTCACCCTACCATAGCTAAAGCTAAGACTCCCCCTCAATCTCCCCCCCTTTGGCATCAAGACGCCAAAAAGAAGGAGAGGAGGGTCCTAGGGTCTTCACTCTTCACTGTCGGTCCTCTCGTCGTCGTCTTTGTCTTCATCATCATCAGCTTGACGAGGAGGGGAAGGAGGAGGGACGGAGCCACTCGAGCCCCCAATGCCAAAGTAGGCAAGCTCAGAGGGGTTCAAGGGCGCGAGCTCAGTGAAGTCTGGGTCAGAATCCTGAGAAATCACTAGAGATCCAATGGGATCGATCTCTAGCTTCTGGAAAATTTGCTTTACATTGGCCTTTATGTACTTCATGTCCTCCCTTCTCTTCTGGTTGAGCTTGTGGGCCTTCACTTCGGCCTTCTTGCAGGAGGGGAATATAGCAGTCAGATACTTGAGGATCCCACTAACTGATCCTTTCATATGGGCTTCCCTTGAAGTAGGGACAGCTCTGGCACCTTCACTTGATCTTGCAGGTGCCTCTAGATTGAAGGCCATCGAAGGAGCATCCTGCACACTTGGCTTTTGAGGCATTTGAGGCCTCAAGGGGAGATGCTCCACATCTTTCACAAATTCAATGCCGGTGACTTTTTCAATCACAAACATAAGGTAAGGAGCATATCCGCAAGATTTGTTGGGAGTGCAGGAGATGTTTACCATATCATTCCAAATTTATTCCGCCACATCAAATGGGAGGTCCTTTCTTATGACTCTCATCAGAGTCCAGAGGTATCCTTGCACACTCCCTGCATCCCCATCCTTAGGGGCAATGGTCTTTCTTAGCACTCTGTTCAACACCACAAAGAATGGCTTCATGTTTTTGGTGGAAGGAGGGTTGAACTTTTAGTTTGGCTCATATAGAAACTTCATCTTGTCCTTCTCAATGACCCCAATGTTGTGTATCACTAAGCAATCAGACCTTGTGGAGTCAAGGTGGAAAAAGCTAGTGAAATCTTCTTGAGTGATGCTGTACTTGGATCCATGGGTCATCCAAGTGACACTCTCTTCATCCTCACTAGAGAAGTGACAGGTCGTAAAGAACTACGCAATCACTTCATCATTCCGGTTCTGTCTAAAAGCAAACAGGTCTCTCAGTCCATGCTTTTCAATGGCTCTCACTACATTAGTGAACGGTGAGAGCCTTCTTCTCAAAGTGTGCCCAGTCAATCCACCGACTGCGCACCACGGGGGTCTTTATCGGTAGATACACCGATTTGTAGAAGTCTGCATGGAAGTTGCACCAAAGCCTTCCATCGACAACTTGCTTTGGCCGGCCCTACTAGTCAATGCTTTTGAACTTGGCTGCAGAATCACTGCCCTTGCCATTGAACTTCTCCTCAGTAGGGTCCCGAACCCCTTCCCTGGGAGCATGGAGCTTCAAGGGCCCGACTGGCCCCGTTGCTATCCCCTTGCCCTTGCCCTTGGCTTGGCGATAGGAACCTGAGGATGCTGCTTCCTTTGACATTGGCTTCTTTGCCAGCACCTTCCTCCGAACCTGAGGAGGTGAAGGAGCTGGCTCCGAGGGTCTTTCTTGGAGTTTCTTGCCAACACCCATCGAGGACCGAGGTGCCACTTCGTGGTCCAACTCGGCCTCAAAGTCGGAGATTTCGTTGTTTGAGCTCGACACGATTTGAGAATGATTTTGCAAGAATGATGGTAAGTGATACAAGGCATATGTATGAAAAGGTAGCAATGAATTGCATTGAGGAATTGAAAAATTAGGTTTTTAGTTCTGAAACATCGGACTTGTCCGGTGCACAGGCACGGACTAGTCCAGAGGACCAGACTTGTCCGTGCATGGACCGGACTAGTCCGGTGTTCATCCTCAAAAACCTAACAGATTGGTCAAGGAATGATTCCTAATGCAAATCTAGTCTAGCATACACGTAGTACATCAAATAAGCATGTATCTAGTGAAGGATGCTAGGATATACAATCAACAATGGAGAAAAACAAGATTTCTAGGGTTTTGAAGAAAGTTGTCGAAGAAATCGATTGATGCTTGAAGGTTTGGGGGTTGGAGGCCGGACAAGTCCGCTAGCTTCAATCCCCAAGAGGTCAAGCTTGATATCCGCCCAAATGTGGACTTTGTCAACGGAGGGAGCAGAGAATCGCCTTGGTAGCTCGAGCGCAAGAGAGAGGAAGGCGTGACCAAATGTGGGGATGAGAGGATTAGGGTTTGGTGGCGGCTAGGGTTATGGACACGAAAAATCGGACAAGTCCGGACATGACCGGACTAGTCCGAAGTCATCCAGAGAGCTATATCGGACAAGTCCGGACATGACCGGACTAGTCCGAAGTCATCCAGAGAGGTATATCGGACTAGTCCGTGGTCTATCGGACTAGTCCGGTCTAACCGGCACTCTACGGACTAGTCTGCAAGAGCGGACTAGTCCGGGTAACCACGGACTAGTCCGTGGTCACCACGAGAAATTGCATAGCCCATTCATATATATTTGAAGGTTCATTAATAGACAATAGGTGGGACAAAACAAATCAATTAATCTTGATGAATTTGACCAGTAAGCATACAACAATCACACAATGATCATAATTCATCAAGATCTAATAATTGACATAGTTTTTCGAGAAAAAATGAAGAGGGATGATTTTCACAATTCAGTCAAAATTTTGAAGAGGTCATACAGGTATGCAACTTTTCAAGCCACACTCCGAGAATCAAGGATATTTAGTTCATTTCGGAGTTCGCAAAAATGCTTTTCATCAAGTGGCTTGGTGAATATGTCGGCCAATTGTTTTTTGGTGTTGACATGTAAGATGGTAATGTCTCCTTTCATGGAATGGTCTCTCAAGAAATGATGTCTCATGTATATGTGTTTAGTTCTAGAGTGCTCAACTGGATTGTGGGCTATTTTAATGGCACTTTCATTGTCACAAAGGAGAGGAATACGGTTCATATTGTAACCGTAATCTCTTAGAGTTTGTCGCATCCAAAGGATTTGTGCACAACAACTCCCGGCTGCAACATACTCCGCTTCGGCTGTGGATAAAGCAATGGAATTTTGTTTCTTGGATGACCAAGAAACTAAGGATCTCCCTAGGAATTGGCATGTGCCGGAGGTGCTTTTTCTATCTGCTCTGCACCCGGCATAATCTACATTGGAGTAACCAATGAGATTGAATTTTGAGCCTTTTGGGTACCAAAGACCATGGTTGGGTGTATGAACTAAATATCTCAAGATTCTTTTTACGGCTGTCAAGTGACATTCCTTAGGGTTGGCTTGAAATCGTGCACACAAACATACACTCAACATAATATCTGGACTAGATGCACATAAGTAAAGTAGAGATCCAATCATGGAGCGATATACCTTTTGATCGACGCTAGGTCCTTCTTCATTGAGATCCAAGTGGCCATTCGTTGCCATGGGGGTCTTTATGGGCTTTGCCTTGTCCATGCCAAACTTCGGATCCTGCAACACTCAACAACAAGTTCAATACCATAGAAATCGGACTAGTCCGGTAAAGTGCGGACTAGTCCGGTGTTCACGAACAAAGTTGATCAAGATTAATCGATTAGGTTGATTCTTCAATGTGTGCAGCGGAAATATAGAATCAAACAACAGTTTAACAGTTGTATATTGGATTGTATCACAATAAAGGCTTGTGTTCTACAATTTATTGTAAATTGAACAATGTGTATCAAACCCTAGAGTAAGTTGATCAATTTGAGTGATGAACACAAAAAGGACAAGACACATGATTTATCCCGTAGTTCGGCTACCACGAAGGAAACCTACGTCCACGTTGAGGAGTCCACAAAAGGACCGGGTCTTCTCCAACCCTACCCTCGTCGGATCGCCACGAAGGCCAACCCTCTTCCACTAATCACAAAGGGGTGAATAACCAAATTCAAGGGGCCTTCTCACACGTTGAGAGCTCCCTTAGATTACAAATCAGAATGCCACCAAAAACACACTCAGAAATTACAATTGAAACGCAGGAGTGTGTTAGAGATTCAAACCAAGAGCTCAATGATGTGTGCCAAGTGTCTCTCCAATGATCTAGATGTAATCCTTAATGGATTGATCGATCTTGCACTTAATTTCGTGGAGAGAAGTGGTTTCTGAGTCTCTTGGGAGGTGTGACGGCGCTAGGGTTCGAGAGTGAGTATAAAAGTGGGCCGTGCACCTCTATTTATATGGGGTTTCTAAAAGTGACCGTTGGGGTTCAGAAAGATCGGACTAGTCTGTGGTGGTCACCGGACTAGTCCGGTGTGCTGTGTGTAGCAAACCCTAAGTGTCCCGAAATATCGGACTAGTCCGATCGAAAACGGACTTGTCCGATTTCACTACTGGAAATCTTCGGACTAGTTCGATAGCCATCGGACTTGTCCGGCGATGTGAAACCCTAAGTGTGTTGGATGACAAGTCCGCACTTGGAGGACTTGTCCGATTTAGATCAGTGGGTATTTCGGACTAGTCCGTGAAAACATCGGACTTGTCCGAAGTGGATCAGAAGGAATATCGGACTAGTCCGGTTAACAACGGACTTGTCCGATTTTGTGTGACTTGTGAATTGTGTTGAGGACTAGTCCACCCTGGGGAGGACTAGTCCGGCTCAAGTCAGAAAGATACCGGACTAGTCCGACAGATATTGGACTTGTCCGATCTGGTGCAGAAAGGATATCGGACTAGTCCGATTGATATCGGACTAGTCCGGTCCTGTGTAACTTTGTGCAATATGTGTGTGTGCTTAAATATGATTGAGCTCTTGGGTGTGTTTCCTTAACACACTCCATACACAATAATCTACTATTTCTTTTCCTTGAGCTCAAGTTCACTTTGCTCCTCATTATCCCTTCTTTTTGGTATTTTGCTCAGTTTTCATTATTGGCCTGCATTCATCTCAACAAAAGAGGTTAGGATCCCAATTGCTTGTCATAAATCATCCAAAACCCACAAGGGAGTCTTAGATGCACTTTCAATCTCCCCCTTTTTGGTGATTGATGACAACCAATTGAGATTTCACAAAATATGACAAAAGGAGATGAGATTTTCATAGAGTATGCACATATGACTCAAAAATACATCAAGCAGTGAGAGAAATATCCATATGTGCATTCTTTATGGTGGGATGCATAACTAAGTGCATTGAAACATTGAGAATGACATAATTTACATTGATGAATCAATACAAAGTACATATGTCATTTCAGGAGCAAAGTTGCAGATTTCAACACATACTTGCAAATTAATTAAGCATTTCAACACAAAACCATAGTTAAGATGAAAACAGCGTTAAAGCATTACAATCACAAAGAAAGATAAAGAGAACTCTCTCCTCGCACCCTACCACAGCTAAAGCTAAGACTCCCCCTCAATCTCTCCCCCTTTGGCATCAAGACACCAAAAAGAAGGAGAGGAGGGTCCTAGGGTCTTCACTCTTCACTGTCGGTCCTCTCGTCGTCGTCTTTTTCTTCATCATCATCAGCTTGATGAGGAGGGGAAGGAGGAGGGACGGAGCCACTCGAGCCCCCAAAGCCAAAGTAGGCAAGCTCGGAGGGGTTCAAGGGCGCGAGCTCAGTGAAGTCTGGGTCAGAATCCTCAGAAATCACTGGAGATCCAATGGGATCGATCTCTAGCTTCTGGAAAATTTGCTTTACATTGGCCTTTATGTACTTCATGTCCTCCCTTCTCTTCTGGTTGAGATTGTGGGCCTTCACTTCAGCCTTCTTGCAGGAGGGGAATATAGCAGCTAGATACTTGAGGATCCCACTAACTGATCCTTTCAGATGGGCTTCCCTTGAAGTAGAGACAGCTCTAGCACCTTCACTTGATCTTGCAGGTGCCTCTAGATTGAAGGCCATCGAAGGATCAGCCTGCACACTTGGCTTTTGAGGCATTTGAGGCCTCAAGGGGAGATGCTCCACATATTTCATAAATTCAATGCCGGTGACTTTTTCAATCACAAACATAAGGTAAGGAGCATATCCGCAAGATCTGTTGGGAGTGCAGGAGATGTTTACCATATCATTCCAAATTTATTCCGCCACATCAAATGGGAGGTCCTTTCTTATGACTCTCATCAGAGTCCAGAGGTATCCTTGCACACTCCCTGCATCCCCATCCTTAGGGGCAATGGTCTTTCTTAGCACTCTCTTCAACACCACAAAGAATGGCTTCATGTTTTTGGTGGAAGGAGGGTTGAACTTTAAGTTTGGCTCATATAGAAACTTCATATTGTCCTTCTCAATGACCCCAATGTTGTGTATCACTAAGCAATCAGACCTTGTGGAGTCAAGGTGGAGCAAGCTAGTGAAATCTCCTTGAGTGATGCTGTACTTGGATCCATGGGTCATCTAAGTGACACTCTCTTCATCCTCACTAGAGAAGTGACAGGTCGTAAAGAACTACGCAATCACTTCATCATTCCAGTTGTGTCTGAAAGCAAACATGTCTCTCAGTCCATGCTTTTCAATGGCTCTCACTACATCAGTGAACGGTGAGCAGCCCTTCTTCTCAAAGTGTGCCCAGTCAATCCACTGACTGCGCACCACGGGAGTCTTTATCGGTAGATACACCGATTTGTAGAAGTCTGCATGGAAGTTGCACCAAAACATTCCATCGACAGCTTGCTTTGGCCTGCCATACCAGTCAATGCTTCTTAACTTGGCTGCAGAATCACTGCCCTTGCCATTGAACTTCTCCTCAGTAGGGTCCCGGACCCCTTCCCTGGGAGCATGGAGCTTCAAGGGCCCGACTGGCCCCGTTGCTATCCCCTTGCCCTTGCCCTTGGCTTGGCGATAGGCACCTGAGGATGCTACTGCCTTTGACACTGGCTTCTTTGCCAGCACCTTCCTCCGAACCAGAGGAGGTGAAGGAGCTGGCCCTGAGGGTCTTTCTTGGCGTTTCTTGCCAAGACCCGTCGAGGACCGAGGTGCCACTTCGTGGTCCAACTTGGCCTCAAAGTTGGTGATTTCGTTGTTTGAGCTCGACATCATCTGAGAATGATTTTGCAAGAATGATGGTAAGTGATACAAGGCATAGGTATGAAAAGATAGCAATGAATTTCATTGAGGAATTGAAAAATTAGGTTTTTAGTTCAGAAACATCGGACTTGTCTGGTGCACAGGCACGGACTAGTCCGGAGGACCGGACTTGTCCGTGCATGGACCGGACTAGTCCGGTGTTCATCCTCAAAAACCTAACAGATTGGTCAAGGAATGATTCCTAATGCAAATCTAGTCTAGCATACACGTAGTACATCAAATAAGCATGTATCTAGTGAAGGATGCTAGGCTATACGATCAACAATGGAGAAAAACAAGATTTCTAGGGTTTTGAAGAAAGTTACTGAAGAAATCGATTGATGCTTGAAGGTTTGGGGGTTGGAGGCCAGACAAGTCCGCTAGCTTCAATCCCCAAGAGGTCAAGCTTGATCTCCGCCCAAATGTGGACTTTGTCAACGGAGGGAGCAGAGAATCGCCTTGGTAGCTCGAGCGCAAGAGAGAGGAAGGCGTGAGCAAATGTGGGGATGAGAAGATTAGGGTTTGGTGGCGGCTAGGGTTATGGACACGAAAAATTGGACAAGTCCGGACATGACCGGACTAGTCCGAAGTCATCCAGAGAGTTATATTGGACAAGTCCGAACATGACTGGACTAGTCCGAAGTCATCCAGAGAGCTATATCGGACTATTCCGTGGTCTATCGGACTAGTCCGGTCTAACCGGCACTCTACGGACTAGTCTGCAAGAGCGCACTAGTCCGGGTAACCACGGACTAGTCCGTGGTCACCAGGAGAAATTGCATAGCCCATTCATATATATTTGAAGGTTCATGAATAGAGAATAGGTGGGACAAAACAAATCAATTAATCTTGATGAATTTGACCAGTAAGCATACAACAATCACAAAATGATCATAATTAATCAAGATCTAATAATTGACATAGTTTTTCGAGAAAAAATGAAGAGGGATGATTTTCACAATTCAGTCAAAATTTTGAAGAGGTCATACAGGTATGCAACTTTTCAAGCCACACTCCGAGAATCAAGGATATTTAGTTCATTTTGGAGTTCGCAAAAACGCTTTTCATCAAGTGGCTTGGTGAATATGTCGGCCAATTGTTTTTGGGTGTTGACATGTGAGATGGTAATGTCTCCTTTCATGGAATTGTCTCTCAAGAAATGATGTCTTATGTCTATGTGTTTAGTTCTAGAGTGCTCAACTGGATTGTGGGCTATTTTAATGGCACTCTCATTGTCACAAAGGAGAGGAATACGGTTCATATTGTAACCGTAATATCTTAGAGTTTGTCGCATCCAAAGGATTTGTGCACAACAACTCCCGGCTGCAACATACTCCGCTTCGGCTGTGGATAAAGCAATGGAATTTTGTTTCTTGGATGACCAAGAAACTAAGGATCTCCCTAGGAATTGGCATGTGCCGGAGGTGTTTTTTCTATCTACTTTGCACCCGGCATAATCTGCATCGGAGTAACCAATGAGATTGAATTTTGAGCCTTTTGGGTACCAAAGACCAAGGTTGGGTGTATGAACTAAATATCTCAAGATTCTTTTTACGGCTGTCAAGTGACATTCCTTAGGGTTGGCTTGAAATCGTGCACACAAACATACACTCAACATAATATCTGGCCTAGATCCACATAAGTAAAGTAGAGATCCAATCATGGAGCGATATACCTTTTGATCGACGCTAGGTCCATCTTCATTGAGATCCAAGTGGCCATTCGTTGCCATTGGGGTCTTTATGGGCTTTGCCTTGTCCATGCCAAACTTCTTGAGTATGTCCTGCGTGTACTTGGTTTGGCTTATGAACGTTCCTTCCCTTTGTTGCCGCACTTGGAATCCCAAGAAGTACTTCAATTCTCCCATCATTGACATTTCAAACCTGTCTGCCATGATTCTACTAAATTCTTCACAGAAGGATTGGTTAGTTGACCCAAATATTATGTCATCAACATAGATTTGTCAGATAAAAAGATCATTATCTAAATTCTTTGTGAATAATGTATAGTCTACTTTGCCAATTTGAAAACCATTTTCAATTAAGAAATCTCTAAGACACTCATACCAAGCTCTAGGAGCTTGTTTGAGGCCGTAGAGAGCCTTACGCAATTTATATATGTGGTTGGGGAATTCTCCGTCTTCAAACCCGGGTGGTTGCTCCACGTACACTTCTTCCTTGATCGGTCCGTTGAGGAAGGCGCTTTTCACGTCCATCTGATACAGCTTGAAATCATGGTGAGTAGCATATGCAAGTAATATTCTAATAGATTCAAGCCTAGCTACTGGAGCAAAAGTCTCATCGAAATCCAAACCTTCGACTTGTGAGTACCCTTTGGCCACAAGTCGCGCCTTGATTCTTGTTACCACTCCGTGTTCGTCTTGTTTGTTGCGGAAGACCCACTTGGTGCCCACTATGTTTGCATTGGGTCTTGCCTTAAGTTCCCACACCTCGTTCTTCTTGAAGTTGTTCAATTCTTCTTGCATTGCCACCACCCAGTACAGATCCTTCAATGCATCCTCAATCCTGCGTGGTTCCAAAAAGGAGACAAACGAGTAATGCTCACAAAAGTTAGCTATGCGAGATCTAGTGGTTACTCCCTTTTGGATGTCACCGATGATGTTGTCAATTGGGTGATCCCTTTGAATGCATTGGTGTACTCTTGGGTGGGGCACTTGGGGAGTTGTGTCTTCATGATCGTTTTCTTCTCCCCCTGAGTGGTTGCCCTCGTTGACTTGTTGACCATCTTCATACTCTCGTGCTTGTGTTGAAGCTCTCCCTTGATTGTTGGTCTCCTCTTGTGGTTTATTTTCCTCATTTATGTGTGAAGGTGACTCTTGTGGTCGAACTTCACCTAGAGCCATTCTTTTCAATGCTAGACAAGGAGCTTCTTCTTTACCTAATTCACATGGATCAACTTGCTCCTTTTGGGAGCCGTTAGTCTCATCGAACACTACGTCACGTGCTACTTCAACAAGTCCGGAGGCCTTGTTGAAAACACGATAGGTGTAGGTGTTCGAATCGTAACCGAGCAAGAAACCTTCATCGGACTTCGAAGCAAACTTTGAAGTCCTGGGCTTCTTGTTCAGGATATAACATGGAGAACCGAAAACTCGAAAGTATGAAATGTTTGGTTTGTTACCGGTTAGTAGCTCATAGGGAGTTTTCTTGAGTAGTCGATGAAGATAAAGCCGATTTGCGGCGTGGCAAGTGGTGTTAATCGCTTCCGCCCAAAATCGATCCGAAGTCTTGTATTCATCGAGCATTGTTCTTGCCATCTCTATGTGTGTTCGGTTCTTCCTTTCGGCAACTCCATTTTGTTGTGGTGAGTATGGCGCTGAAAATTCGTGCTTGATGCCCTCTTCATCAAGGTACTCCTCCACTTGTATGTTCTTGAACTCCGTGCCATTGTCACTTCGAATACTCTTGATTGACAATGAAAACTCGTTTTGAGCTCGCTTGAAGAATTTCTTGAGTGTTCCTTGTGTTTCTGACTTATCATGCAAAAAGAAAACCCAAGTGAAGCGAGAAAAATCATCAATGATAACCAAACCGTATTTGTTACCGCCGATGCTTATGTAAGCAACTGGACCAAACAAGTCCATGTGAAGTAGTTCGAGCGGTCTTGTTGTAGTCATGATGTTCTTTGCGGGATGATGTGCTCCATCTTGCTTCCCGGTTTGGCACGCGCTACAAGACCTGTCTTTCTCAAAAACAACATCTTTCAAACCTCGGATGTGATCGCCCTTGAGGAGTTTTTGAAGATTCCTCATACCAACATGCGCTAGCCGTCTATGCCACAGCCAACCCATGTTGGTTTTTGCAATCAAGCACGTGTCGAGTTTGGCTTTATCCTTGTTGAAGTCAACAAGGTAAAGCTATCCCTTCAACATACCCTTGAATGCAACGGAACCATCACTCCACATTGAGATGGTCACACCCTCGTTAGTGAACAAGCAATTATAACCTTTGTCACATAGTTGAGATATGGACAACAGGTTATAATCTAAAGATTCAACATGTAAAACATGAGAAAGCGTGTGTTCAGAGGATATTGAAATTTTACCGGTACCGAGCACCTTTCCTTGACTATTATCTCCGAAGTAGATGCCTTCGTTTGGGTCCTCGTTTTCTTCATATTGCACGAATATCCTCCTTTCTCCGGTCATGTGGTTGGTGCATCCACTGTCTAGCACCCATTTGGATCCACCGGAGGAATAGGTCTGCAAAAACAAATTATGCTTTGGTTTTAGGTACCCAAGCTTGCTTGGGTCCTTGGAGGTTAGTTACAATACATTTGGGCACCCACACATGGGATTTTGTGTTCCCATGGCGTGGCCCAACATAATAAGCATAAACCTTACCAAGATTGATATCATTAATACATAAGAGGCATCAAAAGTTTTAAATAGAAGTTGTTGCTGTTTATGAATCGGACTAGTCTGGGTGGCCGGACTTGTCCGGATGACCGGACTTGTCCGGACACCGACTGGACTAGTCTGGTATTCATGCGAGTTCAGTTTCTTATTCTTCAAATTATCAGTTTGAGAGGATCTTCCCTTCACAAAGGAGATCCTTCCCCTGTTATTCTTATGACTTCCAGCATGTTGCTTTTCATCATAAGAGTAACCAATGTCATATTTGACATTTGGAGGTCTTTGGACCAAGTATGCACTATGTGCATAGTTGATCTTCTCCTTGTCAAATATTCCATACTGGGTAGGATTTTTATCCTTTGTGGAGGTTGACTTCTCCTTCAAATTGGTGTTGATTTTACTACATGTGCACATATGAACAAGAACAGTTTTAGTGGGTTGAGAAGGTGAACTTGAAGAGGAGGAAGGTTCACTTAGCTTGAGTGACTCAACTTGCACTTCAAGGATTTTGTTAACCTTGATCAGGTCAGCAAGTTGGTCCTTGATTGCAACATTTGAGTTAGTTAACTCCAAGCAAGTTTTCTTGCTTGAAGCTAGCTCAAGCTCTAGTGAACTGTTTTTCTCCTTTTCAAGCTCTAGGAGTTTGTCAAGTTTGACATACTTCTCCTTTTGGGAGATAATCATGTCCTCTTGACGATCAATTAATCTCTCCTTCTCAACAAGTTAGTCAAGTAAAAATTTCATTTTAGTAGCAGTTTACCTATCTAGTCCATTTAGCATATCCTCATCATCACTATCTAGTTCATCATCAATAGAGTAGGAATGCATTGAAGGGGTTTTGATGTTTACCTTGCGTTTACCTTCCTTTGCCATGAGACAAGTGCCATTTCCCTTCTTTGCACCGAGTGTGGGGAAGAGTGTGGATTTCTTGGATGTGCTTTCTATGGCTATGCTAGCCATCTCTTCTTCATCGGATGATGAGGACTCATCGTTTGAGTCCCACTCCTTCCCAATGTGTGCTTGTTCGGCTTGTTTCTTCTTCTTGAAGAATTTCTTAGGTTGAGGCTTGGTTTCTTTAGTTTTCTTCTTGTTGTCCTCATACGGTCAATCGACTATAAAGTGGTTATACTCACCACAATTATAGCACGCCCGCCTCATCTTTGGCTTCGTCCTTTCCTTGTACTTTCCTTCACTTGATTTTGTTCCTTGTCTCTTCTTCATTATTCTCTTGAACTTTTTCATGAACAAAATCATATCCTCTTCATCTAGCTCACTACTCTCGTCATCACTGTCCTCCTCTAGTTGTGCTTCTCTTGCTTCTTTGGATAGAGGCTTGAGAGTAAATTTTAGGGCAACTCATTTCTTCTTGGCCGAGGTGAGGTCGACAATTTCTTTGACGTGTTTGGCTTGTTTCTCCATCATTTCAAAGTTGATAATTTTACCAAGCAATTCATCCGGAGTCATCCTTTTGTAATCGGGGCTTTCTCTGATCATTGAGCATATCGTGACATTGCGAGGCATAAAAGCTCTAAGGATGAGCTTTACCACCTCGTGGTCATTCCACTTCTTGCTCCCATATGATCGAACCTTGTTGAAGGTGACTCGTCTTCCTCAATTTCGAATCTTCCTAGTTCGCCTTCGATCATTTCAATTTTTTCCTCATGCACATGCCAGTCACCTTCATGTGCTGTTTGTAGTGTATCCCATATCTCCTTAGAAATTTCGAGTCCATCCACCTTGGTGAACTTGTCTCAACTGAGAGAGGAGGTGATTATGGCTGCGTCTTGAGCGTTTCTATGGATGGTCTGCTCTTGACTTGGGGTGAGCTCTTCGTCGTCATCCGGAATATCTATCCCTGTACATACAACATACCTTAAACTTGGGTTGAGGGAAATCAAATGCATCTTCATATTCTGCCTCCACATGGTGTAATCACTCCCATCGAAGTGTGGGGCTTTTCCAAGTGGGATAGATAAGTAGTGATTGTTATTGGAATTTAGACGATCATAATTAAAAGGATATCGGGAGTAGTCGGTGTGACTACTCCCCTTCTTCTTCTCTTCAAATTTCGCTTTCCCTTTTGAAAGTGCCTTCTTCCTGAGGAGCACCTTTAGCTCCAGTGTCTCCTTATCGTCTTCCTCGAAGTCTTGAATGGCTTCAAGGTACTTCTCCAGTTTTTGGGTCTTGTCGTTGTTGACTTCCTCTTGGTTGTTGATTTTGTGGACGTCCTTCATGTCCAACATGATCTCTTCGAGTGTTTAAACTCTTTCTTGAAGAACCAAGCTCTGATACCAAATGAATGTAGGCCTAGAGGGGGGGTGAATAGGCCTTTTGAATTTTTGTCGGATCCTGCAACACTCAACAACAAGTTCAATACCAGAGAAATTGGACTAGTCCGGTAAAGTGCGGACTAGTCCGGTGTTCACGGACTAAGTTGATCAAGATTAATCGATTAGGTTGATTCTTCAATGTGTGCAGTGGAAATATAGAATCAAACAACAGTTTAACAGTTGTATATTGGATTGTATCACAATTAAGGCTTGTGTTCTACAATTTATTGTAAATTGAACAATGTGTATCAAACCCTAGAGTAAGTTGATCAATTTGAGTGATGAACACAAAAAGGACAAGACACATGATTTATCCCGTGGTTCGGCTACCACGAAGGCATCCTACGTCCACGTTGAGGAGTCCACAAAAGGACTGGGTATTCTCCAACCCTACCCTCGTCGGATCGCCACGAAGGCCAACCCTCTTCCACTAATCACAAAGGGGTGAATAACCAAATTCAAGGGGCGTTCTCACACGTTGAGAGCTCCCTTAGATTACAAATCACAATGCCACCAAAAACACACTCAGAAATTACAATTGAAACGCATGAGTGTGTTAGAGATTCAAACCAAGAGCTCAATGATGTGTGCCAAGTGTCTCTGCAATGATCTAGAAGTAATCCTTATTGGATTGATCGATCTTTCACTTAATTTCGTGGAGAGAAGTGGTTTCTGAGTCTCTTGGGAGGTGTGACGGCGCTAGGGTTCGAGATTGAGTATATAAGTGGGCCGTGCACCTCTATTTATATGGGGTTTCTAAAAGTGATTGTTAGGGTTCAGAATGATCGGACTAGTCCGTGGTGGTCACCGGACTAGTCCGATGTGCTGTGTGTAGCAAACCCTAAGTGTCCCGAAATATCGGACTAGTCCGGTCAAAAACGGACTTGTCCGATTTCACTACTGGAAATCTCCGGACTAGTCCGATAGCCATCGGACTTGTCCGGCCATGTGAAACCCTAGGTGTGTTGGATGACAAGTCTGCACTTGGAGGACTTGTCCGATTTAGATTAGTGGGTATTTTGGACTAGTCCGTGTAAACATCGGACTTGTCCGAAGTGGATCAGAAGGAATATCGGACTAGTCCGGTTAACAACGGACATGTCCGATTTTGTGTGACTTGTGAAGTGTGTTGAGGACTAGTCCGCTCTGGGGAGGACTAGTCCGACTCAAGTCAGAAAGATATCAGACTAGTCCGACAGATATCGGACTTGTCCGATCTGGTGCAGAAAGGATATCGGACTAGTCCAGTTGATATCGGGCTAGTCCAGTCCTGTGTAACTTTGTGCAATATGTGTGTGTGCTTAAATATGATTGAGCTCCTGGGTGTGTTTCCTTAACACACTCCATACACAATTCTACTATTTCTTTTCCTTGAGCTCAAGTTCACTTTGCTCCTCATTATCCCTTCTTTTTGGTATTTTGCTCATTTTTCATTATTGGCCTGCATTCATCTCAACAAAAAGGTTAGGATCCCAATTGCTTGTCATAGATCATCCAAAACCCACAAGGGAGTCCTAGATGCACTTTCAGCGATGTTTGGAAAACAAAACTCTCAATGAAATTTCTCCTCTTGAAAGCTTGAGTGTAAATTGCAAATGCAAACAAAAGAAAATCTTTTTGGGGATGGATTTGAGCAAGAGTGTTGCAATGAAGAGCAAGAAAAACAAGGTGAGCTAGAGAGTGACTTGGGGAGGTGTAAGATGATGTGGTGTGTGAAGAGAAGTGCTCCTCATGGCCACAATTTATAGGGTACACCTTTCAACAGTCACTTAGAGTTCAAAATGTAGCCATTGGAGGAAGGGGAGCCAAAGTGGCTCCACTTCCTGTTCGGCCGACCAGGGGGTTCGGCCGACCTGACAGGTGGTCCCCCCTGGTTCCTCTTTTGGCAAATGGCTCCCAAATGGCTATAATGTTAGCACGTTGGTGAAATGCCATATGTGCATCTCAGAAAAATTGTTTTTCAAATAAAAACCCTTTTTCAAATCCAACAAAAAATTTCTTTTGAAAAGAAAGAAAGGAAAAAAATGATAGTTGAGAATATAAGATTCTCAACTTGCTAGGAAAAATTAAATATGCAATGGGAAAAATCCAAATGGAGTGGAAAAAGAAAGAAAGAAAAATAAAGTGGGATAACTACCAATTTGACCTATTGGCATAGGTCTCACCACCGTCCGATGAGATGGACATTCCTCCGTCTTCATTTCACATCCGGGCCCAGAGGGATGGGCTTGGACATCTTGTACTGCTTCTTCCGCCATTCCTTCTTTGGCGGCTTGGTGGACTTGGGCCTTCGGGAAGGTCCAGATGATTCTGTCGCCTTTGGATATCGGCGTGGTCAAAATGATGGATTCTCCTCATAGATTAATCTTCTCATGAATGCAATGAGTGAGTCCACCGTTGGAGGTGTGACTTTGACCTATCTGATGTGTTTATCATTTGGCCCATACTTGATTCGAATCATGGAGCATGATGAGTAGGTTTAGGCCCGATCTTCCGAAAGGTATGTCGATTGGGGTGGAGAACTCGACGCTGATGATCCGCAGCACTCGAGCGTTTCGAGTACCCCTGCAATCACTACACCACGGCTCCGTTGGTTATCAACCATGCTGCACACGCTTGACCTCGCCAATAAGGCTAATCCCTGCAAGTGCAACCGAGAACAAGAGCAAGAATGTCAAAGACACGATCAGAAAATTGCGAAGTTGGGGTCTCACAAACCGTAGAACGTCGATATTATTGATCTAAGCAAAACCCACCGAATATGACTGGCGGCTGCAGTATTTATAGGCTAGGGTTCGCCCAAAACACGATTAGACACGTCCCTAATGGACTCTTACGGGATACAAGGCCCAAAGGCTCGATTCGGTGGTGCAGCACCGGACAGAAATCTGGACTCGACTTATTTTGACGATTCCCAATGACTTCGGAAGAAATTTTGAGGTGGGACCAGAACCATTGGAAAGTTTATCTTCTCCTCTTTCGGTGCATATGTATAACGTAAAAAATGAAGTACGTATGCCTCCTGGGCGTCCGTTTTAAGATGGACTGCTCCTGGACTCCGAGTTGAACTCGAGTCCGAGTTGTAAACTGTTTCCATCAACTTGTGGACGTCCCAGCTAGTTCTCCACGCTCCCAATGACTCTTTCCTTCACTTGTTGATCTTCTCCATTATTCCTAATAACAATTAAATCATCACATAGCAATCAATTCTCAAACTCACATGCAAAAGAAGTTAGGAACGAATTCACCTGCTAATTTAATATATGTGCTCGTGCTCTTGTGATTGGTCCTTGAAGTTCAATGTGCGTCTCCGCTGTTGTAATGTCCTCATCATTCTCCCCCTCTTGAATTGAAATCGTCCTCGACTCAAGTTCATCTTATTCTCCCAGTACGGTCGCACATCTGAAATGTTAAATGTAGGACTAAACCCAAAATCGGGAGGCAATTCAAGCTTATATGCATTATCAATAATCTTTTCAACGATCTTAAATGTACCAGCAGCTCGTGGCATAGTTTTAGATTTTCTCAAGTCGGGAAATCGCTCTTTTCTCAAATGTAAACACACCAAATCACCCGGTTCAATTTTTACTTCTTTTCTACCTTTAATACCTGCAATCCTATATTCTTATTCATCATTTCAATATTTTTCTTTGTAGTTTCATGCATCTTACGAATGAATTCAGATTGTTGTATAGCATCCAAATTTATAGTTTCAGAAGGAGGCAAAGGTAGTAAATCAATAGGAGCACGGGGATTGAAACCATACACTACTTGGAATGGACTTACCTTTGTCGTGGAGTGAACGGATCTATTGTAAGCAAATTCTATATGTGGTAAACACTCCTCCCACAACTTCAAATTTGTTTTTAACACAGCCCGGGACATAGTGGATAAAGTACGATTAACTACCTCGGTCTGTCTATCCGATTGTGGGTGACATGTAGATTAAAACAGCAATTTGGTTCCCAATTTATACTACAAAGTTCTCCAAAAATGACTTAAAAATTTTGCATCACGATCAGAAACAATGGTATTTGGCACACCATGTAAACGAACAATTTCCGTCATAAATAAATCAGCAATGTGTGAGGCATTTTCATTCTTATGACAAGGTATAAAGTGTGCCATTTTGGAAAAACGATCAACAACTACAAAAATACTATCCCTCCCCCTCTTAGTCCTAGGCAATCCCAAAACAATGTCCATAGAAATATCCTCCCAAGGTACACTAGGAACAGGAAGAGGCATATAAAGACCATGTGGGTTAAGGTGAGACTTAGCTTTGTTGCAAGTAGTGCATCGTGACACGTAGCGCTCGACATCACGCCTCATCTATGGCCAAAAGAAGTGTGTGGACAGCAGGTCTTCAGTTTTCTTCACTCCAAAATGTCCCATCAAACCTCCTCCATGTGCTTCCTTCAAATGTAATAGACGAAGGGAGCTAGCTGGAACGCATAGCTTGTTAGCACGATAGAGGAGACCCTCTCATAGCACATATTTATTCCAAGTTCTTCCTTCTCTACAATTTTCAAAAGCATCTTTTAATTCCAAATCAGTAGGATATAATGCTTTAATTGTTTCCAAACCAAAGATTTTATGATCAAGTTGGGACAGCATGGTATAACGCCTAGATAATGCATCGGCAATGATATTTTCCTTCCCTTTCTTATGCTTAATGATGTATGGAAACGACTCTATGAACTCAATCCATTTAGCATGTTGTTTATTCAGATTGGTTTGACACTTAAGATACTTCAAGGATTCATGATCAGAATGTATGACAAACTCCATAGACCAAAGATAATGTTGCCATGTTTGTAATACACGCACTAAGGCATACAATTCTTTATCATAAGTAGAATATTTCAGAGAAGGACCATGAAGTTTTTTACTAAAGAAAGCAATGGGTTTACATCCTTGTATGAGAATGCCTCCAATACCAATGCCACTTGCATCGCATTATAGCTCAAAGGTCTCGTCAAAATCAGAAGTTGTAGTAATGGTGCTTGTGTAAGTGTCGATTTGAGAGCATCAAAAGCTTGTTGCTGCTGTTCGCCACATCAAAATGGAACTCCCTTATTCGTTAGCACATGTAGAGGTGCTGAAATGGTGCTGAAATGCCGCACAAGGCGCCGATAGAAATCTGCAAGACCAAGAAAACTACGAACCTGTGTGACGGTTGTTGGGGCTGGCCAGCTGGTGATTGCTTCAATTTTTGCCTCATCCATCTCAATTCCCTGTGAGGAAACGACATAGCCAAGAAACGAGACTCGATTGGTGCAAAAGACGAACTTTTCGAGGTTACCAAACAAACGTGCATCTCTCAAAACAGTAAAAACAGCACGTAAATGATCAAGATGTTCATCATATGACTTGCTGTAAATGAGGATATCATCAAAGTAAACTGCCAGAAATTGTCCAATGAAACCACGTAAAACCTCGTTCATTAATCGCATAAAGGTGTTGGTGCATTACTTAAACCAAAAGGCATGACTAACCAGTCATAAATTCCAAACTTTGTTTTAAATGCAGTTTTCCATTCATCTACTAGTGCCATTCTAATTTGGAGGTAACCACTACGCAAGTCAATTCATGTGAAGATGATAGCACCACTCAATTCATCAAGCATGTCATCTAATCGAGGAATAGGATAACGATATCGAATGGTGATATTATTAGTCGCTCGACAATCAACACACATGCGCCAACTACCATCTTTCTTAGGAACCAAAAGAACAGGAACGGAACAAGGGCTAAGGCTTTCACGAATGTACCCGCGGTCCAAAAGATCTTGGACTTGTCGCTGAATTTCCTTAGTTTCTTGTGGATTCGCCCTGTATGCTGCACGATTTGGCAAACTTGCTCCTGGAATCGAATCGATCTTGTGTTCAATGCCTCTCATCGATGGTAAACCAGGGGGTATCTCGAAGGGAAACACATGCTCAAACTCCTGCAAAAGGATAGCAAGAGCAAGGGGCAATGCAATAGACAATTCATGAAGTGAAAACATGGCTTCTTTGCAAACTAAAGCATAGCACATCCCCTTAGCATCGAATAAATCAGCAAGTTCAGATTTAGTTGCGAGCAACGATGGTGATTTTAACTTAATAACTTGCTGTTTTTCAGATTCTAATTTTGTTGCTTTGCCATCACGAATTTTACTCTTCTCAAAATGCACAATTTCAGCAGGAGTCATGGAGAGCAAAGTGATTTTCTTTCCCTTGTGCATGAGAGTATATTTATTGGTTCTACCATGACGAATAGCATCTGTATCAAATTCCCAAGGACGACCCAATAAAAGAGAACAAGCATCCATAGGAACAACATCAAAACCAGCAAAATCATGGTATGAACCAATTGAAAAATGTATTCTCGCTGTTTGTGTTACCCGAACCTTACCGCTGTTGTTGAACCATTGAATGTGGTACGGATGAGGGTGTGCTCTTGTTGTCAAATCGAGTTTCTTGACGACGTCCGTGTTCACCAAGTTATTGCATCTACCTCCATCAATTATAGTGTGTACACGGCAGTCCTTGATGACGAGAAACATGTGGAAGAGGTTGTGTCGTTGTAGCTTGTCGTCGGTCTACACTTTGGAGCTCAAGGCACGCTGCACAATGATGCTCCTATAGTTCTCCATCGCCGATGTACCAAGTACCTCTTCTTCGGTGTGTTCGTCATTTGGATCTGTAAAGTCAGTAGCAAGAGAATATTCATCTTCAACATCCGAAGCACTATCATACCCGCCATCGTCGCATGCTATGTATGCTCGTTTGATCAGGCAATCTCTCATCATATGACCAAGTCCCTGGCAGCGGTGACACTTAATGTCGGAAGTACGACTCATAGAAGGAGTGGACGAAGAAGGCTTGAATGATGTCGCCTTGCTGCCTTCCGGCACGCGAGAAGGTGGAGCAGCAAATATAGTTCATTGGCTGCCATTGGGTGGTGTAGTTGCTGCACGGGGGGTCGAAGATGGTGCTGTTTTGGATGGTGTAGTCGCTGCACGCGGCGTGAAGATGCTCCTCATGTGATGTTGCTGTTGTTGCCGGCCCTGCAATTCTTTTTCTGCCAACATAGCAAGCTGAAACAATCTGTTAACAGTATCATATTCCTTGTAATCAACAATGTCCTGAATTTCACACCTCAACCCCCCATAAAAATGAGCTATTTTATCATCCATGTCCTCTACTACCCACAACACAGCATACCCTTTTGTAACTCTTGATAATACTCCTCTACGGACATGTTACCTTGGTCTAAACGCTGCAATTTTTTGCGATGGTCCCGCTAAAAAGATGGAGGAACAAATCGAACACGCATAGCTTCCTTTAATCTATTCCATGTTGGAGGGTCAGTTCTAGTTTTAACAAGTTCATTCCACCATATGATAGCAAATTCCTTAAACTCACTAGTGGCTTGACGAACTCTATGTTGTTCAGGAACAAGATGGGAATTAAATTTTTGCGCTACTATCATCTCCCAATCAAGATAAGCCTCAGCATCATAAGCACCAGAAAAAGAGGGTATAGTAAATTTCACTTTAGCAAAAGGATCATCAGGAGGACGATTATAATTGTTATGATTATTACCTCCCATACATCAACGATAAAGTGGCAGTCTTGGCTGATTATTGTGATCTTCGAGTTCATCATAAGCATTGTCTTCTTGTCTTCCAGCGAGAGGCAACCGAGCCTCAAAAGTATCCATCCGAAGAGCAAGGTCATCCAGTTGGCGAGTCAAGTTCGCCAATGACTCCTCCGTTGCTGTGTTGTACTTGGCGAACATATCCGTCATGGTCTTCATCATATCACATAACTCAACATGTTGAACACATTCGTTATCATTGTCTTCTCCTACCATTGTTAGTAGGAAACAAAAGACAAAAAAATTATGTTATCCCTATCAACTATAGTGACAATGTGGAGGGTGGAAGAAAACAATCTCTCTTGCTCAAGCGTCTTACCACGCTCTTACAAGTGTTCTTACCGACACAGCAGGTGGTGTGGACGGTGAGATGAACTAATGAAGCGTGGGGTGATTGCAAAGGTACATGTTATGCTCAAGAGAAAGGTGGAGATTGGATGGCACAATATGGTGGGTAATAAGCAAAAAATCGTTAACAGCTAAACAAAGTTGAATAAGTATTCAATGTAGGAAACTGTTGCTGGTCAACCAAGTGCCCTAGAGCCTAGCTCAACACGAGGAAGTATCAAGGCAAAAGAAAGACAGTATGATATAGCCAACAAAACAGCACCAAGTGGTATAGGCCAATTGCTTTAATATGCGTGCTCTTCACTATTTTTTTTGTAATATTTTTTTTGATATTTTTTATTTACTCAGGAGCTCAAATATAGGAAGCACACAAATTTGCAGCTCAATTGGTTGTAATATGCAGCCTATAGAAAATCAAGAAGATTCTTTAAAATTCATGCTGAAACTTTGGAGGTCGGATAGCCTATCTTCCGAGGGGAAAATCAAGAAGAAGCTCCATGTCAAGCATTGAGAAGAATGGCATTGGGTGATATTCGACCACAAGTGCCACCTCCAAATGCAAATGAAGAAGATAAACTACAAGTGGTGGACAATGATCCAGGGGGAGCTTCCACACAAGATCAACATCTAGAAGACCAAGGTGATCAACACATCAATGAAGGCAACCATCGAGGGGGAGTAGAAGATGATGACCATGAAGATTCAAGATCACAAGTGCCCCATCCAAGAGTACATCATTGCATCCAAAGAGACCACCCCGTCGACAACATAATCGATGACATCCAAAAGGGAGTAACAACTCAATCTCATTTAGCTAATTTTTTTAATATTACTCGTTTGTATTCTCTTTGGAACCACACAGGGTTGAAGATGCATTAAAGGATTCAGATTGGGTGGTGGGGATGCAATAAGAATTGGACAACTTCCAATGAAACGAAGTATGGGAACTTGTTGAAAGACCCAAGTTCAACGTCGTTGGCACTAAATTGGTCTTCCGCAACAAGCAAGATGAACAAGGGGTGGTAACAAAGAACAAGGCACGACTTGTGGCCAAAGGGTATTTGCAAGTCGAAGGTTTGGATTTTGACGATAATTTTCCTCCCGTAGCTAGGCTTGAATTGATTCTTATATTACTTGCATATGCTACTCACCATGATTTCAAGCTTTATCGAATGGACGTGAAAAGTGCCTTCCTCAATGGACCGATCAAGGAGGAGGTGTACGTGGACAAACCCCTCGGGTTTGAAGATCAAGAGTTTCCCAACTTGGTATACAAACTGCGTAAGGCTCTTTATGGCCTCAAACAAGCTCCTAGAGCTTGGATTGAGTGCCTTACAAATTCTTTGATTGAAAATGGTTTTAGGATTGGTAAAGATGATTACACCTCATTTACTAAGCATTTTGATAATGATCTATTCATTTGCCAAATCAATGTTGATTATATTATATTTGGTTCAACTAACAAATCTTTTTGTCAAGAATTTAGTAAGATTATGATAGATAGATTCGAGATGTCCATGATGGGAGAGTTGAGATACTTTTTGGGATTCCAAGTGAAGCAACAAAAGGAAGGGACGTTCAGAAGCCAAACACACTACACCCAAGACATTCTCAAGAAATTTGGCATGGACAATGCAAAACCAATAAAGCCTCCCATAGAGACAAATGGACACATGGATCTCAATGAAGACAAGCCAAATGTGGATCAAAAGGTATATCGCTCCATGATTGGCCCCTTGCTTTATTTATGTGCATCTAGGCCTGATATCATGTTGAGTGTATATTTGTGTGCAAGATTTCAAGCCAATCATAAGGAATGTCATTTGACAGCCTTAAAAAGGATCTTGCAATATTTAGTTCATACACCCAACCTAGGCTTTTGGTATCCTAAAGGTTCAAAATTCAATCTCATTGGATACTGCGATGCTGATTATGTTGGATGCAAGGTAGATAGAAAATGTACCTTCGGTACTTGCCAATTATTAGGTAGATCCATAGTTTCTTGGTCCTCCAAGAAACAAAATTCCACTACCTTATCCACGGCCGAAGCGGAGTATGTTGCAGCCGGGAGTTGTTGTGCACAACTCCTTTGGATGCGACAAACACTAAGGGATTACGGTTACAATGTGAGCCATATTCCACTCCTTTGTGACAACGAGAGTGCCAATAAAATTGTCCATAATCCTGTTGAGCACTCTAGAACCAAACACATAGATATCCAGCATCACTTTTTGGGAGATCACCCAATGAAAGGAGACATAGCCATATCCTATGTCAACACTGAAAAACAACTAGCCGATATCTTTACCAAGCCACTTGATGAAAAACGCTTTTGTGAGCTCCGGAATGAACTAAATATCTTTGATGCTCGGAACATGGTTTGAAAACTTGCATACCTGTATGCCACTTTCAAAATCATGTTGATTGTGTTGAAAAGGTATCTCTCTCTATTTCTACAAAAAAACTATGTTAATTACTTGATCTTGGTGAATTATGGTAAAAGCTTGATTGTTGTATGTTTACTGATCATATTCATCAAGAATATTTGCATGTTTTTGCCCCCTATTTCCTTTTAAGCACCTTCGAATATATTAGAAAGGTCTATCTGTTTCTATCCTGGTGACCACAGACTAGTCTGTGGTTACCTCGGACTAGTCCACACATTGCAGACTAGTCCACAGAGTGTCCGCTAGACCGGACTAGTCTGGTCAGACAACGGACTAGTCCAATTTTTCGACTCCATAACCCTAGGTCCTGCGCAATCCTAATCTCCTTCCTCATCACAACTCCTCTCACATTCTCTCTCATCACTCAAGTGCTCCCAAGGTGATTTGGCAAGTCCTGCATCAAATCCACTCAAGTTTTGGTGGGATTTGATCTCCATCACAAGGGGATCGAAGACTACGGACTTGTCCGCATCAACAACTCCTTCAACACCGTGAATCGAAGGATTTGGTAAAATTTCTCTCCAAACCCTAGAACCTTTGATTTGCCTTGTTTTTATTCAAATAGCCTAGTTCTTCCTGTCAATACATGCTTCCTTGTAGAAGTATGCCTACATTGCTCCGTTTTGCGTTGAGAAACTCCATTATCCTGTTAGTTAGGGTTCGAGCAGCTGAATATCGGACTAGTCCGTTATCAGTGCGGACAAGTCCAGTACCCCGTACTAGTCCACACCTAAGCAACGGACAAGTCCGATGTTAGCTGAACAAAACCCTAATTTTCTTCAACTCAATGCCTTTCCTTGCTACCAATCCTTATCTATGTCATGTCTAACCTTCTTGTAAGGACAATGTCGAGCTCAAACGATGACATCTCTGACTCCGAGGCTGAAATGGATCAAGAGACCTTGCCTCGTGTTTCGACAGGCCAAGCCAATAAAAGACAAGATCGTACCACTGACCCCTCGCCCACTCCACCTAGGGTGCATCGAAAGGTTCCAACCAGGAAGCCTGCTTTGAGAGCACAAGCTGTGGTTGTCCTAGTTTGGTGGCTCCATGCCAAACTAAGGGAAAACGCAAAGGAATTGCCTACGGCACCATTGGCCCCCTCGAGATGACTGCTCCAAGACGGGGAAATAGGGACCCCATAAAAGAAAATTTCAATGGCAAAGGGAGTCATGTGGCTTGGAAACTGAGTAAGATTGATGCCTATGGCAATGGCAAGAAGGCACTTGATCCAAGATTTTGGAGTCACTTTCATGCGGACTACTATAGCTCCGTGTACCTGCAGATGAAACCCTAGTAGTCCGCAACCAATGGATTGACTAGAGCCATTTTGAAAGAAAAAGTTGTAGTGCTTTTGATGAAGTGGTAGAGGGTGCAGAGAGGCATGGTTTAAAGGACCTGTTTGCTTTCAGATACAATGGGAATGATGAAGACATTGCTCAAATCTATGCAACTTGCTATTTTGCCAGCGATGAAGAGGAGACGGTGTCTTGGATGACTCATGGATCCAAGTACACAGTCACATATGATGAGTTTGCGAGGCTGCTACACTTAGAGAACATCGACAGCAATGCAATTGTGATTCACAATATTGGTGTTCTGGAGAAGGACAAGATGGACTTTCTCTATGACACCCGACTCAAGTACAATCATCCCTCAATCAAGAACATGAAGCCCTTCTTCGTGGTTCTCAATAGAGTGCTACTGAAGACCATTGCTCCAAAAGATGGAGATGCACGAAGTGTCCAAGGTTACTTAAGAACTTTGATGAAAGTGATTAGCAAGAATAGAAAGTTTGACATCTTTGACTACATCAGGAATGACATGGTGAACATCTCCTGCACACCAAACCGCTCCTATGGCTATGCTCCATATTTGATGTTCATGATAAAAAAAGTCACAGAAATTGAGTTTATGAAAGATGTCAAGCATACTGCTCTAAGGCCCCAGAAGCCTCCCCAAGCCACTCTCCCAGCTGCTCCCTCACCTGTTTCAACTGAAGAACACCTGGGGAGAGCTCAAAGAGATGCAAGGCCTTGCTCTAGCACTAGGGCTCCTCCTCACAAATGGTCTCCTAGTGGGATTATGAAGTACATGGCTGCTATTTTTGGCTCTTTTTGGAAAACTGAAGTGAAGCTCCACAAGTTGAACAAGGCAAGGAAAGAGGACATGAGGTACATGAAGCAAAATGTAAAAGCCATATGCTAGAAGCTGGAGACTGAGCCTGTTGGATCTCCAGTTATCTCCGAGGACTCAGCTTCTAAATTCTTGGAACTTCCACCTCTTTCTCCTTCAGAACTTGCCTATTTTGGCATTGGGGGCATGATGAGTGGTTCTCATCCTCATCCTACTCAGCCTGAAGATGAAGATGACGAAACGACCGATAATACGGAGTGAGCCTGGGATGATGTTTAGATCCCTCCTCTCCTTCTTTTTGGTGCCTTGATGCCAAAGGGGGAGAGATTGAAGGGGAGTCTTAGGTCCTAGCAGTAGGTGGAGAGATGAGAGCTCTATTTGTGTTTCTTTTGGTACTGTAAAACTTTCATTATGTTTGTGGTAATGCTTTGTTATATGTTTATGCTCTGAAATTTCTCACATACATGATAATCTTGATATTGTTATGATTATGCCATTTACCTCATTCTCATCACGATTATTTTTCACACACACATAGTTTGCACCCCACCATAATGAGTGCACATATATCATATGTCTACCTTGCCTATTTTTCTCAAAGTTCATATGTGCACACTTTATGAAAATCTGAATTTTTATCATGTGTGTGTAATCTCAATTCGTAGTCATCAATCACCAGAAAGGGGGAGATTGAAAGTGCATCTAGGCACCCCTTGTGGGTTTTGGTTGACTTATGACAAAAAAATGAGATCCTAACAAAATTGTTGAGATGAGCGCAAGTTTTTAAAGAAAATTAGGAGGAAAGCTCGAAAAGAAAGGAGAATGAAGAATTTAAAGGGAAAAATAGCTGAAAAGATTAGATCATTGTGCATGGAGTGTGTCGGAGAAACACACCCCAAGAACTTAAGCAAAAGAAATCTCATACACTGCACAATTCACACGAAAACTGGACTAGTCTGATATGACCACGGACTAGTCCGATGTCTCTCTGACTAAGGTCGGACTAGTCCCTCCCTAGTCCTGACTAGTCCTCAGCACTTCACACTTGCACAACACCGGACAAGTCCGATATCACCACAGAGTAGTCCGATATCTTTCTGACTAAAAACGGACAAGTCCGCCCCAGTGCAGACTTGTCCTCAGGACCACACACTTTACACAGAAACGGACAAGTCTGATATCATCACGGACTAGCCCGAAAACTCTCTGACTAAAATCGGACAAGTCTTCCAACTGCGGACTTGTCCTCAATTCTACATGAGGTTCGCCACTCCGAACTAGCCCGATATGAGCCAGACTAGTCCGAACACTTCTAGAGACCAAATTCGACTAGTCCGCTCATTTTCGGACAAGTCCGATATATCAGAACACTTAGGGTTTTCCACACACTGCACATTGGACTAGTCCGGAGTCCACCACGGACTAGTCCGGACATCGCAAACCCTAACAGTAACATTTGGAAACCCTAGTATAAATAGAGGTGTATGGCCCTACAACCAACACTCTCGACCCCCTGTGCCGTCACACCTTCCAAGAGCCCAAAATACACATCTTTCGACACATTCTAACCCCAGAAAGATTAAATATTTGAGGGTTAGCATTGATCAAAAAGAGAGACTTGTTCCACACGATCTTGAGCTCTTGGGTTTGATTCACTCGCACACTCTTGTTGTTTATTGCATATATTTCGATTGCATTTGGTGGTGTTCATCATTGTAAATCTTGGGGAGCCCCCAACTTGTGAGAAGGCCCCTTGAACAAGGTTATTTGGCCCTTTGTGATTAGTGGAAGAGAATCGGCCTCCGTTGCGATTCAACGAGGGTTTGGTTGGTGAGGACCCGATCCTCCGTGGACTCCTCAATGTGGATGTAGGTTTCCTTTGTGGGAATCGAACCACGGGATAAAATTGTTTCTTGCACCTTTTGTTCATATTGTTCATCACATTCTAGGGTTTAATTGATCTTGTGTAACTTACGTTGAAACATTGATATTAAAGTTAATCTTTGGCACACCTTGTTTTACTGTCGTAATACATTCATGTTTCAAATTACTTTCTGCTGCATATAGTACTAAAAGTGAAATCATTGATCAAATTTGATCATTCTAGTCCACGCATACTGGACTAGTCCAATCTCTCTGTATTTGATCGATTTGTTAAGTGTTTCAGGATCCAACATATGTTCAAAAAAGCCTATTCACCCCCCCCCCCCCACTAGGCTACATTCAGTCGGCCGACCTGGTCCTGGCTCCAAACAGCCAGTTCTTCCTCCAGGTGACTGACAGGTGTGTCCCATTCCATGATATGGATGCTACACCGTTGGATGGCCTCGGATACTTCTGTTTGTGGGCCATAAGATCCATGTGGTTCCATGTGGCATCGCCTGATTGGCTGGAATGACATTTTATAGGATCCATCCCCTTGTTTCACTTCAATTCTGCATAGAATCCCTACATGCACTACTTTCTCCAAGGACAAGTGGAAATAGGTTAAATAGAAAGGTGATGTGCGCAAGAAATGACAATTCCTCCACGTAAGTGAGTTATATTGACGGATGAAATTGGTATATAACAGCTGTCAACAAACTCCCCCAAGCTTATCCTTTGCTCGTCCCGAGCAAAGTCAAGACTTTAGGTTGATGATCAGGGGTTGCTACTATATTATATTTTTCAAAAGTACCATGTGCACAACAAAATAATTTTCCTATTATTGCAAAAATTGGCATGGTACTTCACCCATCTTATGTCATTATGGATCTTATGCCATCTCCTATTCATGGGTGGATGAAAGATATAGCAGCAAATGGAGCACATATACCCAAGAAGTCAAGTTCCACCAAAATACGGGAGAGTTCAATTAAGATTTTAAGTATCTCAATTTGATTATCTCAAGTCTCTCCTTTGTGTTTATTGGAAATAAATCCTCACCAAGGCATTTTGCCTAAATTCATCCTACCTTTACATAAGGCTTGTATGTGGAGCTTGGTAGGGAATATAGTAGGCATATTTGCAACACATAGTATTGCCAAGTCAAAAAATCAAGCCTTAGGAAAAATCAATTCAAGAAATTTTGATACAAGACTTGTGCATGTGTGATGGAATGTAGTGGATGTGGCTATTGAGATGACACCTTTTTGAGTGGACTCTCTTATTTTGCAGGGATGAAACATGTCTATTTTTTTCTTTTTTTTTCTCATGATTATGATGTAAGCATGCATTTTTTTTCTTGTAGCCATGTCTTCTACTACCTTTTTATGCAATAGATTTTGGAGAGAGTACTAAGCATGAATGATATGGAGTTTCTCTTTTTGTTGTGGAATAGTGGTATGGTGGGAATTTGCATACTTCTACTGTAGAAGTATAGCATGTGGAAGTGAAGTCTTGAATTCAAAAAGTAAGGAATGAAATCTCACATAGGTCTATACTAGTTTGACAAAGGACAAGGTGAAGACAAATAGCATATGCATAAGGTCTATCAATGTAATGTATCATATGGCTTTGGTGGGTATTTCCAATTAAATGAGGATAACTTAAATCTTTTTAGATTTTTTCGGAAATCTAAGTTTTACAATCAAATTAGGAATAGCAACCCTATCACTATATCATATCTCACAACAACTTAGAATGGATTAAGCTTTTGCTACCCACAATTTCCTAATCAAGGCAAAAGCAATTTTAGCAAATGCGAACAACATGTTGGAGAGTAGTAAAGTTGTAATCTAGGAACTTAGGAAAATCAAAACAGAGAAAGTATTCATCATTTCATCTATGTGAATTCCAAGTAATTCTTACCGCACATCATTTATCTTATTGAAAGCAAATCTATCCTATTTTTTTTATTATTTTATAGATGCAAGGTGGATGATGGGTATGTGGAAATTAAATATGCAAAAAGGGTCGATACAGTTTATCTCATGTGGGGGTCCTCCTCCAGGCTTGTTCTTCATTCACCTCCGTGATGAGGGTTGAACCGTTGATGACGGAAGTATGCCTCGAGATCGGCTTGTTGTTGTTGTAGCATGGAGTTGAAGTTGATGAATTGAGCGCCCATCTGTTGTTGCCAGTCTTGGGTACCTTGGAGGGTGTTGTAGATGTCACCCGTTCTCACTTCATGATCTTCCATATGTCTAGTGAGATCTGTCATTCCTTGGCTATAGTCACGATGACTTCTAGCCGAAGAGGAACAACATCTTCTCATGGACATTGGAGGCAAGCTGCTAGAGCTTGAAGTGGATAGGGGTGGCTCCTATGTGGCACCTGACCATCCATACCAAGATGGACCTTCAGTCTCATATGATGGAGGTTGAGTCCATCCGAGTGCATCACCTATTGGGTTCTCTTCCTCTTCGTACTCATGGACCGCGGAGGTTGTCGGGGGCATGGTCTTGTGACACCTGGTTTTGGAAATGAACCAAGCATGACGCATATGTGTGCCTAGGACGTTCAACATATATACACGAGTGCAATCACAGAATGATATACATAAAATTACCACATAACAAGATTAATTAAGCACTTTTATTACAAAATTCAGAATGTCATCAAATTATATAATGATTATTAACGATGGAATCACTAATACTACAGCGGAAATAACTAAATATGAGCTAAACGAAATAAGCAAGTTAAGCAAAGGGTAGCGCGGCTCCAAGCAATACCACAGGCAAAGCTGGCGGCAGACAGAGCCTAGAACTCCGCATAATCAACGCTATACTCACAAATCTGACCTGCAATTGTTGGTGGGGGAATAGCAAGGGTGAGTACATGTCGTACTCAGCAAGTGTGGTAAAGTATGACATGTAGCTGATACAAATGATGAATATAATAAAGGATAAGTGCTTCATAATACCAGTCCATATTTCATTACCATCATCCATATTCCAGATTTCTCATTACCATCAACCATATCCATTGCCATAAACCATAATACCATCCCATAACCAGTACCAAACCATCTCAATCCAAAACCCCTCTAGGCATGTAGGTCATCCAGGTGCTCTTAACCGGGAGCACGACTATCATGATAGTTTTAATACTCTGTAGAGTTTGTACTGATATACCCACGTGTTTGTGATTTCATCACCCGTCGGCGACTAAAAAACCTCCCTTATGCCAATTACACTTTATTTGGTGTATGGCCAAGAGGTCACAAAATAACCTTTACAAAGGGACTACTAGCATGTATGGACCCATTGAGGTCACACCGGTGGCGATGTCTCCAACTGAGCACATCTTCAACCAAGGACCCCCTCTTGTGCCATTCGGATCCCAGTGAGTCCTGCCACAAATCCAAAAACAAACTGACTCCCCTTCCCCAATGCGCCAAATGATCCTTGCAGTACTAGCAATACTCTAATTAATCAGCTATGATGCACCCATACTTGGCCTTGTGGTGGCATTGTTGTCCTGGCATATTCTCGCATGAACCAGTCCTTTGATCTAAAGCAAGCAACCACCCGGTCTTCCAACCCATCCACATATCAGGCTTGCTTAGATCACCCATTACAATATCATATTAACCAGTTCATATTAATCATAATCTCATTAATGCATAATTAAATGGTATAGTTGTTTTCCCATCCTAATTAATTAAGCAAAGCAAAGGTAAAAGTCCTTCCCGACTCTCTACCATGTATTCCAGATGACAAGGGTGGTTAAACAAAGCTAGTAAACTTCCTATCATAAGAATTCCCATCAAATTGACACAAGCATGCAATTTCACAAACAAAAAATTTATTGTAAAAACAGGATCAATATGTTCAAGGGCACTTGCCTTGCTCTTGGGCTTGGTTTGGGTCAAAGTCTTCAAATTCTTGGTGATGGATCCTCCGCAGCACCCTCTAGCGCAAATCCATCTAAACCCCACAATAAACATACAAGACAAGGATTACAATCAATAAGTGCACATATATTACTCAATATGTCATTACATGCATGATTAATGCAAATGCAAGGCAAAATAAGTTAATGAATTAGTATTAATGTTCACTAATCATTTACAATGGTTATTAACAAGTTTACACAAGTTTATTTTGATATTACATCAAATTGGAATTAGTTCATTATAAACGAATCTGGAGACCTAACAAGTCCGCTATTGGCTGGACTAGTCCAACCTACGCAGAACCAGCGAGTCAGGGTTTTCTAGATCGACATGAATTTTGAGAAACAGGGTTGAATTAATGTGAGAAAGAGGGAGTAGAAGGTATACCAGGTGTTTAAAACTCCAATGAATCAAGGGTTTTGGAGGCAACACTTGGATCTTGACGATCTAGGGATGAAGAGAACTTGATGGTAAATCGTTGATGAAGAACGCAAGGTTGATGGAGATCTTGGCCTCTTGATATTCTTTCATTTCCTCCTCTTCTTCTTCTTGCTTTGGATCTCCTTGTCCCTCCTTGGCGGCAGCTGTCCACGAGCTAGGGTGTGGGTGTGATTCAAAAGTGGCGAAGGGATGTGAAAGTAGGGTGTGGGTTTATTTATATAGGGGTGGAGGGCTAGGGTTTCAATGGAGGTCGGTTTTAGAGAGGGTGGAGGTTGGTGTGGGATCCCAGATGGGCTCCAAAAGAGTTAGACACGACATCCATAGGCCCACTTAAGGTAAAATCAAAAAAACAAGTCGTGGAACAAAAAATCAACTCAGAATCACGATCACCGGACAAGTCCATGCAAGGCCAAACAAGTCTGATATTAGTCAAAGAAAAATTGGATAATTTCGTGCCAAATCGGCAAGTCCAAGCTTAGTCAGAGAGGAAAACGGACAAGTCCGCTAGATATCGAACAAGTTCGGACAAGTCTAGGGACTTAGAGAAATTTCAAGGAATCGGGATACCAGACTAGTCCGCAATGGACCGGACAAGTCCGAAAATTGTACAGATACAAAACCGGACTAGTCCGCACGAAAACGGACTAGTCCGCACAAAAAATGGACAAGTCCACACTTCTCAGAACTTCTAAGTGTGGTTTTTCTTCTAGTCCATTTTAAACATGCTCATTTTATATGACTTAATGTTAATATAGGATCGTAGAGCACGTGTAAAGCTACCAGAGGGGGGGTGAATGGTAGATTAAAATTTTTAGCACAAGCAACGAAAACACCCCTTGGCAGAAAACTGATCTATCAAAGAAACCGTGTGTGCAACTAATCTAAACGTGTTCAACTGTGACAAAACTAGTATTGATTGTAGAGAATCAAGTCACGAAGACGTCACAACAAGAATCACGAAAATCTGTCGAGAGAAACTCAAGTTACGATCGAAAGATCGAACAAAGGTCAATCTGTCCTACCCGGGAAAAACAGTTTTGGAACACTGCAAAGAAACTCGTGTAGATCAGAAACTCCAAATCCAATGACCTTGAAATTTTCACAGATGATATAAAATTAAGTTGGGAAGACAAACCAAAAAGAATCACGTCAATGGGATCTGTAAAACTCGAGTTATGATAAAACCACCAAAGCAAGGTAGTGTTGTGCAGAAACTCGACGAGAAAGACTCGAAGAAAACAAGTCAGACGAACAAGGCACAAAAGCTCCTTTAGACTATTAATTTTATTGATCAAAAACATACAAGGAACAGCCCCAAAGTCGTTCACCACGAAATCTGGCCTCCCTTGCTTATATAACCAGCCCTTAGGCCAACCCAAACTTAACTAGGACTCTAATCCTACTCAATTCACGAATTGAAACATTCCATAATTGCTCAAGACTCTTCTATACGCAGATAGAAGCAATATTAATACATTAAAACACCTTAGGAACGTATCCCTCATTCCTAAAGCAACTCAAATTCGTGACCCACACAAAATCCTATCATAACCAACTCAAAACTTTCCATATTTGAGTCAAACACGACCCAACCGCAACCTGAGTCCATAACTTAGTTGGTTGGACCTTTCTGACCATTTTTTTACGTCCACTTCTCTTCATCACACCTCGGAACCATGAAGCCACAACCATGCACTCCTTGCACACGTGAAAACATCTTCCAATGACGTCCATGATACCTTCATATGCATTGTTCTTGACTCAAACATGCTGTGTGACCTTCCGATCAAATCGACCACAATTCCTCCCAAACTTGGTTGTTGAACCTCATCTTCTCCCTAAGACTAGTTCAATGGATCCCGTCACCAGTCATGTTTTGAACTCAAACAACACCTGCACATGAATAAACAACCGATACTTCCGAGCACAAGTCCTCGACTTGACTCTCGTTAGTTCCGAACCACAACACCTTACGTGAGCACCTCACATAAGTATGTTGCAAACCTTAGCAAAATATATCAACCATAACCACCAAAACACACCAAAAACTTAGTAAAAAAGAAATTTAAGTAAACTTTTTGTAATCCCAAAAAGCAAGTTCGAAACATTGCAATTTAAAAATAGAACCACTACGATCAAGCTCTGAACCTTGCCAAAGCTAACCGGACCTTGAACTGGAGCTTACCAAAGCTAGCAGGACCTATCGCTGGAGCTTACCAAAGCTAGTCGGACCTAGCGTCAGAGCTTACCAAAGCTAGTTGGTCCGAGCGCCAGAGCTTACCAAATCTAGCAGGACCTAGCGCTGAAGCTTACCAAAGCTAGACAGACCTAGCCACAGCAAGTCGGACCTTACCTTGGACCTTGCCGGTGCTACCCAAAACAAGTCGGACCTATCGTCAGACCTTGCTGGAGATCGGACCTAGATGATAAAGGTATTTTGTTACTATTCAAAACTTTAGCCAATGTATTCAGCACACATAGGTCTCACAGTTTACCATATTTAATGATGGATGCAGGGCATGATGCATGAAAATGAGGGTGTTACAAACCTACCCCCCTTAAAATGAATCTCGCCCTCGAGATTCGATGTAGAAGGATAGAGATAGGGAAAATCTTTCTTGAGATCATCTTTCAACTCCCATTTTTCCTCTGATTCTGTGTGGTGCTTCCATTGAACTTTATACCATCTAATAATCTTATTTTTTGTGACCCTCTCCTTGGCTTCCAAGATTTTGATCAGTTGCTCGGCATAAGTCAAATCTGCCTCTATTTCCAAATCTTCCATTGGCACTTGTTGTTCCGGCACTCTCAAGCACATCTTGAGCTGAGAAACATGAAATACATCATGAACATCTGATAAGTGAGCTGGTATCTCCAACTTATAT
The DNA here is from genome assembly GCA_036927565.1 of Tuctoria greenei. Taxonomy (NCBI): domain Eukaryota; kingdom Viridiplantae; phylum Streptophyta; class Magnoliopsida; order Poales; family Poaceae; genus Tuctoria; species Tuctoria greenei. Next base: position 54,487,501 of record JAYESD010000004.1, read on the forward strand.
GCTACTTCTCCTCTTTTTTCCAGAATCTTGAATGGTCCTATGTATGGAGGTGCTAGCTTGCCTCTTATGTTAAACCTCTTATGACCTCTCATTGGTGACACCTTGAGGTAAACAAAATCTCCCACTTCAAAGGCTAGTTTCCTTCTCCTATTGTCCGCATAGCCTTTTTGCCTTATTGAGCAGCCCTCTAGTACGAATAATCTGAACTTGTTTCTCAGCTTCTTGCAGCATGTCAGGTCCAAACACTTGATTTTCTCCTGTCTCATTCCATAACAAAGGTGTCCTACACTTCCTCTCATATAGTGCTCCATAGGGTGACATTTTCAAGCTTTCTTGGTAACTGTTGTTATATGAGAATTCCGCATACGGCAAGCTCCTGTCCCAACCTCCTCCATGCTTCAGGGCAAAAGCTCTTAACATATCCTCTAAAATCTGATTGGTCCTCTCAGTTTTTCCATCGGTTTCAGGGTGATATGCTGAGCTAAAATTCAACCTTGTTCCCAATACTTCATGCAACTTTTGCCAAAACCTGGAGGTAAATTGAGAACCTCTATCCGAGACTATTTTCTTCGGGACTCCCTGTCAACACACAATGTGCTCCATATATAGCTCTGCCAGCTTCGCATTGGTATAGGTGGTCTTGACAGGAACAAAATGAGCTGACTTGGTGAACCTATCCACAATAATCCAAATTGAGTCATAACCGGACTGGGTACGAGGTAAACCAACTATAAAGTCCGTCCCGATTTCTTCACACTCCGAAATCTTCAATGGCTGTAATAATCCGGTTGGCCTTTGATGTTCCGGCTTCACTCGTTAGCACACATCACACAACGCTACATATTCAGCTATGTCCTTTTTCATGCTATCCCACCAATAACATGTCTTCAAATACTTGTACATCTTTGTAGAACCGGGATGAATTGAGTATGGCGAGTCATGTGCCTCCTTCAATATTGTTTCTCGTATATGCTTCACATTAGGTACAACAATCCTCTTTCCAAGCCATAAAGTACCATGTTCATCCTCATCAAACCTGAATTCTTTTCCCTCTTTGGTCCTTTCCTTGATCTCTTGGATTTCCTCATCCTTTGTTTGTGCTTCTCGAATTTTTCCCTCCAAAGTCGGATTTAACTCCATTACCTCCATCTCATTCACAAATCCGAGATTCAATCGTTCAAACTCCTTACATAACTCAGATGTCTATTCTCGAACCGTAAGTTGGTGGCTTACTCCTTTCAGACTCAAAGCATCTGCCACTACATTCGCCTTCCCTGGATGATAGTTGATTCCGACATCATAATCCATGATGAGCTCCAACCATCTTCGTTGTCTCAAATTCAGGTCTGTTTGTGTGAAAATGTACTTGAGACTCTTATGACCTGTATAAATTTCACACCTACGACCAAGAATGTAATGTCTCCAAATCATCAAGGCATGTACCACGGCTGCAAGTTCAAGATCATGCGTTGGATAATTCTGCTCATGTTTCTTCAATTGTCTCGATGCATAGGCTACCACTTGACCTTCTCACATGAGCACACATCCAATTCCTTGTCCTGATGTGTCGCAATATATATCAAAAATTTTGCTTACATCCGGTAAAACCAAAACTGGGGCCGTGCTGAACCTTTTATTCAACTCCTTGAATCTTTCTTGACAAGCTTGAGTCCATTGGAAAGCTTTCTCTTCATTAGAAACTCCGTCATGGGCTTGGCTACCTTGGAAAGTCCTTGATGAATCAACGGTAATATCCAACCATTCCAAGAAAACTCCGGATCTCCTTTATATTTTGGGGGGTTCCCATTTCAACACGTCCCTCACTTTTCCGTGGTCGACCGATACTCCCCCTTCAGAGATGATATGGCCTAAAAATTACACTTCCCTCAACCAAAACAAGCACTTGCTGAATTTTGCGTATAATTAATGCTACCTCAATTTCTACAATGTGAGCCTCAAATGTTCCTCATGCTCCTCCTCGCTTCTCAAGTAGATCATAAGGTCATCAATGAACACCACAACAAATTTATCCAAGTACTCCATGAAGACCTTATTCATGAGGTACATAAAGTATGCAGGTGCATTTGTCAACCCAAAAGACATCACAGTGTACTCATAAGATCCATGCCGTGTTCGAAAAGCTGTTTTGGGTATATCTGACGGTCTTATCTACATTTGGAAGTAACCCGACCTCAAACCAATCTTGGAGAAAACATAAGCACCCTTCATCTGATCGAACAAATCCTCTATGCGGGGTAAAGTATACTTCTTTGTGAGACCTATGTGTGTTGAATACATTGGCGTGTAGTGAATACATTGGCTTTGATGATAAAAGTTCTGAAATTCTACTAAAACACCTTCTAAGCAAAGTCCGACTCTAGCTCCGAGCTTCTGCAAATTCCAACAATAGGACCGACTTGCTTTGTCAAGGTTCGACTTGTTTTTGGGTAGCTTCAGTGAGCTTTGTCTTTAGCTCCGGCATGTCTTTGATAGCTCCGGCATGTCTTTGTTAAGCTCCGATATGTTTTGCTATGTCCGACTTATGTTGGTTAGCTCTGACATGTTTTTCTAGATCCAACTTTTGGGTTGACGAGTTTTGACTAGTTCCAGTTAGCTCCAGCACTAGGTACGACTAGCTTTGGTAAGCTCCGGTGCAAGGCTCTACTAGTTTTGGTAAGCTCCGGCGCTAGGTTGTACTAGCTTTGGTAAGCTCCAGCTCAAGCTCCAGATAGCTTTGACAAGGTTCAAAGCTTGATCGTAGTGGTTCTGCTTTTACCTTGCAATGATTCATACTTCCTTTACATTTATGGAAAGGTTGCTTAGTATTCTTTTACTAAGTTTTTTGTGTGTTTTGATGGTTAAGGCAGATATCATTTTGCTATGATTTGCAACATGCTTATGTGAGGTGCTCACGTAAGATGTTGTAATTTCGGACTAACGGGAGTCAAGTCAAGGACTTGTGCTCGGAAGTATTGGTTTTTTATTCATTTGCAGGTGTTGCTTGAGTTCTAGACATGGCTGGTGACGGGATCCATTGAACTAGTCTTAGGGAGAAGATGAGGTTCAACAACAAAGTTCGGGAGGAATTGTGGTTGAGTTGATCTTGAGGTCGCGCAACATGTTTGAATCAAGAACAATGCATATTAAGGTATCGTGGACGTCATTGGAAGATGTTTGCACGTGTGCAAGGAGTGCATGGATGTGGCTGCGTGGTTCCAAGGCGTGATGAAGAGATGTGGACGGAAAGGTCTAACCGACTAGGTTATGGACTCAGGCTGCGGCTGAGTCGGGTTTGACTCAAATATGGAAAGATTTGAGTTGGTTACGATAGGATTTCGTGTGAGTCATGAATTTGAGTTGTTTTAGGAATGTGGGATACGTTCATAAGGTGTTTGGAAGTCTTAAGATTGCTTCTATCTGCGTATAGAAGAGTCCTAAGCAGTTATGGAAAGTTTTGATTCGTGATTTGTGTAGGATTAGAGTCCTAGTTGAGATTGGGTTGGCCTAAGGGCTGGTTATATAAGCAAGATGTAAAAGCCCGTTTTTCGGAAGAACAAAAACGCAAAAATGCGAACTTAAAAATTTTGAAAATAGACTTGGAAATCCAAACTCACATGAGCCATATGAGTTAAACTGTGTTCACTAAAAATAGGGACTTGTTAAAACTTTACATATAGAACATGGTTGCTGATGTGGAATGGAACTTAAGGTGAAGAATCCTTAATTTCCTTAAAGGAGAAAAGAAAACAAAATAGAGAGAAAGAAAAAGGAATTATTCCAACCCTAAAATGGGACATCCAAAAATATTCAAATCTCAGGCCGTAAATTTTTCCATGACATACTAATATTCCAATTAGACTCTCGGTAAAGTTTCAAAATTTTTGAAGCCCATTTCCCATTTATTGGACACGTACTGAGAGTTTAATCAACGTCGGCTTCAAATTTAAACTTTGTGCTCAACCTTGTCCAAATCAACTCCAAATTTTTCCTGGGGTCCCTTACGGTTCAAAAAGGTTAACTTCAAAGTTTCATGATTTTTGAACCTAATCTACTATATATTTTCTTGAGTCAAGTATCACCACTTAAATTCAAATTCAAATCTGAGTTCAAATTCAACTTGCTCAGTTTTGAAATCTGAATGCACCATAAAATTCTCCACATTTTATTTAGTCACTGGGCCAAATTTGACTATTTTTGAAGCATGTTTGCTAGCCCTATTGGAATTTTGGAAAGAAGAAGAGGGAAGTGGGGCCCACAGGTCATACTTATCCTCAGTACTAGGAAAAAATGGTTCCCACCTGGCAGGTCGGCACCGGTTTCCCCTCTCCTCCCCTGCCTCCACGCGACTGCATGCAGAGCCACCTCGACGTTCCTCTCCTGTCCTTATCACCGCGTCGGTTCCCGGCTGGTCCCTGCCGCGCCCCACTTCTGCTCCCCCGCCTCCGCGCACGCCCCTCCATCTCCCGGCTCTGCACGCCGCCAGCTGTCCACGGCGCCGCATCCCCCACGGCAACTCACGCCGCACCTCCTCCACGCCGGCTCGCGCGGCGCCCCGCCTCTCCTCTGGCGCCCTGGCCGCACCCATGTCCCTTGCCCCCGACTCCTCCCGTCGGTCGCGCCCCACATCGGCCGCCTCCTCGTCGCCCACGACACTCCCGACGGCGCGCTCACCGCCACCTCGTCTCCCGGCCACCGCTCGCCCTGTACCACGGCATCGCCATCCCGCCACCAGCGCCGCGCCGCCACCTCGCCTCCCAGCTCCGCCCGGCGCGCACCCTGCCGCCAGCGCCCGACTTCGCCCCCGCCAGCTCGCGCGTCCGCCGGGTCCGCGCGCCGCCTCCTCGTCGCCCTGGCGCTCAGCCCGCGACCCTGCGTCCCGGTCGCCGCTCATGGCACCGCCGACCGTGCTTCTCTCCAGCGCTCCTCGCCTGACCACCGGGCCGCGCGACGCCCTAGCACCGCCAGCCTCTGGGTCGTCCCCGCGCTCGACCGCCCCAGCTCGCCTCTGCCCAGCAACCACGACCGCCTGCTCCTTCCGTTGGCCGCCCGCTCGCTACTCCCTGGCCACGGTTCGTGCCCCGCACCGGAGCTGCGCCCGCACCACAGCCCTACTGTCACCCCCGACTTCCCTGCTCATGTCGCGCCCGTGTCGGCGATGCTCACCCACCCTCGTTGCTATCCAACACCTCAACCGGTGGTCGACACCCGGCATCGTCGCCCCGTTCCGCGCCATGTCTATGTTCTGGAAGCAAGACGAATGATTGGTGTGATGAAGGATGTGCAGGAACACGTCGTTGACACAACGGCGACGACAATTGGCTCAAGGTTAGCTCTGATTTGTGCAAAGGTTAGTTGGGACAGAGCTGCAGCCTAGGTGTTCGATGAAATGTTCAAGAGGAAAGAACCAACTTTGTTGATGTGTAGAACTGGTCTGTGATGCAGGGGTAGAATGAGGTTGAAACCGACAAGCCCAAGTGCCAAGATACCCTTTGAATGGTGATGAAGCGACAGAAATCAAGTACACACCCAAGATGTTCGGCGAAATGCCTACAAGGTGAGCCTTGCACTGAAATATCTTGCTTGACGTCACCGACATCCGTTCGTTGTGATCGCTAAGGTTACTCATGTGTTGTCAAGTCGTACGTCCAGTTTCTGCATTGATATCATTCCTATAGGAGTCCCCAAGTTGACCTTCTTTGTCTTTTGGATCACGTTAACTTGTCCGTGCGTGCTCGTGATGCTCCACCATGAGTCGCGTCGACATCGTTGACCATATGACATCGTCGGGACGTTCCGAGCCATCATCGTGTCCTGGCATCGAGATGAAGGATGCCTGTAACGTACATGATGCTGAAACACAACCACGACACAACGGTCGACAGTCGTTTAGCCAAATTAGGGTTTGGTCAAGGCGAGACTCGTCGAGTCCTAGGTGTAGCCTAGATGCTCGATGAAATGCCTTCTAGGTCAAACCAAGTGGTTCGGTGATCACCGATGACTTGGAGTAGAGGTATGCAATAACGTTGCGACCAACAAGGAGAACTAGACCAAGGGGGACCTTGGATAAGAGTTCCTTGGTTGTGTCGAGGATGTTCCGTAGCCGATCACAGGATTGGTTAACTTGGTGTACCACTTCATCGACGACAGGTTCGTCGAGTTGCTTATCAACAACCGAGTCGACATCACTAGCCTTAAGACTTACAAGGTGGTGTTCGGGATTCCGCTCACCCCATTGACGAGTCTGGGTCGATGTGGACCTCGCTAATCCGATCTTCCCGTGATGGCAAAGCATGACCGTCACGACAAGGTCTCGCATCATGTTCGAGTTCTAGGAGTTCACCGAGCTCATCTGGACAATCTTGCAAAGGACACTGCAATCGTGTCACGTAAGCACTTGAACGATGCTCGAGAAGCTTGCCGTAGAAACTACTTAATCTAAAGGTCATTTGAATGTTGTCTCGGTATTCACGTCAGGTTAACAAGGCTCGTTATGATGTCTTAAGTCCAAAGAATGTTGACCTCACTTCACTCCCAAGTGTCGCAGGGTTTCATCCTGGTTCATCCTTATCAGGACCCTGCGATCACACTTGTCACGTAATTAGGTTTACTCCTTAATGAGTTTGTGTAACTTCATTGGTCGACTTCTAAGTCACAACCTCTTGTTGCACAGTTCACTCATGCCTTAAGCTTTCAATGCTCCACCTTGACTCTTAGGTCATCCTTACCCTACCAGTCCAACACTTTCACACCATTCAGCTGTATCATCCTTGAGTGGCATAGCGTCGAGTGTTGAGTGCCAAGTTGCAATGTGTGCTTACATTGCACATTTCAATTCACATCTCGATACTACTATGACCACTTGACTTCATCCTTTGTTCATTCACACAACAAAGGCATATCTGTCCTTCCTAGTCGAACTCCTCATTCTTAGAGTTTACACAACCCCGTGGAGTCTTTTCTTAAATTACTTAATTACTTAATTACTTATATGCATATCATGTCGATAGGAAACGTGATGGTAGGTGATCGACGAGGAGCTTCACTTGGAGGAGAAGGCCGAGGTGTTTCCACTGAGGTTCCATGGCAGGTTCTCCAGAGGAAGATCAAGCCCTAACAATTGACATTTGTTCAGTCGCAAACTAAGGCAAGCCCCGGTTTGCATTTAAGTCGTTTATAAACTTTTGCTTTATCACTATGATGAGTAGTATATGAATTGTGCATTACGTTTAGGGTGAATGATACTCCACATGCATGACCAAAAATCCCAGGGTTTATTTGGCACGAGTTACAGTTTAACCTGTAGTAACTGCTTTGCTAATGCATAGGAAATCCGGTAGAAGTCGAGTAGTTGGAATCTACTCGCGAGAGATGTATCTCACAGGATTGGTTGAATAGAAAATGGCTTAATATAATGAAATTGAGACCGGGTAGGGAATGGATAGGAAGCGGCGAGAATTGAGTCTCGGTCGCATAGCCCTGCCTGTGTCGATTAAGGCCCATCCGTATGCAGCCCCTTCGGACAAGCTTGAATTGTACCGGCAATATAATGGACATATGGAATCCAATAAACTGATGTAACTTGATAACTGGGATGTTGAGACCCATTAACTCACCATCGATAGGGGTGGGTTGAGGACAGTAAGGTGTAAATCGGTCGGCGGACACATGAGGTGTTCCGTGCGGAGACCTTCTGTTTGCGGAGGTGAGACGGGCTCAGCATTTGAGTTTCTTGTGAAAGGTGGCCATATACGCCTAGTACTAAAGTGTTATGTAGGTACAGGTGTGCTCGCTGACACTTCCGAACGATGTATGTGTCGTGTTGTCCGGGTGTGTTCTGATTGCAATCACTGTCCCTCGCAGTAATAGAGTACCACTTGTTCACTGAGCGGTGACGTAGTAAATACTAAAGAAGTCAGAAAAATCATATGGTATTGAATTATAATTACTTTGCAACCTTGTATGATTTAGAGATAGTATAATTAAAAGTTTATAGTTTCCCCATACTTTAGCTGTAATAGCATTATGTGCTTTGGGCATGTCATATCATCGGTAAAGCGTTTCTTGTTTGATTGTGGAGCCCATGATGTGCTGTGCTCAGAGAATGTTATTTGCTACTTAAAACTTGATTATAAGGATCCACTTGTAGGCGAGTCATTTATGCTATTCCTTACCTATGTTTAGTGTCCCCTTGCATCTGTCTAGTGAGACGGTTAAGTCTTGCTGAGCCTTATGCTCACGTTTGCGCTTTAACGATTTTTGCAGGTATTAGTTTTATTTCTGCTGTTCAGGTTGTACATGAGACTCGAGGTGTCGAGATAAATCTCATGTGAGCCACGCCGCTGCTGTATGTTCTTCGTATTGCTAGTGAGAATCGTCCTAGGGCATGGACGTCTTCTCTCCTGCTTAGTTAGGTGAGATTATGAGTATGTATTTTCCGCTGCGTGTGTACTTCTTTTGTACACTCTTTTGTAAACTCTTCTTATTATGAAATGAAAACTTTATATGTTTTGGTATCCTTTTTGTGTGTGCTGTTAGGTGCCGCATCGCACGGTACCACCCAATGAGATCCTCGGATGTGTGGACTCCGGTCCCCACAGACATGGTATCAGAGCTTCATTGGGAATAGCACGCTCGAAAAGAGCCTATTTTCGAAACTCCGAAGTAGTCGAGTGAGGTTTAGCTATATGCCCATTAAGGACTATTACTAGTATAAGTTATAAAGGTGGTGAACTAACTTGTTATATTATTCTGTAACGACGATCTGTCTTCAAGGTAAGAGGTAAGGTACGCCGCCGAGAGCGGATCAATCTCGGTAAACTCTGCGTACGAGATATGGTATGTGAAATTTCCGTGGCTTAGCACGGAAAGTCAATATGAGTCTCTGAAACTTTCCATGTTTCTGAGAACATATGACACGCGGTACCCCAGAGTGACACAAAATTAGTGGGAGCCCCCGTCGGGTGGTGTATAACCCGATAGTATGCATCTCTAGAACTATTCATGTTCTACGAGATCATGCGAAACACGTATGCCCGAGCGTGTATAAGCCGGTTCGTACGGGAGTCTTTGCTGTACAGACGTATTTACAGCCATGTACCTCGAGACATGACCTCGCTCGAGGGCGACTCACACCAGAGTCGTATGCATTTACTTTCATATATATTATTGTGACTGCCTGTCGTGTTTCCCCGTGCCGCCCTTGAGGTGTGAAGGTGTGAAAGGGGATTGTTTGTCTTCTGCAGGTACACTAACTTCGGTAGCGACCCGTGTAGAATACGTTTGCGAGTGATCGATATTAGGACCACCTATAGACGTATCCGGATGTACCGGGTTAGACTTTTCTTTTGGTAAGGCACGTAGTACCGTCAGTATCACAATTGATACTTTGACCATCCCCCACGAGAGAAATGGCTTCATATTCATATTAAGTCCAAGTATCAGTTGCTGATATCTCGTGGACGAAGTAAAATGTTTCTTTTCAAGAGTAGGTGAACCAAAGTCCTTTGCTCCTGGCGAGAGTTTAGCTCGACTTCGCCGGAGTAAGACTTTGGTTAAGTTTGAAGATCCATAGTGATATGCTATGGATAAGAAGGTCGTCAAGTCTCTTCTAAGATTCCATTTGGTTCTAAAGGAAATGATTAGTTGTGAATCAAGTTCTAGCCATCGGACTTGAGTTTTGAGCTAAGTTTCAAAATTTGAGTTTGTTCCCAAATTCTTGTGTTTCTAAGCCGGTGAGTTCTGTTTTCGAACAGAATTGACCTGACTTTGAAATTCCATATCTCTTCAACCTGGAGGGCTTTGGAGGCAAGTGAATACTTTTTGAAAAGCTTTTGGAGTCTTCTAATAGTTTCCTATTGACCTCCAAGCCAAAAGATGCTTTTATGATGATGAAAATGCACCATTATCACAGCAGCTGCTGTTCTGAAACTACACGGACCAGCATCCGAATTTTTGTCATATTTCCTTGGAGAAAGCTCTTCTATTCCATTATGATACATTTCTGGAAAGTGGAAGAGCTATTCTACAACTTTGTTATTCAGTGATACCTCAAAATCAGTTTAAAACTAATTAAAAACAGAGTTGAAGATAGTACATGTATATCGATGCTATCTGAAACAGCCAGAAAAATTTTGAATTTTAAATAGCCATAAATGTTAAACTAAAATTTGCAACCTATGCATGTTTATACATGTATGGAAAACTTAGAGAGTCCTCTACAACATTTCTATAGAACTTCAGAGCGGAATCCATCTCTAACATACTCAAAATTTCAGATTTCTAGATGTTAGCTGAAGTTCAGTACCCCGGACTAGTCCGCACCTAAGCAACGGACAAGTCCGATGTTAGCTGAACAAAACCCTAATTTTCTTCAACTCAATGCCTTTCCTTGCTACCAATCCTTATCTATGTCATGTCTAACCTTCTTGTAAGGACAATGTCGAGCTCAAACGATGACATCTCTGACTCCGAGGCTGAAATGGATCAAGAGACCTTGCCTCGTGTTTCGACAGGCCAAGCCAATAAAAGACAAGATCGTACCACTGACCCCTCGCCCACTCCACCTAGGGTGCATCGAAAGGTTCCCACCAGGAAGCCTGCTTCGAGAGCACAAGCTGTGGTTGTCCTAGTTTGGCGGCTCCATGGCAAACTAAGGGAAAAGGCAAAGGAATTGCCTACGGCCTCATTGGCCCCCTTGAGATGACTGCTCCAAGACGGGGAAATAGGGACACCATAAAAGAAAATTTCAATGGCAAAGGGAGTCATGTGGCTTGGAAACTGAGTAAGATTGATGCCTATGGCAATGGCAAGAAGGCACTTGATCCAAGATTTTGGAGTCACTTTCATGCGGACTACTGCAGCTCCGTGTACCTACAGATGAAACCCTAGTAGTCCGCAACCAATGGATTGACTAGAGCCATTTTGAAAGAAAAAGTTGTAGTGCTTTTGATGAAGTGGTAGAGGCTGTAGAGAGGCATGGTTTAAAGGACCTGTTTGCTTTCAGATATAATGGGAATGATGAAGTCATTGCTCAAATCTATGCAGCTTGCTATTTTGCCAGCGATGGAGAGGAGAGGGTGACTTGGATGACTCATGGATCCAAGTACAGAGTCACATATGATGAGTTTGCGAGGCTGCTGCATTTAGAGAACATCGACAGCAATGCAATTGTGATTCACAATATTGGTGTTCTGGAGAAGGACAAGATGGACTTTCTCTATGACACCCGACTCAAGTACAATCGTCCCTCAATCAAGAACATGAAGCCCTTCTTCGTGGTTCTCAATAGAGTGCTCCTGAAGACCATTGCTCCAAAAGATGGAGATGCACGGAGTGTCCAAGGTTACTTGAGAACTTTGATGAAAGTGATTAGCAAGAATAGAAAGTTTGACATCTTTGACTACATCAGGAATGACATGGTGAACATCTCCTGCACACCAAACCGCTCCTATGGCTATGCTCCATATTTGATGTTCATGATAAAAAAAAAGTCACAGAAATTGAGTTTATGAAAGATGACAAGCATACTGCTCTAAGGCCCCAGAAGCCTCCCCAAGCCACTCTCCCATCTGCTCCCTCACCTGTTTCAACTGAAGAACACCTGGGGAGAGCTCAAAGAGATGCAAGGCCTTGCTCTAGCACTAGGGCTCCTCCTCACAAATGGTCTCCTAGTGGGATTATGAAGTACCTGACTGCTATTTTTGGCTCTTTTTGGAAAACTGAAGTGAAGCTCCACAAGTTGAACAAGGCAAGGAAAGAGGACATGAGGTACATGAAGCAAAATGTAAAAGCCATATGCTAGAAGCTGGAGACTGAGCCTGTTGGATCTCCAGTTATCTCCGAGGACTCAGCTTCTAAATTCTCGGAACTTCCACCTCTTTCTCCTTCTGAACTTGCCTATTTTGGCATTGGGGGCATGACGAGTGGTTCTCATCCTCATTCTACTCAGCCTGAAGATGAAGATGACGAAACGACCGACAATACGGAGTGAGCCTGGGATGACGTTTAGATCCCTCCTCTCCTTCTTTTTGGTGCCTTGATGCCAAAGGGGGGGAGATTGAGGGGGAGTCTTAGGTCCTAGCAGTAGGTTGAGAGATGAGAGCTCTATTTGTGTTTCTTTTGGTGCTGTAAAACTTTCATTATGTTTGTGGTAATGCTTTGTTATATGTTTATGCTCTGAAATTTCTCACATACTTGATAATCTTGATATTGTTATGATTATGCCATTTACCTCATTCTCATCACGATTATTTTTCACACACACATAGTTTGCACCCCACCATAATGAGTGCACATATATCATATGTCTACCTTGCCTATTTTTCTCAAAGTTCATATGTGCACACTTTATGAAAATCTGAATTTTTATCATGTGTGTGTAATCTCAATTCGTAGTCATCAATCACCAGAAAGGGGGAGATTGAAAGTGCATCTAGGCACCCCTTGTGGGTTTTGGTTGACTTATGACAAACAAATGAGATCCTAACAAAATTGTTGAGATGAGCGCAAGTTTTTAAAGAAAATTAGGAGGAAAGCTCAAAAAGAAAGGAGAATGAGGAATTTAAAGGGAAAAATAGCTGAAAAGATTAGATCATTGTGCATGGAGTGTGTCGGAGAAACACACCCCAAGAACTTAAGCAAAAGCAATCTCATACATTGCACAATTCACAGGAAAACTGGACTAGTCCGATATGACCACGGACTAGTCCGATATCTCTCTGACTAAGGTCGGACTAGTCCCTCCGTAGTCCTGACTAGTCCTCAGCACTTCACACTTGCACAACATCGGACAAGTCCGATATCACCACGGAGTAGTCCGATATCTTTTTGACTAAAAACGGACAAGTCCGCCCCAGTGCAGACATGTCCTCAGGACCTCACACTTTACACAGAAAACGGACAAGTCCGATATCATCACGGACTAGCCCGAAAACTCTCTGACTAAAATCGGACAAGTCTTCCAACTGTGGACTTGTCCTCAATTCTACATGAGGTTCGCCACTCCAAACTAGTCCGATATGAGCCAGACTAGTCCGAACACTTCTAGAGACCAAATTCGACTAGTCCGCTCATTTTCGGACACGTCTGATATATCAGAACACTTAGGGTTTTCCACACACTGCACATTGGACTAGTCCGGAGTCCACCACAGACTAGTCCGAACATCGCAAACCCTAACAGTAACATTTGGAAACTCTAGTATAAATAGAGGTGTATGGCCCTACAACCAACACTCTCGACCCCCTGTGCCGTCACACCTTCCAAGAGCCCAAAATACACATCTTTCGACACATTCTAACCCTAGAAATATTAAATCTTTGAGGGTTAGCATTGATCAAAAAGAGAGACTTGTTCCACACGATCTTGAGCTCTTGGGTTTGATTCACTCGCACACTCTTGTTGTTTATTGCATATATTTCGATTGCGTTTGGTGGTGTTCATCATTGTAAATCTTGGGGAGCCCCCAACTTGTGAGAAGGCCCCTTGAACAAGGTTATTTGGCCCTTTGTGATTAGTGGAAGAGAATCGGCCTCCGTGGCGATTCAACGAGGGTTGGGTTGGTGAAGACCCGATCCTACGTGGACTCCTTAATGTGGATGTAGGTTTCCTTTGTGCGAATCGAACCACGGGATAAAATTGTTTCTTGCACCTTTTGTTCTTATTGTTCATCACATTCTAGGGTTTAATTGATCTTGTGTAACTTACGTTGAAACATTGATATTAAAGTTAATATTTGGCACACCTTGTTTTACTGTCGTAATACATTCATGTTTCAAATTACTTTCTGCTGCATATAGTACTAGAAGTGAAATCATTGATCAAATTTGATCATTCTAGTCCACGCATACTAGACTAGTTCGATCTCTCTGTATTTGATCGATTTGTTAAGTGTTTCAGGATCCAACATAAGTTCAAAAAGCCTATTCACCCCCCCCCCCCCCCCACTAGGCTACATTCAGTCGGCCGACCTGGTCCTGGCTCTAAACGGCCAGTTCTTCCTCCAGGTGACTGACAGGTGTGTCCCATTCCATGATATGGATGCTACATCGTTGGATGGCCTCGGATACTTCTGTTTGTGGGCCATAAGATCCATGTGGTTCCATGTGGCATCACCTGATTGGCTGGAATGACATTTTATAGGATCCATCCCCTTGTTTCACTTCAATTCTGCATAGAATCCCTACATGCACTACTTTCTCCTAGGACAAGTGGAAATAGGTTAAATAGAAAGGTGATGTTCGCAAGAAATGACAATTACTCCACGTAACTGAGTTATATTGATGGATGAAATTGGTATATAACAGCTGTCAACAAACTCCCCCAAGCTTATCCTTTGCTCGTCCCGAGCAATGTCAAGACTTTAGGTTGATGATCAGGGGTTGCTACTATATTATATTTTTCAAAAGTACCATGTGCACAACAAAATAATTTTCCTATTATTGCAAAAATTGGCATGGTACTTCACCCATCTTATGTCATTATGGATCTTATGCCATCTCCTATTCATGGGTGGTTGAAAGATATAGCAGCAAATGGAGCACATATACCCAAGAAGTCAAGTTCCACCAAAATACCGGAGAGTTCAATTAAGATTTTAAGTATCTCAATTTGATTATCTTAAGTCTCTCCTTTGTGTTTATTGGAAATAAATCCTCACCAAGGCATTTTGCCTAAATTCATCCTACCTTTACATAAGGCTTGTATGTGGAGCTTGGTAGGGAATATAGTAGGCATATTTGCAACACATAGTATTGCTAAGTCAAAAAAGCAAGCCTTTGGAAAAATCAATTCAAGAAATTTTGATACAAGACTTGTGCATGTGTGATGGAATGTAGTGGATGTGGCTATTGAGATGACATTTGAGTGGACTCTCTTATTTTGCAGGGATGAAACATGTCTATTTTTTTTCTTTTTTTTCTCATGATTATGATGTAAGCATGCATTTTTTTCTTGTAGCCATGTCTTCTACTACCTTTTTATGCAATGGATTTTGGAGAGAGTACTAAGCATGAATGATATGGAGTTTCTCTTTTTGTTGTGGAATAGTGGTATGGTGGGAATTTGCTTACTTCTACTGTAGAAGTATAGCATGTGGAAGTGAAGTCTTGAATTCAAAAAGTAAGGAATGAAATCTCACATAGGTCTATACTAGTTTGACAAAGGACAAGGTGAAGACAAATAGCATATGCATAAGGTCTATCAATGTAATGTATCATATGGCTTTGGTGGGTATTTCCAATCAAATGAGGATAACTTAAATCTTTTTATAATTTTTTCGGAAATCTAAGTTTTACAATCAAATTAGGAATAGCAGCCCTATCACTATATCATATCTCACAACAACTTAGAATGGATTAATCTTTTGCTACCCACAATTTCCTAATCAAGGCAAAAGCAATTTTAGCAAATGCGAACAACATGTTGGAGAGTAGTAAAGTTGTAATCTAGGAACTTAGGAAAATCAAAACAGAGAAAGTATTCATCATTTCATCTATGTGAATTCCAAGTAATTCTTACCGCACACCATTTATCTTATTGAAAGCAAATCTATCCTATTTTTTTATTATTTTATAGATGCAAGGTGGATGATGGGTATGTGGAAATTAAATATGCAAAAAGGGTCGATACAGTTTACCTCATGTGGGGGTCCTCCTCCAGGCTTGTTCTTCATTCACCTCCATGATGAGGGTTGAACCATTGATGATGGAAGTATGCCTCGAGATCGGCTTGTTGTTGTTGTTGTAGCATGGAGTTGAAGTTGATGAATTGAGCGCCCATGTGTTGTTGCCAGTCTTGGGTACCTTGGAGGGTGTTGTAGATGTCACCCGTTCTCACTTCAAGATCTTCCATATGTCTAGTGAGATCTGTCATTCCTTGGCTATAGTCACGATGACTTCTAGCCGAAGAGGAACAACATCTTCTCATGGACATTGGAGGCAAGCTGCTAGAGCTTGAAGTGGATAGGGGTGGCTCCTATGTGGCACCTGACCATCCATACCAAGATGGACCTTCGGTCTCATATGATGGAGGTTGAGTCCATCCGGGTGCATCACGTATTGGGTTCTCTTCCTCTTCGTACTCATGGACCGCGTAGGTTGTCGGGGGCATGGTCGTGTGACACCTGGTTCTGGAAATGAACCAAGCATGATGCATATGTGTGCCCAGGACGTTCAACATATATACACGAGTGCAATCACAGAATGATATACATAAAATTACCACATAACAAGATTAATTAAGCACTTTTATTACAAAATTCAGAATGTCATCAAATTATAGCTCTAATGATTATTAATGATGGAATCACTAATACTACAGCGGGAATAACTAAATATGAGCTAAACGAAATAAGCAAGTTAAGCAAAGGGTAGCGCGCCTCCAAGCAATACCACAGGCAAAGCTGGCGGCAGACACAGCCTAGAACTCCGCATAATCAACGCTATACTCACAAATCTGACCTGCAATTGTTGGTGGGGGAATAGCAAGGGTGAGTACATGTCGTACTCAGCAAGTGTGGTAAAGTATGACATCTAGCTGATACAAATGATGAATATAATAACGGATAAGTGCTTCATAATACCAGTCCATATTTCATTACCATCATCCATATTCCAGATTTCTCATTACCATCAACCATATCCATTGCCATAAACCATAATACCATCCCATAACCAGTACCAAACCATCTCAATCCAAAACCCCTCTAGTCATGTAGGTCATCCAGGTGCTCTTAACCGGGAGCACGACTATCATGATAGTTTTAATACACTGTAGAGTTTGTACCGATATACACACGTGTTTGTGATTTCATCACCCGTCGGCGACTAAAAAACCTCCCTTATGCCAATTACACTTTATTTGGTGTATGGCCAAGAGGTCACAAAATAGCCTTTACAAAGGGACTACTAGCATGTATGGACCCATTGAGGTTTCACCGGTGGCGATGCCTCCAACTGAGCACATCTTCAACCAAGGACCCCCTCTTGTGCCATTCGGATCCCAGTGAGTCCTGCCACAAATCCAAAAACAATCTGACTCCCCTTCCCCAATGCGCCAAATGATCCTTGCAGTACTAGCAATACTCTAATTAATCAGCTATGATGCACCCATACTTGGCCTCGTGGTGGCTTTGTTGTCCTGGCATATTCTCGCATGAACCAGTCCTTCGATCTAAAGCAAGCAACCACCCGGTCTTCCAACCCATCCACATATCAGGCTTGCTTAGATCACCCATTACCATATCATATTAACCAGTTCATATTAGTCATAATCTCATTAATGCATAATTAAATGGTATAGTTGTTTTCCCATCCCAATTAATTAAGCGGGGCAAAGGTAAAATGTCCTTCCCGACTCTTACAATGTATTCCAGATGACAAGGGTGGTTAAACAAAGCTAGTAAACTTCCTATCATAAGAATTCCCATCAAATTGACACAAGCATGCAGTTTCACAAACAAAACATTTATTGTAAAAACAGGATCAATATGTTCAAGGGCACTTGCCTTACTCTTGGGCTTGGTTTGGGTCAAAGTCTTCAAATTCTTGGTGCTGGATCCTCCGCAGCACCCTCTAGCGCAAATCCATCTAAACCCCACAATAAACATACAAGACAAGGATTACAATCAATAAGTGCACATATATTACTCAATATGTCATTACATGCATGATTAATGCAAATACAAAGCAAAATAAGTTAATGAATTAGTATTAATGTTCACTAATCATTTACAATGGTTATTAACAAGTTTACACAAGTTTACTTTGATATTACATCAAATTGGAATTAGTTCATTATAAACGAATCTGGAGACCTAACAAGTCCGCTGTTGGCTGGACTAGTCCAACCTACGCAGAACCAGCGAGTCAGGGTTTTCTAGATCGACATGAATTTGGAGAAACAGGGTTGAATTAATGTGATAAAGAGGGAGTAGAAGGTATACCAGGTGTTTAAAACTCCAATGAATCAAGGGTTTTGGAGGCAACACTTGGATCTTGACGATCTAGGGATGAAGAGAACTTGATGGTAAATCGTTGATGAAGAACGCAAGGTTGATGGAGATCTTGGCCTCTTGATATTCTTTCATTTCCTCCTCTTCTTCTTCTTGCTTTGGATCTCCTTGTCCCTCCTTGGCGGCAGCTGTCCACGAGCTAGGGTGTGGGTGTGATTCAAAAGTGGCGAAGGGATGCGAAAGTAGGGTGTGGGTTTATTTATATAGGGGTGGAGGGCTAGGGTTTCAATGGAGGTCGGTTTTAGAGAGGGTGGAGGCTGGTGTGGGGTCCCAGATGGGCTCCAAAAGAGTTAGACACAACATCCATAGGCCCACTTAAGGTAAAATCAAAAAAACAAGTCGTGGAACAAAAAAATCAACTCAGAATCGCGATCACCGGACAAGTCCATGCAAGGCCAAACAAGTCTGATATTAGTCAAAGAAAAATTGGATAATTCTGTGGCAAATTGGCAAGTCCAAGCTTAGTCAGAGAGGAAAACGGATAAGTCCGCTAGATATCGAACAAGTCCAGACAAGTCTAGGGACTTGGAGAAATTTTAAGGAATCGGTATACCACACTAGTCCGCAATGGACCGGACAAGTCCGAAAATTGTACAGATACACAACCGGACTAGTCCGCACGAAAACGGACTAGTTCGCACAAAAAATGGACAAGTCCACACTTCTTAGAACTTCTAAGTGTGGTTTTTCTTCTAATCCATTTTAAACTTGCTCATTTTATATGACTTAATGTTAATATAGGATCGTAGAGCACGTGTAAAGCTACCAGAGGGGGGATGAATGGTAGATTAAAATTTTTAGCACAAGCAACGAAAACATCCCTTGGCAGAAAACCGATCTATCAAAGAAACCATGTGTGCAACTAATCTAAACATGTTCAACTGTGACAAAATTAGTATTGATTGTAGAGAATCAAGCCACGAAGACGTCACAACAAGAATCACGAAAATCTATCGAGAGAAACTCAAGTTACGATCGAAAGATCGAACAAAGGTCAATCTGTCCTACCTGGGAAAAACAGTTTTGGAACACTGCAGAGAAACTCGTGTAGATCAGAAACTCCAAATCCAATGACCTTGAAATTTTCACAGATGATATAAAATTAAGTTGGGAAGACAAACCAAAAAGAATCACGTCAATGGGATCTGTAAAACTCGAGTTATGATAAAACCACCAAAGCAAGGTAGTGCTGTGCAGAAACTCGACGAGAAAGACTCGAAGAAAACTTAGACTATTAATTTTATTGATCAAAAACTTACAAGGAACAGCCCCAAAGTTGTTCACCACGAAATCTGGCCTCCCTTGCTTATATAACCAGCCCTTAGGCCAACCCAAACATAACTAGGACTCTAATCCTACTCAATTCACGAATTGAAACATTGCATAATTGCTCAAGACTCTTCTATACGCAGATAGAAGCAATATTAATACATTAAAACACCTTAGGAACGTATCCCACATTCCTAAAGCAACTCAAATTCGTGATCCACACAAAATCCTATCATAACCAACTCAAAACTTTCCATATTTGAGTCAAACACGACTCAACCGCAACCTGAGTCCATAACTTAGTTGGTTGGACCTTTCTGACCATTTTTTACGTCCACTTCTCTTCATCACACCTCAGAACCATGAAGCCACAACCATGCACTCCTTGCACACGTGAAAACATCTTCCAATGACATCCATGATACCTTCATATGCATTGTTCTTGACTCAAACATGCTGTGTGACCTTCCAATCAAATCGACCACAATTCCTCCCAAACTTGGTTGTTGAACCTCATCTTCTCCCTAAGACTAGATCAATGGATCCCGTCACCAGTCATGTCTTGAACTCAAGCAACATCTGCACATGAATAAACAACCGATACTTCCGAGCACAAGTCCTCGACTTGACTCTCGTTAGTTCCGAACCACAACACCTTACGTGAGCACCTCACATAAGTATGTTGCAAACCTTAGCAAAATATATCAACCATAACCACCAAAACACACCAAAAACTTAGTAAAAAAGAAATTTAAGTAAACTTTTTGTAATCCCAAAAAGCAAGTTCGAAACATTGCAATTTAAAAATAGAACCACTACGATCAAGCTCTAAACCTTGCCAAAGCTAACTGGACCTTGAACTGGAGCTTACCAAAGCTAGCAGGACCTATCGCTGGAGCTTACCAAAGCTAGTCGGACCTAGCGTCAGAGCTTACCAAAGCTAGTCGGTCCTAGCGCCAGAGCTTACCAAATCTAGCAGGACCTAGCGCCGAAGCTTACCAAAGCTAGACAGACCTAGCCACACCAAGTCGGACCTTACCTTGGACCTTGCCGGTGCTACCCAAAACAAGTCGGACCTATTGTCAGACCTTGCTGGAGATCGGACCTAGATGATAAAGGTGTTTTGTTACTATTCAAAACTTTAGCCAATGTATTCAGCACACATAGGTCTCACAGTTTACCATATTTAATGATGGATGCAGGGCATGATGCATGAAAATGAGGGTGTTACAAACCTACCCCCCTTAAAATGAATCTTGCCCTCGAGATTCGATGTAGAAGGATAGAGATAGGGAAAATCTTTCTTGAGATCATCTTTCAGCTCCCATTTTTCCTCTGATTCTATGTGGTGCTTCCATTGAACTTTATACCATCTAATAATCTTGTTTCTTGTGACCCTCTCCTTGGCTTCCAAGATTTGGATCGGTTGCTCGACATAAGTCAAATCTGCCCCTATTTCCAAATCTTCCATTGGCACTTGTTGTTCCGGCACTCTCAAGCACTTCTTGAGCTGAGAAACATGAAAGACATCATGAACATCTGATAAGTGAGCTGGCATCTCCAACTTATATGCTACTTCTCCTCTTTTGTCCACAATCTTGAATGGTCCTATGTATCGAGGTGCTAGCTTGCCTCTTATGTTAAACCTCTTATGACCTCTCATTGGTGACACCTTGAGGTAAACTAAATCTCCCACTTCAAAGGCTAGTTTCCTTCTCCTATTGTCCGCATAGCCTTTTTGCCTTGATTGAGCAGCCCTCTAGTACGAATAATCTAAACTTATTTCTCAGCTTCTTGCAGCATGTTAGGTCCAAACACTTGATTTTCTCCTGTCTCATTCCATAACAAAGGTGTCCTGCACTTCCTCTCATATAGTGCTCCATAGGGTGACATTTTCAAGCTTTCTTGGTAACTGTTGTTATATGAGAATTCCGCATACGGCAAGCTCCTGTCCCAACCTCCTCCATGCTTCAGGGCAAAAGCTCTTAACATATCCTCTAAAATCTGATTGGTCCTCTCAGTTTTTCCATCGGTTTCAGGGTGATATGCTGAGCTAAAATTCAACCTTGTTCCCAATACTTCATGCAACTTTTGCCAAAACCTGGAGGTAAATTGAGAACCTCTATCCGAGACTATTTTCTTCGGGACTCCCTGTCAACACACAATGTGCTCCATATATAGCTCTGCCAGCTTCGCATTGGTATAGGTGGTCTTGACAGGAACAAAATGAGCTGACTTGGTTAACCTATCCACAATAATCCAAATTGAGTCATAACCGGACTGGGTACGAGGTAAACCAACTATAAAGTCCATCTCGATTTCTTCACACTTCCATTCCGAAATCTTCAATGGCTGTAATAATCCGGTTGGCCTTTGATGTTCCGGCTTCACTCGTTAGCACACATCACACAACGCTACATATTCAGCTATGTCCTTTTTCATGCTATCCCACCAATAACATGTCCTCAAATACTTGTACATCTTTGTAGAACCGGGATGAATTGAGTATGGCGAGTCATGTGCCTCCTTCAATATTGTTTCTCGTATATGCTTCACATTAGGTACAACAATCCTCTTTCCAAGCCATAAAGTACCATGTTCATCCTCATCAAACCTGAATTCTCTTCCCTCTTTGGTCCTTTCCTTGATCTCTTGGATTTCCTCATCCTTTGTTTGTGCTTCTCGAATTTTTTCCTCCAAAGACGGATTTAACTCCATTACCTCCATCTCATTCACAAATACGAGATTCAACCGTTCAAACTCCTTACATAACTCGGATGTCTATTCTCGAACCGTAAGTTGGTGGCTTACTCCTTTCGGACTCAAAGCATCTGCCACTACATTCGCCTTCCCTGGATGATAGTTGATTCTGACATCATAATCCATGATGAGCTCCAACCATCTTCGTTGTCTCAAATTCAGGTCCGTTTGTGTGAAAATATACTTGAGACTCTTATGATCCGTATAAATTTCACACCTACGACCAAGAATGTAATGTCTCCAAATCTTCAAGGCATGTACCACGGCTGCAAGTTCAAGATCATGTGTTGGATAATTCTGCTCATGTTTCTTCAATTTCTCGATGCATAGGCTACCACTTGACCTTCTCACATGAGCACACATCCAATTCCTTGTCCTGATGTGTCGCAATATATATCAAAAATTTTGCTTACATCCGGTAAAACCAAAACTGGGGCCGTGGTGAACTTTTTATTCAACTCCTTGAATCTTTCTTGACAAGCTTGAGTCCATTGGAAAGCTTTCTCTTCATTAGAAACTCCGTCATGGGCTTGGCTACCTTGGAAAAGTCCTTGATGAATCAACGGTAATATCCAGCCATTCCAAGAAAACTCCGGATCTCCTTTATATTTTGGGGGGTTCCCATTTCAACACGTCCCTCACTTTTCTGTGGTCGACCGATACTCCCCCTTCAGAGATGATATGGCCTAAAAATGACACTTCCCTCAACCAAAACAAGCACTTGCTGAATTTTGCGTATAATTAATGCTACCTCAATTTCTACAATGTGAGCCTCAAATGTTCCTCATGCTCCTCCTCGCTTCTCATGTAGATCATAAGGTCATCAATGAACACCACAACAAATTTATCCAAGTACTCCATGAAGACCTTATTCATGAGGTACATAAAGTATGCAGGTGCATTTGTCAACCCAAAAGACATCACAGTGTACTCATAAGATCCATACCGTGTTCGAAAAGCTGTTTTGGGTATATCTGACGGTCTTATCTACATTTGGAAGTAACCCGACCTCAAACCAATCTTGGAGAAAACATAAGCACCCTTCATCTGATCGAACAAATCCTCTATGCGGGGTAAAGTATACTTCTTTGTGAGACCTATGTGTGTTGAATACATTGACGTGTAGTGAATACATTGGCTTTGATGATAAAAGTTCTGAAATATTGCTAAAACACCTTCTAAGCAAAGTCTGACTCTAGCTCCGAGCTTCTGCAAGTTCCGACAATAGGTCCGACTTGCTTTGTCAAGGTTCGACTTGTTTTTAGGTAGCTTCAGTGAGCTTTTTCTTTAGCTCCGGCATGTCTTTGATAGCTCCGGCATGTCTTTGATAACTCTGGCATGTCTTTGTTAAGCTCCGATATGTTTTTCTATGTCCGACTTATGTTGGTTAGCTCTGACATGTTTTTCTAGATCCAACTTTTGGGTTGACAAGTTTTGACTAGTTCTAGTTAGCTCCAGCACTAGGTACGACTAGCTTTGGTAAGCTCCGGTGCAAGGCTCTACTAGTTTTGGTAAGCTCCGGTGCTAGGTTGTACTAGCTTTGGTAAGCTCCAGCTCAAGCTCCAGATAGCTTTGACAAGGTTCAAAGCTTGATCGTAGTGGTTCTGCTTTTACCTTGCAATGATTCATACTTCCTTTACATTTATGGAAAGGTTGCTTAGTATTCTTTTACTAAGTTTTTTGTGTGTTTTGATGGTTAAGGCTGATATCATTTTGCGTTGATTTGCAACATGCTTATGTGAGGTGCTCACGTAAGATGTTGTAATTTCGGACTAACGGGAGTCAAGTCAAGGACTTGTGCTCGGAAGTATTGGTTTTTTATTCATGTGCAGGTATTGCTTGAGTTCTAGACATGGCTGGTGACGGGATCCATTGAACTAGTCTTAGGGAGAAGATGAGGTTCAACAACAAAGTTCAGGAGGAATTGTGGTTGAGTTGATCTTGAGGTCGCGCAACATGTTTGAATCAAGAACAATGCATATTAAGGTATCGTGGACGTCGTTGGAAGATGTTTGCACGTGTGCAAGGAGTGCATGGATGTGCCTGCGTGGTTCCAAGGCGTGATGAAGAGATGTGGACGGAAAGGTCCAACCGACTAGGTTATGGACTCAGGCTGCGGCTGGGTCGGGTTTGACTCAAATATGGAAAGATTTGAGTTGGTTACGATAGGATTTCGTGTGAGTCATGAATTTGAGTTGTTTTAGGAATGTGGGATACGTTCCTAAGGTGTTTGGAAGTCTTAAGATTGCTTCTATCTGCGTATAGAAGAGTCCTAAGCAGTTGTGGAAAGTTTTGATTCGTGATTTGTGTAGGATTAGAGTCCTAGTTGAGATTGGGTTGGCCTAAGGGCTGGTTATATAAGCAAGAGAGGACAGAGCTCATGAAAGATGTCTTTGGGGCTGTTTCTCTTGTGTTCTATTGAATAAAATTCGTAGTTGAAAGGAACTTTTGGGCCTTATTCGTCCGACTTGTTCCAAACAAGTTTTTCTCATCGAGTTTTTTGCATAGCACTACCTTTCTTTGGTGGTTTTATCATAACTCGAGTTTTACAGATCCAATTGACGTGATTCTTTTTGGGTTGTCTTCACAACTTGATTATCTGTCATCTGTAACAATTTCACTGTCATTGGATTTTTTTTGATTTTGATCTACATGATTTTCTTTGCAGTATTACAGATCTGTTTTTTTCTAATGTAGGACAGATTGACCTTTATTCGATTTTTTAATCGTAACATGAGTTTATCTCGACGGATTTGAGTGACTATTGTTGTGTCATCTTCGTGACTTGATTCTCTCTGATATATATCACTTTTGTCATGGTTAAACACGTTTAGATTAGTCTCACATACGATTTATTTAAGAGATCATTTTTCTTCCGAGAGGTTTTCATTGCTTCCGCTGAAAAAGTTTTAATCAACCATTCACCACCCATCTGGTAGCTTTTCACGTGCTCTTCGATCCTACAATTGGTATCAGAGCCACGGTACTCTAGTCTTTGTGATTTGCACGTGTTTTTGACTAATCATCATGGATAAATACTCCGCCAAACCTTGTGTTTTTGCTGGTATTGATTTTCAGGTTTCGAAGGCACGCATGGAGGCTTTCATCCAGGCGCAAGGATTTCCAATATGGGCGAAGGTGTACAAGCCTTACGAAGTGTCGTCAAACGATCAAGTTACAGCTACAAATCTGAGAGATGTCAACAACAACAACAAGGCTCGAAACTTGATCATACAAGGATTAACTCAAAGCGACTTCGACGATGTTGCACACCTCCGATCTGCATACGATGCGTGGAAAGCACTTTGTGACTACCACGAATGATCCAACACGATCAAGGAGGTAAGGCAAGACATGTTCAAGAAAGAATACATGTGCCTCAAGATGCAACCTGGTGAGTCCATTGATGATCTCTTTGCTCGCTTTAATAAAATTCTCATCAACTTGCGTAGCGTCAATGTTAATTTTTCAGATGCTGAAAATGCTAGTCAATTGTTAAGTGCATTAGACATGTCAATTTGGGAGATGAAAGTTACATCCATTCGTGAATCTACTGTCATAAGTACACTTACTTTAGATGTGCTATATTCCAAGTTAAAAACGCATGAAATTGACATAATATCACATAAAAACCCCAACAAGTCTATTGCTTTTTTTTTCTCAATGTGACATGCCTAGCTCCGATCAATCTTCATTTGTGGTACACTTGCTTTGTTGTCCTCTCTAACCCTTGAACAGATGGAGGAGTTTCCAGAGGAGGAGCTAGCACTTCTCTCTACTAGGTTCTCAAAAACATTGCAAAATGTGAGAACTAGAAGGAGAGGAAGCTCCGGACCTCAACGATGCTTTGAATGTGGTAAGACGGGACACTTTCATACAGATTGTCCTATCCTTTCAGGTCCTACTTCCGGGGAAGAAAAACAATCAAGGACGAAACACTCCTCGACAAATGGTAAGAAGAAGAAGAAGGGTTTTACAGGACGTCGATTGGTGAGCATTTTTATCTCCGCACTTCAAGAACTTGGCTCAAGTGATGTGGACATTAGAAGTGACGAAGATGAAGATGATTTGGCAAACTTGTGCTCCATGGCGAGCAAGTCAAGATCAAGTATGGAGGAGGCTGAACACAACAGTGAAAATGAAGAGGTATGCCCTACTTGCGAAAAAATGTGTGATGCTATTTCTCGTGCCACTGTGATAGTTAAGATAAAGGACAAAAAGCTTAGGGACAATGCTGTTAAAATTGGGTCACTAGAATCTGAAATTAATCGTTTAAAATCCTTGATTCCTAGTGATGATTCTTGTTCCTCATGTGATTTAATATATGAACAATTGTCCTCATTAAGAAGTGCACACACCTCCACACTTGATAAACTTGAGTTAGAAATTGAAAAGAACAAAGAGCTTGCTACACTCAATGATAAAAACTTGAAAGATGCTAGCTGTTATAAAATTGATTTGCATTGTTCTACTTGTGATGATCTTGATAAGGAACTACAAGATGCTATGAATGAAATGTCTATATTGAACAATGCTTTACGTACTCCTGAATTTAAATATTGTTCCAATTGCAAATTAAAAAGAAAAACATCATGTGAAAATTGCCTTGATCTATCCAATAAACTTGATAACATGCATAGGACATTAGATCTGTTTTGTAATGGGAATAAGAACCTAAACTTGCTGCTGAATTCTTCCATGTCTTGCAATGATAAAACTGGTTTAGGTTTTGATTCTCATGCTCATGCTAAGGCACATCCACCTTAAATTGTAAAGTCATTAGGAATTGGTTTAATTCAAACAGTTCCTAAATAAAAAGAAGTGGTTTTCAAATCTGCAGGAGTGTTGTCTCATTCGGTTTCTAATAAACATGTTGCATGCTCATCTAGACATGAACACAAAATTAAATTTCATTGTACCAATTGTGGTAGAGATGGTCATGTCATAGATTTTTGTTATAAACTAGCAAAACAACATAAAAAGAAAAGAATGCAAGCTAGATCTTATAACTCTCATGCAAAATTAGCTACACGTACTAAACCGAATGTTAGGAACATGCAACCTGCTGTTATGAATCAAAAACATTCAAAGTTTATCTCCAGACCTTTTGTTTTTGCCTCCGGAGCTACTGATTTTTGTGCTACACAACTAACACCTTATAGGTCAGTAGTTAAGAACAAAAAATCTCAAACTTTGACTCACAAACCTGCTGTTTTATCTTAGCTTTCGCATGTTATTCCTGCTGGCTGTCGTGTGGCTCGGTACTAGATTCCTAAATGCCTTTTGACTAACCCCAGTATTGGGTCATCGACGTATTGTGCTTCTATGTAGGTTACACGCTTGAGAAAGGAGATCATTTGGATTGTGGATTCAGGTTGCTCATGCCACATGACTGGTAACAAAGAATGGTTTTCCTCCATCTCTTTTGTGTCACGTGTAGAGAATGTTACTTTTGCCGATAATTCTTCAACTCCTATAATTGCTAAGGGTTCGATTAGAGTAAATGATCTCTACACTTTGAAGGACGTGGCACTTGTTAAAAATTTGAAATACAACTTGCTTTCTGTTTCACAACTGCTAGATGAAAATTTAGAAATTATTTTCACTAAAAATTGCTGCAAAGTTTTAAATTCAAATAGTGAGCTTATTTCTAACATGTCATGATTTGGAGGAGTTTTAAAAGCTTATTTTATATGTCTTCCTCTAAGCATAGGTGTCTAGTTGCTAATGATTCAAAGGACCTATATTTTTGGCATCGTAGACTTGGTCACCTAGGCTTTGATCATCTAATGCGAGTTAGTTTGATCACATACGTTGGCTATCTAAGCTTAAAGGAGACAAAGAAATTGTGTGCTCTTCTTGTAGACATGCTACAATGGTTGCAGGTTCACATACTCCACTCAAAATGATCATGACAACTGAACCGTGTCAACTTTTGCACCTTGACACCGTAGGACCTTCCCGTGTTCAATCCTTCGGAGGTAAATGGTATGTTCTTGTGATTGTTGATGATTATTCTAGATACTATTGGGTTTACTTTATGGCATCTAAGAATGAAGCTTTTATTCACTTTAAAACTTTATTTCTTAGATTATCAATTGATCACCTAGGATCTTTAAAAGAAATTAGAAGTGATAATGGAACTGAATTTAAAAATCAATCTTTTGATCACGTTTGTGCTAGAAATGGAATAAATCATCAATTTTCTTCACCATATGTACCTCAACAAAATGGGTTGTAGAAAGAAAGAACATAACCTTAGTTGATATGGCTAGGACTATGGTTGACGAATATCAAACTCCTAGGAAATTTTGGGCTGATGCGATTGCAACCGCTTGTTATGTCTCAAATCGTGTTTTCTTGCGTGCTAAGCTAGGTAAAACACCATATGAGCTCCGGTTTGGACATAGGCCTAGTGTTGCACACTTTTGGATCTTTGGTTGCAAATGTTTTGTTAAGAAACATGGTAATCCTGATAAATTTGAACCTAGATCCATTGATGACATGTTTCTTGGTTATCCATCTCATACTAGAGGCTACCATGTGCTTTTACTTGACACTGACAAAATTGTGGAAACTTGTGAGGTGTCTTTTGATGAAGCTAGCTCAGTTACTAGCTCAAACATTGCAGGTCCAGATACATATCTGCAAGGGGAGAGTATTTTCGTTGAAGAAGAGGAAGAAGTGGTGCTGCTGCCCAAAAATGCAGCAGTTAATGACATTGTTCCAGCTCCTGATTTTGATTCACAGCCAGCACCGACGACCACCATTGCTGGTCCAGATCCTCCTCAAGTCACAAGCTCATCGATTTGTGATGAGCTTGAAGAAGAAGAAGCTTTTGAAGTGTCTACTCCCCTCCGGATTCTCAAAAATCATCCTCCACAGCAAATGATTGGAAGCATGCACGATCGAGACACACGGTCAAGGTTTCGCGATCCAAACTCTCATGATCATTTTGCTTTTGGTACTTCTTTTGAACCCAAAGATATATCACATGCACTCACTAATGAATTTTGGATTATTGCCATGCAAGAAGAGTTAGAAAACTTTGAAAGAAATAATGTTTGGAATCTTGTACCTCCACCTCAAGATCCAACTTTAATAGAAACTAAATGGGTGTTTAAAAATAAACAAAGTGAGGATGAGGTTGTGATTAGGAATAAGGCTAGATTGGTTACTCAAGGTTTCACACAAATTAAAGGTCTAGATTTTGATGAAACTTTTGCTCCTATTGCTAAATTAGAAGCCATAAGAATTTTGTTAGCTTTTGATACATCTAAAGGGTTCAAGTTATATCAAATAGATGCTAAAAGTGCTTTTCTTAATGACTACATAGATGAGGTGGTCTATGTTAAGAAGCCACCTGGTTTTGAAAATCCAGATTTTCCTAATCATGTTTACAAACTGTCCAAAGCCTTGTACGATCTCAAACAAGCCCCTAGAGCATGGTATGATAGGTTAAAAACATTCTTACTTGAAAAGGGGTTTACCATGGGCAAGGTTGATAAAACCCTTTTTGTGCTTAAGCATGTCAATGACTCATTATTTGTTCAAGTGTATGTGGATGGTATTATCTTTGGTTGTGCTTCTCATGATCTTGTGTCCAAGCTTTCAACAATGATGAGTTCTGAATCTGAAATGAGTATGATGGGTGAACTTACTTACTTTTTGGGGCTGCAAATCAAGCAAACCAAGGAGGGTACCTTTGTGCATCAAACGAATTATACAAAAGACCTCCTAAGGCGCTTCAATATGGAAAAAAGCAAGCCTCTTCGTTCACCAATGGGAACAGCAACAACACTTGAACTTGATGAAGATGGTGAACCCATGGATCAAAAAGAATATAGAAGCATGATCGGGCCACTTTTGTACCTCACGACATCAAGACCGGACATACAATTCAGCGTATGTCTTTGTGCATGGCTTCAATCCTCCCCACGTGCTTCACATCGTCAAGCCGTCAAAAGGAGTCTCAGGTACTTACATGGAACTCAAGAATTTGGCATTCTCCTTCCTTCTTCCTCAATAGTTAATTTGAAAGCTTTTTCTGATGCTGATTTTGGGGGTTGTAGGATTGATAGGAAAAGTACTTCGGGTGCTTGTCATTTTCTTGGTAATTCACTTGTTGCTTGGTCCTCTAGAAAGCAAAGTTCAGCTGCATCCACGGTCGAATCTGAATATGTAGCTGCTGCTAGTGCTTGTTTACAAATTCTTTGGATTGTTCAAACACTTAAGGACTATGGGGTTGATCTACATAGTGTTCCACTATTTTGTGATAACACTAGTGCTATTTGCATTGCTAAAAACCCCGTGCAACATTCTAGAACTAAGCACATTGACATTAGGTATCACTTTCTCCGTGATAATGTTGAAAAAGGAAACATTGTGCTTCACCATGTAGATATCGAACAACAATTGGCTGACATTTTTACAAAACCATTGAATTTCACTCGTTTTTGTTTCATTCGTAGTGAAATAGGTGTTATGCATCCTCATGGCTTACATTGAGGGGGAGTTATGAAATTCGAGAAGTTTATGTGTGAAACTGAACTTAAAACAATATGAGCATAGTATTTCATACATATATTACTTTGTGATTCCTTTTACATGTTGAAAGATCCTACTACATTACTCGTGTTATACATTTTGTAGTTTTTGCCATGTTTAGTAATTGGAATAATTACTTACACTAAATCTAGTCATGGTCGAACTTTCTTGCTGTTTTGAACTTGTTGCATGATCACAAGTGCTTTTAATAATAATGAATTAATCAAGTAATCAACTCACGTGTTGAGTTTTTTATGAACAAATAGAAATGAGAAAAGATCAAGAGAATATGCATGCATCGCACTTCTTCTTTTGAGATGACTTATCATTGCACTTAGATATGAACTTGGAAGAAGTTGTGTATGACTAAAACCATGTCCTTAAGCTTCTTATTGTCAAATTACATAGGCTTGGCTTGGTTGGTTAGAATAAGGCAGATGCGCATATAATCTCTTGCAAATATCATATGATCTAAATTTGTTCATTGAAAAATAATAAAATGCAGCAACAAGTGTCATGCTTTCAGGTTTTGAAATAGTTAAGTTTGTGAGATCATGACTTGTTAAATTGGAAATTACATTTGATTTCTAGCATGGCTTACACTACTTTATGTATCTCATTTATGTGATAGTGTAAGTTACTTGATAATATGACTTGGATGAGCTTTGCTTATATGTATATGTTATAATATGCTCATAACATTTGAAATTTCTCTTTTGAACCTTGCTGAATACATTGTCAAAGGGGGAGAGATAATATGTGAATTTTTAAAGATAAGTATGCAAGGGGAAGAAATTGATTATAAATTGATTACATTGCACATATTCACAATTGTTTTGGCACGATTTTTCTCAGGGGTGGAATTTGTTTTTATTCTCATTTTATTTCTATTTTACAAAGGGGGAGAAATTATTTTCAAAACTTTTAATGTGAATAAGCCAATGTTTGTATTTTAAGCAGTGTTGCCAATGCATTCATCAAGGGGGAGATTGTGAGACCTATGTGTGCTGAATACATTGGCGTGTAGTGAATACATTGGCTTTGATGATAAAAGTTCTGAAATTCGGCTAAAACACTTTTTTAGCAAAGTCCGACTCTAGCTCCGAGCTTCTGCATGTTCCGACAATAGGTCCGACTTGCTTTGTCAAGGTTTGTCTTTAGCTCCGGCATGTATTTGATAGTTCCGGCATGTCTTTGTTAAGCTCTGATATGTTTTGCTAGGTACGACTTATGTTGGTTAGCTCTGACATGTTTTTCTAGCTCCGACTTTTGGGTTGACTAGTTCCGACTAGTTTTGGTTAGCTCCAGCGCTAGGTAATACTAGCTTTGGTAATATCCGGTGCTAGGTTCTACTAGCTTTGGTAAGCTCCGGCGCTAGGTTACAAGCTTTGGTAAGCTCCGGCTCATGATCTGGAAAGATTTGATAAGGTTTGGAGCTTGATTGCAGTGGTTCTGCTTTTATCTTGCAATGATTCGTACTTGCTTTACATTTATGGAAAGGTTGCTTAGTATTATTTTACTAAGTTTTTGGGGTGTTTTGATGGTTAAGGCTGATATCATTTTGCTATGATTTGCAACATGCTTATGTGAGGTTCTCACGTAAGATGTTATAGTTTCAGAACTAACGGGAGTCAAGTCGAGGACTTGTGCTCGGAAGTATTCCTTGTTTATTCATGTACATGTTTTGCTTGAGTTAAAGACATGGCTGGTGACTAGGTCCATTGAACTAGTCTTAGGGAGAAAATGAGGTTCAACAACCAAGTTTGGTAGGAATTGTGGTTCAGTTGATCGGGAGGTCGCGCAGCATGTTTGAATCAAGAACAATGCATATGAAGGTATCGTGGAAGTCATTGGAAGATGTTTGCACGTGTGCAAGGAGTGCATGGACGTGGCTGCATTGTTCCAAGCGTGATGAAGAGATGTGGATGTAAAAATTGGTCGGAAAGGTCCAGCCGACTGGGTTATGGACTCAGGCTGCGGCTGAGTCGGGTTTGACTCAAATATGGAAAGATTTGAGTTGGTTATGATAGGATTTCGTGTTGGTCACGAATTTGAGTTGTTTTAGGAATGTGGGATACGTCACGAATTTGAGTTGTTTTAGGAATGTGGGATACGTTACTAAGGTGTTTGGAAGTCTTAGGATTGCTTCTTTCTGCGTATAGAAGAGTCCTAAGTAGTTATGGAAAGTTTCGATTCGTGATTTTAGTAGGATTAGAGTCCTAGTTGAGATTGGGTTGGCCTAAGGGCTGGTTATATAAGAAAGGGAGGCCAGAGCTTGTGAAAGACGACTTTGGGGCTGTTTCTCTTGTGTTCTATCGAATAAAATTCATAGTTGAAAGGAACTTTTGTGCCTTGTTCGTCCGACTTGTTCCAGACAAGATTTTCTCGTCGAGTTTTCTGCACAACACTACCTTTCTTCGGTGGTTTTATCATAACTCGAGTTGTACAGATCCAATTGATGTGATTCTTTTTGGGTTGTCTTCACAACTTGATTATCTATCATCTGTAACAATTTCTCTATCATTGGATTTGTGGTTTTTTATCTACACGAGTTTCATTGCAGTATTACAGATCTGTTTTTTTTTTCTCGGGTAGGACAGATTGACCTTTGTTTGATCTTTTGATCGTAACTTGAGTTTCTCTCGACGGATTTGAGTAATTCTTGTTGTGTCCTCTTCGTGACTTGATTTTGTCTGATATATATCACTTTTGTAATGGTTAAACACGTTTAGATTAGTCTCAAACATAATTTATTTAACAGATCATTTTTATGCCAAGGGGTTTTCATTGTTTCCACTGAAAAAGTTTTAATCTACCATTCACCCCCCTCTAGTAGCTTTTCACGTGCTCTTCGATCGTACATTCTTCTTGATTGTTACCTTGTTAAGAGCTCGGTAGTCCACACACATCACTTGGAATCCATCCTTCTTGTCCACACAAAGTATGGGCGCTCCCCAAGGTGATGAGCTTGGGCGAATAAAACCTTTCTCTATTAGCTCTTGAATTTGCTTCTGGAGCTCCACTAACTCCTTAGAAGGCATCCTATATGGCCTCATAGCTATAGGTACAGTTCCAGGTATTAACTCAATAACAAACTCAATGTCGTGATCAGGTGGCATACCTGGCAACTCATATGGAAACACATCTGAAAACTCACACACCACTGCAATCTCCTCAATTGTGGCATCGTCCATGTGATTCAACTCCTATTGCTTCGGTGCATGTTGAGTTGTCTTGACCTCGATGCCGATCTCTTCCTCATTGGTCAACTTTACCGTCTTTGTGGTACATTTGATGACTCCATTGTGCTTCCTCAACCAGTCCATATCAAGTATAATGTCCAGTCCTTGAGAATCCAAAACAATAAGGTTCGCAAAGAAGTCTACCCCTCTTATTCTAAGGCTTACTTTTGGACATATTATATTCATCCTCATCTCTCCCCCAGTAGATTTAACAACAAAGTATACTTCATATGGGAGATAGGCAAACTATACTTGGCAACATACTTCGATGCAATGAATGAATGCGATGCTCCAGAATCTAATAACGTAATCGTTAGGTTGGAGTTTGCGAGAAACATACCAATAACCACATCATCCGATTGTTGTGCTTCCTCTGTAGAGACATGGTTCATATTGCCACGAGCAAAATTCTGTTGTTCACGGTTGCCTTGTGGCGCTCCTCCATTCAGTTTTTGGTTCTATCTTGGGGCATTGCTTCCTTGACCAAGGCCTGACTTAGGACATTGAGATGCAAAATGTCCTACTTCTCCACATCTATAACACTTCTTAGTTGCACCAGAATTTGGATGGCCTTGATTCTGCACATTTGCACCAGGAAAATTTGCACTAGGTGCATAATGCATTGGAGGCCTAGGTGCTTATATGACGGGGCGTTGCTGCACAAACTGAGCTGGGAGCGGTGCATAACCAGGGCGATGAGCAGGCGCAGAGGGCTTGTAGTATGGCGCACTGGGTGGTGCAAAGCGGGAGCGCACATTACTTTCTTGTGGTTGTCCTTGATATGGCGCCTTCCTCTTATTATCCTGCTCCATCTCACGAACTTTGTTCTCATCCACAGTTGCTTTGTCCACAAGCTTTTGAAAGTTGGCATAGTCACAGTTGAACAATTGTACCTGGATCTCAATTTTTCAAGCATCTAATGAACAAGTATTGCTTACGGCTGTCCCGGCTCACATCTTCAGGGGCGTACCTTGAAAGTTTTGTGAAATTATTGAGATATTCACTCACACTTGAACTTCCTTGCCTTAAGTTCTCAAATTCTTGTCTGTTTAGGATCATAACACCTTCTGACACATAATGAGAATGGGAGCTCTCCTTGAATTCAGCCCAAGTAATCCTTTCATGGTTCTCATGTGCGTTGCATAAAGAATCCCACCAATCTGTAGCTGCTCCAATTAGTTGATGGGAAGCAAATAGAACCTTCTCCTGGTCACTGCATTGAACAGTATCTAGCTTCTTTTCCACAAACTTGAGCCAATCATCAGTGCCTATATGGTCGGTGTCTTGAGCAAAGGTTGGTGGCCAAGTCCTCATGAACTCTCCCAACCTGTTATAAGGTGGTGGGGGTGGTGGTGGAGGCATATGGGGATGATTGTTGTTGTTGCCAGCCTGCAGCTGTCCCATAGTCTGTATCATGGTCTGCATGAGCTGGTTTTGCATAGCCAATAGCTTCTCAAGTTTGATAGCCCCCTGAGCAAATCCTTGTCCATTATTGTTCTAATGTGCTCCATTGTTATCCTCCTTATCATTGTCATCCCTCTGGTTGCGAGTCCTCACCATCCGAAGAAAAGCAATAGAGAAGAATTTAGAAGACGTCCCCAACTGTATGCGTCAAGGGATATGAAACTAAAAAACTACTTATACAAGCCTATATGAACATGGCAATGCTAAAGCATCCCATAATCCTCTACTAAGCATGCAAGGAAACATTACATAGCAAACAGCACACCAAACAAACCACAACGCTTCCCGAGTGCTCCTATGTGCTCTAAAGTGCCCATTCTATCTAGGTTGCGTCCTAGGTTCAACCTATCGCTCTGATACCAATTTGTGACACCCGGTTCCGAAAATGAACCAATTGTGATGCATATTGTGCCCAGGACGTTCAACAAACATACATGAGTGCAATCACAAAAGGATATACAGAAAATTACCGCAAAACAAAATTAATTAAGCACTTTTATTACAGAATTCAGAATATCCTCGAATTACAGTCCTAATGATTATTAACGATGAAACGACTAGTACCGCAGTGGAAATAACTAAATAAGAGCTAAACAAAATAAAAGAGCTAAGCAAAGGGTAGCGCGGTTCCAAGCAACACCACAGGCAAAGCTGACGGGAGACACAGCCTAAAACTCCGCATTATCAACGCTATACTTCCAAATCCGACCTGCAACTGTTGGTAGGGGAATAGCAAGGGTGAGTACATGTCATACTCAGCAAGTGTGAGAAAGTATGACATGTAGCTAAAACAAATGACGAATATAATAATGACTAAGTGCTGAAAAGTACATTAAAACATTTGAAAAAGCAATATATTGTATGGATGTGTAGTGAAGCCATCATAAACAATGTAGTTATCATAATACTAGTTCGTATTTCATTACCATCATTGATATTCCAGATTTCTCATTACCATTAATCATATCCATTGTCATAAACCATAATACCATCCAATACCCAGTACCCAACTATCCCAATCCAAAACCCCTCTAATCATGTAGGTCATCCATGTGCTCTTAATAGGGAGCACGACTATCATGATAGTTTCAATACTCTGCAGAGTTTGTACCGCTTTACCCATGTGTTTGTGATTTCATCACCCGTCGACAACTAAAGAACCTCCCTTATCCAATTACACTTCCTTTGGTGTATGGCCAAGGGATCAAAAAATAGCCTTTACAATAAGACTACTAGGATATACAAACCCACTGAGGTTTCACCTGTGGCGATGCATCCAACTGAGCATATCTTCAACCAGGGGCCCCGTCTTGTGCCATTCGGATCCCAGGGAGTTCCGCCACAAATCCAAACCCAATCTGACTCCCCTCCCTCAGTGCGCCAAATGATCCATGTATTACTAGCAACATCGTAATTCATCAGCTACGCTGCATCCATATTTGGCCTCGTGGGGGAACTGTTGTGCTGGCAAATTCTTGCATGAACCGGTCCTTAGATCTAAAGCAAGCAACCACCATGTATTCCAACCCATCCACATACCAGGCTTGCTTAGATCACACATTACCATATCATATTAACCAGTTCATATTAAACATAATCTCATTAATGCATAATTAAATGGTATAGTTGTTTTCCCATCCCAGTTAATTAAGCAAAGAAAATGTAAAAAGCCCCTCCTGACTCTCTACTATATATTCTAGGTGACAAGGGTGGTTAAACAAAGCTAGTAAACTTCCTATCGTAGGAATTCCCATCAAATTGACACAAGCATGCAGTTTTGAAAACAAAACATTTATTGTAAAACATGATCAATATGTTCAATGGCATTTGCCTTGCTCTTGGGCTTGTTTTGGGTCAAAGTCTTCAAATTCCTGGTGCTGGAGGTCCTCCATAGCACCGTCCAGCACAAATCTATCTATACTTCACAATAAAAATACAAGACAAGAATTACAATCAATAAGTGCACATATATTACTCAATATGTCATGACATGCATGATTAATGCAAATGCAAAGCAAAACTAGTTAATGAGTTACTATTAATGTTCCCTAACAAGTTTACATAGGTTTATTTTGATATTACATCAAATTGGAATTAGTTTATTATTAAACGAATCTGGAGACTGGACAAGTCCGTTGTTGGCTGGATTAGTCCGCCTACGCAGAACCAGCGAGTCAGGGTTTTCTAGATTGAAGTGAATTTGGATAAACGGTGTTGAATTCACGTGAGAAAGAGGGAGCAGAAGGTATACCAGGTGTTTAAAACTCCAATTAATCAAGGGTTTGATAGCAACACTGGGATCTTGACGATCTATGGTTGATGAAGAGAACTTGATGGTGAATTGTTGATGAAGAATGCAAGGTTCATGGAGATCTTGGCCTCTTGATCTTATTTTGTTTCCTCCTCTTCTTCTTCTTGCTCTGGATCTCCTTCTCCATCCTTGGCGGAGACTATCCACGAGCTAGGGTTTGGGTGTGATTCAAAAGTGGAAAGGGATGTGAAAATAGGGTGTTGGGTTATTTATATAGGGGTGGAAAGCTAGGTTTTCAATGTAGGTCTGTTTTAGAGAGGGTGGAGGCTGGTGTGGGGTCCCACATGAGCTCCAAAAGAGTTAGACACGACGCCCTTAGGCCCACTTAAGGTAAATCCCAAAAAGACATCGTGGAACAAAAAAATCAACTCGGAATCGTGATCACCGGACAAGTCCGTGCAAGACCGGACTAGTCCGATATTGGTCAGAGAAAAATCAGATAAGTCTGTACCAAATCGGACAATTCCGAACTTAGTTAGAGATGAAAACAGACAATTTCGCTAGACATCGAACAAGTCTGAACAAGTCTAGGGACTTTGCAAAATTTCAAGGCATTGGGATATCGGACTAGTCCGCAATGGACCAGACAAGTCCAAAAATTGTACAGAGACAAAACCAGACTAGTCTGCATGAAAATGGTCATGTTCGAAGAGTGGTCAGAGAGAAAAACGGACTAGTCCGCACAAAAAACGAACAAGTTTGCACTTCTTAGATCTTCTAAGTGCGGTTTTGCTTCTAATCCATTTTAAACTTGCTCATTTTTATATGACTTAATGTTAACCATATTTAATGATGGATGCAGGGCAAGATGTATGAAAATGAGGGTGTACAGGCTACTCTCCTTGTACAGCTTCTAGTTACCCTGCCAAAGACATTCCTCATTCTGACTTCCTCGATGGGAAGGAGGTCAATGGTTAGCTTTCGACATTTGTACAAATGATAATCTGGGTTAGATAACAAAATTTCATTGACAAGGCTGGGATAATAAAATATCAAAGAGCCATGTTGATCATGCTTAAGGGTATGTCCTTGCACTAAATATTCTTCATCAATTAATTCTTTTTTATTTCCAACATACTCAAATGAAGAATATTCTAGTGCTCCTACCCTAGTAGCAATACGAGTAATCAATGAAGTACATTCAATTGGCCCTACCCTTGGAATGTAATCTAACCATTGTGTCATAATGGCAATAATTGGAGCAACTCTTACATCTCCTGTAGGGAACATAGTCATATACACCCATCTATGCATAAAGCGTAAAGTAGGGTTGTGCAAGTGGCTATTCCTAGGTGCACTACATCTGACATCACCAGTTAAATCTTGCCAAAAACATTGTTTGTTAAACTTAGGAAAAGTGTCTAAATCTAGCAAACAACTTTTATGGAAGACTAGGATTTCACTTAATTCTTTCCACAATATGTTGTATTCTTTTTGAAATAATCTAAAAGTAATACCACCAAATCCTATTTTGAGTGTGCAAAGGAATTGTATGGATAGGAGGCGTGAACCTTTCTCCTCTATGTGAGCAAAGTTTTGCCATCCTAATTCACGCCAAATGTAAAAGAATTCGGAATCCATACGTATTTTGGAGATCAAATCCGGATCATAAGCTTTCGTATGATGAAACTCACGATCTTGGAGGAGCTTGCGTGCTTGATCTTCAACTTCAGTTTGGGTGTCGAGGTTGTCATCATGAAGAAGTTTGTGTGGGTTGCTCCTCTCAGCCATGGGAGTGTCCTCTCCTACACTCCTGCGTGAATTTGGTGTAGCAACGGAAGAGGGGCGTGCACTTGAGTCTCCACCATGGCTTGAGCTTGCAGCCTCCTTCCTCTTTCTAAACAACATCTTCATTCCTTTCATGCCACACCAAACAATAACACAACAAGGCAAAAACTTGAAAGAGGTATTGTGAGCAAAAGCGAAACTTCGATGAATTTTCCCTTGAAGAACTTGAGAGCAAATTACAAATGCAAACAAAAGCAAATCTTTTTGAGTTAGGAATTGATTAACATTACTTCAATGAAGAGCAAGAAAACAATGTGAAAAATACTGACTTTGGGGAGGTATCAAATGAGTTGAAGTGTGAGGAGAAGAGCTCCTCACGACCACCATTTATAGTGTGCAATCGCCAACGGTCACTAGGGAACCAAATGTAGCCGTTGGAGGGGAGAGAGGCAAAATGGCTCTTTCCCCTAGTCGGTCGGACAGGGGGGTTTGCCGACTTGACAGGTGAGGCCCCTGTTCCACCTTTTGCCAGGTGGCTCCCCAACGGCCATGAGATTAGCACGTTTGTGAAATACCACTTTTGCAGCTTAGAAAATATGTTTTCCAAATAAAAACTCCTTCTTCAAAGATGAACA
This sequence comes from Tuctoria greenei, assembly GCA_036927565.1. Taxonomy (NCBI): domain Eukaryota; kingdom Viridiplantae; phylum Streptophyta; class Magnoliopsida; order Poales; family Poaceae; genus Tuctoria; species Tuctoria greenei. The sequence continues at coordinate 54,527,467 of JAYESD010000004.1, forward strand.
ATTTTCTTTTTGTGAAAAAATAAACAAATAAAAATGATAGTTGAGAATATAAGATTCTCAACTTACTAGGAAAATAAAATATGCAGTGAGGAAAATAAAACTAAATGGGGAAAACCAAATAAAGAGAAAAGAGAAACAAAGAAAATGATTACTAGCAATTTAACCTATTGGCTAGGTCTCACCACCGTCCGATGAGATGGACATTCCTCCTTCTTCATTTCTTGACTGCGCGCCCAGAGGGATGGGCTCGAACGGCTTGTCTTGTTTCTTCCGCCATTCCTTCTATGGTGGCTTGGTGGACTTGGGCCTTTGGGGAGGCCCGGACTTCTCCGTCTTCTTGGGGTGTCGTCTTGGACGATAAGACAGGTTTTCTACATAGATCAAATTCCTCATGAATGCAATGAGCGGGTCCACCATTGGAGGTGTGATTTCTACCTCTTGAATGTGCTTAACATTCGGCCCATACTTGATACGGATCATGGAGCATTGCTCCAACTCTGGGCGGAATTTAAACTTCTCCTCCTTGTCATTGATAGGGAAGTAGATTTGTCCAGCTCCCACATCTATGCAAGCCTTTTGGGGTGCTTAGGAATGGTCACACAAGAATGAGCGGTTTGTCCTACTTGACCTCCTTGTCGAGCACCACAAAATCCATAGGTATGAAGCAGTTTCAGATTTTTATTGGAACATTTTCAGTGACACCCACCCTTGTCGAACATCTTCCACGGATAACGGACTAAGGAATTAGCCAGCTCGAGATGCATTGGTGTTGGAGTAAGCTCTACGAAGTTCAGCTCCAAGGTCACAAAGGGCCTTATCAAAGTGGTGTGCCTCAATTGAGCATGAGATTGAAGGACATCTAGGGTCCTTCAGCCAGTTGCCTCCTTGTAAAGAAATCATGTTGACAATTTCCACAGGGGGTTCGTGTTGTCCTGGCATCTTGGAATTCTCCACAGGAGGAACCGCAGCTGTCAGTTGAGCCAACTGAGTTTCCAACATCTTGTGAAAACTCAATTGATTCTTCAAGGCTGAGGATAGTCCTTCAATCTTGGCATTAATGCTCCCTAGGGTCTTGTCATTAGCCGACAACTTCTTGGATATAGCCTCATTGATCTTTCACTGGCCAATGGCAAGTTCTCTCAAGTTAGGTTGATTTCCATTCTTGCCATTGTTGTTGTATCCTCCTTGAATGATTGGGCGTGGTTGGCCCCACCCTTGACCTCCTGGATGATAGCCATTGTTGTTTCCATTGTTGGCTAGGTATAAGGCATCCTCACGGGTTTTTGGAAAATCATTGCCCAAATGTCCTGTGTTTCCACAGACTTCACAAGTGATAAGAGAGTTAAGGCGTAGCCATTGCCACATACCTCACCATTTCCTTGTCCATCAATTTTCTACACTAGGAGTTCCAATTTGGCGGCAATCATGTCCACCTCCTTCAAGGTGTGCTTGCCTCGCTGGCAGGTATGGAGATGCTCTTCACTCAAACCCAAGTTTGATAGCATCTTCTTAATCAAATCTTTAGCTTTTGGCACCGTCAATGAGAAGATGGGTCCTCCAGCAGCAGCATCAACATGGTCACAGGCGGAAGGGATCAGCCCATTGTAGATGTTTTGGATGATGAGCCAGTCATCCATCCCATGGTGGGGATAGGCTAGGATGTACTCTTGAAGCCTTTCCCATGCCCCGAGAAGAGATTCCTTGGCATCTTGCTGGAAGCTCGAAATTCTTCCACGTAGGGCATTGGTTTTGCCCAACGGGAAAAACTTGGCAAGGAGTACCATAGAACACTTCTCCCATGTATCTACAGAACTTCAGTTTGTATATAACCATTGTTTTGTTCTCCCACGAAGAGAGAACAGGAACATCCCCAAGACAGACAACATCGGGAGATACGTCCTTTATCTTAAAAGTGCTGCAGATCTCAAGGAACTGTTGCAAGTGAGCAATTGCATCCTTGTTAGCCTTCCCAAAAAATGGGTTGGCTTGCACCATAGTGATAAGGCCAGTCTTGATTTTGAGTTTACGTCTCCCTTGTTAACAGTGGGCCTGACAGGCACATTGTTAGCAGAGGGAGCCGAAAACTCACGAAGGGTCTTCTAGGCCAATTATGTTTCGGATGTTGGTGGAGTTGTGCTGGCTTTCCTTGCCGCGCGAAGCTTCTTAGGAGTAACGACACGAGGTCGATCTCTCAGAAGGGATTCAAGATCTTCAACAAAGTTTTTCAGCAAGCGGAAACCAGACATACACTACCTTGTTTTCACATAAAATGCGAAAACAAAGAAGGGTCATACTACTAAAACCTACCAGGATCCTATCCTATTCACTCAATCATGTAATACTTCAGTTGTCTTCCTCGACAATGGCGCCATAAATGCTAGTTGATATTTCCTACACACAACTAACAATTCATCCCTAGCAGTGGTGCCAGAAATGCTTGTTGGTAGGTTTTAAATCTCAGATGAACATCCACAAGTGCACGGAAACTATCGATTTAACATTTCCCCTATAAACAGTATTCCCAAAGGGTGTCATTTATGTTTTCCCAAATGAAGGCTAGATGGAAGTAAAACAATCATAAAGTGGAAAGGCTAGGTTGTCCTAGGTAGGGTTCTAGCAAGGATGGATAAAGGGTAATTGAGGTAGTGTGACACACACAAGAGCATTCTATCCTAAGGGGATAAATAAGATAATAGACACTACTACAATAAGCCTTATCGTAGGCGACTCGAAACCTATTATCACACGCGGTTTTTGAAACCGCCTGAAACTAAGAGCCTATGATAATCCGAAATTTCACAGGCGGATAAGTGACACTGCCTGTGAAGAGACATTATCACAGGCGGTTTTTCACTTAGGCTAGCCGCCTGTGAAGATAAGTTATCATAGGCGGGTCGTGCAGTATATATAACCGCCTGTGATAATTGTGTTATCACAGGCGGGTCATGCAGCATATATAACCGCCTATGATAATAGTGTTATCACAGGCGGATCTTGACCTACATCAAGCTGCTTGTGAAGACAGTTTATCGTAGCCGGTTTCTACCATAACAGTTAACGCCTGTGATAATTAGGTTATCACAGATGGTTCTTTACCTATCCCTAGCCGCCTGTGATAATTGTTTTTCACAAGCAGGTCTACCTTTGGTAAATTACTGTCTGTGATAAGGTATAACCTATGCAGTACTAGCTGCTGTTATTTCTAATTTCCAAGTCAATTCAATATAATCACAGAACAGAAGTCAACAATATATATCATCACAGAAGTCAACAATATCATCACAGAAGTCATCTCACAGAATTCAATTTCACTAAAACAATATACATATGTACAAGTTACACATACAATTTATCTCATAGTTTATAAGTTTTCACTAAAAACTATTTCTATTGGCATAGTCGCAAAGTTCTGGCACATCAGCTATTGCACAATTCTCCTCAAAGTACTGCCCTCTTTTGTGCAAAATTTCGCGACAAATGAATTGACAGAGTTCAGCAGCAATCTTGTCGCCCCCTCCACCAGGAATACTTCTACAAATCGACCATTCTTCGTTCACATTCTTTGTGTGCTGGAATGAAACACATAACAAGGTTTAGAATGTGTTGGTTTGAACAATATCAAAGTATAGATCAAAGTGAGAGTATACAGAAATTTATTTGGTATTTTTGGAGCAGTTGTACTATGAGCAATTGAATTTTGAAGTTGGAATCAAAATATCAAAATAATTTTTCTGGTAATATTGAACAGCGGAGAATATAAGTATTAAACTATGCTAGTTACAATGAAAATGAAACTCAAAAGTAAGAAAATAAGATATCGACATTAAGAATAACTTACATCCTCACGATTCACTCTATATTCACTGGCGGCCCGAAGATGCTCGCATACATAATACCCGCATAAGACACTCCCAACAGGCTGCTTCGGACAAGCATAATACATTTCAACGTCCAATGCGTTCGTATTAGGAGGTCTCTGACCGCCAGGCTGTTCTGCGTAAAACCGCCAAGCGCTGTAATACAAGAAATGTCATATAAAACTTGTAAACACATTCTAAATGTGTGTAAATTAAAATTATTGAATAAATGTACAATTTCAAAATGGAAAGGAAATCTTTGTAACGATCTGGTGGGAAATCGGTCAAGTCCAAGACTGTTGCCATTCCCTGCGTTGGCTTGATGAAGATCATTATGTAGTAATTACTGCAAACATTGAAACACACGTGTTAACAATTACCAATAATTGCTATTTCAATGTCATGTGTCAAACTTACTCGAAGTGGTATGGAGACTTTGCGAGGTCCTTGCTGTCTCTGACAAAGTTAAACATCGCATGTCCTATGTAAGCTGCAACTTTTGTCTTTCTATCCTTCTTAAGTCTTGCGATTGCTTTTTCAAATACTTTTTTTTCATGTGCTTGAACTTTGCTGAGTCTCGATCTGCCTTGACGTCGAATAGCAACTTTGCAATCCGTGTAGGGTCAAGGATAACTGTCTTGCATTCCATCTTTTCATTATCCATGTATTGCATCCTATTGAAGAAGTCCAGAATTGTTATAATCTCATGAAATGTGTATGCGTGTAGTAAGAAAAGCAAATGCAAAATATTAGAGGCACTTACAAGCACCAGACGAGCAGCATGTTGATTTCGAGCATGCCCCGATGGAAAAGGGGATGCAGCTCTTCAAATAAAATGACTCATCTATCTTCTCTAGTGCTGCAGAATGCTTCTTTTGGAATACGAAATGTGACACAATCAATCTCATATTTTGTGCTGGCAAGGATGTACCACTCATGCATTCTTTTGAGCGCGGCAGGTTGTTTACTAAGTTGTACGGATGTCATGAACGGCTTCCCATTCTCAAATTCAGGAGGAACATCCTCAGGCTTGTATATTGGAACTCCTTGTTTAACTAAAGCCGTCCGCCGATTATACATGACACCGTCTTATTCCCACTCCTCGATATCTCCTAATGCTGGCTCATAAGAAGAACAAGATGCACTCGATTTTCTAATATTTTCCTTCATAGTTTCCAAATATTTTGACACTTTTGATGAAGGATTCTTAATTTCGTATGGGCTAACTTTGATAGGCACTGATGATCGAGGAGTAGTTGTCGGAAGTTGGACACTGGCTTGTTTTTGAACCTGTTGTTCAACTCATTGCTCTTTACTCCCAGCAGCTGCCTCTAGTACTACTTCAAGCTGTTGCTCAAGTGGTTGCTCTTTACTAGCAACAGCTTGCTCTGGTACTGCTTGAAGCTATAGGGGGAGTGGATCTTCCTGGACTTTCGGCTTAGAAGATGGGGTTCCAATACTTCGAGCTGCGACGGGGCTAGAAATTGGCTCATTGTCCAACACGATATCGCTTCGGTGCCAAAAAGGATTAATTGGTTGACAGCCTGCCCCAGAGTCGCGATCCCCTCAGTTGTGATGTGGTCTATTTCATAATCTTCATAATCATTATCAATGATCTGAAGAACTTGCACCACAACATAATACAACAGAAGTGGATTCCCGTTGAAGTCATGATCAGTCTTTGCCATAGCAGTGGCAACCTGTTTGGTTTTGTTCCCTGCTCTACCGATCGGGACAAGAAGATGACAAGATTTGTCGTTAACAATATCATCGACGGGGAACTTATGGGTTGACCCTGAGCCTGGCACAGAACCAACGCTGCTAGGGTAGGCAGTTGGAGATACTAATTGCTCCTTTGGCAGCGGAACCATCGCTGTACTCGGTGCCACTAATTGCCCCGATTGTCTAAGTTGTTCCATTATTTCTTGCATATTTTCTATGACCTTTTGAGCAATCGTTTCATCAAGTGTTTTCTTAAACTTCCCGCATCTTCTATATGTGTCTTTATCTTTAGGGAAAACATCTAGCCAAGACATTTGAGAATAGACTGCTTGAACCCGTCTATTGTGTTCATGGTTTCCTAAGATAGCGGTAAGTTGGTAATTCTCCTTCTTTGGCTTGAAGAGACCCTTCTGTTGCTTTTCAATTACTTCTTTCATTTTATCCTCGACTTCATTCACAGAGTCGAGCTTTTCAGGTTTGCCATCGCTGGCCAAACCTGACCGAGCAAAAACCCACTGTTGAGTTCTCTCATCGCAACCTTCTAATGGGTGAGGATTGCCCTTACTGGTAATTTCGTCTAATATCTTATTCCATTTCTGGACATTGGGGGCATATCCGTCAGACCCCAAGCGATGATGGTATTTGTTCTTTTTTTCCAAGCTCTGACCTAGTTGCACTTAGAGCTTTAGCATCGGGTGTGGTCTTTTGACAAACAAACTCTTGCCACTGAGCTTATGTGATTTTTCCCATCTCCCTCGGGCTAGGGACCTTATCGGCCTTAACATAAGCCTTCCTTTCGCTCTTCCAGCCACAAAACTTCTTGCTGCAAGAGACCAATGTTGCTTTCTTTACAGCTTCTTCTGTGCCTTTCGGGAACTTGAATTGTTTCTTTATTCTTTCCCACAACTCATTCTTGGTCTGCTCGGGTAATTTTCTCCAATTATCAGTTGTGATTGGCACGAGCTCCCTAACAAGAAAACCGCTTGCATTGCGGTACTTGGTAACTGAATCCCGTGGTTCTTGGGGAAGCCCACCTGGACCGACCCTTGTTATGTACATGATGCGGTCAATGGACCCTTATTGGGACCTCATTGCCCTCGTTTTCGCTTGAGTGAAGCTAAGGATTCATCCATTGGAGAACCTTCTACGGTTTTAGGAGCCGAAGTCACCTTGTTGTCTTCGCGATTAATCTAGGTAGAAAAGAATTATAAGACTTCATATACTTGACAACCAACATTATCTTGAACTGCTGAAGTTAAGATTCGTGATCCATACCTCGTCAGTAGGATCATATTCTGGGTCGAGATCCTCTGAAGTCTATTTAATTTTTATATTAGGAAAAGGATCCGATGGACTGTGAAAGGAGCCTAAATTGCTAGAGTCAGTAAACTCCATATTGTCTTCTTTATTGTTACTACCAGCACCAGTCTTCTTAGGGCTTTCCATGCTAGAACTAATAAGACAAAAAATATAATAAATGGCGTATTAACTCTACATAAAGTGTTACATGAAGAAAAAGTGTTTTGTTTGGAGCCACAATTTCCCACACTTTGCCACACCTAAAGTTAGTCAAGTTTGACCACCTTAGTCATGTGTTTTGTTCATAGCCACAATTGTGGCAACATTCCTTGCCACCTAACTCGGTCCCACATGTCAAGGTCTCAAAAAAGTGTGGCAAGATTCCCTTAGGCTTGCCATGTTGTGGCTGAAAATTTGAGCACCTAGGGCCTGTTTGGTTGTATGCCTAAGTTGCCTAAGCCTAACTTTAGTCACTTGCCACACTAGTGGCACGCCTAAGCTACCTAATGTTAGTTTTTGTTTGGTTTGTTAGCTAAGCTACCTAAGAAAGGGTGGCATGCTTAGGCGGTCGATTCGAGTGCCTCAGTTGAGGCAATTTTTTGTTAGGCAATTATCGGTACCCTTGCGTACCGGATACCCCTTAGAGCTGCAAAGAGTGCAAAGGAGCTTCACCTGTCTGAGCTGAAGACCTCCAAAAGCCCCACGTGTCACTTGGAACTGGACCTGCATCCCTTCTATGGTTAGTCCCAGTGCTTCCACGTTTATCATAAAACCGGAGCTACAATCCCTACATGTGAATGCTCTGGCTAGATACCTGTGTGGAACCTCCGGACCTAACCCCCGACAGAGGGAAGCTCCGGTACCGACACGTGTACAACAGCACCGGACCTACACGTCCAAGACGGTAAGCTCCGGAGCTGCCACGCGTCCAACCGCTAGACCTTCAACCTCAACAGGCAGATTGGTGGACCTACAATGGCTCGAACCTTCAAGGAACATTAAAGACCTCAAGACCTGATTAAGTGTCATTAATGCTACCTTAATGACACACGATTGGATGACTCTTAATACCAGTAATGCCACCATTAAAGGGCGTTACCATACTATTAAGGGGAATTAAGCACATTTAAATGTGTATTAGGCATCTGTAACCGCCAGGGCCACACGTCGGGCCAGGCTAACGATGTAACGGCCAGTCCTTGTACTATAAAAGGACTGGCCAAGCGATAAACAGGGGGACTCCTCCCAGAAACTCTGGTCTCTCATATACAAGCATTCAGACGCTCAATAGAACAAACAAAAACAGACACCAGTGAAATAGGGTATTACACTCAGGCGGCCCGAACCACGTAAATCCTCGTGTCAAATCACCATCTTGCTCTGAATCTCAGCACCCCTACCGAACTAAGAAACTCTGCAGGCTGCCAACGGTAGTACCAGGAGAATTGCCAGAATCAGACTCCGACAGTTGGTGCGCCAGGTAGGGGATGGTTCTGGTTGTGGAAAGACCAGAACCATCCCCAGTTCAGAAATCTAGACCCCTCTGGGAAGGTCCAGAGCTACCTGAAGGCGAGTCTGGTTCCCAACCCCCAGACCCGGATGCTCAAGGTGATACGCTAGATGATCAACCTCCTTCAAATGAAGGAGTTACTATTGCTGAACAAGAAGATCTGGACCCTTCCAGGATGGTCCGGGTCACTTCAGAGGAAGCTCCAGGTTATCTAGCAAGAACCTGGAGGTCCCCGAAGAAGGTCTGGACCCCTCTGGGAGGGTCCGGGTTGATGAGGAGGAAGCTCCGGGCCCTTCCGAGAGGGTCCGAACAGTCCAACGCCCAGTGTACTTCATCAGCGAAGTACTCCATGATGCCAAGACTCAGTACCTAGAGGTGCACAAGCTGCTCTACGTAGTTCTTATCGCCTCTAGGAAGCTTCATCACTACATCCAAGCTCACAAGATTTCAGTGGTAACCTCATATCCACTGCGCGCAATCTTGCATAACCCCAAGTCTATTGGGAACATTACAAAGTGGGCAACAGAATTGGCCGAGTTCGATCTTCACTAAGCCTCACTAGACTCTCTACTTCGACGGCTCCATGCAGAAGCAGCGGGCCGGAGCTGGAATCCTTCTTCTCGCTCCGACCGGAGAGAAGGTCGAATACATAGTTCACCTTGACTTCATGGCGACCAACAACACAGAGTATGAAGCATTAATCTATGGGCTCAAGGTGGCGCTATCATATGGTGTCAAATAGCTGTTGGTAAGGGGTGATTCGCAGCTCATAATAAAACAAGTCAAAGGCGAATACTGCTACAACAATCCTCAACTAGTTGCATATCTACTTGAAGTCCAGAAGCTTCAGAAGGATATCGATGTCCTGGATCTTTGCCATGTCCAGCGTCTCAACAACGTTGAAGCTGGCGAAATCTCAACGAAAGCTTCAACCGGAGCTCTGGCTCCCGATGGAACCTTCGTCCGGAGATTGTCAAGACCAACAGCTCATCCTGTCGAACTGAGCGAAGGGGGCGAGACCAGCACCTTGAAGTTGGCAGTCCCGATGGCCCTGTTACCATGGCGTCCATCAAGGGTCGTAGATGCTGCAGGAAGCTCCGAGCAACCGAGCACGCAAGACCCAAAAGCTCAAGTTAGCTCCGATGCATGGATGTCGTAGATCCGGAGCTACTTGAAGGACAACATCCTTCCTAAAGACAATGTATCTGCAGACCGGATAGTCAGATTGGCTAAAAGATACACACTGGTAGAAGGGGATCTCTACCAGCATGGTGACAAAGGCATCCTAATGCGGTGCATAACAAGGGAAGAAGGCCACGAGCTCCTCGCGGAAATCCATGGAGTCGAGTGTTGGAACCACGCGTCTTCCCGCATGTTGGTCGGTAAAGCCTTCCAGCATTGTTTTTACTGGCCTACAACACTCCAGGATGCAACTGGGCTAATGAAGAAATGCAAAGCATGCCAATTCCATGCGAAGCAAATTCACACAATAGCTCATTCATTACAAATGATACCTCCAACATGAGCGCATGAAAAAACATGGAGCCAACTGGATTCAAGAGCTTCCGCCCACCTTGTGGGCAAACAAGACAACTCCAAACCGGTCAACTGGAGAGACACCCTTCTTCCTGGTGTACGGAGCTGAAGCAGTCCTTCCTCCGGAAATCACTTTGGGGTCGCTCTGGGTCTGGACCATCGACGAAGCCACGCAGGACCAGCTCCGGCGTGAAGACCTTGACCTCGTTGAAGAGGGAAGGTGTCGAGCAGCTGTTGGAAACGCATGATACCGCCAAGTGCTTCGCCGCTATCACCAAAGTCATGTGCATAACCGAAAGATCGAGGAAGGCGATCTGGTGCTATGGACAATACAAACTCGAGAAGGGTTAAACAAACTCTTCCCCAGCTGGGAAGGACCCTTCTGAGTGATCAAAGTATCCCGTCCGGGATGCGTTCGCTTGGCAACCGAGGATGGGACACACCTCCCTAATCCTTGGAACATTGAGCACCTATGTAAGTTCTACGCTTAATATCATGGAGGTGAGTCTATAATTACATATGATGTATGTTATAGCGTCATTGTACAGAGTCGGGTAGCTCCTCCAAGAGAATAGCCAGACCTTTCCCGGAAGGTCCGCAAAGTTCAAGTGACACTTCACACAGTCTCAGAACTATAAGTGTAGCTAGTTACCCTGGATCAAGCAAGAAATGTAACACACTTATCCTGGTTCTATACCCTAAGAGTGTACTTGTTTCCCCTATACTCTGGACCTATAATGAAAGACATCATTATGTGAAAACAGACTCCACGTGCATTTATATTGTACAGGCTCATTTTTTTTATTTTTCTCTTTCCTATCTATAACAAAGTTGTGCAATTCTCAAGAAACTTTAGCTCGAACAATTCAAATATAATTCAAGTTGCATTGTTAATTCTTTCGAGTCTTAACATTGTCGAATGCACAACTCGCCTGAACGCCAAGCCAATCTAGGTCCAGAGTGCGCTATCGACTTAGCCTGGTCCTGCACCCTAAGTACACCACTGTACATACACCCCGGCAGGCCTGAGTAAGGTGAGTCCAGAAAACGATCGGACCTGGAGAAAATAAGCAAATGCACTTGATTATATATGGAATTGCGGTCGATATAAAATTTTCTTTTGGGAATAGTAAGCCGCAAACGAGTTATAGATAAAAAATGGATTTTACTATTTTTCATGACTTCAGTGTGCAAGAAAAATAAAAATCTCATGATTATGGTGGATGATGTCGGAGCTATCAAAGCTTCGACATCCCCTAAGGTGGCCCGCTGTCGATGTTTTAAACATTGATAGTAGGCATCGCCGGAGCTATCAAGTACCGACAAACCTAGGGGGCCAGCCGTCGTCGTGAAGAAAAGACGGTAGAAGGACACCCCAATGGGGTCTGCTGTCAACACTCTACGTGTTGACAGTGGTCGCTGCCGGTGCTACTAAGCTCGGACAACCCCAGAGGACCAACTGTCGGCGCTCTACATGTTGACAATGGTCGCTGCCGGAGCTACTAAGCTCCGACAACCTCAGGGGGCCCTACTATAAATGACTTCGGACCTATACTCTACAAGTTCAAAGCACTCAAGTCTTTAACAAAATGCCACATCCTTTTGGTACATGTTCGCAATCAAATTGTGTACATCTACCAGGGAGCCAGGTGAGATAAAAGGTTGAAGACAAAAAATGAAATTCAGAAATTTCTTGGATTTCATTCATTTGAAGACAAGTGATTACAAATTTGGAGAAAAGAAGAAAACATACAAGTAGGATCTAAAAGGAGAAAGTCCTAAATCCTACGAAAGAACGAGGCGACCTTCTGGGCAACCTCCGACACGCTGGTCTTGGCGGCATCTCCCTCTCCATCGATGCGACCTTCAAGCACCGGATCTAGTGGGAAATGAGGATCCATGCTTGTGTAGCAGGTCAGCATGTATTCTGCGACTTTCTGTGCAAGGAATTTTCCATCAGTTTCCAACTGATATGCGATGACATTGCCCATCCTCTTGAGTTTGTTGCCAGACGAACTGAACGCCTTCAACGCATGGTCCAGCTCTGGCTCCGGATCGTCTGGACGCACGGGACTAAAGCCCAGCGGCGTCAGTGTGTCATTGGCTTTGCCCAAGAAGTCCCATACTTGTTGGGACTCTGCAGCCCTTGAGCCTCGCATCTCTTCCAAGGACCTCTTGGCAGCCGCAAGCTCCAAACTCTCCTGGGCAAGGCGCTCGACCTCTTTGGTGTGCTGCTGAATCCTTTCAGCAACTTGCCTTTCGAGGTTGGCAAGCTCCTCTTCCCAGACGTGGATCTTGTTCTGATAGTCAACCAGGTCTCTCTCTCGGCCCCGCACCTTCTTCTCCCTGGCAGCGACTTCGTTCTTCCTTTTGGTAAGGTTCTGCCCCCGCTGCCAGGCCTTCTTCTCCTCCCGCTTCTTGTTGCGCTTTGCAAGGCTCTTGTCTCCCAGATCCAGCCTTTGGGCAAGCTCCTCCTCCCTCTTCATGAGGTCATCCCTCAGCTCCAGGAGTTTTTGCTCTTCATCTTCGTGCTTTTTCTCCCGCTCCTCAAGAGCCTCCCGGCGCTTGACAAGGCTTTCGTGGATGGTACTGAGTTTCTCCTGGCGGTCATTCGCTGCTTCATTAGCAGCCATGGCTTGTTTGTTTATAGCCAGGGACTGGTTGTCAACGGATCGCACCATGCTTTCCCTCTCATATAGCAGCTGGCCCTAGTAATCTATCCGGGCCTTCTACCTCTTGACCCACTGCTGGTCGTCGGCCAGCCTTGTTTGCACCAGCTTGGTCTCGAATTGGAGCCGGTTGCGCCACCTCCTAAGGGTTTGACGCTCCTCCTCAAGGTCCTTGCTGTCATGATAAAAAGCAAGCTGTACCTGACGAAGGCTGGAGCAGGCGTTGTCGATGGATAATGACAGGGGGATCGGCTCTAGACCTGTCGAGGTCCTCTCCGCTAACTCCAGCGGGTTCTCCATAACAAAAATTGGGTCCCACTCTACAAGAGTGGTCCCCTGAGCTTCTGCGGCACTAGGGACGCCCTCCGACAGTACCTCAGTCGTCGCCGAGGAAGGTTCGGCAACGGAAGCTTCCACCCCCGGAGTCAGCTCCGAAGGTCCCGTCGCTTGGTCATCAGCAACTGGTCCCTCAGGTCGAGGACCGGCCGCTTTGTCTTGGCACCGTGGCTCAGGCACGGGCGCCTCCGGAACTACCACCTCCGGGGCAGGCATTTAAGAATCGGCTGGTGATGAAGCCACTTCCGGCTCCGACATTGGTGCCTCCTCCGCTACCGGTTCAGGTGCTGGTGCTTTGACCTCCACTGGTTCCTGCGCTGGCACCTCCGCGACAACTGGCTCAGACGCCGGAACTTCATCAACCAACGGCTCCGCCGGGGCTTCAGTAACATCCGGCTCTAAGGACGGAACTGTAGCTACCTCCGGCTCTGAGGCAACTTCCAAAGAAACGAAGTATGGGAACTTGTTGAAAGACCCAAGTTCAACGTCGTTGGCACTAAATTGGTCTTCCGCACCAAGCAAGATGAACAAGGGGTGGTAACAAAGAACAAGGCACGACTTGTGGCCAAAGGGTATTTGCAAGTCGAAGCTTTGGATTTTGACGATACTTTTGCTCCCGTACCTAGGCTTGAATTGATTCTTATATTACTTGCATATGCTACTCACCATGATTTCAAGATTTATCGAATGGACGTGAAAAGTGCCTTCCTCAATGGACCGATCAAGGAGGAGGTGTACGTGGACAAACCCCTCGGGTTTGAAGATCAAGAGTTTCCCAACTTGGTATACAAACTGCGTAAGGCTCTTTATGGCCTCAAACAAGCTCCTAGAGCTTGGATTGAGTGCCTTACAAATTCTTTGATTGAAAATGGTTTTAGGATTGGTAAAGCTGATTACACCTCATTTACTAAGCATTTTGATAATGATCTAATCATTTGCCAAATCAATGTTGATTATATTATATTTGGTTCAACTAACAAATCTTTTTGTCAAGAATTTAGTAAGATTATGATAGATAGATTCGAGATGTCCATGATGGGAGAGTTGAGATACTTTTTGGGATTCCAAGTCAAGCAACAAAAGGAAGGGACGTTCAGAAGCCAAACACAGTACACCCAGGACATTCTCAAGAAATTCGGTATGGACAATGCAAAACCAATAAAGCCTCCCATAGCGACAAATGGACACATGGATTTCAATGAAGACAAGCCAAATGTGGATCAAAAGGTATATCGCTTCATGATTGGCCCCTTGCTTTATTTATGTGCATCTAGGCCTGATATCATGGTTAGTGTATATTTGTGTGCAAGATTTCAAGCCAATCATAAGGAATGTCATTTGACAGCCGTAAAAAGGATCTTGCGATATTTAGTTCATACACCCAACCTAGGCTTTTGGTATCCTAAAGGTTCAAAATTCAATCTCATTGGATACTGCGATGTTGATTATGCTGGATGCAAGGTAGATGGAAAAAGTACCTCCGGTACTTGCCAATTATTAGGTAGATCCCTAGTTTCTTGGTCCTCCAAGAAACAAAATTCCACTACCTTATCCACGGCCGAAGTGGAGTATGTTGCAGCCGGGAGTTGTTGTGCACAACTCCTTTGGATGCAACAAACTCTAAGGGATTACGGTTACAATGTGAGCCATATTCCACTCCTTTGTGACAATGAGAGTGCCAATAAAATTGTCCATAATCCTGTTGAGCACTCCAGAACCAAACACATAGATATCCAGCATCACTTTTTGGGAGATCACCCAATGAAAGGAGACATAGCCATATCCTATGTCAACACTGAAAAACAACTAGCCGATATCTTTACCAAGCCACTTGATGAAAAACGCTTTTGTGAGCTCCGAAATGAACTAAATATCTTTGATGCTCGGAACATGGCTTGAAAACTTGCATACCTGTATGCCACTTTCAAAATCATGTTGATTGTGTTGAAAAGGTATCTCTCTCTATTTCTCCGAAAAAACTATGTTAATTACTTGATCTTGGTGAATTATGGTAAAAGCTTGATTGTTGTATGTTTACTGATCATATTCATCAAGAATATTTGCATGTTTTTGCCCCCTATTTTCTTTTAAGAACCTTCGGATATATTAGAAAGGTCTATCTGTTTCTATCCTCGTGACCAAAGACTAGTCTGTGGTTACCTCGGACTAGTCCACACATTGCAGACTAGTCCACAGAGTGTCCGCTAGACCGGACTACTCTGGTCAGACCACGGACTAGTCTGATTTTTCGACTCCATAACCCTAGGTCCTACGCAATCCTAATATCCTTCCTCATCACAACTCCTCTCACATTCTCTCTCATCACTCAAGTGCTCCCAAGGTGATTTGGCAAGTCTTGCATCAAATCCACTCAAGTTTTGGTGGGATTTGATCTCCATCACAAGGGGATCGAAGACTACAGACTTGTCCGCATCAACAACTCCTTCAACACCGTGAATCGAAGGATTTGGTAAAATTTATCTCCAAACCCTAGAACCTTTGATTTGCCTTGTTTTTATTCAAACAACTAGTTCTTCCTGTCAATACATGCTTCCTTGTAGAAGTATGCCTACATTTCTCCGTTTTGCGTTGAGAAACTCCATTATCCTGTTAGTTAGGGTTCGAGCAGCTGAATATCGGACTAGTCCGTTATCAGTGCGGACAAGTCCAGTACCCCAGACTAGTCCGCACCTAAGCAACGGACAAGTCCGATGTTAGCTGAACAAAACCCTAATTTTCTTCAACTCAATGCCTTTCCTTGCTACCAATCCTTATCTATGTCATGTCTAACCTTCTTGTAAGGACAATGTCAAGCTCAAACGATGACATCTGTGACTCAGAGGCTGAAATGGATCAACAGACCTTGCCTCGTGTTTCGACAGGCCAAGCCAATAAAAGACAAGATCGTACCACTGACCCCTCGCCCACTCCAATTAGGGTGCATCGAAAGGTTCCCAACAGGAAGCCTTCTTCGAGAGCACAAGTTGTGGTTGTCCTAGTTTGGCGGCTCCATGCCAAACTAAGGGAAAAGGCAAGGGAATTGCCTACGACCCCATTGGCCCCCTCGAGATGACTGCTCCAAGACAGGGAAATAGGGACCCCATAAAAGAAAATTTCAATGGCAAAGGGAGTCATGTCTATGGCAATGGCAAGAAGGCACTTGATCCAAGATTTTGGAGTCACTTTCATGCGGACTACTACAGCTCCGTGTACCTGCAGATGAAACCCTAGTAGTCCGCAACCAATGGATTGACTAGAGCCATTTTGAAAGAAAAAGTTGTAGTGCTTTTGATGAAGTGGTAGAGGCTGCAGAGAGGCATGGTTTAAAGGACCTGTTTGCTTTCAGATACAATGGGAATGATGAAGTCATTGCTCAAATCTATGCAACTTGCTATTTTGCCAGCGATGGAGAGGAGAGGGTGACTTGGATGACTCATGGATCCAAGTACACAGTCACATATGATGAGTTTGCGAGGCTGCTGCATTTAGAGAACATCGACGGCAATGCAATTGTGATTCACAATATTGGTGTTCTGGAGAAGGACAAGATGGACTTTCTCTATGACACCCGACTCAAGTACAATCGTCCCTCAATCAAGAACATGAAGCCCTTCTTCGTGGTTCTCAATAGAGTGCTCCTGAAGACCATTGCTCCAAAAGATGGAGATGCACGGAGTGTCCAAGGTTACTTGAGAACTTTGATGAAAGTGATTAGCAAGAATAGAAAGTTTGACATCTTTGACTACATCAGGAATGACATGGTGAACATCTCCTGCACACCAAACCGCTCCTATGGCTATGCTCCATATTTGATGTTCATGATAAAAAAAAGTAACAGAAATTGAGTTTATGAAAGATGACAAGCATACTGCTCTAAGGCCCCAGAAGCCTCCCCAAGCCACTCTCCCAGCTGCTCCCTCACATGTTTCAACTGAAGAACACCTGGGGAGAGCTCAAAGAGATGCAAGGCCTTGCTCTAGCACTAGGGCTCCTCCTCACAAATGGTCTCCTAGTGGGATTATGAAGTACCTGGCTGCTATTTTTGGCTCTTTTTGGAAAACTGAAGTGAAGCTCCACAAGTTGAACAAGGCAAGGAAAGAGGACATGAGGTACATGAAGCAAAATGTAAAAGCCATATGCTAGAAGCTGGAGACTGAGCCTGTTGGATCTCCAGTTATCTCCGAGGACTCAGCTTCTAAATTCTCGGAACTTCCACCTCTTTCTCCTTCTGAACTTGCCTATTTTGGCATTGGGGGCATGACGAGTGGTTCTCATCCTCATTCTACTCAGCCTGAAGATGAAGATGACGAAACGACCGACAATACGGAGTGAGCCTGGGATGACGTTTAGATCCCTCCTCTCCTTCTTTTTGGTGCCTTGATGCCAAAGGGGGAGAGATTGAGGGGGAGTCTTAGGTCCTAGCAGTAGGTTGAGAGATGAGAGCTCTATTTTTGTTTCTTTTGGTGCTGTAAAACTTTCATTATGTTTGTGGTAATGCTTTGTTATATGTTTATGCTCTGAAATTTCTCACATACTTGATAATCTTGATATTGTTATAATTATGCCATTTACCTCATTCTCATCACGATTATTTTTCACACACACATAGTTTGCACCCCACCATAATGAGTGCACATATATCATATGTCTACCTTGCCTATTTTTCTCAAAGTTCATATGTGCACACTTTATGAAAATCTGAATTTTTATCATGTGTGTGTAATCTCAATTCGTAGTCATCAATCACCAGAAAGGGGGAGATTGAAAGTGCATCTAGGCACCCCTTGTGGGTTTTGGTTGACTTATGACAAACAAATGAGATCCTAACAAAATTGTTGAGATGAGCGCAAGTTTTTAAAGAAAATTAGGAGGAAAGCTCAAAATGAAAGGAGAATGAGGAATTTAAAGGAAAAAATAGCTGAAAAGATTAGATCATTGTGCATGGAGTGTGTCGGAGAAACACACCCCAAGAATTTAAGCAAAAGAAATCTTATACACTGCACAATTCACAGGAAAACTGGACTAGTCCGATATGACCACGGACTAGTCCGATATCTCTCTGACTAAGGTCGGACTAGTCCCTCCGTAGTCCTGACTAGTCCTCAGCACTTCACACTTGCACAACACCAGACAAGTCCGATATCACCACGGAGTAGTCCGATATCTTTTTGACTAAAAACGGACAAGTCCGCCCCAGTGCAGACTTGTCCTCAGGACCTCACACTTTACACAGAAACGGACAAGTCCAATATCATGACGGACTAGCCCGAAAACTCTGTGACTAAAATCGGACAAGTCTTCCAACTGTGGACTTGTCCTCAATTCTACATGAGGTTCGCCACTCCGAACTAGTCCGATATGAGCCAGACTAGTCCAAACACTTCTAGAGACCAAATTCGACTAGTCCGCTCATTTTCGGACACGTCCGATATATCAGAACACTTAGGGTTTTCCACACACTGCACATTGGACTAGTCCGGAGTCCACCACAGACTAGTCCGGACATCGCAAACCCTAACAGTAACATTTGGAAACCCTAGTATAAATAGAGGTGTATGGCCCTACAACCAACACTCTCGACCCTCTGTGCCGTCACACCTTCCGAGAGCCCAAAATACACATCTTTCGACACATTCTAACCCTAGAAAGATTAAATCTTTGAGGGTTAGCATTGATCAAAAAGAGAGACTTGTTCCACACGATCTTGAGCTCTTGGGTTTGATTCACTCGCACACTATTGTTGTTTATTGCATATATTTCGATTGCGTTTGGTGGTGTTCATCATTGTAAATCTTGGGGAGCCCCCAACTTGTGAGAAGGCCCCTTGAACAAGGTTATTTGTCCCTTTGTGATTAGTGGAAGAGAATCGGCCTCCATGGCGATTCAACGAGGGTTGGGTTGGTGAAGACCCGATCCTGCGTGGACTCCTTAATGTGGATGTAGGTTTCCTTTGTGGGAATCGAACCACGGGTTAAAATTGTTTCTTGCACCTTTTGTTCTTATTGTTCATCACATTCTAGGGTTTAATTGATCTTGTGTAACTTACGTTGAAACATTGATATTAAAGTTAATATTTGGCACACCTTGTTTTACTGTCGTAATACATTCATGTTTCAAATTACATTCTGCTGCATATAGTACTAGAAGTGAAATCATTGATCAAATTTGATCATTCTAGTCCACGCATACTAGACTACTCCGATCTCTCTGTATTTGATCGATTTGTTAAGTGTTTCAGGATCCAACATAAGTTCAAAAAGCCTATTCACCCCCCCCCCCCCCCCACTAGGCTACATTCAGTCGGCCGACCTGGTCCTGGCTCTAAACGGCCAGTTCTTCCTCCAGGTGACTGACAGGTGTGTCCCATTCCATGATATGGATGCTACATCGTTGGATGGCCTCGGATACTTCTGTTTGTGGGCCATAAGATCCATGTGGTTCCATGTGGCATCGCCTGATTGGCTGGAATGACATTTTATAGGATCCATCCCCTTGTTTCACTTCAATTCTGCATAGAATCCCTACATGCACTACTTTCTCCAAGGACAAGTGGAAATAGGTTAAATAGAAAGGTGATGTGCGCAAGAAATGACAATTCCTCCACGTAACTGAGTTATATTGACGGATGAAATTGGTATATAACAGCTGTCAACAAACTCCCCCAAGCTTATCCTTTGCTCGTCTCGAGCAAAGTAAAGACTTTAGGTTGATGATCAGGGGTTGCTACTATATTATATTTTTCAAAAGTACCATGTGCACAACAAAATAATTTTCCTATTATTGCAAAAATTGGCATGGTACTTCACCCATCTTATGTCATTATGGATCTTATGCCATCTCCTATTCATGGGTGGTTGAAAGATATAGCAGCAAATGGAGCACATATACCCAAGAAGTCAAGTTCCACCAAAATACCGGAGAGTTCAATTAAGATTTTAAGTATCTCAATTTGATTATCTCAAGTCTCTCCTTTGTGTTTATTGGAAATAAATCCTCACTAAGGCATTTT
Organism: Tuctoria greenei; assembly: GCA_036927565.1. Taxonomy (NCBI): domain Eukaryota; kingdom Viridiplantae; phylum Streptophyta; class Magnoliopsida; order Poales; family Poaceae; genus Tuctoria; species Tuctoria greenei. Next base: position 54,547,405 of record JAYESD010000004.1, read on the forward strand.
GCCTAAATTCATCCTACCTTTACATAAGGCTTGTATGTGGAGCTTGGTAGGGAATATAGTAGACATATTTGCAACACATAGTATTGCTAAGTCAAAAAAGAAAGTCTTAGGAAAAATCAATTCAAGAAATTTTGATACAAGACTTGTGCATGTGTGATGGAATGTAGTGGATGTGGCTATTGAGATGACACCTTTTTGAGTGGACTCTCTTATTTTGCAGGGATGAAACATGTCTATTTTTTTTCTTTTTTTCTCATGATTATGATGTAAGCATGCATTTTTGTCTTGTAGCCATGTCTTCTACTACCTTTTTATGCAATGGATTTTGGAGAGAGTACTAAGCATGAATGATATGGAGTTTCTCTTTTTGTTGTGGAATAGTGGTATGGTGTGAATTTGCTTACTTCTACTGTAGAAGTATAGCATGTGGAAGTGAAGTCTTGAATTCAAAAAGTAAGTAATGAAATCTCACATAGGTCTATACTAGTTTGACAAGGGACAAGGTGAAGACAAATAGCATATGCATAAGGTCTATCAATGTAATGTATCATATGGCTTTGGTGGGTATTTCCAATCAAATGAGGATAACTTAAATCTTTTTATAATTTTTTCGGAAATCTAAGTTTTACAATCAAATTAGGAATAGCAGCCCTATCACTATATCATATCTCACAACAACTTAGAATGGATTAAGCTTTTGCTACCCACAATTTCCTAATCACGGCAAAAGCAATTTTAGCAAATGCGAACAACATGTTGGAGAGTAGTAAAGTTGTAATCTAGGAACTTAGGAAAATCAAAACAGAGAAAGTATTCATCATTTCATCTATGTGAATTCCAAGTAATTCTTACCACACATCATTTATCTTATTGAAAGCAAATCTATCCTAATTTTTTTATTATCTTATAGATGCAAGGTGGATGATGGGTATGTGGAAATTAAATATGCAAAAAGGGTCGATACAGTTTACCTCATGTGGGGGTCCTCCTCCAGGCTTGTTCTTCATTCACCTCCGTGATGAGGGTTGAACCGTTGATGACGGAAGTATGCCTCGAGATCGGCTTGTTGTTGTTGTAGCATGGAGTTGAAGTTGATGAATTGAGCGCCCATGTGTTGTTGCCAGTCTTGGGTACCTTGGAGGGTGTTGTAGATGTCACCCGTTCTCACTTCAAGATCTTCCATATGTCTAGTGAGATCTGTCATTCCTTGGCTATAGTCACGATGACTTCTAGCCGAAGAGGAACAACATCTTCTCATGGACATTGGAGGCAAGCTGCTAGAGCTTGAAGTGGATAGGGGTGGCTCCTATGTGGCACCTGACCATCCATACCAAGATGGACCTTCGGTCTCATATGATGGAGGTTGAGTCCATCCGGGTGCATCACCTATTGGGTTCTCTTCCTCTTCGTACTCATGGACCGCGGAGGTTGTCGGGGGCATGGTCGTGTGACACCTGGTTCTGGAAATGAACCAAGCATGACGCATATGTGTGCCCAGGACGTTCAACATATATACACGAGTGCAATCACAGAATGATATACATAAAATTACCACATAACAAGATTAATTAAGCACTTTTATTACAAAATTCAGAATGTCATCAGATTGTAGCTCTAATGATTATTAACGATGGAATCACTAATACTACAACGGAAATAACAAAATATGAGCTAAACGAAATAAGCAAGTTAAGCAAAGGGTAGCGCGGCTCCAAGCAATACCACAGGCAAAGCTGGCGGCAGACACAGCCTAGAACTCTGCATAATCAATGCTATACTCACAAATCTGACCTGCAATTGTTGGTGGGGGAATAGCAAGGGTGAGTACATATCGTACTCAGCAAGTGTGGTAAAGTATGACATGTAGCTGATACAAATGATGAATATAATAACGGATAAGTGCTTCATAATACCAGTCCATATTTCATTACCATCATCCATATTCCAGATTTCTCATTACCATCAACCATATCCATTGCCATAAACCATAATACCATCCCATAACCAGTACCAAACCATCTCAATCCAAAACCACTCTAGTCATGTAGGTCATCCAGGTGCTCTTAACCGGGAGCACGACTATCATGATAGTTTTAATACTCTGTAGAGTTTGTACCGATATACACACGTGTTTGTGATTTCATCACCCGTCAGCGACTAAAAAACCTCCCTTATGCCAATTATACTTTATTTGTTGTATGGCCAAGAGGTCACAAAATAGCCTTTACAAAGGGACTACTAGCATGTATGGACCCATTGAGGTTTCACCGGTGGCGATGCCTCCAACTGAGCACATCTTCAACCAAGGACCCCCTCTTGTGCCATTCGGATCCCAGTGAGTCCTGCCACAAATCCAAAAACAATCTGACTCCCCTTCCCCAATGCGCCAAATGATCCTTGCAGTACTAGCAATACTCTAATTAATCAGCTATGATGCACCCATACTTGGCCTCGTGGTGGCTTTGTTGTGCTGGCATATTCTCGCATGAACTAGTCCTTCGATCTAAAGCAAGCAACCACCTGGTCTTCCAACCCATCCACATATCAGGCTTGCTTAGATCACCCATTACCATATCATATTAACCAGTTCATATTAATCATAATCTCATTAATGCATAATTAAATGGTATAGTTGTTTTCCCATCCCAATTAATTAAGCGGAGCAAAGGTAAACTGTCCTTCCCGACTCTCTACCATGTATTCCAGATGACAAGGGTGGTTAAACAAAGCTAGTAAACTTCCTATCATAAGAATTCCCATCAAATTGACACAAGCATGCAGTTTCACAAACAAAACATTTATTGTAAAAACAGGATCAATATGTTCAAGGGCACTTGCCTTACTCTTGGGCTTGGTTTGGGTCAAAGTCTTCAAATTCTTGGTGCTGGATCCTCCGCAGCACCCTCTAGCGCAAATCCATCTAAACCACACAATAAACATACAAGACAAGGATTACAATCAATAAGTGCACATATATTACTCAATATGTCATTACATGCATGATTAATGCAAATGCAAAGCAAAATAAGTTAATGAATTAGTATTAATGTTCACTAATCATTTACAATGGTTATTAACAAGTTTACACAAGTTTATTTTGATATTACATCAAATTGGAATTAGTTCATTATAAACGAATCTGGAGACCTAACAAGTCCGCTGTTGGCTGGACTAGTCCAACCTACGCAAAACCAGCGAGACAGAGTTTTCTAGATCGACATGAATTTGGAGAAACAGGGTTGAATTAATGTGAGAAAGAGGAGTAGAAGGTATACCAGGTGTTTAAAACTCCAATGAATCAAGGGTTTTGGAGGCAACACATGGATCTTGACAATCTAGGGATGAAGAGAACTTGATGGTAAATCATTGATGAAGAACGCGAGGTTGATGGAGATCTTGGCCTCTTGATATTCTTTCATTTCCTCCTCTTCTTCTTCTTGCTTTGGATCTCCTTGTCCCTCCTTGGCGGCAGCTGTCCACGAGCTAGGGTGTGGGTGTGATTCAAAAGTGGCGAAGGGATGTGAAAGTAGGGTGTGGGTTTATTTAGATAGGGGTGGAGGGCTAGGGTTTCAATGGAGGTCGGTTTTAGAGAGGGTGGAGGCTGGTGTGGGGTCCCAGATGGGCTCCAAAAGAGTTAGACACGACATCCATAGGCCCACTTAAGGTAAAATAAAAAAAACAAGTCGTGGAACAAAAAATCAACTCAGAATCGCGATCACCGGACAAGTCCATGCAAGGCCAAACAAGTCTGATATTAGTCAAAGAAAAATTGGATAATTTCGTGGCAAATTGGCAAGTCCAAGCTTAGTCAGAGAGGAAAACGGACAAGTCCGCTAGATATCGAACAAGTGCAGACAAGTCTAGGGACATGGAGAAATTTCAAGGAATCAGGATACCAGACTAGTCCGCAATGGACCGGACAAGTCCGAAAATTGTACAGATACAAAACCGGACTAGTCCGCACGAAAACGGACTAGTCCGCACAAAAAATGGACAAGTCCACACTTCTCAGAACTTCTAAGTGTGGTTTTTCTTCTAATCCATTTTAAACTTGCTCATTTTATATGACTTAATGTTAATATAGGATCGTAGAGCACGTGTAAAGCTACCAGAGGGGGGATGAATGGTAGATTAAAATTTTTAGCACAAGCAACGAAAACACCCCTTGGCAGAAAACCGATCTATCAAAGAAACCGTGTGTGCAACTAATCTAAACGTGTTCAACTGTGACAAAATTAGTATTGATTGTAGAGAATCAAGTCACGAAGACGTCACAACAAGAATCACGAAAATCTGTCGAGAGAAACTCAAGTTACGATCGAAAGGTCGAACAAAGGTCAATCTGTCCTACCTGGGAAAAACAGTTTTGGAACACTGCAGAGAAACTCGTGTAGATCAGAAACTCCAAATCCAATGACCTTGAAATTTTCACAGATGATATAAAATTAATTTTGGAAGACAAACCAAAAAGAATCACGTCAATGGGATCTGTAAAACTCGAGTTATGATAAAACCACCAAAGCAAGGTAGTGTTGTGCAGAAACTCGACGAGAAAGACTCGAAGAAAACTTAGACTATTAATTTTATTGATCAAAAACATACAAGGAACAGCCCCAAAGTCGTTCACCACGAAATCTGGCCTCCCTTGCTTATATAACCAGCCCTTAGGCCAACCCAAACTTAACTAGGACTCTTATCCTACTCAATTCACGAATTGAAACATTTCATAATTGCTCAAGACTCTTCTATACGCAGATAGAAGCAATATTAATTCATTAAAACACCTTAGGAACGTATCCCACATTCCTAAAGCAACTCAAATTCGTGACCCACACAAAATCCTATCATAACCAACTCAAAACTTTCCATATTTGAGTCAAACACGACCCAACCGCAACCTGAGTCCATAACTTAGTTGGTTGGACCTTTCTGACCATTTTTTACGTCCACTTCTCTTCATCACACCTCAGAACCATGAAGCCACAACCATGCACTCCTTGCACACGTGAAAACATCTTCCAATGAAATCCATGATACCTTCATATGCATTGTTCTTGACTCAAACATTCTGTGTGACCTTCCGATCAAATCGACAACAATTCCTCCCAAACTTGGTTGTTGAACCTCATCTTCTCCCTAAGACTAGTTCAATGGATCCTGTCACCAGTCATGTCTTGAACTCAAGCAACATCTGCACATGAATAAACAACCGATACTTCCGAGCACAAGTCCTCGACTTGACTCTCGTTAGTTCCGAACCACAACACCTTACGTGAGCACCTCACATAAGTATGTTGCAAACCTTAGCAAAATATATCAACCATAACCACCAAAACACACCAAAAACTTAGTAAAAAATAAATTTAAGTAAACTTTTTGTAATCCCAAAAAGCAAGTTCGAAACATTGGAATTTAAAAATAGAACCACTACGATCAAGCTCCGAACCTTGCCAAAGCTAACCGGACCTTGAACTGGAGCTTACCAAAGCTAGCAGGACCTATTGCTGGAGCTTACCAAAGCTAGTCAGACCTAGCGTCAGAGCTTACCAAAGCTAGTCGGTCCTAGCGCCAGAGCTTACCAAATCTAGCAGGACCTAGCGCCGAAGCTTACCAAAGCTAGACAGACCAAGCCACAGCAAGTCGGACCTTACCTTGGACCTTGCCGGTGGTACCCAAAACAAGTCGGACCTATCGTCAGACCTTGCTGGAGATCGGACCTAGATGATAAAAGTGTTTTGTTACTATTCAAAACTTTAGCCAATGTATTCAACACACATAGGTCTCACAGTTTACCATATTTAATGATGGATGCAGGGCATGATGCATGAAAATGAGGGTGTTACAAACCTACCCCCCTTAAAATGAATCTTGCCCTCGAGATTCGATGTAGAAGGATAGAGATAGGGAAAATCTTTCTTGAGATCATCTTTCAGCTCCCATTTTTCCTCTGATTCTGTGTGGTGCTTCCATTGAACTTTATACCATCTAATAATCTTGTTTCTTGTGACCCTCTCTTTGGCTTCCAAGATTTGGATCGGTTGCTCAGCATAAGTCAAATCTGCCCCTATTTCCAAATCTTCCATTGGCACTTGTTGTTCCGGCACTCTCAAGCACTTCTTGAGCTGAGAAACATGAAAGACATCATGAACATCTGATAAGTGAGCTGGCATCTCCAACTTATATGCTACTTCTCCTCTTTTGTCCAGAATCTTGAATGGTCCTATGTATGGAGGTGCTAGCTTGCCTCTTATGTTAAACCTCTTATGACCTCTCATTGGTGACACCTTGAGGTAAACAAAATCTCCCACTTCAAAGGCTAGTTTCCTTCTCCTATTGTCTGCATAGCCTTTTTGCCTTGATTGAGCAGCCCTCTAGCACGAATAATCTGAACTTGTTTCTCAGCTTCTTGCAGCATGTCAGGTCCAAACACTTGATTTTCTCCTGTCTCATTCCATAATAAAGGTGTCCTGCACTTCCTCTCATATAGTGCTCCATAGGGTGACATTTTCAAGCTTTCTTGGTAACTGTTGTTATATGAGAATTCCGCATACGGCAAGCTCCTGTCCCAACCTCCTCCATGCTTCACGGCAAAAGCTCTTAACATATCCTCTAAAATCTGATTGGTCCTCTCAGTTTTTCCATCGGTTTCAGGGTGATATGCTGAGCTAAAATTCAACCTTGTTCCCAATACTTCATGCAACTTTTGCCAAAACCTGGAGCTAAATTGAGAACCTCTATCCGAGACTATTTTCTTCGGGACTCCCTGTCAACACACAATGTGCTCCATATATAGCTCTGCCAGCTTCGCATTGGTATAGGTGGTCTTGACAGGAACAAAATGAGCTGACTTGATTAACCTATCCACAATAATCCAAATTGAGTCATAACCGGACTGGGTACGAGGTAAACCAACTATAAAGTCCATCCCGATTTCTTCACACTTCCATTCCGAAATCTTCAATGGCTGTAATAATCCGGTTGGCCTTTGATGTTCCGGCTTCACTCGTTAGCACACATCACACAACGCTACATATTCAGCTATGTCCTTTTTCATGCTATCCCACCAATAACATGTCTCCAAATACTTGTACATCTTTGTAGAACCGGGATGAATTGAGTATGGCGAGTCATGTGCCTCCTTCAATATTGTTTCTCGTATATGCTTCACATTAGGTACAACAATCCTCTTTCCAAGCCATAAAGTACCATGTTCATCCTCATCAAACCTGAATTCTCTTCCCTCTTTGGTCCTTTCCTTGATCTCTTGGATTTCCTCATCCTTTGTTTGTGCTTCTCGAATTTTTCCTCCAAAGTCGGATTTAACTCCATTACCTCCATCTCATTCACAAATCCGAGATTCAACCGTTCAAACTCCTTACATAACTCGGATGTCTATTCTCGAACCGTAAGTTGGTGGCTTACTCCTTTCGGACTCAAAGCATCTGCCACTACATTCGCCTTCCCTAGATGATAGTTGATTCTGACATCATAATCCATGATGAGCTCCAACCATTTTCGTTGTCTCAAATTCAGGTCCGTTTGTGTGAAAATATACTTGAGACTCTTATGATCCGTATAAATTTCACACCTACGACCAAGAATGTAATGTCTCCAAATCTTCAAGGCATGTACCACGGCTGCAAGTTCAAGATCATGCGTTGGATAATTCTGCTCATGTTTCTTCAATTGTCTCGATGCATAGGCTACCACTTGACCTTCTCACATGAGCACACATCCAATTCCTTGTCCTGATGTGTCGCAATATATATCAAAAATTTTGCTTACATCCGGTAAAACCAAAACTGGGGCCGTGGTGAACCTTTTATTCAACTCCTTGAATCTTTCTTGACAAGCTTGAGTCCATTGGAAAGCTTTCTCTTCATTAGAAACTCCGTCATGGGCTTGGCTACCTTGGAAAAGTCCTTGATGAATCAACGGTAATATCCAGCCATTCCAAGAAAACTCCGGATCTCCTTTATATTTTGGGGGGTTCCCATTTCAACACGTCCCTCACTTTTCTGTGGTCGACCGATACTCCCCCTTCAGAGATGATATGGCCTAAAAATGACACTTCCCTCAACAAAAACAAGCACTTGCTGAATTTTGCGTATAATTAATGCTACCTCAATTTCTACAATGTGAGCCTCAAATGTTCCTCATGCTCCTCCTCGCTTCTCAAGTAGATCATAAGGTCATCAATGAACACCACAACAAATTTATCCAAGTACTCCATGAAGACCTTATTCATGAGGTACATAAAGTATGCAGGTGCATTTGTCAACCCAAAAGACATCATAGTGTACTCATAAGATCCATACCGTGTTCGAAAAGCTGTTTTGGGTATATCTGACGGTCTTATCTACATTTGGAAGTAAAACGACCTCAAACCAATCTTGGAGAAAACATAAGCACCCTTCATCTGATCGAACAAATCCTCTATGCGGGGTAAAGTATACTTCTTTGTGAGACCTATGTGTGTTGAATACATTGGCGTGTAGTGAATACATTGGCTTTGATGATAAAAGTTCTGAAATTCTGCTAAAACACCTTCTAAGCAAAGTCCGACTCTAGCTCCGAGCTTCTGCAAGTTCCGACAATAGGTCCGACTTGCTTTGTCAAGGTTCGACTTGTTTTTGGGTAGCTTCAGTGAGCTTTTTCTTTAGCTCTGTCATGTCTTTGATAGCTCCGGCATGTCTTTGATAACTCTGGCATGTCTTTGTTAAGCTCCGATATGTTTTGCTATGTCCGACTTATGTTGGTTAGCTCTGACATGTTTTTCTAGATCCAACTTTTGGGTTGACAAGTTTTGACTAGTTCTAGTTAGCTCCAGCACTAGGTACGACTAGCTTTGGTAAGCTCCGGTGCAAGGCTCTACTAGTTTTGGTAAGCTCCGGCGCTAGGTTGTACTAGCTTTGGTAAGCTCCAGCTCAAGCTCCAGATAGCTTTGACAAGGTTCAAAGCTTGATCGTGTTCTGCTTTTACCTTGTAATGATTCATACTTCCTTTACATTTATGGAAAGGTTGCTTAGTATTCTTTTACTAAGTTTTTTGTGTGTTTTGATGGTTAAGGCTGATATCATTTTGCTATGATTTGCAACATGCTTATGTGAGGTGCTCACGTAAGATGTTGTAATTTCGGACTAACGGGAGTCAAGTCAAGGACTTGTGCTCGGAAGTATTGGTTTTTTATTCATGTGCAGGTGTTGCTTGAGTTCTAGACATGGCTGGTGACGGGATCCATTGAACTAGTCTTAGGAAGAAGATGAGGTTCAACAACAAAGTTCGGGAGGAATTGTGGTTGAGTTGATCTTGAGGTCGCGCAACATGTTTGAATCAAGAACAATGCATATTAAGGTATCGTGGACGTTGTTGGAAGATGTTTGCACGTGTGCAAGGAGTGCATGGATGTGGCTGCGTGGTTCCAAGGCGTGATGAAGAGATGTGGACGGAAAGGTCCAACCGACTAGGTTATGGACTCAGGCTGCGGCTGAGTCGGGTTTGACTCAAATATGGAAAGATTTGAGTTGGTTACGATAGGATTTCGTGTGAGTCATGAATTTGAGTTGTTTTAGGAATGTGGGATACGTTCCTAAGGTGTTTGGAAGTCTTAAGATTGCTTCTATCTGCGTATAGAAGAGTCCTAAGCAGTTATGGAAAGTTTTGATTCGTGATTTGTGTAGGATTAGAGTCCTAGTTGAGATTGGGTTGGCCTAAGGGCTGGTTATATAAGCAAGAGAGGCCAGATCTCGTGAAAGATGACTTTGGGGCTGTTTCTCTTGTGTTCTATTGAATAAAATTCGTAGTTGAAAGGAACTTTTGGGCCTTATTCGTCCGACTTGTTCCAAATAAGTTTTTCTCATCGAGTTTTTTGCATAGCACTACCTTTCTTCGGTGGTTTTATCATAACTCGAGTTTTACAGATCCAATTGATGTGATTCTTTTTGGGCTGTCTTCACAACTTGATTATCTGTCATCTGTAACAATTTCACTGTCATTGGATTTTTTTGATTTTGATCTACATGAGTTTCTTTGCAGTATTACAGATCTGTTTTTTTTCTCATGTAGGACAGATTGACCTTTATTCGATTTTTTAATCGTAACATGAGTTTATCTCGACGGATTTGAGTGACTATTGTTGTGTCATCTTCGTGACTCGATTCTCTCTGATATATATCACTTTTGTCATGGTTAAACACGTTTAGATTAGTCTCACATACGATTTATTTAAGAGATCATTTTTCTGCCGAGAGGTTTTCATTGCTTCCGCTGAAAAAGTTTTAATCAACCATTCACCACCCATCTGGTAGCTTTTCACGTGATCTTCGATCCTACAATTGGTATCAGAGCCACGGTACTCTAGTCTTTGTGATTTGCACGTGTTTTTGACTAATCATCATGGAGAAATACTCCGCCAAAACTTGTGTTTTTGCTGGTATTGATTTTCAGGTTTCGAAGGCACGCATGGAGGCTTTCATCCAGGCGCAAGGATTTCCAATATGGGCGAAGGTGTACAAGCCTTACGAAGTGTCGTCAAACGATCAATTTACAGCTACAAATCTGAGAGATGTCAACAACAACAACAAGGCTCGAAACTTGATCATACAAGGATTAACTCAAAGCGACTTCGACAATGTTGCACACCTCCGATCTGCATACGATGTGTGGAAAGCACTTTGTGACTACCACGAAGGATCCAACACGATCAAGGAGGTAAGGCAAGACATGTTCAAGAAAGAATACATGTGCCTCAAGATGCAACCCGGTGAGTCCATTGATGATCTCTTTGCTCGCTTTAATAAAATTCTCATCAACTTGCGTAGCGTCAATGTTAATTTTTCAGATGCTGAAAATGCTAGTCAATTGTTAAGTGCATTAGACATGTCAATTTGGGAGATGAAAGTTACATCCATTCGTGAATCTACTGTCATGAGTACACTTACTTTACATGTGCTATATTCCAAGTTAAAAACGCATGAAATTGACATAATATCACATAAAAACCCCAACAAGTCTATTGCTTTTTTTCTCAATGTGACATGCCTAGCTCCGATCAATCTTCATTTGTGGTACACTTGCTTTGTTGTCCTCTCTAACCCTTGAACAGATGGAGGAGTTTCCAGAGGAGGAGCTAGCACTTCTCTCTACTAGGTTCTCAAAAACATTGCAAAATGTGAGAACTAGAAGGAGAGGAAGCTCCGGACCTCAACGATGCTTCGAATGTGGTAAGACGGGACACTTTCCTACAGATTGTCCTATCCTTTCAGGTCCTACTTCCCGGGAAGAAAAACAATCAAGGACGAAACACTCCTCAACAAATGGTAAGAAGAAGAAGAAGGGTTTTACAGGACGTCGATTGGTGAGCATTTTTATCTCCGCACTTCAAGAACTTGGCTCAAGTGATGTGGACATTAGAAGTGATGAAGATGAAGATGATTTGGCAAACTTGTGCTTCATGGCGAGCAAGTCAAGATCAAGTATGGAGGAGGCTGAACACAACAGTGAAAATGAAGAGGTATGCCCTACTTGCGAAGAAATGTGTGATGCTATTTCTCGTGCCACTGTGATAGTTAAGATAAAGGATAAAAAGCTTAGGGACAATGCTGTTAAAATTGGGTCACTAGAATCTGAAATTAATCTTTTAAAATCCTTGATTCCTAGTGATGATTCTTGTTCCTCATGTGATTTAATATATGAACAATTGTCCTCATTAAGAAGTGCACACACCTCCACACTTGATAAACTTGAGTTAGAAATTGAAAAGAACAAAGAGCTTGCTACACTCAATGATAAAAACTTGAAAGATGCTAGCTGTTATACAATTGATTTGCATTGTTCTACTTGTGATGATCTTGATAAGAAACTACAAGATGCTATGAATGAAATTTCTATATTGAACAATGCTTTACGTACTCCTGAATTTAAATATTGTTCCAATTGCAAATTAAAAAGAAAAACATCATGTGAAAATTGCCTTGATCTATCCAATAAACTTGATAACATGCATAGGACATTAGATCTGTTTTGTAATGGGAATAAGAACCTAAACTTGCTGCTGAATTCTTCCATGTCTTGCAATGATAAAACTGGTTTAGGTTTTGATTCTCATGCTCATGCTAAGGCACATCCACCTTAAATTGTAAATTCATTAGGAATTGGTTTAATTCAAACAGTTCCTAAATAAAAAGAAGTGGTTTTCAAATCTGCAGGAGTGTTGTTTCATTCGGTTTCTAATAAACATGTTGCATGCTCATCTAGACATGAACACAAAATTAAATTTCATTGTACCAATTGTGGTAGAGATGGTCATGTCATAGATTTTTATTATAAACTAGCAAAACAACATAAAAAGAAAAGAATGCAAGCTAGATCTTATAACTCTCATGCAAAATTAGCTACACGTACTAAACCGAATGTTAGGAACATGCAACCTGCTGTTACGAATCAAAAACATTCAAAGTTTATCTCCAGACCTTTTGTTTTTGCCTCCGGAGCTACTGATTTTTGTGCTACACAACTAACACCTTATAGGTCAGTAGTTAAGAACAAAAAATCTCAAACTTTGACTCACAAACCTGCTGTTTTATTTTAGCTTTCGCATGTTATTCCTGCTGGATGTCGTGTGGCTCGGTACTAGATTCCTAAATGCCTTTTGACTAACCCCAGTATTGGGTCATCGACGTATTGTGCTTCTATGTAGGTTACACGCTTGAGAAAGGAGATCATTTGGATTGTGGATTCAGGTTGCTCATGCCACATGACCGGTAACAAAGAATGGTTTTCCTCCATCTCTTTTGTGTCACGTGTAGAAAATGTTACTTTTGCCGATAATTCTTCAACTCCTATAATTGCTAAGTGTTCGATTAGAGTAAATGATCTCTACACTTTGAAGGATGTGGCACTTGTTAAAAATTTGAAATACAACTTGCTTTCTGTTTCACAACTGCTAGATGAAAATCTGGAAATTATTTTCACTAAAAATTGCTGCAAAGTTTTAAATTCAAATAGTGAGCTTATTTCTAACATGTCATGATTTGGAAGAGTTTTAAAAGCTTATTTTGATATGTCTTCCTCTAAGCATAGGTGTCTAGTTGCTAATGATTCAAAGGACCTATATTTTTGGCATCGTAGACTTGGTCACGTAGGCTTTGATCATCTAATGCGAGTTAGTGCTCTTGATCACATACGTTGGCTGTCTAAGCTTAAAGGGGACAAAGAAATTGTGTGCTCTTCTTGTAGACATGCTACGATGGTTGTAGGTTCACATACTCCACTCAAAATGATCATGACAACTGAACCGTGTCAACTTTTGCACCTTGACACCGTAGGACCTTCCCGTGTTCAATCCTTCGGAGGTAAATGGTATGTTCTTGTGATTGTTGATGATTATTCTAGATACTATCGGGTTTACTTTATGGCATCTAAGAATGAAGCTTTTATTCACTTTAAAACTTTATTTCTTAGATTATCAATTGATCACCTAGGATCTTTAAAAGCAATTAGAAGTGATAATGGAACTGAATTTAAAAATCAATCTTTTGATCACGTTTGTGCTAGAAATGGAATAAATCATCAATTTTCTTCACCATATGTACCTCAACAAAACGGGTTGTAGAAAGAAAGAACATAACCTTAGTTGATATGGCTAGGACTATGGTTGACGAATATCAAACTCCTAGGAAATTTTGGGCTGATGCGATTGCAACCGCTTGTTATGTCTCAAATTGTGTTTTCTTGCGTGCTAAGCTAGGTAAAACACCATATGAGCTCCGGTTTGGACATAGGCCTAGTGTTGCACACTTTCGGGTCTTTGGTTGCAAATGTTTTGTTAAGAAACATGGTAATCCTGATAAATTTGAACCTAGATCCATTGATGACATGTTTCTTGGTTATCCATCTCATACTAGAGGCTACCATGTGCTTTTACTTGACACTGACAAAATTGTGGAAACTTGTGAGGTGTCTTTTGATGAAGCTAGCTCAGTTACTAGCTCAAACATTGCAGGTCCAGATACATATCTGCAAGGGGAGAGTATTTTCGTTGAAGAAGAGGAAGAACTGGTGCTGCTGCCCAAAAATGCAGCAGTTAATGACATTGTTCCAGCTCCTGATTTTGATTCACAGCCAGCACCGACGACCACCATTGCTGGTCCAGATCCTCCTCAAGTCACAAGCTCATCGATTTGTGATGAGCTTGAAGAAGAAGAAGCTTTTGAAGTGTCTACTCCCCTCCGTATTCTCAAAAATCATCCTCCACAGCAAATGATTGTAAGCTTGCACGAACGAGTCACACGGTCAAGGTTTCGCGATCCAAACTCTCATGATCATTTTGCTTTTGGTACTTCTTTTGAACCCAAAGATATATCACATGCACTCACTAATGAATTTTGGATTATTGCCATGCAAGAAGAGTTAGAAAACTTTGAAAGAAATAATGTTTGGAATCTTGTACCTCCACCTCAAGATCCAACTTTAATAGAAACTAAATGGGTGTTTAAAAATAAACAAATTGAGGATGAGGTTGTGATTACGAATAAGGCTAGATTGGTTACTCAAGGTTTCACACATATTAAAGGTCTAGATTTTGATGAAACTTTTGCTCCTATTGCTAAATTAGAAGGCATAAGAATTTTGTTAGCTTTTGATACATCTAAAGGGTTCAAGTTATATCAAATGGATGCTAAAAGTGCTTTTCTTAATGACTACATAGATGAGGTGGTCTATGTTAAGAAGCCACCTGGTTTTGAAAATCCAGATTTTCCTAATCATGTTTACAAACTGTCCAAAGCCTTGTACGGTCTCAAACAAGCCCTAGAGCATGGTATGATAGGTTAAAAACATTCTTACTTGAAAAGGGTTTTACCATGGGCAAGGTTGATAAAACCCTTTTTGTGCTTAAGCATGTCAATGACTCATTATTTGTTCAAGTGTATGTGGATGATATTACCTTTGGTTGTGCTTCTCATGATCTTGTGTCCAAGCTTTTAGCAATGATGAGTTCTGAATCTGAAATGAGTATGATGGGTGAACTTACTTACTTTTTGGGGCTGCAAATCAAGCAAACCAAGGAGGGTACCTTTGTGCATCAAACGAAGTATACAAAAGACCTCCTAAGGCACTTCAATATGGAAAAAAGCAAGCCTCTTCGTTCACCAATGGGAACAGCAACAACACTTGAACTTGATGAAGATGGTGAACCCATGGATCAAAAAGAATATAGAAGCATGATCGGGTCACTTTTGTACCTCACGGCATCAAGACCGGACATACAATTCAGCTTATGTCTTTGTGCATGGCTTCAATCCTCCCCACGTGCTTCACATCGTCAAGCCGTCAAAAGGAGTCTCAGGTACTTACATGGAACTCAAGAATTTGGCATTCTCCTTCCTTCTTCCTCAAAAGTTAATTTGAAAGCTTTTTCTGATGCTGATTTTGGGGGTTGTAGGATTGATAGGAAAAGTACTTCGGGTGCTTGTCATTTTCTTGGTAATTCACTTGTTGCTTGGTCCTCTAGAAAGCAAAGTTCAGCTGCATCCATGGTCGAATCTGAATATGTAGCTGCTGCTAGCGCTTGTTTACAAATTCTTTGGATTGTTCAAACACTTAAGGACTATGGGGTTGATCTACATAGTGTTCCACTATTTTGTGATAACACTAGTGCTATTTGCATTGCTAAAAACCCCGTGCAACATTCTAGAACTAAGCACATTGACATTAGGTATCACTTTCTCCGTGATAATGTTGAAAAAGGAAACACTGTGCTTCACCATGTAGATATCGAACAACAATTGGCTGACATTTTTACAAAACCATTGAATTTCACTCGTTTTTGTTTCATTCGTAGTGAAATAGGTGTTATGCATCCTCATGGCTTACATTGAGGGGGAGTTATGAAATTCGAGAAGTTTATGCGTGAAACTGAAATTAAAACAATATGAGCATAGTATTTCATACATATATTACTTTGTGATTCCTTTTACATGCTGAAAGATCCTACTACATTACTCGTGTTATACATTTTGTAGTTTTTGCCATGTTTAGTAATTGGAATAATTACTTACACTAAATCTAGTCATGGTCGAACTTTCTTGCTGTTTTGAACTTGTTGCATGATCACAAGTGTTTTTAATAATAATGAATTAATCAAGTAATCAACTCACGTGTTGAGTTTTTTATGAACAAATAGAAATGAGAAAAGATCAAGAGAATATGCATGCATCGCACTTCTTCTTTTGAGATGACTTATCATTGCACTTAGATATGAACTTGGAAGAAGTTGTGTATGACTAAAACCATGTCCTCAAGCTTCTTATTGTCAAATTACATAGGCTTGGCTTGGTTGGTTAGAATAAGGCAGATGCGCATATAATCTCTTGCAAATATCATATGATCTAAATTTGTTCACTGAAAAATAATTAAATGCAGCAACAAGTGTCATGCTTTCAGGTTTTGAAATAGTTAAGTTTGTGAGATCATGACTTGTTAAATTGGAAATTACATTTGATTTCTAGCATGGCTTACACTACTTTATGTATCTCATTTATGTGATAGTGTAAGTCACTTGATAATATGACTTGGATGAGCTTTGCTTATATGTATATGTTATAATATGCTCATAACATTTGAAATTTCTCTTTTGAACCTTGCTGAATACATTGTCAAAGGGGGAGAGATAATATGTGAATTTTTAAAGATAAGTATGCAAGGGGAAGAAATTGATTATAAATTGATTACATTGCACATATTCACAATTGTTTTGGCACGATTATTCTCAGGGGTGGAATTTGTTTTTATTCTCATTTCATTTCTATTTTACAAAGGGGGAGAAATTATTTTCAAAACTTTTAATGTGAATAAGCCAATGTTTGTATTTTAAGTGGTGTTGCCAATGCATTCATCAAGGGGGAGATTGTGAGACCTATGTGTGCTGAATACATTGGCGTGTAGTGAATACATTGGCTTTGATGATAAAAGTTCTGAAATTCTGCTAAAACACTTTTTTAGCAAAGTCCGACTCTAGCTCCGAGCTTCTGCATGTTCCGACAATAGGTCCGACTTGCTTTGTCAAGGTTTGTCTTTAGCTCCGACATGTATTTGATAGTTCCGGCATGTCTTTGTTAAGCTCTGATATGTTTTGCTAGGTCCGACTTATGTTGGTTAGCTCTGACATGTTTTTCTAGCTCCGACTTTTGGGTTGACTAGTTCCGACTAGTTTTGGTTAGCTCCAGCGTAGGTAATACTAGCTTTGGTAATATCCGGTGCTAGGTTCTACTAGCTTTGGTAAGCTCCGGCGCTAGGTTGTACAAGCTTTGGTAAGCTCCGGCTCATGATCTGGAAAGATTTGATAAGGTTTGGAGCTTGATTGCAGTGGTTCTGCTTTTATCTTGCAATGATTCGTACTTGCTTTACATTTATGGAAAGGTTGCTTAGTATTATTTTACTAAGTTTTTGGTGTGTTTTGATGGTTAAGGCTGATATCATTTTGCTATGATTTGCAACATGCTTATGTGAGGTGCTCACGTAAGATGTTATAGTTTCAGAACTAACGGGAGTCAAGTCGAGGACTTGTGCTCGGAAGTATTCGTTGTTTATTCATGTACAGGTTTTGCTTGAGTTCAAGACATGGCTGGTGACTAGGTCCATTGAACTAGTCTTAGGGAGAAAATGAGGTTCAACAACCAAGTTCGGTAGGAATTGTGGTTGAGTTGATCGGGAGGTCGCGCAGCATGTTTGAATCAAGAACAATGCATATGAATGTATCGTGGAAGTCGTTGGAAGATGTTTGCACGTGTGCAAGGAGTGCATGGACGTGGCTGCATTGTTCCAAGTGTGATGAAGAGATGTGGATGTAAAAATTGGTCGGAAAGGTCCAGCCGACTGGGTTATGGACTCAGGCTGCGGCTGAGTCGGGTTTGACTCAAATATGGAATGATTTGAGTTGGTTATGATAGGATTTCGTGTTGGTCACGAATTTGAGTTGTTTTAGGAATGTGGGATACGTCACGAATTTGAGTTGTTTTAGGAATGTGGGATACGTTACTAAGGTGTTTGGAAGTCTTAGGATTGCTTCTTTCTGCGTATAGAAGAGTCCTAAGTAGTTATGGAAAGTTTCAATTCGTGATTTTAGTAGGATTAGAGTCCTAGTTGAGATTGGGTTGTCCTAAGGGCTGGTTATATAAGAAAGGGAGGCCAAAGCTTGTGAAAGACGACTTTGGGGCTGTTTCTATTGTGTTCTATTGAATAAAATTCATAGTTGAAAGGAACTTTTGTGCCTTGTTCGTCCGACTTGTTCCAGACAAGATTTTCTCGTCGAGTTTTCTGCACAACACTATCTTTCTTCGGTGGTTTTATCATAACTCGAGTTGTACAGATCCAATTGATGTGATTCTTTTTGGGTTGTCTTCACAACTTGATTATCTATCATCTGTAACAATTTCTCTATCATTGGATTTGTGGTTTTTGAACTACACGAGTTTCATTGCAGTATTACAGATCTGTTTTTTTCTCGGGTAGGACAGATTGACCTTTGTTTGATCTTTTGATCGTAACTTGAGTTTCTCTCGACGGATTTGAGTGATTCTTGTTGTGTCCTCTTCGTGACTTGATTTTATCTGATATATATCACTTTTGTCATGGTTAAACACGTTTAGATTAGTCTCACACATAATTTATTTAACAGATCATTTTTATGCCAAGGAGTTTTCATTGTTTCCGCTGAAAAAGTTTTAATCTACCATTCACCCCCTCTAGTAGATTTTCACGTGCTCTTCGATCGTACATTCTTCTTGATTGTTACCTTGTTAAGAGCTCGGTAGTCCACACACATCACATGGAATCCATCCTTCTTGTCCACACAAAGTATGGGCGCTCCCCAAGGTGATGAGCTTGGGCGAATAAAACCTTTCTCTATTAGCTCTTGAATTTGCTTCTGGAGCTCCACTAACTCCTTAGAAGGCATCCTATATGGCCTCTTAGCTATAGGTACAGTTCCAGGTATTAACTCAATAACAAACTCAATGTCGTGATCAGGTGGCATACCTGGCAACACATATGGAAACACATCTGAAAACTCACACACCACTGGAATCTCCTCAATTTTGGCATCGTCCATGTGATTCAACTCCTATTGCTTCGGTGCATGTTGAGTTGTCTTGACCTCAATGCCGATCTCTTCCTCATTGGTCAACTTTACCGTCTTTGTGGTACATTTGATGACTCCATTGTGCTTCCTCAACCAGTCCATATCAAGTATAATGTCAAGACCTTGAGAATCCAAAACAATAAGGTTCGCAAAGAAGTCTACCCCTCTTATTCTAAGGCTTACTTTTGGACATATTATATTCATCCTCATCTCTCCCCCAGTAGATTTAACAACAAAGTATACTTCATATGGGAGATAGGCAAACTATACTTGGCAACATACTTCGATGCAATGAATGAATGTGATGCTCCAGAATCTAATAACATAATCGTTAGGTTGGAGTTTGCGAGAAACATACCAATAACCACATCATCCGATTGTTGTGCTTCCTCTGTAGAGACATGGTTCATATTGCCACGAGCAAAATTCTGTTTTTCACGGTTGCCTTGTGGCGCTCCTCCATTCGGTTTTTGGTTCTATCTTGGGGCATTGCTTCCTTGACCAAGGCCTGACTTAGGACATTGAGATGCAAAATGTCCTACTTCTCCACATCTATGACACTTCTTAGTTGCACCAGAATTTGGATGGCCTTGATTCTGCACATTTGCACCAGGAAAATATGCACTAGGTGCATAATGCATTGGAGGCCTAGGTGCTTATATGACGGGGCGTTGCTGCACAAACTGAGCTGGGAGTGGTGCATAACCAGGGCGATGAGCAGGCGCAGAGGGCTTGTAGTATGGCGCACTGGGTGGTGCAAAGCGTGAGCGCACATTACTTTCTTGTGGTTGTCCTTGATATGGCGCCTTCCTCTTATTATCCTACTCCATCTCACGAACTTTGTTCTCATCCACAGTTGCTTTGTCCACAAGCTTTTGAAAGTTGGCATAGTCACAGTTGAACAATTGTACCTGGATCTCAATTTTTCAAGCATCTAATGAACAAGTATTGCTTACGGCTGTCCCGACTCACATCTTCAGGGGCGTACCTTGAAAGTCGTGTGAAATTATTGAGATATTCACTCACACTTGAACTTCCTTGCCTTAAGTTCTCAAATTCTTGTCTGTTTAGGATCATAACACGTTCTGGCACATAATGAGAATGGGAGCTCTCCTTGAATTCAGCCCAAGTAATCCTCTCATGGTTCTCATGTGCGTTGCATAAAGAATCCCACCAATCCGTAGCTGCTCCAATTAGTTGATGGGAAGCAAATAGAACCTTCTCCTGGTCACTGCATTGAACAGTATCTAGCTTCTTTTCCACAAACTTGAGCCAATCATCAGTGCCTATATGGTCGGTGGCTTGAGCAAAGGTTGGTGGCCAAGTCCTCATGAACTCTCCCAACCAGTTATAAGGTGGTGGGGGTGGTGGTGGAGGCATATGGGGATGATTGTTGTTGTTGTCAGCCTGCAGCTGTCCCATAGTCTGTATCATGGTCTGCATGAGCTGGTTTTGCATAGCCAATAGCTGCTCAAGTTTGATAGCCCCCTGAGCAAATCCTTGTCCATTATTGTTCTAAGGTGCTCCATTCTTATCCTCCTTATCATTGTCATCCCTCTGGTTGCGAGTCCTCACCATCCGAAGAAAAGCAATAGAGAAGAATTTAGAAGACGTCCCCAACTGTATGCGTCAAGGGATATGAAACTAAAAAACTACTTATACAAGCTTATATGAACATGGCAATGCTAAAGAATCCCATAATCCTCTACTAAGCATGCAAGGAAACATTACATAGCAAACAGCACACCAAACAAACCACAACGCTTCCCGAGTGCTCCTATGTGCTCTAAAGTGCCCATTCTATCTAGGTTGCGTCCTAGGTTCAACCTATCGCTCTGATACCAATTTGTGACACCCGGTTCCGAAAATAAACCAATTGTGATGCATATTGTGCCCAGGAAGTTCAACAAACATACATGAGTGCAATCACAAAAGGATATACAGAAAATTACCGCAAAACAAAATTAATTAAGCACTTTTATTACAGAATTCAGAATATCCTCGAATTACAGTCCTAATGATTTTTAACGATGAAACCACTAGTACCGCAGTGGAAATAACTAAATAAGAGCTAAACAAAATAAAAGAGCTAAGCAAAGGGTAGCGCGGTTCCAAGCAACACCACAGGCAAAGCTGACGGCAGACACAGCCTAAAACTCCGCATTATCAACGCTATACTTCCAAATCTGACCTGCAACTGTTGGTAGGGGAATAGCAAGGGTGAGTACATGTCATACTCAGCAAGTGTGAGAAAGTATGACATATAGCTAAAACAAATGACGAATATAATAACGACTAAGTGCTGAAAAGTACATTAAAACATTTGAAAAAGCAATATATTGTATGGATGTGTAGTGAAGCCATCATAAACAATGTAGTTATCATAATACTAGTCCGTATTTCATTACCATCGTTGATATTCCAGATTTCTCATTACCATTAATCATATCCATTGTCATAAACCATAATACCATCCAATACCCAGTACCAAACTATCCCAATCCAAAACCCCTCTAATCATGTAGGTCATCCATGTGCTCTTAATAGGGAGCACGACTATCATGATAGTTTCAATACTCTGCAGAGTTTGTACCACTTTACCCACGTGTTTGTGATTTCATCACCCGTCGACGACTAAAGAACCTCCCTTATCCAATTACACTTCCTTTGGTGTATGGCCAAGGGATCACAAAATAGCCTTTACAATAAGACTACTAGGATATACAAACCCACTGAGGTTTGACCTGTGGCGATGCATCCAACTGAGCATATCTTCAACCAGGGGCCCCGTCTTGTGCCATTCGGATCCCAGGGAGTTCCGCCACAAATCCAAACCCAATCTGACTCCCCTCCCTCAGTGTGCCAAATGATCCATGTATTACTAGCAACATCGTAATTCATCAGCTACGCTGCATCCATATTTGGCCTCGTGGGGGAACTGTTGTGCTGGCAAATTCTTGCATGAACCGGCCCTTAGATCTAAAGCAAGCAACCACCATGTATTCCAACCCATCCACATACCAGGCTTGCTTAGATCACACATTACCATATCATATTAACCAGTTCATATTAAACATAATCTCATTAATGCATAATTAAATGGTATAGTTGTTTTCCCATCCCAGTTAATTAAGTGAAGCAAATTCAAAAAGCCCCTCCTGACTCTCTACTATATATTCCAGGTGACAAGGGTGGTTAAACAAAGCTAGTAAACTTCCTATCGTAGGAATTCCCATCAAATTGATACAAGCATGCAGTTTTGAAAACAAAACATTTATTGTAAAACATGATCAATATGTTCAATGGCATTTGCCTTGCTCTTGGGCTTGTTTTGGGTCAAAGTCTTCAAATTCTTGGCGCTGGAGGTCCTCCGCAGCACCGTCCAGCACAAATCTATCTATACTTCACAATAAAAATACAAGACAAGAATTACAATCAATAAGTGCACATATATTACTCAATATGTCATGACATGCATGATTAATGCAAATGCAAAGCAAAACTAGTTAATGAGTTACTATTAATGTTCGCTAACAAGTTTACATAGGTTTATTTTGATATTACATCAAATTGGAATTAGTTTATTATTAAACGAATCTGGAGACTGGACAAGTCCGTTGTTGGCTGGATTAGTCCGCCTACGCAGAACCAGCGAGTCAGGGTTTTCTAGATTGAAGTGAATTTGGATAAACGGTGTTTAATTCATGTGAGAAAGAGGGAGCAGAAGGTATACCAGGTGTTTTAAACTCCAATTAATCAAGGGTTTGATAGCAACACTGGGATCTTGACGATCTATGGTTGATGAAGAGAACTTGATGGTGAATTGTTGATGAAGAATGCAAGGTTCATGGAGATCTTGGCCTCTTGATCTTATTTTGTTTCCTCCTCTTCTTCTTCTTGCTCTGGATCTCCTTCTCCATCCTTGGCGGAGACTATCCACGAGCTAGGGTTTGGGTGTGATTCAAAAGTGGAAAGGGATGTGAAAATAGGGTGTTGGGTTATTTATATAGGGGTGGAAAGCTAGGTTTTCAATGGAGGTCTGTTTTAGAGAGGGTGGAGGCTGGTGTGGGGTCCCACATGGGCTCCAAAAGAGTTAGACACGACGCCCTTAGGCCCACTTAAGGTAAATCCAAAAAGACATCATGGAACAAAAAAATCAACTCGAAATCGTGATCACCGGAGAAGTCCGTGCAAGGTCGGACTAGTCCGATATTGGTCAGAGAAAAATCAGATAAGTTCGTACCAAATCGGACAATTCCGAACTTAGTTAGAGACGAAAACAGACAAGTCCGCTAGATATCGAACAAGTCCGAACAAGTCTAGGGACTTTGCAAAATTTCAAGGCATTGGGATATCGAACTAGTCCGCAATGGACCAGAAAAGTCCAAAAATTGTACAGAGACAAAACCAGACTAGTCTGCATGAAAATGGTCATGTTCGAAGAGTGGTCAGAGAGAAAAACGGACTAGTCCGCACAAAAAACGAACAAGTTTGCACTTCTTAGATCTTCTAAGTGCGGTTTTGCTTCTAATCCATTTTAAACTTGCTCATTTTTATATGACTTAATGTTAACCATATTTAATGATGGATGCAGGGCATGATGTATGAAAATGAGGGTGTACAGGCTACTCTCCTTGTACAGCTTCTAGTTACCCTGCCAAAGACATTCCTTCTTCTGACTTCCTCGATGGGAAGGAGCTCAATTGTTAGCTTTCGGCATTTGTACAAATGATAATCTGGGTTAGATAACAAAATTTCATTGACAAGGCTGGGATAATAAAATATCAAAGAGCCATGTTGATCATGCTTAAGGGTATGTCCTTGCACTAAATATTCTTCATCAATTAATTCTTTTTTATTTCCAACATACTCAAATGAAGAATATTCTAGTGCTCCCACCCTAGTAGCAATACAAGTAATCAATGAAGTACATTCAATTGGCCCTACCCTTGGAATGTAATCTAACCATTGTGTCATCATGGCAATAATTGGAGCAACTCTTACATCTCCTGTAGGGAACATAGTCATAGACACCCATCTATGCATGAAGCGTAAAGTAGGGTTGTGCAAGTGGCTATTCCTAGGTGCACTACATCTGACATCACCAGTTAAATCTTGCCAAAATCATTGTTTGTTAAACTTAGGAAAAGTGTCTAAATCTAGCAAACAACTTTTATGGAAGACTAGGATTTCACTTAATTCTTTCCACAGGATGTTGTATTCTTTTTGAAATAATCTAAAAGTAATACCACCAAATCCTATTTTGAGTGTGCAAAGGAATTGTATGGATAGGAGGCGTGAACCTTTCTCCTCTATGTGAGCAAAGTTTTGCCATCCTAATTCACGCCAAATGTAAAAGAATTCGGAATCCATATGTATTTTGGAGATCAAATCCGGATCATAAGCTTTCGTATGATGAAACTCACGATCTTGGAGGAGCTTGCGTGCTTGATCTTCAACTTCAGTTTGGGTGTCGAGGTTGTCATCGTGAAGAAGTTTGTGTGGGTTGCTCCTCTCACCCATGGGAGTGTCCTCTCCTACACTCCTGCGTGAATTTGGTGTAGCAACGGAAGAGGGGCGTGCACTTGAGTCTCCACCATGGCTTGAGCTTGCAGCCTCCTTCCTCTTTCTAAACAACATCTTCATTCCTTTCATGCCACAACAAACAATAACACAACAAGGCAAAAACTTGAAAGAGGTATTGTGAGCAAAAGCGAAACTTCGATGAATTTTCACTTGAAGAACTTGAGAGCAAATTACAAATGCAAACAAAAGCAAATCTTTTTGAGTTAGGAATTGATTAACATTACTTCAATGAAGAGCAAGAAAACAATGTGAAAAATACTGACTTTGGGGAGGTATCAAATGAGTTGAAGTGTGAGGAGAAGAGCTCCTCACGACCACCATTTATAGTGTGCAATCGCCAACGGTCACTAGGGAACCAAATGTAGCCGTTGGAGGGGAGAGAGGCAAAATGGCTCTTTCCCCTAGTCGGTCGGACAGGGGGGTTTGCCGACTTGACAGGTGAGGCCCCTGTTCCACCTTTTGTCAGGTGGCTCCCCAACGTCTATGAGATTAGCACGTTTGTGAAATACCACTTTTGCAGCTCAGAAAATATGTTTTCCAAATAAAAACTCCTTCTTCAAAGACGAACAATTTTCTTTTTGTGAAAAAATAAACAAATAAAAATGATAGTTGAGAATATAAGATTCTCAACTTACTAGGAAAATAAAATATGTAGTGAGGAAAATAAAACTAAATGGGGAAAACCAAATAAAGAGAAAAGAGAAACAAAGAAAATGATTACTAGCAATTTAACCTATTGGCTAGGTCTCACCACCGTCCGATGAGATGGACATTCCTGCTTCTTCATTTCTTGACTGTGGGCCCAGAGGGATGGGCTTGAACGGCTTGTCTTGTTTCTTCTGCCATTCCTTCTATGGTGGCTTGGTGGACTTGGGCCTTTGGGGAGGCCCGGACTTCTCCGTCTTCTTGGGGTGTCATCTTGGACGATAAGACAGGTTTTCTACATAGATCAAATTCCTCATGAATGCAATGAGCGGGTCCACCATTGGAGGTGTGATTTCTACCTCTTGAATGTGCTTAACATTCAGCCCATACTTGATACGGATCATGGAGCATTGCTCCAACTCTGGGCGGAAGTTAAACTTCTCCTCCTTGTCATTGATATGGAAGTAGATTTGTCCAGCTCCCACATCTATGAAAGCCTTTTGGGGTGCTTAGGAATGGTCGCACAAGAATAAGCGGTTTGTCCTACTTGACCTCCTTGTCGAGCACCACAAAATCCATAGGTATGAAGCAGTTTCAGATTTTTATTGGAACATTTTCAGTGACACCCACCCTTGTCGAACATCTTCCACGGATAGCGGACTGAGGAATCAGCCAGTTCGAGCTGCATTGGTGCTGGAGTAAGCTCTACGAAGTTCAGCTCCAAGGTCACAAAGGGCCTTATCAAAGTGGTGTGCCTCAATTGAGCATGAGATTGAAGGACATCTAGGGTCCTTCAGCCAGTTGCCTCCTTGTAAAGAAATCATGTTGACAATTTCCACAGGGGGTTCGTGTTGTCCTTGCATCTTGGAATTCTCTACAGGAGGAACCGCAGCTGTCAGTTGAGCCAACTGAGTTTCCAACATCTTGTGAAAACTCAATTGATTCTTTAAGGCTGAGGATAGTTCTTCAATCTTGGCATTAATGCTCCCTAGGGTCTTGTCATTAGCCGACAGCTTCTTGGATATAGCCTCATTGATCTTTCACTGGCCAATGGCAAGTTCTCTCAAGTTAGGTTGATTTCCATTCTTGCCATTGTTGTTGTATCCTCCTTGAATGATTGGGCGTGGTTGGCCCCACCCTTGACCTCCTGTATGATAGCCATTGTTGTTTCCATTTTTGGCTAGGTATAAGGCATCCACACGGGTTTTTGGACAATCATTGCCCAAATGTCCTGTGTTGCCACAGACTTCACAAGTGATAAGAGAGTTAAGGCGTAGCCATTGCCACATACCTCACCATTTCCTTGTCCATCAATTTTCTACACTGGGAGTTCCAATTTGGCGGCAATCATGTCCACCTCCTTCAAGGTGTGCTTGCCTCGCTGGCAGGTATGGAGACGCTCTTCACTCAAACCCAAGTTTGACAGCATCTTCTTAATCAAATCTTTAGCTTTTGGCACCGTCAATGAGAAGATGGGTCCTCCAGCAGCAGCATCAACATGGTCACAAGCGGAAGGGATCAGCCCATTGTAGATGTTTTGGATGATGAGCCAGTCATCCATCCCATGGTGGGGATAGGCTAGGATGTACTCTTGAAGCATTTCCCATGCCTCGAGAAGAGATTCCTTGGCATCTTGCTGGAAGCTCGAAATTCTTCCATGTAGGGCATTGGTTTTGCCCCCAACGGGAAAAACTTGGCAAGGAGTACCATAGAACACTTCTACCATGTATCTACAGAACTTCAGTTTGTATAGAACCATTGTTTTGTTCTCCCACGAAGAGAGAACACGAACATCCCTAAGACAGACAACATCGGAAGATACGTCCTTTATCTTAAAAGTGTTGCAGATCTCAAGGAACTGTTGCAAGTGAGCACTTGCATCCTTGTTAGCCTTCCCACAAAATGGGTTGGCTTGCACCATAGTGATAAGGCCAGTCTTGATTTTGAGTTTACGTCTCCCTTGTTAACAGTGGGCCTGACAGGCACATTGTTAGCAGAGGGAGCCGAAAACTCACGAAGGGTCTTCTGGGCCAATTATGTTACGGTTGTTGGTGGAGTTGTGCTGGCTTGCTTTGCCGCGCGAAGCTTCTTTGGAGTAACGACACGAGGTCGATCTCTCAGAAGGGATTCAAGATCTTCAACAAAGTTTTTCAGCAAGCGGAAACCAGACATACACTACCTTGTTTTCACATAAAATGCGAAAACAAAGAAGGGTCATACTACTAAAACCTACCAGGATCCTATCCTATTCACTCAATCATGTAATACTTCAGTTGTCTTCCTCGACAATGGCGCCATAAATGCTAGTTGATATTTCCTACACACAACTAACAATTCATCCCTAGCAGTGGTGCCAGAAATGCTTGTTGGTAGGTTTTAAATCTCAGATGAACATCCACAAGTGCACGGAAACTATCGATTTAACATTTCCCCTATAAAAAGTATTCCCAAAGGGTGTCATTTATGTTTTCCCAAAGGAAGGCTAGATGGAAGTAAAACAATCATAAAGTGGAAAGGCTAGGTTGTCCTAGGTAGGGTTCTAGCAAGGATGGATAAAGGGTAATTGAGGTAGTGTGACACACACAAGAGCATTCTATCCTAAGGGGATAAATAAGATAATAGACACTACTACAATAAGCCTTATCGTAGGCGACTCGAAACCTATTATCACACGCGGTTTTGAAACCGCCTGAAACTAAGA
This sequence comes from Tuctoria greenei, assembly GCA_036927565.1. NCBI lineage: Eukaryota > Viridiplantae > Streptophyta > Magnoliopsida > Poales > Poaceae > Tuctoria > Tuctoria greenei. The sequence continues at coordinate 54,575,475 of JAYESD010000004.1, forward strand.
GCATGTGATAATCCGAAATTTCACAGGCGGATAAGTGACACCGCCTGTGAAGACACATTATCACAAGCGGTTTTTCACTTAGGCTAGCCGCCTATGAAGATAAGTTATCATAGGCGGGTCGTGCAGTATATATAACCGCCTGTGATAATTGTGTTATCACAGGCGGGTCGTGCAGCATATATAACCGCCTATGATAATAGTGTTATCACAGGCGGATCTTGACCTACATCAAGCTACTTGTGAAGACAGTTTATCGTAGCCGGTTTCTACATAACAGTTAATGCCTGTGATAATTAGGTTATCACAGATGGTTCTTTACCTATCCCTAGCCGCCTGTGATAATTGTTTTTCACAGGCAGGTCTACCTTTGGTAAATTACTGTCTGTGATCAGGTATAACCTATGCAGTACTAGCTGCTGTTATTTCTAATTTCCAGGTCAATTCAATATAATCATAGAACAGAAGTCAACAATATATATCATCACAGAAGTCAACAATATCATCACAGAAGTCATCTCACAGAATTCAATTTCACTAAAACAATATACATATGTACAAGTTACACATACAATTTATCTCATAGTTTATAAGTTTTCACTAAAAACTATTTCTATTGGCATAGTCGCAAAGTTCTGGCACATCAGCTATTGCACAATTCTCCTCAAAGAACTGCCCTCTTTTGTGCAAAATTTCGCGACAAATGAATTGACAGAGTTCAGCAGCAATCTTGTCGCCCCCTCCACCAGGAATACTTCTACAAACCGACCATTCTTCGTTCACATTCTTTGTGTGCTGGAATGAAACACATAACAAGGTTTTGAATGTGTTGGTTTGAACAATATCAAAGTATAGATCAAAGTGAGAGTATACAGAAATTTATTTGGTATTTTTGGAGCAGTTGTACTATGAGCAATTGAATTTTGAAGTTGGAATCAAAATATCAAAATAATTTTTCTGGTAATATTGAACAGCGGAGAATATAAGTATTAAACTATGCTAGTTACAATGAAAATGAAACTCAAAAGTAAGAAAATAAGATATCGACATTAAGAATAACTTACATCCTCACGATTCACTCTATATTCACTGGCGGCCCGAAGATGCTCGCATACATAATACCCGCATAAAACACTCCCAGCAGGCTGCTTCGGACAAGCATAATACATTTCAATGTCCAATACATTCGTATTAGGAGGTCTCTGACCGCCAGGCTGTTCCGCATAAAACCGCCAAGCGCTGTAATACAAGAAATGTCATATAAAACTTGTAAACACATTCTAAATGTGTGTAAATTAAAATTATTGAATAAATGTACAATTTCAAAATGGAAAGGAAATCTTTGTAATGATCTGGTGGGAAATCGGCCAAGTCCAAGACTGTTGCCATTCCCTGCGTTGGCTTGAGGAAGATCATTATGTAGTAATTACTGCAAACATACAAACACACGTGTTAACAATTACCAATAATTGCTATTTCAATGTCATGTGTCAAACTTACTCGAAGTGGTATGGAGCCTTTACGAGGTCCTTGCCGTCTCTGACAAAGTTAAACATCACATGTCCTATGTAAGCTGCAAGTTTTGTCTTTCTATCCTTCTTAAGTTTTGCGATTGCTTTTTCAAATTCTTTTTTTTTCATGTGCTTGAACTTTGCTGAGTCTCGATCTGCCTTGACGTCGAATAGCAACTTTGCAATCCGTGTAGGGTCAAGGATAACTGTCTTGCATTCCATCTTTCAATTATCCATGTATTGCATCCTATTGAAGAAGTCCAGAATTGTTATAATCTCATGAAATGTGTATGCGTGTAGTAAGAAAAGCAAATGCAAAATATTAGAGGCACTTACAAGCACCAGACGATCAGCATGTTGATTTCGAGCATGCCCCGATGGAAAAGGGGATGCAGCTCTTCAAATAAAATGACTCATCTATCTTCTCTAGTGCTGCAGAATGCTTCTTTTGGAATACGAAATGTGACACAATCAATCTCATATTTTGTGCTGGCAAGGATGTACCACTCATGCATTCTTTTGAGCGCGGCAGGTTGTTTACTAAGTTGTACGGATGTCATGAACGGCTTCCCATTCTCAAATTCAGGAGGAACATCCTCAAGCTTGTATATTGGAACTCCTTGTTTAACTAAAGCCGTCCGCCGATTATACATGACACCGTCTTATTCCCACTCCTCGATATCTCCTAATGCTGGCTCATGAGAAGAACAAGATGCACTCGATTTTCTAATATTTTCCTTCATAGTTTCCAAATATTTTGACACTTTTGATGAAGGATTCTTAATTTCGTATGGGCTAACTTTGATAGGCACTGATGATCGAGGAGTAGTTGTCGAAAGTTGGACACTGGCTTGTTGTTGAACCTGTTGTTCAACTCATTGCTCTTTACTCCCAGCAGCTGCCTCTAGTACTACTTCAAGCTGTTGCTCAAGTGGTTGCTCTTTACTAGCAACAGCTTGCTTTGGTACTACTTGAAGCTGTTGTCAGACTTGTTGCTCTTAGATATCTTTACTAGCAAGGTTACTATCATCCTTGCTGAGACATAGGGGGAGTGGATCTTCCTGGACTTTCGGCTTAGAAGATGGGGTTGCAATACTTCGAGCTGCGACGGGGCTAGAAATTGGCTCATTGTCCAACACGATATCGCTTCGGTGCCAAAATGGATTAATTGGTTGACAGCCTGCCCCAGAGTCGCGATCCCCTCAGTTGTGATGTGGTCTATTTCATAATCTTCATAATCATTATCAATGATCTGAAGAACTTGCACCACAACATAATACAACAGAAGTGGATTCCCGTTGAAGTCATGATCAGTCTTTGCCATAGCAGTGGCAACCTGTTTGGTTTTGTTCCGTGCTCTACCGATCGGGACAAGAAGATGACAAGATTTGTCGTTAACAATATCATCGACGGGGAACTTATGGGTTGACCCTGAGCCTGGCACAGAACCAACGCTGCTAGGGTAGGCAGTTGGAGATACTAATTGCTCCTTTGGCAGCGGAACCATCGCTGTACTCGGTGCTACTAATTGCCCCGATTGTCTAAGTTGTTCCATTATTTCTTGCATATTTTCTATGACCTTTTGAGCAATCGTTTCATAAAGTGTTTTCTTAAACTTCTCGCATCTTCTATATGTGTCTTTATCTTTAGGGAAAACATCTAGCCAAGACATTTGAGAAGGGACTGCTTGAACCCTTCTGTTGTGTTCATGGTTTTCTAAGATAGCGGTAAGTTGGTCATTCTCCTTCTTTGGCTTGAAGAGACCCTTCTGTTGCTTTTCAATTACTTCTTTCATTTTATCCTCGACTTCATTCACAGAGTCGAGCTTTTCAGGTTTGCCATCGCTGGCCAAACCTGACCGAGCAAAAACCCACCGTTGAGTTCTCTCATCGCAACCTTCTAATGGGTGAGGATTGTCCTTACTGGTAATTTCGTCTAATATCTTATTCCATTTCTGGACATTGGGGGCATATCCGTCATACCCCAAGCGATGATGGTATTTGTTTTTTTTTCCAAGCTCTGACCTAGTTGCACTTAGAGCTTTAGCATCGGGTGTGGTCTTTTGACAAACAAACTCTTGCCACTGAGCTTATGTGATTTTTCCCATCTCCCTCGGGCTAGGGACCTTATCGGCCTTAACATAAGCATTCCTTTCGCTCTTCCAGCCACAAAACTTCTTGCTGCAAGAGACCAATGTTGCTTTCTTTACAGCTTCTTCTGTGCCTTTCGGGAACTTGAATTGTTTCTTTACTCTTTCCCACAACTCATTCTTGGTCTGCTCGGGTAATTTTCTCCAATTCTCGGTTGTGATCGGCACGAGCTCCCTAACAAGAAAACCGCTTGCATTGCGGTACTTGGTAACTGAATCCCGTGGTTCTTGGGGAAGCCCACCTGGTCCGACCCTTGTTATGTACATGATGCGGTCCAATGGACCCTTATTGGGACCTCATTGCCCTCGTTTTCGCTTGAGTGAAGCTAAGGATTCCTCCATTGGAGAACCTTCTACGGTTTTAGGAGCCGAAGTCACCTTGTTGTCTTCGCGATTAATCTAGGTAGAAAAGAATTATAAGACTTCGTATAATTGACAACCAACATTATCTTGAACTGCTGAAGTTAAGATTCGTGATCCATACCTCGTCAGTAGGATCATATTCTGGGTCGAGATCCTCTGAAGTCTATTTAATTTTTATATTAGGAAAAGGATCCGATGGACTGTGAAAGGAGCCTGAATTGCTAGAGTCAGTAAACTCCATATTGTCTTCTTTATTGTTACTACCAGCACCAGTCTTCTTAGGGCTTTCCATGCTAGAACTAATAAGACAAAAAATATTATAAATGGCGTATTAACTCTACATAAAGTGTTACATGAAGAAAAAGTGTACTTTGCCACACCTAAAGTTAGTCAAGTTTGACCACCATAGTCATGTGTTTGGTTCATAGCCACAATTGTGGCAACATTCCTTGCCACCTAAGGTCCCACATGTGAAGGTCTCAAAAAAGTGTGGCAAGATTCCCTTAGGCTTGCCAAGTTGTGGCTGAAAATTTGAGCACCTAGGGCCTGTTTGGTTGTATGCCTAAGTTGCCTAAGCCTAACTTTAGTCACTTGCCACACTAGTGGCACGCCTAAGCTACCTAATGTTAGTTTTTGTTTGGTTTGTTAGCTAAGCTACCTAAGAAAGTGTGGCATGCTTAGGCGGTCGATTCGAGTGCCTCAGTTGAGGCAATTTTTTGTTAGGCAATTGTCAGTACCCTTGCGTACCAGATACCCCTTGGAGCTACAAAGAGTGCAAAGGAGCTTCACCTGTCTGAGCTGAAGACCTCCGAAGGCCCCACGTGTCACTCGGAACTGGACCTGCATCCCTTCTATGGTTAGTCCCAGTGCTTCCATGTTTATCATAAAACCGGAGCTACAATCCCTACATGTGAATGCTCCAGCTAGATACCTGTGTGGAACCTCCGGACCTAACCCCCGACAGAGGGATGCTCCGGTACCGACACGTGTACAACAGCACCGGACCTACACGTCCAAGACGGTAAGCTCCGGAGCTTCCACGCGTCCAACCGCTAGACCTTCAACCTCAACAGGCAGATTGGTGGACCTACAATGGCTCGAACCTTCAAGGAACATTAAAGACCTCAAGACCTGATTAAGTGTCATTAATGCTACCTTAATGACACACGATTGGATGACTCTTAATACCAGTAATGCCACCATTAAAGGGTGTTACCACGCTATTAAGGGGAATTAAGCACATTTAATTGTGTATTAGGCATTTGTAACCGCCAGGGCCACACGTCGGGCCAGGCTAACGATGTAACGGCCAGTCCTTGTACTATAAAAGGACTGGCCAAGCGATAAACAGGGGGACTCCTCCCAGACACTCTGGTCTCTCATATACAAGCACTCAGACGCTCAATAGAACAAACAAAAACAGACACCCGTGAAATAGGGTATTACACTCAGGCGGCCCGAACCACGTAAATCCTCATGTCAAATCGCCATCTTGCTCTGAATCTCAGCGCCCCTACCGAACTAAGAAACTCTGCAGGCTGCCAACGGTAGTACGAGGAGAATTGCCGGAATCAGACCCCGACAGTTGGTGCGCCAGGTAGGGGATGGTTCTGGTTGTGAAAAGACCAGAACCATCCCCAGTTCAGAAATCTAGACCCCTCTGGAAAGGTCCAGAGCTACCTGAAGGCGAGTCTGGTCCCCAGCCCCCAGACCTGGATGCTCAAGGTGATACGCCAGATGATCAACCTCCTTCAAATGAAGGAGTTATTGTTGCTGAACAAGAAGATCTGGACCCTTCCAGGAAGGTCCGGGTCACTTCAGAGGAAGCTCCAGGTTCATCTAGCAAGAACCTGGAGGTCCCCGAAGAAGGTCTGGACCCCTCTGGGAGGGTTCGGGTTGATGAGGAAGAAGCTTCGGGCCCCTCCGAGAGGGTCCGAACAGTCCAACGCCCAGTGTACTTCATCAGCGAAGTACTCCATGATGCCAAGACTCGGTACCTAGAGGTGCATAAGCTGCTCTATGTAGTTCTTATCGCCTCTAGGAAGCTTCGTCACTACATCCAAGCTCACAAGATTTCAGTGGTAACCTCATATCCACTACGCGCAATCTTGCATAACCCCAACTCTACTGGGAACATTACAAAGTGGGCAACAGAATTGGCCGAGTTCGATCTTTAATTCGTCCCAAGACAAGCAATCATGAGTCAAGCATTGACAGACTTTGTGGCGGAATGGACCCACTCTCCATCAAACCCTAGGGGCCCTAGTGAGCAGAAGCTGGAACCCAAGGTTTCGGTCTTCACTAAGCCTCACTGGACTCTCTACTTCGACGGCTCCATGAAGAAGCAGCGGGTCGGAGCTGGAATCCTTCTTCTTGCTCCGACCGGAGAGAAGGTCGAATACATAGTTCACCTTGACTTCATGGCGACCAACAACACGGAGTATGAAGCATTAATCTATGGGCTCAAGGTGACGCTATCATATGGTGTCAAATAGCTGTTGGTAAGGGGTGATTCGCAGCTCATAATAAAACAAGTCAAAGGCGAATACTGCTGCAACAATCCTCAACTAGCTGCATATCTACTTGAAGTCCAGAAGCTTCAGAAGGATTTCGATGTCCTGGATCTTTGCCATGTCCAGCGTCTCAACAACAATGAAGCTGGCAAACTCTCAACGAAAGCTTCAACCGGAGCTCCGGCTCCCGATGGAACCTTCGTCCGGAGATTGTCAAGACCAACAGCTCATCCTATCGAACTGAGCGAAGGGGGCGAGACCAGCACATTGAAGTTGGCAGTCCCGATGGCCCTGTTACCATGGCGTCCATCAAGGGTCGTAGATGCTGTAGGAAGCTCCGAGCAACCCAGCACGCAAGACTCAGAAGCTCAAGTTAGCTCCGATGCATGGATGTCGTAGATCCGGAGCTACTTGAAGGACAACATCCTTCCTAAAGACAATGTATCTGCATACCGGATAGTTAGATTGGCTAAAAGATACACACTGGTAGAAGGGGATCTCTACCAGCGTGGTGACAAAGGCATCCTAATGCGGTGCATTACAAGGGAAGAAGGCCACGAGCTCCTCGCAGAAATCCATGGAGTTGAGTGTTGGAACCACGCGTCTTCCCGCATGTTGGTCGGTAAAGCCTTCCAGCATTGTTTTTACTGGCCTACAGCACTCCAGGATGCAGCTGGGCTAATGAAGAAATGCAAAGCATGCCAATTCCATGCGAAGCAAATTCACACAATAGCTCATTCACTACAAATGATACCTCCAACATGAGCGCATGAAAAAACATGGAGCCAACTGGATTCAAGAGCTTCCGCCCACCTTGTGGGCAAACAGGACAACTCCAAACCGGTCAACTGGAGAGACACCCTTCTTCCTGGTGTACGGAGCTGAATCAATCCTTCCTCCGGAAATCACTTTGGGGTCGCTCTGGGTCTGGACCATCGACGAAGCCACGCAGGACCAGCTCCGGCTTGAAGACCTTGACCTCGTTGAAGAGGGAAGGTGTCGAGCAGCTGTTGGAAACGCACGATACCGGCAAGTGCTTCGCCGCTATCACCAAATTCATGTGCATAACCGAAAGCTTGAGGAAGGCGATCTGGTGCTACGGACAATACAAACTCGAGAAGGGTTAAACTAACTCTTCCCCAGCTGGGAAGGACCCTTCTGAGTGATCAAAGTATCCCGTCCCGGATGCGTTCGCTTGACAACCGAGGATGGGACGCACCTCCCTAATCCTTGGAACATTGAGCACCTATGTAAGTTCTACGCTTAATATCACGGAGGTGAGTCTATAATTACATATGATGTATGTTATAGCGTCATTGTACAGAGTCGGGTAGCTCCTCCAAGAGAATAGCCAGACCTTTCCCGGAAGGTCCGCAATGTTCAAGCGACACTTCACACAGTCTCAGAACTAGCTAGTTACCCTGGGTCAAGCAAGAAATGTAACACACTTATCCTGGTTCTGTACCCTAAGAGTGTACTTGTTTCCCCTATACTCTGGACCTATAATGAAACACATCATTATGTGAAAACAGACTCCACGTGCATTTATATTGTACAGGCTCATTTTTTTATTTTTCTCTTTCCTATCTATAACAAAGTTGTGCAATTCTCAAGAAACTTTAGCTCGAACAATTCATATATAATTCAAGTTGCATTGTTAATTCTTTCGGGTCTTAACATTGTCGAATGTACAACTCGCCTGAACGCCAAGCTAATCTAGGTCCAGAGTGCGCTATCGACTTAGCCTGGTCCTGCACCCTAAGTACACCACTCTACATACACCCCGGCAGGCCTGAGTAAGGTGAGTCCAGAAAACGATCGGACCTGGAGAAAATAAGCAAATGCACTTGATTATATATGGAATTGCGGTCGATATAAAATTTTCTTTTGGGAATAGTAAGCCGCAAACGAGTTATAGATAAAAAATGGATTTTACTATTTTTCATGACTTCAGTGTGCAAGAAAAATAAAAATCTCATGATTATGGTGGATGATGTCGGAGCTATCAAAGCTTCGACATCCCCTGAGGTGGCCCGCTGTCGATGTTTTAAACATTGATAGTAGGTGTCGCCGGAGCTATCAAGTATCGACAAACCTAGGGGGCCAGCCGTCGTCGTGAAGAAAAGACGGTAGAAGGACACCCCAATGGGGTCTGCTGTCAACACTCTATGTGTTGATAGTGGTCGTTGCCGGTGCTACTAAGCTCGGACAACCCCAGAGGACCAACTGTCAGCGCTCTACGTGTTGACAATGGTCGCTCCTGGAGCTACTAAGCTCCGACAACCTCAGGGGGGCCTACTATCAATGACTTCGGACCTATACTCTACAATTTCAAAGCACTCAAGTCTTTAACAAAATGCCACATCCTTTTGGTACATGTTCGCAATCAAATTGTGTACATCTACCAGGGAGCCAAGTGAGATAAAAGGTTGAAGACAAAAAATGAAATTCAGAAATTTCTTGGATTTCATTCATTTGAAGACAAGTGATTACAAATTTGGAGAAAAGAAGAAAAGATACAAGTAGGATCTAAAAGGAGAAAGTCCTAAATCTTACGAAAGAACGAGGCAACCTTCTGGGCAACCTCCGACACGCTGGTCTTGGTGGCATCTCCCTCTCCATCGATGTGACCTTCAAGCACTGGATCTAGTGGGAAATGAGGATCTAGGCTTGTGTAGCACGTCAGCATGTATTCTGCGACTTTCTGTGCAAGGAATTTTCCATCAGTTTCCAACTGATATGCGATGACATTGCCCATCCTCTTGAGTTTGTTGCCAGACAAACTGAACGCCTTCAACGCATGGTCCAGCTCTGGCTCCGGATCATCCGGATGCACGGGACTAAAGCCCAGCGGCGTCAGCGCGTCATTGGCTTTGCCCAAGAAGTCCCATACTTGTTGGGACTCTGCAGCCCTTGAGCCTCGCATCTCTTCCAAGGTTCTATCCCTGCTGCCAGGCCTTCTTCTCCCCGCTCTCGCAGAGCTCCTCCAGCTTCTTGTTGCGTTTTGCAAGGCTCTTGTCACCCAGAGCCAGCCTTTGGGCAAGCTCCTCCTCCCTCTTCATGAGGTCATCCTCAGCTCCAGGAGTTTTTGCTCTTCATCTTCGTGCTTTTTCTCCCGCTCCTCAAGAGCCTCCCGGCGCTTGACAAGGCTTTCGTGGATGGTACTGAGTTTCTCCTGGCGGTCATTCGCTGCTTCATTAGCAGCCATGGCTTGTTTGTTTATAGCCAGGGACTGGTTGTCGATGGATCGCACCAGGCTTTCCCTCTCGTATAGCAGCTGGCCCTAGTAATCTATCCGGGCCTTCTACCTCTTGACCCACTGCTGGTCGTCGGCCAGCCTTGTTTACACCACCTTGGTCTCGAATTGGAGCCGGTTGCGCCACCTCCTAAGGGTTTGGCGCTCTTCCTCAAGGTCCTTGCTGTCATGATAAAAAGCAAGCTGTACCTGACGAAGGCTGGAGCAGGCGTTGTCGATGGATAACGACAGGGGGATCGGCTCTAGACCTGTCGGGGTCCTCTCCGCTAACTCCAGCGAGTTCTCCATAACAAAAATTGGGTCCCACTCTACAAGAGTGGTCCCCTGAACTTCTGTGGCACTAGGGTCGCCCTCCGACAGTACCTCAGTCGTCGTCGAGGAAGGTTCGGCAACGGGAGCTTCCACCCCCGGAGTCAGCTCCGAAGGTCCCGTGGCTTGGTCATCAGCAACTGGTCCCTCAGGTCGAGGACCGGCCGCTTTGTCATGGCACCGTGGCTCAGGCACGGGCGCCTCCGGAACTATCACCTCCGGGGCAGGCATTTAAGAATCGGTCGGTGATGAAGCCACTTCTGGCTCCGACATTGGTGCCTCCTCCGCTGCCGGTTCAGGTGCTGGTGCTTTGACCTCCACTGGTTCGTGCGCCGGCACCTCCGTGACAACTGGCTCAGACGCCGGAACTTCATCAACCAACGGCTCCGCCGGGGCTTCAGTAACATCCGGCTCTAAGGATGGAATTGCAGCTACCTCCGGCTCTGAGGCCGGAGCGTCCGTCATCACAGCATCCAAAACTGGAGCTTTGCCCTCTAGAGCTGGTGCCGCTGGTACATCTTCATTTTCGTGGTCCGGCGCTACCACACGAGCTTCAGAAGATGAGTCGAGGTCCAGAACCACGACAGCTGGCGCTGGAGCTGCCACAACCGCAGCCACCACCTGGGGAAGCACTGGAATTAGAACCGGAGCCTCTACCTGCACAGCATCAGTTTCTCATAGGAACCGGAGCTTCAGCCCCTTTTTTGGATGCCCTGTGGATGAAGGATAAAGAAACTCAAAATATGATTACAGCAAAAATGACAAACTGAGGTAGAAAATCAAACTTACCTTGGAAGGCTTCCGCTCCAGCTAGCGCAGAACCTCTTCACCGGACGCTCAGAGCCCGACCCAGTCGCAACTGGTGAAGTAACTCCGGAAGGCCCTCCGGAGCTTGCTGCTGCCGTCAGCAACGTCTCGGTGGGGGCCCCCCTCGACTAAGAAGGTCCCTCGGACCTAGATCCCTTAGCTGGCCATGGTGCCGGAGTCACACGGTCGGAGCTGGCGTCCCTGGAAGACGCTGATGCTGGAGTTGGTGTCGCCGTCGAAGACCTACCCCGCCGGGGAGAAGGAGCTGTTGTGGAAGGATCAGGTCTGACGGACCTCCCATTAGAGTGCTTCAACTTCCTCTTTCACCTAGAGGGCTCAGCCAACTCTTTGCCCTTGCCAATGACTTCAGCTCCCTGTCTCGTGGCAGAAGCAGAGCCACCCTCGGAAGCTCTGGGGATCACCAGAGTGGTGGTCAAATGCCCGTCTACCTCGCTGAGGTCGTCAAGCACCGGCATCTTCCTCCGGAGCTCTCTGCTAAACTCCGCCTTCATATTCAAAGGGATGAAAGCCGTTGGCGGAGTTAAGTTGTCACACTCAACGTCAATGCCATGATGGAACTTCTTGAGATGAAGCTCCAAAGCAGTGCCTTCCAAATTGGACTTCATACCGATTTTATTCCGGTCATCGTCCATCACGCTGTTGAGGGCCCAGGCGAGCTTCTCCCTCTTCTTCAGCGGAGCCCACCTGTAGACCAGGAAGTTGCAGGAGACTTTCTGGGGGGTCACCCCTCCTTCCACACATTGGTGGATCCTGGTCAAGGCAGGGTTGAAGGCCTCCGATAGCAACAGTGCCTCACTCCATGCATCCGTGTCAACATTGGGAAGACCCTCAGGCAGCTCCAGCTTCTCGTGCTCCTCTGCCGTGACGATAATCCAATCCTTCTTCCAGTCATCCCACATGCTGGAAGGAAACGACCTCAAGTACATGTGAGGGCATTTCTTGCGTTTCACAAAATACTAGAATCCAAGATACTCGTCACTCTTGCCGGTAGTGTGGATGGTGAAGAAGGTACGAAAAAGCTAGACGCAAGGGGGAATACCCACCCACATCTCGCAGAAGTGGACGAATTTTGACACAAGAAGAATGGAGTAGGGGCCAAGGTGGTACAACTGCAGACCATAGAAGTCTAACAGCATCAAGAGAAAAGTTGAGAAAGGTGGGATCAGTCCCACCATGGCGTACATAGAAAAGTACACCATGTCGCCAGCGCGCTTCTTCTTGAACGAGAGCTTGCCGGTGCATACCAGGTGGTTGAAGGAGTCGCTAGACCACCCCATGTAGGTCCAGACCTTCTTCAAATCGTCATCGGTCATGAAATGGCTCTTGTGGATACCCAACTCCATCGCAGCACGGCGGGGCGAGAGAGAAAAAGCAAGCGATAGTTTGGAGGATTCGAGCGCAAGTTCAAATGAAGGCATAAGGAATCCCCAAACCGTGCACCCTTTCCTTCTAAAGTAAGCCCTCACAACGCTTGGATGGAAATCGCCGAAGGGACAAGGATATAGTTCAAAAATCTCACCCTGCCAATGACAAAGGGGCCCGGAGCCACCCAAGCGATCTAGCCGAAGTCCTTTCCCCAAGCGAACAGTTGTCATGATGAGAGGCGGGTAATGATGAGGACATCACTTCTATGGATACAAACAACACTCCATTGAACATACAAGATGCAATCAATAGAGTTCATACACAACAATTAATTTCAGAGGTGAACTCGTTCTTATATATTTCCTTATATGTTTTTGAGCATAGATTGCTACTTAATGATTTATTTGTGATTAGGATCCATGGAGAGGTTCAAGGAGTACTTGGAGGGAGTATTAGGGACGTGGAAGACTAGAGAATTCGTTCAAAGAAGATGGAAACCGAACCAAACTCCAAATCGTATCCAACTCGGAGTCCAGGAGCAGTACGCACTAAAATGGACACCCAGGACGCATACGAACTCCGTTTTAGACTTTCTACATATTCAAGGAAAGAGTAGAGCATAAACTTTCCAATGGCACCGGTCCCATGTCAAAATTCGTTCGGAGTCGACAGGAATCATCGAAACAAAATCAAGTACAGAATCTGTCAGGGTGCTGCGCCACCGTATTGGGCCATTGGGCCTTGTATCAAGTCTAAGTCCATTATTTTCATGTGTTAGGGTCAGGTCACGACCCCAACACCCCCTTGGACGTCCTCCCACCTATATATACTCCATAGTAGCCGCCATGAACAATTGGGTTTTGCATAGATTAATAATATCGCTGTTCTACAGTTTGTAAAACCCCAACTTCGCGATTTCAGATCGTGTCTTCTACGTTCTTACTTGTGTTCTCGGTTGCACTTACAGGGATTAGCCTTCTTGGCGAGGTCAATCGTGTGCAGCACGGTTGATAACCAACGGAGCGGTGGTGTAGTGATTGCAGGGGTTGTTCGTGTTCTACTCGAGAGCCTCGGATCATCAACGTCGAGATCTCCACATCAATCGACTTATCCATTACCTTTCGGAAGATCGGGACCAATTCTCCTATCAATTGGCATCAGATTTCTAGGTTGCCCGTTAGGTAATTCATCTATCCATTACATTAGTTTTATTTTTCATACCTAGAGTCCACAAAAAAAGCCACAAAAGAACTTGCAGTTTAGTAGATATGTTCATTACTTTGTCCAAACCACATTGAGCCTTTGCAACTTTGTTATTCAGTTTTGTTTTGTTGAGTTTGTGTCCGTGGTTGAGTCATATTGCTGGTTTAGAAAGTGTTTTTGGTCTTAGTTTGAGTTTTGCATTGTGTGATTCATCCTTTTGAATCACGTCATCACGTCCAGATTAGATTCACCTCTGTCCAGTTTGGTATTTTCATCATATCTCGCACATACAAACTCGGATTTTGGTGTCCTTGTACTTTATGGAAAGCTTAAGAAGTGCTCTATAACTTTCATATTCATCATTTGCCCAGAAAAATACAGTTATCGATGTCTAAATTGCATTGGATCCGAATCTGTTATTGACCTAAAAATTCTCTTCTGAATTTTTTGATGAATCAACTCATAATGCATTTGAATTCCTTGCTGAAAATGAGAGTAGTGTTAATGGACAATGCTATACAGTTCACCAAGGTATGACATTTTCAGATGTGCTGAATTTTGCTACCAATCATACTATCGATGAGCAGCAACAAGATGAACCTTTTCATAATACACCTTTACCATTAGTTGATTTTCCTACTGATTCTTACAACAAAAATGAGTTGTGTGCTGATAATTATATTGTACCTATGCTAGAACAACCAAATGAATTTGATAATTTATCACTCACTTGTGCTGAAATTAAGCATTTGATCCCAACTACATGTGAAAGGGATGAGCTGAAATTGTTATCTTCTCTAAATACTTTGTGCTATATTGAATTTGGCACTCTTTGTGATCTAGATATCATAGAGAAGATAATATTTTCTCAATCTGAATTGTCTTTATTAAGTAGAAATATTTTTCATGCTATAGGGAACTATGAAGATAGTGGTAAATTTATAGTGCATAAAGTTTACATATGTTCAAATGTGCAAGCTCCTTTTGTGCTGCAACAATATGGTGAATTGAATGGATGCACTAACACTAAAAATGTATTGTCAAGTTTTTATAGAATTTTTTTATTGCAGAAAGGACAACAAATAAAAAAGAAGCATTATTTACTGCGGTTGTGCAATATGGACAGTGTTCATTCTACCCCCAAAGCAATCCTTTTTCCTGGACATACGAGCAAGCCGAGGACGGCTTGTCATAAAGAAGGGGAGAATGATGAGATCATGCATATTATTATTGCACCTACAAACATGACACAATGTTTATTTGTTTGGGATCCTGGCTCAAGTGAAAGTGCACGCTTATTTGATGAACAAGATCAAGATGGCGCATTATGTCGTCCACCACCTTGGCCTCCTCCTTCGATGCACACAAAAAGATTTGATGGCGTTGCATATTTGGACCAACACATGAGAGAAGATGAACTTGAGTCAAGGACGACTTCAATTCAAGAAGGGGAGGATGCTGAGGACACCACTTCTATGGATACAAACAACACTCCATTGAACATACAAGATGCAACCAATAGAGTTCATACACAACAATTAATTTCAGAGGTGAACTCGTTCTTATATATTTCCTTATATGTTTTTGAGCATAGATTGCTACTTAATGATTTATTTGTGATTAGGATCCATGGAGAGGTTCAAGGAGTACTTGGAGGGAGTATTAGGGACGTGGAAGACCAGAGAATTCGTTCAAAGAAGATGGAAACCGAACCAAACTCCAAATCGTATCCAACTCGGAGTCCAGGAGCAGTACGCACTAAAACAGAAGCCCAGGACGCATACAAACTCCGTTTTAGACGTTCTATATATGCACGGAAAGAGGAGAGCATAACCTTTCCAATGGCACCGGTCCCATGTCAAAATCCTGTCGGAGTCGACGGGAATCGTTGAAACAAAATCAAGTACAGAATCTGTCAGGGTGCTGCGCCACCGTATTGGGCCATTGGGCCTTGTATCAAGTCTAAGTCCATTATTTTCGTGTGTTAGGGTTAGGTCACGACCCCAACACCCCCTCGGACGTCCTCCCACCTATATATACTCCATAGTAGCCACCATGAACAATTGAGTTTTGCAAAGATTAATAATATCGCTGTTCTACAGTTTGTGAAACCCCAACTTCGTGATTTCAGATCGTGTCTTCTACGTTCTTACTTGTGTTCTCGGTTGCACTTGCAGGGATTAGCCTTCTTGCCGAGGTCAACTGTGTGCAGCACGGTTGATAACCAACGGAGTGGTGGTGTAGTGATTGCAGGGGTTGTTCGTGTTCTACTCGAGAGACTCGGATCATCAACGTCGAGATCTCCACATCAATCGACTTATCCATTACCTTTTGGAAGGTCGGGACCAATTTACTCATCAGGTAACCTGAGGGCGACGGCCATACAAGGCGCATGGAACTGATACGATTTTTGTATTTGTAACCGGCGTCCTTCAATTGTGTGAGATCCGCACACGCAAATCTCACCTGCCGCATCCTGGAAATGACACGCGGCGATGGTTTAACTGCGAACCACCACCTCAACGGCACATCCAAAAATCTTTGAAGACACGACATAGAAATCGAAAGATGGACCCACCTCCGGCAGAATGACTCAACCCAAAAGGTCTCTCCCAGAGATGGGCCCAGGGGGCCACTGTCGGTACCCCTGTGTACTACCAGATACCTGTTGGAACTGCAAAGAGTGCAAAGGAACTCCACCTGTCTGAGTTGAAGACCTCCGAAGGCCCCACGTCTCACTCGGAACTGGACCTGCATCCCTTCTATGGTTAGTCCTAGTGCCTCCACGTGTATCATAAAACCGGAGCTACAATCCCTACATGGGAATGCTCTGGCTAGATACCTATGTGGCATCTCCGGACCTAACCCCCGACAGAGGGAAGCTCCGGTACCGACATGTGTACAACAGCACCAGACCTACTCGTCCAATACGGTAAGCTTCAGAGATTCCACGCGTCCAATCGTCAGACCTTCTACCTCAATAGGCAGATTGGTGGACCTCCAACGGCTCGAACCTTCAAGGAACATAAAGGACCTCAAGACCTGATTAAGTGTCATTAATGCTACCTTAATGACACATGATCGGATGACTCTTAATACCAGTAACGCCACCATTAAAGGGTGTTGCCATGCTATCAAGGGGAATTAAACACATTTAACTGTGTATTAGGAATCTGTAACCGCCAGGGCCACATGTCGGTCCAGGCTAACGATGTAACGGCCAGTCCTTGTACTATAAAAGGACTGGCTGAGTGATACACAGGGGGACTCCTCCCAGACACTCTGGTCTCTCACATACAAGCGCTCAGACGCTCAATAGAACTAACAACAACACGCACCCGTGGAGTAGGGTATTACGCTTAGGCGGCCCGAACCACATAAATCCTCGTGTCAAATCGCCATCTTGCTATGAATTTCTGCACGCCACAACTGAACTAAAAAACTCTATGGGCTGCCAACGCTAGTACCGGGAGAATTGTCGGAATCAGACTCCGACAGCAATAGATGCAAAAGTTGCCTAACTTTTGTGGCGCTCCTAACTCTAGTCACACAACCAAACACCCGCATAAAACAAAGTGGCATGCCTAACATTAGGCTTAGGCAACTTAGGCGTAGAACCAAACAGCCCCCTAACCTTAGTCAAGTTAGGCAAAAAATTGTGGCAAATTATGGCAACCTTAGTATATAAACCAAACAGCCCCTTTGTCCACAATTTTCAAATAGAGAACATTGATATTTACATAAACAATATATTGCAAACTTGTTACACACATCCTCAAGATTCCATAAATGTAAATTATGAAGTCTTTTGATGATCCTACTAGAAATTACAATCCAAACAACAACTGAATACATAACTGTCCAGATTATGGACTGTTACGATACCTTAAACGGTACTTTGATTTAGACCTTGTTATTGTGTGTTTTAGCCTTAGCGTTGAATAGGAAATTGATGGAGGACTCTTTAATCTTTCCAGACATGTATATATATTCATAGGTTGATTTTCTAATTTAAGAATTATGGCTGTTCAAAATTCAGAAATTTTCTAGCTGTTTCAGATAGCACTTTACACAGGTACTAACTTCAACTCCAGTTTCTAATTAATTCTAAACAGAATTTGAGGTAACAATGAATAGAAAAGTTGTAGAATAGTTCTTCCCCTTTCAAAAAAATGCATCACAAGAGACTAGAAGATCTTTCTACAGATAATTATGTCAAAAATTCAGATGCCTATTCATACAGTTTCAGAACAGCAGCTGATTTAGTTAGAGAAGATTTTGATCACCTTACAATGGTCTATTGGCTTGAAGGTCAATACAAAACTTACATAATACTTCAAGAGCTTTCGAAAAAGTATGCCTAGCCTTTTCGCTACAAAAGGCTAACCAAGGATGCGACCCTTTTCGAATTCCCGAACCCTAACCAAGGAAATCTATGCAAGGCATCATTTGACTCGGCCAATGCTGAGGGCGAGGAGGGAGGCGGCACGGGGACGGAGGAGGGAAGTTCGAAGGGTTTAGGGTTTACTGTGAAGCTCGGCGGCGACAGCAATGGCTTCGCTCGGTGTACCTGGAAGTGACGAGGGCAAAGAAAACGGACAACGTCGAAGCTCGGCGGCGACGGTGAAGCTCGGTTGTGACGGCGAAGCTCGGTTGCGACGGCGGCGAACACTTGGTGGCAAACGAAATTTTGGCAGCCTGACGGCGTCTAAGTGTTTCGCCCGGGTTAGGTTTTTCCAACGCAGTCCGAGGGGTATATATAGATGCCTATTTTCTCATGCGGATTTTAAGTACATACCGCCTGAGAAGATGATTATCTTAGGCGGGTTTTACTTACCAATCGCCTGAGAAGATTCAATTATCTCAGGCGGTTGGTAAGTAATACCCGCCTGAGATAAACACCTTCTAAGGCGATTATTAAGTACCAACCGCCTGAGAAGATCTTTACTTTATCTTAATTAATATTCTTGATTAAATGTGGGGCTCTTAAAAAGGCAAAATTCCACTTTCTTGTAATATTATTGATTAGTAAAGGTTACCATTAAATTTCACTTCATAAATCCTTCGAAATTGGTCATAACATAAAAAACATATAACAATTGCTATTTTTCATTTTTCTATATTGATGAATATAATGATTTTTTTCATTTATTTTTTCAATGGACATTTTTATTCATCATACCAACCTCTATGAATTTTTTCAGATTTTTCTAAATTTTTTTGAATCAATGTGTGTTCATAATTTGATGAATGCCTCATATGTATATGAGCATTTAGTTAGGATGATGGATAATTTGTATTTTGACATGTTGGAATGCTTTCAAAACATTAACAAAATTCATACGTGTATAAATAATACAAATATGTTCATACAAACAAATTTCAGTGAAGGATCCTTTTTTTAGGAGATACACAAATGTGAATAATATGTGAGTAGAAATTAATTTGATACTTACAAAAACAATACAATGTCAGCTATACAAGTTCTAAAATATTTGGTTCAGGTGGTAGATGTTAATTTTTGAAAATTATAGAAGAAAGAATCATTGAATTTGGACTCAATTTGCAGAATCTAAACATGTTTGAGTATTTATATTGGAATCTAAATAAAAAAAGAAGTAAGGGATAAGGAAATTGAAGAACAGGCTCGGGCATTATCTCAGGCGATTGGTAATAATACCCGCCTGAGATAAACATCTTCTAAGGCGGTTATTAAGTACCAACCGCCTGAGAAGATCTTTACTTCTTCTTAATTAATATTTTTGATTAAATATGGGGCCCATAAAAAGGCAAAATTCCACTTTCTAGTAATATTATTGATTAGTAAATGATACCATTAAATTTCACTTCATAAATCCTTCGAAATTGGTCAGAACATAAAAAACATATAACAATTGCTATTTTTCATTTTTCTATCTTGATGAATATAGTGATTTTTCCATTTTTTTCAATGGACATTTTCATTCATCATACCAACCTCTATGAATTTTTTCATATTTTTTTAAATTTTTTTGAATCAATGTGTGTTTATAATTTGATGAATGCCTCATATGTATATGAGCATTTAGTTAGGATGATGGATAATTTGTATTTTTACATGTTGGAATGCTCTAAAAAAATTAACAAAATTCATACATGTATAAATAATAAAAATATGTTCATACAAAAAAATTTCAGTGAAGTATCCTTCTTCTAAGGAGATACACAAATGTTAATAATATGTGAGTAGAAATTAATTTGATATTTACCAAAACATTACAATGTCAGCTATACAAGTTTTAAAATATTTGATTCGGGTGGTAGATGTTAATTCTTGAAAATTATAAAAGAAAGAATCATCGAATTTGGACTCAATTTGCATAATCTATACATGTTTAAGTATTTATATTGGAATCTAAATACAAAAGAAGCAAGGGAAAAGGAAACTGAAGAACATGCTCGGGCAATATCTTAGGCCGTTGGTAAGTAATACCCGCCTGAGATAAACATCTTCTCAGGTGGTTATTAAGCACCAACTGCCTGAGAAGATCTTTAATTCTTCTTAATTAATATTCTTGATTAAATGTGGAGCCCTTAAAAAGGCAAAATTTCACTTTCTTGTAATATTATTGATTAGTAAAGGTTACCATTAAATTTCACTTCATAAATCCTTCGAAATTGGTCATAACATAAAAAACATATAACAATTGTTATTTTTCATTTTTCTATCTTGATGAATATAATGATTATTTTCATTTATTTTTTCAATGGACATTTTTATTCATCATACCAACCTCTATGATTTTTTTTAATTTTTTTAATTTTTTTGAATCAATGTGTGTTCATAATTTGATGAATACCTCATATGTATCTGAGCATTTAGTTAGGATGATGGATAATTTGTATTTTGACATATTAGAATGCTTTAAAAATTTAAAAAAATTCATACATGTATAAATAATACAAATATATTCATACAAACAAATTTGAGTGAAGGATCCTTTTTTTTAGGAGATACACAAATGTGAATAATCTGTGAGTAGAAATTAATTTGATATTTACCAAAACATTACAATGTCAGCTATACAAGTTTTAAAATATTTGGCTCAGGTGGTAGATGTTAATTTTTGAAAATTATAGAAGAAAGAATCATCGAATTTGGACTTAATTTGCAAAATCTATACATTTTTTGAGCATTTATATTGGAATGTAAATAAAAAAAAGCAAGGGAAAAGGAAACTGAAGAGGCTCGGGCATTATCTCAGGCGGTTGGTAAGTAAAACTCCCCTGAGATAATCATTTTCTCAGGCGGTTATTAAGCACCAACCGCTTGAGAAAAAGTTAAAAACCGCGTGTGAAAAACCGACGCCTATATAAGGACCCCTCACCACAGTCAAAATGTAACCCCGGAGAATTTATAACGACGCCGCAAGGCTTTCGAATTTTCCCTGAGTCGCGCTGCTGCCCAGCCATGAATGCCGCGCCGCCGCTCCACTGCCCAGCCCGCACTGTCGTGCCGCCATTCAGCCCCGCACCACCACTTCTCCAACCAGCCGGCCCACCGTGCTGACGCCTCCCCACCGTGCTGACGCCTCTACAAGGTAAATGTAGTTTCCTTACTTTTTCTTTGTATATTTTCATTAGCTGATAAGCTGTTAGTTTTGTGTGTTCTGGTATATGGATTCTGTCCTTTTGCATGTGTAAGGACTGTATGGATTGTGTTCTGGTATATTAATGTATGGACTACATGGATTGTGTCCTTTTTGTGTGTTCTGCTAGTTTGGTCTTTTAGATATTGATGTATGGACTATATTGTAATAAGCTTATTGTAATTTGTACCTATTATGTGACATGAATATAATGTTTAACTAACAAACGATATTGTAATATATATAAGATGCATGAAGTTTACCCGAACTTGTAATTGTAGTTTTATGTGTTTTCCTTTTGAATATGTTACTTGTGTGTGCGTACCTCCTGCTTGCATATATTTCGAAGGAGTGATTAGGGTTAGCTTTCTAGGGAGATGATTTTATAACTCACTCATTTAGTTACCATCGTTGGATGGGATCCGACGTCAAGATATAATGGACCGGATCCCACCCAGACCTAGCCCATGCTATTAGGCATGTTTTCCCCACGACTTCAATCCTTCACCCCCGCTTGCTGCTCCCGACGCCTTCGACTCCGTCCGCCTCAAGAGTCGCCCGTCTCCTCCAAACTCCGCTCGACACCACCGCCTCCCGTCTGCCATGCTTTTTGTTCGTCGCCGATCTTAGAGTCTTATTTGACATTGCCGCCGCTCTCCTACGTGCCACCACTCTCTACAACTCTATATCGACTTGGTATTACCGTAAAAACCTTGATGATGACCAGACATCAATTAGCCATCGACTAGGGTCGATTAGTCGCCCTAATGAACAGACCTACATTAGTCGCCCTAATCATACTTGTTATGTCCCTGTAAATTCATTTTATAGAAGACCTTTAGGGAATATTCGTGGACAAATTAATCTGACAAAAATTCTATTATTGAAGCATGGACCGTCGAGCATGGATGTATAATATGCCAAGACCCGATCCTATGTACATTCATAATGTTCCAAATTTTATTGAAGCATCCAAGAGACATGCAAAGTTGGAAAAGATAGATGACATATTATGTCCACGTACCGACTGTAAAATTAAGTTTACTTGGACGGATACTATAGTAATCCAATCTCATTTGGTGAAAAGAGGTTTACAAAAAACTACACAATATGCACAGAGCATGGTGAGTTAGATACACATGATGTGGATAAAGATGAGGAGAGAGGTTCAGATGATGATAATGTTCATATCGATGATGGTAGTGACAATCAAGATGGTGATGATGATGATGAGTTCGATTGTGAGGATATGTTGCATCACATTGAACCATATGTATTGACTTCTATGGGAGCAAGCAAAGGTTTAAGTAAAATAGAGACATTGCAGAATGCGGTGATGGAGCTTTTATATGATGAATCAAATGGTTGTGATACAGAGTTTACTACATTGCATGCAGTCTTTGAACTACTAAAGTTGAAAGCTACGCACGGATGGTCCGAATGTAGTTTCTCTGATCTTTTGAATCTTATGGTAGAAATTCTTCCAAATCCAAATAAACTGCCCAGAAGCACTTATAAAGCGAAGAAACTTCTTTGCCCGATGGCACTAGGTGTGACAAAAATACACGCTTGTGTGAACCATTGTATTCTGTATCGCAAAGAGCATGATCTTGCAACTAGATGCCCCATTTGTGGTGTCAGTAGATATCAAAAGGACTACAATCACCAGTATGTTACCAACATGAAAAAGTCTCAGAAGAATAAGAAGTTTATTATTGGTCCTGAAGGTGACGATGACGATACTTCTGGCGACGCACACGGGAAGAATAAGAGAAAAATTCCTGCCTTGGTGATGTGGTACCTTCCGGTAATTGATCGCTTTAAGCTTTTGTTCTCAAACACTAGGGAGGCTGAACTTATGCGTTGGCATTCCGAGCAACATGAGAAGAATGAAAAAACATATTCGACACCCTAGTGATGCAACGCAGTGGAAAAATTTTGATATTTAGTTTCTAGAATTAGCAAAGGAAATCAGAAATGTGAGGTTTGCCTTGGGTATAGACGGAATGAATACGTTTGGTGAAAAAAGGAGCATACACAGCACATGGCCCGTGGTCTTAACGATGTACAACCTATCAACGTTGTTGTGTCACAAAAGGAAATATATCTTGTTATCTGTTCTTATCCAAGGTCCGAAACAACCCGACATCGAAATTGATGTGTTCTTAGAATGTTTAATGGAAGATATGGCGAATTTGTGGAATGAAGGGGTACACACATGGGATGAGTACAAGTGGGAGTATTTCACGCTAAGAGTAATGATATTCGTTACCGTGCATGATTATCCCGGACTGTTTACATTATCGGGACAAATGAAAGGGAAGGAAGGTTGTGTAAGGTGCGTTGATAGAACTGGATTTCTATACCTCACTTCATCCAGAAATACGGTGTACATGAGACACCGACGGGTCTTGACAGATACACACAAGTATAGGAAGATGAAAGAACAATTTGATAAAAAAATCGAAAAAGATACTGCACCAAATCCTTATAGTGGAAAACTTATGTTCGAAATGGTCAAGAACATTCTTATTGCTTTCGGTAAAGGCAAAAAATGTAATGGAATTAAGAGAAGGAAAAGTACATCTTCGGATGATACAACTGACATGGCATTCAAGAAACAATCAATTTTTTTCAAGTATCTTCCGTATTGGGCGAATCTGGAATTTTTCTATAGTATTGATTTGATGCACATTACATAGAATGTATTTGACAACATCATTGGGACCTTGCAGGACATGCTGAGGAAAACAAAGGATGTATTAAATTCACGTATGGACCTAGTAAATCTTGATTTGAGACAAGAGCTTCATCCAGTAGAAAAGGCGAACGAGAAGCATTACCTTCCCCCAGCCAGCTACAACTTGACGCTAGAAGAGAAAAAAGCAATTTGCGAATGCTTGCATGGGATCAATGTGCCCACGAGTTTCTCATCCTATATCCGCAAACTAGTCGCGATGAAAGACATGTCTTTATTCGGTTATAATTCACACGACTATCACATGATGATGACAGTTTTCCTTGCCACTGCAATAAGAGTCATCAAACCTGAGCATATAAAAGTTGTCATCACACGTTTGCGTTACTTCTTCAATGCATTATTGCAAAAGGTGATAGCACGTGAAGATTTTGACTATCTGAAAACATACATTGTCGAGACTACGTGCAAGCTTGAGATGTGTTTCCCACCATCCTTTTTCGATATGCAAGTACACCTAATCATACAACTTGTTTATTAGATAAAAGCATTTGGGCCACTATATTTACATCATATGTTTTCGTTGGAGAGATATTTCGGAGTATTAAAAGGTTATGTGCGGAACCGTGATCACCCAGAGGGTTCAATTATGGAAGGATACACCACTGAAGAAGTGATTGAGGTTTGTGCTGATTACATCAAAGATGGAAAATCGATAGGTGTGCCTATACCAGTAAATGAGGGTAGACTATGTGGGAGAGGCAAAGTGGGTAAGAAAACTTTTATCATTCAAGATTACAAGAATCTACATCGTGCACATTTTGGTGTACTATAACAGCTCGCAATAGCTGAGTCGTACATCGAGGAACACCAAATTGAGCTTCGTGATAAAAACAAAGACCGCACAAAGGACTGGATCATGAAAGAGCACAGAAGAAGTTTCACTGAATGGTTAATGGACAAAAATATACCATACTGAAACTCTATAGAAGAGGCAACAATGAAGAAGTTAGCTTCTGGCCCATCTGCTTTGGTGACATCATGGCAAGCATATGACATCAATGGTTACACATTTTACACTAAAGAAAATAAAGGTAAGAGTGTTGCACAAAATAGTGGTGTTCGTATTGAGGATTATGATTCACAAGGGCAAAAGACCACATACTTCGGGTTCATAGAGGAAATATGGGAACTCGATTATGGCGAAAGATTGGTAATTCTGCTTTTAAGTGCCAATGGGTCGAACATCCTAATGGTGTGGAAGTGGACAATTACGGGCTGACAGTGGTAGACTTGAATAAAGTGGGTTATAAAGATGACATGTGGGTTCTCGCGATAGTGTTGCATAAGTTTTTTATGTTCAAGATCCAGAAACTAAGAAGATGCACGTAGTTGTTTCTGGAAAGCAAAATATTGTTGGGGATGAGAATGTGGGAGATAATGAAGAGGAATATAATCAGTATGAAGAGATGTACCTTTTCACCAAACCAGAAAACATCAAGCGCGTAGAGAGAAGCATTAAAAAGAATTTGAAACCTATATGCGAGAAGATGTCATTGCTGGAAAAATGTATATAGCAATGTGAGATGATATATATTGTATATATTTGTATCTTCTGAAATCAACTTAGAACAATGCTCTATTTCAGCTTTCGATAGCATGTTTGGAACATTATTAAATTCAGCTTCTGTTTTGAACATTATTAAACTCATTATGTGTATATAATTGTCTTCTGGCCTACGATGATCAGGCTTGCCTTCCAACAGCTCGGTTCCAAACAACATCTAGAAGCACAACTCTTGAAGCTCCTGTCAAGCTAATCCCTTCACAACAAGCTCTTGTAGATGCAAGTAACACCCGAGACTCATCATTTGGATTGTTAAAAGCTTCAATTGAAGTCTAACGATACTTCCCGTCCATTTGAGGGCTTGTTTGGATAGGAGTGGATCCACTTCACTATAATTGGTTTAATGTGGATTGAGGAGAAAATTAGTTCATTCTTCACTTCAATCCACTTCAATCCAATTAGATTGAGTACACCCAAACAAAACCTGAAAGATTTATTTCTCTTCTCTCCATTTTAAAAACTTACGAAGATTCTACTTTATCAGTTCTAATGGCTGAATATATTAACTACAAATCAGTACCATCTCTCTTAGTGCTTCGCACAAGCGACGAAGCGTACAACTTCAATCACAAATCTTGTTTTTACCATTTTCATAGGAATTTGACCTTAATCTTTCAAGCATAGATTTATAAATAATTGAAGCTTCCTCATCAGACATGTTAATGGCAGTTACAAGGGAAGAGTGTGTTGAAGCTAATGAAATCTCAACGGGACTGAAGACAAAGAGATGCTGCATATGATTGACAATGTCCAGGTTAGACAACATGAAGCTATGATGACAGCCTTCAACAACATGAAAAGTGATGCCAAGGTTATGCTTGCATCAACCAAGACATGTTGTGAGGGTATAACACTTGTTGGGGCAAGCATAACCTTGGCAAAATAAGTGTTATACCCTCACAACATGCCTTGGTTGATGCAAGCATAACCTTGGCATCACTTTTCATGTTGTTGATGGTTGTCATCATAGCTTCATGCTGTTTAACCTGGACATTGCCGCTCGTATGCAAGATCTCTTTATCTTCAGTCCTATTCAGATTTCGTTAGCTTCAGCACATCCTTCACTTATAACTGCCATTAACATGTGTGATAAGGAAGCTTCACTTATTTGATAAATCTATGCTTAAAAGATTAAGGTTAAATCCCTATGAAAGTGTAAAAACAAGATTTGTGATTGAAGTTGTTCGCTTTCTCGCTTGTGTGAAGCACTAAGAAAGTAGGTACTGATTTCTAGTCAATATATTTAGGCATTAAAACTGAGAAAGGGGCATCTTCCTAAGTTTTCAAATGGACAGGACGGAATGAAATCGTTCAAATGGATGGGAAAATCCTTCCAAGGATCGTCAGACTTCAAATTTATGCTTTAAACAATCCAAATGATGAGCCACGTGTGTTACTTGCATCTACAAGAGCTTGCTGTGCAAGGATTAGCTTGACAGGAGCTTAGCAGCATCACAGGCGGTTCTTAAACAACAACCACCCATAGAAATCATGTATTTTCTCAGGTGTTGGTTAATTAAGAACCATCTGTGATGTTAGCTACATCATAGGCGGTTCTTAATTAATAACCGTTTGACAAAATACATGATTTCCACGTGCGGTTGTTTTTTGAGAACCACATGTGATGTTCTGTCATCACAGGCGGTTATTGTATCATTCGCCATCACAGACGCATTTTTTTAAGGACCGCATGTGTTTGGAAAATCCAGACGCCTGTGAAAATGCTTTTTGTAGTAGTGAGAGGAACTAGGCTAAGAGTTAGGTAGATACACATATTATGCTTCTAATGTACATATACATAGCCTAAGTTAGTTACTAATGTTATGCTAATTATGAATTCTCATGCTAAGTGGATTAACACATCAGGCATGGGTTTACCACTAGCAACACTAGGCGACTCACACGAAGAGCATGTGGCATAGCCGAATGTGGAGGGTTACAAAGGACAGATAGTGCTATCACCACCTACTGCCTACATCTTCAATCCGTGGGTCTACAAGACATTCAACGCTACTCTCAATCCTTGCACCATGCTAGCATATTAAGTAATTAGCTTAAGAGCCTAGGCACAAGCCATCCTAAGGCAATGAACTAAATCATCGTTGAACCAATGTTAATTCATAGCATAAGTGATTCATATTAATATAGTCATATCATAGCTAATTAGACTATAGTGGAGGTTTATAGTGTTTATGATCATATAAATATAATGGTATGGCATTATAATAAATACTACTCCTACCACATACATGGAATCAACAATCAAACAAGAAACGCTTCATCCAAGTATATGAACCATAGAAGACTAATGATATCATATTTATTATGAATAACGTCACAAATACAAATAGGAATATGGGAGACATACCCTTCCCAATTGGAAATTGGGAAGAGACTCCTTCTACTCCCCTCCTACTTGGACTATGGACTAGAGACTCTCTTCTCTAGAGCCTATACTCCTCTAAACCTATGGAGAGTAGTGGATACAATGGATGAATACTCAAGTGGTGGGTGTTGAAGTGAGGGTGAGAGGTCCTATTTATATCTTGGAGAAGGGTTGGTTCCCACCACCAAAAGCGCGCGAATCAGTCACCCCTGACCTCTTCAAGCCGGGAGGAGCCAACACGTGGTGTTTGACCGCGTTTGGCACTAAGAACTATTCGGCCGACTAGGGGTTCGGCCGACCTGGTCCTGGCTCCAAACGGCCAGTTCTTGCTCCAGGTGACTGATAGGTGGGTCCCATTCCATGATATGGGTGATGCACTATTGGATGGCCTCAGATACTTCTGTTTGTGGGCCATTTGATCCATGTGGTGCCATGTGGCATCGTCGTATTGGCTTGAATGATATTTTATAGGAACCATCCCCTTGTTTAACTTCAATTCTTCATAGAATCTCTGCATGCGCTACTTTCTCCTAGGACAAGTGGAAATAGGTTAAATAGAAAGGTGATGTGTGCAAGAAATGATAATTCCTTCACATAATTGAGTTATATTGACGGGTGAAATTGGTATAAAACAGCCTTCAACAATGGCCTCTTTGCTATAGGTGCAGTTCCAGGTATTAAATCAATGATGAACTCCATGTCATGATCAGGTGGCATACCTGGCAATTCCTCAGGAAACAAATCTAGATACTCACAGACATTATGTATTTCCTCCAAAGTCACTCCTTTTGCATGATTTACCATTGCCTTCTTGGTTGTCAGTTGAACTGCCTTGAACTCTATATTGACTCCTTCTTCATTTGTCAATTTCACTATCCGAGTGGCACACTGAATTACTCTGTTATGCTTCCTTAGCCAATCCATTGCAAGGATGATATCCAATTCAGGTGAATTTAGAACTATAAGGTTGGCGAGGAAATTTACCCCGCCTATTGAAATACTTAATTTTGGACGTACTATATTTGTCCTAATCTCTCCTCCTGGAGATTTAACCAACAAAGTAAACTTCAGGTATGATATAGGCATGCTATGCTTCGCAACATACTTTGATATGATGAATGAATTCAATGCTCCAGAATCAAACAGATCACGACATCTTCAGCTTGCTAGCCTACATGGTTCACCTTACCACGAGCAAAATTTTGCGATCCCCGATTGCCTTGAGCTACTCCTCCATTGGGGCTTGGATTCTGCCTTGGAACATTGTTGATCTGACCCTGACCTGACCTTGGGCATTGATTTGCAGAATGTCTTATTTGATCACAAGCATAACAAGTCTTTCCACCAGTGGCGCCAGCAAAGTTAGGACGAGGCTGGTTTTGAGCATAAGAAGGTACATTTGGGTGTGGCACAGGCTGCATTGGTAAGCGAGGTGCTTGCATGGGCAGGTGAGGCTGCATTGACTGTTGCGGTCACGGTGGATAAGCAGGGTGGTATGCAGCAGCAGATGGGTTGTAATATTGTGAAGCAGGTAGTGCATAGCGAGGATAGATC
Source organism: Tuctoria greenei (assembly GCA_036927565.1). Lineage (NCBI taxonomy): Eukaryota > Viridiplantae > Streptophyta > Magnoliopsida > Poales > Poaceae > Tuctoria > Tuctoria greenei. The sequence continues at coordinate 54,604,862 of JAYESD010000004.1, forward strand.
TTGCTTCCTTGCGGCTGTCCCTGATAAGGCATCTTCCTCTTGTGATCTAGCTCCATCTCCCAAATCTTGTTCTCAACCACAATGGCCTTGTCAACCAGCTTCTAAAAGTTTGCATAGTCAGCATTGAGCAACTGAACTTGAATTTCATTGTTGAGACCCCTCATAAACAGATATTGCTTCCTGCTATCAGTGCTGATGTCTTCTGGAGCATATCTTTACAGTTGAGTGAATTTATTGAGGTATTCACTCATGCTCATCCTTCCCTACATGAGGTTTTCAAATTCTTGCCTTCTCAGTATCATAACTTCCTCAGGTACATAGTGAGAGCAAAACTTCTCCTTAAATTCAGCCCAGGTGATTCTCTCTTGATTTTAATGGGTGTTGCATGGAGATTCCCACCAGTCTGCAACAGCTCCCATCAACTGGTGTGAGGCAAAAAGAACCTTCTCTCTATCACTGCACTGGACTATAACGAGTTTCTTCTAAACTGACTTCAGCCAATCACCAGCTTCCAATGAATCTGTGGCTTGAGCAAAGGTAGGCGGCCTGGTCATCATAAACTCTCCCAAACAGTTGTGGTGTCGCGGGGGTGGCGGTGGTGGAGGCATGTGGGGTTGATTGTTGTTGCCAGCTTGCAGCTGCCTCATAGTCTGTATCATGGTCTGCATGAGTTGGTTCTGCAAAGCCAATAGCTACTCAAGGTTGATAGCTCCCTGGTTGTTTTGAGGTGCTTCATTGCTCTCCTCCTCACCATTGGTGTTCCTTTGGATATGAGTCCTTGGAATTTGTTGGTGAAAGAACAGTAGAGACGCAAGAATTTAGAATTTAAAAGGAAACCCTCCAACTATATTCATCAAGGTATGTGTAACTAAACAACTCCTTTATTGATACTATAACCCTATGAGAGGATGTGGACAAGGTTCACACAACTCTCTACTACATGCGTATGTGGACAAAATGATAGAGGTCCACAACTCGCACCAAGCACACAAGCACAAGCACACACCAAGAAAATTTAGCACACCACACTTAATATTACTAAGACTATCTAAACACTTTTCTAACTTCTAACAGGAGACCTAGACTTAATTTTGTGAACCGTGGCTATCTGGCCATGAGGCGGCGAAGGAGACGTTGGCGGTGAGGCTTACATGGGGCGCATGCCAGGGTGAATTGGCCATCAATGTGGGCGCTGGGGAAGTTGCTACACCATTGACATCCACGGTTGCATGAGATTCTACTTGCTTCTCCATGATGAATAACTTCTTACGGAGGTAGCGGATCTCTTCCATAGCATCAGCATAGCGATTTCCCAAATTCACCAATACTGCCTGGGATCTGTCAATGGCATGAGAACTGATTTGAGCTCCATCTTGCGGCCTTAAGACATTCCTTGTTCCCTTCTTGCGTTGTGGGTGCAACACAAAGCTAGTACCTCCAATCTGCTCCCGATAGATGTGGCACAATCTAGTAAGTGCATCCCAAGTGACATCATCAATATCTTGCTCCTTGGTGGCTCTCCATGTGGAGGCAAAGTGTCGGGTGACCACCTCATCTCTAGCAAGAACAATAACTTGGGCCCTCCATTCTTCACGTCCATGGTGAGGTATCCTCTTGACATAGTACTCCAGGTGCATCTTGCATAAATCAATGAACTCCTTCAATTGTCTGGTTGCAAATCCTCCATCTGTGCCATCGGAACGGAGTTCTTGGGCATCATGGTAAACTATGCATTTGTCCTCCTTTCTGGCTTCACTAGGTTGCGATGCATTCCTTTGAGCTTCAGGTACTTCTTCTTGTGCAGTAGGTTCATCCTCTTTTGGTTCCTCCTTATCTTGGGCTTCATCTTCAATCCCCTCATGTATATCATCCTCCTCTTCTTTGCTTTCATAGACTTCCACCATCTCCGCATCTTCCTCTTCCTCATCATCATCATAAGACTCTACCATTTCAGGATCTTCCTCCTCCTCTTGAGCTGGTTCCATTTTCGGCTCCTTGTGAGACCTGAGCTTGCTTCCAAGGGGTGGCAAACGAGCTCTCTTGCGGGCTGTCATTTTGGTGTGAGCCATCTACAAGAAAACATGAGAAAAATATAGGAAAACACGAATATCAGTTCTGAAATTGCAGCAGCTATAAATTTAGATTAGAGCATGTACATTTTCTTAGGAAGATGCAAGAGTGGCAAAAATTGCAGCATCGGCAAAAACACAAATTTTCCCCACTTTATATAGCTAGTGGGAGGCAAAATAGTGCAAAACGGGCTAATTTGAATAGGAATGAAGTCCAAAGTGATTGGTGGTGCCCATTCTAACTAGGCATGCGTCGTACGGTCAAACACGACTCTGATAAAAATTTCTGACACCCGGTTCCGAAAATGAACCAAGCATAATGCATATGTGTGCCCGAGATGTTTAACACACATACACAAGTGATTCACAATTAATAAGCATATTATAAACCATGTCTCAAATAATAACACTAATAATAGTACCTTATTACAATCCAAATAGTCTCAGTTACAAGCTCTAATGAAACTACAGCGGAAAAACTAAACTCTAATGACTTCAACTCCACAGGCAGGTTTGACGGCAAAACACATGCCTAGAACTCTTCAAAAACCTCCTGGTACTCCACATTGTCGCCCGCCTCTGGATTTGGTGGGGGAATAGCAATGGTGAGCACATGTCATACTCAGCATGTGTGGGAAAGTATGACATGTAGCTTAAACAAAGATTGATAAGTAAAAGGGCTAATTGCATAAAAGTACATTCAAAATGGTTGAAAATGCAATTATATCATTATTAATTGAGGTCCTTCCTAAAATAACCCAAATATCATCAATTTCAACATAAATAATCAATTTCAGCAATAATGAACCATATTCAACTCATAACTGCTCATTTGTCTTGAATTCATCAATTCCATACACAAAAACCGTTTAATTAACGAACACCAACTCCCAATTCAATTCTAGCTATTAAACCAAGTTAAAGTCCAAATTCTAATAATGTGAGGGTCCAGGTTGGTCATGACCTGGAGCACGGCTATCATGATAGGTTTAGACACTCTACGGAGGTTGTACCACTTTACCCACAAGTTCGTGATTTCATCACCTTTCGATGACTAAGGAATCTCAATTATTCCGTCCCACACTTCCTTAGGTGTGTGGCCAAGAGATCACAAAATAGCCAAAATAGAATTTGGTGGGGGACGTGTAGGGCCAGAGGTGGGGTCCACTTGGGCTCCTCTTAGGTTGGGCACAAAGTTCTTGGGCCCGAATTATGCAATTACCCAAAAACAAATCATGGAGGATCAAAGAATCTGAGTTGAGTTCAGTAAGCCGGACTAGTCTGCATTTGGGACCGAACAAGTCTGTTCTCGTACAGTAAGGGACTTTGGACTACTCCGGTGTTGATACCGAACATGTCCGGGGTTGGATCAGAGTAAATTAGGTGTTTTCGAACAAGTCTGAAGTGTTAAAGAATGGCTGACCGGACTAGTCCGATGTCATAAAGGACTAGTCTATTTTTGTCCAGTACAGCTAATAAGACTAGTCCGTGGTTATAAAGGACTAGTCCGCGCTTCTAAAGGGAATACTAGACTAGTCCAGGGTTCAGACCGGACAAGTCTGCAGTCTGACAGACTAAAACTTCCACATTAAGCCTAAATTCATTTTAATCTTGTTCCTTCTTACATGGCTTAATGTTAAACATGTATGAGGATGTATGCAATGCATTATGCAAGAAAATGAGGGTGTTACAATTGTGGGCGACCCTGGAGCAACCAACTCCAGCACCTCCCAAGGGACCTGCCGTCAAAGACTCAAACAAAGCTCAGCGCCAGGGGCCCCACTGAAGCCATCCACTCAAACTCCCCCGCTCTGTTGGGGACCCGTCGAAGACATCCTACGATCAAGTGGTAGGTGTGCCCAACCACCCGGCCACACCTACCAGGGGCCTCTAAGGGGGTTCCATACGCAGGAAGTCAACTGACAACAAGATTGGCCATGTGAAATGTGCAATCATTGGTTCCTCAAAAACTAACGAACTTGAAAAGATATCCCAAGCCCTTACGCATCTAAGGATTTGGAGCAACAGATTGAGAAGCACAAGGCAAGCCAACAAGTGAAACATAAATTAAAATTAATTAACAGTTATTTGTACAAAGGGGTCATCCCCGATTACAAGGTGCTTCGCATGGGGGCCACCGGTCTCAACTCCGCTGCAACAAAGAGGCCACCTGCTTGGCAAGGTCCTGGACTTCGGCCCTCGCCTTCTCCTCTCGCTCATTCAAGGTGCCTTTCTCTACCTACTCCACTGAGATCTATAGGTACCAGCCCCGGAAGCACACCAAGACATGGGCGACCACTTGCTCTGCCAGCTCCCTCCCTTTGACCTCCAGCCACCTCGCAAGGACGGCATTCACCATCCCCAATGTCGAGCAGAAGGAGTACAAAGCTGGGATCAGCTCGGCCGCCCAATGAGACAGCTCCCTGCGCGGCACGAGACCAAGGCCGAGGGGTTCCAACACTGTCCCGGCACGAGCCAGGAAATCCCAGATCCCTTGAGCCTCGGTCGCGCGGGAGGCCTGGAGGCCTTGCCCCTCTCTCCGCGCAGATTCCTCCCGGTCGGCGAGCTCCCGAGCATGACGCTCCAAGTCGCCCTCCCGACATTTGGTGGCGAGCTCTGAGTCCTGCATGGCTCGACGCCTCTCCTCTAGCATTCTAAGGCCCCAGGAGGCTTCTTCTTCCTTCACCCTAATTCATGTTATGCATCAGCAACGACAACCTCACGGCAGACCAACTCCAGCCGCTTATCCTCGCACAGCTTCAGGCGGGCCTCAGAGACTGCATGGGCCTTCAGGACCTTTGCATCGAGCTCCTTGTTCTTGGGTCAACCAGCTTCACCAGGCGCCGCACCTCAGCATGTTGATCCCACTCTCAAGCGAAAGAAGCCTGACGCAAGGCGGACTAGGCCGCAGTAACAGCATCACAATGGGGGGATTAGCATGGCCATCACCAGAGACGGCTGCCTCCTCGCCTCTTCTGCTAATTCTGCGGCAGACACCTGTACCTGGGGATCGAATGGATCCCCGGCTGGAGCTCCAGTAGTCAGCACGTTGCTGCCCGACACCGAAGCAGTCACTCCTGCCACAAAGGTTTCATCGGCCGCTAGTGGCGAGTCGTTGTCTTGCGCGCCAATGACATCGGGCTTCGACACAGTCTCAGTGGCGGGCGAGTCCGCTCCACCAGGGGTAGCCGCGACGACCAAGGTGTCCACCTCCTCACCTGGCACCACCTCAGCCTCATCTACTCTAACGAACGGAGGAACAGGAACGTCGGCATAACCAGAAGCCGGTGCACCACTAGGCGTAGGACGCGGCGCAACAGACCTCATTACAATTCTGGGAGGTGCGGGAGCTACCAATCTGACCCCTGGAAGTACAAAGGGCACTATGTTGGTCGACGACACCATAAAAATCAAAGACCAACTATGTCAGAGCAATGAAACGATGAAAAAAATAGCAAAGGAAGAAATTGCGCCTTATCAGTGGGTCGGGCTACTATAGATACCCTGGCCTCCTAGCTCGCACAGTAGATTGTGGCCCCCGGGCCCGATGACATGGCCGGTGCCACAGCCTCCGGCACCTGCTCTTGGACGGCATGTGTTGGTGTGGCCATTGGCACAGACTCCTCCACGCCTCCTGCAGAACCAGGGCCGCCGCAAGAATCAGAGACCAAGTCGACGAAAGAGGTTTCAGCCCCTATGGCTCCCTCACGATGTGAGAGAGGAGTACTGCCCCCCCCCCCCCCAAGTTAGGTTCCGGTTCTTTAGCACAGATGTGGCGGGGCCCGTGGCTAGGGTACAGGAACGCTTTCTCGGCGCCAGAGCTGGTTCTGGCTAGCTGCCGCTCGCCCTGTTGGAGGATGATGAGGGCCCTACCCCCACCCTTCCTGAAGGACGTGCGGAAGACCCCGGCCTTTGTTTCGTTGCAGCACGACACTGCTCTAGGACTGTCGAAGCCCCAGTCGCATCTTCAGGGTGCAGACGGACATCGCCAAACACGTTGACCTTCAGCATCAAGCTCCACAACTCGACCCTCAAGTCGGTGGTCATGTAGAGCAGCTATCAGTCACATCTCCTCCAGCATCTCGGTGGTTGGGCTGTCCAGATCCAGCCGGCACTGGTCGTACGTGCCGGTGTAGACCCAGGCCCTGTAAGCGCTACTAAAGGGGGGCGGTGCAATGGAGAAAGAAGTCTGCCAACACCATCAGGGAGGTCAATCCCTAGTTATCCAAGAACCGGATCCTCTTCAGCACGGGCTTGAACTCCTTTGTCAACCCCTTGGAATGCTTCCCAGGTGGTAGGATCGGAGGCCAAACATTCAGACGGCATCTTCAACGAAGCATGGGCCTCAGTCTGCACAATCACCCAGTCTTCCCTCCAGCTTCTCCACATGCCCCCTTTGAACGAGGAAATGTAGGTCCGAGAGGTCTTGTCCCGATGAAGGAAGTAGTAGGCCCCCACTTGGGTCGTCGCTCCCTTTCCGTTGGTCTTCATAACGAAGAAGAACCAGAACATCTCCACCATTGGCAGGCATCCCACGAACGCCTCGCACGGGTGGACGAACACGGCCACCAAGGCGATGGAGTTTGGCGACAGGTGGTGAAGTTACAGCCAGTATTCCCCCAGCACTGCAAGGAAGAACCTCGACAATGGGACTGCATGCCCCGCAGTGGTGTAGATGATGAAGAGAATAGTTTTGTCATTGTGCAGATCTAGAAGATCGGGAGATCCGCAGCAGATCATCCATCCTAACTCTACCGCTGCCCAGCCGAGGAGTCACCTCATCAGCACCAGATCCTCGGCCGACTAGAAGCAAGAAGGATTCAGCAGGGAGGCCATCAGAGCAAGCAAAAATGAAAGCTTTGGTTGATTGGTGAAGGCTCGAGCACTCGAGATAGAAGGCGAAAGCTCAGGCAATGGGGTGTGAGTAAGGAAGAAACCGTCCCCTCTAACAAAGGTTTCCTTTTTGATCACCCCTGCAATGTCTAAGCACTTCGTGCGTATCGCAAAGGCTCGGCCCGCACCAATCGACCCACAACATCAATGACAGAGGGGGCTAGGCCCCCTGACGGAATCACTGGCCCAGGCGGTCAGCCACATAAGAAGACAACTGAAGCGGTTCCCATAAAGGTGGAGCAAATGTAAGTGCCATAGCTACATTGGGAACCGTCACAGTTAAAGGCGCTGTAGAAGCCAAAGATGCTACAACAAGCAAAGATCTCGTCACCATAGTCCCTCCACCAGGAGCGGACGCATGGCCACATTGGCAGAAGCGCCCACCGGTTCCACTAACCAAGAACAAATTCAAAGGGAAGTGCGGCAAAACTCGGTAAGGGATCTACCCTCGGGCTCATCACCTCCACCCAAGGTGGACCCTGAGACCACTATCGGTACCCCACGTATGGGGTACCCTCTCACACAAGATGAAAGTGCCAAGGTACGTTCAGTGGTGCCACGTGTCCAGAAGGTGCCGGACCCCAACCATCCTCATGTACGGATCCGACATTTCCACGTGGAACCCAAAGATGGGACCCGGCTCACCCAGAGGGACAGGCTCCCAAGATGCCACGTGTTTGGGATGGACCTCATCCTACTTTGGGGCGAGGTCCGGTGCAACCACGTGGCTTGAAGCACCAGGCCGGATGCCTCCCGCAAAGAAGGGCTCTGGAGCTGCCACATGTCACGAAGGGACCCGGAGCTACCACATAACCCGACGGGCTCCGGAGCTACCACGTGCCTCGTAGAACCAATTCTGGCGCTCCCCTGCAGAGGCCATCCCCGAAGCTGCCACGTGTCCTGCAACTCACCTTGGGCGGTGAAGTGCGGGAGTTAAGGGATGGTGTGCCCCGTCTAAATCAAGCATAGAAGACAGGCACCCACCTCCGGTGGGTAGCACGGAGCACACCAACGGTCAAAGACCGCTATACCCAATCACATACAGTGAAGACACCGCAGGCCTAATCTGCCCTGCCAAGTTGGTAGCTTGCAACGACCAGACAGACGGACAAGACATCCCCTGACACCATCAGTGACTAAGCATGGGCCACTAGCGACGGAGGTGTCAAGACGGCGTGTCTTCAAGCCGCAGCCAGATGAATCTTGCGAGAAGCCATAGATCTTTAGGATAAGATCACCCCGCGGCCACCTGTCAGGCCCTAGACCCCACTTGTAAGGCGTTTCGCCTTGTCTATAAAAGGACCAGACCGCCACGATTACAAGGGACAACCAATCTTTGGATTCACACACACCCCCCAGCAATTCAACCTCACCGTGGAGTAGGGTTTTACGCTCTTGCGGCCCGAACCACGTAAAAACCACCGTCTCATACTCTCATATGCGCGATCACTAGATTGAGAACTAAGCCTTGCCGATCAATGAATCTCCGCGGGCTGCTCCTTAGTAGATCCGAGGGAAGTGTCGCGTTAACACTTTGATGGTATGGCTCATGTATGTTTTCTTTATTTTGTGACTTTATGCTTTATGATAAAGATATTATTAGTCTTTATTTATTCATATATATGGGCAAAGCGTTTGTTGTTTGATTGTGGAGCCCATGCATGTGTTAGGTGTTGATGTTATTATGGTCTAGTAATAAAGCTCATATCATGTTATAACAAACATCATACACCACCACTATAGTCTAATTATGTATTAATATGATTATATTAATATGAATATGTTAGTGCTTGGTTCCAGCATTGGTTCAACGATGTTTAGGTTAGTCATTACCTTAGGATGATATTTGTATTTGGACTCTTAAGTTATTTTCATAAAATCTAAGTGTGGTGCTTATATAGTTAAGTAGCATTGGATGTCTCATAGACCCACAGGTTGTAGGGGTAGGAGGCAGGTGGTGACAGCCATGTCCGTCCTTCGTAACCCCCCACATTCAGCAATGCAACATGTTCTTGGCGAGAATCTTCCTGATGTTGTCAGGGGTAAACTCGTGCTCGGTGTGTTGGACAACTAAGCCATAGTAATCATCATTGGCATACTCATGCGTATACTAATAGGCTTTGTATATGAGTAATTAAAGCACAGTAGGAGTAGATTCTTCTCTAACTTAACCATCACAGGACATTTTTACCCCCTAGAGTAGATATCTTAGGTGTGTGTCACACTACCCCCACTACGTCAATTACCCATCCTACCGGACTCCTCACTAGAACACCCTATTCTTCATTTGATCTTGACATGCTTCCCTAGCCTTCCTTTGGGATAAAATAAATACAAAACGCTAGGGAATATTCTTGGGTGAAATGCTATAGCGGTACTTTTCGTGCGCTTGCGGAACTCATCTTGCTTTGGCTTAGGTTAGCCTCGTGCATCGGAAGAACTAGCCTTGGCTGCTAGGATGAACTGTAGACATTAGGAAATACCCAACAAGAATTTTAGGCGCCATTGCTAGGGAAGGCATAGAATATTTTCATGATCATGTGGTAGATAGGATTCTATTAGGTTTTTGGATAACTTTTCTTTTTTGCATTCTTTGATGTGAAAACAGGGTAGTGCATGACCGGTTTCTATTTGACAGCAAACTATGTTAAAGTGCCGAGAAGAGTTCGACCTTGTGTTGTTCCTCCTCAGGTGATCCTGTTGGCAAAGAAACCCATCATTTCCACACCATCACGCTTGTTGATAATTCTAAAGTGCCATATTTATACTGTCAATTCGCCTCATAATGTGCCCAAAAGAGAAACACAACATAATGGTAGGGTTAAATACTAACCAATTCCACAAGTGTTCGTGTTTATTGTTATGCAGGTGATTTAATATCCAAAAATACCAAGACATGCGGGGAGTAATCCATTAAATTGGATTCCGACAAATCAAGCGATGCCACGTGTCATCACATGGATCAAAATGGCCCACAAATAGTAGTATCCGAGGCCATCCAACGGTGTATCGCCCATATCAGTTAATGGGACCAGCGTGGGAGTGACATGGAGAAAGCACAACCTGAACGATGCAATGACCCATTCAGCCGAACCCCCTGTTTGGCCGACTTGTTCCTAGCGCCAAACTCGGTCATCGATGCGTATCGACTCCACCTGGCTTCCTCGTGGCGGGGATGACTGAATCGCGCACATTTGGTGGCGGAACTGACCCTCCTCCATCTATAAATAGCACCCACATCTTACTTCACACACACACACACACACACACACACACACACACACCAAAAGTTGAGATTATGGGACACCCGGTCTCAGGAATGAATTATGTGTGACACATATAAGTGTCCAAGATGTTTAACACACATACACAAGTTTATCACAAACGATATTTAAATAATAACCATGTCTAGAATAATAAGAATAGTACCTTATTACAATACCCAAATAGTCTCGAATACAAGCTCTAATAACAATACTGCAGCGGAAAGCTAAACACTAACAAAATCCATCTCCACAAGCAATTTGACGGTAACACGCACGCCTAGTACTCCTCCTAGTGCTCTGAATACTCCACATTGCCGCCTGTTACAGAATTTGTTCGGGTAATAGCAAGGGTGGGCACATGTCGTACTCAGCAAGTGTGGGAAAGTATGACACGTAGCTTAAACAAGCATGATAATAAATGGCTAATTGCAGAAAAGTACATCGTAATTGCAAAAACTTGAAAATGCGACTTATGATTACTATGTGAGGTCAAATCCCATAATAACCCAAATACCAACAATACCATACCCAATTCCATCAATCCAACATACTTAACCATAATCATCCATAATTATCCATAACCATCAATATCAAACTCTTCATAACAAAACCCAAGTTCCAACTAGAATTCCGTGTCCAATTTCAACCATTATTCAATACTCAGGTCGATAACTGTAATCATGTGAGGGTCCAGGTCACCCGTAACTAGGAGCATGACTATCATGATAGTTCTACACTCTGTAAAAGTTGTACTATTTACCCACAAGTCTGTGATTTCATCACCTTTCGATGACTAAGGAATCCTAATTATGTCATCTCACACTTTTGTTGGTGTGTGTCCAAGAGATCACAAAATAGCATTTACAAAGTGATTACCAACATGTGCGGACCAACTAAGGTTTCACCGGAGGTGATGTCTCCAACTAAGCACATCAATCCAAGGGCCCCCTCTTGTGACATTCGGATCCTAAGGTAGTCCCGCCATCACTACAAACCCAACCGACTCCTATTCCCCGAGACTTTCTTATGATCCGAACGATACTGGCAATACACCAATTAGTCAGCTAAGCCCCACTCATACTTGGCCCTGTGGTGGTACTGTAATCCTGGGTGGTCCCTCCACAAATCGGCCCTTAGATGTAAAGCAAGTAAAATCACCAAGACATCCAACCCATTCAACATAACCCACTTGCTTAGATCCCTAGGGTCCATGTTGCTAATGGGTCATTATCATCCATTCACATAGTTGATATGTTCATTAGTTCATAATTTAGTCATTTGGTTATTCCCAATACCATGTAAGTAATGTGAAGAATGAAGCTAAAATATCCTTCCTGATTCTCTACATTATATCCGAGTGACAAGGATGGATATACAAGTCTAGTAAACACCTATTCATGGGTTTCCCATCAAATCGACACAAGCATGTAGTTTGCAAACAAACATTTCCAAATAGGATCAAAATGTTAAGGGCACTTGCCATGCTCTGGTGGCTGGTTTGGATCGAGATCTTCAAACTTCTGGTGCTGAAGGTCCTCGAAAGCACCTTCTAGAGCATTACCTTCTATTCCATGCGACAAACATGCAAAACACGCATTGCAATCAATAAATGCTCATATAGTACTCAATATTCCATTATATGCATGAATGATGCAATTATGCGGTAATACATGTTATTAGGTTGCTATGATTGCTTACTAAGTAGTTACAATTGAGTTTTACATGGTTGAACAAGTTTCGAGTCATTTTGCAAAAAAAAAATTGGAATAGTTTCATGAACTTTATAATTCAGAAGCCGAACTAGTTCGCACATTGCTGAACATGTCCAATCTGGACCAGACTAGTCCACTTTGGACCGGACAAGTCTGCTATGTCTAGGGTTTTGCGAACTTCGCAACTAGGGCATGGTGTGAATCAAGATTGAGATCAGAATCGACATGGAAAGTTGGATCTAGGGCAATTATCGTGAATCCAATGGTTCAATTGTTGAGGTTTAGGTGCAAAGCTTGAAACTTGATGTCTAGATCTGATGAAGACAAAGAATTGGTGAAGAAGAATGTTGATGTTGAAGAGTCGATGAAGAGGGCTTCTTCTTTCCAGAGCGGCGGCTATGAAGAGAGCAGGCATGGGGGGTTTTCTAATAATGTGGGTAGGGTGAGAGGTGGTGTTGGGATGTTTATAAAGGAGGAGGGGCAGTTGGGATGGGTGGAATGCGAGTAGGAAGCGGGGGGGGGGGGGGGGGGGGACAAGTAGGGTCCTTGGTGGGGTCTCACCTGGGCTCCTTAGGGGTGGGGCACGACGTTCTTGGGCCCAACTATGGCAATTTCCCAATAACTTGTCCAGCAGGAAAAATAGAATCTGAGTCAAAACCCTAAACACCGAACTAGTTCGTAGGGGGCCAGACAAGTCTATTCTGGGTACAGAGAGAGTTGATCAGACAAGTCTGGTGTCTAGCTAGATCAGTCTGGGGCTTGTACAGAAAGTTGATCCGGACTAGTTATGCGAATTGATGGACAACTTTGATGGGTTCCAGTAACCAACATCGGACTAGTCCGTAGCTGTAATGGACAAGTCTGTGGGACAATAAAAACGAAACTGGAATAGTCCGTTAGTTTATCGGACATGTCCGGGCAACATAGATGGAAAAACCGGACTAGTCTGTAAAGTGGGTCGGACAAGTCCGTTGCTCTGGAAGGAAAATGAATTAAGCCAGAGAAGACAGGTGTACTAGACTGATACGGGTTGTGCCCAGACGAGTCCGTACCAAAATGGAGTTTAATTGTTGTTTTTTCCTATAATTCATTTTAATCTCATTCCTTTTTGTGTGGAATTATGTTAAACGTGTATGGGAATAAATAAATGCAATGCATGATGGATGAAAAGAAGGGTCTTACAAACCTACACCCCTTAAAATGAATCTCGCCCTTGAGATTCGACGTAGAAGGAAAAAGATAGGGAAATTCTTTCTTAAAATCTTCTTCATGCTCCCAAGTTGCTTCAGATTCATTATGATGTTTCCATTGTACTTTACGCCATCGAATCACCTTTCTTCTTGTGACTCTCTCTCTCTTGTTTCCGAGATTTTGATAGGTTGCTCAGGATTAGTCAAATCTTTCTTAAGCTCCAATTCTTCCATTGGTACTTGCTCTCCCAACACCATTAAGCACCATTGAGAAACATGAAATACATCATGGAAATGAGAAAGATATTCTGGCATCTCCAATTGATATGCGACTTCTCCACATTTTTACAAAATCTTGAATGGTCCTATATAGCGAGGTGCCAACTTGCCTTTAACATTAAATCGCTTATGACCTCGCATAGGTGACACTTTGAGATATACGAAGTCTTCCACTTTGAAAGGTAAGTCTCTTCGCCTATTATCCGCATAGCCCTTTTGTCGTGACTGAGCAGCCTTCAAGTTTTCACGGATTATATGGACTTGCTTTTTGGTGTCCTATATCACATCTGGTCCAAATACTTGGGTTTCCCTTGTCTCATTCCAAAATAAGGGTGTTCTATACCTCCTTCCATACAGTGCCTCATATGACGACATCTTCAAGCATGCTTGGTAGCTGTTGTTGTAGGAGAATTCAACATATGGCAGACTTTTATCCAAACTTCATCCAAACTATAGCGCACATGCTCTTAGCATCTCCTCCAATATCTAATTTGTTCTTTTGGTTTGTCCATCTGTTTGGGGATGATATGCGGAACTAAATTTTAGTTGAGTTCCCATAGACTCGTGCAATTTCTACAAAAAGCTAGAGGTAAATTGAGACCCTCTATCAAACACTATTCCTTAGGTACTCCGTGTAAACACACTATTCTCCTCATATACAATTATGCCGGCTTTGCACCATCATAGGTAGTCTTCACAGGGATAAAATGTGCACACTTGTTCAATCGATCCATATTAACCCATATTGAGTCATATCCGGACGGGGGGCACGGTAAATCAACTATGAAATCCATACCAACTTCTTCCCACTTCCATTCCGGGATTTTCAATGGCTGCAATAATCCAGCTGGCCTTTGGTGCTCAGACTTCACTCGTTGGCACACATCATATAATGCAACATACATAGCTATGTCCTTCTTCATTCCATCCCACCAGTAGCACGTCTTCAAGTCCTTTTACATTTTTGTACAACCCGAATGAATTAAATAAGGCGAGTCATGTGCCTCCTTCAATATTGTCTCCCAGATATGCTTCACATTAGGCATGACAATTCGTTTCCCATGCCATAGTGTGCCATTGTCATCTTCGTCAAACCTCCATTCTCTCCCCTCTTGGATTCTTTCCTTGATCTGTTGGATCACTTAATCCTTTTCTAAAATCCCACTTCCTAAATATGAAATTCAGTTGTCAGTTAAATTTAAATTTCATTGGGTTCAAGATATGGCCATGTACATAAACTTGAACCTATTAAATTCCTTTTTCTTCTCATGTTTTAGATGTTATTAACATGAGAAGCATACTTCACCAATAATCTTAAAATAAATCAAATATCATCTCTGCAATATTTTGGAATATTTGAATGGGGTTTGCTTGGGCAAATTAATTTATAGTACCTCATATGCTCAAATAAACAAATAAGCATATAACTACTGTATACACATGCCCTGTCAAGAACATTCAAAACTGAGGCCATAAGTTTTTCTATAGTTTTCTAAAAATTGCAAATAGTCTCCTTGAAAAGTTTCATGAAGTTTGGAGTTCATTTGCTATTTTATTTGAGACGCTCAGTGAATTTGAATCAAGTTTAAATTAAAATTCAATATCTGGTCAAATATATTTGAAAATAAAGATTTAAACACACCATTGTGTTCCTCACATTTTTCTTGACTTAGCCATGAAGTTTCATGATTTTTGGAGTTCATTTACTATTTCTAAATGAATTTCTAAAAAGACCGTAGCTGTAAGACTGACTGGCGGGGCCCACATGTCAGCAGAGCCACGTGCGCCACAAACCAGCGCGCGCTGCGCATGCCACCGCGACGGCGTGCATGTCCAGCGCGACAGAGGTGGTCTACCGCCATTTGAGCTCTATAAATAGCGCCCCTGGCTCCTCCTTATCACTCCACGGTCGACCTTATCGTCTTCCCTCGCACTGAGCCGAAGGTCTGCTGCATTTTCGCCCCGCGCGCAGGATCCCGACCGCCGGCGCCGCGCGCCCGTTGCCGGCCAGCCGAAGGCCTCTCACGCCAAGCCTCCAACAGCTAGGTTGTTCCTCTCTCCCTCCTCTATCCTCTAGATCAATCCTTTTGTTGCTTAGTTGACGGTTTGGACGATATTTTGAAGCTACACCGAAGCTCGCCATCGTGTCCACCGCGCGCCGTCTCTGCTCCATGGTGCCAGACCACTACACGCAGTTTCGTGCTTCGACTCCTGTAGCGAACTGGTGCGCCTGGTCACCCTCTGCACAACGGTGAAAGCACTCCTTGTTTATGTGAGTATCGTGCAAGTTAGATAAGTTTTACTCTCGGTCGAAGCTTATGAACTCGCTCGGTTTTTCTTTCTATTCAAGTTCCACACTTGATCACTCTCCACAATTACTAGCAAATAGCTTCGACACTCCTTTGGGCACCTTCTCAAACTGGAACCACCCAAAATAATCGACTGTAGCTCGGGAATCACAAGTTCTCCCCTCCGCCGTTAAGAAGTTGGCTCGGTCGTCATCGATGATGGTTTTGCCGACCGTTACACGACGTTATCACCTTCCCATCACATTTCTCGTGATTCCAGAAGAATTTCCCCTCTTTTTTGAGAAGTTTTAACCACGAATCGACGGTTCCGACATGGCCGGAACCCTTGCTGCCGCCGCCGCCGATGCGTCACTGATTCTGATTGTTGGCGAGACTCCCCAACCCTACCATCGTGCTCAGCACGTGAAATTAAGGTTGGGCACCAAAATTTAGATGCTGCGGTGGACGGGAACACAGATCCAGCGAGGCTTGCTGGAGTGCGCCGCCGCAGCAGCCCCGCGCGCCGCCCGCGTCTGGAGGTGGAAGACGACGCGGCGGGCCCCGCGTGTCAGCGTCTTTTAAACCGTCGGATCAGTTGTGGCCTGGGATTTGTTGTGGCTACGCGCTGTATCTCTGTGGTCCCCGTGTGGTGTGTTTGCCATTGGTCCGTTTTAAAATAGTGGGACGCATGGTTTAATTCAAATTAGGATTTAATTCCAGATTTGACTCCAACTTAGAAAATCCATAACTTTCTATAGACTGCTCCAAAAATCTTCAAACAAATTTTGTTTGAAAGACCTTGAGCTCTAGTTTCCGTTAGTATCAATTAGGTTTTGCAAAACTTACCTTTTAATCCTGTAGAAAACAATCTTTGCAAATATAAATACAATTTTCCAAATGAACTGTCCACTGGAAAAATCCCCAAAACTAACATAAAATACATTATCCTGTTCTTGATTTCCAGAAAATTTTGGGAGCCATTGGGCCTTAATAACCATCTGTATAATTCAGTTACCTTTTTCAGTCATTGAATTATTATAGTTATTCAGTTGTTTTTTTACGTCCCAAATTTGAACTGGATGCTCCTTTAGTCATATTCTAACTCCTGTAAAAATTTGAGATTTAATTGACTTAGTCTCCTAGACCTAATTTAGTTGCCAACTGAATGTTAATTGAAAAACTAAAAATCCAGTTATAAAATAATTCCAGAAATTCTTGCCAAATTTAAAAGTCAATATCTCCTTCACCAAGTATTAGAAATATATGAAACAAATTTTGCTAAAACCAGAACACCATCCTCTATCATGATCATCAACTGGTAGCTATGTCAAAGCTACAGTTTCTTCTCTTAAATTCATGGAAATGTATTGCTTTCCATAATTTTAGAGACAACAAACTACTTTGATCATCTCCTGTTCTTTGCAAGAGTATTCCTTGTAGTCCCTAACATCTACCATAAAAATCCCAAGGCCAAAGAAGATCATTCACTCACTATAACAATAATTAGAAATTTATGAACTATATGTACATTATAATTTACCAGCATTCATATATACATGTCATCTAGTGATCGATATTGACGAACAGTGTCGCTTGGAGGAGAAGGCCAGGGTGTCCTCTTGAAGTCCATGGCAGAGTCTTACGAGAAGGACCCTTAACAATTGACATTTAAGCGAGTCGCAAACTAAGGCAAGCCCCGGTTTGCATTTAAGAGCATTTCAAAGTTTTGCAGTATTTCTCACATTACGTCCACAGTTGATATTGTGCATTTACGTATAAGGTGATTGGTACTCCACTTGCACGACCACAAATCCCAGGGTTTGGTCGGAACGAGTTACAGTTTGACCTGTAGTAGCTGCTTTGCTAATGTATAGGAAATCCGGGTTGGAATCTACTCGCGAGATAGGAATAACAGTTCACATGAGGGTGGAAGATTAAAAATGGCTTATGAAATAAATATGAGACAGGGCAGGGGAATAGGAGTCGATGAGATGGAGTCTCAGACGCATAGCTCTGCCTGTGTCGCTTGAGGACCGTGCCGTATGCGGCACCATTGGGCAAGCTTGAACTGTACCGGTTGCATAATGGTACATGGGCCCATTAAACTGATGTAACTCTAGACTGTAGTGTGGAGACTCCTCGGTTGTCCTTGAATGGAGATGCGAAGGCAGAAAGGTGTAAATCTCCTAGCGGAACGTTTTGACGTGTCCGTGTAGGGGACCTTTTGCTCGGGATGAATAGGTTTGTCGACATTGGGGTCTTGGGTGAAAGGTGGCCATGTATGATGCGGGGAGGAGAGCACGTATGTGTCTCCCACGCGGGTGTGCGTGTCATGCAGTCCGGGTGTGTCCTGATTGCAATCACCGTCCCTCGCGGTAATAGAGTACCACTCTCCGTCGCTGTTGTGACGTAGTAAATACTAAAGAAGCCAGAAAAATATATTGTATTGAATTATAATTGCTTTGCAACCTTGTATGACTTAGAGATAGAAAAACTAAAGTTTACAGTTTCCCCATACTTTAGCTGTAATAGCATTATGTGCTTTGAGCATGTCATATCATCGGCAAAGCGTTTCTTGTTTGATTGTGGAGTCTATGATGTGCCGTGCTCGAAGAATGTCATTTGCTACTTAAAACATGATTACAAGGATTTACTTGTAGGCGAGTCTATTTATGTTATTCCTTACCTATGTTTAGTACTCACCCTTGCATATGTCTAGTGAGACGGGTTAGTCTAGCTGAGCCTTATGCTCACGTTTGCGCTTTAACGACTTATGCAGGTATTATGTTCATTTCTGCTGTTCAGGTTGTACATGAGATCTCGAGGTATCGAGATAAATCTCATGTGAACCACGCCGCTACTGAATGATCGTCATGTTGCTAGTGAGAAGCGTCCTAGGGCATGGACGTCTTCTCTTATGCTTAGATAGGTGAGAATATGAGTATGTAGTTCCGTTGCGTGTGTACCCCTATTGTACACTCTTTTGTAAACTCTTCTTATTATGAAATGAATATTTTTTATGTTTTGGTATCCTTTTCGTGTGTGCTGTTAGGTGCCGCATCGCACGGCACCACCCAATGAGATCCTCGGATGTGTGGACTACAGTCCCCACATACATGGTATCAGAGCTTCATTGGGAATAGCCGCTCGAAAAGAGCCTAATTTTGAAAACTCTGAAGTAGTCGAGTGAGGATTGGCTATATGCCCATTAAGGACTATTATTAGTATAAGTATAAAGGTGGTAAACTAACTTATATGTTATTAATTCTGTAACGACGCTCCGACGTCAGGTAAGAGGTAAGGTACGCCACCATAAGCGGATCAATTGCAGTAGCACACCATGCGAGAGGTAGCATCGAAGTTTTCTGTGGCTTGGCACCGAAAAGTCAATAGGAGTCTCTGAAACTTTCCATGTTTCTGAGAACCTTTGACACGCGGTACCCCAGCGTGCTTCAAAGTTACTGGGAGTCCCCGTCGGGTGGTGTATAACCTGATAGTATGCCTCTCTAGAATCATTCGTATTCTATGGGAGCATGCGAAACACGTATGCCCGAGTGTGTATAAGCCGGTTTATACGGGAGTCTTTGCTGTACAGACGTATTTACATCCATGTACCTCGAAACATGACCTCGCTCAAGGGCGACTCACACCAGAGTCGTATGCATTTACTTTTGTATATTATTGTGACTGCCTGTCGTGTTTCCCCGTGCCGCCCTTGAGGTGTGAAAGTGTGAAAGGGGATTGTTAGTCTTTTGCAGCATTGACTACGGTAGCAACCTGTGTAGCACACGTTTGCGAGTGAATGATATTAGGACCACCTATAAACGTATTCGGATATATCGGTTATAATTTTCTTTGGTGAGGCACGTAGTACCGTCAGTATCGACATGGATACTTGACCATCCCCAACGTCAGAATGGTTGCATTCCATTTTTGGAAGGTCCGACTACCAGTTGCTGGTAAGTTTTGGACATTGCAAGGTGAATATCACTCATAACTCGTGAAGAATCAAGGTTCTTTATTTCTGGCTGAGGTTTGCTCAACTTCGCCAGGTCGTAATCTTGATTAGTTGAAGAATAAAATAAGAATATGCTGTATGGATAGAAAGATCATCAAGTCCACTACAAAGTTCATTTTAGTCTTTAGGATCGAAAATGATCCTACCTTGGCGTAATCTGAACTCCACAAAAACTATTACAAATGTCTTACCCAATTATACAGTCTCTGTATTTTCACCATAACTTCTTGAAGAGAAATCTTCTATCCTATTGTGATACATATCTGGAGAGGGCCGAAGCATCACTAAAACTTTGTAAATTGAAGTGTTCTCTAATTCGACACTGAACCAATCCAAATCCCAGGTTGAAACTGGTACACTGCAGATCTGCTTGCAGAAAACCAGTCAACTCATCTGTCGACTTTAGACAGTCATATCTCCTAATATTAAAGCTTGACATAGTCAGATATATACATCTTCGGAAATCTTATGAAGTCCTTTATCAACTCTCTATTCAACTCCTGGTCTGAATCTTTCATTACCAGAGTCCAATTCCAATTGTCGCAAACACTGTTCTGGCAGTCCAGGACCAGAAATCATTTGCGCAGAGTAGGAATTTGCGAGCTTTGACCTGTATAACGACTTTGTGAGCTTAAACAAAATCTATTCTGGGGTATTAACATGATTTGGTACCATGTTTATTTTGTCATTACCTCAAGATATTGTTTTGATATACCTGTATAAACTGTGGACAAAACCCACATATACAGGGGAGGTTCTGTCAAAAGTTCCAGAAAATTTTAGTCAACTTCAGACCTGTATAACTTTTAATCCAAAGCTCGCCTGGAGGTGCTCAAGTACAACATAGAAAGGTTTTGAAGTGCTATAAAACTTTTGTATTCAACCCAAATCCTATTCGTGCCATTTACTGGGCGCAAATATTGAATTTATACAGGATGGTCTGCTGGAACAGAACTGAAGTTCATATTCCAGATTTGAACTGTCTTGTAACCATTAATCAAGTTTCTATATCTTCCATTCCAAAATTTCTATGGGGGCAAAGTAATACATTCTGGGAAGGTTTTTGAGTTTACTAAAAATTTGCAGTTGAACTCCAGACCAAATTCTGCATTTAACTGTGAGAAATAATTATGTTTCTACAGACTGGTCTGATGGACCAGAAACTGGACGGCATACCAGTATGCGATATCATCAACTCAAATCGTTTTAGTTTCACCTTCTTATGTCACTCATTATGTCTAGGAGTGATTACTCCACATGATTGATTAATGTAAAGTTGGAACACCATGTTAAGTGATTGGTGGGCAGTATCACTTATTTGGGTCTAGTTCCATGTTCTAGTCTTTATTTACACCTAGCATACTGCATTGTTAAGTGATGCATATTACGGTCTTTGTCATGACTCCAGTTGGTATTGCAACTTTGGATCTTAACCGTAATGCTCACTCTTGTAGCATGGATCACACTCATTTTGAGGGTGAACCGGGTAATTCTGCTCATGGTGGAGATGACTCAACTCTACCACCAGTGCCATCATCAACCGGATTGGCATAAGTCTTAACAAGGATGGCCGAGTCTCTGCAGACGTTGGTACAGCGGAGTGTACAACCTGAGGCTCGACCACTTGATCGACCTCAAGTCACATATCTGGATTTCTTGGCGACTCAACCACCGGTTTTCATAGAAGCCTGGGAACCATTGGAGTCAGAGCATTGGCTCCGGGTGATTGAAGCCAAATTTGAGTTACTTCAGTGTGATGAGTATCAGAAGGTCATATTTGCCGCTCAACAGCTTCACGGATCCGCAGGGGCTTGGTGGTCTGAATATCTCACCACTCTCTCTGACGGTCATCGTGTGACCTGGGCGGAGTTCCGTGATGCTTTTCGTGCACGTCACCTTCCTACAGGTATGATTAAAACCAAGTTAGAGGAGTTTGTGGAGTTGAAGCAAGGAGAAATGAGTGCTTATGAATACTCCAAGGCATTCAATCGTTTGGCTCAATATGCGCCTGAGTATGTGAATACCGAGGTGTTGAAGTGCGATTATTTCTTTCGAGGACTGAACGTCGAACTTTGAGCTCGACTGGTGTTATTCAATAACGGAAACTACAATGACTTGGTCGGTGCCGCTATTGATCAGGAGGATGCAACTCTTCGCTATTAGGCAGAGAAGAGAAAGAGGAAGACATCACTAAAAATTATCAGTGATGTTCCTCAGGAAGATCGTGCGGTATATTGCTTACCGTCCGGTCAACAGCTTTGGTCAAGTGAGCAACCACAAAAGATTCGGTACCACTCCTATCCATTGGAGACCTTACTTGCACCTCAGCAAATCGTGCAAGTGTGTCCTGGTTCTCCACCACAGCAGTATAATTTCACTCCTGCAGCCCAATTTCTGCAAGATGTGCATGTTGTCAGTCCACCCCTATTCAGTGAAAAGCGCAGAATGCATATAGCACGGGAACGTCGCAAGACGGAACGTGACCGTGTCCAAATGTCCTTTTCCATGAATTCTGATCAGCACCATAAATTTTAAAAGAAGAGCTCATCGAAGTCTGCCACTGTTAATTATGCTGCGATTGAGGACATTCCAGAAGGAGAACCTGTTTTAGCATGCATGTTTATTTTACATGATCAACCAATAGTCGTTCTGATTGTCTCTGGAGCTACTCAGAATTTTGTGAGCAAGTCTTTTGTGCTGAAACATCAAGTACCAATTGTGACTGTCTCACATCCTTTTTGTGTCATCTCACCTGGAGGCAATATTTCAGCTAATGAGGTTATTTCTCGAGCACCTTTGTGCATGGGTGGAAGTATCTATCTGGCGAATCTCATCATTTTGGAGGGTCAGCAAATTGACCTCATCTTGGGGATGTCATGGTTGACACATCATGGAGCTATCTTTGATATCAGTTCGCGGATTGTCCAACTGAATTCTAAATTCCATAGGAGCAACACTTTAAATCTTTTGAATACCGCACCAAGACTCTCAGTGGTGCATCACACAAGTGCCATGAAGCTTGAGGATATCCCGGTAGTGTGTGAATATCCAGATGTGTTTCCTGACGATCTCCCGGGCATGCCACCAGAACGTGACGTCGAGTTCAAGATTGAACTAGTGCCCGGAACCATGCCAATCTCAAGGAAGCCGTATAGGATGGCACCAAAGGAACTTGCGGAATTGAAGGAGCAGCTGAATGACTTATTGAGCAAGGGATTTATTCGCCTAAGTTCATCACCTTGTGGTTGTTCCGCGTTGTTTGTGAAGAAGAAGGATGAGACTTTAAGGTCGTGCGTGGACTATCCTCCACTGAATGCGGTCACCATCAAGAACAAGTATACACTACCACACATCGATATTTTATTCGATCAAGTAGTGGGTGCTAAGGTATTCTCGAAGATGGACCTTCGTTCAGGTTATCATCAAATTCAGATTCTACCCGAGGACATTCCAAAAACCACATTTTCGACGAGGTATGGGCTATATGAGTATCTCGTCATGTCCTTTGGGTTGACCAATGCACCAGCTCACTTCATGTATCTCATGAATTCGGTGTTTATGCCGGAGTTGGACAAGTTTGTCGTGGTATCCATTGACGAAATCTTGGTGTATTCTAAATCTGAAGAAGAACACGCTAAGCACTTGCATATTGTGCTAAAATGTTTAAGAGATCACATACTGTATGCAAAGTTCAGCAAGTGTGAGTTTTGGATCCACCAAGTGCCGTTTTTAGGGCATGTCATATCGACTGATGGTATTGCCGTTGATCCAAGCAAAATTGTACAAGTCCTGAAGTGGAAATCTCCCAAGTCTGTAGATGAAGTTCGTAGTTTCCTTGGCTTGGTTGGCTATTATCGGAGGTTCATTCCGAGTTTCTCAAAGATAGCTAAACTAATGACAGAACTACTGAAGAAGGTAACAAGATATGTATGGACTAATAAATGTGAAGAAGCATTTCAAGCTTTGGTGAAACACCTCACAACAGCACCCGTGTTGGCTCAGCCGGACACAACTAAACCAATTGATGTCTATTGCGATGCATCTGGCATTGGTCTTGGTTGTGTAATCATGCAAGAATAGAAGGGTAATCGCGTATGGATCCTGGCAGCTTCGAAATCATGAACAACATTATCCGACTCATGATCTTGAGCTCGCTGCTGTGGTGCTCGCATTGAAGATGTGGAGACACTATCTATTAGGCAATCTAGTGCATCTCTACACTGATCACAAGAGTTTGAAGTACATTTTCACCCAGAAATATTTGAATATGCGACAGCGAAGATGGTTGGAATTGATCAAAGTCTATGAGATTGAGATCCACTACCATCCTGGCAAAGCAAACGTGGTTGCAGTTGCGCTGAGCCGCAAGTCTCATGTCAATCATCTGTCGATCATTTCAATGGAAGAGGATAAGCCGAGTTTATACTTGGTTCCATATGGAGCACTCTACAATCTAGCCCTCATCCCTACCATCAGGGAAGATATCGTAGAGGCTCAGAAAGAAGACAAGGGAATGTCGCACATTCGACGAAGAGTGAAGAAGGGAGAGATGAAATGTTTTCGATGTGATGATCACGATACTATTTGGTTTAACATCCGTATAGTCGTACCCCATGACATGGAGATCCGAAAGAAGATCTTGGATGAAGCACACTTATCCAAGTACTCTATTCATCCGGGTAGCAACAAGATGTACCAAGATCTGAAGAAGAAATTCTGGTGGTCACGGATGAAGCAAGAGATTGCAAAGTATGTATCTGAATGTGATACATGTCGGCGAGTGAAAGCCGACCATTTGAGGCAAGCCGGACAGTTATAACCTTTAAACATACCGGCATGGAAGTTGGAAGACATCAGCATGGATTTCATTGTTGGGTTACCTCTCACTTTCTGTAAACATGATTCAATTTGGGTGATAGTTGATCGGTTGACCAAATCAGCGCATTTTATCCCCGTCAACACCAACTATCGAGGCCCCAAGTATGCAGAGTTGTATATCACAAGGATCATGTGCCTACATGGAGTACCCCGTACTATCATTTCAGATCGTGGAGCCTTATTTGTTGCTCGCTTTTGGGAGCAGCTCCATGCATCATTGAGTACCATGTTAATTCGAAGCTCTGCTTATCATCCGCAGACTGATGGTCAGATGGAGCGAATAAATCAAGTCCTTGAGGACATGCTACGAGCTTGTGCCATCCACCATGGTAAAAATTGGGATGATCATCTACCATTGGCGGAGTTTTAATATAACAATGGCTATCAAGCTAGTATCCAGATGGCGCCATATGAAGCTCTCTATGGCAGGAAATGCCGCACACCATTGAATTGGTGTGAGTCTGGTGAAAGGGTGACATATGGTATTGATCTTGTCAATGAAGCAGAAGAATGAGTGCGAGTAATCCAAGCCAATCTCAAGGCTGCTCAATCTCGATAGAAGAGTTATGCAGACAAGCGACGTCGACCTCTTCACTTCGACATTGGGGATCACGTTTACCTTCGTGTATCTACAATGAAAGGGATTCGTCGTTTTGGGGTGAAGGGAAAGCTAGCTCCACGATTCATCGGGCCATTCGCTATCACTGAGAAATGCGGACCTGTGGCCTATCGTCTGAAGTTACCGGCATCTCTCTCTGGGATTCATGATCCACATCTCTGAGTTGCGGAAATGTCTTAAATCTCCAGCTAAAGTCCGCTCGGAAGATCTTGATACTCTACAACCTGATCTCACTTATTCTGAACACACAGTCAAGATCATCGATGAGAAAACTCGTACCACAAGAAGCCGCACTTTGCACATTTACAAAGTCTTGTGGAATAACCATACCGTTGAAGAAGCAACTTGGGAAAGCGAGGAGTTTCTTAAATCGAATTATCCGGACTTGTTAACGGCATATGTTCATTAGATCTTTTTCTTTTATCCTTCCTATTATAATCTCGGGACGAGATTCTTTTAAGGGGGGAGGAATGTAAAATCCCACTTAATCCTAAATATGAAATTCAGTTGTCAGTTAAATTTAAATTTCATTGGCTTCAAGATATGGTCATGTACATAAACTTGAACCTATTAAGATCCTTTTTCTTCTCATGTTTTAAATGTTATTAACATGAGAATCATACTTCACCAATTATCTTAAAATACCTCAAATATCATCTCTGCAATATTTTGTAATATTTGAAAGGGGTTTGCTTGGGCAAATTAATTTATAGTACCTCATATGCTCAAATAAACAAATAAGCATATAACTACTGTATAACATGCCCTGTCTTCAAAACTGAGGCTATAAATTTTTCTATAGTTTTCTAGAAATTGCAAATAGGCTCCTTGAAAAGTTTCATGAATTTTGAAGTCCATTTGCTATTTTATTTGACACGCTCAGCGAATTTGAATCAAGTTCAAATTCAAATTCAAAATCTGGTCAAATATACTTGAACATAAAGATTTAAACACACCATTGTGTTTATCACATTTTTCTTGACTTAGCCATGAAGTTTCATGATTTTTGGAGTTCATTTTATATTTCTAAATGAATTTCTAAAAAGACAGTAGCTGTAAGACTGATTGACGGGGCCCACCAGTCAGCAGAGCCACGTGTGCCGCAAACCTGCGCGCGCCACCGCGACGGCGTGCATGTCCAGCACGACAGCGGCGGTCTACCGCCGTTTGAGCTCTATAAATAGCGCCCCTGGCTCCTCCTTATCACTCCACGGTCGACCTTATCATCTTCCCTCGCACTGAGCCGAAGGTCTGCTCCATTTTCGCCCCGCGCGCAGGATCCCGACCGCCGGTGCCGCACGCCCGTTGCCGGCCAGCCGAAGGCCTCTCGTGCCAAGCCTCCAACAGCTAGGTTGTTCCACTCTCCCTCCTCTGTCCTCTGGATCAATCCTTTCGTTGCTTAGTTGACGGTTTGGACGATATTTTGAAGCTACACCGAAGCTCGCCGCCATGTCCACCACGAGCCGTCTCTGCTCCACGGTGCCAGACCACAACACGCAGTTTCGTGCTTCGACTCCTATAGCGAACTGGTGCGCCTGGTCACCCTCTGCACAACGGTGAAAGCCACTCCTTGTTTACGTGAGTATCGCGCAAGTTAGCTAAGTTTTACTCTCGGCCGAAGCTTATGAACTCGCTCGGTTTTTCTTTCAATTCAAGTTCCACACTTGATCACTCTCCACAATTACTAGCAAATAGCTTCTACACTCCTTTGCGCACCTTCTCGAACTGGAATCACCCAAAATAATCGACTGTAGCTCGGGAATCACAAGTTCTCCCCTCCGCCGTTAAGAAGTTGCCTCCGTCGTCGTCGATGATGGTTTTGCCGACCGTTACAGGACGTTATCACCTTCCCATCACGTTCCTTGTGATTCCAGAAGAATTTCACCGCCTTTTTCGAGAAGTTTTAACCACGAATCGACGGTTCCGACATGGCCGGAACCCTAGCTGTCGCCGCCGCCGATGCGTCACTGATTCCGATCGTCGGCGAGCCTCCCCGACCCTACCATCGTGCTCAGCGCGTGAAATTAAGGTTGGGCGCCAAAATTTAGATGCTGCGGTGGACGGGAACACAGATCCGGCGAGGCTCGCCGGAGTGCGCCGCCGCGGGAGCCCCGCGCGCCGCCCGCGTCGGGAGGTGGAAGACGACGCGGCGGGCCCCGCGTGTCAGCGTCTTGTAAACTGTCAGATCAGGTGTGGCCCGGGATCTGTTGTGGCTACGAGCTGTATCTCTGTGGTCTCCGTGTCGTGTGATTGCCATTGGTCCGTTTTAAAATAGTGGGACCCACGGTTTAATTCAAATTAGGATTTAATTCCAGATTTGACTCTAATTTAGAAAATCCATAACTTTCTATAGACTGCTCCAAAAATCTTCAAACAAAATTTGTTTGAAAGCCCATGAGCTTTAGTTTCCGTTAGTACCAATTAGGTTTTGTGAAACTTACTTTTTAATCCTGTAGGAAACAATCTTTCTAAATACAAATACAATTTTTCCAAAAGAACTGTCCACTGGAAAAATCGCCAAAATTCACATAAAATACACTATCCTTTTCTTGAGCGCCAGAAAAAGTGTGGGAGCCATTGCACCTGTATAACCCTCTGTATAATTCAATAATCTTTTTTGGTCATTGAATTAGTACAGTTATTCAGTTGTTTTGTTATGTCCCAAATTCGATCTGGACGCTCCCCTAGTCATATAATAACTCCTGTAAAAATTTGAGATTTAATTGACTTAGTCTCCGTGTCCTTATTCAGTTTCCAACTGAATGTTAATTGAAAAACTAAAAATCCAGTTATAAAATAATTCCAGAAATTCTTGCCAACTTTAAAATTCAATATCTCCTTCACCAAGGCTTAGAAATTTATGAAACCAATTTTGCTAAAACCAGAACACCATCCTCGATCATGATCATCAACTGGTAGCTATGTCAAAGCTACAGTTTCTTCTCTAAAATTCTTGGAAATGTATTGCTTGCCATAATTTTAGAGACAACAAACTACTTTGATCATCTCCTGTTCTTTGCAAGAGTATTCCTTGTAGTCCCTAATATATACCATGAAAATCCCAAGGCCAAAGAAGATCATTCACTCACTATAACCATAATTAGAAATTTATGAACTATATGTACATTATAACTTATCAGCATTCATATATACATGTCGTGTAGTGATCGATATTGACGAACAGCATCGCTTGGAGGAGAAGGCCAGGGTGTCCACTTGAAGTCCTTGGTAGAGTCTTCAGAGAAGGACCCTTAACAATTGACATTTAATCGAGTCACAAACTAAGGCAAGCCGCGGTTTGCATTTAAGAGCTTTTCAAAGTTTTGCAGTATTTCTCACATTATGTCCTCAGTTGATATTGTGCATTTACGTATAAGGTGATTGATACTCCACTTGCACGACCACAGATCCCAGGGTTTGGTCGGAACGAGTTACAGTTTGACCTGTAGTAACTGCTTTGCTAATGTATAGGAAATCCGGTAGAAGTCGAGTAGTTGGAATCTACTTGCGAGATAGGAATAATAGTTCGCATGAGGGTGGAAGATTAAAAATGGCTTATGAAATAAATATGAGATCGGGCAGGGGGAATAGGAGTCGACGAGATGGAGTCTCGGGCGCATAGCCCTGCCTGTGTCGCTTGAGGACCGTGCCGTATGCGGCACCGTTGGGCAACCTTGAACTGTACCGGTTGCATAATGGTATATGGGCCCATTAAACTGATGTAACTCTAGATTGTAGTGTGAAGACTCCTTAGTTTTCCTTGAATGGAGATGCAAAGGCAGAAAGGTGTAAATCTCCTAGCAGAACGTTTTGACGTGTCCGTGTTGGGGACCTTTTGCTCGGGATGAAGAGGTTTGTCAACATTGGGGTCTTGGGTGAAAGGTGGCCACGTATGACGCCGGGAGGAGAGCACGAATGTGTCTCCCATGCGGGTGTGCATGTCGTGCAGTCCGGGTGTGTCCTAATTGCAATCACCGTCCCTCGTGGTAATAGAGTACCACTTGTCCGTCGCTGTCATGACGTAGTAAATACTAAAGAAGCCAGAAAAATATATTGTATCGAATTATGATTGCTTTGCAAACTTGTATGACTTAGAGATAGAAAAACTAAAGTTTACAGTTTCCCCATACTTTAGCTGTAATAGCATTATGTGCTTTGAGCATGTCATATCATCGGCAAAGCATTTC
This sequence comes from Tuctoria greenei, assembly GCA_036927565.1. Lineage (NCBI taxonomy): Eukaryota > Viridiplantae > Streptophyta > Magnoliopsida > Poales > Poaceae > Tuctoria > Tuctoria greenei. The sequence goes on from JAYESD010000004.1 coordinate 54,634,261, forward strand.
TTGTTTGATTGTGGAGTCTATGATGTGCCGTGCTCGAAGAATGTCATTTTCTACTCAAAACATGATTATAAGGATTTACTTGTAGGCGAGTCTATTTATGTTATTCCTTACCTATGTTTAGTACTCACCCTTGCATATGTCTAGTGAGACGGGTTAGTCTTGCTGAGCCTTATGCTCACGTTTGCGCTTTAACGGTTTTTGCAGGTATTAGGTTCATTTCTGCTGTTCAGGTTGTACATGAGATCTCGAGGTATCAAGATAAATCTCATGTGAACCACGCCGCTGCTGAATGATCGTCATGTTGCTAGTGAGAAGCGTCCTAGGGCATTGACGTCTTCTCTTATGCTTAGATAGATGAGAATATGAGTATGTAGTTCCGCTGCGTGTGTACCCCTGCTGTACACTCTTTTGTAAACTCTTCTTATTATGAAATGAAAACTTTATATGTTTTGGTATCATTTTTGTGTGTGCCATTAGGTGCCGCATCGCACGACACCACCCAATGAGATCCTCGGATGTGTGGACTTCGGTCCCCACACCTTTGTCTGACCTTCTTGTATTTCTTGTTCCAATGTCAGGTTTATTTCCATGGTTCCCATTTTGTTCATGAATTTGAGACATGATCATTCAAACTCCATACATAGATCAGATGGCAACTCCCGAACCGTGAGTTGGTGGCTTACTCCTTTTTGACTCAAAGCATTAGCCACTACATTGGCATTTCTTAGGTGATAGTTGATTCCCACATAATAATTCTTAATGAGTTCCAACCATTGTTGTTGCCTCCAATTAAGATCCGTTTGTTTGAATTTGTACTTAAGACTCTTGTGATCCATGTAAATCTCACACCTATGACCAAGAATGTAGCACCTCTATATCTTCAAAGCATGTACCACGGCTGCAAGTTTGAGGTCATGCATTCGATAATTCAGCTCATGTTTCTTCAATTGCCTTAATGCATAAGCTACTACTCAACCTTCTTGCATCAATACACAACCAAATCATTGCCTTGACGCATCACAATATACATCAAAGCTTATTCTTAGGTCTGGCAATGTCAACACTGGTGCGGTGGTTAATCTCCTCTTTAACTCCTCAAAGATGTCTTTACAAGCCTAAGTCCATTTGAATGGTTTCTCCTTTATTAATAGTTCAGTCATGGGCTTTGCTATCTTGGAGAAGTCCTTGATGAAACGGCGATAATATCCAACCATTCCCAAGAAACCTTGAATGTCCTTCACATTCTCGATGGATTCCACTTCTACAAATCTTTTACCTTTCTGGCATCAATATATACTCCTCCTTCAAAGATGATATAGCCTAAGAATGATATCTCCCTCAGCCAGAATCCACACTTATTAAACTTGGCATACAATTAGTGCTCTCATAATTTATGCAATGTCAGCCTTAAATGCTCTTCATGCTCTTTGTCGTTTTTCGTATACCATGATATCATCAGTGAACACTACGACGAACTTATCTAGGCACTCCATGAACACCTTATTCCTGAGGTACATGAAGTATGAAGGTGCACGGGTCAACCCAAATGACATAACCGTGTACTCATAGGATTCACACCGCGTTCAAAAAGTTGTTTTGGGTATATCTGACAGTCTAATCTTCATTTGGAAGTATCTTGAACGAAGGTCGATCATAGAAAATATTCGTGCTCCATTCATTTGGTCAAATAGATCTTCAATGCGGGGCAGCAAATACTTGTTATTGATTCTCACCTCATTGAGAGATCAGTAATCCACACACATCCTTTGGGATCCATCATTCTTATCTACAAAGGGCATTGGGGCTCTGCTTGGTGACGAGCTTGGGCGTATAAAACCCTTCTCTAGCTGCTCTTGAGTTTGCTTCATGAGCTCCACTAATTCATTTGCAGGCATCCTATATGGACTTTTAGCTATAGGTGCAGTCCAGGTATTAAATCAATGACAAACTCGATGTCATGATCAGGTGGCATACCTGCCATTCTTCCAGAAACACCTCTGGATATTAGCGAACAATCAGGATTTCCTCTAACGTCACACCTTCCACATGGTTTAGCATTGCCTTTCCAGTTGTTGAATGAACTGCCTTGAACTCTATACTGACGCCTTCATCATTTGTCAACTGCACTGTTCATGTGGCACACTGGATCACTCGATTATGCTTCCTTAGCCAATCCATGCCAATATTATGTTCAATCCTTACGAGTCCAAACTATAAGGTTGGTGAGGAAATCTACCCCCTTTATTATAAGACTTACTCTTGGACATATTATATTTGTCTTCATCTCCCCTCCAGGAGAATTATCCAACATAGTATACTTCATGTGTGATATAGGGATGCTACGCTTTGCTACATACTTTCATGATATGAATGAATGAAACAATTTAGAATCAAATAATATAGTAGTAGGGTTGGAGTTTGCAAGGAACATACCAATCACAACATCATCAGCTTGTTGAGCCTCTTCTACAGATACATGGTTCATCTTGCCACAAGCAAAATTTTGTGGTCCACGGTTGCCTTGAGTTGCACCTCCATTCGGTCTAGGATTCTGCCTTGGAGCATTATTCATTTGTCCCTGACCTGACGTTGGGCATTGATTAGCAAAGTGTCCCACCTGACCACAAGTATAGCATGTCTTGTTACCAGTGGCACCTAAGAAAATACGGTGAGGCTTATTTTGAGCATATGCGCCCATATTAGGATGTGGTGCAGGCAACATAGGTAAGCGAGGTGCTTGCATGGGAGGGTGTTGTTGCATTGGTTGATTTGGCCGAGGTGGATTACCAGTGCGATATGCAGGAGTAGATGGGTTGTAGTATGATGCGGTGGGCCATGCATAGCGAGGACGAACACTGCTTCCTTGTGGCTGTCCCTGATATGGCATTTTCCACTTTCTGTCTTGTTCCATATCACAAACCTTGTTCTCAACCACAATGGCCTTGTCAACAAGCTTTTGGAAGTTTGCATAGTCACTATTGAGCAATTGAACTTGAATTTCAATATTCAGACCCCTCATGAACAAGTATTGCTTCCTGTTGTTTGTATTGATGTCCTCTAGAGCATACTGTAGAAGTTGAGTGAATTTATTAACATACTCACTAACACTCATCCTTCCTTGCCTAAGGCTTTCAAATTCCTGCCTTTTTAGTATCATGACACCTCCAGGAACATAGTGCGAGTGAAAACTCTACTGAATTCTTCCTAAGTGTTCTCTATTGATTAGCATGGGCATTGCAAAGAGCTTCCCACCAATTAGCAGTGGCTCCAACTAGCTGGTGTGAGGCAAAAAGAACTTTCTCCAATCCTTGCAGTGGAGAGTAGCAAGCTTCTTCTCAACAAATTTCAGCCAATCATCAGCTTCCATAGGATCATTGGCTTGAGCAAAAGTAGGCGGCCTGGTCCTCATAATTCTCCCAGATGGTTATGGGGTGGTGTGGGGTGGCAGTGGTGGTGGTGGTGGCGGTGGTGGTGCAGGCATGTGGGGTTGGTTATTTCTGTTGGCTTGTAGCTATCTCAAGGTTTGCATCATGGTCTGCATGAGTAGATTTTGCATAGCCATCAAGTGCTCAAGATTGGTAGCTTCTGGTCTGAGGTGGATATATTCTTAGGCACCCCACTGTTCTCCTCATTATCATTGGCATTCATTTGGTTGCGGGTAACCCTCGAAATCTTAGGAAAAAGAGTACAAGATGGAAGGATTTAGACTTTGAGAGAATGTCACCAACTATATGCATCAAGGTATAAGAAACTAAGCAACTCCTCGTATTAAAAAATAAAACCCTATATGAGGGTATGGACAACTGTTGAAGCATCTCACATCTCTCTACTACGTGCAGATATGGACAAATCGCTAAGGCGTTCTACAACTCTCACCAAGCACACGAGCATAAGCAAGCACCATAGAAAATTCAGCACACCACACTAACTATAGCTATTATGATCTAATCATCTTTAAGACTTTTAACAAGAGACCAAGACTTAATGTGAGAGCCATGGCTGTTTTGTCCCTGAGACGGCGAAGGCGACGGCCGCGGTGAGTCATACACGGTTGCACGCCAAGGTGAATTGGCCGACCATGTAGGCGTTGGGGAGCTCGCCACACCATTGGTTTCCACAGTGGCACAGACTTCCTCTTGCTTTTCCATGATGAAAATCTCTTGCGGAGGTAGCGTATCTCTTCCATGGCATCAACGTAGCGATTTCCCAAGTTCACAAGTACCCTCCGAGACCTATCAATAGCACAAGCACTGGATTGAGCTCTTTCTCGGGGTCCCATAATTCCGTTTTTCCACTCTTGCAACGTGGGTGTAGTGCAAAGCTTGTACCTTCAAGCTCCTCACAATGGGAGTAACACAATCTGGTGAGTGGTTCCCAAGCAACATCATCAACATATTTCTCCTTGATGGATCTCCATGTGGTTGCAAAATGTTAGGTGATCGAGACATCCTTAGAAAGATAGTAACTTGAGCTCTCTTCTTCACGTCCATCGCAAGAACTCATCTTAACATAGTACTCCGGGTGCATATTGCATAGGTCAAGGAACTCCTTCAATTGCTTAGCCGCAAATCCTCATTAGTCCCATCAAAACAGAGTTCTTGAGCAAACCGGAAAACTGGACCTTTATCGTCTTTTCTAGCTTCACTAGGCACAGGTGCACTCATCTTGACTGCAGGTACATCTTATGGGGTTGTGGTTTCATCCTCTTGGTTATCCTCTTCATGGGGTTCCTCACCTTCATGTGCTTCGTCTTCATCTTCCCCATGTGAATCATCTTCATCATCACCATAAAACTCCACATCTTAAGGATCTTCTTCCGTTGCGTTGGTGTGCTCATGCTCAAATTCTTTTGCGCGGGGGGGGACCTCACTTCCTCCTCTTCTTGGACTGGTTCCCTCGGTGGCTCCTTGTGAGGCCTAAGATTGCTTTCAAGAGGTGGCAAACGAGCTCTGTTGCAGTGTGACACCCGGTTTTGAAAAATGAACCAAGTGCAGTATATCTGTGCCAAGGATGTTTAACACACATACACAAGTGATTCACAAATGATAAACAAATAATTACCATAGCTCAAATTATTAAATAAATATTTTTATTACAATATTCAAGTAGTCCTCATATTACAACTCTAATGATCATTATTGAACTATAACTTCAGCGGAAAACAATCTAAATATGAACTAAACAAACTGAGCATAAAGGGTAGCGCAGCGCCAAGCAACACCACAGACAAGTCAACAGCAGCACACAGCCTAGTACTCCGCATTATCATCATGATACTCCCAGACAACACTAGAAACTGTTGGTGGGGGAATTGCAAGGGTAAGTACATGCCATACTCAGCAAGTGTGGGAAAGTATGACATGTAGCTTAAACAAGGCATGATAATAAACAATAGCTAATTGCTGAAGAGTACATTTAAAACTTGTAGAAAGCATTATATTATGTCTATATGAAGTAATCCCATCACATCTCACATAATTATCATGATACAAATCCATATTCAATACCCATTACCATGATTCCAGATTTTTACCATCACCATTATCCATATCCATAACCATTCCAGTACAAATACCATAACCATCCCAAAACCATCCCAAATACCAAGTTTCCCTCTAATAATGTAGGTCATCCAGGTGCTCTTAACTGGGAGCACGACTATCATGATAGTTTTTAACACTCTGCAAAGGTTGTACCGCTTTACTCACAAGTTCATGATTTCGTCACCCGTCGGGGACTAAAGAAGCCTCCCTTACGCCGATTACACTTCCTAAAGTATATGGCCAAGAGATCACAAAATAGCCTTTACAAAGGGACTACTAGCTTATTCAGATTCACTGAGGTTTCACTGGTGGCGATGCCTCAAACTAAGCACATCCTAAACCAAGGGCCCCCTCTTGTGCCATTCGTATACCAGGGCAGTCCCGCTAGCATTTGCAAAACCAACCGAATCCCATTCCTCACTCCTCCAAATGATCCGAATCGATGCTGGTAATACTCCTAATTAATTGGCTAAGCCGCACCCATACTTGGCCTTGTAGTGGCACTGTTGTCCTGGCAAAGTGCCACATTACCAATTAACCATATTCACCACTTTCTCATCATCCATTAGTTCATAATTAAGTCATTTGGTTGTTTTTCCAACCCAATAAATTAGAGCAAAGAAAAAAGGTAAAATGCCCTTCCCGACTCTATAATATATCCCAAGTGACAAGGATGGTCAAACAAGACTAGTAAACACCTATCATGGGGTTCCCATCAATTTGACACAAGCATGCAGTTTCGCAAACAAGACATTCAAAAACAGGATCAAAATGATCAAAGACACTTGTCTTGCTCCTGATCTTTGTTAGGGTCAAAGACTTCAAAATTCTAGTACTGGAGGTCCTCGACAGTACCGTCTAGTGCAACTCCTACTATTCCGAGCAACAAACATGAAAAACACACAATTCAATCAAATAATGCTGATATAGTACTCAATATGCCATGACATGCATGATTAATGCAATTGTGAGGTAAAACTTGTTAATGAGTTGCTATTAATGTTTACTAACTAGTTACAAAGGTTTCTAAAAAGTTTGAACAGGTTCGGAATAGATACGAGTCAATTTGGAATTAATTCAGCAGAACTCAGATTTAGAGGTCGGACAAGTCCGGTTTCTGGGGCCGGACTAGTCCGCCCTTGACAAAATTGCAAATTTGGGTTTTCTTGGTCCACGAGAATTGGGATTGAATTCACGTGGAAAAGTGAAAGTTAGGGTGTACCACGTGTTTAGAGATCCAAGGATTAAGAATTGGACGTGAAACACTTGGATCTTGATGATCTGGGGTTGATGATGAAGGGTTGAGGGTGAATTGGTGATGAAGAATAAAAACTCGATGACGATCTTGATTGCTTGATCCTTCTTCGTGATCTCCTTCTCCTCCTTGCTGCTCGATCACCTCTTGATGGAGGCTCCCATGAACTAGGGTTTGGTGGCCTTTTAAAAGTGGCAAGGATATGAGAAGTTGGGGTGTTGGGTTGTTTATATAGGGGTGGAGGTAGTAGGGTTTGATGGAATTCGAGTTTAAGGTGGTGGAGGCCGCGTAGGAGTTCCACATGGGCTTCACAGGGGTTGGACACGATGTTCTTGGTCCCAATTAAGGTAAATACCCAATAACAAGTCGTGGAGGAAAAGATTGAATCCGAGTCGGGCACACCGGACAAGTCCGCTAGAGGGGCCGGACTAGTACAATGTTGGACAGAGACGAAAACGGGCAAGTCTGGTAGGAGGTACGGACAAGTCCTGTCTTGTCCAGAGAGCAAAATGGACAAGTCTGGCATAGATCAGACAAGTCCAGGGGTTTGACAACTTATTCGCAAATCGTACCAAAGATCGGACTAGTCTGCACTCAATCACGGACGATTCCAGAATGGGATAGAGACTTAATCGTACTAGTCTGAAGCAAAAACAGACAAGTCTGGAGGTATATCAGAGGGGGAAACGAGACTAGTTCGGGGTACATACTAGACAAGTCCGTACTTCTACGGACTTTTTTCTTCTAATTCATTTTAAACTTGTTCCTTTTTGTGTTTCTCAATGTTAATCATGTATTAGAATGTATGCAGTGCATGATGGATCAAAATGAGGCTGTTACAAACCTACCCCCATAAAATGAATCTCGCCCTCGAGATTCAATGTAGAAGGAAAGAGATAGGGAAATTATTTCTTGAGTTCATCTTCTAGTTCCCAAGTTGCTTCCAATTCTGTATGATGCTTCCATTGTACTTTACACCATCTAATGACCTTGTTTCTTGTGACCCCCTCCTTGGTTTCCAAGATTTTGACCGGTTGCTCGGCATAAGTCAAATCTTCCTCTAATTCAAATTCTTTCATTGGCACTTGTTCTTCCGGTACCCTCAAGCACTTCTTGAGCTGTGAAACATGAAACACATCATGGACATCTGAATGGTGTGTTGGCATCTCCAGTTTATATGCAACTTTTCCTCGTTTGTCCAAAATCTTGAATGGTTCAATATAGCGAGGTGCTAACTTGCCTCTGACATTAAACCTCTTATGACCTCGCATTGGTGACACTTTGAGGTACACAAAGTCTCCCACTTCAAAGGCTAGGTCTCTCCATCTATTATCTGCATATCTGTTGGTATTTCTTAACACCACAGAGTTATCCACAAGTGCACGGAAATACCGTTGTAGCACTTCCCCTTAAGGAGTATTTCCAAGGGTATCGAATCCAAAGAACGTGTGTGCTAATTTTTTGAACTAGCTCACCCAAGGACATAAATTTGTTTGGTAGGCAAGGAAAAGAGAGGAATTCAATGTATAGATCCTAATTCAAGGTAGTTTACCGTAGATGCTTGCTTCGGGCACGGGCTTACTCCTAGAAATACTAGGACGACTCCCGCCAAGAGCCTATGGCATAGCCGAACGTGGAGGATTACGAAGGACAGATAATGTTGTCACCACCTACTGCCTACCTCTTCAATCTATGGGTCTACAATATATCCACTGATGATTTATAACCTAAGCACCACACTTACATTCTAAATCACTACTCTAGTTGTTTCGAACACAAAGCTACAACTAGAGCCTCCAATGAATTAAGGCAATGAACACACAAGTAACTACTTGTGCAAACTACTAAGAATAAAAGATCAAACTTGTATTGAATTCACAATGGCTTACTTGATTGAGTAAAACCTTTGTAGGGGTACAAGTGTAGAAGAGGGACATGACAAGCCCTAGCCTCCTTCTCCTAGACTCTTCACCACACTCTCCTTCTACTTTGGTAGCCTCTAGGACTACTCTAAACCTTTGGAGTGTAGTACTATTCTCAACTTTTGGTGTGTGTGAGAAGTGAGGTGAGGGGGTCTATTTATAGGTGGAGAAGGGTCGGTTCCCGCCACAATTAACGCGCGAATAAGTCACCATTGACTCCAAGGAGTCGGGAGGAGCCAACACATGTCATTTGACCAAGTTTGGCGCCAGGAAGAGGTCGGCGGAACCCCTGGTTCGGCCAACCTGGTCAAGGCTCCCCTCGTGGAGTGATTCCTCCAGGTGGCTTCTTGGTGGGCCCCCTTGATATATATGGGTGCAACACCGTTGGATCTCCTCGTATTCTTTTATGGGCCATTTGATCCATGTGTTGCCACATGTCATTTTCTGATTCGTTGAAATCCATTTTCATGGATTTATCCCTGCATGTTTTGGTATTTTGGGTAATAATTCACCTGCATACGAATAAACACCAACACTTGTGGAATTGGGTTAGTGTATAACCCTACCACTTTGTTTTGTGTTTCTTTATGCACATTATGAGGTGAATTGATGATCAAAATGTGGTACTTAAGGACCGTCACAAACTCCCCCACACTTAGTCCTTTGCTCGTCCTCGAGTGAAGGCAAGAAGAACTAGAGTGTTGTCATGAAATTGCTATAAGGTAGAAAATAAGGATACTAGATATTTCAACTTATACCTGAATTCATGGATTCCCTTTGTGGATGTGGCTACCACATCAATCTTGGGTGTTTGAAGAGTGGAACAGTTAGAATGAAGTTCCCTCGGATCATTCTCTGCTGAAATGATTAGGCAATTGCTATATTTGAAAGTCATAGGAACTATTGCCTCTGCCTTCTTGATTGGAATCTCTCAAAGTGTTTGAGTCGCCACCATGGCATGTTTTGCGAATTCTTGTCCCTATACTAAAATGGCTATATCTGGAGCTTGGTAGGGATGAATGTGGCACACATTTGCAATTCATATGTTACTAAGTCAAAAACTTGATCCTATGAGAGACTTATGCAATGAACAAAGTGACGAGAAAAATTCTTTTGCACATGAATGGAATGGAGAGGCGAGGTGATAACTCCCATGAATTTGCTCTCTCTTAAGGACGAAACATGGCTATTTTTTTCTTTATTTTTCGAGCACTCTTATTTTTTTCAAGAGTGGATGCTTTTTTCTTTTTTTTTTCTTAGCCATGTCTTCTACTCCTTTTAATTTTTTTAGAGAGGCTTTCATTTGTATTGTATGGAGTTTCTTTTTGGCGGATGGGTAATCGATGGATGCAAACTCTCAATGTGAGAACATGAATGGAGTGCACAAGAGTTTTAAATTCAAAAAGTTCATGCATGTCACTCAATTGGGTCACGAGTTTGACAAAGTTCAATGAAAAGCAAAGCGGCATATGCTTGTGGTTTTCAATGAATATATCATATGTCCTTGGTGGGTATATAAATTTCCAATGAGAGGTTCAGGCAAAGTTCAAGACTTCAAATAGTTACAAATGTCAAAATCAATTTCAAGCAAAAGGATGATTTCTAAGAAACTCATTTACCATATCACACTAGTGAAATACCTAGATGATGTGTTTTTCCTATTGAATTATGGGAATCATAAACAAGGTAATGAATTGAAATAAAAAGTATTCAAATTTTCAGCTTAAGCAAATTCTTGACTACCAAATTTTATTTCAATTTGTTGAGTTGATTCATTTTAGATATGCAATGAAAAATATGAAATCAACTCAAACAGCAGGGTAGTGCATAAAAGTGGGGATAGGAAATCCAAACCGATTTTCTGGAGCGAAACGGAGTCGTACAGAGCAGAGAACAGGTCGGTCGACCAGGGGGTTCGGCTGAACTCCTGTTGGCTCTTCTATGGCTCTGTTTCGTTGGGTCATTTTGCTCATTCGGTTGCGACGTGTTTTGATATGTAATGTTGATTTTTCACATCGGGATTTTGTGACTTGGAGACATATTTTCCCCCACACTTGTTTCCTGAATTCTTAATTCAACAAAATAAACTAAAGGGGGGACTTTACTGGTGTAAGATGAACTGGTAAGTTCACTTTATTGAAATCAAAGTAGGCGGGGAACGATGCGTTTCACCGAGGATTTTGTTGAGGATATCGAGGAGGATCAACACGAGAAAACAGAATGTGAACAGCGCGAAGGGAGAGTCAGTCGACCCTAGGGTTCAACCGAACCCCTTCTAGCTCCATTGGGGCTACATTTTCTTGGGTCGATTAAATGGGCCATCTAGAAGAAGAATTGGATGGTCCCATTAGTTGGACGTGGAGAATTTAAACAAAATTGAAATAAATGGCATGGAAATCGATTAGATTTACCACGTCAAATTATTTTTCTGTATCCTTTTGGGAATCAAGAAATAATTTGAGTCGGTGCCCATTCACTTTGAATAGTTTACTGTCATCACCTTGGAGTTTGATTGCTCCATGGGATGAAGTCTCTACTACAGCGAAGGGTCCTTCCCATTTACTTCTAAGCTTCCCTTGTCCAAAGAGTTTAACCCTAGAGTCAAAGAGTAAAACTTTATCTCCAGGTTTGAACTCTTTTGGTGTAATCCTCTTATCGTGCCATCTTTTGGTTCTCTCTTTATACATTCTGGCACTATGGTACGCCTTATCTCTCCATTCCTCCAACTCAGAGAGTTGCTTCAATCGGTGATTTCCAGCTTCGTTAAGATTCATGTTCACCGTTTGATGGCCCAATACGCTCTATGTTCCAATTCTACGCGAAGATGGCAAGTCTTCCCATAGACAAGTTTGAAGGGAGACATGGCGATGGGTGTCTTTTAGGCAGTACGATATGCCCACAATGCATTGGGTAGCTTTTGCTTCCATCCCGTTCCCATTTCCAAGAAAGTCTTTTGTAGAATATTCTTAATTTGCTTATTAGATGTTTCTGCTTGACCACTCGTTTGTTGGTGGTATGGGGTAGCAATGTTATGCTGGACTCCAAGTTCCCTTAAAAAGTTCCAGAAGGTCTTATCTATGAAATGAGACCCTCCATCACTTATGACCATACGGGGAGTTCCAAAGCAAGGGAAAATGATCTCATGGAACATTTTCCTTGCTTGCTTGGAATCAGCATTTTTGCATGACAATGCTTCTACCCATTTTGACACATAATCGACGACAACCATAATATACTCACAATCATAAGACCTAGGAAAAGGTTCCATGAAATCAATACCCCATACATCAAATAATTCCACTTGGAGATTGTATGTTAGGGGCATCGCATTGCGAGCAGAGATTCCTCCATGCTTCTAGCATTTCCAACATCTACGAATAAATTCCTTGGTATCTTCATACATTGAAGGCCAATAGAATCCACTCTGCCAGATCTTTGCCTGAGTACGGTAAACACCGTAATGACCACCATAGGGGCCAGCATGGCATTTCTCTATAATTTTGGTGCCTTTGATTGATGGGACGCACCTTCTAAGAAGGCCATCAACACATACTCGATAGAGGTAAGGGTCATCCCAAAGGTGTCTATGACTCTCATAAATGTGTTTCTTTTTGTTCTCCCATGGTGGTACGTATCCCGTGACCATAAAGTTCACGATATCCGCATACCAAGGGTGAGAGTCAGTCACCTTGAGGAGCATATCATCTTGTAGGAAGTCATTGATAGGTATGTCCATGGTCTATGTGACTTCCATACGCGAAATATGATCTGCTACTGAATTCTCCACTCCTTTCTTATCTATTATTTCTAGATCAAATTCTTGGAGTAGAATAATCCATCGAATTAGCCTGGGTTTAGCATCCTTTTTGTTAAGCAGAAATTTCAAAGCAACATGGTCTGTGTAGACTATGAACTTCGCTCCAACCAAATAGGTTCTAAACTTGTCGATAGCAAAAACTACTGCTAGGAGCTCTTTCTCAGTTGTGGCATAATTGAGTTGGGCTCCTGTCAGAGTTTTGCTAGTGTAGGCTATTGCATGATGCTTTTTATCTTTTGTTTGTCCTAAAACCGCACCAACAGCAAAGTCACTGGCATCACACATGATTTCGAATGGCAGCGTCCAATCAGGAGGTTGGATAATTGGAGCTGAGATGAGTGCCTTTTTGAGTATATCAAATGATTTAAGGCATTCATCATCGAAATCAAAGGGAGCTTCTTTAGCTAATAGGTTGTAGAGGGGTCTAGCAATTTCGGAGAAATCCTTGATAAATTGTCGGTAGAACCCCGCATGACCTAAAAAGTTGCGGATTCCCCTAACATTGATAGGAGGTGGAAGTTTTTCAATAACTTCAATTTTAGCTTTGTTCACTTCTATCCCTCTCATAGACACCAAGTGTCCAAGAACGCTGCCTTCCCGGACAATGAAATGGTACTTTTCCCAATTAAGCACAAGGTCCTTCTCCTGGCATCTTTGTAAGACCCTATCTAAATTTTCCAGACAATGATCAAAAGTTTTTCCATAAACAGAGAAATCGTCCATGAATACTTCCATGATATCCTCGATCATGTATGAAAATATAGACATCATGCATCTTTGGAAAGAGGTAGGAGCGTTACACAGTCCAAAGGACATACGCCGATAGGCATAGGTCCCGTAAGGACATGTGAACGTGGTCTTACTTTGATCATTTGGATGGATAGGAATTCGATGATATCCCGAATACCCATCAAGTAAACAAAAGTAGGAGTGTTTTTCCAATCGCTCTAACATCTCATCGATGAAGGGCAATGGAAAATGGTCTTTCCTTGTTGCCTTGTTTAGTTTTTGGTAGTCAATGCACATCCTCCATCCCGTGACAGTCCGTTGAGGAATTAATTCATTCTTCTCATTTTGAACGACTGTCATACCTCCCTTCTTGGGCACTACTTGAAATGGACTTACCCATTCACTATGAGGAACAAGGTATATAATCCCGGCATGCAGAAGTTTCAAGACTTCTTTCTTGACAACTTCTTGCATTGCATTATTCAATCGCCTTTGACGTTCCCTTGAGGGGACACTCTCAGGGTCAATAGGAATACGATGGGTGCATAACGCTGGACTAATTCCCTTGAGATCCTGAAGTGAATATCCAAAAACAACTCTATGCCTTTGTAACATGGCTATGAGTTTGAGCATTTCATTATCTAAAAGCTTGTCACTTATGATGACAAGGGCTTCCAAATTGCCATTTAGAAAGTCTTAACGTAGGCCTGGAGGTAGAATCTTGAGCTCAACAGGAGGTTTTGGGGAGGGCTCTTCTTTTGGCAATTCTATTTCCTCTTGAAATTCATCCTCCTCTTGGACGAAGTCTTCTTCTCCTTCAATTTCAGGGGGTTCTAAAAATTGAAGAGTCCTAACCTCCTCCATTGGCTCATCTTGGATGGGAGATTCTGCAGATGTGTTCTTTGAGTGCAGAATAGGCACGGAGAAATTTCTCCCTCCAAGGTTGATATTGAGGCTTCCTTCCAAAGGAACTTCCATGAGAATTTTCTCTATGGGAATCCCTATCATGATGTCGAAATCTTGGATTTCGAACACGTGAAAATCTAGGAGAGCCTCAACATCTTGGTGTCTAACGGACACTTGTTGCAAAACCCCACATCCTTCAAGAATGGCTTCAAATGAATCTCGAAAGGATTTCCGTGTTGGTTCCATTCTTGGTGAGCACAAGAATCGGAAATGATATTTTCTCCAATAGTAGGGTTGTATAGGATTCTCATTGGTGTCCCTCTAATAGAACGTAAAATGGTAGCCAAAGGTGAGGTCATCCGAAGAATTTCGGATGAATTCTCGACTTCAGCTGTCCATTCTCTGCTTAGGATAGAGGTCAACTCCTTGACCGTCTGATGGACGAACACCCCGTCAGGTGGTTCAGGTGGAGTTGGTGGCAATGAAGGTTTCCTATAGCAACAATACTTTGAGATATTTCCATAATCTTCAAAAAGCTCTTCCTCGAAGTAAAATGGAAACTGCGAGTGTTGAATTTCTTCTTCCTTTTTAGATTCAGGTTCGGTAGAGGATTCCTTTGGCAAGGCTTGGGGTAAACAAGAAATGGGTTCATCCTTGTCCAAGAGTGCATCCTCCGTTCTTGACACGACTTCCTCTTTGGGAGGCTCATTAAGACCCATAATGAAGGAAGAATTTTCTAGAATCCTGTCCAGAAGATCCTTGCCTTCTTCTGGAGTCTTATGGAGGAAAGATCCTCCAGCCGTAATGTCAAGATATAGGGAAGAATCTTTGTTTAATCCCATGAATAAATGTTGCAAAAGCATTGGATCAGGCATTAACAAATCTGGGCCAGAATTTTTAAAAGAGAAAATCTGTCCCAAGCTGCACCTATGGATTCCTTCTCCATCTGCTGGAAGCATAGTACTTACTCTCATAAGGAAACAATTCGGGCAATGGGAAAGAAAGCGAGACAAAATTTGTCTCATAATTCACTCAAATCACCGTTTGTCTTTCCAACGTAGTGGTTGTACCATTGTTTGGCTTTTTCCTTGAAGGAAAAAGGAAACAACTTCCATTTGAGAGTTTCCTGTGTCATACCTATGATTAGAAGGCATGAACACAGTTGTTCGAACTCTCGTAGATGGTGGTAAGGGTTTTCACAATCCGTTCCTAAGAAGGATTGTTCCCGAATCATGGCTATAAAGCCAGGGCGAAGTTCATAGCTGGTTGAACAAATAGGTTTCATCGAAGGCAGTGGCTCACAGAACTTGCTCTTCATAGCAGAGTAAGAAAGAATGGTGGGTTTCTCCATTTATATGGTGGTGGTAAGGTAAGAATAAGAAAGGTAAGATGATAGATAAAGGGGATATGATACGAGGGTGATCTTGGTTCGAAGATTAACAACAACTGTTCCCTGGCAATGGCACCATAAATGCTTGTTGGTATTTCTTAACACCACAGAGTTATCCGCAAGTGCACGGAGATACCGTTGTAGCACTTCCCCTTAATGAGTATTCCAAAGGGTATCGAATCCAAAGAACGTGTGTGCTAATCTTTCGAACTAGCTCACCCAAGGACACAAAGTTGTTTGGTAGGGAAGGAACAGAGAGGAATTCAAAGTATAGATCATAATTCAAGGTATTTTGCAGTAGATGCTTGCTTCGGGCACGGGCTTACTCCTAGCAATACTAGGACGACTCCCGCCAAGAGCATATGGCATAGCCGAACGTGGAGGATATCAAAGGACAGATAGGGCTATCACCACCTATTGCCTACCTCTTCAATCCGTGGGTCTATGAGATATCCACTGATGATTTATAATCTAAGCACCACGCTTACGTTCTAAATCACTACTCTAGTTGTTTTAAACACAAAGCTACAACTAGAGCCTCTAATGAATTAAAGCAATGAACCCACAAGTAACTACGTGTGCAAACTACTAAGAATAAAAGATCAAACTTGTAATGAATTCACAATGGCTTACTTGATTGAGTAAAACCTTTGTAGGGGTACAAGTGTAGAAGAGGGACTTGACAAGCCCAAGCCTCCTTCTCCTAGACTCTTCACCACACTCTCCTTCTACTTTGGTAGCCTCTAGGACTACTCTAAACCTTTGGAGTGTAGCACTATTCTCAACTTTTGGTGTGTGTGAGAAGTGAGGTGAGGTGGTCTATTTATAGGTGGAAGGGTCGGTTCCCGCCACAATTAACGCACGAATCAGTCACCATTGACTCTAGGGAGTCGGGAGGAGCCAACACATGTCATTTGACCGAGTTTGGCGCTAGGAAGAGGTCGGCCAAACCCCTGGTTCGGCCGACATGGTCAAGGCTCCCCTCGGGGAGTGCATCCTCCAGGTGGCTTCCAGGTGGGCCCCCTTGATATATATATGGGTGCAACACTATTGGATCTCCTCGTATTCTTCTGTTTGTGGGCCATTTGATCCATGTGTTTCCACATGTCATCGCCTGATTCGTTGAAATCCATTTTCATGGATTCATCCCTGCATGTTTTGGTATTTTGGGTAATAATTCACCTGCATACAAATAAACATTAACACTTGTGGAATTGGGTTAGTGTATAACCCTACCACTATGTTTTGTGTTTCTTTTATGCACATTATGAGGTGAAATGATGGTCAAAATGTGGTACTTAAAGACCGTCAACAATATCCTTTTTGCCTCGTTTTAGCGGCCCTTAAATTCTCGCGGATTATCTAAACTTGCTTTTCGGCTTATTGCAACACATCCGTTCCAAACACTTGGCTCTCTCCTGTCGCATTCCAAAACAAGAGTGTCCTACACTTCCTTCCATATAATGCTTCATATGGAGACATCATCAAACTTGCTTGGTAACTATTGTTATATGAGAATTCCGCATATGGCAAGCTTTTGTCCCAACTTCTTACATGCTTTAAAGCACAAGCTCCTAACATGTCCTCTAAAACCTGATTCATTCTCTTGGTTTGTCCATTGGTTTTAGGGCGATATGCCAAACTATAATTCAACCTTGTACCCAATGCTTCATGCAATTTATGCCATAACTTGGAGGTGAATTGAGAACCCTGGTACAATACTATTTTCATTGAAACTCCTTGTCAACATAAAATATGCTCCATATACAATTATGCTAGTTTCGCGGTGGGATAGGTTGTCCTAGCTGGAACGAAATGAGCTGTTTTTGTCAACTGATCCACAATAACCCAAATCGAGTCATAACCGGATTGGGTTTGAGGTAATCCAACTATGAAGTCCATTCCAATTTCTTCCCACTTCCATTTCAAAATCTTCAATGGCTACAATAATCCGGTTGGCTTTTGATGTTCCGCCTTGACTTGTTGGCACACATCACACAAGGCGACAAATTCAGCTATGTCCTTTTTCATGCTGGCCCACCAATAACATGTCCTCAAGTCCTTGTACATCTTTGTACTGTCAGGATGAATTGAGTAAGGTGAGTCATGTGCCTCCTTTAATATCATTTCCCAAATATGCTTCACATTAGGCACAACGATTCTTTTTCCAAGCCATAGAGTACCATGTTCGTCCTCATCAAATCTGAATTATCTCCCATCTTGGGTATTTTCTTTGATTTCTTGAATCTCCTCATCCTTTGGTTGTCATTCTCGAATTTCTTTCTCCATGGTCGGATTTAAATCCATTATCCCCATCTCATTGACAAATCCAAGATTCAACCGTTCAAACTCCTTACATAGCTCGGATGGCGGCTCTCGGACTGTGCATTGGTGGCTCACTCCTTTCCAACTCAAAGCATCTGCCACTACATTCACTTTCCCTGGATGATAGTTGATTCCCACATCAAAATACTTGATAAGCTACAACCATCTTCGTTGCCTCAAATTTAGGCCCGTCTGTGTGAAAATGTACTTGAGACTCTTATGACCTCTATAAATTTCACACCTATGACCATGAAAGTAATGTCTCCAAATCTTCAAGGAATATACTACGGCTACAACTTCGAGATCATGTGTACGATGATTCTGCTCATGTTTCTTCAATTGTCTCGATGCATAGGCTACTACTTGACCTTCTTGCATGAGCACACATCCAAGTCCTTGTCGTGAGGCGTGACAATAGATATCAAAACTTTTGCTCGCATCCGGCAATATCAAGACGTGGGTTGTATTTAACCTCCTCTTCAACTCCTCAAAGCTGTCTTGACAAGCTTGAGTCCATCGGAAAGCTTTCCCCTTCATTAGCAATTCTATCATTGTCTTGGCTATCTTGGAAAAGTCCTCAATGAACCTATGGTAATATCCAACCATCCCAAGAAAACTCCTAATCTCCTTCACATTTTGTGGGGGTTCCCATTTCAACACATCTCTCACTTTTCCTGGTCAACTGATACTCCTCCTCCCAAAATGATATGGCCCAAGAAGGACACCTCATTTAACCAAAACTGGCACTTCCTGAATTTGGCATACAATAGATGATCCCTCTATTTTTACAATGTGAGCCTCAAATGTTCCTCATGCTCCTCCTCGCTTCTCGAGTAGATCATAATGTCATCAATGAACACCACAACAAATATATCCAATTACTCCATGAAGACCTTATTCATGAGGTACATAAAGTACGCAGGTGCATTTGTCAATCCAAAAGACATCACGGTGTACTCATAAGATCTATGTCGTGTCTGAAAATCTATTTTGGGTATATCCGATGGTCTTATCTTCATTTGGATGTAGCCTGACCTCAAATCAATCTTGGAGAAAACACAAGCATCCTTCATCTGATTTAAAGAATCCTCTATGCGGGGCAAGGTATACTTGTTCTTGATTGTCACTTCGTTGAGAGCTCGATAGTCCACACACATCCTTTGGGATCCATCCTTCTTATCCATGAAAAGTACAGGCGCTCCCCAAGGTGACGAGCTTGGGCGAATAAAACCCTTCTCTAGTTTCTATTGAATCTGCTTCTTGAGCTCCGCTAACTCCTTAGGAGGCATCTTATATGGCTTCTTAGCTATAGGTGCTGTTCCAGGCATTAATTAAATAGTAAACCCTATCTCTCGATCAGGTGGGATACCTGGCAACTCATTCGGAAACACATCAAAGAATTCACACAGCACTGGAATCTCATCAATTGTGGCACCGTCCATGTGATTCAGCTCCAATTGCTTTGGTGCATGCTGAGATGCTTCAAATTCTCTGGTGATCTATTCGTCATTGGTCAACTTCACCGTCCTTGTGGCACATTGTATAACTCCATTGTGCTTCCTCAAGAAGTCCATACCAAGTATAATGTCTAGTCCTTGAGAATCCAAAACATTGAGGTTGGTAAAGAAGTCTACCCCCCAATTCTAAGGCTTACTTTTGGACATATTATATTTGTCCTCATCTCTCCTACGGGAAATTTAACCAACAAAGTATGCTTCATATGAGAGATAGGCAAACTATACTCGGCAACATACTTCAATAATAAATGAATGTGATGCTCTAAAATCAAATAACATGGTCGCCGGGTTGGAGTTTGCGAGAAAGATACTAATCACCACATCATCCGCTTGTTGCGCTTCCTCTGTAGAGACATGGTTCACATTGCCACGAGCAAAATTCTACTGCCCATGGTTGCCATGTGGCGCTCCTCCATTTGGTCTTCGGTTCTGTCTTGGACCATTGCTTCCTTGACCAAGGCCTGACTTAGGACATTTAGATGCAATATGTCCTACCTCACCACAAGTATAGAACGACCTTGCTGCACCAGAATTGTTAGGGCGAACTTGATTTGGGCATTGGCAGGAAAGCTGGTGTGGGGCGCTTGAGGCATTGGAGGACGGGGTGCTTGCATAGCGGGGCGCTGCTGCATGGGTTGAGCTGGGCGCTGCAGAATAGCAACGCAATATTCAGGAGCCGAGAGGTTGTAGCATGGCGCATTGGGTGGTGCAAACCGCGGGCGGACATTGCTTCCTTGCAGTTGTATTTGATATGGTGCTTTCCTCTTAGTTTCTTGCTTATTCTCACAAACTTTGTTCTCAACCACAATTGCTTTGTCCAGAAGCTTCTGAAAGTTGGCATAATCACAGTTGAGCAATTGCACTTGGATCTCATTGTTAAGGCCCCTCATAAACAAATATTGCTTCTGGCTGTCCCGACTGACATCTTCCTATGCATACCTTGAAAGTTGAGTGACTTTACCAAGATATTCACTCACACTTCATCTTTCTTCCCTCGAGTTCTAAAATTCTTAACTCTCTAGGATCATAACACCTTCCGGCACATAATGAGAACGGAAGATCTCCTTGACTTAAGCCCAAGTGATCCTCTCCTGATTTTCATGGGCGTTGCATAAAGAATCTCGCCAATCCGCGGCTGCTCCAACTAGTTGATGAGAAGCAAATGGGACCTTCTCCCAGTCGTTGTATTGGACAATAGCAAGCTTCATCTCCACGGACTTTAACCAATCATCCGCCTCCATAGGATCAATAGTTGGAGCAAAGATGGGTGGCTTGGTCCTCATAAACTCTCCCAACCGGTTGTGAGGTGGTGGGGGTGGTGGCGGTGGAGGCATGTGGGGTTGACTGTTGTTGTGAGCTTGCAGCTGTTCTATACTCTGTATGATGATCTGTATGAGGTTGTTTTGCATAGGCAATAGCATGCTCAATGTTGATGGCTCCCTCAGCAGGTCCTTGTCCATTGTTGTTCTAAGGTGCTCCATTATTCTCCTCCTCAACATTGGCATCTCTCTGTTTGCGAGTCCTCGCCATCATGAGAAAAGCAAGAGAGAAGAATTTAGAAAACGTCCCCCAACTATAAGCATCAAGGGATATAAAATTAAGCAACTACCTGTACTAGCCTATGTGGATGCGGCAAATGCTAAAGCATCCCACAATCCTCTACTAAGCACACAAACAAACATTATATAGCAAACAGTACACCAAACTAATCACAATGCTTCCTATGTGCCCCTATGTGCTCCAAAGTGTCCATTCTATCTAGGTTGCGTCCTATGGTCAACTAGTGGCTTTGATACCAATTTGTGACACCCGGCTCTAAAAAATGAACCAAGTGCAGTATTGTGTTCCCAGAATGTTTAACACACACACACATGTGATTCACAAATGATAAACAGATAATTACGACATCTCAAATTAATAAATAAGTACTTTTATTAAAATATTCAAGTAATCCTCATATTATAACTCTAATGATCATTATATGAACTAAGCAAACTGAGCATAAAGTGTAGCGGGGCTCCAAGCAACACCACACGCAAGTCGACGGCAGCACACAGCCTAGTACTCCACATTATCATCATGATACTCTCAGACAACACCTGCAACTTTTGGCGGGGGAATTGCAAGGGTGAGTACATATCGTACTCAGCAAGTGTGGGAAAGTATGACATGTAGCTTAAACAAGACATGATAATAAACAATGGCTAATTGCTGAGAAGTACATTTAAGACTTGTAGAAAGCAGTATACTCTGTCTATGTGAAGTAATCCCAGCATATCCCACATGATTATCATGATACAAATCCATATTCAATACCAATTACCATTATTTCAGGTTTTGACCATCACCATAATCCATATCCATAACCATACCAATACCAATACCATAATTATCCCAAAACCATCCCAAATCCTAAGTTTCCCTCTAATCATGTAGGTCATCCAGGTGCTCTTAACCGGGAGCACGACTATCATGATAGTTTTTAACACTCTGCAGAGGTTGTACCGCTTTGCCCACAAGTTCGTGATTTCGTCACCTATCGACGACTAACGAAACCTCCCTTATGACAATTACACTACCTTAGGTGTCTGGCCTAGAGATCACAATAGCCTTTACAAAGGGACCACCAGCATATTCAGACCCATTAAGATTTCACCGGTGGCGATGCCTCCAACTGAGCACATCCTAAACCAAGGGCCCCCGCTTGTGCCGTTTGGATACCAGGGCAGTCCCGCCAACATTTGCAAACCCAACCGACTCCCATTCCACGCTCCACCAAATGATCTAAATTGATGTTGGTAATACTCCTAATTAATTGGCTAAGCCGCACCAATACTTGGACTTGTGGTGGCATTATTGTCCTTGCCTATTCTCCCGTGAACCGGTCCTTAGATCCAAGGCAAGCAAACCACCATAACATCCAAGACAATCCACAAACCTTGCTCGCTTAGATCTCCCAAGTCCCATATTACCAATTAACTATATTCACCACTTTCTCATCATCCATTAGTTCATAATTAAGTCATTTGGTTGTTTTCCCAATCCAATTAATTAGAGCAAAGCAAAAAGGTAAAATACCCTTCCCGACTCGCTACAATATATCCCACGCGACAGGGATGGTCAAACAAGACTAGTAAACACCTATCATGGGTTTCCCATCAATTTGACACAAGCATGCAGTTTCGCAAACAAGACATTCAAAAACAAGATGAAAATGATCAAGGACACTTGCCTTGCTCCCGATCTTGGTTAGGGTCAAAGACTTCGAAATTCTAGTACTGGAGGTCGTCGACAGCACCCTCTAGCGCAACTCCTTTTATTCCAAGCGACAAACATGCAAAACACACAATTCAATCAAATAATGCTCATATAGTACTCAATATGCCATGACATGCATGATTAATGCAATTATGAGGTAAAACTTGTTAATGAGTTGCTATTAATCTTTACTAACTAGTTACAAAGGTTTATAACAAGTGTGAACAGGTTTGGAATTGATTCGAGTCAATTTGGAATTAATTCAGCACAACTCTGATTCAAAGGCCGGACAAGTCTGATTTCTGGGGTCCGACTAGTCCACCCTGGATAGAATTGCAAATTAGGGTTTTCTTGGTCTACGAGAATTGGGATTGAATTAACGTTGAAAAGTGA
Source organism: Tuctoria greenei (assembly GCA_036927565.1). Lineage (NCBI taxonomy): Eukaryota > Viridiplantae > Streptophyta > Magnoliopsida > Poales > Poaceae > Tuctoria > Tuctoria greenei. The sequence continues at coordinate 54,657,316 of JAYESD010000004.1, forward strand.
AAGTAGAGGGTGTACCACATGTATAGAGATCCAAGGATTAAGAACTGGATGTGAGACACTTGGATCTTGATGATCTAGGGTTGATGATGAAGAGTTGAGGGTGAATTGGTGATGAAGAATGAAAACTCGATGAAGATCTTGATTGCTTGATCCTTCTTCGTGATCTCCTTTTTCTCCTTGCTGATGGATCCTCTCTTGATGGTGGCTCCAACAAACTAGGGTTTGGTGGCCTTTCAAAAGTGGCAAAGAGATGAGAAGTTGCGGTGTTGGGTTGTTTATATAGGGGTGGAGGTGGTAGGGTTTGATAGAATTTGAGTGTAAGGTGGTGGAGGCCGTGTAGGAGTTCCACATGGGCTTCATAGGGGTTGGGCACGATGTTCTTAGGCCCAATTAAGGTAAATACCTAAAAACAAGTCATGGCGGGAAAGATTGAATCCGAGTCGGGCACACCGGACAAGTTCGCTAGAGGGGGTGGACTAGTCCGATGTTGGACAGAGACGAAAATGGACAAGTCTGGTAGGAGATCTAGACAAGTTTGGTCTTATCCAGAGAGCAAAACGGACAAGTCCGGCATAGATCGGACAAGTATGGGAGTTTGACAACTTATTCGAAAATAGTACCCAAGATCGGACTAGTCCGCACTCAATCACGGACAAGTCCAGAATGGGACAGAGACTTAATCGGACTGGTCTGAAGCAAAAATGAACAAGTTCGAAGGGGCATCAGAAGGGGAAAGCAGACTAGTCCGGGGTACATACTGGACAAGTCCATACTTCTACAGACTTTTAAGTGTTGTTTTGCTTCTAATTCATTTTAAACTTATTCCGTTCTGTGTTGTTTAATGTTAAGCCTGTATTAAAATGTATGCAATGCATGATGGATGAAGATGAGGGTGTTATATGCGGGCTGTCATTTTTGTGTGAGCCATCTATAGAGAAAACATGAGAATATTAGAGGAAAGTGTAAATGCGAGTTCTAAAGTTGCAGCAGTCATAAAACGAGTTGAGAGAATGTGCAATAGCTCAAAATGATGGAAAAGGGGTAAAAATTGCAGGAGCAGCAAAATCATACATTTTTCCCACAATATATAGGTAGTGGAAGGCAAAATAGTGCAAAAACAGGTAAATTTTGAAAGGAAGGAAGTCCTCAGTGGTTCATGGGGTCCATTCTACCTAGGCTTGCGTCCTACGGTCAAATACGGCTCTGATACCAATTTGTGACACACGGTTTTGTGAATGAACCAAGTGTGACACATATGGGTGTCTAGGATGTTTAACACACATACACAAGTGCATTTCAAATGACATTCATATAATAACCACATCTCGAATAATAATAATAATAATAATAATAATAATAATAATAATACCTTATTGCAATACCCAAATAGTCTCAAATACAAGCTCTAATAACAATATTGCAGGGGAAAGCTAAACACTAATAGACTCCATCTCCATAGGCAGCTCGACGGTAAAACACGCACCTAGTACTCCTTATAGTCCTCTGCATACTCCACATTGTCGCCAATTTACTGTATTTGTCAGGGAATAACAAGGGTGAGCACATGTCATACTCAACAAGTGTGGGAAAGTATGACATGCAGCTTAAACAAGGATGATAATAAATGGCTAATTGCAGAAAAGTACATTGTAATTGCAAAAACTGGAAAATGCGACTTATGATTACTATGTGAGGTCAAATCCCATAATAACCCAAATACCAACAATACCATACCCAATTCCATTAATCCAACATACTTAACCATAATCATCCATAGTTATCCATAACCAACAATATCGAACTCTTCATAACCAAACTCAAGTCCTGACTCCAATTCTATATCCAATTCCAACCAGTGTTCAATACTCAGGTCCATAACTTTAATCATGTGATGGTTCAGGTCACTCATAACCAGGAGCACGTCCATCATGTTAGTTTTACACTTGCACAGGTTGTACCACTTTAACCACAAGTCTGTAATTTCATAACCTTTTGATGACTAAGGAATCTCAATAATGCCGTCTCACACTTCCGTTGGTGTGTGGACAAGAGATCACAAAATAGCCTTTAAAAAGTGATGACCAACATGTGCAGACCCACTGAGGTTTCATCGGAGGTGATGTCTCTAATTTAGCAGATCCATCGAAGGGCCCCCTCTTGTGCCATTTGGATCCCAGGGTAGTCCCGCCATCACTACAAACCCAATCGACTCCCATTCCTCGAGCCTTCCTTATGATCTGAATGATACTGGCAATACACTAATTAGTCAGCTAAGCTGCACCCATACTTGGCCATTTGGTGGCACTGTAATCTTGGGTGGTCGCTCCACGAAACAGATCTTAGATCTAAAGCAAGCAAACCCATTCCACATAACTTGCTTGCATAGATCCCTGGCTCCATGTTGGTAAAGGGTCATTATCATCCATTGACATAGTTCATATGTTCATTAGTTCATAATTGAGTCATTCGGTTATTTCCAATCCCAAGTCAGTAAAGCAAAGAAAAAATGTAAAATACCCTTGCCGACCTTGTACATTGTATCCCGGGCGACAAGGATGGGTATACAAGTCTAGTAAACACCTATTCATGGGTTTTCCATTAAATTGACATAAGCATATAGTTTTGCAAACAAAATATTTCAAAACAGGATCAAAATGTTCATGTGCACTTGCCTTGCTCCGTTGGCTAGTTCGGATCGAGATCTTCAAAGTTCTGGTGCTAAAGGTCCTTGAAAGCACCTTTTAGAGCGTTACCTTCTATCTACGTGACAAACATTCAAAATAAGCATTACAATCAATAAATGCTCATATAGTACTCAATATGTAATGATATGCATGAATGATGCAATTATGCGGTAATACATGTTATTAGGTTGCTATGAATGCTTACTAACTACTTACAATTGAGTCGAATCCAAGTGGTCGGGTTGGGTGGAATCCAAGTAGGAAGCGGCAGGGACAAGTAGGGGCCTTTATGGAGTCCCACCTGTGCTCCTTAGGGATGGTGCACGATGTTCTTTGGCCCAATCAAGGCAATTTCCCAATAACTCATCGTGGAGGAAAAATAGAATCTGAGTCGAAACCCTAAATACCAGACTAGTTCGTAGGAGGTCGGACAAATCCGTCTGGGGTACAAAGAGTTGATCGTACAAGTTCGGTGTCTGGGCGGACAAGTTCGGGGCTTGTACAAAAAGTTGATTCGGACTAAGTTTTGCGAATTAACGGACAACTCTGATGGGTTCCAGTAACCAACATCGGACTAGTCCATAAATGTAACGGACAAGTCCTTGGGACAATAGAAACGAAATTGGAATAGTCTGTAAGTTTTGGACAGGCCTGGACGACATCAGTGGCAAAACTGGAGTAGTCCGTACAGTGGGTCAGAAAAGTCCATTGCTCTAAAAGTAAAATGAATTAAGCAGGAGAAGACAGTTATACCAGACTAATCGGGGCTGTGTTTGGACAAGTCCGTAGCAAAACAGATTCTAATTGCTGTTTTTTCCTATAATTCATTTTAATCTCATTCATTTTTGTGTGGAATTATGTGAAACATGTATGGGAATAAATGCAATACATGATGTATGAAAATGAGGGTGTTATAGATAAGAATACAACTCCTAAGTTTTAGAGTAGTCCTAGAGGCTGCCAAGTAGAAGGATAGAGGAGGAGGCTTGGGCTTGTCAGGTCCCTCATACACTTGTACCCCTACAAAGGTTTGATATAAAATCAAGTAAACCTTTGTGAATTCATCTCAAGTTTGATTTCCAATTCAAAGTAGTTTGCACAAGTAATTACTTGTGCATTCATTACTTTAATTTATTAGAGGCTCTAGTTGTAGCTTTGTGTTCAAAACAACAAGAGTAGTGATTTAGAACATAAGCATGGTGCTTAGGTTAGAAATCAACAGTGAATATCTCGTAGACCCACAGATTGAAGAGGTAGGCAGTAGGTGCTGGTAGTCCTATCTGTCCTTTGTAATCCTCCACGTTCGGCTATGCCATAGGCCCTTGGCAGGAGTCGTCCTAGTGGTGCTAGTGGTAAACCCGTGCCCGAAGCAACCAGCTACCGCAAATCTCTTTGAATTAGAATCAATACATTGAATTCCACTATGTTCCTTGCCTACCAAACAACTTTGTGTCCTTGGGTGAATTAGATCATAACATTAGCACACACGTTCCTTGGATTCGATACCCGTGGGAATACTATTCAAGGGGAAATTCTACAAGACCGTTTTCGTGCACTTTCGGATTTTTATCTTTGACGTAGGGAACGTCAACAAAAGTAATTCTGGCACCATTGCTAGCGACAGTTACTGCTAATCTTCGAACCTTGTTCACCCTCCTATCTAACCTCTTATCTTACCTTTTGTTTTCTGACCACCACCACATATATAGAGCAGCCCACCATTCTTTCTTATTCTGCCCCAAAGGACAAGTTCTGTGAGCCACCGCCTTCGGCCGCACTATGACACCCGGTTCCGAAAACGAACCAAGTGCGACATATATGTGTGCCAAAGATATTCATCACACATACACGGACAAACCACAAAGATATACAAAAATTAACACAGCACAAACTAATAAATAAGTACTTTTATTACAATATTCAAATAATTCTCGAAATAAAAACTCTAATGATCAATACTATTAATACTACTATTGCAGCGGAAATAATCTAAACTAAGCAAACTAAGCAAATGGGATAGTGCGGCTTCAAGCATGACCATAGGTGAGTCGACAGCAGCACACAACCTAGTACTCTGCATTATCCTCGGGGTACACCACAAACATCTCCTGAATCTGTTAGTGGGGGAAATTGCAAGGGTGAGCACATGTTGCACTTGACAAGTGGGAAAATAATGATACGTAGCTTAAAACAAGGAATGATAATAAGTAATGGCCATTTTCTGAAAAGTACATTAAAAACATATAAAAAGCATCCTACAATGTCTATGTGATCTAATCCCATCATATCCCAAATAATTATCATATTAATGAATCCATCATCATCTTTTACCAACATATCGCATTCATTAATAATTATCCATCCGTATACCAATTTCTCACTTTCATCAATAATCATGTCCATTTATCACAACCCAAACCATGACCATAACCAATACCAAACCATCCGGATTCCCAAATACCACTCCAATCATGGGAGTTGTCCAGGTGCTCATAACCGGGAGAACGGCTATCATGATAGTTTTTATCACTCGGCAGAGGTTGTATCACTTTACCCATAAGTTCATGATTTCATCACCCGTCGTTAACTAAAAAAACTTCCATTATGCCAAATACACTACCATAGGTGTATGGCCAAGAGATCACAAAATAGCATTTACAATGGGACTACCAGCATATCCAGACCCACTAAGGTTTCACCGCTGGTGATGCCTCCAACTAAGCACATCCAACCAAGGGACCCCTCTTGTGCCATTTGGATCCCAGGGCTGTCCCACCACTATGCAAACCCAACCGACTCCCACTCCTCGCTCCCCCTAATGATCTGAACAACATTGGCAATACACCTAATTAATCAGCTAAGCCACACCCATACTTGGCCTTATTGTGGCATTGTTGTCCTAGCGTGTTCTTGCATGAACTGGTCCTTAGATCCAAGGCAAGCAAAATAACAATATCTTCCAACCCAATCCACAAACCATGCTTACTTAGATTTCCCAACTCCCATGTTACCATTTAATCATGTTCACAAATTCTCATCATCCAAAAGTTCATTAATTCATATTTAAGCCATTTGGTTGTTTTCCCATACCAATTATTTAGAGCAAAGGAAAAAGGTAAAAATATCCTTCCCAAATTTCTACAATATATTCCAAGCGACAACGATAGTCAAACGAGACTAGTAAACCCCTATCATGGGTTTCCCATCGATTTGACAAAAGCGTGCAATTTTGCAAACAAAACATTTCAAAATAGGATCAAAATGATCAAGGACACTTGCCTTGCTCTTGAGATTGGTTAGGATCAAAAGCTTCAAAGTTCTGGTGCTGGAGGTCCCCGAAAGCACCCTTTGGAGCGATATCTTCTATTCCGTGCAACAAACATACAAAACAACATTACAATCAATAAATGCTCATATATTACTCAATATGTTATGACATGCATGATTGGCGCAATTATGTTGTAATGCATGTTATTAGGTTGATATTATTGCTTAGTATCTAGTTACAATTAAGTTTTACACATTAGAGCAAGTTCCAAGTTATTTTGGAGATTATTGGAAAAGTTCCAAGAATTTCCAGAACAGTCCGCACCATGGGCCAGACATGTCCCGTAACACCATCATTTTCATGCATCATGCCCTATATACATTCATATACATGTTTAACATTAATCCACATAAAGAGCAATAAGTTTAAAATTTATTTGGAACAAAATCGCACTTAAAAATTCTGGAAAGTGCGTACTAGTCCAATTTTTGTGCGGACTAGTCCGATTTCTCTCTGACCTCGATCGGACTTGTCCGTTTTTGCTGCGAACTAGTCTGTTTTTGCCTCTGGACACTTTTCGGACTTGTCTGGTCCTATGCGGACTAGTCTGGTGTTCCAAGAATCCTTGAAAATTTGCTAAGTCCCTAGACTTGTCCGGACTAGTCCGGTGTTCCAGCGGACTTGCCGTTTTCCTCTCTGACTAAAGTCGTACTTGTCCGATTTTTTGCCAGAGTTATCTGGTTTCACTCTGGACAACTTCGGACCAGTCCGGTCCTTTATGGACTTGTCCGATAAATCGCGACTCCGAATTGATCTTTTGTTTTATGACTTGTTTCTTTGGTTTCACGTTATGTGGGCCTAGGGACGTCGTGCCTAACTCATTTAGAGCCCAGGTTTGACTCTAAACCGGCCCCTACTCATCTCAAACTCAAAATCCATCTAACCCTAGCCTCCACCTCTATATAAACAACCCCACCCCTTGGCTTGACATCTATTTGCCACTTTTCCACCCCACCCAAACCCTAGTTCGTGGAGAGCCACCATCAAGGAGGGGGAAGGAGATCCCAAGCAAGAAGAAGAGGAGGAGAAAACAAAAGAGGATCAAGATCTCCATCAACTTCGAGTTCTTCATCAACAAACCACCATCAAGTTCTTCATCAACCCTATATCATCAAGATCCAAGTGTTGCCTCCATGATTCTTGATTTATTGGAGTTCTAAACACCTGGCATACCTTATATTTCCTTTTCCTTACATGAATTCGACTCCTCATCTCCAAATTCATGTCGATCTAGAAAACCCTAATCTGCTGATCTCGCAAATTGCGGACTTGTCCGGTCCCTAGCGGACTAGTCCGATTTTCCTGGTTAATTTCTGCTGAATTGATTCTAAAATTGGATCGAATCTATTCCAAACCTGTATAAACTTGTTAAAGACTATTAGAACTACTTAGTGATCATTAAAATCAACTCATTAATAAGTTCCACCTTGCATTTGCATTAATCATGCATGTCATGTCATATTGAGTAATACTTGTGCACTCTTTGATTGTATTCTTGTCTTGTATGTTTATTGGGTAGATAAAACGGATTTGCGCTAGAGAGTGCCGCGGAGGATCTCCAGCACCAAGAGTTTGAAGGCTTTGATCCTAATCAACCGCAAGAGCAAGGCAAGTGTCATTGAAGCATATTGATCTTGTTTTAATATAAATGTTTTGAATGCAAACTGCATGCTTGTGTCAATTTGATGGGAAATCCTATGATAGGAAGTTTACTAGCATTGTTTGGCCACCCTTGTCACCTGGAATTTATAGTGGAGAGTCGGGATGGGCTTTTTACCTTTTGCTTCGCTTAAATAATTGAGATGGGAAAACAATACTACACATTAATGATGCATTTATAAGACTATGATTAACATGGACTGGTTAATGTAATATGATAATGGGTGATCTAAGTAAGTCTAGTATGCGGATGGGTTGGATGTTATGGTGGGTTGCTTGCTTTAGATATAAGGACCGGTTCATGCGAGAATAAGCCAGGACTACAGTGCCACCACGAGGCCGAGTATGGGTGCGGCATAGCTGATTAATTAGGGCTTTTATAGTGCTATTTGGACCATTGTGGAAGCTCGGGAAACGGGTAGTCGGATTGGGTTTGTTGATGATTGGTGGGACTACCCTGGGATCCGATTGGCTCAATAGGGGACCCTTGGTTGAAGGTGCGCTCAGTTGGAGCCATCACCACCGGTGAAACCTCAGTGGGATTTAAATAGGCTAGTAATCCCTTTGTAAAGGCTATTTTGTGATCTCTTGGCCATACACCAGAGGAAGTGTAACTAGCGTGAGAGAGGTTCTTTAGTTGCCGACGGGTGATGAAATCACAAACACGTGGGTAAAGCGGTACGAACTTTGCAGAGTCTAATAAAAATATCATGATAGTCGTGCTCCCGGTTATGGGCACCTAGAAAACTTCCACAATTAGAGGGAACATGGTATTGGGATGGTTTTTGGGACGGTTATGGTTTGGTAATGGTTATGGCTGGTTATGAGTTAAGTTTTGATATTGATTATGGTTATTGGAAATGGTGAAATCTGGAATATGGATGATGACAATGAATATGGATTGGTATCATGATGAGTACTATGATGATTACATGGTTAATGATGGGGTTATTTCACATACATATATTACATTGCTTTCCAAATGTTTTTAATATACTTTTCAGCATTTATACATTATTATTGTCGTCATTTGTATTAACTACATGTCATACTTTACACACTTGCTGAGTACGACATGTACTCACCCTTGCAACCTTCCCCCCCCCCCCCCAACAGTTGCAGGTCAGGTTCGGGAGTTTAATGATGATAATGCAGAGTTCTAGATCGTGTCTACCATCAGCTTTGCCCGTGGAGTGTTGAAGCTACGCTATACCCTTTTGCTTAGTTTGCTCAGTTTAGTTTATTTCCGCTACAATAGTTGAACTTGTCATTAATATTCATTAGAACTTGTATTCGAGGATAATATGGTTTGTGTAATAAAATTTGGTTAATTAATATTGTTATGTGATAATTTTCTGTATACTCTTTTGTGAATGTACTCGTGTATGTGTGTTGAACATCCTGGGCATACATATGCGTTCGCTTGGTTTATTTTTGGAACCGGGTGTCAAAAATTGGTATCAAAGCCACAAGTTGACCGTAGGATGCAGCCTAAATAGAATGGACACTTTAGAGCACATAGGAGCACTCAAGAATCGATGTGCTTTTGCTTGGTGTGCCATTTTCTATATATATATTGTTTGCTTGTGTGCATAATAGAGGATTTTGGGGATGATTTAGCATTGCCAAGTCCACCTAGGCTAGTTAGTTGTTTAGTTTCATATCCCTTGATGCATATAGTTGGGGACAGTTTTCTAATTCTTACCTATTGCTTTTCTTCAGATGGTGAGGACTCGCAACCAGGGGTGATGGCAATGATGAAGAGGAGAACCATGGAGTACCACAGAACAACAATGGACAAGGACCTCCTCATGGAGCTATGAGTATCGAGTAGCTTTTGGCAATGCAAAACCAGCTCATGCAGACCATGATACAAACAATGGGACAGATGCAGGCATTTTGCAATATCAACAATCAGCCACACATACCTCCACCACCAACCCCACCGCCTCATAACCGGTTGAGAGATTTTATGAGGACTAGGCCGCCAACCTTTGCTCAAGCCACTGACCCTATGGATGCGGATGATTGGCTGAAGTCCGTGGAGAACAAGCTATTGTCCAATGCGGTGACTGGGAGAAAGTGCTATTCGCTTCTCATCAACTAGTTGGTGCAGTTGCGGATTGGTGGGATTCATTATGCAATGCTCATGAGAATCAAGAGAGAATTACTTGGGCCGAATTCAAGGAGAGTTTCCGTTCTCATTATGTGCCGGAGGGAGTGATGATCTTGAAGAGGCAAGAATTTGAGAACTTGAGCCAAGGAAGATCGAGTGTGGGTGAATATCTCAACAAATTCACTCAACTTTCATGGTATGCCCCTGATGATGTCAGTCGGGACAGTCGGAAGCAATACTTCTTCATGAGAGGCTTGAACAATGACATCCAAGTGCAATTGCTCAATTGTGACTATGCCAACTTCCAGAAGCTTGTGAACAAAGCAATTGTGGTTGAGAACAAGGTTCGTGAGATAAAGCAAGACAGTAAGAGGAAGGCGCCATATCAAGGACAGCAACAAGAAGTAATGTGCGCCCTCGCTTTGCACCACCCAATGCGCCATATTACAGCTCTTCTGCTCCTGTACAACGCCCTGGATTTGCATTGTGCCCAACTCAGTTTGTGCAGTAGCACCCTGTCATGCAAGCACCTAGGCCTCCGATGCCTTATGCACCCCGTGCTAATTTCCCTGGTGCCAATGCACAAAATCAAGCCTGTCCAAATTCTAGTGGAGTTAAGAAGTGCTATACTTGTGGAGAAGCTAGACACTTTGCGCATCAATGTCCTAAGTTAGGCCTTGGTCAAGGAAGCAATGCGCCGAGGCAAAACCCAAGACCCAATGGAGGACAGCCACAAGGGAGTTGTGGACAGCAGAATTCCGCTCGTGGCAATGTGAACCATGTCTCTACAGAGGATGCTCAACAAACGGATGATGTGGTCATTGGTATGTTTGTCGCCAACTCCAACCCCGCGACTATGTTATTTGATTCTGGAGCATCGCACTCATTCACTACATTGAAGTATGTTGCCAAGTATAGTTTGCCTATCTCTCATATGAAGTTTACTGTATTGTTTATGTCTCCTGGAGGAGAGATGAGGACAAATATAGTATGTCCAAAAGTAAGCCGTAGAACAAGGGGGTAGACTTCTCTGCAAATTCATTGTCTTGGATTCTCAAGTATTGGACATCATACTTGGTATGGACTGGTTGAGGAAGCACAATGGAGTTATTGATTGTGCCACGAACACGGTAAAGTTGACCAATGAAGAAGGGATCACCATAGAATTTGAAGCATATCAAACCGCACCGAAGCGATTGGAGCTGAATCATATGGACGGTGCCACAATTGAGGAGATTCCGGTGGTGTGTGAATTTTTGGATGTTTTTCCGGACGAGTTGCCAGGTATGCCACCTGATCGAGACATTGAGTTTGTTCTTGATTTAATACATGGAACTGCACCAATAGCTAAGAGGCCGTATAGGATGCCTCCTATGGAATTAGCGGAGCTCAAGAAGCAAATTCAAGAGCAACTAGAGAAGGGTTTAATTTGGCCAAGCTCTTCACCTTGAGGAGCGCCCTTCTATTTGTGGACAAGAAGGATGGATCCCAAATGATGTGCGTAGATTACCGAGCTCTCAATGAGGTATCAATCAAGAACAAGTACACCTTGCCATGCATAGAAGACTTGTTTGACCAGATGAAGGGTGCTTGTGTCTTCTCTAAGATTGATTTGAGGTCGGGATACTTTCAAATGAAGATTAGACCATCGGACATACCCAAGACAACTTTTAGGACACGGTATGGATCTTATGAGTACACCGTGATGTCTTTTGGATTGACAAATGCGCCTGCCTACTTTATGTACCTCATGAATAAGGTCTTCATGGAGTACTTGGATAAGTTCGTTGTGGTGTTCATTGATGACATCATGATCTACTCGACGGATGAGATGGAACATTAGGAACACATGAGGCTTACGCTGCAGAAATTAAGGGAGCATCAATTGTATGCCAAGTTCAATAAGTGTCAGTTTTGGTTGAGAGAAGTATCATTTTTGGGTCATATCGTTTCAGGGGAAGGAGTTTTGGTTGATCTAGGAAAAGTGAGGGACATGTTAAAATTGGAGCCCCCGTAAAATGTAAAGGAGATCAATAGTTTTCTTGGGATGGCTGGATATTACCGCGGATTCATCAAGGACTTTTCCAAGATACCAAAGCCTATGACGGAGTTGCTAATGCAGGGGAAGGCATTCCAATGGACTGAAGCTTATCAAAACAGTTTTGAGGAGTTGAAGAAGAGGTTAACAACGGCCCATGTTTTTGTTTTGCCAGATGTAAGCAAGAGTTTTGACATATATTGCAACGCATCGAGACAAGGACTTGGATGTGTATTGATGCAAGAAGGACAAGTGGTCGCCTATGCGTCAAGACAATTGAAGAAATATGAGCAGAATTACCCAACACATGATTTAGAACTTGCAGCCGTGGTACATGCGTTGAAGATTTGGAGACACTATATCCTTTGACATAGGTGTGAAATTTACACAGATCACAAGAGTCTTAAGTATATTTTCACGCAAACAGATCTGAATTTGAGGCAACGGAGATGGTTGGATCTCATCAAAGATTATGATTTGGGGATCAACTATCACCCGGGAAAAGCCAATTTAGTGGCCGATGCTTTGAGTAGAAAGGGAGTAAGTCACCAACTCACGGTTCAAGAATTACCATCCAAGTTATGCAAGGAGTTCGAACGGTTGAACCTCAGGTTTGTAAATGAGACAGAGATGATGGAGTTAAACCCCACCTTAGAGCTTGAAATTTGGGAAGGCCAAACTAAGGATGAGGAAATTCAAGAAATCAAGGAAAGGACCCAAAGGGGGAGAAAATTCAGATTTGATGATGATGAACATGGTACTCTATGGCTTGGTAAGAGGATTGTCGTTCCTAATGTGAAGCGTATTCGAGAGACAATATTAAAAGAGGCACATGACTCACCTTACTCAATTCACCCTGGTTGTACAAAGATGTACAAAGACTTGAAGACTTGCTATTGGTGGGATAGCATGAAAAAGGACATTGCCGAATATATAGCATTGTGTGATGTGTGTCAACGAGTCAAGGTGGAACATCAAAGGCCAGCTGGATTATTGCAACCATTGAAGATCCTGGAATGGGAAGGGGAAGAAATTGGAATGGACTTCATAGTTGGGTTACTACGTACGCAGTCCGGTTACGACTCAATTTGGGTAATTGTGAATTGATTGACCAAGTCAGCTCATTTCATTCCTGTCAAGACCAAGTATATAGCTGCACAATTGGCTGAAATATTCATGGAGCATATTGTGTGTCGACATGGAGTCCCTAAGAAGATAGTCTCGGATAGAGGTTCTCAATTTACCTCTAGATTTTGGCAGAAATTCCATGAAGCATTGGGAACAAGGTTAAATTTTAGTTCAGCATACCACCCTCAAACGGATGGACAAACTGAGAGGACCAATCAAATTATGGAGGACATGTTAAGAGCTTGTTCTTTAAAGCATGGGAAAAGTTGGCACAAGAGCTTGCCATATTCAGAATTTTCATATAACAATAGTTACCAAGAAAGCTTGAAAATGTCACCATATGAAGTGCTCTATGGGAGGAAGTGTAGGACAACTTTATTCTGGAATGAGGCAGGAGAAGCTCAAGTGTTTGGTCCGGATGTGTTGCAAGAAGCCGAAAAGCAAGTCCAAATAATTTGTGAAAACTTGAGGGCTGCCCAATCAAGACAAAAGGGCTATGCAGACAATAGGATAAGGAAATTAGGCTTGGAAGTGGGAGACTTCATTTACATCAAGGTGTCACCAATGAGAGGTCATAAGAGATTTAACATAGGAGGCAAGCTAGCACCTCGCTATATTGGGCCAATCAAGATTTTGGACAAAAGAGGAGATGTAGTGTATAAGTTGGAGATGCCAGCTCATCTTTCAGATGTCCATGATGTTTTTCATGTTTCCCAGCTCAAGAAGTGCTTGAGAGTACCAGAAGAACAAGTGCCAATAGAAGGATTGGAATTAGGGGCAGATTTGACTTATGCCGAACAACCGGTCAAAATCTTGGAAACCAAGGATAGGGTCACAAGGAACAAGGTTATTAGATGGTGTAAAGTTCAATGGAAGCACCACACAGAAAAAAAAGCAACATGGGAATTGGAGGATGATCTCAATAATGAATTTCCCTATCTCTTCTCTTCCGCGTCGGATCTTGAGGGCAAGATTAATTTTAAGATGGGTAGGTTTGTAACACCCTCATTTTAATGCATCATGCCCTACATACATTCATATACATGTTTAACTTTAATCCACATAAAGAGGAATAAGTTTAAAATTGATTTGGAACACAACCACACTTAAAAATTCTGGAAAGTGCGGACTAATTCGATTTTGGTGCGGACTAGTCCGATTTCTCTCTGACCTCGATCGGACTTGTCGGTTTTTGCAGTGGTGGTCTGTTTTTACCTCTGGACACTTTCAGACTTGTCTGGTCCTATGTAGACTAGTCCGATGTTCCAAGAATCCTTGAAAATTTGCTACATCCCTAGACTTGTCCGGACTAGTCCAGTGTTCTAGCGGACTTGTCTGTTTTCCACTATGACTAAAGTCGGACTTGTTCGATTTTTGGCCAGAGTTGTCTGATTTCTCTCCGGACAACTTCGGACTAGTTCGGTCCTTTTCAGACATGTCCGATAAATCGCAACTCCGAATTTGATCTTTTGTTTTACGACTTGTTTCTTGGGTTTCACGTTATGTGAGCCTAGGGACGTCGTGCCTAACTCTTTTAGAGCCCATGTGGGACTCTAAACCGGCCTCTACTCATCTCAAACTCGAAATCCATCTAACCCTATCCTTCACCTCTATATAAACAACCCCACGCCTTAGCTTTACATCTATTTGCCACTTTTCCACCCCACCCAAACCCTAGTTCGTGGAGAGCCACCATCAAGGAGTGGGAAGAAGATCCCAAGCAAGAAGAAGAGGAGGAGAAAATGAAGAGTATCAAGATCTCCATCAACTTCAAGTTCTTCATCGACAATCCACCATCAAGTTCTTCATCAACCCTGGATCATCAAGATCCAAGTGTTGCCTCCAAGATCCTTGATTTATTGCAGTTCTAAACACCCAATATACGTTCTATTTCCTTTTCATTACGTGAATTCGACCCCTAATCTCCAAATTCACGTTGATCTAGAAAACCCTAATCTTGCAAAGTGCAGACTTGTCCGGTCCCTAGTGGACTAGTCTGATTTTCCTAGATAATTTATGTTGAATTAATTCTAAAATTGGATTGAATCAATTCCAAACCTGTATAAACTTGTTAAAGTCTATTACAAATAGTTAGTGGTCATTAAAAGTAACTCATTAATAAGTTCCACCTTGCATTTTCATTAATCATGCCTGTCATGTCATATTGAGTAATACTTGTACACTCTTTGCTTGTATTCTTCTCTTGTATGTTTATTCGGCAGATTAGGCGGATTTGTGCTAGATAAGGCCGCGGAGAATCTCCTGCATCAAGAGTTTGAAGGCTTTGGTCCTAATCAACCGCAAGAGCAAGGCAAGTGTCCTTGAAGCATATTGATCCTGTTTTAAAATGAATGTTTTGTTTGCAAACTGGATGCTTGTGTCAATTTGATGGGAAATCCTATGATAGGAAGTTTACTAGCGTTGTTTGACCACCCTTGTCACCTAGAATTTATGGTAGAGAGCTGGGATGGGCTTTTTACCTTTTGCTTCGCTTATTTAATTGGAATGGGAAAACAATTACACATTAATTATGCATTTATAAGATGATGATTAACATGGACTGGTTAATGTAACATGATAATGGGTGATCTAAGCAAGCCTGGTATGCGGATGGTTGGATGTTATGGTGGGTTACTTGATTTAGATCTAAGGACCGGTTCATGCGAGAATAAGCCAGGACTGCAGTGCCACCACGAGGCCAAGTATGGGTGCGGCGTAGCTGATTAATTAGGTCTTTGCTAGTGCTATTTGGACCATTATGGATGCTCGGGGAAGGGGTAGTCAGATTGGGTTTGTTGATGATTGGTGGGACTACCCTGGGACCTAAATGGCTCAAGAGGGGGCCCTTGGTTGATGGTGCGCTAAGTTGGAGGCATCGCCACTGGTGAAACCTCAGTGGGGTCTAAATAGGCAAGTAATCCCTTTGTAAAGGCTATTTTGTAATCTCTTGGCCATACACCAAAGGAAGTGTAATTGGCATGAGAGAGGTTCTTTAGTCGCTGACGGGTGATGAAATCACAAACACGTGGGTAAAGCGGTACGAACTCTGCAGAGTCTAATAAAGCTATCATGATAGTCGTGCTCCCGGTTATGAGCACCTGGACA
Source organism: Tuctoria greenei (assembly GCA_036927565.1). Lineage (NCBI taxonomy): Eukaryota > Viridiplantae > Streptophyta > Magnoliopsida > Poales > Poaceae > Tuctoria > Tuctoria greenei. The sequence goes on from JAYESD010000004.1 coordinate 54,673,374, forward strand.
ACTTCCATGATTAGAGGGAACTTGTAATTTGGATGGTTTTTGGGACGGTTATGATTTGGTAATGGTTATGGCCGGTTATGAGTTAAATTTCTGATATAGATTGTGGTTATTGGAAATGGTGAAATCTAGAATATGGATGATGATAATGAATATGGACTGGTATCATGATGAGTACTATGATGATTACATGGTTTATGATGGGATTATTTCACATACATATATTATATTGCTTTTCAAATGTTTTTAATGTACTTTTCAGCACTTAGCCATTATTATTGTTGTCATTTGTATCAGCTACATGTCATACTTTCCACACTTTCTGAGTACAACATGTACTCACCCTCGCAATCCCCCCAATAGTTGTAGTTCAGGATTGGGAGTTTACCGATGATAATGCGGAGTTCTAGGTCGTGTCTACTATCAGCTTTGCCTGTGGAGTGTTGGAGCTACGCTATACCATTTTGCTTAGTTTGCTCAGTTTAGTTTATTTCCACTTCAATAGTTTAACTTGTCATTAATATTCATTAGAACTTGTATTCGAGGATAATATGGTTTGTGTAATAAAATTTGGTTAATTAATCTTGTTTTGTGGTAATTTTCTGTATACTCTTTTGTGAATGCACTCGTGTATGTGTGTTGAACATCCTGGGCACACATATGCGTTCACTTGGTTTATTTTCGGAACCGGGTGTCACATGTCCGCTCTGGAACAGAAGGGAAATCGGACTAGTCCGCATTGACCTGGACAAGTCCGTTATGGCTAGGGTTTTGTGAAATTTTAACTAGAGTACAATTTGAGTTAATATAGAACCATAATTTAAGGAGAAAAGATTGATATAAGATATTTACAGTGAATCCTAGGGTTCAAAGGTCGAGGATTCGATGGAACTCAATAGTCTTGATGTCTAGATCCAAAGAAGATGAAGAATTGGTGGAGGAAAATGTTGACGATAAAATGTTGATGCAGATCGCAGTAGCGATGATGATCTCTCTTGATCCTTCTCCTTCCTCCTTCCTCCTCCTTCTTCTCCCTACAGTGGAGCTTCTTGATGGCAGCTCCCCTGAACTAGGGTTAAGGGTTTCTCCTGATGTGGAAAAGAGATGAAAGGGTGGGTAGTTGGGTGTTTATATACGGTGGAGGTGGTAGGATTTTAGTGGAACTTGAGTAGATGGTGGTGGCGGCCTTGGTGGAGTCCCACCTGGGTCCATAGGGGTTGGGCACGACGTCCTTGGGCCCAATTATAGTAATTACCATTCAACTTGCAGTGGGTGTAACAGAATCAGAGTCGGGCACATCGGACTAGTCCATAAAGAGGTCGGACAAGTCCGATATGGAAGAGAAGGTTGAACGTAAAAATTCAGTGGAGGTCCAGACATGTCCTATCTGGATCAGAAAGCAAAACCAACAAGTCCGGTATGGGGACGGACAAAATCGGACGCTTGCCCAGTTTTTAAAAATAGGACCAAGTTGAGGATTCACCGGACAACTCAAAAATTTTCCAGTAACAAAGATCAGACTAGTCCGTACATGATAACGAACAAGTCCATAGACCAACAGAAACGTCTTTCGGACTAATCCATAGCACGTGGCGGACAAATCCAGAAAACAACTGAGAGTACACCGGACTAGTCCGGGGTCCAATTCGGACAAGTCCGCACTGATACAGGTTTCTAATTGTTGTTTTGGTCCTAATTCATTTTAAACTTTTTCCTTTTGTGTTGCTTGATGTTAAACATGTATAAAAATGTATGCAATGAATGATGGATGAAAATGAGGGTGTTACAAACCTACCACCCTTAAAATGAACTTGCCCTCGAGATTCGATGTAGAAGGGAAGAGATAGGGAAATTCTCTCTTGAGGTCATCTTCCAGCTCCCAAGTTGCTTCAAATTCTGCTTGATGCTTCCATTGTACTTTGCACCATCGAATCACCTTGTTCCTCGTTATTCTCTACTTGGTTTACAAAATCTTCACAGGTTGCTCAACATAAGTCAAATCTGCCTCTAGTTCCAATTCTTCCATTGGCACTTGTTCTTCCACTACTCTTAAGCACTTATTGAGATGAGAAACATGGAACACGTCATGAACATCAGAAAGATGGGCTGGCATCTCCGCCACTTCTCCCCGTTTGCCCAAAATCTTGAATGGTCCAATATAGTCAGGTACCAACTTGCCTCCAATGTTAAACCGCTTATGACCTCGCATAGGCGATACTTTGAGATATACAAAGTCTCCCACTTCAAAGGCTATGTTTCTTCACCTATTATTCGCATAGCCCTTTTTTCTTGATTGGGCATCCCTTAAATTCTCGTGGATTGTTTGAACTTGCTTTTCAGCTTCTTGCAACAAATCAGGTTCAAATACTTGGTTCTCTCCTGTCTCATTCCAAAACAAGGGTGTCCTACACTTCCTCCCGTATAGTGCTTCATAGGGCGACATTCTCAAGCTGGCTTGGTAGCTATAGTTGTATGATAATTCAGCGTATGGCAAGCTCTTGTCCCAGCTGTGTCCATGCTTCAAGGCACAAGCTCTCAACATGTCTTCTAATATTTGGTTGGTCCTCTCAATTTGCCCATCAGTTTGCGGGTGATATGCTGAGCTGAAATTTAACCTGGTACCAATAGCTTCATGCAGTTTCTCCCAGAACCTAGAGGTGAATTGAGAACCTCGGTCAGACACTATTTTCTTAGTGTACTCCACGTCGGTAGACAATTTTCTCCATTTACAAATAATTGGTCTTGATAGGAATAAAATGGACAGATTTTGTCAACTGATCTACAATAATCCATATGGAGTCATAATCGAACTGGGTATGCAGTCATCCAACTATGAAGTCCATACCGATCTCTTCCCACTTCCACTCCGGAATCTTTAGTGACTGCAATAATTCAGATGGCCTTTGATGTTTCGCCTTCACTCGCTGGCACACATCACATAATGCAACATAATCAGCTATGTCCCTTTTCACGCCATCCCACCAATAACATGTCTTCAAGTCCTTGTACATCTTTGTACACCCGGGATGGATGGAGTAAGGCGAGTCATGTGCCTCCTTTAATATCGTCTCACAAATATGCTCCACATTAAGCACAACAATCCTCTTTCCAAGCCATAGAGTTCCATGGTCATCCTCTTCAAATCTAAATTCTCTCACTTCTTTGGTCATTTTCTTGATTTACTGGATTTCCTCATCCTTTGTTTGCCCTTCTTGGATTTCCTGCTCTAGCGTCAAATTTACTCAATCACTTCCATCTCATTTACAAATCCGAGGTTCAACCATTCAAACTCCATACATGGTTTTGGTGGCAACTCTCAAACCGTGAGTTGGTGGCTTACTCCTTTCCGACTCAAAGCATCGGCCACTATATTGGCTTTTCATGGGTGGTAGTTGATTCCCACATCATAATCCTTAATGAGTTCTAGCCATCTTCGTTGCCTCAAATTTAGGTCCGTTTGTGTGAAAATGTACTTGAGACTCTTGTGATCCGTGTAAATCTCACACCTATGAACAAGAATGTAATGTCTCCATATCTTCAAGGCATGCACTATGACGGCAAGTTCAAGATCATGCGTAGGATAATTCTGGTAATTTTTCTTCAATTTCTTCGATGCATAGGCTACCACTTGAACTTCTTGCATAAGCACACATCCAAGTCCTTTTCTTGATGCGTTGCTTAGATATTAAAACTTTTGCTCACATCTGGCAATACCAACATACGTGTTGTTGCTAACCTCTTCTTTAACTCCTCAAAGCTGTTTTGTCAAGCTTGAGTCCATTGGAATGTTTTTCCCTTCATTAATAATTAAATCATGGGCTTAGCTATTTTGGAGAAATCCTTGATAAACTGACGGTAATATCCAGCCATTCCAAGAAAGCTCCTAATTTCCTTCACATTTTGTGGCGGTTACCACTTCAACACATCTCTCTCTTTTCTCGTGTCAACTGATACTCCTCCTCTAGAGATGATATGACCCATAAATGACACGTCCCTTAACCAAAATTGGCCCTTGCTGAATTTGGCATACAACTAGTGTTGCCTCAATTTATGCAATGTGAGCCTCAAGTGCTCTTCATGCTCCTCCTCACTTCTCGAGTAGATCATGATGTCATCAATGAACACCATGACGAACTTATCCAAGTACTCCATGAAGACCATATTCATGATGTACATAAAGTATGCAGGTGCATTTGTCAATCCAAAGGACCTGATGGTATACTCATAGGATCCATACCGTGTCCAAAAATCCATTTTGGGTATATCTGATGGTCTAATCTTCATTTGGAAATGATCTGACCTCAAGTAAATCTTGAAAAAACACAGATGCCCTTCATTTGATCAAACAAATCCTCTGTACAGGGCAACTTGTACTTGTTCTTATTCATCACCTCATCGAGAGCCTGATAATCCACACACATCCTTTTGGATCCTTCCTTTTGATCCACGAAAATATTTGGTGCTCCCCAAGGTGAAGAGCCTGGGTGGATCAAACCCTTCTCTAGCTCCTCTATATGGCCTCTTAGCTATAGGTGCAGTTCTAGGTATTAATTCGATAACGAACTCTGTGTCATGATCAGGTGGCATACCTGGCAACTCTTCGGGAAACACATCCGAAAAATCGCACACCTCCAGAATCTCCTCAATTGCTGCACCGACCATTTGATCTAGCTCCACCTGCCTTGGTGTGTGTTGAGATGGTTCAAATTCTATGCTGACCCCTTCTTCATTTTTTAACTTCACCTTCTTTGTGGCACATTGAGTTATCCCATTGTGCTTCCTTAACTAGTCCATTCCGAGTATTATGTCCAATCCTTGTGATTCCAAAACAATGAGGTTGGCGAGGATGTTTACACCCTTATTCTAAAGCTTACTTTTGGACATATTATATTTGTCTTCATCTCCACTCGAGGTGACTTAACCAACAAGGTATACTTCATATGAGATATGGGCAAACTATACTTGGCAACATACTTCAATGAAATGAATGAATGCAGTGCTCTAGAATCAAATAACATAGTTGTCGAGTTGGAGTTTGCGAGAAACATACCAATCACCACATCATCCACTTGTTGGGCCTCCTCCGTGGCGACATGGTTCACCTTGCCACGAACAAAATTCTATGGTCCACGATTACCTTGTGGTGCTCCTCCATTTGGTATTGGGTTCTGCATCGAAGCATTGTTCACTTGACCAAGGCTTGACATAGGACATTGAGATGCAAAGTGGCCAACCTCAACACAAGTATAGCATGCCCTTGCTGCACCAGAATTGCTAGGGAGAGCATGATTTTGAGCATTGGCAGAAAAATTAGTGTGGGGCGCATGAGGCATTTGAGAGCGAGGTGCCTGCATGGCGGGGCGTTGCTCCACGGGCTGAGCTGGGCGTGGTGGAATAGCAGCGCGATATGCAGGAGCAGAGGGGTTGTAGTATGGTGCATTTGGTGGTGCAAAGTGGGGGAAAACATTGCTTCTTTGTGGGTGTACTGGATATGGCATCTTCCTCTTATTGTCTTGCTCCATCTTACAAACCTTGTTCTCCACCACAATAGCTTTGTCCACAAGCTTCTGGAAATTTAAGTAGTCACAATTGAGCAATTGAAGTTGAATCTCATTGTTTAGTCCCCTCATGAACAAATTTTGCTTGCAGGTGTCCTGATTAACATCCTCCGGAGCATAGCTTGAGAGTTGAGTGAATTTATTGAGATACTCACTCACATTCGACTTCCCTTGCCTTAGGTTCTCAAATTCGTGCCTCTCCAAGATCATGACACCTTCAGGAACAAAATGAGAACGAAAGCTTTCCTTGAATTCAGCCCAAGTGATCCTTTCTTGATTAGCATGGGCGTTGCAAAGGGATTCCAACTAATCTGCAGCTGCTCCATCAAGTTGATAGGAGGCAAAGAGAACCTTCTCCCGGTCATTGTATTGGACAATAGCGAGCTTCTTCTCCACAAATTTCAATCGATCATCAGCTTCCATATGATCACTAGCTTGAGCAAAAGTGGGTGGCCTAGTCCTCATAACTCTCCCAATCTATTATGAGGTGGTGGGGTTGGTGGTTGAGGCATGTGGGGCTGATTCTGGTTATTGGCTTGCAGCTGTCCCAAATTTTGCATCATGGTCCAAGTCCATTGTTGTTGTTCTCAGGTGCCCCATTGTTCTCCTCCTTATCATTGGCATTCCTTAGGTTGTGAGCCTCAGCATCTGAAGAAAGAGTAAGAGATAGAAGAACTTAGAAATGTGCCCAACTATATGCTTCAAGGGATATGAAACTAAGAAACTACCTATATAAGCCTATATGTAGATGGCAAATGCCGAAGCATCCCAGGATCCTCTATTAATCGCACAAGCATACAAGCAATCATTACATAGCAATCAGCACACCAAACAAACCACAACTATTCAAAAGTGCTCCTATGTGCTCTAAAGTGTCTATTCTATCTAGGTTGCGTCCTATGGTCAACCTGTGGCTCTGATACCAATTTGTGACACCCGGTTCCAAAAATGAACCAAGTGTCACGCATATGTGTGCCCAAGATGTTCATCACACATACATGACCAAAGCACAAACGATATAAGGAAATTACCACAGCACAAACTTGTAAATAAGTACTTTTATTACAATATTCAAATAATCCTCGAATTACAAACTCGAATGATCAATACTATTAATACTTCTGTTGCAGCGGAAATAATCTAAACTAAGCAAACTAAGCAAATGGGGTAGCGCGGCTCTGAGCATGACCACATGCGAGTCGACGGCAGCACACAACCTAATACTCTACATTATCCTCAGGGTACTCCCAAACATCACTTGGAACTATTGGTGGGGGAAATTGTAACGGTGAGCACATGTCGTACTCAGCAAGTGTGGGAAAATAATGACATGTAGCTTAAACAAGGAATGATAATAAGTAATGGCTATATGCCGAAAAGTACATATACAACATATGAAAAGCATCAATAACCATGTCCATTTTTCACAACCCAAACCATGACAATAACCAATACCAAACCATCCCAAATTCCGAATTCCACTATAATCATAGAAGTTGTCTAGGTGCTCATAACCGGAATCACGGCTATCATGATAGTTTTTAACACTCTGGAGAGGTTGTACAACTTTACCCACAATTCGTGATTTCATCACGCGTCGGTGACTAAAAGAAACCTCCATTATGCCAAATACATTACTCTGGAGTATGGCTAAGAGATCACAAAATAGCCTTTAAAAAGGGACTACCACATATTCAGACCCACTAAGGATTCAACAGTGGTGATGCCTCCAACTGAGCACATACAACCAAGAGCCCCCTCTTGTGCCATTCAGATCCCAGGGAACTCCAGCCACTATTGCAAACCCAACCAACTCTCACTCCCTGCTCCATCAAATGATCCGAACAATGCGGGCAATACACCTAATTAATCAGCTAAGCCACATCCATACTTGGCCTTGTGGTGGCACTGTTGTCCTGGCATATTGTCGCATGAACCAGTCCTTAGATCCAAGGCAAGCAAAACCTGATGAGATCATGCACATTATCATTCCACAAATAAACATGGCATAATGTTTATTTGTTTGGGATCCTGGCTCAAGTGAATGGTCATGCTTATTTGATGGACAACATGGAGATGGTGCACTATATCGTCCACCACCTTGGCCTACTCCTTTGATGCATGCAAGATGATTTGATGGCGCTGCATATATGAACCCACACATGAGAGAAGATGAACTTGAGTTGAGGATGACTCCAATTCAAGAAGGGGAGGATGATGAGGACATCACTCCTATGCATATACACAACACTCCATTCAACATACAAGATGCAATCAATAGAATTCACACACACTAATTAATTTCTGAAGTGAGCTCGTTCTTATATATTTCCTTATATATTTTTGAGAATAGATTGCTACCTAATGACTTAATTGTAATTAGGATCCATGGAAAAGTTAAAGGAGTAATTGGAGGAAGATTTAGGGGCGTGGAGGACCAGAGGATATGTTCAAAGAAGATGGAAACCGACCCCAACTCAAAATCATGTCCAACTCGGAGTCCAGGAGCAGTACACACTAAAACGGATGCCCAGGACGCATACGAACTCCCTTTTGTACTTTCTACATATCCACGGAAAGGGGAGAGGATATCCTTTCCAATGGAGCTAGGCCCAAGGAATAATTCATTAGGAGAAGACGGGAATCGTCGAAACAAAATCGACTTCATAATCTGTCACAGTGTTGCACCACCGTATTGGGCCATTGGGCCTTGTATCAAGTCTAAGTAAATTATTTTCATGTCTTAGGGTTAGGTCACGACCCCAACACCCCCTTGGACGTCCTTCTACCTATATATACTCTATGGTGGCCGTCATGAATAATTGGGTTTTGCTTAGATTAATCTGTTATACACAGTTTCGCCATTCATCGGTTTGTGAGACCCCAACTTAGCAATTCCGATTGCTTCTACCTTATTCTTGCTTGTGTTCTCGGTTGCACTTGCAGGTATTAGCCTTCTTGGCGAGGCCAAGCATGTGCAGCACGATTGATAACCAACGGAGCGGTGGTGTAGTGATTGCAGGATTTTTCGTGTTCTACTCGAGAGCCTCGGATCATCAATGTCGAGTTCTCTATCAATTGACTTATCCATTACCTTTCGGAAGGTCAGGACTCATCCTTACTCATCAAATGGTCCGGACTTCCTCAATATCTTGAAGAAGAGAAGCGCCCGCTCTACCAGCCTTGAGAGAAACTGGCTCAAGAAAGTTTTGACGGCTATTATATACCAATTTCACCCGTCAAAATAACTCAATTATGTGAAGGAAATATCATTTCTTGCACACATCACCTTTTTATTTAACCTATTTCCACTTGTCCTTGGAGAAAATAGTGCATGCAGATATTTTGTACATAATTGAAGTGAAACAGGGAGATGGATCCTGTAAAATATCATCCCAGTCTATCAAGCACCGACATGTGACACCACATGGATCAAATGGCCTACAAAAAGAAGTATCTGAGGCCATCCAATAGTGTAGCACCCATATCAAGGAATGGGACCCACCTGGAAGTCACCCTAAGAAAGCACATAACATTTGGAGGACTTACCAGGTCGGCCGACCCCCTAGTCGGCTGACCTGGTCTTTCCTCCAAACTTGGTCAGCTTCCACGTGTTGGCTCCTCCCGACATGAAGAAGTCAGTGGTGACTGATTCGTGCGCTTTTGGTGGCGGTAACCGACCCTTCTCCACCAATAAATAGGACACCTCACCCCTCACTTCAACACACACCACTTGAGCATCATTCTATTGTATACACTGGTTCTCTTAGCCCTTAGTGGAGTTAGGCTATAGATAGGGGAGCGTCTAGTCCCACGTCCAAGTTGGGAGAGGTATGGCTCATGTATCTTTTCTTATATTTGTGACTTTATGCATAATAAAGATATTATCTTTAGTCTTCTTTTATTCAAATAATTGGATGAAGCGTTTCTTGTTTGATTGTGGACTCCATGTATGTGGTAGGAGTAGTCTTTATGATCATGCCTTAATGTCATTATACTATCATCATAAACACTATACACCCCCCCCCCACTATAGTCTAAGTAGTTATGATATGATCATGTTAATATGAATAACTTATGCTATGTCTCAACATTAGTTCAACGATGTTTAGGTTAGTCATTGCCTTAGGATGGCTTGTGCCATGACTCCTAAGGTATTTACTTGATATGCTATCATGGTGCTAGGGTAGTTATGTAATGTTGGATGTCTCATGGACCCACAGATTGAATTGGTAGGCAGAAGGTGGTGACAGCCCTATCTATCCTTTGTAATCCTCCATGTTCGGCTATGCCACTGTCTCTTGGCAGGAGTCATCGTAGTTTTGCTAGGGGTAAACCCGTGCCCGATGTGTTGAACAACTTAGCATAACGATTCACCATTAAAATGCTAATTAGGCTATGTATATGTATACTAGAAGCATTGTAGGAATCTTAGTCTAATCTCCATTAAGACTCATCTACCCTTTAAAATAGATTGCTTTGTTGTGTGTCACACTACCCATATATTATCAATGTACTCTTGTCTTGATAATTGATTAGTATCCCATAGCTTGATCATAACAGTAGTGTTTACTTTACTCCGATACCCTTGGGTATACTCATGGGTGAAATGCTACATGACAGTTTCCGTGCATTTAGGAACCTCATCTCTTTCGAGATATGATCTGTGACGTTAAGAAACGTCAACAAACATTTCTAGCGCCGTTGTCGTGGATGATTTGTTAATGTTTCTTAGTAGCTCTCAGCAAGCATTTCTGGCATCATTGTTGGGGAAGGCAAAGGAAGTAAAGGATAGCTATCACTTATGATTGAGCTATAGGTATTCATAGTTATTAGACAGGATTACCCTTGTTTGTTTTCTCCTTTTGTGGTGAAAACAGGGTAGTGTCAGCTAACCCATTTCATGGGATGGCCAACGATGACGCAAGTGCTCAACTGCAAGATGATTCAAGGTGTACCTCAACAAATGTCTTCTAGGCAACACCATTGACTTTTGCCGAAGAATTTCAGCTTCCAGTAGGAGCCAAAGACATCCATCTCTAAGCTTGGGGGAGGCTCCAAAAGTTCTTCTTGGTTTGCTTCCACCATATGGTGGATAGTTGGCTCCTCATCCAACATTCATGTCATGGGTTGGTCCACCAATCCATGACCACCTTTGTGCTAGAGCTGAAGGAGTCCTATTCTCATTCATCAAGGATGAGAATATGGTCTCTACTGAAGGGGTGGATTGAAGAATTCTCTAGTTCCCTTAGCTTGGCATGCACACCACTTCACATGGTGAACATGCTGGCTATGGAAGTACACCTCCCATTGAAGTATCATGAAGACCAAGCCAATGAAGAAGTGTTTGGAATTATCCAAACCATGGATATTCACATGATTTGTGAAAATCTATGTGAACATGGGGCACTTGGGGAATCATTTCCCTAAGACCCATGAGGATTCTTCCTGCCAAACTCAACTCCAATGGCTATCACGTACAAGGAGGTCGAGGGTGGAATCAATATCACCCTTGTAATCAAGGAGGCTATAGGGATTTCATGGGATTTAAGTTCAACTAGCCTACCTTGAAGTATCTTGTCCATGTCCAATCAAGAAATCAAGAAAACATGAAGCTCTTGGTGTGAGACCTATGTGTGCTGAATACATTGGATTTGACAATAAAAGTTTTGAATGCTGCCATAACATCTTTTTAGCAAGGTCCAACTCTAGCTCCGAGCTTCTACAAGGTCTGACAATAGGTGCGACTTTCTTTGTCTAGATCTGACATGTTTTTGGGTAGCTCCGGTGAGCTTTGTCTTTAGCTCCGGCATGTCTTTGTTAAGCTCCGATATATTTTGCTAGGTCCAACTTATGTTGGTTAGCTCTGTCATGTTTTTCTAGCTCTGACTTTTGGGATGACTAGTTCTGACTAGTTTTGGTTAGCTACGGTGCTAGGTCCGACTAGCTTTGGTAAACTCATGCGCTAGGTTGTACTAGCTTTGGTAAGCTCCGGCTCAAGCTCTGGTTAGCTTTGGCAAGGTTCGGTGCTTAATTGCAATGTTTCGGCTTTTAATGTGAAATGTTTTGAACTTGCTTTATATTCTTAGAAAGATTGCTTAGTATTCATTTGCTATGTTTGTGGTGCATTTTGGTTGATATGGCTGATATTGTTTTGATATGCTTTGCAACATGCTTATGTTAGGTGCTCACGTAAGGTGTTGTGTTCGGAACTGACTTGAGTCAAGTCGCAGACTTGGGCTCGTACGGATTGGTTGTTTGTTCATGTGCAGGTGTTGCTTGAGTTCAAGTCATGGATGGTGACAGGATCCTTTGGACTAGTCTCAAGGAGGAGATGAGGTTCCAACAACCAAATTTAGGAGGAATTGTGGTTGAGCAGGTCAGGAGGTCGCGCAGGATGATTGAATCAAGGGTAGTGCATATGAAGGTTACTGGACGTCGAAGGAAGGAGTTTGCACGTATGAATGCGATGCATGACGTGGCAACATGGTTCTGAAGATGGTTTATGGATGGGAAGATCTGGTTGGAAGGATCGGATTGTATCGGTTGATGACTTTGGCTGCGGCGGAGTCAGTTATGGCTCGGTATGGAAAGTATCGAGTTGGTTATGATACGATTTCGTGTGGGTCACAAATTTGAGTTATTTTAGGAATATGGGATACGTTCCTAAGGTTTTTGGAAGTCTTAAGATTGCTTCTATCTGTGTATAGAAGAGTCCTAAGCAGTTATGGAAAGTTTTGATTCGTTATCCGAGTAGGATTGGAGTCCTAGTTAAGATTGGGTTGGCCTAAGGGTTGGTTATATAAGCAAGGGAGGCCAGAGCTCGTGGTAGTCGACTTTAGGTCTGTTCCTCTTGTGTTCTATTGAATAAAATTCGTAGTTTGAAGCAACTTTTGTGCCTTGTTCGTTCGACTTGTTCCAGACAAGTTTTACTCGTTGAGTTTCTGGACAGCACTACCTTTTGTTGGTGGTTTCATCATAACTCGAGATTTACATATCCAATTGACGTGATTCTTTTTGGGTTGTCTTCACAACTTGATTATCTATAATCTGTAAAAATCTCACGGTCATGATATTTGATTTCCGATCTACACGAGTTTCTTTGCAGCATTCCAGAACTGTTTTTCTCGGGTAGGACAGATTTACCTTTGTTCGATCTTTCAATCGTAACTTGAGTTTCTCTCGACGGATTTGAGTGATTCTTGTTGTGTTGTCTTCGTGACTTGATTCTCTCTGATATCTATCACTTTTGTCATGGTGAAACACGTTTAGATTAGTCTCACACATGATTTCTTTAACAGATTGTTTTTCTGCCGAAGGGGTTGGGATTTAATTGTTTCTAGTGCGTAAGATTTTTAAAATCTACCATTCACCCCCCTCCGGTAGCTTTTCACGTGCTCTTCGATCCTAAAATTGGTATAAGAGCCACGGTGCTTCAATCATTGTGATTTGCACGTGTTTTTGACTAATCATCATGGAGAAATACTCCGCCAAACCTTGTGTGTTTGCTAGTATTGATTTTCAGGTTTGGAAGGCACGTATGGAGGCTTTCATCCAGGCCCAAGGCTTCGCCATATGGGAAAAGGTGTACAAGATTTATGATGTGCCGTCAAATGATAAAGTTACGGCTATGAACCTACAGGATGTCGACAACAACAACAAAGCCCGAAACTTGATCATCCAAGGACTCACTCAAAGCGATTTCGACTGCGTTGCACACCTTCGATCGACATATGATGTGTGGAGAGCGCTTTGTGACTATCACGAAGGATCCAACATGATCAAGGAGGTGAGACAAGATATGTTAAAAAAGGAATATATGCGTTTCGAGATGCAACTCGGTGAGTCTATCGATGACCTTTTCACTCGCTTTAATAAAATTCTTAGCAATCTGCATAGTGTCAATGTTAACTTTTCTGATGCTGAAAATGCTAGGCAACTTCTTAGTGCATTAGACATGTCAATCTTGGAGATGAAAGTTACATCTATTCGTGATTCAACTGTCATGAATTCTATTACATTAGATGTGCTTTACTCTAAACTAAAGACTCATGAAATTGACATCTTATCACGAAAGAATCCAAACAAGTCTATTGCTTTTGTTTCACAATGTGACATACCTAGCTCCGGTCAATCTTCATCTTGTGGTACACTTGCTTTGTTGTCCTCTCTAACACTTGAACAGGTTGAGAAACTTCCGGAGGAGGAGCTAGCACTTCTCTCTACTAGGTTCTCAAAAGCATTGCAAAATGTGAGAACTAGTAGGAGAGGAAGCTCCGGACCTCAACGATGCTTCAAATGTGGTAAGACAGGACACTTTCGTACAGAATGCCCAAACCTTTTAGGTTCTACTTCCCGAGAAGAAAAACAATCAAGGATGAAGCACTCCTCAACAAATGATAAGAAGAAGAAGAAGAAGGGATTTATAGGTCGCCAACTGGTGAACAGTTTTATCTCCGCACTCCAGGAACTTGGCTCAAGCGACGTGGACATTGGAAGTGACGAAGATGAAGATGATTTGGCCAATGTATGCTTCATGGCGGGCAAAACAAGATCAAGATCAAATCAGGAGCATGGAGAACACAACGGTGACGACGATGAGGTATGTTCTACCTGTAATGAAATGTGTGATGCAATTTCTCGTGCAACTATTATTGTTAAGAAAAAGGACAAATAGCTTAGGGATAATGCTGATAAAATTGAATCACTAGAATCTGAAATCAACCGTTTGAAAACCTTGATTCCTAGTGATGAATCTTGTCCCTCATGTGGTTTAATCTATGAACAATTGTCTACACTAAGAACTGCACACTCCTCCACTCTAGATAGACTTGAACTTGAAATTGAGAAGAACAAAAAGCTTGTTGCACTTGACATTGGAAACTTAAAAGATGCTTCTTGTTCTACAATTGATTTGCATTGTTCTAGATGTGATGATCTCGAAAAGAAACTAAAAGATGCTATGAATGAAATTTCAATATTGAATAATGCTTTACGTTCTCATGAAGTTAAATATTGTTCCAATTGCAAATTAAAAGGAAAAACTTCATGTAAAAATTGCCTTGATTTGTCCGATAAACTTGATAACATGCGTAGGACTTTAGATCGGTTTTGTAATGGGAATAAGAACCTAAACTTGCTGCTGAATCCTTCCAAGTCTTGCAAAGATAAAACTGGTTTAGGTTTTTATTCTAATGCTCATGCTAAGGCACATCAACCTAAAATTGTAAAGTCATTAGGATGTGGTTTGATACAAACAGTTCCTAAACAAAAAGAAGTGGTTTTCAAATCTGCAGGAGTGTTGTCTCATTCGGATTCAAATAAAAATGTTGTTTGCTCATCTAGACATGAACACAAAGTTAAATTTCATTGTACCTACTGTCTGTAGAGATTCTCATGTCATAGATTTTTGTTATAGACTAGCTAAACAACAGAAAAAGGAAAGAATTATTACTATATCTTATAACTTTCATGCAATTAGAAAAACACAACCTGCTTTAGTGAGTCAGAAATTTGAAAAAGGTAGCTTCCGGACCTTCTGGTAAGAAATCCGCAAAAGCAGCTCCGGTAGTTCCGATAGCTCCGAGAGCTCCCGGACCTTCTGTTGTTTCCTTCAGAACTTCAGCTTTTGCTTCCGGAGCTTCAGCCTTGTCTTTTGGAACTGCTGCTTTTACCTCCAGAGCTACTGGTTTTTATGCTAAATGAGTTAAGAATAGAAAACCTCAAACTTCGACTGATAAACTTGCAGTTTTATCTCAGCTTTCGCGTGTTTTTCCTGTTGCACGTCGTGTGACTCAGTATTGGGTTCCTAAATACCTTTTGACTAACCCTAGTATTGAGTCATCGACGTATTGTGCTTCTATGTAGGTTACACGTTTGAGGAAGGATAACATTTGGATTGTGGATTCAGGTTGCTCACACCACATGACCGGTAACAAAGATTGGTTCTCCTCCCTCTCTTTTGTGTCACGTGTAGAGAATGCTACTTTTGCCGATAATTCTTCATCTCCTATAATTGCTAAGGGTTCGGTTAGAGTAAATGATCACTACACTTTGAAGGATGTGGCACTTGTAAAAAATTTGAAATACAACTTGCTTTCTGTTTCACAATTGCTAGATGAAAATCTGGAAATTATTTTCAACAAAAACTGCTGCAAAGTTGTAGGTTCAAATATTGAGCTTATTTTTAACATGTCTCGGTTTGGAATATTTTTTAAATCTGATTTTCATATGTCTTCCTCTAAGCATAGGTGTCTAGTTGCTAATAATTCAAAGGACTTATATTTTTGGCATCGTAGGCTTGGCCACGTAGGCTTTGATCACCTAACGCGTGTTAGTGCTCTTGATCGCATACGTGGGCTGCCTAAGCTTAATGGGGTCAAAGATATTGTGTGCTCTTCTTGTAGACATGCTAAGATGGTTGCAGGTTCACATATTCCTCTCACAATGATCATGACAACTGAACCGGGTCAACTTTTGCACCTTGACACCGTAGGACCTTCACGTGTTCAATCCTTCGAAGGTAAATGGTATGTTCTTTTGATTGTTGATGATTATTCTAGATACTCTTGGGTTTACTTTATGGTATCTAAGAATGAAACTTTTAGTCACTTTAGAACTTTATTTCTTAGATTATCAATTGATCACCCAGGATCTTTAAAAGCATTTAGAAGTGATAACGTAACTGAATTTAAAAATCAATCTTTTGATCACTTTTGTGCTGAAAATAGAATAGATCATCAATTCTCTTCACCATATGTACCTCAACAAAACGGTGTTGTAGAAAGAAAGAATAGAACCTTAGTTGAGATGACTAGGACTATGCTTGATGAATATCAAACTCCTAGGAATTTTTGGGCTGATGCGATTGCAACCGCTTGTTATGTCTCAAATCGTGTTTTCTTGCACGCTAAGCTAGGTAAAACACCATATGAGCTCCGTTTTGGACATAGGCCTAGTGTTACACACTTTCGGGTCCTTGGTTGCAAATGCTTTGTTAAGAAACATAGTAATCTTTATAAATTTGAATCTAGATCCATTGATGGCATGTTTCTTGGTTACCCATCTCACACTACAGGATACCGTGTGCTTTTACTTGGAACTAACAAAATCGTGGAGACTTGTGAAGTTTCTTTTGATGAAGCTAGCCCAGGTACTTGCTCCGGTGCTGTAGGACCAGATCCATATCCTCAGGGGAGGGTATTTTCGAAGAAGAAGAAGAGCTGGTGATACTGCCTGATAGTTCCGAAGCTGACACGTGTCCAACTCCGAACATTGAACAAGCTCCGACTATCACATATGTTGGCCCTGATTGTCCACAAGCCACAAGCTCATCAATCTGTGATGAACTTAATGAAGAAGAAGCTTGTGATACATCTATTCCCTCACGGATTAACAAAGATCATCCCCAACAACAGATTATTGGAAGCTTGCATGAACAAGTCACACGGTCCAGGTTTTTCGATCCAAACTCTCATGCTCATTCTGCCTTTGTTGCTTCTTTTGAACCCAAAGATATATCACACGCACTCACTAATGAATCTTGGATTATTGCCACACAAGAAGAGTTAGAAAATTTTGAAAGAAATAATGTTTGGAAACTTGTACCTCCTCCTCAAGGTCACACTTTAATTGGAACTAAATGGGTGTTTAAAAATAAATAAAGTGAGGATGGGGTTATGGTTAGGAATAAGGCTAGGTTGGTTGCTCAAGGTTTCACTCAAGTTGAAGGTCTAGATTTTGATGAAACTTTTGCTCCTGTTGCTAGATTAGAAGCCATAAGATTTTTGTTAGCTTTTGCTACATCTAAAGGTTTTAAGCTATATCAAATGGATGTTAAATGTGCTTTTCTCGATGGCTACATAGATGAGGAGGTTTATGTCAAACAACCACCTGGTTTTGAAAATTCAGATTTTTCTAATCATGTTTATAAACTGTCCAAAGCCTTTTACGGTCTCAAACAAGCCCCTAGAGTATGGTATGATAGGTTAAAAACATTCTTACTTGAAAAAGGGTTTACCATGGGCAAGGTTGATAAAACTCTTTTTGTGGTTAAGCATGGCAATGACTCATTATTTGTTCAAGTGTATGTGGATGATATTATCTTTGGTTGTGCTTCTCATGATCTTGTGTCCAAGTTATCAACTATGATGAGTTCAGAATTTGAGATGAGTATGATGGGAGAACTCACATACTTTTTGGGGCTGCAAATCAAGCAAACCAAGGAGGGTACCTTTGTGCATCAAACGAAGTATATAAAAGACCTCCTAAGGTGCTTCAACATGGACAAAAGCAAGCCTCTTCGGACACCAATGGGAACAGCAACAACACTTGAACTTGATGAAGACGTTGAACCCGTGGATCAAAAAGAATATAGAAGCATGATTAAATCACTTTTGTACCTCACGGCATCAAGACCGGACATACAATTCAGCGTATGTCTTCGTGCACGGTTTCAGGCCCCCCACGTGCTTCACATCGTCAAGCCGTCAAAAAGATTCTCAGGTACTTACAAGGAACTCAAGAATTTGACATTTTTCTTCCTTCTTCCTCAACCGTTACTTTGAAAGCCTTTTCCGATGCCGATTTTGGAGGTTGTAGGATTGATAGGAAAAGTACTTCCGGTGCTTGTCATTTTCTTGGTAATTCACTTGTTGCGTGGTCCTCTAGAAAACAAAATTCAGTTGCACAATCCACAGCTGAATCTGAAATGTAGCTGCTGCTAGTGCTTGCTCACAAATTCTTTGCATTGTTCAAACACTTAAGGACTATGGGGTTGATCTAGATAGTGTTCCACTGTTTTGTGATAACACTAGTGCCATTTGCATTGCTAAAACCCTGTGCAACATTCTAGAACTAAGCACACTGATATTAGGTATCACTTTCTCCGTGATAATTTTGAAAAAGGAAACATTGTGCTTCACCATGTAGATATCGAACATCAATTGGCTGACATTTTTACAAAACCTTTGGATTTCACTCGTTTTTGTTTTATTCGTAGTGAAATAGGGGTTATGCATCCTCATGGCTTAAAATGAGGGGGGTTGAAATTTGGGAAGTCTATGTGAGAATCTGAACTTAAAATAATATGAGCATAGTATTTCATACATATTTGACTTTGTGATTCCTTTTACATACTGAAAGTTCTTACTACATTACTCGTGTTATACATTTTGTAGTTTTTGCCATGTCTAGTAATTGGAATAATTACTTACACTAAATCTGGTCATGGTCGAACTTTCTTGCTATTTTGAACTTGTTGGATGCTCACAAGTGCTTTTAATAATGAAAAATTAATCAATCAACTATTCACATGTTGAGCTTTTATGATCAAATAAAAATGAGAAAAGATCAAGAGAATATGCATGCATCGCACTTCTTCTTTTGAGATGGCTTATCATTGCACTTAGATATGAATTGTGGGGACCGGAGTCCACACATCCGAGGATCTCATTGGGTGGTGCCGTGCGATGCGGCAGCTAACAGCACACATGAAAAGGATACAAGAAGATATAAAATTTTCATTTCATAATAAGAAGAGTTTACAAAAGAGTGTACGATAGGGGTACACACGCAGCGGAAAAATACATACTCATAATCTCACCTAACTAAGCAGGAGAGAAGACGTCCATGCCCTAGGACGATTCTCACTAGCAACATGAAGAACATTCAGCAGCGGCGTGTTTCACATGAGATTTATCTCAACACCTCGCGTCTCATGTACAAGCATAAGGCTCAGCAAGACTAACCCGTCTCACTAGACATATGCAAGGGGGACACTAAACATAGGTATGGTGAAGCATAAACGACTCGCCTACAATTGGATCCTTATAATCAAGTTTTAAGTAGCAAATGACATTCTCCAAGCACGGCACATCATGGGTTCCACAATCAAACAAGAAACGCTTTGCCGATGATATGACATGCCCAGAGCACATAATGCTATTATAGCTAAAGTATGGGGAAACTGTAAACTTTAATGTTACTATCTCTATATCATACAAGGTTGAAAAGCAAGTAATATTTCAATACAATATAATTTTATGGCTTCTTTAGTATTTACTACGTCACAACAGCGACGGACAAGTGGTACTCTATTACCGCGAGGGACGGTGATTGCAATCAGGACACACCCGGACTACACGACACACACACCCGCGTGGGAGACACATACGTGCTCTCCTCCCCACGTCATACGTGGCCACCTTTCACCCAAGACCCCAATGTCGACAAACCTCTTCATCCCGAGCAAAAGGTCCCCTACACGGACACGTCGAAGTTGCCCGCTAGAAGATTTACACCTTTATGCCTTCGCATCTCCATTCAAGGACAACCGAGGAGTCTCCACACTAAAGTCTGGAGTTACATCAGTTTAATGGGCCCATATACCATTATGCAACCGGTACAGTTCAAGCTTGCCCAACGGTGCCGCATACGGCACGGTCCTCAAGCGACATAGGCAGGGCTATGCGACCGAGACTCAATTCTCACCGCTTCCTATCCATCCCCTGCCCGGTCTCCATTTCATTATATTATGCCATTTTCTATCTAACCAATCCTGTGAGATATGTCCTACATCTCTCGCGAGTAGATTCCAACTACTCGACTTCTACCAGATTTCCTATGCATTAGCAAAGCAGTTACCACAGGTCAAACTGTAACTCGTTCCAACCAAACCCTGGGATTTGTGGTCATGCAAGTGGAGTATCAAACACCTTATACGTAATGAACAATATCAACTGGAGACGTAAGTGGATAAAACTGGAAAACTTTGAAAAGCTCTTAAATGCAAATCGGGGCTTGCCTTAGTTTGCGACTCAAATAAAATGTCTCTTGTTAGTGGTCCTTATGTGCGGACTCCGCCAAGGACTTCAAGTGGACACCCTGGCATTCTCCTACAAGCGAAACTTCTCGTCGATCACCTATCATCACGTTCCTATCGACATGATATGCATATAAGTAATTAAGTAATTTAATAATAGAATCCACGGGGTTGTGTAAACTCTAAGAATGAGGAGCTTGACAAGGAAGGACAGATATGCCTCTATTTTGTGGATAAACAAAGGATGGAGTCCAGTGGTCATAGTAGTGTCGAGATGTGAATTGAAAGGTGCAACGTAAGCACACATTGCAACTTGGCGCTCAACAATCGATGCTATGCCACTCAAGGTCGATAAAGTTGAATGGTGTGGAAGTGTTCGGCTGGTAGTGTAAGGATGACTAAAGAATCAAGGGGGATATCGAAAGCTTGAGTATGAGTGGAGTGTACAAGACGAAGGTCACGATTTAGCAGTCAACCAATGAACTTGACTTAACTCATAAAGGAGTAAACCTAGTTAAGTGAGCAGTGCTGTCGTAGGGTCCTGACTTAGGATGAACCATGATGGAACCTAACGACACTTGGGACTGAATCGGGATCAACATGGCTTGGACTTGAGAAGTCATTACAAGCACTGTTAACCTAGCATGAGTACCAAGACAAAGTTCAAATGACCTTTAGGTAAAGTAGTTTCTACGGCAAGCTTCTCGAGCATCATTCAAGTGCTTACACGACGACAGTAATGTAGTGTCTCCCGCAAGCTTGTCCAGGTGAGCTCGTAAGCTCTCGGGACTTAAACATGATGCGAGACCTTGGCGAAGGCATGCTTTGCCATCTCGAGAAGATCGTCTTAGCGACGTCCACATCAACCCGGACTCATCAATGGTGGTGAGCAAAATACCGAACATCACCTGGTGGGTCTTAAGGCTAGTGATGTTGACTTGGTTGTTGATAAGCGACTCGACGAACCTGTCGTCGATGAAACGACACACCTAGTTAAGCAATTCTGCGGGCGGTTCGGAAACATCATCGACATGAACAAGAAACCCCTATCCAAGGTTTGGTCTAGTTTTTCTTGTCGGTCGCAACGTTCTCGCTTTACTTAACCATAGGTCATCGATGATCACCAATACTCGTGGTTTGACCTAGAAGGCATTTCATCGAGCATCTAGATTACAACTAGGACTCGATTTCTCTCACAACGACTAAAACCTAATTTGTCTTGACAACTATTGTCCGACGAGTCATGCTTGTGTTTCAGCACCACACTCATCACAGGCATCCTTCATTTTGATGTCAGGACACGATGACGGCTCGGAGCGTCACGATGACGTTATGTGGTCAATGACGTTGACACAGCTCATGGTGGAGTATCACGAGCACGCACTGACAAGCCAACCTGATACAAACGACAAAAGAGGTCAACATAGGGATTTTTATTGGAATGATATCAATGCGGAAAGTGGACGTACGACTATACAACACATGAGTACCATTAACGGTCACGACGAACGGATGTCGGTGATGTCAAGCAAGGTATTTCAGGGCAAGGCTCACCTTGAAGGCATTTCGCCGAACATCTTGGGTGTGTATTTGATTTCCGTCGCTTCATCACCATTCAAAGGGCATCTTGGCACTTAGGCTGTCGGTTGCGACCTCGTTCTAGCCCTGCATCACAGACCAGTTCTGAACATCAACGAAGTTGGTTCATTCCTTGTAAGCATTTCATCGAACACCTTTGCTGCAGCACTGTTCAACTAATCTTTGAACAATTCAGAGCTAACCTTGCACCAATTGTCGTTGTCGTTGTGTCGTCGACGTGTTCTTGCATCTCATACATCACATACATCCCTCGCTTTGCTGGTTTGGTGCAACCATGGCGCGGAACATTGCGACGACATACCGAGGGCGGCGAGCGCACGCAGACTCAGGAACGGGCGCGACATGTCGGAGGTCAGGGCGTTGGAGGCCACAGGAGGGCAAGGGGGCACGGTTGCCAGCGAGGCGATGCAGCAACGTGGAGGGCGGTCGACGAAGGAGCAGAGCGGCGAGAGCAGCAAGCGCAGACCAAGGCGCGTCTGTGCGCGGCAAGCCGGAGAACGGGGACAGCGCGGTAGCGCTGGGGCGTGGGCGCTGCTGGGACGCCGACAAGAAGCGGGCGCGAGGCGCGTGGGCGACCAGGCGAGCAGGCGCGGTTCAGGGTGTACGCGGCGAACGGACGGCCGGAGGGGTGGTGCGGCTCCGGGCGCGGGGCGTAGCAGCGCGGTGTCGGCGGCGCGTGGACAAGCGCCGGAGGGAGGCGAGGAGCCGGCCGGACGCGGGCCAGCGGCAGTAGCTTCAGGCGCTGGGCACGGGGCTGCAGGCAGCCGGGAGGTGGAGCGCCGGCGTGAGCAGTGCGGCTGGGAGGAGTTGGGGAGTGGCGTGGCGGTCGGGCGAGCAGCGTGCAGGGGGCAGCAAAGCGGCGCCATGGTGGCCAGGAGCCAGAGCAGAGGCGACCGGCGGCGAGTGCGAGCTTGGCGCGTGGGTTGCGGGTCTGGAGGTGGCGAGCGGGAAGATAAGGACCGACGCGGTGATAAGGACGGGAGAGGAAGAAGCCAAGTTGGTTTTGTGGCCGTGAGGATAGACATGACATGTGGGACCCACTTCACTCTCCTCCCTTCTCCTTTTCAAAATTTAATTAGAGATAGCAATCATGCTTCATAAATATTCAACTTTGGCCCAATGACTAAATAAAATGTGAAGAATTTTATGGTGCAATCAGATTTCAGAACCGAGCAAGTTGAATTTTTACTCAATTTTGAATTTGAATTCAAGTGGTGATACTTGACTCAAGGAAATAAATAGTAGATTAGGTTCAAAAATCCTAAAACTTTGAAGTTAACCTTTTTGAACCATAAGGGACCTCAGGAAAAATTTGGAGTTGATTTGGACAAGGTTGAGCACAAAGTTTAAATTTGAAGTCGACGTTGATTAAACTCTCAGTACGTGTCCAATAAATGGGAAACGTGCTTCAAAATTTTTGAAAGTTTACCGAGAGTCTATTTGGAATATTAGAAGGTCATGGAAAAATTTACGACATGAGATTTGAATATTTTTGGATGTCCCATTTTAGGGTTGGAATAATTCCTTTTTCTTTCTCTCTATTTTGTTTTCTTTTCTCCTTTAATTTTTCATTGAAAAAGTGAATACTTGGAAATTAAGGATTTTTCACCTTAAGTTCCATTCTACATTAGCAACCATGTTCTATATGTACAATTTTAACAAGTTCCTATTTTTAGTGAACATTGGTTAACTCATATGGTTCATGTGAGTTTGGATTTCCAAGTCCATTTTCAAAATTTTTAAGTTCGCATTTTTGCGTTTTTGTTCTTCCAAAAAGCGGGCTTTTATAATGCTTTCCCCTTTAAAGGAATCTTGTCTCGAGATTCTAACAAGTAGAATAACAGAAACGATGAGGGAACGATCCGTAAAAGAGGGTTATTGACTAAGGAAAATGACAATGCCCTTAAAGACTTGGGTTCTACGAAATAGTGATTATCTTCAGGCATCTTACGAAATTCTAAAGTTTGCTTCAAGTGATTCCAGTCTTTAGGTTGAAAATCTTGACAGGATGCTCGACATGACAATATCACGTCGTAAAACTATCACGTCTGTTACCGACCCTTTATTGTTGTACTCTCACACTGACATGACATCTTGTCCTGTCCTAGTCTTGACTTAAAGAATTTGCACTTGTTCTTTGCTTCTCTAGGTCACCTTGACAGTTTGAAACTATCCTTGCATTGATTCTTGGTTGCTTGCTTGGTTTTGCATAGGTCCTTACAACTTAATGTGGTATTTCCCTTGACATGAGTTAAGATGGTTTATGAGGTTAAACAACAATCATTACCCTCATTTGATGTTTAGTCAAGCACAGGATTCCTTAGCCGTAGCATAAGAGTAGCAAGACACCCAACACTCTTATGTGATGAAAACAGCAAGAATACGGAAGATATGGTGACTACATGGTTTTTGGGTATATCAACATCTTCAAACAAAAGAAATAGAAGAGGAAGACCCTTTGCGGTGGCACACGAGGATTTAAGGATTCAGCATTCTCATATGTTTCAACACAGCAAAGAACTCAATCATATGGTAACTACAAGGTAATTAGTGTAGCAAGGTTACCATATAACAATGCAAGATCTTAGATGGACCCAAAGAGTTTCACGAGGTTGATAATCGAACGGTATCCTCGCGAGTAAGGAGATTTCATGGATTTTACAAGGTTGATCATCGAACTGATGACCACTTGATGACGAACGGTATAGTTGCAACAATCAAGGTACTTGAACCTAAACAAGTCAAGGATGGAAGTCGAAGTGTTTGTTTAGTTGCAAGTGAGGTTGAGTAATTGGTTTCCCTAGTATTACTCAATGAAAAGGAGATCAACAATGTAAGAAGTCAAATGAAGATGGTGAAATGACCGTAGTCATTAGGCACTTTAGAATAGTTTGAATGGGGTACACAGTCTTGCTCTAAATTTTAGTATTATCATGCATTCTATCATTGGTGTTACATTGGTAATGATGCTTCATGATGCATCATATGTTGTATGGTGCAATGAATATGCATATGGTATGGTGCAAATGGTGCATATGTATGGTGCAAATGATGCATATGTATGATGCAAATGGTGCACATGCATGGTGCAATAGTTTTTATAGTTTGAGCAAGACTAAATGAACAACACCCACAAAACTCAAGTACTGTCTGATGATTTGCAAGGATTGGATACCGTGGTCGTGAAGACACTCAATGAGTAGCGTTACCTTCATGACTCGACCACAGTTAAGGAATTCATAACGGAACGATTGACAAGGAATGTGGGAAATATACCACGTTACCTCGACCTTTCGAAAGCTTGTGCATGTTCTACTCAACTTGATTGTATCTTCATCAGAAGAAAAACAACTCACTATATGTCTCTAGTGATGCTTCACTTAACCTTCGCTTCGATCTATCAAGAGGAACTGATATCCTTAGTGATCACTTTAGTGGAGTTGAAGTCACACTTCTTCTTTGAGTAACTCAATCTGGTGGTGGATGTTGGATCCTCTTGAAGATGTAATCTTACTTGATCGTCTTCTTGTTGACACAACTCGTTGTAACCAAGGTTGATGGTTGAATACCACCATTACTTGAGTGCTCGCCTTCCCCCTTAAAGTTCCAAACCAGGATTTTGAAGCGTACTTCAAACAATCCTCATGGGAAGACGAGATGCAACTCGAGTAATTGCGACCTGCGTTCAACATCACAAGATGTGATGTGGCAAGTCACATAAATCAGACACTAGTATGCCTATCAAGGAAAAAATCTTCGAATGAGTTTAACACTCCATTCAACTTGGTAAATAGTTGAGTCCTAACTCTTGGTTGGTTACGACACTCCTCGAATTGATATCGAGAGTCGAAGGCCTAATAAAAACCAAAAGGTTCAAACTGGTCAGGCTATGGTGACAAACGACCAGCCTGGACACAAACTCGATTTTGATCCAGTAAATGGAAAAATCAGATCTCGAAGTGAATAACAAAGTTAAAGTACACTTCAAGAACTTTCCAAAAAATATTGGTTTTCCTCTATATCATCCCTAGTTTGCAAGTTATGCTATTTTAAATTCAGCAGAATTTTCTGCACTTTCAGCAGAACCTGCTTAAAAAACAGCAGTTGTGATCTAAATTTTTCAGGCTGTTCTGATGGAAATATTCTGATTTACAAAGTTGTAGCCAATGTAATCAGCTTTCCAGAATGTACTTATTTTTATTCATATCAGTCCTGGTTTAAAAGATATGAATTTTTGAATTTGGGAAAAAAATATCAGCATTCAGAATCTGAATTCAGTTCAGATTGACCACTCTGCATTCAAACTTGATTTGGAATAGGTATATGACCGATTCAGGTCTGGAGCCAATTGCAAAAATTGTATCTGACTCTCTAAATTTTCCAACGGTTACTCGCGCCACACCATTGGATCAAGGGTCTGCGAGTTATGGATTAAATTCTGAGGTGTACAGATTGCTGTCCAGTTTGGGTATGCCTGGACAGTCTCTGCGATTATCCAAATTTCACCCACCTAGAAAAGGATTTTGGTGTTGAACTGAATATAGAACTTGTAAAGTAGTTCCAAAACTTTCTAAGGAGTACATACTTGCCCTTGTAGCACTTCTGGTTGAGAATATATGGCATTTTGCAAGTTGACAGTTTTTCTGAAAATTTGGACAGCACCTCCTTTGTTTAAGGCTGATTTTGTCCAAAATTTTCAGATATACAAATATCAACATTTGCAAAAATAACACATAGAAAACTTGTTGAATACATTCTCAAGATTCCAGAAATGAAAATTATGAAGTCTTTCGACAATTCTACAGCGAGTTATGCGAGAAACAGTAACTGTATACAGGACTGTCCACTCGCTGTCCAGATTTGATCAAGTTTAGAAATTTGAAAGTTTGAGTATGTTAGGGATGGATTCTGCTCTGAAGTTCTACAGAAACGTTGTAGAGGACTCTCTATACTTTCCAAACACATAAAGTAGGCCTGCAGCAGTGAAGTTTGCAGAAAGTTTTGATTCAATTGGTGAAGAGTTCAGATTCTGTCCCCTCTTCCGGGCTGTCAGAACCTCTTAAACGACACTTCAATTTAGACCTTGTTAATGTGAGTTTTAGCCTTCGTGTTGAATAGGAAGTTGATATAGGACTCTTTAAGATTTCCAGGCATGTATAAATATGCCTAGGTTGCATTTCTAGTTTAAGAGTTATGGCCGTTCAAAGTTCAGAATTTTTTTTTTTACTGTTTCAGATAGCACCTATATACATGTATTATCTTCAACTCCAGTTTCTAATTAGTTCTAAACTGAATTTGAGATAACATTGAATAACAAAGTTGTATAATAGCTCTTTCCCTTTCCATAAATGTATTATAATGGAATAGAAGAGCCTTCTACAAAGAGTTATGGCAAAAATTCAGATGCTGGTCCATGTAGTTTCAGAACAGCAGCTGCTGTGATAACGGTGCATTTTTATCACCATAAAATCGTCTTTTGGCTTGGAGGTCGATAGAAAACTTATAGAAGACTTCGAAAGCTTTCCAGAAAGTATTCACTTGCCTCCCTATCCCTCCAGGTTGAAGAGATACATATTTTTGAAGTGGAACAATCGGTTCAGATTTCAGAATTTAGTTGGATAGAACATGGTTGTTCAAAGCTGATTTGGCTACTGATTTTCAGATGGATAACCTGACAATTTGAAAGCAAGTCCCATTACAAACTTGTTTTACAAGTCGCAAGGTTTCCGGAAATGTATTACACGAAGGTATTCGACAATTCTAAAAAGAGTTATGGCTGAAATGCCGAGGCTAGTTCATTATATCAAAGAGGTGAAGAAATGCTGGTTTCTAATGATTTGGACGAGTTTCTCCAGTGTTGTTCTGTCCAACTCGTCCATAGAGAAATCGTCGAGGACCTGAAGATATCCCCCATCCCTATAGCATACTACGATGTCCTATGAAGTTTAACTAGAAGCACATCTTGATATAATCGAGCTAGATTCCGTCAAGAGTACACAAAAGCCTTAATCTTCATCCTTCTTCACATTGTACGTTCCATGTCGAAACTTTGATCCATATCTTACCAGCATCTGGTAGTTGGATCTTACAAGATGATAATGAAGCCATTCTTTCGTGGGGAGTGGTCAAAGTATCAATTGTGATACTAACGGTACTACATTCCTTACCAAAGAAAAGTCTAACCCAATACATACGGATAGGTGTATAGGTGGTCCTAATATCGATCACTCACAAATGTTTGCTACACGGGTCGCTACCGGAGTTAGTGTACCTGCAGAAGACAAACAATCCCCTTTCACACCTTCACACCTCAAGGGCGGCACGGAGAAACACGACAGGGAGTCATAATAAGATATAATCAAAAGTAAATGCATACGACTCTGCTGGGACGCCGGCAAGAAGCGGGTGCGAGGCGCGTGGGCGACCAGGCGAGCAGGCGCGGTTCAGGGTGTACGCGGCGAACGGACGACCGGCGGGGTGGTGCGGCTCCGGGCGCGGGGCGTAGCAGCGCGGCGTCGGCGGCGCGTGGACAAGCACCGGAGGGAGGCGAGGAGCCGGCCGGACGCGGGCCAGCGGCAGCGGCTTCAGGCGCTGGGCACGGGGCTGCAGGCGGCCAGGAGGTGGAGCGCCGGCGTGAGCAGTGCGGCTGGGAGGAGCTGGGGAGCGGCGTGGCGGTCGGGCGAGCAGCGTGCAGGGGGCAGCAACGCGGCGCCATGGTGGCCAGGAGCCAGAGCAGAGGCGACCAGCGGCGAGTGCGAGCTTGGCGCGTGGGTTGCGGGTCTGGAGGTGGCGAGCGGGAATATAAGGACCGACGCGGTGATAAGGACAGGAGAGGAAGAAGCCAAGTTGGTTTTTTGGCCGTGAGGATAGACATGACATGTGGGACCCACTTCACTCTCCTCCCTTCTCCTTTTCAAAATTCAAATAGAGATAGCAATCATGCTTCATAAATATTCAACTTTGGCCCAATGACTAAATAAAATGTGAAGAATTTTATGGTCCAATCAGATTTCAGAACCGAGCAAGTTGAATTTTTACTCAATTTTGAATTTGAATTCAAGTGGTGATACTTGACTCAAGGAAATAAATAGTAGATTAGGTTCAAAAATCCTGAAACTTTGAAGTTAACCTTTTTGAACCATAAGGGACCTCAGGAAAAATTTGGAGTTGATTTGGACAAGGTTGAGCACAAAGTTTAAATTTGAAGTCGACGTTGATTAAACTCTCAGTACGTGTCCAATAAATGAGAAATGTGCTTCAAAAATTTTGAAACTTTACCGAGAGTCTATTTGTAATATTAGAAGGTCATGGAAAAATTTACGACATGAGATTTGAATATTTTTGGATGTCCCATTTTAGGGTTGGAATAATTCCTTTTTCTTTCTCTCTATTTTGTTTTCTTTTCTCCTTTAATTTTTCATTGAAAAAGTGAATACTTGGAAATTTAGGATTTTTCACCTTGAGTTCCATTCTACATTAGCAACCATGTTCTACATGTACAATTTTAACAAGTTCCTATTTTTAGTTAACATTGGTTAACTCATATGGTTCATGTGAGTTTGGATTTCCAAGTCCATTTTCAAAATTTTTAAGTTCGCATTTTTGCGTTTTTGTTCTTCCGAAAAGCGGGCTTTTATAATCATTCCCCCTTAAAGGAATCTTGTCTCGAGATTCTAACAAGTAGAATAACAGAAACGATGAGGGAACGATCCGTAAAAGAGGGTCATTGACTAAGGAAAATGACAATGCCCTTAAAGATTTGGGTTCTACGAAATAGTGATTATCTTCAGACATCTTAAGAAATTCTAAAGTTTGCTTCAAGTGATTCCAGTCTTTAGGTTGAAAATCTTGACAGGATGCTCGACATGACAATATCAAGTCGTAAAACTATCACGTCTATTACCGACCCTTTATTGTTGTACTCTCACACTAACATGACATCTTGTCCTGTCCTAGTCTTGACTTAAAGAATTTGCACTTGTTCTTTGCTTCTCTAGGTCACCTTGACAGTTTGAAACTATCCTTGCATTGATTCTTGGTTGCTTGCTTGGTTTTGCATAGGTCCTTACAACATAATGTGGTATTTCCCTTGACATTAGTTAAGATGGTTTACGAGGTTAAACAACAATCATTAACCTCGTTTGATGTTTAGTCAAGCATAGGATTCCTTAGCCGTAGCATAAGAGTAGCAAGACACCCAACACTCTTATGTGATGAAAACAGCAGGAATACGGAAGATATGGCGACTACACGGTTTTTGGGTATATCAACATCTTCAAACAAAAGAAATAGAAGAGGAAGACCCTTTGCGGTGGCACAAGAGGATTTAAGGATTCAGCATTCTCATATGTTTCAACACAGCAAAAAACTATGGTAACTACAAGGTAATTAGTGTAGCAAGGTTACCATATAGCAATGCAAGATCTTAGATGGACCCAAAGAGTTTCACGAGGTTGATAATCAAACAGTATCCTCGCGAGTAAGGAGATTTCATAGATTTTACAAGGTTGATCATCAAACTGATGACCACTTGATGACGAACGGTATAGTTGCAACAATCAAGGTACTTGAACCTAAACAAGTCAAGGATGGAAGTTGAAGTGTTTGTTTAGTTGCAAGTGAGGTTGAGTAATTGGTTTCCCTAGTATTACTCAATGAAAAGGAGATCAACAATGTAAGAAGTCAAATGAAGATGGTAAAATGACCGTAGTCATTAGGCACTTTAGAATAGTTCGAATGGGGTACACAGTCTTGCTCTAAATTTTAGTATTATCATGCATTCCATCATTGGTGTTACATTGGTAATGATGCTTCATGATGCATCATATGTTGTATGGTGCAATGAATATGCATATGGTATGGTGCAAATGGTGCATATGTATGGTGCAAATGATGCATATGTATGATGCAAATGGTGCACATGCATGGTGCAGTAGTTTTTATAGTTTGAGCAAGACTAAATGAACAACACCCACAAAACTCAAGTACCGTCTGATGATTTGCAAGGATTGGATACCGTGGTCGTGAAGACACTCAATGAGTAGCGTTACCTTCATGACTCGACCACAGTTAAGGAATTCATAACGGAACGATTGACAAGGAATGTGAGAAATATACCACGTTACCTCGACCTTTCGAAAGCTTGTGCATGTTCTACTCAACTTGATTGTATCTTCATCAGAAGAAAAACAACTCACTATATGTCTCTAGTGATGCTTCACTTAACCTTCGCTTCGATCTAGCAAGAGGAACTGATATCCTTAGTGATCACTTTAGTGGAGTTGAAGTCACACTTCTTCTTTGAGTAACTCAATCTGGTGGTGGATGTTGGATCCTCTTGAAGATGTAATCTTACTTGATTGTCTTCTTGTTGACACAACTCGTTGTAACCAAGGTTGATGGTTGAATACCACCATTACTTGAGTGCTCGCCTTCCCCCTTAAAGTTCCAAACCAGGATTTTGAAGCGTACTTCAAACAATCCTCATGGGAAGACGAGATGCAACTCGAGTAATTACGACCTGCGTTCAACATCACAAGATGTGATGTGGCAAGTCACATAAATCAGACACTAGTATGCCTATCCAAGGAAAAAGGCTTCGAATGAGTTTAACACTCCATTCAACTTGGTAAATAGTTGAGTCCTAACTCTTGGTTGGTTACGACACTCCTCGAATTGATATCGAGAGTGGAATGCCTAATAAAAACCAAAAGGTTCAAACTGGTCAGGCTATGGTGACAAACGACCAGCCTGGACACAAACTCGATTTTGATCCAGTAAATGGAAAAATCAGATCTCGAAGTGAATAACAAAGTTAAAGTACACTTCAAGAACCTTCCAAAAAATATTGGTTTTCCTCTAGATCATCCCTAGTTTGCAAGTTATGCTATTTTAAAGTCAGCAGAATTTTCTGCACTTTCAGCAGAACCTGCTTAAAAAACAGCAGTTGTGATCTAAATTTTTCAGGCTGTTCTGATGGAAATATGGAAATATTCTGATTTACAAAGTTGTAGCCAATGTAATCAGATTTCCAGAATGTACTTATTTTTATTCATATCAGTCCTGCTTTAAAAGATATGAATTTTTGAAGTTGGGAAAAAAATATCAGCATTCAGAATCTGAATTCAGTTCAGATTGACCACTCTGCATTCAAACTTGATTTGGAATAGGTATATGACCGATTCAGGTCTGGATCCAATTGCAAAAATTGTAGCTGACTCTCTAACTTTTCCAACAGTTACTCTTGCTACACCATTGGATCAAGGGTCTGCGAGTTATGGATTAAATTCTGAGGTGTACAGATTGCTGTCCAGTTTGGGTATGCCTGGACAGTCTCTGCGATTATTCAAATTTCACCCACCTAGAAAAGGATTTTGGTCTTGAACTGAATATAGAACTTGTAAAGTACTTCCAAAACTTTCTATGGAGTACTTACTTGCCCTCGTAGCACTTCTGGTTGAGAATATATGGCATTTTGCAAGTTGACAGTTTTTCTGAAAATTTGGACAGCACCTCCTTTGTTTAAGGCTGATTTTGTCCAAAATTTTCAGATATACAAATATCAACATTTGCAAAAATAACACATAGAAAACTTGTTGAATACATTCTCAAGATTCCAGAAATGAAAATTATGAAGTCTTTCGACAATTCTACAGCGAGTTATGCGAGAAACAGTAACTGTATACAGGACTGTCCACTCGCTGTCCAGATTTGATCAAGTTTAGAAATTTGAAAGTTTGAGTATGTTAGAGATGGATTATGCTCTGAAGTTCTACGGAAACGTTGTAGAGGACTCTCTATACTTTCCAAACACATAAAGTATGCCTGCAGCAGTGAAGTTTGCAGAAAGTTTTGATTCAATTGGTGAAGAGTTCAGATTCTGTCCCCTCTTCTGGGCTGTCAGAACCTCTTAAACGACACTTCAATTTAGACCTTGTTAATGTGAGTTTTAGCCTTCGTGTTGAATAGGAAGTTGATAGAGGACTCTTTAAGATTTCCAGGCATGTATAAATATGCCTAGGTTGCATTTCTAGTTTAAGAGTTATGGCCGTTGAAAGTTCAGAATTTTTTTTTGACTGTTTCAGATAGCACCTATATACATGTATTATCTTCAACTCCAGTTTCTAATTAGTTCTAAACTGAATTTGAGATAACATTGAATAACAAAGTTGTATAATAGCTCTTTCCCTTTCCATAAATGTATTATAATGGAATAGAAGAGCTTTCTACAAAGAGTTATGGCAAAAATGCAGATGCTGGTCCATGTAGTTTCAGAACAGCAGCTGCTGTGATAACGGTGCATTTTTATCACCATAAAATCGTCTTTTGGCTTGGAGGTCAATAGAAAACTTATAGAACACTTCGAAAGCTTTCTAAAAAGTATTCACTTGCCTCCCTATCCCTCCAGGTTGAAGAGATACAGATTTTTGAAGTGGAACAATCGGTTCAGATTTCAGAATTTAGTTGGATAGATCATGGTTGTTCAAAGCTGATTTGGCCACTGATTTTCAGATGGATAACCTCACAATTTGAAAGCAAGTCCCATTACAAACTTTTTGTACAAGTCGCAAGGTTTCCGGAAATGTATTACACGAAGGTATTCGACGATTCTAAAAAGAGTTATGGTTGAAAAGCCGAGGCTAGTTTATTATATCAAAGAGGTGAATAAATGCTGGTTTCTAATGATTTAGACGAGTTTCTCCAGTGTTGTTCTGTCCAACTCGTCCATAGAGAAATCGTCGAGGACTTGAAGATCTCCCCCATCCCTATAGCATACTACGATGTCCTATGAAGTTTAACTAGAAGCACATCTTGATATAATCGAGCTAGATTCAGTCAAGAGTACACAAAAGCCTTAATCTTCATCCTTCTTCACATTGTACGTTCCATGTCGAAACTTTGATCCATATCTTACCAGCATCTGGTAGTTGGATCTTACAATATGATAATGAAGCCATTCTTTCGTGAGGAGTGGTCAAAGTATCAATATTGATACTGACAGTACTACATTCCTTACCAAAGAAAAGTCTAACCCGGTACATCCGGATACGTCTATAGGTGGTCCTAATATCGATCACTCACAAACATTTGCTACACGGGTCACTACCGGAGTTAGTGTACCTGCAGAAGACAAACAATCCCCTTTCACACCTTCACACCTCAAGGGTGGCACGGAGAAACACGACAGGGAGTCATAATAAGATATAATCAAAATTAAATGCATACGACTCTGGTGTGAGTCGCCCTCGAGCGAAGTCATGTCTCAAGGTACATGGCTGTAAATACGTTTGTACAGCAAAGACTCCCGTACGAACCGACTTATACACGCTCGGGCATACGTGTTTCGCATGCTCCCATAGAACATGAATGGTTCTAGAGATGCATACTATCGGGTTATACACCACCCGACGGGGGCTCCCACTAATTTTGTGTCACGCTGGGGTACCGCGTGTCATATATTCTCAGAAACATGGAAAGTTTCAGAGACTCATATTTACTTTCCGTGCTAAGCCACGGAAATATTACATACCACATCTCGTATGCAGAGCTTACCGAGATTGATCCGCTCTCAGCGGCGTACCTTACCTCTTACCTTGAAGACGGAGCGTCGTTACAGAATAATATAACAAGTTAGTTCACCACCTTTATAACTTATACTAGTAATAGACCTTAATGGGCATATATCTAATCCTCACTTGACTACTTCGGAGTTTTCGACAATAGGCTCTTTTCGAGCGTGCTATTCCCAACGAAGCTCTGATACCATGTCTGTGGGGACCGGAGTCCACACATCCGAGGATCTCATTGGGTGGTGCCGTGCGATGCAGCACCTAATAGCACACACGAAAAGGATACCAAGAGATATAAAATTTTCATTTCATAATAAGAAGAGTTTACAAAAGAGTGTAGATTGGGGTACACACGCAACGGAAAAATACATACTCATAATCTCACCCAACTAAGCAGAAGTGAAGACGTCCATGCCCTAGGACGATTCTCCCTAGCAACATGAAGAACATTCAGCAGCGGCGTATTTCACATGAGATTTATCTCGACACCTCGCATCTCATGTACAACCTGAACAGTAGAAATAAAACTAATACCTGCAAAAATCGTTAAAGCGCAAACGTGAGCATAAGGCTCAGCAAGACTAACCCGTCTCACTAGACATATGCAAGGGGGACACTACACATAGGTAAGGTGAAGCATAAATGACTCGCCTACAACTGGATCCTTATAATCAAGTTTTAAGTAGAAAATGACATTCTCCAAGCACGGCACATCATGGGTTCCACAATCAAACAAGAAACGCTTTGCCGATGATATGACATGCCCAGAGCACATAATGCTATTACAACTAAAGTATGGGGAAACTGTAAACTTTAATGTGACTATCTCTAGATCATACAAGGTTGCAAAGCAAGTAATATTTCAATACAATATAATTTTCTGGCTTCTTTAGTATTTACTACGACACAACGGCGACGGACAAGTGGTACTCTATTACCGCGAGGGACGGTGATTGCAATCAGGAAACACCCGGACTGCACCACACGCACACCCGCATGGGAGACACATACATGCTCTCCTCCCCGCGTCATACGTGGCCACCTTTCACCCAAGACCCCAATGTCGACAAACCTCTTCATCCCGAGCAAAAGGTCCCCTACATGGACACGTCGAAGTTGCCCGCTAGAATATTTACGCCTTTATGCCTTTGCATCTCCATTCAAGGACAACCGAGGAGTCTACACACTACAGTCTGGAGTTACATCAGTTTAATGGGCCCATATACCATTATGCAACCGGTACAGTTCAAGCTTGCCCAACGGTGCCGCATACGGCACAGTCCTCAAGCGACACAGGCAGGGCTTTGCGACCGAGACTCAATTCTCGCCGCTTGCTATCCATCCCCTGCCCGGTCTCCATTTCATTATATTATGCCATTTTCTATCTAACCAATCCTTTGAGATATGTCCTACATCTCTCGCGAGTAGATTCCAACTACTCGACTTCTATCTGATTTCCTATGCATTAGCAAAGCAGTTACTACAGATCAAACTATAACTCGTTCCAACCAAACCCTGGGATTTGTGGTCATGCAAGTGGAGTATCAAACAC
This sequence comes from Tuctoria greenei, assembly GCA_036927565.1. Taxonomy (NCBI): domain Eukaryota; kingdom Viridiplantae; phylum Streptophyta; class Magnoliopsida; order Poales; family Poaceae; genus Tuctoria; species Tuctoria greenei. Next base: position 54,709,470 of record JAYESD010000004.1, read on the forward strand.
CTTATACGTAATGCACAATATCAACTGGAGACGTAAGTGAATAAAACTGGAAAACTTTAAAAAGCTCTTAAATGCAAACCGGGGCTTGCCTTAGTTTGCAACTCAAATAAATGTCACTTGTCAGTAGTTCTTCTGTGCGGACTCCGCCAAGGACTTCAAGTGGACACCCTGGCCTTCTCCTCCAAGCGAAACTTCTCTTCGATCACCTGTCATCACGTTCCTATCGACATGATATGCATATAAGTAATTAAGTAATTTAATAATAGACTCCACGGGGTTGTGTAAACTCTAAGATTGAGGAGTTTGACTAGGAAGGACAGATATGCCTCTGTTTTGTGGATAAACAAAGGATGGAGTCCAGTGGTCATAGTAGTGTCGAGATGTGAATTGAAAGGTGCAACGTAAGCACACATTGCAACTTGGTGCTCAACACTCGATGCTATGCCACTCAAGGTTGATAAAGCTAAATGGTGTGGAAGTGTTGGACTAGTAGTGTAAGGATGACTAAAGAATCAAGGGGGGTATCGAAAGCTTGAGTATGAGTGGAGTGTACAAGACGAAGGTCACGATTTAGCAGTCGACCAATGAACTTGACTTAACTCATAAAGGAGTAAACCTAGTTAAGTGAGGAGTGCTGTCATAGGGTCCTGACTTAGGATGAACCATGATGGAACCTAACGACACTTGGGACTGAATCGGGATCAACATGGCTTGGACTTGAGAAGTCATTACAAGCACTGTTAACCTAGCATGAGTACCAAGACAAAGTTAAAATGACCTTTAGGTAAAGTAGTTTCTACGGCAAGCTTCTCGAGCATCATTCAAGTGCTTACACGATGACACTAATGTAGTGTCTCCCGCAAGCTTGTCCAGGTGAGCTCGGTAAGCTCTCGGGACTTAAACATGATGCTAGACCTTGGCGAAGGAATGCTTTGCCATCTCGAGAAGATCGTATTAGCGACATCCACATCAACCCGGACACGTCAATGGTGGTGAGCCAAATACCGAACACCACCTGGTGGGTCTTAAGGCTAGTGATGTCGACTCAGTTGTTGATAAGCAACTCGACGAACCTGTCGTCGATGAAACGACACACCTAGTTAAGAAATTCTGCAGGCGGATTGGAAACATCGTCGACATGAACAAGAAACCCTTATTCAAGGTTTTCCATTGGTCTAGTTTTCCTTGTCGGTCGCAATGTTCTCGCTTTACTTAACCATAGGTCATCGATGATCACCAATACCCGTGGTTTGACCTAGAAGGCATTTCATCGAGCATCTAGATTACAACTAGGACTCGATTGCTCTCACAACGACTAAAACCTAATTTGGCTTGACAACTATTATCCGACGAGTCGTGCTTGTGTTTCAGCACCACACTCATCACAGGCATCCTTCATTTTGATGTCAGGGCACGATGACAGCTCGAAGCATCACGACGACATTATGTGGTCAACGACGTCGACACGGCTCATGGTGGACTATCACGAGCACGCACGGACAAGCCAACGTGATACAAACGACAAAAGAGGTCAACTTAGGGATTTCTATTGGAATGATATCAATGCGGAAAGTGGACGTACGACTTGACGACACATGAGTACCATTAGCGGTCACGACGAACGGACGTCGGTGACGTCAGGCAAGGTATTTCAGGGCAAGGCTCACATTGAAGGCATTTCGCCGAACATCTTGGGTGTGTATTTGATTTCCGTCGCTTCATCACCATTCAAAGGGCATCTTGGCACTTAGGCTTGTCGACTGCGACCTCGTTCTACCCCTGCATCACAGAACAGTTTTGAACATCAACGAAGTTGGTTCTTTCCTTGTAAGCATTTTATCGAACACCTTAGCTGCAGCACTGTTCAACTAATCTTTGAACAATTCAGAGCTAACCTTGCACCAATTGTCGTTTTCGTTGTGTCGTCGACGTGTTCTTGCATCTCATACATCACATACATCCCTCGCTTTGCTGGTTTGGTGCAACCATTGCGCGGAACATCGCTACGACGTATCAAGGGCGGCGAGCGCACGCAGACTCAGGAACGGGCGCGACATGTCGCGGGTCAGGGTGTTGGAGGCCACAGGAGGGCAAGGGGGCACAGTTGCCGGCGAGGCGATGCAGCAGAGTGGAGGGCGGTCGGCGAAGGAGCAGAGCGGCGAGAGCAGCAAGCGCAGACCAAGGCGCGTCTGAGGGCGGCAAGCCGGAGCACGGGGACAGCGCGGCAGCGCTGGGGCGCGGGCGCTGCTGGGACGCCGGCGAGACGCGGGCGACCAGGCGAGCAGGCGCGGTTCAGGGTGTACGCGGCGAAAGGACGACCAGCGGGGTGGTGCGGCTCCGGGCGCGGGGCGCAGCAGCGTGGCGTCAGCGGCGCATGGACAAGCGCCGGAGGGATGCGAGGAGTCGGCCGGACGCGGGCCAGCGGCAGCGGCTTCAGGCACTGGGCACGGGGCTGCAGGCGGCCGGGAGGTGGAGCGCTGGCGTGAGTGGTGCGGCTGGGAGGAGCTGGGGAGCGGCGTGGCGGTCGGGCGAGCAGTGTGCAGGGGGCAGCAACGCGTCGCCATGGTGGCCAGGAGCCGGAGCAGAGGCGACCGGCGGCGAGTGCGAGCTTGGCGCGTGGGTTGCGGGTCTGGAGGGGGCGAGCGGGAAGATAAGGACCGACGCGGTGATAAGGACGGGAGAGGAAGAAGCCAAGTTGGTTTTGTGGCCATGAGGATAGACATGACATGTGGGACCCACTTCACTCTCCTCCCTTCTCCTTTTCAAAATTCAAATAGAGATAGCAACCATGCTTCATAAATATTCAACTTTGGCCCAATGACTTAACAAAATGTGAAGAATTTTATGGTGCAATCAGATTTCAGAACCGAGCAAGTTAAATTTTTACTCATGTTTGAATTTGAATTCAAGTGGTGATACTTGACTCAAGGAAATAAATAGTAGATTAGGTTCAAAAATCCTGAAACTTTGAAGTTAACCTTTTTGAACCATAAGGGACCTCAGGAAAAATTTGGAGTTGATTTGGATAAGGTTGAGCACAAAGTTTAAATTTGAAGTCGACCTTGATTAAACTCTCAGTACGTGTCCAATAAATGGGAAACGTGCTTCAAAAATTTTGAAACTTTACCGAGAGTCTATTTGGAATATTAGAAGGTCATGGAAAAATTTATGGCATGATATTTGAATATTTTTGGATGTCCCATTTTAGGGTTGGAATAATTCCTTTTTCTTTCTCTCTATTTTGTTTTCTTTTCTCCTTTAATTTTTCATTGAAAAAGTGAATACTTGGAAATTAAGGATTTTTCACCTTAAGTTCCATTCTACATTAGCAACCATGTTCTATATGTACAATTTTAACAAGTTCCTATTTTTAGTGAACATTGGTTAACTCATATGGTTCATGTGAGTTTGGATTTCCAAGTCCATTTTCAAAATTTTTAAGTTCGCATTTTTGCGTTTTTGTTCTTCCAAAATGCGGGCTTTTACATGAACTTGGAAGAAGTTGTGTATGACTAAAACCATGTCCTTAAGCTTCTGATTGTCAAATGACATAGGCTTGGCTTGGTTGGTTGGAATAAGGCAGATGCGCATATAATCTCTTGCAAATATCATACGATCTAAATTTGTGCTTTGAAAAATAAGAAAATACAGCAACAAGTGTCATGCTTTCAGGTTTTGAAATAGTTAGGTTTGTGAGATCATGACTTGCTAAATTGTAAATTACATTTGATCTCTAGCATAGCTTACACTACTTTATCTCATTGACGTGATAGTGTAAGTTACTTGATAGTATGACTTGGATGAGCTTAGTTTTATATGTATATGTTATAATATGCTCATAACAATTAAAATTTCTCTTTTGAACCTTGCTGAATACATTGTCAAATGGGGAGAGATAATATCGTGAATTATGCAAGGGGAATAAATATGTGTAGGGAGGAAATTTATTTCTATCTCATTTGATTTTCAAAAAGGGGGAAAATTGTTCTCAAAACTTTTTATGCCAATGTTCAGATTTTAAATGGTGTTGCCAATGCATTCATCAAGGGGGAGGTTGTGAGACTTATGTGTGCTGAATACATTGGCTTTGACAATAAAAGTTTTGAATGCTGCCATAACATCTTTTTAGCAAGGTCCAACTCTAGCTCCGAGTTTCTGCAAGGTCTGACAATAGGTCCGACTTTCGTTGTCTAGATCTGAATATTTTTGGGTAGCTCCGGTGAGCTTTGTCTTTAGCTCCGGCATGTCTTTGTTAAGCTCCAATATGTTTTGCTAGGTCTGACTTATGTTGGTTAGCTCCGTCATGTTTTTCTAGCTCCGACTTTTGGGATGACTAGTTCCGACTAGTTTTGGTTAGCTTCGGTGCTAGGTCCGACTAGCTTTGGTAAGCTCTGGTGCTAGGTTGTACTAGCTTTGGTAAGCTCTGGCTCAAGCTCTGGTTAGCTTTGGAAAGGTCCGATGCTTAATCCCAATGTTTCGGCTTTTAATGTGAAATGTTTTGAACTTACTTTATATTCTTAGAATGATTGCTTAGTATTCATTTGCTAAGATTGTGGTGCATTTTGGTTGATATGGCTGATATCGTTTTGATATGCTTTGCAACATGCTTATGTGAGGTGCTCACGTAAGGTGTTGTGTTCGGAACTGACTTGAGTCAAGTCGCGGACTTGGGCTCGTACATATTGGTTGTTTGTTCATGTGCAGGTGTTGCTTGAGTTCAAGTCATGGCCGGTGACAGGATCCTTTGGACTAGTCTCAGGGAGGAGATGAGGTTCCAACAACAAAATTTAGGAGGAATTGTGGTTGAGTGGGTCAGGAGGTCACGCAGGATGATTGAATCAAGGGTAGTGCATATGAAGGTTACTGGACATAGAAGGAAGGTGTTTGCACGTATGCATGCGGTGCATGACGTGGCAACATGGTTCCGAAGATGGTTTATGGATGGGAAGATCTGGTTGGAAGGATCAGATTGTATCGGTTGATGACTTTGGCTGCGGCAGGGTCAGTTATGGCTCGGTATGAAAAGTATCGATTTGGTTATTATAGGATTTCGTGTGGGTCACGAATTTGAGTTGTTTTAGGAATGTGGGATATGTTCCTAAGGTGTTTGGAAGTCTTAAGATTGCTTCTATCTGCATATAGAAGAATCCTAAGCAGCTATGGAAAGTTTTGATTCGTGATCGGAGTAGGATTGGAGTCCTAGTTAAGATTGGGTTGGCCTAAGGGCTGATTATATAAGCAAGGGAGGCTAGAGATCGTGGTAGACAACTTTAGGGCTGTTTCTCTTGTGTTCTATTTAATAAAATTCATAGTTTGAAGGAACTTTTGTGCCTTGTTCGTTCGACTTGTTCCAGACAAGTTTTACTCATCGAGTTTCTGGACAGCACTACCTTTTGTCGGTAGTTTTATCATAACTCGAGTTTTACAGATCCAATTGACGTGATTCTTTTTGGGTTGTCTTCACAACTTGATTATCTATCATCTGTAAAAATTTCACGGTCATTGGATTTTTGGTTTCTTATCTACACGAGTTTTTTGCAGCATTCCAGAACTGTTTTTCTCGGGTAGGACAGATTTACCTTTGTTCGATCTTTCAATCGTAACTTGAGTTTCTATCGACGGATTTGAGTGATTCTTGTTGTGTTGTATTTGTGACTTGATTCTCTCTGATATCTATCACTTTTGTCACGGTGAAACACGTTTACATTAGTCTGACACGCGATTTCATTAACAGATCGTTTTTCTTCCTAATTCAAACAAAAAATATTTCCTTTAAATATTCATTGCATTTGCATAGTTGTCTCAAGTTGGGCAAAACAATTTGACAAAGGGTGCAACATGCTTTTGAGGTAACATAACCCGTTTTTGAGTTGTTTTGTTTGTTCTTAATTATTAGTGCAGTCAGGACAAAATTGGTGAAGAGGTTGGAAGGCCCCATCAAGCGCATATCCCTCCATCGATCTCATTTTTAGTTCATGGTGGAGGAATGCTCAAGACGGTGGTCCAATTGAGGAACAAGATGAAGTTCATTCAACTCCAACCTCAACTCGGCAGGAGACATTAAACATAAAGGTTATACCAAAATCCATGGTGGTGAGTTTCTCACACAACGACTTTCAACTCGGACTGCACTTCAATTGAGGTACAAGTTTAAAATTTTTTGTCATTGGAATTACAGTAGGATTGAATGATTTTTGCATACATTGGTAAGGAAGGATTACACCTTCTCATCATTAAATTCTTATGCATCCTCACGAGAGTAAGTGCTGACATTACTCTTTTTGATTCTTCAAAAAGGATTGTCACCTTACTTGGGAATAAATTTAAACAAGTATCTAGAATTTCATAAGCATTAATAAAATTGGCTTGGACATTTTCTACCTAGGTAATGCTTATGGAATGACTTAATGGTTGAATTAGTATGTAGCAACCTAGGAATAGTTATATCTGTAATTTTGATTTGAAACTCATTCATGCATGGATCACTAAATTTCAAATTCCTAGGAAAGAAATTAAAAATGTTCACAATGATAAAATTGAGAATATTGTTTGCTATGATCAAAATGACAACATTTGCTCTTGTGGAAAACTATGATGGTTTGAAATTTTACAAGATGAAGGGATCCATATAGTGTATTTATATCACTTGCATTGCTATGAGTAGGAGCTTAAAAAATGTGCAAATTGATTTATCCATAAAGCCCCACTTCTATCAATGATTCATACATTGTTCATGAATACAATTGAAATTTGACCCAAAGCATCTTTGATTTTTTTCTTCCCCGTACATACAAATGAGGGTTCGGTTACCTAACCCAAAAAATCATATGTACAAGTACCGGGAACTAACCACCCCTCTATATTGTAGAGAGTAAGTTTGCAGGAGTAATATAACTATGCGGGCATTCAAAGATCCGATTGTTGGAATCCCTAGAGGATTCCATTTCAACATCTCTTCGCCAAGGAGTAAATTAGGATGGTTGCTACCTATCAAAATTAAGCCCGAAGGTCAACAATAACTATACGAGGCCGGAGATTTGACACTGAAACCCTCCATGGGCAACATTTGGGCTGCTATGAATATATGAGAGCATTATGCTCTCAACAATTCTAAGCACTCATCCATGCTCAATGGGATTGCCACCAACATTGGGTGTAAGTTATTCCTTTGTGGCCAAAAGGTATAATGTGCCTTAACCAAGGAATGACAAGATCACATCCAATGTATATTTGTGTAAGTTGTTCCTTTGTGGCTAGAAGGTTTTTCATACCTTAGTCAAGGAACAACGGATCACACTCAACCCATGTTGAGTGCATGTCATCCCTTTGTGGTTATAGGTATGTTGTACCTTAGACAAGGAATAATGGATCATACTCAACACATGTTGGGTACATGTCACTCCTTTGTTGCTAAAGAGTATCATTACCTTAGTCAAGGAATGACGGATCAAACCCAATGCATGAGGGGTACAAGTTATCCATTTATGTCAATAAGGTATGATACACCTTAGCCAAAGAATGTCGGAATACACTCAATGCATGTTGAGTGCACGTCATGCCTTTGTGCGAAGGGTTATCACTACCTTAGCCAGGGAATAACAAGGTAAATCCAACCTATTGAAACCTTGAAGTGTGGATGAGCGACATCGACAACACTCTCCTCGACCACACTCATGAAACTCATGGAAAGAAATCCAACATAGAAACTCAACCCTCCAATGTCAAATCCATGCTGCAACAAGGTTAGGCCACCCTCATGGCCTACATCCATCGTTATTGTTTCAATCCCTATCACGGACCTTGAACAAGAACAAGCTTGGGGGAGGACCCCAACTTGAGGTAACTCATATCAAACCCTTGAATATTTATTTTACATTAACCCATCATCCACCTTGCACATGTCAAAAAAAAACATAAAAAGGTAGAGTAGGTTTGCTTTCAAAATAAAATAAAAGATGTGTGGTAAGAATGGTTTGGAATTCACATAGATGAAATGATGAATAGTTGCTCTGTTTTAATTTTCCTAAGTCCCTAGATTACAACTTACTACTCTCCAAAATATTGCTTTCATTGGCAAGAATTACTTTTGCCTTGATTTAGAAATTGTGGGTAGCAAAAGATTAATCCAATTCTAAGTTGTTGTGACATATGATATAGTGATAGGGTTGCTATTCCTAGTTTGAAAGTGAAACTTAGATTTTTCAGAAAATTTCTAAGAAGATTTTAGATACTCTCATTTGATTGGAAATACCCACCAAATCCATATGATACATTATATTGATAGAACTTATGCATACGCTATTTGTCTTCACATTGAGCTTTGTCAAACTAGTATAGGCCTATGTGAGATTTTATTCACGACTTTTTGAATTCAAGGCTTAACTTGCACATTGTAACACCCTCATTTTCATCCATCTTGCATTGAATACATTATAATACATGTCTAACATTTATCCACATAAAAAGGAACAAGTCTAAATTGAATTTAGAATTAAACCGCACTTAAGAATTCTGAAAAGTGCGCACTATCCCGATTTCTCTCTCACTTCAAACGGACTTGTCCTTTTTGCTGCAGACAAGTCTGTTTTTCCCTCGGGACACTTTCGGACTTGTCCGATCCTGTGCAGAATAGTCTGGTGTTCCAAGAATCCTTGAAAATTTGCTAAGTCCTTGGACTTGTTCGGACTAATTCGGTCTTCCAGCATGGTTGTCCGTTTTTCCCTCTGACTAAAGTTGAACTTGTCTGATTTTTGGCCAGACTTGTCTGTTTTTCCCTCTAGATAAGTTCGGACTTGTCCCATATCTAGAACAGACTTGTCTGATTTCTCTCTATCCAACTTCGGTCTAGTCTGGTCTTTTTTCGGACTTGTCCTATAAATCGTGACTCCGAGTTGATCCTTTGTTTCACGACTTGTTTCTTGGGTTTTACGTTAAGTAGGCTTAGGGACGTCGAGCCTAACTCTTTTAGAGCCTATGTGGGACTCTAAACCGACCTCCACTCATCTCAAACTCGAAATCCATCTAACCATATCCTCCACCTCTATATAAACAACCCCACCGTTTGACTTGACATCTATTTGCCACTTTTCCTCCACAACCAAACCCTAGCTCGTGCTTAGCCGCCACCAAGGAGGGAGAAGGAGATCTAGAGCAAGGAGAAGAAGAGGAGGAAACGAAATAGGATCAAGATCTCCATCAACATCGCGTTCCTCGTCAACAATCCACCATCAAGTTCTTCATCAACCCTCGATGGTCAAGATCTAAGTGTTTCCTCCAAGATACTTGATTCTTTAGAGTCCCAGACACCTTGTATACCTTCTATTATCTTTTTCTTACGTGAATTCAACCATAAATCTCCATATTCACGTTGATCTAGAAAACCCTAATCTGTTGTTCTCGCGCAGTGCGGACTTGTCCGGTCCCTAGCAAACTAGTCCGATCTTCCAAGTTAAATTATGTCGAATTAATTCTAAATTAGATCTAATCAACTTCAAACCTGTATAAACTTGTTAGAAGCTATTAGAACTAGTTAGTGATCATTAAAAGCAACTCATTGACAAGTTCCACCTTGCATTTGCATTAATCATGAATGTCATGTCATATTGAGTAATGTTTGTGCACTTTTTGATTGTGTTTCTTTGTTGTATGTTTATTGTGCGGATTAGATGGATTTGCGCTAGAGAGTGTCGCAGAGGATCTCCAGCACCAAGAGTTTGAAGTCTTTGACCCGAACCAATCCCAAGAGCAAGGCAAGTGTCCTTGAAGAATATTGATCGTGTTTTTAAAATAAATGTTTTGTTTGCAAAATTGCATGCTTGTGTCAATTTGATGGGAATTCTATGATAGGAAGTTTACTATATTTGTTGACCACCCTTGTCACTTGCAAAATATGGTAGAGAGTCGGGAAGGACTTTTTACCTTTTTGCTTCGCTTAATTAATTAGGATAGGAAAACAACTATACCAATTAACTTAATTATGCATTTATGAGATTTGATTAGCATGAATTGGTTAATATGATATGGTAATGGGTGATCTAAGCAAGTCTGGTATGTGGATGGGTTGGATGTTATGGTGGTTTGCTTGCTTTAGATCTAAGGACCGGTTCATGCAAGAATAAGCCAGGACTACAGTGCCACCACGAGGCCAAGTATGAGTGCGGCGTAGCTGATTAATTAGGGCTTTGCCAGTGCTTTGAACCATTAAGTATGCTCGGAGAAGGGGTAGTCGGATTGGGTTTGTTTATGATTGGTGGGACTACCCTGGGATCCGAATGGCTCAAGAGGGGGCCCTTGGTTGAAGATGTGCTCTGAAGGAAACATCGCCACCAGTGAAACCTCAGTGGGGTCTAAATAGGCTAGTAATCCATTTGTAAAGGCTATTTTGTGATCTCTTGGCCATACACCAAAGGAAGTGTAATTGGCATAAGAGAGGTTCTTTAGTCGCCGATGGATGATGAAATCACAAACACATGGGTAAAGTGGTACAACCTCTGTAGAGTGTCTATTAAAACTATCATGATAGCCGTGCTCCCGATTATGAGCACCTGGACAACTTCCATGATTAGAGGGAACTTTGTATTGGGATGGTTTTTGGGATGGTTATTGTTTGGTAATGGTTAAGGCTTGTTATGGATTAAATTATTGTATTGAATATGGTCAATGGTAATGATGAGATCTGAAGTTTGGATGATTGTAATGAATATGGATTGAATTATGATGATTACATGGTTTATGATTGGTTTATTTCACATACATATAATATGTTGCTTTTTAAATGTTTTAATGTACTTTTCAGCACTCAGCCATTATTATTGTCATCATTTGAATCAGCTACATGGCATACTTTCCACACATGCTGAGTACAACATGTACTCACTCTTGCAATTCCCCCACCAACAATTGCATGTCAGGATTGGGAGTTTAACGATGATAATACAAATTTATAGGTCGTGTCTATCGTCATCTTTGCTTGTGGTGTTGCATGGAGCTGCGCTATACCCTATTTGCTTAGTTGCTCTGTTTAGTTTATTTCTCCTGCATTAGTTCAAACTTGTCATTAATATTCATTCGAATTTGTATTTCGAGGATAATGTGGTTATGTAATAAAATTTGTTAATTAAACTTGTTCTATGGTAAGTTTTTGTATACTTTTTTTGTGAATGCACCCGTGTATGTGTGTTGAACATCCAAGGCACACATATGCGTTCACTTGGTTCATTTTCGGAACCGGGTGTCACAAATTGGTATCAGAGCTAGGTTTGACCGTAGGATGCAACCTAGATAGAATGGACACTTTTGAGCACATAGGAGCACTCAGGAAGTGTTGTGTTTTTGCTTGATGTGTTGTTTGCTATATATTATTTGCTTGTGTGCTTAATAGAGGATTTTGGGATGCTTTAGCATTGCCATGTCCACCTAGGCTAGTTAGTTGCTTAGTTCATATCCCTTGATGCATATAGTTGGGGACGTCTTCTAAATTCTTACCTATTGCTTTTCTTTAGATGGTGAGGACTCACAACTAGAAGGATGGCAATGATGAGGAGGAGAACAATGGAGCACCTCAAAACAACAATGGACAAGGACCTTCTCATGGAGCTATCAACATTGAGCACCTTTTGGCAATGCAGAACCAGCTCATGCAGACTATGATACAAACTATGGGACAGCTGCAGGCTGGCAACAACAACAATCAGCCCCACATGACTCCACCACCACACCCGCCTCCTAATAACCGGTTGGGAGAGCTTATAAGGACTAGGACGGCAACCTCTGCGCAAGCCGCTGACCCTATGGATGCTGATGATTGGCTCAAGTCCGTGGAGAAGAAGCTTGCTATTGTTCAAAGGAGTGACCAGGAGAAGGTCCTATTTGCTTCTTATCAACTAGTTGGAGCAGCTGCCAATTGGTGGGATTCACTATGCAACACCCATTAGAATCAAGAGAGGATTACTTGGGTCGAGTTCAAAGATAGTTTCCTATCTCATCATGTGTCGGAAGGCGTTATGATATTGAAGACACAAGAATTTGAGAACTTGAGGCAAGGAAGATCGAGTGTTGGTGAATATCTGAACAAATTCACTCAACTTTCAAGGTATGCGTTCGAGTATGTGAGCCATGACATCCGGAAGCAATATTTGTTCATGAGGGGCTTTAACAATGAGATCCAAGTGCAATTGCTTAATTTTGACTATACCAACTTCCAAAAGCTTGTGGACAAAGCAATTGTTGTGGAAAACAAGGTCTAAGAGATGGAGCAAGACAACAAGACGAAGGCGCCATATCAGGGACAGCCACAAGGAAGTAATGTGCGCCCTCTCTTTGCACCACCCAATGCGCCTTATTTCAGCTCCTCTGCTCCTTTGCAGCGCCCTGGTTATGCATCGCGCCCAACTTAGTTTGTGCAGCAGCGCCCAATTATGCAAGCACCTAGGCCTCTAATGCCTTATGCACCTCGTGCTAATTTTCCAGGTGCCAATGTGCAGAACCAAGCACATCCAGATAATTCTGGTGGAGTTATGAAGTGCTATACTTGTGGAGAAGTTGGACATTTTGCACATCAATGTCCTAAGTCAGGCCTTGGTCAAGGAAGCAATGCGCCGAGGCAAAACCCAAAACCAAATAGAGGACAGCTGTAAGGGAATCATGGACAGAAAAATTTTGCTCGTAGCAACGTGAACCATGTCTCCACGAAGGATGCTCAACAAGCGGGTGACGTGGTGATTGGTATGTTTCTCGCAAACTCCATCTCGGCGACTATGTTATTTGATTCTGGAGTGTCACATTCATTCATTGCATCAAAATATGTTGCCAAGTACAGTTTGTCTATCTCTTATATGAAGTTTACTCTATTGGTTAAGTCTCCTAGAGGAGATATGAGGACAAATATAGTATGTCCAAAAGTAAGCCTTAGAATAAGGGGGGTAGATTTCTTTGCCAACCTTATAGTTTTGGATTCCCAAGGATTGGACATTATACATGGTATGGACTTGTTGAGGAAGCACGATGGAGTCATTGAGTGTTCCACGAAGACGGTGAAGTTGACCACTGAGGAAGGGATCACCGTAGAGTTTGAAGCATCTCAAACCGTACCGAAGCAATTGGAGATGAATCACATGGACGTTGCCGCAATTGAGGAGATTCCTGTGGTGTGCGAACTTTTGGATGTGTTCCCGGATGAGCTACAGGTATGCGACCCGATCGAGATATTGAGTTTGTTATTGATTTAATACCTGGAGCTGCATCTATATCTAAGAGGCCATATAGGATGCCTCCTAGGGAATTAGTAGAGCTCAAGAAGCAAATTCAAGAGCAACTAGAGAAAGTTTTTATTCGCCCTAGTTCTTCACCTTGGGGAGCACCCGTTCTATTTGTGGATAAGAAGGATGGGTCGCAAAGGATTTGTGTGGATTACCAAGCTCTCAACGAGGTAACAATCAAGAACAAGTACACCTTGCCCCGTCTAGAGGACTTGTTTGATCAGATGAAGGGTGTTTGTGTCTTCTCTAAGATTGATTTGAGGTCGGGATATTTCAAATGAAGATTATACCATCGGACATGACCAAGACAACTTTTAGGACACGGTATGGATCTTATGAGTACACCATGATGTCTTTTGGACTGACAAATGCGTCTGCCTATTTTATGTACCTCATGAATAAGGTCTTCATGGACTACTTGGATAAGTTTGTCGTGGTGTTCATTGATGATATTATGATCTAATCGAAGGATGAGAAGGAACATGAGGGACACGTGAGGCTTACATTGCAGAAATTGAGGGAGCATCAATTGTATGCCAAGTTCAATAAGTGTCATTTTTGGTTGAGAGAAGTATCATTTTTGGGTCATATCATTTCATGAGGAGGGGTTTTGGTTGACCCCAGAAAGGTAAGGGATGTGTTGAAATGGGAACCCCCGCAAAACGTAAAGGAAATATTGAGTTTTCTTGGGATGGCTGGGTATTACCGTCGATTCATCAAGGACTTTTCCAAGATAGCCAAGCCAATGATGGATTTGCTAATGAAGGGGAAAGCGTTTCAATGGACTCAAGCTTGTCATGAGAGTTTTTAGGGGTTGAAGAAAAGGTTAACTACAGCTCCAGTTTTGGTTTTGCCAGACGTAAGCAAGGGTTATGATATTTATTGCGACGCATCGAGACAAGGACTTGGGCGTGTGCTTATGCAAGAAGGTCAAGTGGTTGCATTTGCATCGAGGCAATCAAAGAAACATGAGCAGAATTGTCCAACGCATGACTTCTAACTTGCAGCTGTGGTGCACGTACTGATGATTTGGAGACATTACATCCTTGGACATTGGTGTGAAATTTATACGGATCATAAGAGTCTCAAGTATATTTTCACAGACACGGATCTGAATTTGAGGAACCGAAGATGGTTGGAGCTCATCAAAGATTATGATGAGGGGATCAATTATCATCCAGGGAAGGCTAATGTAGTGGCCAATGCTTTGAGTCGGAAAGGAGTAAGTCACCAAGTCACGGTTCGAGAGTTGCCATCCAAGCTATGCAGGGAGTTTGAACGGTTGAAACTTTGATTTATAAATGAGATGGGAATGATGGAGTTAAATCCAACCTTCGAGCAATAAATTCGGGAAGGTTAGGCCAAGGAAGAGGAAATCCAAGAAATCAAGGAAAGAACCCAAGAAGGGAGAGAGTTCAGATTTTATGAGGACAAACATGACACTCTACAGCTTGGAAAAAGGATTGTCGTGCCCAATGTGAAGCATATTCGGGAGACAATACTAAAGGAGGCACATGACTCGCCATACTCAATTCATGCTGGATGTACAAAGATGTACAAGGACTTGAAGATGTTCTATTGGTGGGCTAGCATGAAAAATGACATAGCTTAATATGTAGCCATATGTGATGTGTGCCAACGAGTCAAGGCAGAACACCAAAGGCCAACCAAATTATTGCTGCCATTGAAGATCCCGGAATGGAAATGGGAAGATAATGGTATGGACTTTATAGCAGGATTGTCGCGTACTTAGTCCAGTTATGACACAATTTTGTAATTGTGGATCGGTTGACCAAATCAGCTCATTTCATCCCTGTGAAGACCGAGTATACAGCTTCACAATTGGTCGAAATATACAAGGAGCATATTGTGTGTCGACATGGGGTCTCAAAGAAGATAGTGTCGGATGGAGGTTCTCAATTTACCTCCAGGTTTTGGCAAAAATTGCATGAAGCTTTGGGAACAAGGTTAAATTTTAGTTCAGTATATCACCCTCAAACGGATGGCCAAACCGAGAGGATCAATCAGATTTTTGAGGACATGTTAAGAGCTTGTGATCTAAAGCATGGGAAAAGTTGGGACAAGACCCTGCTGTATGCATAATTTTCATATAACAATAGTTACCAAGCAAGTTTGAAGATGTCACCTTATGAAGCACTATATGGAAGGAAGTGTAGGACACCCTTGTTTTGGAGTTAGACAAGGGAGAATCAAGTATTTGGACCTGATGTGTTGCAAGAAGCTAAAAAACAAGTTCAGGTAATCCGTGAGAACTTGAGGGCCGCTCAATCAAGGCAAAAAGGCTATGCGGATAATAGGAGAAAGAAATTAGTAGGGGATTTTGTATACCTCAAGGTGTCACCAATGAGAGGTCATAAGAGGTTTAACATAAGGGGCAAGCTAGCACCTTGATCCATTGGGCCATTCAAGATTTTGGACAAATGAGGAGAAGTAGCCTATAAACTGGAGATGCCAAATCATCTTTCAGATGTCCATGATGTGTTTCATGTTTCCTAGCTCAAGAAGTGTTTAAGGATACCAGAAGAACAAGTGTCAATGGAAGAATTGGAACTAGAGACAGATTTGACTTATGTCGAGCAACCGGTCAAAATCTTGGAAACCAAGGAGAGAGTCGCAAGTAACAAGGTCATCAGATGGTGTATTGTTCAATGGAAGCATTATACAAAATCAGAGGAAACATGGGAATTGGAGGATGATCTCAAGAAGGAATTTCCCTATCTCTTCTCTTCCGCGTCGAATCTCGAGGGCGAGATTCATTTTAAAGGGGGGTAGGTTTTTAACACCCTCATTTTCATTCATCATGTATTGCATACATTCTAATACATGTCTAACATTAATCCACATAAAAAGGAACAAGTTTAAATTTAAGTTAGAATTAAACCGCACTTAGGAATTCTGGAAAGTGCGGACTAGTCCGATTTTGGTGCGGACTAGTCCGATTTCTCTCTGACTTCAAACGGGCTTGCCCATTTTGCTGCGGACTAGTCTGTTTTTCCTCTGGACACTTTTGGACTTGTCTGGTCCTGTGCGGACTAATCCGGTGTTCCAAGAATCCTTTAAAATTTGCTAAGTCCATAGACATGTCCAGACTAGTCCGGTCTTCCAGCGGACTTGTCCGTTTTTCCCTCTAACTAAAGTCGGATTTGTGCAATTTTTTGCCACACTTGTCTATTGTTCCCCTCTGGATAACTTTGGACTTGTCCGATATCCAAAACAGACTTGTTCGATTTCTCTCTGTCCAACTTTGGACTCGTCTGGTCTTTCTTTAGACTTGTTCGATAAATCGTGACTCCGAGTTGTTTCTTGGGTTTTACGTTATGTGGGCTTAGGGACGTCATACCTAACTCCTATAGATCCCATGTGGGACTCTAAACTGGCCTCCACTCATCTGAAACTCGAATTCCATCTAACCCTATCCTCCACATCTATATAAACAACCCCACCCTTTGACTTGACATCTATTTGCCACTTTTCCTCCACACCCAATGCCTAGCTCGTGATTAGCCGCCATCAAGGAGGGAGAAGGAGATCTAGAGCAAGAAGAAGAAGAGGAGGAAACAAAAGAGGATCAAGATCTCCATCAACTTCGCGTTCTTCATCAACAATCCACCATCAAGTTCTTCATCAACCCTAGATCGTCAAGATTCAAGTGATTCCTCCAAGATCATTGATTCTTTGGAGTTCTAGACACATGGTATACCTTCTATTATCGTTTCCTTACGTGAATTCAACCCCAAATCTCCAAATTTATGTCGATTTAGAAAACCCTAATCTGCTATTCTCGTGTAGTGCGGACTTGTCCGGCCCCTAGCGGACTAGTCCAATCTTCTTCGTTAAATTGTGTTGAGTTAATTCTAAATTAGATCAAATAAACTTCAAACCTGTATAAACTTGTTAAAAGCTATTAGAACTAGTTAGTGATCATTAAAAGCAACTCATTAACAAGTTCCACCTCACATTTGCATTAATCATGCAGGTCATGTCATATTAGGTAATGTTTGTGCACTTTTTGATTGTGTTTCTTGTCCTGTATGTTTATTGTGCCGGTAAGATGGATTTGCGCTAGAGAGTGCTGTGTAGGATCTCCAGCACCAAGAGTTTGATGTCTTTGACCCTAACCAATCCCAAGAGCAAGACAAGTGTCCTTGAAGCATATTGATCCCGTTGTTTAAATAAACATTTTGTTTGCAAAACTGCATGCTTGTGTCAATTTGATGGGAATCCTATGATAGGAAGTCTACTAGATTTGTTGACCACCCTTTTCACCTAGAAAATATGGTAGAGATTCGGGAATGGCTTTTTACCTTTTTGCTTCGCTTAATTAATTGGGATGGGAAAACAACTATACCACTTAACTTAATTATGCATTTATGAGTTTTGATTAACATGAACTGGTTAATATGATATGGTAATGTGTGATATAAGCAAGCCTGATATGTGGATGGGTTGGATATTATAGTGGTTTGCTTGCTTTAGATCTAAGGACCGGTTCATGCGAGAATAAGCCAGGATTACAGTGCCACTTTGAGGCCAAGTATGGGTGCGGCATAGCTGATTAATTAGGGCTTTCCCAGTGCTATTTGGACCATTAAGGATGCTCGGTGAAGGAGAAAGTTGCCTAGAGGGGGGGTCAATAGGCTAATCAACCTGAAATGACTTAATAAAATGAGATTAATACACAGGGGGCGGACTAGTCCGGTCCAGGGGCGGACTAGTCCGGTCCACCTACAGGGAAAAACTTAAAAAGGGTTTTTAACAGGTTTTAGTCCAATTCTTGTGATGCAAAGTTTGTTAGAATAACTTAGTGAGCCTTAATAAGTTATATGGCAAGTATGAAGCTAAAGATCACAATGAAGAAAAGGTGATGAGCAAAACTGGTAAAGCTAACCCTAGAAGCAATATGTGGTGAATGAAGGCTAAGAACACAAGTGACACAAGGATTTTATCCGGAGGTTCGATCCCACACAAGGAATCTACGTCCCCGTTGAGGAGTCCACAAAGGACCGGGTTCAACAACCCTTCCCTCACCATGTTTACCGCACGGGCCTAACTTGGTTCTCCACTATCACAAAGAATGAATACAAGATTCGTTGGGGCTTCTCACAATCTGAGGCTCCCACCACAAATACAACAGCAAATCACAAAGATTGACTCAAGCCATAGATCACAAAGATTCACAAAGTGCAAGAGATCAAACCGAGAGCCAAAGAGCAGTGTTCTTCGTCTTCTTCACCTCACTATGCCCTAATCCACACAAGAATTAGTTTTAGAGGGAATGTAGGTGAAAGTTGCCTAGAGGGGGGGTGAATAGGCTAATCGACCTGCAAATGACTTAATAAAACGAGATTAAATCACAGGGGGCGGACTAGTCCGGTCAGGGGGCGGACTAGTCCGGTCAGCTTGCGTGAATAACCCTAAAAAGATGTTTCTAGCAAGTTTTAGGGAATTTTCTCTTTGCTGCAAGTGAGTATATGTTTAAGTCAAGTTGAGCAACAACCTAAACAAGAGCAAGTCAAGTTTCCACAAGTTTGTAGTAATGCGGAGTATGAAACGAGACTACCAACCCTAGAACAAAGTAATCAATAGAATGAATGCGAAGAACACAAGGGGGCAAGGATTTTATCCCGAGGTTCGATTCCACACAAGGAATCTACGTCCCCGTTGAGGAGTCCACAAAAGGACTGGGTCCAACAACCCTTCCCTCACCAAGTTTACCGCACGGGCTTAACTTGGTTCTCCACTAATCACAACGGTGATTACAAAGTTCGTTGGGGCTTCTCACAAACTGAGGCTCCCACACCACAAAGATGATCAACACAATAAAGCAAACTCAATACACAGCCCACAAAGACTCAACGAGTGCAAGAGATCAAACCGGGAGCACAAGCGCGATGTTCTTCCTCTTCTCCACCTCACTAAACCCTAATCCACTCAAGAATTAGTTTTAGAGGGAAAGTAGGCAAGAAGGAGGCTTAGGAGTGCTCCAAGTTGGCTGTGGCGGCGCTAGGGTTTGAGTTTTTCCAAGTATTTTCGAAATGAGGCCGGGGGTCCCCTTTTTATAGGGGTCCCAAGCCCAATCTGCTGACTTCAGCAAAAGGGCGGACTAGTCCGGCCACTGGCCCGGACTAGTCCGGCCTAGGGGACCACTGACCCCTTTGTCAGGTCCCGACAGCTGACACACTATCGTCACGCTACCCGCCAAACTTCAAATTCAAACGGTCACTTCCAGAACGGACTAGTCCGGTCAACACCGGACTAGTCCGATCTCACACGGAGCCTTTTGCTCCGTGTGAAAACAGACTAGTCTGAGGACCACGGACTAGTCCGGCCCCTAGGGCGGACTAGTCCGGTCCTCCCAGACTTAGCCACAGAAGCACCTTTTCTAGCCAACCCGGACTAGTCCGGCCCCACGGGCGGACTAGTCCGTTCTCACTCAGGACCTCTTGGTCCGGTCCAAAACGGACAAGTCCGTGGTTTTGGGACTTCATCCCCAAAACCCACTCACTGCTACCCGGACTAGTCCGGTCACAAACGGACTAGTCCGATCTTAGTCAGACCCTTCTGGTCCGGCCAGAAACGGACTTGGCCGGCCAGGGACGGACTAGTCCGGCCTCCTGCACGGACTAGTCCGGCCCTACGGCCAGACCACTCATTCACTCATCTTTTTCATAGGTTTGACCTCTAAACCACTTTGAGCTCCCAAACTTGATCTCAATGCACTTTACACACACACCCTCCTATTGCTACGGCTAGTCTAACTCAATCACGCTAGAAACCCTAGTTTCTACGCTTCGAGTTGACTCCGTTTCCTTCCTTTTCCTTTTTGAGGGTTTGCGTCTCCAATTGAGTCCATACCTGTGCTAAGATCACTTGAGCTCATTAGCGACTTAATTGTCGTCATCAATCATCCAAAACCCACGGGGAACCTAGATGCACTTTCAATCTCCCCCTTTTTGGTGATTGATGACAACACATTAAGTCCTTCACAAATAAGAGTATAAAGTTTGGTTTTCATAACATGTGTGCGTATGAATGACTCCCCCTCAAGGTATGCAACATGTAAAAGAGATGGAGAAGTTCTTTCATACCCACACACGTTATGGTGGGGTGCCTACGTGATGTGCTCAACAGTTTGTGTCAAGACATGAATAACATCAATACATTCATAAGATTGACAATAAGAGCAATATATTGATAGTAAGCAACAATAACGAGTCTTGCACAAATGTAAACATCCAAGAGCATAAATATGTTACATGACAGTCATACATCACAAAACACACCCACAAAAGATTAACGCCCCCTTAACTCTCCCCCTTTGGCATCAAGGCACCAAAAAGGAAAAGAAGGGAGGAAGCTAAGACCTAAGAGCTAGTCCTCGTCTTCGCCAACTCCACTCTCCGTGGCCTCGGAATCTTCGACGTCGTCCTCATCATCGACATCGTCGTCGTCGTCGTCGGAGTTCCTTGCCGAGGGAGCAGCCCAAGAGGAGCTTCCATCCTCTTGGAGCTGGGCGAGCTCATCGGCGGTGAAGGTAAGGAAGGGAGTGATTTCCCCATCACTCACCTCCGGAGAGGACATTGGGACCTCCAGCTTGTCGCACACCGCCTTAAGATATTTCTCTTGACGCTTGTGTGCCCTCTGAGCGCGGATCTCTTGCTTCCGGCAAGAAGTGAAGATGGCCTTGAAGCATTTGAAGAACGCACTCATGGACTGAGGCGGAGGCGGAGATGGAGGCGCCACGGGGCGAGATGGAGGATCCGCATTCTTGCGACGAGGAGGAACAGGCAGAGGCGGGGGAATCTGAGGACGCAGTCTCTTATGTGTGACATCCTTCTGGAAGGTAATTCCGGAGACTTTCTCAATTAGGCACATCACATAAGGAGCATAGCCACAAGACCTGTTGGGGGTATGAGATATATTGAAGACGTCATCAAAGATGTACTCAGCTAGGTTGAAGCTTTCTTCCCCATCTATCAGCACAAGCAAATGCCTCAAGTTGCCCTGGATGACTCCGGCATCTCCATCCTTCGGGGCAATGGTTTTCCGAAGAAGGCGGTTGAGCACACTGAAAAATGGCTTGATATTTCTTGCCAGTCCTGCCTCATAAGGAAGATGGTCTGGATACATGAAGTCAAGGGCATCTCGATCTAGGGCTTTGAGGTTGGAGATGATGATCTCATGCTCAAGGTGTTCCTCCAATCCTAAAACCTTGGCAAAGTCTTCAAATGTGACTGTGTACTGCTCTCCATTTGTCATCCATGACATCCGGCGATTGCCAAAAGAGTGAAAGTAGACGGTCGTGTAGAATTGCACAATCACCTCAATGTTCCAGTCGTACTGGAAACCTATGATATCCTTGATTCCATGTCGTTCCGCTGCATTGATCACAGCATCAAATGCAGCATGCTTCTTCTGAGCCATGTAGTCCCAGTCAACCCACTGGGCATCAGTCACAGGAGTCTTCATCTTCATGTAGACGAGGCGATAGTAATCGCAGTGGAAGTCACACCAGAACCGAGGGTCGGCGGTGGACCTCTCATACTTATAGACATTCTCGTCTCTGAGCCTCCTGGCCTTCTCAGCTCCTTTTCCTTTGAAAGTGTTAGCTGAGAGGTTGGGCTGACGGTTTGGATTCCGTGCTGGACTGTGCATCACCAGAGGCTCAACAGCCTGAGCCTTGGGTGCTGCTTGAAAGCGTGCACACATACACACACTTAGCATGATATCGGGCCTAGATGCACAAAGATAGAGGAGTGATCCGATCATAGACCTATATAGCTTTTGATCCACACTTGGACCGTCCTCATTTAGGTCTAGGTGTCCATTTGTCCCCATAGGGGTTTTGATGGGTTTTGCTTTGTCCATGTCAAACTTTCTTAGAATATCTTGAGTATACTTAGTTTGACTTATGAACGTCCCTTCTTTGAGTTGTTTCACTTGAAATCCTAGAAAGAACTTCAACTCACCCATCATGGACATTTCAAACCTCTCCGTCATTATTTTGGAGAACTCGTCACAAAACACCTTATTTGTGGAACCAAATATGATGTAATCCACATATATTTGGCACACAAAAAGATCCTTATTGAAGTGTTTTGTGAAAAGGGTATAATCCGCTTTTCCTATCCTAAAACCATTTTCAACTAAAAAGTCTCTTAAGCACTCATACCAAGCTCTAGGAGCTTGCTTGAGACCATAAAGAGCCTTTCGCAATTTGTAAACATGGTTTGGATAGTCTTGGTCTTCAAACCCTGGAGGTTGCTCTACATAAACTTCTTCCTTGATTGGGCCATTAAGGAATGCACTCTTAACATCCATTTGGTAGAGTTTGAAGTCATGATGAGTAGCAAAGGCTAGTTGTATCCGAATTGACTCAAGCCTAGCTACGGGGGCAAATGTCTCATCAAAGTCCAATCCCTCAACTTGTGAGTATCCTTTTGCCACAAGTCGTGCCTTGTTCCTAGTTACCACGCCATGCTCATCTTGTTTGTTGCGAAACACCCACTTGGTTCCAACAACATTAGCTTGAGGGCGCTTGACAAGCTCCCAAACCTTGTTCCTTTCAAAGTTGTTGAGCTCCTCTTGCATGGCAACTACCCAATCTGGATCCCTTAAGGCATCTTCAACCTTATGTGGTTCCAAGGATGAGACAAAAGAGAAATGCTCACAAAAGTTTGCAACACGTGAGCGTGTAGTTACTCCTTTTGTGATATCTCCTAGAATGTTGTCAACGGGATGGTCCCGTTGAACACTTTGATGAACACGAGGATGCGGGGGTTGACCTCTTGAATTACTTGGTTCATCTTCTTCACTATGGTCTCCCCCTTGATCCAAGCCTCCCCCTTGATCTTCATTCTCATTATCACTTTGGGAAGCTTCTAGTGGATCTTCAACTTGTCCAATGGGGATTTGACCTACTTCATAATGATGATGGTCACTTGGGCTTTGAGATGGTTCTTGTGGGCGAACATCTCCAAGTGCCATTTTCCTTAGAGCTTCTAGTGGAGGTTCCTCTTGATCAAGGGCATGTTGATCAACTTGCTCCACTTGAGAGCCATTGGTTTCGTCAAACACCACGTCACGTGCTACTTCAACAATTCCGGAGGATTTGTTGAACACACGGTATGCATGAGTGTTTGAGTCATATCCAAGCAAGAAACCCTCATCGGACTTTGAAGCAAACTTCGAAGTCCTAGGCTTCTTGTTGAGGATATAGCATTTGCTACCAAAGACCCGAAAGTAAGAAACATTGGGTTTCTTACCAATGAGAAGCTCATAAGGAGTCTTCTTGAGGAGGCGATGAAGGTACAATCGATTCACGGCATGGCAAGCGGTGTTAACCGCTTCCGCCCAAAACCGGTCCGATGTTTTGTACTCATCTAGCATCGTCCTTGACATCTCAATGAGCGTCCTATTCTTTCTTTCGGCTATGCCATTTTGTTGTGGAGAATAGGGAGCGGAAAACTCATGCTTGATGCCCTCCTCATCTAGGAACTCTTCTACTTGCATGTTTTTGAATTCGGTGCCATTGTCACTCCTTATATCCTTTATCCTTAAGGTGAACTCATTTTGAGCTCTCCTTAGAAATTTCTTGAGGACACCGGGAGTTTCACTTTTATCATGCAAGAAGAACACCCAAGTGTATCTAGAGAAGTCATCAACGATAACTAGACCATACTTGCTGCCACCAATGCTAATGTACGCAATGGGGCCAAAAAGATCCATATGGAGTAACTCCAAAGGTCTAGTTGTCGTCATGATATTCTTAGAGGGGTGTTGAGCTCCTACTTGCTTTCCTGCTTGGCAAGCACTACATGGCCTATCCTTTTCGAATACTACATCCTTTAGGCCACGAACATGCTCACCCTTAAGGAGCTTTTGAAGGTTCCTCATTCCAACATGGGCTAGCCTTCTATGCCAAAGCCATCCCATGTTGGCTTTTGCCATTAAGCATGTGTCAAGTTGAGCTTTATCCGCGGTGAAGTCCACAAGATAGAGCTTTCCCTTGAGCACTCCCTTAAAGGCTATCAAGTCATTACCTTCTCTAATGACACTCACTCCCTCACTAGTGAACACACATTTATATCCTCTATCACATAGCTGTGATATGGATAGGAGATTATAGTCTAGAGAATCAACATGCAAGACATTTGATAAAGTATGTAATGAGGAGATAGAAATTTTACCGGAGCCAAGGATTTTCCCTTGGCTATTGTCCCCAAAGAAGATTCCTTCACTTTGGTCCTTATTCTCCTCATACTCTATGAACATGCTTCTCTCTCCGGTCATGTGGTTGGTGCATCCGCTATCCAATACCCATTTCGATCCACCGGAGGAGTAAGCCTGCAAAACAAGTTTTATGCCTTTCTTTTAGGTACCCAAGCGGAGTTGGGTCCTTTGACATTAGTGGTTAGGCATTTTGGCACCCACACGCAAGGCTTGGGGCTCTTGCGGAGTGGCCCAACATATCTAGCAAACACCTTGCCGTGTTTGTTCTTCTTCAACACATAAGATGCATCAAAATCATGAAATAAATGATGCGGTTCAGATTTAGGCAAGTTTTTGCTAGAGGGTGAGTTCTTTTCATTTTTAGTTTGAGATGAACTCCCCTTTACAAAGACAATCATGTCTTTGCCATACTTGGAGGTTTTGGCGTTATGCCTTCCACCTCTAGTATAGCCAAGACCATCCTTGACATGGGGAGGTCTTGTGTTGGTGTATGCACTTCGTGCATACGCCACCTTCTCCTTGTCAAAGATGGCACCCTTAGGTGCTTGTTTGCCTTGCACTAAGTTGAGTTCATCCTTAAGTTTAAGGATTAAGTTAGAGCACTTGCAAGACGGAGTTGCATTGGATGAGGCCTTTGAGAAGGTTGGGCTCTTAGAGGAAGAGGCTACATTTTTCTTGAGGGACTCAACTTGAGTCTCAAGGATTTTGTTAACTTTTGACAAGTTCCCAAGTTCCTCCTTGAGCTCAATCGACTTCTCCTCAAGACTTGAACACGTTTTCTTGCAAAGAGCAAGTTCGTGTTCCAATGCCTTGCTCTTCTCTCTTTCGAGCTCAAGGAGCTCATCAAGCTCTTGACATCTCTCCTTCTCAAGGATGAGCATGTCCTCTTGTCTGTTGATGAGATCCTCCTTCTCAAAGATCTCATCCATAAGCAATTTCATCCTTCGTAGGGTGCTTTTACTTATGTCCTTAAACATACTTTCATTTTCACTAGCGCTATCAAAATCATCATGTGAGGAAGTTGGGGAGGAAGGATGAGATGTTACCTTTCTCTTTCCTTCCCTTGCCATAAGGCAAGTCGGCTTGTGGTCGTTGTTGAGGTTGGGGAAGAGCTTGCCTCCCTTGGAGTTCCTCCCGATGGCTATGGTGGCCATCTTCTCCTCTTCTTCTTCGGAGGAGGACTCATCGTTAGAGTCCCACTCCTTCCCCAAATGGGCTTGTCCGGAGGGCCTCTTCTTCTTGAAGAATCTCCTTTCTTGAGGCTTCCCTTCCTTCTTCTTCTTCGTTTCTTCGTGTGGGCAATCAGCGATGAAGTGCCCATACTCGCCACAGTTGTAGCAAGACCTTTTTGATTTGGGCCTTGCTCTTTCCTTTCCCTTGCCCTCATAGTTGTGCCCCCCTTTCTTCCTCCTCATCATTCTCTTGAATTTGTTGATGAAGAAGGCCTCCTCCTCATCGGTGTCGAGGCTCTCCTCATCACTTTCTTCTTGCTCCTTTGAAGAGGGCGTTGCCTTGAGTGCAACGTTCTTCATCTTGGAGGCGGTGAACTTTTGGAGGTCGTTGTAGAAGAGTGCCTCCTTCTCCATGATTTCATGGTTAATGATCCTCCCAAGGACCTCCTCCGGGGTCATTTGAGTGAACCCCGGGCTTTCCCGAATCATGGAGCATAAAGAGACGTTCCTAGGCATGAATGCCCGGATCATCCTCTTCACCACCTCGTGGTCGGTCCACTTGGTGCAGCCATATGATCGGCTCTTGTTGATCAGCACCTTCAGCCGGTTGTACATGTCTTGGGGGGATTCACCATCCAAGATGGCGAATCTCCCAAGCTCTCCTTCGATGAGCTCGATCTTGGCCTCCTTGACCACTCGGTTTCCCTCATGCGCCGTCTTGAGGGTGTTCCACATGTCTTTGGCCACTTCAAGGCCATCGACACGGTTGAACTCATCTCTAGAGAGAGATGAGATGATCACACCCGCAGCTTGAGCGTTGCGGTGGATGAGGATGGCTTGTTCTTGAGTTATGTTGTCCTCATCCTTTGGAATCTCCACCCCGGTCATGACAATTTGCCACAACGCTGGGTTGAGTGACACGAGGTGGATCTTCATGTTGTGTTTCCACATACCGTAGTCCGTTCCATCGAATTGGGGAGGTTTCCCCAATGGGATGGATAGGTAGTGGTTGTTGGCGGCAAGGCGTTCATAGTTGAACCCTTGCCGGTTGTAGTTGGCTCCGCCACCACCACTTGAATGGTTTGACGAATCAATCTTGGATATGTTCAACTTCTCCCGGAGCTTCGCCTTGAGTTGGCGAGTCTCCTCATCGTCCGTTGGCTTATCTTGATAAGCCAACGTCTCCTCACGGGTCGCCTCGTAGTTGCTGCTCGATGCATCGTCATTCACCACTCCGGCCATCTCTCCGAGTTGTTAGACTCTTTGTGGAGAGTCCTGCTCTGATACCAATTGAAAGTTGCCTAGAGGGGGGGTGAATAGGCTAATCGACCTGCAAATGACTTAATAAAACGAGATTAAATCACAGGGGGCGGACTAGTCCGGTCAGGGGGCGGACTAGTCCGGTCAGCTTGCGTGAATAACCCTAAAAAGATGTTTCTAGCAAGTTTTAGGGAATTTTCTCTTTGCTGCAAGTGAGTATATGTTTAAGTCAAGTTGAGCAACAACCTAAACAAGAGCAAGTCAAGTTTCCACAAGTTTGTAGTAATGCGGAGTATGAAACGAGACTACCAACCCTAGAACAAAGTAATCAATAGAATGAATGCGAAGAACACAAGGGGGCAAGGATTTTATCCCGAGGTTCGATTCCACACAAGGAATCTACGTCCCCGTTGAGGAGTCCGCAAAAGGACCGGGTCCAACAACCCTTCCCTCACCAAGTTTACCGCACGGGCCTAACTTGGTTCTCCACTAATCACAACAGTGATTACAAAGTTCGTTGGGGCTTCTCACAAACTGAGGCTCCCACACCACAAAGATGATCAACACAATAAAGCAAACTCAATACACAGCCCACAAAGACTCAACGAGTGCAAGAGATCAAACCGGGAGCACAAGCGCGATGTTCTTCCTCTTCTCCACCTCACTAAACCCTAATCCACTCAAGAATTAGTTTTAGAGGGAAAGCAGGCAAGAAGGAGGCTTAGGAGTGCTCCAAGTTGGCTGTGGCGGCGCTAGGGTTTGTGTTTTTCCAAGTATTTTCGAAATGAGGCTGGGGGTCCCCTTTTTATAGGGGTCCCAAGCCCAATCTGCTGACTTCAGCAAAAGGGCGGACTAGTCCGGCCACTGGCCCGGACTAGTCCGGCCTAGGGGACCACTGACCCCTTTGTCAGGTCCCGACAGCTGACACACTATCGTCACGCTACCCGCCAAACTTCAAATTCAAACGGTCACTTCCAGAACGGACTAGTCCGGTCAACACCGGACTAGTCCGATCTCACACAGAGCCTTTTGCTCCGTGTGAAAACGGACTAGTCTGAGGACCACGGACTAGTCCGGCCCCTAGGGCGGACTAGTCCGGTCCTCCCAGACTTAGCCACAGAAGCACCTTTTCTAGCCAACCCGGACTAGTCCGGCCCCACGGGCGGACTAGTCCGTTCTCACTCAGGACCTCTTGGTCCGGTCCAAAACGGACAAGTCCGTGGTTTTGGGACTTCATCCCCAAAACCCACTCACTGCTACCCGGACTAGTCCGGTCACAAACGGACTAGTCCGATCTCAGTCAGACCCTTCTGGTCCGGCCAGAAACGGACTTGGCCGGCCAGGGACGGACTAGTCCGGCCTCCTGCACGAACTAGTCCGGCCCTACGGCCAGACCACTCATTCACTCATCTTTTTCATAGGTTTGACCTCTAAACCACTTTGAGCTCCCAAACTTGATCTCAATGCACTTTACACACACACCCTCCTATTGCTACGGCTAGTCTAACTCAATCACGCTAGAAACCCTAGTTTCTACGCTTCGAGTTGACTCCGTTTCCTTCCTTTTCCTTTTTGAGGGTTTGCGTCTCCAATTGAGTCCATACCTGTGCTAAGATCACTTGAGCTCATTAGCGACTTAATTGTCGTCATCAATCATCCAAAACCCACGGGGAACCTAGATGCACTTTCAGTAGGCATGAAGGAGGCTTTTGGAGGCTCGAGGTTGCTGTGGCGGCGCTAGGGTTTCAATTTGCTCAAGAGTTGGTTCAAATGAACTTAGTGGTCCTCTATTTATAGAGGTCCCAAGCCCATACTGCTGACTTCAGCAGATGGGCTGACTAGTCTGGCCTAGGGGACCACTGACATCCCTGACAACTGTCGCACTACGCGGCAATCATCACACTACCCGCCAAACTTCAAATTCAAACGGTCACTTCAACAACGAACTAGTCCGGCCCTTACCGGACTAGTTCGATCTCACATAGAACCTTTTGTTTCGTGTGAAAACGGACTAGTCTGAAGACCACAGACTAGTCCAACCCCATGGGCGGACTAGTCCGACCTTCCCAGACTTAGTCTCTGAAACACCAACTCCTCTCAAACCCGGACTAGTCCGGCCCCCAGGGCGGACTAGTCCGATCTCAGTCAGGACCTCTTGGTCCGGACTAAAACGGATAAGTCTGTGGTTTTGGGACTTAGTCCCCAAAGCCCACTTCATGACTACCCGGACTAGTCCATCACAATACGTACTAGTCCGATCTCAGTAAAACTCTTCTGGTCCGGCCAAAAACGGACTTGGCCGGCCAGGGGCGGACTAGTCTGGCCACCTGCACGGACTAGTCCGGCCCTACTGCCAGACTTCTTCCCACTCTTTTCTCTCAGGGGGTTTGACCTCTAAACCACTTTGAGCTCCCAACTTGATCTCAATGCACTTTACACACACATCCTCACACAAATTTGGCTAGTCTAAACTCGACACACTAGAAAACCTAGTTTCTCATTTTCGAGTTGACATCGCCATTTCCATCTTTTTCCTTTTTGAGAGATCGTGTTTCCACTTAGTCCACACCTGTGCTTAAGATCACTGAGCTCATTAGCCACTTAATTGTCGTCATCAATCATCCAAAACCCACGGGGATCCTAGATGCACTTTCAATCTCCCCCTTTTTGGGGATTGATGACAACACATTAAGTCTTCATATAAGAGAGTATAAATTTCTGGTTTTCACAACGTGCAGGTGTATGAGTGACTCCCCCTCAATGAATGCATCATAAAAGAGAGATTGAGGAAGTCCTTCATACATGCACACGTTATGGTGGGGTGCCTACGTGTTGTGCTCAACAATTAGTGACAAGACATAATAATCATTAATATGATCAAAAGATAGACATTCAAAGCATCATATTAATATTGAACATTCAAAACATTCAAAACGTAGTCTTGCACAAATTTAAACATTCGACATAACATAAATATTACAATAAGGAGTGCAACATGTCCACGGATCCAAAATATGAACTACAATCGACTCTCCACACCTAGATACCCTTGCCCAACCTTTCTAACTCTCCCCCAATGTGACTATCTCTCCTGACTGACTCCCAACTATCTCTCCCCCTTTGGCATCAAGACACCAAAAAGGGAAAACAAGAAGGCAAACACAACCTCGAAAGCCTAGTCGTCGTCTTCCTCGTCATCGTTGTCGTCGCAGGAGTCGCTCTCCGTGGCCTCCGGGTCCCCATGATCCTCATCGTCATCGTCGTCATCGGAGGCATGAGCTGAAGGGACTGCCCGGGAAGAGCTTTCGTCCTCTTGGAGCTGGGCGAGCTCGTCGGCGGTGAAGTTGGGGAAAGGAGTGATCTCCCCGTCGCTCACCTCCGAAGAAGACATAGGGACCTCCAGCTTGTCGCACACCGCCTTAAGATACTTTTCTTGGTGCTTGTGTGCCCTCTGAGCCCGGATCTCTTGCTTCCGGCAGGAAGTGAAGATCGCCTTGAAGCACTTGAAGAAAGCGCTCATCGACTGAGGCGGAGGCGGGGAAGGAGGCACCACGGGGCGAGATGGAGGGTCTGCGTTCTTTCGGCGTGGGGGAGCCGGAACATTCGGGGGCTGCTGAGGACGAAGCGGGCGATGCAACACATCCTTGACAAAGGACAAGCCCGACACCTTCTCTATGAGGCACATAATGTAGGGGGCATACCCGCAAGCACGGTTGGGGGTATGTGAGATGTTGAAGATATCATGGAAGATGTAATCGACGAGGTTGAATTTCTCCTCCCCATCAACAAGAAGTAGCAAGTGCCTCAGGTTTCCTTGAATCACCCCAGCATCACCATCCTTTGGTGCTATTGTCCTTTTGAGGATCCTGTTCATGATGCTGTAGAAGGGCTTGATGTTGCGAGCATGTCCGGCACTATATTGGACATGACTGGGGTACATGTATGCCAGCTCATCACGGTCCACGGCCTTGAGGTTAGAGATGATGATCTCATGATCCAGATGTGCCTCAAGCCCTAGAATCTTGGCAAACTCTACAAAAGTGACTGAGTATTGCTCGCCATGTGTCATCCATATGATCCTCCTGTCACTTGAGGTGGTGAAGTAGATAGTGGAGTAAAACTGCAGGATCACTTCGACATTTCATTCATACTTGAATCCCATGATCTCCTTGAGTTCATGGCATTCAGCAGCTTCAATTACGGCATCAAATGACGAGTGTTGCTTCTTGGCCATGTACTCCTAGTCTACCCACTATGCTTCAATCACAGGCTTCTTCATGCCTTGGTAGACTAGACGGTAGTAATCACAATGAAAGTCGCACCAAAACCGAGGGTCGGCAGTGCTCCTTTCAAACTTGTACACCTTGTCCGTCTGGAGCCTTCTTGCTTTCTCAGCTCCCTTTCCATGAAAGATATTTGCAGCTATGTCATGCTGCCTATTGGGATTCCTCTTGGTAGTGTGCACTTCAAGGGGACCAATCGGTTTGTCTTTCCCCTTCTCCTTGATAGCAATGCCCTTGGCCTTCGCAGCCGAGGCCTTCACTGAGGGCTTCTTTTTCTTGGGCTCAGCAGGAGCCAGGGCCTTTCCCTTCTTTGGATCTCATTCGATCCGCCGTTCAGCAATGTCTTCTTGGGCTGGTTCCTTGCCCTTGTTCTTCTCTCCAAGTGTCACAAGTCTCTTCCTCTTGTAGACTTGTACAACAGCAGCCTGAGAGTTATGAGCCTCTCGCTCCTCTCTCTTCTTTTTCCGTAGATCCTTCCGCGACTCCTCAATGGCCCGAGCCATTGCTTCATCCTCCTCGTAGACCAATGCGGCGGCCCTGTCTTGTTGCTTCTTCATCGCCTGCGCTCTTTCATGCTGCTCGAGAAACTTCTCCGCAGCCTCAACTTTGGCTCTTGCTCGTTCTTCGGCGAGACGAAGTTGCTCTGCCTCCCACTCGAGGTCAGTGGGGGGAGAAGCGGTACGGCGAGGAGCGGCCATATTAGCTGAAAGGGATAGAGTCCATAAGATAGAGGGTCAAGGAGTTGGAATAATGCAAAAGAATTCACGAAAAACGGCCAAAGTGTAAGTTTGACCTGTGCAGACCGGGCTTGTCCGCTCCAAGGGCAGACTAGTCCGCCAGGCGGACTAGTCCGCCTTGCACCGGACTAGTCCGGGTTGCACAGGCTAAACCCTAACTCTAACGGTTTTTTGAGAAATTTGGAATCAAGTCGCAATACTCCTAGGCTATGATCACAAGGTCACTAGAAGCAACTTTAATGAAGAGGCATCTACCAAAATCTTAATGAATTAAGAATGAGGCTAGTTTTTGAAAAAGGAGAAATACCTCTTCAAATCTTGAAAAATTGACTAGATCGGGGAGGGATCGCGTCGAGGATGTTTGGGAAAGGTCTCCCTTGCCTCCAAGGAGTCCAATGCACTGATTGGAATCGGTTTTTGGTGGTTGAAATAGAAAAACGTCGAAAGGGGACGGTTTCGCGCGCGTGGGAGAGAGAGAAAGCTAGATGAGGAAGTAGAGGGGTCGGCCGCTTCCTGGGAGGTTTAAGTCCCCAGGGGCCGGACTAGTACGGTTGAGGAGCCGGACTAGTCCGGTCAGCGGACCAGACCCGGACCAGTCCAGATCCGGACTTGTCCGGCCAAAGGGCGGAGTAGTCCGGTCCTAGGAGACTGAAAACATATATATTTGAGTTTTAGCCACAATAAATGATCCTTTTGGACATATTGCACAACAAAACCTTGTGAATATGGTCAGTAAGCAATCAACATTCAAACTATGACCATAACTCACAAAGTCACTAGTTTTTAAAATATTTTGGAGAGAATAGAGATGAATTTGCAACCACATGCATTCTTTTGAATAAGGCAAAAGTAAACATTCAGATGTGCATGTTTCAAGCTGCATTTCGAGAATTTAAGATATTGAGCTCACTCCTAAGCTCAC
The DNA here is from genome assembly GCA_036927565.1 of Tuctoria greenei. Lineage (NCBI taxonomy): Eukaryota > Viridiplantae > Streptophyta > Magnoliopsida > Poales > Poaceae > Tuctoria > Tuctoria greenei. Next base: position 54,742,353 of record JAYESD010000004.1, read on the forward strand.
AAAATTGCTTATCATCTAAGGGCTTGGTGAATATGTCGGCTAGTTGGTTCTTGGTTCTCACATGGGAAATTACTATACCCCCCTTTAAGGAATGATCTCTCAAGAAGTGGTGTCTAATGTCTATATGTTTGGTCCTTGAGTGCTCAACTGGATTATGGGCTATTTTGATGGCACTCTCATTGTCACATAGGAGAGGAATATGGCGCAAGTTTATACCATAATCCCTTAGAGTTTGTCTCATCCAAAGAAGTTGTGCACAACAATTTCCGACTACGACGTACTCCGCTTCGGCTGTGGAAAGAGCAATGGAATTATGTTTCTTAGAGGACCAAGACACTAATGATCTACCAGGAATTGGCATGTCTCGGATGTGCTCTTTATATCAACTTTGCACCCCGCATAATCTGCATCGGAATAACTAATGAGGTTGAACTTGTATCCTTTGGGGTACCAAAGTCCTAGGCTAGGTGTGTGAACTAGATATCTAAGAATTCTCTTCACGGCGGTCAGATGACACACCTCTGGTGTAGCTTGAAACCGTGCACACATACACACACTAAGCATAATATCCGGTCTAGATGCACAAAGATATACCAAGGAGCCAATCATGGAACGATATACCTTTTGGTCCACACTTGGACCATCTTCGTTGAGGTCTAGGTGTCCATTTGTTGCCATAGGAGTCTTAATGGGTTTGGCCTTGTCCATGTCAAACTTCTTCAATATGTCTTGAGTGTACTTTGTTTGACTTATGAACGTTCCTTCTTTGAGTTGCTTGACTTGGAAATCTAAAAAGAACTTCAACTCCCCAATCATGGACATCTTAAATCTTTCCGTCACAATCTTAGAAAACTCACCACAAAACAGTTTGTTAGTGGAACCAAATATAATGTCGTCGACATATATTTGGCACACAAAAAGATCATCATTGAAGTGCTTTGTAAATAGAGTGTAATCAGCTTTTCCTATCTTAAAACCATTTCGAATTAGAAAGTCTCTAAGACACTCATACCAAGCTGTAGGAGCTTGTTTGAGGCCATAGAGAGCCTTACGCAATTTGAAGACATGGTTTGGGAATTCTTGGTCTTCGAAGCCCGGTGGTTGCTCCACATATACTTCCTCCTTGACTGGGCCATTTAGGAACGCACTCTTGACGTCCATTTGATAGAGCTTAAAATCATGGTGAGTGGCAAAGGCAAGTAATATTCGAATTGACTCTAACCTAGCTATGGGAGCAAAGGTTTCATCAAAATCCAAACCTTCGACTTGTGAGTACCCCTTGGCCACAAGTCGTGCCTTGTTCCTTGTCACAACACCATGTTCATCTTGCTTGTTGCGGAACACCCACTTGGTGCCCACAACATTTGCTTGTGGACGCTTGACAAGCTCCCAAACTTTGTTCCTCTCGAAGTTGTTAAGCTCCTCTTGCATGGCCACCACCCAATCCGGGTCTCTCAAGGCATCTTCAACCCTATGGGGCTCCAAAGAAGAGACAAAGGAGTAATGTTCACAAAAGTTTGCAACACGAGAACGAGTGATTACCCCTTTAGTAATGTCTCCTAGTATGTTGTCAATGGGGTGATCCCGTTGAAGACTTTGATGTACACGAGGATGTGGAGGTTGAGCTCTTGAGTCATCATCGTCTTCTTCTTCTTCTTGATCTCCCCCTTGATCAATGCCTCCCCCTTGACTTTCGTCTTCTTGATCGTTTTGAGCTCCCACTTGTCCGTCGTCAACTTGATCGCGTGGGGGATTACTTGCATCCTCTTGTTGTTGGTCACTTGAGCATTGAGGTTGTTCTTGTGGTCGAACATCTCCAAGTGCCATTCTCCTAAGTGCTTCTTGTGGAGAGTCTTCTTGATCTAGCACACTTTGATCAACTTGCTCCACTTGGGAGCCATTAGTTTCATCAAACACCACATCGCGTGCTATTTCAACAATTCCGAAGGTTTTGTTGAAGACACGGTAGGCATGGGTGTTTGAGTCATAGCCAAGCAAGAAACTCTCATCGGACTTTGAAGCAAACTTCAAAGTCCTAAGCTTCTTGTTGAGAATATAGCACTTGCTCCCAAAAACTCGAAAATAAGAGATATTGGGTTTCTTACCAACTAGAAGCTCATAGGGAGTCTTCTTGAGGAGGCGGTGGAGGTATAATCGGTTGACGGCGTGGCAAGTAGTGTTAACCGCCTCCGCCCAAAACCGATCCGATGTCTTGTACTCATCAAACATTGTCCTTGACATCTCGATGAGTGTTCTATTCTTCTGTTCCGCCTCCCCATTTTTTTGAGGGGAGTACGGAGCTGAAAATTCATGCTTGATGCCCTCCTCATCCAAGAATCCTTCCAGTTGAGTGTTATTGAACTCGGTGCCGTTGTCACTTCTTATATCTTTGATTCTCGAGGCGAACTCATTTTGAGCTCTCCTTAAGAACCTCTTGAGGACACCATGGGTTTCACCCTTATCATGCAAGAAAAACACCCAAGTGAAACAAGAAAAGTCATCAACAATAACAAGACTATATTTGTTACCGCCAATGCTTATGTAGGTTATTGGCCCAAAAAGGTCCATGTGTAGCAGCTCCAACGCTCTTGTTGTCGTCATAATGTTCTTGGAGGGGTGTTGAGCTCCCACTTGCTTCCCCGCTTGGCAAGCACTACATGGCCTGTCTTTTTCGAAGACAATATTCTTCAAGCCATGGATGTGCTTGCCCTTAAGAAGCTTTTGTAAGTTCCTCATGCCAACATGGGCCAACCGTCTATGCCAAAGCCATCCCATGCTGGTTTTCGCCATTAAGCATGTGTCAAGTTGAGCTTTATCCGAGGCAAAGTCCACAAGATAAAGCTTTCCCTTGAGCACACCCTTAAAAAGCGATTGAGTTGTCACTTCTTCTAAGGACGCTCACACCCTCATTAGCGAAAACACAATTATAACCCTTGTCACATAGTTGTGATATGGACAAGAGGCTATAGTCTAAAGAATCAATGTGTAGAACGCTAGAAAGAGTGTGTTGAGGGGAGATGACAATTTTACCAGAGCCAAGGATTTTTCCTCGACTATTGTCTCCAAAGAGGATTCCTTCATTTGGATCATCATGTTCTTCATACTCCTCGAACATCGTCCTCTCTCCGGTCATGTGGCTTGTGCACCCACTATCGAGCACCCATTTGGATCCACCAGAGGAGTATGCCTGCAAAACAAGATTATGCCTTCCTTTTAGGCACCCAAGTAGAGTTGGGTCCTTTGATGTTAGTAATAAGGCATTTGGGCACCCACACGCAAGGCTTGGGGCTCTTGCGTAGTGGCCCAACATATCTAGCATATGCTTTGCCATTTTTATTCCTCATCAAAACATATGATGCATCAAAATCATGAAATAGAGGATGCGGTTCAGCTTTAGGCGTGTAAGTGTTAGTTGAGGTGTTCTTCACAATTTTAGTTGGAGATGAGCTTCCTTTGACAAAGACAATCAAGTCTTTGCCATACTTGAAGGTTTTGGCATTTTGCCTTCCACCTTTAGTATAACCAAGACCATCCTTGACATTGGGAGGTCTTGTGTTGGTGTATGAACTTCGTGCATACGCCACCTTCTCATTGTCAAAGATGTCACCCTTAGGTGCTTGCTTGTCTTTAGTCAACTTAAGCTCATCCTTTAATTTAAGAATTAAGTTAGAACATTTGCATGTTGATATTGCTTTGGATGCAACTTTTGAGGAGGATGAGCTTGTGGAGGAAGAAGCTACATTAGTCTTAAGGGACTCAACTTGAGTCTCAAGGATCTTGTTAACTTTTGTCAAGTTGCCGAGTTCGTCCTTGAGCTCAATGGTTGTCTCCTCAAGACTTGAGCATGTTTCCTTGCTTAGAGCAAGTTCATGCTCTAATGCCTTGATCTTCTCACTCTCAAGTTCAAGGAGATCAATGAGCTCTTTACATCTTTCCTTTTCTTGTATAAGCAAGTCCTCTTGCCTATCTAAGAGCTCCTCCTTCTCAAAAATCTCATCCGAAAGCAATTTTATTCTTCGCAATGTGCTCTTGCTTATATCCTTAAACATGTGTTCATTTTCGCTAGCACTATCAAAATCATCATGGGAGGATATGGAAGAGGATGAGTTAGAATTTAGCTTTCTTCTTCCCTGTTTTTCCATGAAGCAAGTTGGCTTATAGTCGTGGAGATTTGGGAAGAGCTTGCTTCCCTTGGAGCTCCTCTCGATGGCTATGGTTGCCATCTTCTCCTCATCTTCGGACGAGGAGGACTCATCGTTAGAGTCCCACTCCTTGCCTAAGTGAGCATGACCGGAGGGCCTCTTCTTCTTGTAGAACTTCTTCTCTTGTGGCTTGCCCTCCTTCTTCTTCTGGCCATCTTCATGTGGACAATATACCATGAAGTGCCCGTACTCGCCACAATTGTAGCAAGCCCTCTTGGTTTTGGGCCTTGCCTTTTCTTTTCCTTTGCCTTCATGCTTGTATCCTCCTTTTCTTCTCCTCATCATCCTCTTGAAGTTGTTGATGAAGAAGGCCTCTTCCTCATCGGTGTAAAGGCTATCCTCATCATCTTCTGTTTGCTCTTTTGAGGAGCATGTTGCTTTGAGTGCAACATTCTTCATCTTCAAGGCGGTGAACCTTTGAAGGTCATTTTAGAAGAGCGCCTCCTTTTCCATGATCTCGTGATTGAAGATCCTTCCAAGGACCTCCTCCGGGGTCATTTTGGCAAACCCCATACTTTCTCAGATCACGGAGCAAAGAGAGAGGTTCCTAGGCATGAATGCCCGAATCATTCTCTTCACCACCTCGTGGTCCGTCCACTTGATACAGCCGTAAGATCTACTCTTGTTGATGAGTATCTTTAGGTGGTTGTAATCTCTTGGGGTGATTCACCATCAATAATGGCAAACCTCCCGAGCTCTCCTTCAATGATCTCAATCTTTGCTTCCTTGATGACTCGGTTGCCTTCATGAGCCGTCTTGAGAGTGTCCCAAATGTCTTTGGCCACCTCAAGTCCATCCACTCGGTTGAACTCATCTCTTGAGAGAGATGAGATGATCACTCCGGCCGCTTGGGCATTGCGGTGAAGGAGTACGGCTTGCTCCTGAGTGATATCTTCTTCATTCTTAGGGATGTGCACCCCGGTCAAAACAATTTGCCATAGTGAGGGATTGAGTGACACAAGGTGGATCTTCATGTTGTGCTTCCACATACCATAGTCGATTGCATCGAATTGGGGAGGCTTCCCCAATGGGATGGAAAGGTAGTGGTTGTTGGAAACAAGGCACTCATAGTTGTAGCCTTGTTGGTTGTAGTTGATTGTACCACTCGAAGTGGAGGTTGAGGTGTCAACTTTGGGAATCTTCAACTTCTCTCGAAGTTTCGCCTTGAGCTAGCGAACTTCTTTGTCATCCGTTGATTTGTCTTGATAGAAGAGAATATCTTCTGGAGTTGCTTGGATCTCACTGGTAGATACTTCTTCGTACCCCACTCCGGCCATCTTCTCTCCGAGTTGATAGATTTTTTGGGAGAGTCCTGCTCTGATACCAATTGAAAGTTGCCTAGAGGGGGGTGAATAGGCTAATCAACCTGAAATGACTTAATAAAATGAGATTAATAGACAGGGGGCGGACTAGTCTGGTCCAGGGGCGGACTACTCCGATCCACCTATAGGGAAAAATTTAAAAAGGGTTTTTAACTGGTTTTAGTCCAATTCTTGTGATGCAATGTTTGTTAGAATAACATAGTGAGCATTAATAAGTTATATGGCAAGTATGAAGCTAAAGATCACAATGAAGCAAAGGTGATGAGCAAAATTAGTAAAGCTAACCCTAGAAGCAATATGTGATGAATGAAGGCTAAGAACACAAGTGACACGAGGATTTTATCCTGAGGTTTGATCCCACACAAGGAATCTATGTCCCCGTTGAGGAGTCCACAAAGGACCGGGTTCAACAACCCTTCCCTCACCAAGTTTACCGCACAGGCCTAACTTGGTTCTCCACTATCACAAAGAATGAATACAAGATTCGTTGGGGCTTCTCACAATCTAAGGCTCCCACCACAAATACAATCGCAAATCAAAAAGGTTGACTCAATCCACAGATCACAAAGATTCACAAAGTGCAAGAGATCAAACCGAGAGCCAAAGAGCGGTGTTCTTCCTCTTCTTCACCTCACTAAACCCTAATCCACACAAGAATTAGTTTTAGAGGGAATGTAGGCATGAAGGAGGCTTTTGGAGGCTCGAGGTTGCTGTGGCGGCGCTAGGGTTTCAATTTGCTCAAGAGTTGGTTCAAATGAACTTAGTGGTCCTATATTTATAGAGGTCCCAAGCCCATACTGCTGACTTCAGTAGATGGGCGGACTAGTCTGGCCTAGAGGACCACTGATGTCCCTGACAACCGTCGCACTGCGCGGCAATCATCACACTACCCTCCAAACTTCAAATTCAAATGGTCACTTCAACAATGGACTAGTCCGGCCCTTACCGGACTAGTTCGATCTCACACAGAACCTTTTGTTCCGTGTGAAAACAGACTAGTCTGAAGACCACAGACTAGTCCGGCCCCATGGGCGGACTAGTCCGACCTTCCCAGACTTAGTCTCTGAAACACCGACTCCTCTCAAACCCGGACTAGTCCGGCCCCCAGGGCGGACTAGTCCGATCTCAGTCAGGACCTCTTGGTCCGGACTAAAACGGATAAGTCCGTGGTTTTGCGAGTTAGTCCCAAAAGCCCACTTCACGACTACCCGGACTAGTCCGTCACAATACGGACTAGTCCGATCTCAGTCAGACCCTTCTGGTCCGGCCAAAAACGGACTTGGTCGGCCAGGGGCGGACTAGTCTGGCCACCTGCACGGACTAGTTCGGCCCTACTGCCAGACTTCTTCCCACTCTTTTCTCTCAGGGGGTTTGACCTCTAAACCGCTTTGATCTCCCAACTTGATCTCAATGCACTTTAACACACACATCCTCACACAAATTTGTCTAGTCTAAACTCGACACACTAGAAAACTTAGTTTCTCCTTTTTGAGTTGACATTGCCATTTCCATCTTTTTCCTTTTTGAGGGATTGTGCTTCCACTTAGTTCACACCTGTGCTTAAGATCACTGAGCTCATTAGCCACTTAATTGTCGTCATCAATCATCCAAAACCCACGGGGATCCTAGATGCACTTTCAGAAGGTGTAGTCCAATTGGGTTTGTTGATGATTGGTGAGACTACCCTGGGCTCTGAATGGCTCAAGAGGAGGCCCTTAGTTGAAGATGTGCTCTGAAGGAGACATCACCACTGGTGAAACCTTAGTGGGTTCTAAGTAGGCTAGTAATCCCTTTGTAAAGGCTATTTTGTGATCTATGGGCCATACACCAAAGGAAGTGTAATTGGCATAAGGGAGGTTCTTTAGTCACCGACGGGTGAAGAAATCACAAACACATGGGTAAAGTGGCACAACCTCTGCAGAGTGTCTATTAAAACTATCATGATAGCCGTGCTCCCGGTTATGAGCACCTGGACAATTTCTATGATTAGAGGGAACTTGGTATTGGGATGGTTTTTGGGATGGTTATGGTTTGGTAATGGTTATGGCTAGTTATGAATTAAATTTTGGTATTGAATATGGTTAATGGTAATGATGAAATTTGGTGTTTGGATGATGGTAATGAATATGGATTGAATTATGATGATTACATGGTTTTATGGGTTTATTTCACATACATATAATATGTTGCTTTTCAAATGTTTTAATGTACTTTTCAGCACTCAGCCATTATTATTGTCGACATTTGAAGCAGCTACATGTCATACTTTCTACACTTGTTTAGTACGACATGTACTCACTCTTGCAATTCCGCCACCAACAGTTGTAGGTCAGGATTGGGAGTTTAACTATAATAATGCAGATTTCTGGGTCGTGTCTACTGTCAGCTTTGCCTGTGGTGTTGCATGGAGATGCGCTATACCCTATTTGCTCAGTTGCTCAATTTAGTTTATTTCTGCTGCATTAGTTCAAACTTGTCATTAATACTCATTCCAGTTTGTATTTCGAGGATAATGTGGTTGTGTAATAAAATCTGTTAATTAATCTTGTTTTGTGGTAAGTTTTTGTATACTCTTTTGTGAATGCACTCGTGTATGAGTGTTGAACATCTTGGGCACACATATGCATTCACTTGGTTCATTTTCGGAACCGGGTGTCACACACATGCTATACTTATACACTAGAATTAAGCAATTTCCCTTCATACCACCATTCCACAATAAAAAGGAAAACTCTATCCCATTCATGCTTAGTACTCTCTCCGAATTTATTGCACAAAAAAAGGGAGTAGAAGACATGGCTACAAGAAAAAAAAGGAAAATGCATGCTTACATCATAAGCATGAGGAAAAAAAAGTAGTCATGTTTCATCTCGGCAAAATAAGAGAGTCCACTCAAACAAGAGTCATCTCAAATATCCACATCCACCTCCATTCCATCACACATGCATAAATCTTGAATCAAATAGTTTTGAATCGATTTCTCCTAAGGCTTGCTTTTTTGATTTAGCAATATTATATGCTGCAAATATGCCTATTATATTCCCTACCGAGCTCCACATACAAGCCTTATTTAGTTGTAGGATGAATTTAGGAAAAAATCCTTGATGGGGAAATATTTCCACTACACACAAAGGAGAGACCAAGAGAATCAAATTGAGGTACTTAAAATCTAAACTGAATTCTTTGGAATTTGAGTGGAACTTGATTTCTAGGGTATGTGTGCTCCATTTGCTGTTCTATCTTCCAACCACACATGAATAGGAGAAGACATAAGCCCCATAAAGACTTAAGATGTTTAAAGTACCATGCCAATTTTTGCAATACTGGGTCGAGTATTTTGTTGTGGAGATGGTACTTTTGAAAAATAGAACATTGTAACAACTCCTGATCATCAACATAAAGTCTTGACTTTGCTCGGGATGAGCAAATGGAAAGCTTGGGGGAGTTAGTTGACAGCTCTTATATACCAATTCACCCATCAATATAAATCAATTATGTGAAGGAAATATCATTTCTTGCACACATCACCTTTCTATCTAACCTATTTCCACTTGCCCTTGGAGAAAATAGTGCATACAGGTATTTTGTACAGAATTGAAGTGAAACAAGGGGATGAATCCAATAAAATATCATCCCAGCCAATCAAGCGTCGGCATGTTGGCACCACATGGATCAAATGCCCACAAACAAAACTATCCGAGGTCATCCAATGTTGTAGCACCCATATCAAGGGATGTAACCCACCTGAAAGTCACCCCAAAAAAGCACAAACCGTTTGGAGGACTTAACAGGTCAGCCGACCCCCCTAGTTGACCGACCTAGTTTTCCTCCAAACTCAGTCAGCTTCCACGTGTTGGCTCCTCCCGACATGAAGAAGTTAGTGGTGACTGATTAATGCACTTTTGGTGGCCGCCACAGATCCTTCTCCACCTATAAATAGGACCCCTCACCCCTCACTTCAACACACACCACTTGAGGATCACTCTATTGTATACACTAGTTCTGTTAGACCTTAGTGGAGTTAGGCTATAGGAGGAGCGTCCAGTCCCATGTCCAAGTTGGGAGAGATATGGCTCATGTATCTTTTCTTATATTTGTGACTTTATGCATAATAAAGATATTATCTTTACTCTTCTTTTATTCATGTACTTGGATGAAGCATTTCTTGTTTGATTGTGGACTCCATGCATGTGGTAGAAGTAGTCATTATGATCATGCCTTAATGTCATTATACTATCATCATAAACACTATAAACCCCCACTATTGTATAAGTAGTTATGATATGATCATGTTAATATGAATAACTTATGCTATGTCTCAACGTTAGTTCAACGATGTTTAGGTGTAACACCCTCATTTTCATGCATCATGTCCTACATACATTCATATACATGTTTAACATTAATCCACATAAAGAGGAATAAGTTTAAAAATTATTTGGAACATCAAGAAGAAGAGGAGGCAATGAAAGAGGATCAAGATCTTCATCAAGTTTTGTTCTTCATCACCTTTTCATCTCCAAGTTCATCATCAACCCTAGATCATCAAGATCCAAGAGTTACCTCCAAGTTTCTTGATTCATTGGAGTTCTAAACACCTGGTGTACCTTCTGTTCTCTTTTCCTTACGTGAATTCAACCCCAAATCTCCAAATTCAGGTGGATCTAGAAAACCCTAGTTCATCAGTTTCGCGCAAGTGCAGACTTGTCCGGTCCCTAACGGACTAGTCCGATTTTCCTATTTAAATTTTGTTGAATTAATTCCAATATTAGATCTAATCAACTCCAAACCTCTATAAACTTGTTAAAAGCTATTAGAACTAGCTAGTGATCATTAAAGCAAGCCATTAACAAATTCCACCTTGCATTTGAATTAATCATGCATGTCATGTCTTATTGAGTAATATTTATGCACTCTTTGATTGTATTCTTGTCTTGTATGTTTATTGTGTGGATTAGGCGGATTTGCTCTAGAGAGTGTTGCGGAGGATCTTCAGCACCAAGAGTTTGAAGGCTTTGACCCTAATGAACCGCAAGAGCAAGGCAAGTGTCCTTGAAGCATATTGATCCTGTTTTGACAATAAACATTTTGTTTGCAAAAGTGCATGCTTGTGTCAATTTGATGGGAAATCCAATGATAGGAAGTTTACTAGAATTGTTTAACCACCCTTGTCACCTGGAATTCATGGTAGAGAGTCGGGATGGGTTTTTACTTTTTGCTTTGCATAATTATCAGGATGGGAAAACAACTATACCGCTCAATTTAATTATGCATGGATGAGATTATGGTTAACATGAACTGGTTAAATATGATATGGTAGTGGGTGATCTAAGAAATCCTGGTATGTGGATAGGTTGGACGTATGGTGGTTTGCTTGCTTTAGATCTAAGGACCGGTTCGTGGAGCGACCATCCAGGATTTACAGTGCCACCACGAGGCCAAGTATGGGTGCGGCGTAGATGATTAATTATGGGTTTGCTTGATTTAGATCTAAGGACCGGTTCGTGGAGCGACCATCCAGGATTTACAGTGCCACCATGGGTCCAAGTATGGGTGCGGCGTAGATGATTAATTAAAGTTTTGCTGGTGTTATTTGGACCAATATGGATGCTCGGGGAAGGGGTAGTCGGATTGGGTATGTTGATGATTGGTCGGACTACCCTAGGATCCGAATAGCTCAAGAGGAGGCCCTTGGTTGAAGATGTGCTCAGTGGGAGACATCGCCACCGGTGAAATCTCAGTGGGGTCTAAATAGGCTAGTAATCCCTTTGTAAAGGCTATTTTGTGATCTCTTGGTCACACACCGACAGAAGTGTGAGACGGCATAATTGAGATTCCATAGTCATCGAAAGGTGATGAAATCACATACACGTGGGTAAAGCGGTACAACCTCTACAGAGTGTGTCTAAAACTATCATGATAGTCGTGGTCCCGTTTATGAGAAACCTGGAACCTCACATGATTAGAAGGAACTTGGATTTTGGGATGGTTATGTATGGTAACGGTTAATGGTTTAATTTCTTCTATTGAATATGATTATCAAAAATGGTGAAATCTAGAATTATGGATGATGGAAATGGAATATGGACTGGTACTATGTTATTAATTATGGTTTATGATGGGATAATTTCACATATATATAATATATTTCTTTTCAAATGTTTTTATGTACTTTTCAGCACTTCACCATTATTATTCTCGTCATTTGAATCAGCCACATGTCATACATTCCACACTTGTTGAGTACGACATGTACTCACCCTTGCAATTCCCCCCCCACACAATAATTGCAGGTCAGGATTGGGAGTTTAATGGTGATAATGCGGAGTTCTAGGTTGTGTCTACCGTCAGCTTTGCCCGTGGTACTGATTGGAGTTGGCTACCCTATCGCTTATGCTGCCTAGCTGTTTAGTTTGCTTATTTAGTTTATTTTCGCTGCATTAGTTGAACTTGTTATTAGTATTCATTAGAACTTGTATTCGAGGATAATAGGTTTTGTGTAATAAAATTTGATTAGTTAATCTTGTTCTGTGGTAATTTTCTATATACTCTTTTGTGAATGCACTCGTGTATGTGTGTTGAACGTCCTGGGCACACATATGTCTTCACTTGGTTCATTTTTGGAACCGGGTGTCACATTAGGTTAGTCATTGCCTTATGATGGCTTGTGCCATGGCTCCTAAGGTATTTACTTAATATGCTATCATGGTGCTACGGTATTTAAGTAACGTTAGATGTCTCGTAGACCCACGAATTGAAGAGGTAGGCAGTAGGTGGTCACAGCCTTACCTCTCCTTTGTAATCCTCCATGTTCGGCTATGCCACAGGCTCTTGGCGGGAGTCGTCCTAGTATTGCTAGGGGTAAACCCATGCCCGATGTGTTGAACAACTTAGCATAAGGATTCACCATTAACATGCTCATTAGTACCTAATCTAGGGTATGTATATGTATACTAAAAGCATTGTAGGAGCAACTCCTTAAATCTTAGTCTAATCTCCATTAGGACTCATCTACCCTTTAGAATATATACCTTAGGTGTGTGTCACACTACCCATATATTATCAATTCACTCCTGTCTTGATAATTGATTAGTATCACATAGCTTGATCTTAGAAGTAGTGTTTACTTTACTTCGTTGCCTCCTTTGGGATAAATACGATACTCTTGGGAATACTCTTGGGTGAAATGCTACACAACAGTTTCCGTGCGCTTGCGGACCTCATCTCTTTCGAGAAATGATCTGTGACGTTAAGAAACATCAACAAGAATTTCTGGCGCTGTTGTCAGGGATGATTTGTCAATGTTTCTTAGTAGCTGTCAACACAATGCTGGACATCCAGTAAGCTTTTGGATGTCCTTGACATGAGCTGGAGGCCACATCGCTTCAATAGCTTTTATCTTGTCCAGATTTGCTTTAATTCCTCGGTGAGTCACCAAGAAACCAAGCAGCTTTACGGAGTTAACCCCGAAGATACACTTGTTAGGGTTGATCTTCTTGTGCGTTAGGAGCAGCTTGTCAATTTGTTCTTCACTTTGACAACGATGTCCTTGATATAGACTTCCACTAGGTCCCGAATGAGCTCCCCAAAGGCTTTGTGCATAGCTTGCACAAAGGTGGAGAATGCATTTTTGAGATCATAAGGCATTGCTGTGTAACAGTAGAGACCATCTACTGTAATGAAAGAAGTGTGCTCTTCATCTTCCATAGACAATTGAATTTGATGTAATCCATAATATGCGTCTAAGAAACATAAAAGCTCACAACAAGAGGTAGAATCCACTATCTGATCTATTCTTGGTATTGGAAAGGGATCTTTTGGACATGCCTTATTCAAAGTGGTGTAATCGATGCACATATGAAGCTTTCTGTCGGCCTTTGGCACGATGACTGGTTTTGCCAGCTATCGTGGATGATGAACCTACCGAATGAATCGAATGTCAAGCAGGTTTTTGTGTTCTTCTTGAATAAAGTTATGTCGCTCAACAGATTGCTTCCGAAGCTTCTATTATATAGCCCGTCCGTTGGGGTTGGCCTTCAAATGATGCTCGATCACCTCACTTGGGATCCCAGCCATTTGTGACTGTTGCCATGCAAACACGTTGATATTTGCCTAGAGGAAAGCGATGAGCATGAGTTCCCATTTGTCACCCAGACCTCCTGATATACGAGTGGTCTGAGTGGCGTCAATACCAATTTGGATGACTTTGACGGGAATGTCAGTGTTGCCGCTTGGCTGCACATGAGGTGCACAGGTTGAGCCACGCTGGCACGAGCTCGGTGGTTGTTGAGCAGATTGCTCCTTGTCGGATTCATCTTCTTGCGCTGTTGCGAGCATATGATGTTTTTCCAGTGCAGTGACTCTAGCAGTGCGATCTCCTCAGATCTGGAGGACGCCTGACCGAGTTGGGATCTACAACACAAGGTAGCTATAGTGGGCCACCGCCATGAACCTATATAGGGCTGACCTGCCTAGGATGGTGTTGTAGGGAAGGTTGATGTGTGCTACATCAAAAACCAGCTTCTCCGACCAATAGTTCTTTGGCGTCCCGAAGGTCTCCCAGAGAGTAACAAACCCGACTGGTGTGATAACTCCTCGACCTACTTAGGAGAATGAGCGTGAGGGTCTGAGTTCCAAGAGACTGAGCTGGAGTTTCATAAAGGCTGCAAAGCTGATCAGGTTGAGAGTCGCGCCTCCATCCACTTAGACATGGAAGAGCTAGATATTGTTGATCGTCAGGGGGGCCACCAGGGGCAATTGTCCAACTCCTGCCATGTTCTTCGGACACTCCGACGCATTGAAAGTGATGGGAGTGTCCATTCACTTCTGATGGGGCTCCGCCTTGGCGGTGGGTGCAGCAACAGCCATCTCCCGACGTATAGTTTTCAGAATGCATCGAGATGTGATGTCCCTGAACCCTCCATACATCATATGGAGAGTCTTCTAACGTCCGTTGTCAGAGTTGGTGTCGGAGTTGTCGATGGTGTTGTAGACCGCCTTTAACGCCTTTCTGGCATATTGGAAACCTAGCTCCTGATCAGACGAAGGTTCATCGACTTTCTACTTTCCTTCCCGATAGCGGAAAGGGGTGTCATCCAGATGCTTTGTGACACCAGGTTCCGAAAATGAACCAAGTGAACGCATATGTGTGCCCAAGACGTTCAACACACATACACGAGTGCATTCACAAAAGGACATACAGAAAATTACCACAAAACAAGATTAATTATCAAATTTTATTACACAATTCATAATATCCTCGATTAAAAACTCTAATAAATATTAATGCCAAGTTTCAACTAATGCAGCGGAAGTAACTAAATAAGCATCTAAGCAAACTAAGCAAAAGGTGTACCGCAGCTCCAATCAACACCGCAAGCAAAAGCTGATGGCAGACACAGCCTAGAACTCTGCATTATCATCGTTAAACTCCCAACCCCGACTTGCAACCGTTTGTGTGGGAATTGCAAGAGTGAGCATGTCGTACTCAGCAAGTGTGGAAAGTATAACATGTAGCTGATTCAAATGACGAATATGAGAAAGGCGAAGTGTTGAAAGGTACATTTAAACATTTGAAAAGCAATATATTGTATGTATGTGAAATAAACCCATCATAAACTATAATTAATAACATAGTACCAGTCCATATTACGTATCCATCACCATCATTCTAGATTTCACCACTGCCATTAACCATGTCCAATGCCATAATTCAGTTCATAGCCAGTCATTACCATATTATTAACCATAACCATTACCCAACCATACCAAATCCCAATTTCCCTCTAATAATGTAGGTCATCCAGGTGCTCTTAACCGGGAGCACGACTATCATGATAGTTTTATTAGACTCTGTAGAGTTTGTACCACTTTACCCATGTGTTTGTGATTTCATTGCCCGTCGGCAACAGAAGAACCTCCCTTATGCCAATTACACTTCCTTTGGTGTATGGCCAAGAGATCACAAAATAGCCTTTACAAAGGGATTACTAGCCTATTTAGACCCCACTGAGGTTTCATTAGTGGCGATGCCTCCAACTGAGCACATCTTCAACAAAGGGCCCCCTCTTGAGCCATTTGAATCCCAGGGTAGTCCCACGAATCATCAACAAATCCAATCCGACTACCCCTTCCCCGAGCATCCTTAATGGTCCAAATAGCACTAGCAAAGCCCTAATTAATCAGCTACACAACACCCATACTTGGCCTCGTGGTGGCACTATAGTCCTGGCTTATTCTCGAATGAACAGGTCCTTAGATCTAAAGCAAGAAAAACCACCATAACTTTCAACCCATTTACATACCATGCTTGCTTAGATCACCCATTACCACATCATATTAACCAGTTCATGATAATCAAATATCATAAATGCATAATTAAATTGAGTGGTATAGTTGTTTCCCCATCCCAATTAATTAAGCGAAAAAAAAGGTAAAAATCCCATCTCAACTCTCTACCATATATTCCACGTGACAAGAGAGGATAAACAAAGCTAGGAAACTTCCTACCATAAGATTACCACAAAATTGACACAAGCATGCAGTTTTGCAACCAAAACATTTATTTTAAAAACAGGATCAATATGCTTCAAGGACACTTGCCTTGCTCTTGGGATTGGTTCAGGTCAAAGCCTTCAAAGTCTTGGTGCTGGAGATCCTCCGTGACACTCTCTAGCACAAATCCGTCTAATCCGCACAATAAACATACAAGACAAGAAATACAATCAAAGAGTGCACAAATATTACTCAATATGACATGACATGCATGACTAATGCAAATGCAAGGTGGGACTTGTTAATGAGTTGCTTTCATTCATCACTAACTAGCTCTGATAGCTTTTCACAAGTTTATACAGGTTCGGAGTTGATTATATCTAATTTTAGAATTAATTCGACACAATTTAACCACAAATTTTGGACAAGTCCGCTAGGGACCGGACAAGTCTGCACTGCGCGAGAACAGTCGATTAGGGTTTTCTAGATTGACGTGAATTTAGAGATTTGTGGTTGAATTCACGTGAGGAAAAGAGAATAGAATGTTTACCAGGTGTCTAGGACTCGAGAGAATCAAGGATCTTGGAGGCAACACTTGGATCTTGATGATCTAGGGTTGATGAAGAACTTGATGGTGATCTGTTGTCGAAGAACGCGAAGTTGATGGATATCTTGATCCTCTTTCATTTTCTCCTCTTCTTCTTCTTGCTCTAGATCTCCTTCTCCCTCCTCGGTGGCAGCTATTCGCGAGCTAGGTTTTGGGTGTGGTGGAAAAGTGGCAAATAGATGTCAAGTCAAGGGATGGGGTTGTTTATATAGAGGTGGAGACTAGGGTTAGATGGATTTCGAGATTGAGATGAGTAGGGGCCGGTTTGGAGTCCCACATGGGCTCTAAAAGAGTTAGGCAAGACGTCCCTAGGCCCACTTAACGTAAGACCCAAGAAACAAGTCATGAAACAAAGGATCCGCTCGGAGTCGTGATTTATCGGACAAGTCCAAAAAGGGGCCGGACTAGTCTGAAGTTGGACAGAGAGATATCGAACAAGTCCGGACTGGACATCGGACAAGTCCGAACTTATCTAGAAGGGAAAAACAGAAAAGTCTGGCCAAAAATCGTACAAGTCCGACTTTAGTCAGAGGGAAAAACGGACAAGTCCGTTGGAACTCCAGACTAGTCTGGACAAGTCTAGGGACTTAACAAATTTTTCAAGGAATTGGAAAACCAGACTAGTCCGCATAGGACCGGACAAGTCCGAAAGTGTCCAGAGGGAAAAATGGACTAGTTCGCAGCAAAACGGACAAGTCCATTTGAAGTCAGAGAGAAATTGGACTAGTCCGCACCAAAACCGGACTAGTTCGCACTTTCCAGAATTCTTAAGTGCGGTTTTGTTTATAATTGAGTTTAATCTTGTTCCTTTTATTGTGGATTAGTGCTAAACATGTATTAGGATGTATGCAATGCATGATGTATGAAAATGAGGGTGTTACAAACCTACCCCCCCCCCTAAAAATGAATCTCGCCCTCGAGATTCGACGCGGAAGAGAAGAGATAGGGAAGTTCCTTCTTGAGATCATCCTCCAACTCCCATGTTGCCTCCAATTATGTATCATGCTTCCATTGCACTTTACACCATCTGATGACCTTGTTTCATGTAACTCTTTCCTTAGTGTCCAAGATTTTGACCGGTTGCTCAACATAAGTCAAATCGGCCTCTAATTCCAATTCTTTCATTGGTACTTGTTCTTCCGGTACTCTCAAGCAATTCTTGAGCTCGGAAACATGAAACACATCGTGGACATCTAAAAGATGAGTTGGCATCTCCAATTTATATGCTACTTCTCCTCTTTTCTCCAAAACCTTGAATGGCCCAATGTAACGAGGTGCTAGCTTGCCTCTTATGTTAAACCTCTTATGACCTCTCATCGGTGACACCTTGAGGTAAACAAAGTCTCCTATTTCAAAGGCTAATTTCCTTCTCCTATTGTCCGCATAGCCTTTTTGCCTTGATTAGCGGCCCTCATGTTTTCCCAAATAATCTGAACTGGTTTCTCAGCTTCTTGCAACACATCGAGTCCAGATACTTGATTCTCCCCTGTCTCACTCCAAAACAAGGGTGTCCTACACTTCCTTCCATATAGTGCTTCATAAGGCGACATCTTCAAGCTTGCTTGATAACTATTGTTGTATGAAAATTCTGCATATGGAAATCTTTTGTCCCAACTTTCCCCATACTTCAAAGCACAAGCTCTCAACATATCCTCCAACATATGGTTGGTCCTCTCGGTTTGTCTATCCTTTTGAGGGTGATAAGCTGAACTAAAATTTAACCTTGTTCCCAATGCTTCATGCAATTTCTGCCAAAATCTGGAGGTAAATTAAGAACCTCTATCCGATATTATCTTCTTTGGAACCCCATGTCGGCAAACAATGTGCTCCATATATAGCTCTGCTAGCTTCGCAGTGGTATAGGTGGTCTTGACAGGAACAAAATGAGCTGACTTGGTTAAACGATCCACAATTACCGAAATTGAGTCATAACCGAACTGGGTACGTGGCAATCCAACTATAAAGTCCATACCGATCTCTTCCCACTTCCACTCCGGAACCTTCAATGGTTGCAATAATCTAGCTGGCCTTTGGTGTTCCGCCTTGACTTGTTGGCACACATCACACAACACTATGTATTCGGCTATGTCCTTCTCCATGCTAGCCCACCAATAGCATGTATTCATGTCCATGTACATCTTCGTACAACTGGGGTGAATCGAGTATGGCGAGTCATGTGCCTCTTTTAATATTTTCTACTGAATATACTTCACATTAGGCACGACAATTCTCTTTCCAAGCCATAGAGTGCCATGTTCATCCTCATCAAACCTGAATTCTCTTCCTTCTTGGTTTCTTTCCTTGATTTCTTGGATTTCCTCATTCTTCATTTGGCCCTCTCGAATTTCTTGCTCCAAGGTTGGATTTAACTTCATAATCCCCATCTCATTTACAAATCCAAGATTCAACCGTTCAAACTCTTTACATAAGTCGAATGGTAACTCACGAACTGTGAGTTGATGACTGTCAGTACCCTGCGTACCGGATACCCCTTGTAACTGCAAAGAGTACAAAGGAACTCCACCTATCTGAGTTGAAGACCCCCGAAGGCTCCACGTGTCACTCGGAACCGGACCTGCCTCCCTCGTATGGTTAGTTCCAATGCTGCCATGGGTATCATAAAACCGGAGCTACATTCTATACGTGGGAAAGCTCCGGACTAGATACCTATGTGGCACCCCCGGACCTAACCCCCGACAGAGGGAAGCTCCGGTACCGACACGTGTGCAATAGCACCGGACCTACTCGTCCAAGACTGTAAGCTCCGGAGCTGCCACGCGTCCAACCGTCGGACCTTCAACCTCAACAGGCAGATTGGTGGACCTCCAACGGCTCGGACCTTCAAGGAACATTAAAGACTTCAAGACCTGATTATGTGTCATTAATGCTATCTTAATGACACACAATCAGAGGACTCTTAATACCAGTAACGCCACCATTAAGGGGCGTTACCACGCTATTAAGTGGAATTAAGCACATTTAACTATGTATTAGGCATCAGTTACCGCTGGGGCCACATATCGAGTCAGGCTAATGATGTAACGGCCAACCCTTGTACTATAAAAGGACTGGCCAAGCAATACACAGGGAGACTTTTTTGGAATCTCTCTCACACTAGTGCTCATACTCTCAATACAACAACAACACACACCCGTGGAGTAGGGTATTACGCTCAGGCGGCCTGAACCACGTAAATCCTCGTGTCAAATCGCCATCTTGCTCTGAATATCCGCGCGCCGCAACCGAACTAAGAAACTCCGCGGTCTACAAATAATAGTCCCGTGAGAATTGCCGGAACCAGACACCGACAATTGGCGCGCCAGGTAGGTGCGCCTGAGATTCCAAGATGGTGAATTCTGCTGCTGGATCATCCAACGGTAACCATACTGTGCAACCTGCTTGAGGCAATCCCTCCAACATGCAGCAGCCAGCAGGTGATGTAGCTCCAGCAGGAATCATGCCACCGCGGCCACCATCCGCTCTGGCGAATCAAGCGGGGCGTCGAAATGGGGCGTCCGCATCGATCACTGCATCGGCAAACAACAACCCTGAACACGCGCTTAATGCTGCGCGTGCTCTTCTCCAACGTCCACCACCTCCAGGAGCACCCCAGGGTGCAATGGAGTAGTGGAGAGCTGATGTGGATCATCTAGTTGTAGCAGCAGCCGATGGCATCAGCAATCAAGGTCCTCCCCCCTCGGGGCGAGCCCCATCACAGCGTCGGACCTTGTCGGGTACACTTGGTCCGCAAGCTTCACAACACAGGAGGCATGCTGCATCTCAACAGGCAACATCGCTGCCTTCCGGGGCGCGATGTACTCACACGGTAACAAGGCTTTCGACTAAAGACCTTCGGGCGGAGCTTGATCGTTTTTACGGGCAACAGGACAGCCGCGTCCACATCGAGCGTGCTTGCGAGAGGCGAGGGGCTCGAGACAGTTCTACTCCTGAGGGAGTAGGAGGAGGCTGTTCTGCCTTGGCCATGCATGTGACACCCAAATCCAAAAAATGAACCAAGTGAATGCATGTGTCTGCCTAGGACGTTCAACACACATACACGAGTGCATTCACAAAAGAGTATACAAAAAATTGCCACAGAACAAGATTAATTAACGAAATTTTATTACACAATTCAAAATATTCTCGAATACAAGCTATAATGAAGATTAATGACAAGCTCAGCTAATGCAGCGGAAATAGACTAAACTGAGCAACTAAGCAAAAGGGATAACACAGCTCCGTGCAACACCACAGGCAAAACTGACGGTAGACACGGCCTAGAACTCCGCATTATCACCATTAAACTCACAATCTTGACCTGCAACTGTTGGGGGGGGGGGGGTATTGCAAGAGTGAGTACATGTCGTACTCAGCAAGTGTGGAAAGTATGACATGTGGCTGATTCAAATGACGACAATAATAATGGTTGGGTGTTGAAAAGTACATTAAAACAGTTGAAAAGAAATATGTATTATGTATGTGAAGTAAACCCATCATATCCCACAATGATTATTATAGATAAGTCCATATTCCATATCCATCATCATTAAACCAGATTTCACCATTGCCAATAACCATATTCAATACTAGAAATAAATCCATAATCAACCATAACCATCCCAAAAACCATCCCCATACCAAGTTCCCTCTAATCATGGAAGTTGTCCAGGTGCTCATAATCGGGAGCACGGCTATCGTGATAGTTTATTAGAGTCTGCAGAGTTTGTACCACTTTACCCACGTGTTCGGGATTTCATCACCTTTCGGTGACTAAGAACCTCTCTTATGCCCGTGACCCGTCGGTCACATTACACACTTCCGTTGGTGTGTGGCCAAGAGATCACTAAATAGCCTTTACAAAGGGATTACTAGCCTATTTAGACCCCACTGAGGTTTCACCGGTGGCGATGCCTCCAACTGAGCACATCTTCAACCAAGGGCCCCCTCTTGAGCCATTCGGATCCCAGGGTAGTCCAACCAATCATCAACAAACCTAATCCGACTACCACTTTCTCGAGCATCCTTAATGGTCCAAATAGCACTGGCAAAGCCCTAATTAATCAGCTACGCCGCACCCATACTTGGCCTCGTGGTGGCACTGCAGTCCTGGCTTATTCTTGCATGAACCGGTCCTTAGATCTAAAGCAAGCAAACCGCCATGACATCCAACCCATCCACAAACCAGGCATGCTTAGCTCATCCATTACCATATCATATTGACCAGTTCACATTAATCATAATATCATAAATGCATAATTTAATATGTAGTGTGGTTTTCCCATCCCAATTAATTAAGTGAAGCAAAAAGGTAAAAAGCCCATCCTGACTATCTACCATAATTCCAGGTGACAAGGGTGGTTAAACAAAACTAGTAAACTTCCTACCATAGAATTCCCATCAAATTGATACAAGCATGCAATTTTGCAATCAAAACATTTATTTTAAAAACAGGATCAATATGCTTAAAGGACACTTGCCTTGTCCCACGGATAGGGTTGCTCAAGCGCTTCGAAGTCTTGGTTCTGAAAATCCTCGTACACGACCTCTTGAGCACTTCCCTCTACTCGTGATCACACATAGAACAAAATACATACAATTCATCATGATGCACACACATTAATCAACATGCGATGACATGTATGCAGGCAATGGTTAATTATTAATTAACTATGGTTGTTTATTAATAAGATGCACCTAGTTCATACGTGTTCATACAAGTTTATGGGGGTTCTAGCGAGAATTAATGCCTCTGAAAATAAAAAGACGATGTAACTAAAATCAATTTACGTCTATTAGATCTAATATGTCGCTAAAATTCGTATCAGAAAAACGAACCCTACCATAGATGTGATGGCTTCGAAGATCGCGGGATGATGGCGACGCGTAGACAAAGTGGATAGTGCAACGGTCCTCCAGCGGCACGACGACGGCGGCGCGATGACGACGATGATCTCCGGTAGATGACGACACCCTCCTCTTTTTCTTCCTCTCCTTCCCCTCTTTTTCATCCCTGGCGGTGCCTCTGTTGTTCTCCTTTTTTTATCTATGGCGGCTAGGGTTTTTCAGCGTCTATGGCGGAGCCAAATCGCTACGATCGTCAAACAGCGTAGTCCTACGGCCGCTTTTGTAGGCGCGAGGACGCGCTTAGGGCCGGCGCGGTCTGGCGCTTGCTGGGGTACGCGTGCGGGAGCTGGAGCGCGGGAGCGGGGCCGGTCGGGCGCGTTGCGGTGTGGGTCGGCGCGTGGGCGAGTGTGGGGTGGCAGGGTGGGGCTGGGGTCGTGAGCTGGGGCGCGGGAGTGCGGCATCGCGCGGGCGGGGGTGCGCGTGGCACATGGCTCATGCTCGGGCGTGCGGGGGGTGCGCGCGCTGCGCGCGGGGTGCTCGGCGGATCAGCGTCGGGTGGGCCGGCTCGGCCTGGCCAGCGGGCAGGTGTATTTCTTTTTTTCCTTTTTTTACATATACAAATATTGTTATATATTACTATTATTTTTTCATATATATATATATAATTTATTTATTTTATTTATATATTTTTTATATATTATTATTATTTTTTACATTTGTCCCCTAATACATGTTTCATATTTTTATTTTCTTTTTCTTCTCTTGCTACACATGTTTGCACATGTATGTTCTATATTTTATTATCTTTCTTTTACTCTATTAATGTTTAATGCATGGACATGTATGCAATGCATGATGCAAAGATTTAGGGTGTTACAAACCTACCCCATTAAAGTGAATCTCGCCCTCGAGATTCGTTAGCATGGAGAAAATATGAGGGAATTCTGCCTTCAGGTCTTCTTCACGTTCCCACGTAGCTTCGGCTTCCGTATGGTGTTTCCATTGCACTTTGCACAAACAGATCCTATTATTCCTCGTGACCCTTTCCTTCACATCCAATATCTTGATAGGTTGCTCGACATAGGACAAATCTTCCTAAAGTTCTAACTCGTCCATCGGCACCTGTTCTTCCAGCACCCTCAGACACTTCTTGAGTTGAGACACGTGAAACACGTCGTGTACATCAGAGAGATACGCCGGCAACTCAAGTCGATATGCTACTTCTCCTCGTTTGTCTAAAATCTTGAATGGTCCAATGTATCGTGGTGCCAGTTTTCCTTTGACGTTAAACCGTTGCTGACCTCGGATAGGTGACACTTTGAGGTATACAAAATCTCCAACTTCGAAAGTCAGATTCCTTCGCCTATTATCTGCATAACCTTTTTGCCGAGACTGAGCAGCCCTTGGGTTTTCACGAATTATTCGGACTTGTCTTTCAGCGTCTTATAACACATCAGGGCCAAATACTTGGTTCTCTCCTGTTTCATTCCAAAACAAAGATGTCCTACACTTCCTTTCGTATAGTGGTTCATAGGGTGACATTTTCAAACTAGCCCGGTAGCTATTGTTGTACGAGAATTCAGCATACGGCAAACTTTTATCCCAACTTTTCCCATGCTTTAAAGCACAAGCTCTTAACATGTCTTCCAAAATTTGGTTGGTCCTCTCGGTTTGTCCATCCGTTTGAGGGTGATATGCCGAACTGAAGTTCAACCTTGTTCCCATTGCTTCATGCAATTTCTGCCAAAATCCGGAGGTAAACTGAAAACCTCTATCTGAGACTATCTTCTTCGGTACTCCGTGTCGACACACAATATGCTCCATGTATATTTCAGCCAGCTCTGCAGCTGTATATTTGGTCTTCACAGGGACAAAATGAGCTGACTTGGTTAAACGATACATAATTACCCAAATTGAGTCCTAACCGGACTGAGTACGTGGTAACCCAACTATGAAGTCCATTCCAATTTCTTCCCACTTCCATATCAGGATCTTCAATGGTTGCAATAATCTGGCTGGCCTTTGATGTCCCGCCTTCACTCGTTGGCACACGACGCATAACGCTACATATTCAGCTATGTCCTTTCTCATGCTAGCCCACTAATAGCATGTCTTTAAGTCCTTGTACATCTTCGTACAACCGGGATGGATTGAGTATGGTGAGTCATGTGCCTCCTTCAATATTGTTTCCAGAATATGCCTAACATTAGGTACCACAATCCTCTTTCCAAGCCATAAGGTACCCTGTTCG
Organism: Tuctoria greenei; assembly: GCA_036927565.1. NCBI lineage: Eukaryota > Viridiplantae > Streptophyta > Magnoliopsida > Poales > Poaceae > Tuctoria > Tuctoria greenei. The sequence continues at coordinate 54,767,073 of JAYESD010000004.1, forward strand.
TCCTCATCAAATATGAACTCTCTTCAAAATCATAACACCTTTCGGCACATAGTGAGAACAGAAGTTCTCCTTGAATTCAGCCCAAGTAATTCTCTCTTGGTTCTCATGAGCATTGCATAAGGAATCCCACCAATCCGTAGCTGCTCCAACTAGTTGATGAGAAGCAAATAGCACCTTCTCTCGGTCACTGCATTGGACAATAGCAAGTTTCTTCTCCACGGGCTTGAGCCAATCAGCGGCATTCATAGGGTCAGCAGCTTGAGCAAAGTTTGGCGGCCTAGTCCTCATAAACTCTCCCAATCGGTTATGAGGAGGTGGGGGTGGCGGTGGAGGCATGTGGAGCTGATTGTTGTTATTGCCAGCCTGCAGCTATCTCATAGTTTGTATCATGGTCTGCATTAGCTGGTTCTGCATAGCCAGTAGCTGCTCAATATTGATAGCTCCATGAGCAGGTCCATGTCCATTGTTGTTCTGAGGCACTCTATGGTTCTCCTCTTCGTCATTGACGTCCCTCTGGTTGCGAGTCCTCACCATCTGAAGTAAAGCAATAGGTAAGAGTTTAGAAAACGTCCCAAACTATATGCATCAAGGGATATGAAACTAACCAACTAGATACACAAGCCTAGGTGGACATGGCAATGCTAAAGCATCCCAAAATCCTCTATTAAGCACACAAGCAAACAATATATATAGCAAACAGCAAGCCAACAAAATCAAATTTATTCCTGAGTGCTCCTATGTGCTCTAAAGTGTCCATTCTATCTAGGTTGTGTCCTACGATCAACCTTTGGCTCTGATACCAATTTGTGACACTCGGTTCCGAAAAATGAACCAAGTGAACGCATATGTGTGCCCAGGATGTTCAACACACATACACGAGTGCATTCACAAAAGAGTACACAGAAAATTGCCACAGAACAAGATTAATTAAACAAATTTTATTACACGATTCAAAATATTCTCGAATACAAGTTCTAATGAAGATTAATGACAAGTTTAGCTAATGCAGCGGAAATAGACTAAACTGAGCAACTAAGCAAAAGGGATAATGTAACTCCATGCAACACCACAGGCAAAGCTGATGGTAGACACAGTCTAGAACTCCACATTATCGCCATTAAACTCACAATCCTGACATGCAAGTGTTTGGGGGGGGGGGGGGTTGCAAGAGTGAGTACATATCATACTCAACAAGTGTGGAAAGTATGACATGTGGCTGATTCAAATGATGATAATAATAATGGCTGAGTGCTGAAAAGTACATTAAAACAGTTGAAAAGCAATATGTATTATGTATCTGAAGTAAACACATCATATCCCACAATGATTATTATAGATAAGTCCATATTCCATATCCATCATCATTCAACCAGATTTCACCATTGACAATAACCATATTCAATACCAGAAATAAATCCATAATCAACCATAACCATCCCAAAAACCATCCCAATACCAAGTTCCCTCTAATCATGGAAGTTGTCCAGGTGCTCATAACCGGGAGCACGGCTATCATAATAGTTTATTAGACTCTGCAGAGTTTGTACCACTTTACCTACGTGTTCATGATTTCATCACCTTTCGATGACTAAGAACTACCCTTATGCCTGTGACCTGTCGGTCACATTACAAAGGGATCACAAAATAGCCTTTACAAAGTGATTACTAGCCTATTTAGACCCCACTGAGGTTTCACCGGTGGCGATGCCTCGAACTGAGCACATCTTCAACCAAGCGCCCCCTCTTGAGCCATTCGGATCCTAGGGTAGTCCCACCAATCATCAACAAACCCAATCCAACTAACCCCTCACCGAGAATCCTTAATGGTCCAAATAGCACTACCAAAGCCCTAATTAATGAGCTATGCCGCACCCATACATGGCCTTGTGGTGGCACTGTAGTCCTGGCTTATTCTCGCGTGAACTGGTCCTTAGATTAAAGCAAGCAAACCACCATGACATCCAACTCATTCACAAACCAGGCTTGCTTAGATCACCCATTACTATATCATATTGACCAGTTCACATTAATCATAATCTCATAAATGCATAATTAAATATGTAGTGTGGTTTTCCCATCCCAATTAATTAAGCGAAGCAAAAAGGTAAAAAGCCCATCCCGACTCTCTACCATAATTCCAGGTGACAAGGGTGGTTAAACAAAACTAGTAAACTTCCTACCATAGGATTCCCATCAAATTGACACAAGCATGCAATTTTGCAAACAAAACATTTATTTTAAAAATAGGATCAATATGCTTCAAGGACACTTGCCTTGTTTTGGCTGATAGGGTTGCTCAAGAGCTTCGAAGTCTTGGTTCTGAAAATCCTCGTACACGACCTCTTGAGCACTTCCCTCTACCCGTGATCACACATAAAAGAAAATACATACAATTCATCATGATGCACACACATTAATCAACATGCGATGACATGTATGCAGGCAAAGTTCAATTATTAATAAACTATGGTTGTTTATTAATTAGATGCAACTAGTTCATACGAGTTTACGTGGGTTTTAGCGAGAATTAATGCTGCTGAAAATAAAAAGATGATGTAACTAAAATCAATTTATGTCTATTAGATCTAATATGTCGCTAAAATTCACATCAGAAAAACACACCCTACCGTAGACGTGATGGCTTCGAAGATCGCGGGATGATGGTGACGCGTAGACGAAGTGGATAGCGCAAAGGACCTCCGGCGGCACGACGACGGACGACGGCACCCTCCTCTTTTTCTTCCTCTCCTCCCACTCTTTTTCTTCCCTGGCAGTGCCTCTATTGTTCTCCTTTTTTTAATCTATGACGGCTAGGGTTTTTTAATGTCTCTGGCGGAGCCAAATCGCTACGATCATCAAACAGCGGAGTCCTACGGCCGCTTTTATAGGCGCGAGGACGCGCTTAGGGCCGGTGCGGTCGGGCGCTCACCGGCCACGCGTGCGGGCGCTGGCGGGCGGGAGCGGGGCTGGTCGGGCATGTTGCGGCGCGGGTCGGCGCGCGGGCGAGTGCGGGGTGGTGCGGTGGGGCCGGGGTCGCGCGCTGGGGCGCGGGAGCGCGGCATCGCGCGGGCGGCTGGTGCGCACGCTGCGTGCGGGGCACTCGGCGGGTCAGCGTCGGCTGGGCCGGCTCGGCCTCTCCAGCAGGCGGGTGTTTTTATTTTTTCTACATATACAAACATTGTTATATATTACTATTATTTTTTCATATAGTTATATATTATATATATTATTTATTTATATTTCATTTAATTTATTTATTTATTACTATTTTTATATATTATTATTATTTTTTACATTGGTCCCCTAATACATGTTTCATATTTTTATTTTCATTTTTCTTGTCTTGCTACACATGTTTCCACATGTATGTTCTATATTTTATTATCTTTCTTTTACTATATTAATGTTTAATGCATGAACATGTATGCAATGCATGATGCAAAGATTTTGGGTGTTTCAATGCACCTACGCATGGTCAGATGGTCGCAGAAGTTCCAGCCTCACTTGCCGGAAAAATTTGACAGGACTGTCAATCCCGCCGAATTTCTTCAAATCTACTCTACCGCTATCCTTGCGGCTGGAGGCAATGAGGCGGTGATGGCCAATTATTTCCCTATGGCTTTGACTGGGACCGCCAGGTCTTGGTTCATGAGTCTTCCGCCTGACTCCATCAATAGTTGGGCGGAGTTGTGCCAACAGGTCACCGCTAATTTCGGGAGCTCATACACCCGACCAAGCACGAAACTGGATCTTTTTGCTGTCAAGCAAAAAGGTGGGGAGTCCTTGCGATCTTTCATCCAGTGGTTCTCCCAGGTACAAAACATCATTCCTTCTATCTCAAGCACTTCTTTTATTGTAGCATTCAGATAGGGCATTTGATGAGGACATCACAACAGCGGAGACGCACATTGAACTGCAAGGACGAATCACAAGAGCATGAGCACAGTTAATAAATCAGCAGGTGAATTCGTTCCTAACTTCTTTTGCATGTGAGTCTGAGAATAGATTGCTATGTGATGATTTAATTGTTACTAGGAATAATGGAGAAGATCAACCATTGAAGGAAAGAGTACTTAGGAGCCTAGAGAACCAGTTCGGACGTCCACAAGTTGATGGAAACAGTTTACAACTCGGACTCGAGTTCAACTCGGAGTCCAAGAGCAGTCCACCTTAAAACGGACGACCAGGAGGCATACGGACTCTGTTTTCCACGGTCTACATATGCACAGAAAGAGGAGAAGATAAACTTTCCAATGGTTCTGATCCCACATCAAAATTCCTGCGGAGTCATTGGGAATCGTCGAAACAAGTTGAGTCCAGATTTCTGTCCGGTGCTGCGCCACCGAATCGGACCTTTGGGCCTTGTATCCTGTAAGAGTCTATTAGGGACGTGTCTAATCATGTTTTGGTCAAACTCTAGCCTATAAATACTGCAGCCACCATTCATATTCGGTGGGTTTTGCTTAGATCAATAATATTGCCTTTCTACGGTTTGTGAGACCCCAACTTCGCGATTTCAGATCGTGTCTTTGACGTTCTTGCTCGTGTTCTCGATTGCACTTGCAGGCATTAGCCTTCTTGGTGAGGTCAAGCGTGTGCAGCATGGTTGATAACCAACGGATCCGTGGTGTAGTGATTGCAGGTGTACTCGAACCGCTCGAGTGTCGCGGATCATCAACATCAAGTTCTCCACGCCAATCGACATTGTAAGACCTATGTGTGCTGAATACATTGGCTTGTAGTGAATACACTTGGCTTTGATGATAAAAGTTTTAAATATCACCAAAACACCTTTTTATGAAGGTCTGACTCTTGCTCCGAGCTACAGCAAGGTCCGACGGTAGGTCCGGCTTGTCTTTGATAGCTCCGGCATATACTTGATAGCTCCGGCATGCTTTTGCTAAGCTCCGACGTACTTTGTCTAGCTCCGGTTTTGGGTTGACTAGTTTTGACTAGTTTTTGGTAAGCTCCGGTGCTTGGATCTACTAGCTTTGGTAAGCTCCGGCGCTAGGTTCTACTAGCTTTTGTTAGCTCTGGCTCAAGCTCCGGGTTGCTCTGGCAAGGTCCGGAACTTGACCTAAGTGCTTCTGCTTTTCATTTGCAATGTTTCGTAATTGCTTTACATTATTGGAAAGATTGCTTAGTATTCATTTGCTAAGTTTTGGATGATATGGATGATATCGTTTCTACTGTGGTTTTGCAACATGCTTATGTCAGGCTCTCACGTAAGGTGTTGTGTTCGGAACTAATTTGAGTCAAGTCGAGGACTTGGGCTCGTATGGATTGGTTGTTTATCCATGTGCAGGTGCTGCTTGAGTTCAAGTCATGGCTGGTGACAGGATCCATTGGACTAGTCTCAGGAGGAGATGAGGTTCCAACAACCAAGTTTGGGAGGAACTGTGGTTGAGCGGGTCAGGAGGTCGCGCAGGATGATTGAATCAAGGGCAGTACATATGAAGGTCAAAGGAAGGTGTTCGCACGTATGCATGCGGTGCATGATGTGGAAATATGCTTCTAGAGACGGATTATGGAAGGAAGATCTGATCGGAAGGATCGAATCGTATCGGTTGAAGACTTTGGCTGCGGCGAAGTCGGTTATGGCTCGGTATGGAAATATCGAGTTGGTTATGTTAGGATTTCGTATGGGTCACGAATTTGAGTTGTTTAGGAATGTGGGATATGTTCCTAAGGTGTTTGGAAGTCTTAAGATTGCTTCTATCTGTGTATAGAAGGGTCCTAAGCAGTTATGGAAAGTTCCGATTGTGATCGGATTAGGATTGGAGTCCTAGTTGAGATTGGGATGGCCTAAGGGCTGGTTATATAAGCAAGGGAAGGCCAAAGCTCGTGTTATATTGAATAAAATTCATAGTTTGAAGGAACTTTTGTGCCTTGTTCGTCCGACTTGTTCCAGACAAGTTTTACTTGCGAGTTTCTGGACAGCACTACCTTTTGTCGGTGGTTTTATCATAACTCGAGTTTTACTGATCCAATTGACGTGATTCTTGTTGGGTTGTCTTCACAACTTGATTATCTATCATCTGTCAAAATTTCACAGTCATTGGATTTGCGGTTTCTGAGCTACACGAGTTTCTTTGCAGCATTCCAGAAACTGTTTTTCTCGGGTAGATCAGATTGACCATAGTCTGATCTTTCGATCATAACTTGAGTTTTTCTCGACGGATTTGAGTAATTCTTTTGGTGTTGTCTTCTTGACTTGATTCTCTCTGATATCTATCACTTTTGTCACAGTGAAACACATTTAGATTAGTCTCATACACGATTTCTTTAAGAGATTGATTTTCTGCCAAAGGGGTTGGGGTTTAATTGTTTCCGCTGCGTAAGATTTTTAAATCTACCATTCACCCCCTCTGGTAGCTTTTCACGTGCTCTTCGATCCTACAGACATACCTTTAGAAGATCGGGCCTAAACCTACTCATCAATTGGTATTAGATTTCCAGGTTGCCCGTGAGGTATCTTTGTTTTCCTTCCATTAGATCGATTTTATTTCGTACCTAGAGTGCACAGAAAAGCCACAAAAAAATTACATCGTTTTTACTGCTTCCCAGACTATAGTGCCTGCAGTTTCATTTTTCAGTTTGCATTATTGAGTCTGCATTCGTGTGGTCGAGTCTTGTTGCTGGTTTAGCTTTGTGTTTTGGGTCCTAGTTATCGTGTTTCGTCATTATTTTCTTGCTGTTCTACACCTATTTCCCAATCCCTAAATAACAAACCGATCCACCACGTTCATCGATTTGCCCTAGCTAGCCGCCTTGCGTGAACTCCCGCATGCCAGCCCTAGATTAGGTGACAAACCTTTGTGCCACTCATCCTTGAATCATCACACACCACCCCATTAGTTGCTGTGCAAATTCCAGATCGTTTTCATATCCGATTGCGAGTTCTGTCCTAAAATCGAGTTGGAGTCAACATCCAAAAAAACGTAACTCAGATAGCCTACCTTAAAACGGCCATAACTTTCGCATACGAACACGAAATCGGGCGATTTTTTTTCAAATTCATCTACGCGAAATTTGCATCTGATTTTCCGCTGCATAGCCGCGTTCAGCAAAAGTAGATTGCCCAGATTCCCCTCGAAAGATAGGCTATCTGGCCTCTGAAGTTTCAGCACGAATTTTAAAGAATCTTCTTGATTTTCTATAGGCCGTATATTACATCCAATTGAGCTGCAAATATGTGTGCTTCCTGTATTTTGCTCATGAGTAATGAAAAAATATCAAAAAAATATTAGACAAAAGAAAAAAAATAGTGAAGAGCACACATATTAAAGCAATTGGCCTATACCACTTGATGCTGTTTTGTTGGATATATCATTATGTCTTTATTTTGCCTTGATACTTCCTTGTGTCGTGCTAGGCCATAGGTCACTTGGTTGACCAGCAACGGTTTCCTACATTGAACACTTATTCAACTTTGTTTAGTTGTTCACGATTTTCTGCTTATTAGCCACCATATTGTGCCATCCAAGCTCCACCTTTCTCTTGAGCATAACAGGTACCTTTGCAATCACCCCATGCTTCATTGGTTCATCTCACCGTCCACACCACCTTCTGTGTCGGTAAGGTTCGGGTAACACAAACAGCGTGAATACATTTTTCAATTGGTTCATACCATGATTTTGCTGATTTTGATGTTGTTCCTATGGATGCTTGTTCTCTTTTATTGGGTCGTCCTTGGGAATTTGATACAAATGCTATTCATCATGGTAGAACCAATAAATATACTCTCATGTATAAGGGAAAGAAAATCACTTTGCTGCCCATGACTCCTGCTGAAATTGTGCATTTTGAGAAGAGTAAAATTCGTGATGGCAAAGCAACAAAATTAGAATCTGAAAAATAGCAAGTTATTAAGTTAAAATCACCATTGTTGCTCACAACTAAATATTACCTTACTGATTTATTCAATGCTAAGGGGATGTGCTATGCTTTAGTTTGTAAAGAAGCCATGTTTTCACTTCATGAATTGTCTATTGCAATGCCCCCTGCTGTTGCTAACCTTTTGCAAGAGTTTGAGGATGTGTTTCCCTCTGAGATACCCCCTGGTTTACCACCGATAAGAGGCATTGAACACAAGATTGATTTGATTCCAGGAGCAAGTTTGCCAAATCGTGCAGCATACAGGGCGAATCCACAAGAAACTAAGGAAATTCGATGACAAGTCAAAGATGTTTTGGACCAGAGGTACATTCGTGAAAGCCTTAGCACTTGTTCCATTTCTGTTCTTTTGGTTCCTAAGAAAAATGGTAGTTGGCGCATGTTTGTTGATTGTCGAGCGATTAATAACATCACCATTCGATATCATTATCCTATTCCTTGATTAGATGACATGCTTGATAAATTGAGTGGTGCTATCATCTTCACAAAATTGACTTGCGTAGTAGTTACCACCAAATTAGAATGGCACTAGGAGATGAATGGAAAACTGCATTTAAAACCAAGTTTGGAATTTATGAGTGGTTAGTCATGCCTTTTGGTTTAACTAATGCACCCAGCACCTATATGCGATTAATGAACGAGGTTTTACGTGCTTTCATTGGACAATTTGTGGTGGTTTACTTTGATGGTATCCTCATTTACGGCAAGTCATATGATGAACATCTTCATCATTTACGTGCTGTTTTTACTGTTTTGAGAGATGCACGTTTATTTGGTAACCTCAAAAAGTGCGTCTTTTGCACCAATCGAGTCTCGTTTCTTGGCTATGTCGTTTTCTCGCAGGGAATTGAGATGAATGAGGCAAAAATTAAAGCAATCACCAGCTGGTCAGCCCCAACAACCGTCACACAGGTTTGTAGTTTTCTTGGTCTTGCAAGTTTTTATCGGTGCTTTGTGTGGGATTTCAGCACCATTGCAACACCTCTACATGAGCTAACGAAGAAGGGAGTGCAATTTCGATGGGGCGAACAGCAGCAACACACTTTTGATGCTCTCAAATCGAAGCTTACACAAGCGCCATTGCTACAATTTCCTGATTTTGACAAGACCTTTGAGCTTGAATGCGATGCAAGCGGCATTGGTATTGGAGGCGTTCTCCTACAAGGAGGTAAACCCATTGCTTTATTTAGTGAAAAACTTCATGGTCCTTCTCTGAATTATTCTACTGATGATAAGTAATTGTATGCCTTAGTGTGTGTATTACAAACTTGGAAACATTATCTTTAGTCTAAGGAGTTTGTCATACATTCCGATCATGAATCATTGAAGTATCTTAAGTGTCAAACCAATCTGAATAAATGACATGCTAAATGGATTGAGTTCATAGAGTCATTTCCATACATCATTAAGCATAAGAAAGGGAAGGAAAATATCATTGCCAATGCATTATTCTGGCGTTATACCATGCTGTCCCAACTTGATCATAAAATCTTTGCTTTGGAAACAATAAAAGCATTATATCCTACTGATTTGGACTTCAAAGATGCTTTTGAAAATTGTAGAGAAGGGAGAACTTGGAATAAATATGTGCTGTGAGAGGGTCTCCTCTATCGTGCTAACAAGCTATGCGTTCCAGCTAGCTCCGTTCGTCCATTACTTTTGCAGGAAGCACATGGAGGAGGTTTGATGGGACATTTTGGAGTGAAGAAAACTGAAGACGTGCTGTCCACACTTCTTTTGGCCAAAGATGCGGCGTGATGTCGAGCGCTACGTGTCGCGATGCACTACTTGCAACAAAGCTAAGTCTCGCCTTAACCCACATGGTCTTTATATGCCTCTTCTTGTTCCTAGTGTACCTTGGGAGGGTATTTCTATGGACTTTGTTTTGGGATTGACTAGGACTAAGAGGGGGAGGGATAGTATTTTTGTAGTTGTTGATCATTTTTCCAAAATGGCACACTTTATACCTTGTCATAAGAATGATAATGCCTCACACATTGCTGATTTATTTATGACGGAAATTGTTCGTTTACATGGTGTGCCAAATACCATTGTTTCTGATCGTGATGCAAAATTTTTAAGTCATTTTTGGAGAACTTTGTGGTATAAATTGGGAACCAAGTTGCTGTTTTCAACTACATGTCACCCACAAACGGATGGACAAACCGAGGTAGTTAATCGTACTTTATCCACTATGTTGCGTGCTGTCTTGAAAACAAATTTGAAGTTGTGGGAGGAGTGTTTACCACATATAGAATTTGCTTACAACAGATCCGTTCACTCCACGACAAAGGTAAGTCCATTCCAGGTAGTGTATGGTTTCAATCCCCGTGCTCCTATTGATTTACTACCTGTCGGTACCCTGGAAACCGTACACCCCTTGAAGTTACAAAGATATCGAGGAAAAAGTCACACACTTGATTTTAAGACCTTCGGAGGCCCACATGTCAGATGTAACCGGACCCGCTTCTCCAACATGGTTAATCCCAGGGTCGCCACGTGTACTATCAAACCGGAGCTACCGCCCACAAGTGGGAAGCTCCGGGCCATGTACCGAAATGGCACCTCCAGACATAACCCCAGACCGAGAGAAGCTCCGGACCTGACACATGTCAGGTAGCTCCGGAGCTTCCTGTTTCCCACAGTATGCACCGGAGCTGCCACGTGTCCACCCGTCGGAGCTTCAGCCTCTAACCTCCGGAAGACTTCATAACAGCTCCGGATCTTCGAAGGGGAATCAAGGACTTCAAGACCCGATTAAGTGTCATTAATACCATATTAATGACACATGATCGGATGACCTTAATTACCAGTAACGTTGCTGTCAAAGCCCATTACCCGGTCATTAAGGACAATTAAACTTGTTGAATGAATATCAATACTAGTAACCGCTGGGGCCACATGTTGGGCCAGGCTAACTTGTAACGGCATGCCCTTGTACTATAAAAGGACAGGCCGACGACGGACTCTGGAGAGGTGGAGTGACGCAACACACGCGCCATAGACACTCGTCACAAGTTCATTCAGCTAATACAACACCAACACACCCGTGGAGTAGGGTATTACGCTCAGGAGGACCGAACCACGTAAACTCCTGTGTCTCCTGCGTCAGTTACTATTCACCTTCTCGAATCTCCGCGCGCCCACACTGAACATCAAACTCCTCTAACACTTTAGTAGTGTCAGGAGATCTGCCGGTTCCAAACCACCGACAGCTGGCGCGCCAGGTAGGAGCGCCTGAGGTTTTGAGAATGGTGAACTCAGTTGTTGGATCATCCAACGGTCAACCTGCTGCCCAGACTGTTGGGTGCAATCCCTCCAATATGCAGCCACCAGCAGGAGCCTCAGCACCAGCAGGAGTCACACTCCCACCACCACCGCCTTCACAAGCAAATCAAGCTGGGCAACGCGATGGTCCGCCAGCGTCAATCACTGCGTCGGCAAATCATGACAACCCGGAACACACGCTCCATGCAGCGCGTGCTCTTCTCCAACGCCCACCACCTCCGGATGCATCTCGGGATGCACTGGAGCAGTGGAGGGCCGATGTGGAGCATTTGGTTGCAGCAGCAGCCGAACGCCTCAGCAACCAGGGTCCTCCTCCTTCAGGACGAGCCCCGTCGCAGCGGCGGACTTTGTCTGGAAGACTTGGTCCGCACGTTTCCAATAGCAGGAGACGTGCTGCGTCACAATAAGTGACGTCATTGACCTCCGGGGCACGACACACTCACACGGTATCCAGGCTTTCGACTCATGACCTCCGGGCGGAGCTTGATCGCCGATACCGCCAGCAGGACGGCCGAGTCCATATTGAGCGTGCCCGTGAAAGACGGGAAGCTCAGGACCTTTCTGCTCCTGAAGGAGTGGGAGGAGGCTGTTCAGCCCTGGCCATGCATCCGCGTATGGTCAGGTGGCCACAGAAGTTCCGACCTCACCTGCCAGAAAAATTCGACGGGACTGTCAATCCCGCCGAATTTCCTCAGATCTACTCCACTGCAATCTTGGCAGCTGGAGGAAACGAGGCTGTGATGGCCAATTATTTTCCAGTGGCCTTAACAGGGACCGCCAGGTCCTGGTTTATGTGCCTTCCACCCAACTCTATCAACAGTTGGGAGGAGCTATGCCGGAAGTTCACCGCCAACTTCGGGAGTTCATACACCCGACCAGGCACTGAACTGGACCTTTTTGCAGTCGTGCAAAAAGGGGGAGAATCCCTGCGATCATTCATCCAGAGGTTCTCTCAGGTACGAAATACTATCCCTTCTATCTCTAGCGCCTCTGTCATTGTGGCATTCAGACAGGGTGTACGGGACAAGAAGATGTTGGAGAAATTGGCGATCAAGGAGATCACCAGTGTCACGGAACTCTTCAGCTTGGCTGACAAATGTGCCAGAGCTACGAAGGGTCGTGAGATGCACTCCAAACCAACCTCGGAGGGTCACAAGAAATCCTCCAAAGAAGAAGCCGCTACCTCCGGGGGTGGCAAGAAGAAAAAGAAGACTAACGGCAAGAAGAAGCCATCGGCCGGCACATCCAACGTTGCAGCTGCTGCAACTCCGGGTGGCCGGGGGCCACGCCCCGAGATGAGACCTCGACCGTCTTCTGAAGACGGTGGCAAACCTAAAGTGTGTTGTCCCATTCACAAAATGGGCAGCCACAGTTTGGAAGACTGCCGGGAGGTCCAAAACCTGGCCGAGCGCTACAACAAGCGCTGGGAAGAATCTCCTTTCCGACAGAGGGAAGGAAAGCAAAAAGTCGACGAAGCTCCGGCTAAAGAGGAGTTTGGATTTCAGGATCCCAAAAAGGTCCTAAAGGCCGTTTACACCTCCGTCGACGATGATTCTGACGTCTCTGATAACGAGCGTCGGAAGACCATGAACACCATTTTTGGTGGATCATGGGACATCACCTCCCGCCGCGTCATCAAGACTATGCGTCGGGATATGGCCGCTGTAGCTCCTACAGTCAGGTCGGAACCTCATCGGAAGTGGATGGACACAACCATCACTTTTGATGCTTTGGACTGCCCTCAGAGCATGGTTGGAGCAGGACAGTTACCTTTGATGGTATCTCCTACCATCAACAACATCCAGCTCCACCACTTCATGGTAGACGGAGGTTCGGGGCTTAACCTCATAAGCTTCGAAGCTTTTACTAAGCTTCAACTCTGACCTTCGGATCTTCACCCCTCTCGACCTTTCTCCAGAGTAGGTCCGGGGGCCATTACCCCACTCAGAGCTATTACTCTCCCCGTTACCTTCGGGACACGAGAGAAGTACCACACCGAGAAGTTGGTCTTCGACGTCGCTCAGATCAACTTACCCTTCAATGCCATCTTGGGTAGGCCTGCCCTATACAAATTCATGGCAGCTGCCCATTATGGCTATCTGGTGTTGAAGATGCCAACGCCAGTAGGCATTCTCCGGATCCGCGAAGATCGTACTGTCGGAGTAACTGCTCTGGAAGAACTCCATGCACTCACCACGGCGCAAGAGGAGGATTCCAGGAAGGAGCAAGCTCCAAAACCCCCGAGCATTCGTCAACGAGTCTCGACTTCTGCACCTCGTATGCAGCCAAGCGGCGACACCGACATTCCCGTCAAAGTCGTCCAAATTGGTTTCGATGCCGCTCAGACCACCCGTATATCGGGGGGATTGAACGACAAATAGGAACTCACGCTCATCACTTTCCTCCAGGCTAACATCGACGTGTTTGCTTGGCAACCGTCACAAATGCCTGGGATCCCCAGGGAAGTGATTGAGCACAATCTGAAGATCTACCCCGATGCCCGGCCTGTGCATTAGAAGCCTCGGTAGCAATCTGTAGAGCGACAGAACTTCATCCGACAAGAAGTGAAGAAGTTACTCGAAGCTGGATTCATCCGAGAAGTCTTCCATCCAAAATGGCTGGCAAATCCAGTTGTTGTGCCCAAGGCCGGAGGGAAGCTTCGGATGTGCATCGATTACACCACACTAAATAAGGCATGTCCAAAAGATCCATTCCCACTACCTAGAATAGATCGGATAGTTGATTCCACCTCCGGGTGTGAATTACTGTGTTTCCTAGACGCATATTCCGGGTATCATCAAATTAGGATGTCTAGGGAAGATGAAGAGCATACCTCATTCATCACAGTAGATGGATTGTACTGTTATACAGCCATGCCATTTGGTCTCAAGAATGCAGCTTCAACTTTTGTACGAGCTATGTACAAAACTTTTGAAGAACTCATTAGAGACATAGTGGAAGTGTACGTCGATGACATCATGGTCAAAGTCAGGGACAAGGAGTCACTCCTTGACACCTTGCAGGCTGTCTTCGACAAGCTGCGGGCCACCTGTACAAAGCTAAACCCAGACAATTGTGTCTTCGGGGTTAGCTCCGGAAAACTTCTTGGTTTCCTGGTAAGTCACCGGGGCATAGAAGCTAATCCGGCGAAGATTAAGGCCATTGAAGACATGTGGCCACCAACCCGCATCAAAGACGTCCAAAAGTTGACTGGATGTCTAGCAGCCCTCAGGCGCCGGTTCATTTCAAGACTGGCGGAACGGGCACTCCCCTTCTTCAAGCTATTGAGGAAGTCTGGACCATTTCAATGGTCCGAAGAAGCAGAGAAGGCATTCCAGGAGTTGAAACAGTTCCTCACCACCCTACCAATTCTGGTAGCTCCGAACCCTGGTGAGCCTTTGTTGCTTTACATTTCAGCAACTGACGAAGTCGTCAGTATGGTTCTGGTTGCGGAGAGACCATAACTACCTCATACTTAGGAATCCAGACCCCTTCAGGAGGGTCCGGAGGTACCTGAAAGCGAGTCTGGGTCCCAGCTCCCAGACTCAGGAATCCACAAGAAGTTACTTCAGGAGACCCAGACCCCTCCGGGAGGGTCCAGGTCGCTTCTGAAGAAGCCCCAGGTTCCTCCAGCCAGGACCCGGAGGTCCCCGAAGAAAATCCGGATTCCTCCGAGAGGATCCGGGTCAGTGAAGAGGAAGCTCCGGACCCCTCCGGGAGGGTCCAGACCATTCAGCGCCCAGTGTACTTCATTAGCGAAGTACTACATGATGCCAAGACTCGATACCTAGAGGTGCATAAGCTGCTCTATGCAGTTCTTATTGCCTCCAGGAAGCTTCGCCATTACTTCCAAGCTCACAAAGTCTCAGTGGTGACCTCTTACCCACTTCGAGCAATTTTGCATAATCCCAATTCAACTGGGAATATTGCAAAGTGGGCAGCGGAATTGGCTAAATTTGATCTTGAATTTATTTCAAGGCAAGCAGTCAAGAGTCAAGCATTGGCAGATTTTGTGGCAGAATGGACTCCTTCTCCATCAAACCCTGGGGGCCCCAGTGAGCAGAAGATGGAGCATCAAGCTCCAGCCTTCACCGAGCCTCACTAGACCCTCTACTTTGAAGGCTCCATGCAGAAGCAGGGGGCCGGAGCTGGAATCCTTCTCCTTGCACTGACTGGGGAGAAGGTGAAATACATGGTACACCTTGACTTCAAGGCGACCAACAACATGGCAGAGTACGAAGCGCTCATCTATGGACTAAAGGTGGCACTGTCATATGGTTTCAAGCAACTGCTGGTCAAGGGAGATTCGCAGCTCATCATTAAGCAAGTGAAGGGTGAATGTTCCTGTAATAATCTCCAGCTAGCTGCTTACCTCCTTGAAGTCCAGAGGCTTCAGAAGGACTTTGAAGTCCTAGATCTCCACCATGTTCAGCGTGCCCACAACGCTGAAGTCGACGAACTCTCGACGAAAGCGTCAACCGGAGCTCCGGCTCCTGACGGAACTTTTGTCTGGAGGTTGTCGAAACCCACGGCTCACCCCGCCGAACTGAGCGAAGGGGGCGAGATCAGCATCCCGAAGCTGACGGTCCCAACGGCCCTGTTACCATGGCAGCCATCAAGGGTCGTAGGTGCACGCAAGACTCAAATGCTCAAGTTAGTTCCGATGCATGGATCTCGGAGATCCGGAACTACTTGAAAGACAACATCCTTCCTGATGATGATGTATCCGCTGACCGGGTAGTCAGATTGGATAAAAGATACACGTTGGTAGAAGGGGATCTCTTCCGGCGCGGTGCCAACGGCATCCTAATGTGGTGCATCACAAGGGAAGAAGGCTGTGAGCTCCTCGTAGAAATCCATGGAGGCGAGTGTGGGAACCACGCGTCTTCCCGCACGCTGGTCGGTAAAGCCTTTCGGCATGGCTTCTACTGGCCTACAGCACTCCAGGATGCAACTGAGCTGGTGAAAAAAATGCAAAGCATGTCAATTTCATGCAAAGCAAATTCACACACCGGCTCAGCCCTTACAAATGATACCTCCTACATGGCCTTTCGCTGTGTGGAGATTGGACATCTTGGGACCTTTCCCAAGAGCCGTCGGAGGTTACAAGTTCCTGTATGTCGCCATTGATAAGTTCACTAAGTGGCCAGAAGCAACTCCAATTGTGACAATCAACAAGCAATCTGCTATCAACTTTTTGCAGTCCATTGTATGCAGGTTTGGAGTTCCAAACAAAATCATCACTGATAATGGGACCCAATTCACAAGCTCTGCATTTCAAGGATATTGCGAAGACCTCGGCATACAAGTTTGCTACGCTTCCGTAGCTCACCCAGCCAGCAATGGCCAAGCCGAGAGAGCAAATGCTGAAATTCTTAAAGTACTCAAAATGTGCACCTATGAGCGCTTGAAAAAACATGGAGCCAACTGGATCGAAGAGCTTCCGCCCACTCTATGGGCCAACAGGACATCTCCAAACCGGTCAACCGGAGAGACACCCTTCTTTCTGGTGTACGGAGCTGAAGCAATCCTTCCTCTGGAAATCACCTTGGGTTCACTCCGGGTCCGGACCTTCGACGAAGCCGCGCAGGACCAGCTCCGGCGTGAAGACCTAGACCTCCTTGAGGAGGGAAGGTGCCAAGCAGCTGTTCGGAATGCCCGATATCGCCAAGCCCTTCGGCGCTATCATCAGTGGCATGTACACAACCGTCAGCTCGAGGAAGGCGACCTGGTGCTACGGAGAATACAATCCAGAGAAGGGTTAAACAAACTCTCCCCCGGCTGGTGGGGCCCTTCCGAGTGATTAAAGTATCCCAACCCGGAAGCGTTCGCTTGGCTACCGAGGATGGGACACCTCTCCCAAATCCTTAGAACATCGAGCACCTCCGTAAGTTCTACACTTAATACCACGGAGGTGAGTCTTGAGTAACTTGAGATGTATGTTATAGAGTCATTGTACAGAGTCAGGTAAGGTCCGCAAAGTTCATGCAACACTTGTCACAATCTCCGGACTAAAAGTGTGGCTAACTACCCTGGGTCAAACGAGAAATGAAACACGCTTATCCTGGTTCCGTACCCTAAGAGTGTACTTGTTTCCCCTGTACCCCGGACCTATAATGAAAGACATCTTCATGTGAAACAGACTCCACGTGCATTTACTTTGTACAGGCTCAACATTCTTTATTTTTCTCTTTCTTGTCTATAACGAAGACGTGATGTTCCTAAGAAATTTTAGTTCGACCGGTTTATATACGATACGAGTTGTATTGTCAATTCTTTTGGATTCAAATATTGTTCCTGGCCAACTCGTCTGAAAGCCGCCAAGCCAATCTAGGGCCTGAGTGTGCTATCGACTTAGCCTGGTCAAGCACCCTAAGTACGCCACTCTACCTACACCCCGGCTGGCCGAAGTAAGGCGAGTCCAAATACACTTGAATTCGGAAGAAAAGGCAATGTATTCGATTGTATCTAGAATCGCGTTTGACCTAAAACTTTCTTGAGAATCGTAAGCCGCGACGAAGTTATAGACGAGAAACAAATTTTACTATTTTTCTTGACTTCAGTGTGCAGGAAAAATAAAATACACGTTGATGGAGAAAAGACGGAGCTAACAAAGCTCTGACTCCCCTAGGTGGTTTGTAATCGATGTTACGCATCGAAAACGAGCATCACCGGACTAATCAAGCTTCGGTAAAGCTAGGGGGGTCAGCCGTCGACGCTGAATAAAAGATGGTGAGAAGACCCCGCAAACGGAGTTTGCTGCTAACAAAGTAAGTGTTGGCAAAGGTCACTGCCGGAGCTACTAGGCTCCGACGCCCCGGAGGACTAACTATCGATGCCCTACGCGTTGATAGAGACTATTGCCGGAGCTACTAAGCTCCAACGAAAGACAATGCCGGAGCTTCTAAGCTCCGACAAACTCAAAGGGCCTTCACTATCGAAGACTTCAAACCTAAATTCTACATGTTCGGAGCAAATGAGTCTTCAACAAAACGCAATATCCTCTTGGTACATGTTCACAATCAAATTGTGTACATCTACCAGGGGGCCAAGTGAAGACAAAAGCGTTAAAGATGAAAAGTGAAATTCACAAAAATTCGGGGATTTCATTCATCTGGAGACAAGGAATTACATCTGGAGACAAGGGATTACAAAATTGAAGAAGAAGAAGAGAAAATACAAGTGAGAACTATAGAGATGGTCCTAGACCCTATGGAAGAATTGGGCGACCTTCTGGGCAACCTCTGATACGTTGGCTCAGGTAGCTTCGCCTTCTCCTTCGACGGGACCTTCAAGCACCGGGTCCAGAGGAAATTGGGAGTTTCGGCTGGTGTAGCACGTCAGCACATATTCTGCGATGTTCTTCGCCAGGGATTGCCCCTCAACCTCCAATTGGTCTGCGATGACATCGCCCACCTTGGAGAGCTTGCTACCTGCTGAGCTCAACGCCTGCAGCGCTAGGTCCAGCTCCGGCTCCGGATCATCTGGGCGCACGGGGCTGAAACCCATCAGTGTCAGCGCGTCGTTGGCCTTGCCCAGGAACTCCCAAATCTGTGGGGAGTCCGCAGTCCTCAAGCCCTTCATTTCTTCTAGGGATCTCCTGGCCGCCATCAGTTCGGAATTCTCACGGGTGAGCGCTCAACTTCTTTGGCGTTCTGCTGAATCTTCTCAGCAACCCGCTTTTCGAGTTTTCCGAGCTCCTCTTCCCGGAGGTGGATCTTGTTCTGGCGGTCGATCAGGTCCTTCTCTCTACCCCTCACTTTCTTCTCCCTGGCAGTAAGGGCACACTCTTGTTCGTAGAGTTCCTGCCCTCGCACCCAGGCCTTCTCCTCTTCCTCTTGGCAGCGCTCTTCCAATTTCTTGGCGCGCTCCTCGAGACCCTTATCAGCCAGAGCCACCTTCTCGGCGAGCTCCTCCTCCCTCCTCAGGACGTCATCCCGCAGCTCTAGGAGTTTCTGCTCTTCATCCTCGAGCCGTTTCTCCCCCTCCTCAAGTGCCTCCCGGTGCTTGATGAGTGTAGTGTTAATGGCCTCAAGCCTTTCGTGGCGTTCATCGGCCGCACTATTGGCTGCTTTGGCTTGATCGTAGATCTCCCGGGATTGAGCGTCGAGGGCGCGAGTGAAACTCTCCCTGTCATCCAGTAACTTGCCCTAGTACTCCAGGCGGATCTTCTCCCGCTTGATCCACTCTTTGTCATCCGCTAGCCTCGACTGCGCCAGCTTGGTCTCGAAGTAGAGCCGGTTACGCCACTGCCTAAGGGTTCGGCGCTCCTCCTCAAGAGCCTTGCTGTCGTGGAAGAAGGCCAGTTGGACTTGACGCAGACTGGACGGGATAGGTTCCGGACCTGCTGGGATCTCCTCCGCTGGTTCCAGCGGGTTTTCAGATACAAAAATTGGGTCCCACTCCACAAGAGTGGTCCCCTAAGTCTCCATGGCACTAGGGCCGTCCTCCGAGATGGCCTCAGTCGCAATCGAGGAAGGCCCCGCCACCAGGTCTTCGTTCACCCCCTCAGGTAGGGGGCCAGCGACTTCGCTTGGGCACTCCGGCTCGGCCGTGAGTACCTCCAACGTCATCACTTCCGGAGCAGGGGCCGCTTCTGGCTCTGGCCTGGGCACCTCCTCTGATGGGGGCTCGAGCTCCGTCACCTCCTCAACAACCGGCTCAGGAGCCGGAAGATCTTCAACCTCGACCGGCCCTGTGGCCGGAGCTTCAACAAAGACTGGCTCTGCGGCCGGTGCTTCGGAGGTAGCCGGCCCAGCTGCCGGAACTTCCTCAGCTTCCGGCGTGCGCGTCGGGACTTCAATCACCTCCGGCTCGACCACCGGAGCTTCGACACTTTCAGGCTCCAGGGCCGGAATCATAGCTTCTTCCGGCTCAACGGCCGGAACTTCCGTCATTTCAGCACCAGGACCCGTAGCTTCAACCTCCGGGGCAGGTGCCGCTGGCGCATCTTCTCTCCCATGGTCCGGCGCTACCACGGGAGCCTCTGGGGATGAGTCGAGGTCCATGACCACGACAGCCGGCACCGGAGCTGTCGCAGCTTCAGCCACCACTTGGGGCGGCACTGGGACCGGAGCAGAAGCTTCCGCCCTCACAGCTTCAGTTGTTGTGGCTGAGGGTGGAGCCTCACTCCTCTTCTCAGGAATGCTGCAAATGATGGACGAGGAAACTTAAAAAAGCAATCACTACAGCAAAACAATTGTCTAAGGTAAATATTAAAAATTACCTTGGGAGGCTTCTACACCAGCTTGCGCGGAATCTTTTTCTCGGGCGTTCTGGGCTGGTCATAGCCGGCGTGGAAGCTCCGGAAGGCCCCTCGGAACTCGTCGTGGCCACGGGTGTTTCCCGGGTCGAGGCCCCCCTCGATCGGGAAGAACCCCCGGACCTAGAGACCTCCACCGGCCCAAGTGCTGGAGTCGCGTGCCCGGAGCTAACACCCCAGGAGGACCCCACTGTGGGAACAGTCTCTCCCCGGGAGGACCCCACTACGGGAACAGTCGCCGCGGTTGTGGAAGACCTTCCCCTCCGGGGAGAAGGAGCCGATGCAGAAGTAGTGGGCCTAACGGACCTTCCGTCGGTGTACTGCAGCTTCCGCTTCCGGCTCACGGGTTCATCCGCCAGCTTCTTGCCCTTGCCGACGACCTCCTCCCTCGGCTTTGGAGCTGGGTTGGAGCCACCTTCGGACACTCCAGGGATCGCCACCATGGTAGTTGATCTTCTCTCGATGACACCAAGGTCGTCAAGCATGGGCATCTTCTGCCGGAGCTCCCTACTGAACTCAACTTCCACGTTCAGAGGAAGAAAAGCCAATGGCGGAGTCAAGTCGTCACCCTCGATGTCGATGCCGTGCTGGAACTTCTTGAGGTGGAACTCCAAGGTTTTCCCCACCATGTTGGACTTCAACCCGGTCTCGACCCGGTCGTCGTCCATCACGCTGTTGAGGGCCCAAGCGAGTTTCTCCCTCTTCTTCAGCGGTGCCCACCTGTTGACCAGGAAGTTACAAAACACCACTTGAGGGGTTAATCCCCCCTCCACGCACCGGCAAATCCTGGTCAGAACAGAGTCAAAGGCGTCCGCCAGCACCGGAGCTTCACTCCAAATCGTTGTGTCAATGTTGGGGAGGCCTTCGGGCAGCTCCAGCCTCTCATGCTCCTCCACCCGGATGACTATCCAGTCCTTCTTCCAGTCATCCCACTTCCGAGAAGGGAACGACCGGAGGTACTTGAATGGGCACTTCGTGCACTTCACGAAGTAGTAGAAGCCAAGGTACTCATTGCTCCTACCGGTGGTGTGGACGGTGAAGAAGGTCCGGAAGAGTTCGATGCAGGGGGGATGCCCACCCACGTCTCACAGAAGTGGGCGAAGATAGACACGAGGAGAATGGAGTGAGGGCCAAGGTGGTATAGCTGCAGACCATAAAAGTCCAGCAGCATCAAGAAAAAGGAAGAAAAAGGTGGGATCAACCCCACCATGGCGTACGAGGAGAAGTACATCATTTTGCCGGAGTGCTCCTTCTCGAATGGGAGCTCTCCACCGGCGCGGACCGAGCGGTTGAAGAAGTACGAGGACCACCCCATGAGGGCCCGGACCTTCTTCAGATCACCGTCGGTCTTCAAGCGACTCTCGCGGAGACCCAACTCCATCGCGGCACGGCTAGGCAAGAGAAGAAAAGCGAAGCACAAGCTGGGAGTTTGAGCGCAAGATCGGATGGGAGGCGTGAAGAACTCCCGACGGTGCGTGCTTTCCTTCTTAAGTAAGCCCTCGCAACGCTTGGATGGAAAACGCAAGGAAGTCGAAGATACCATTCAAAAACTACACCCTGCCGATGACAAGGGGGCCCGGGACCACTCCGACGATCAAGTCGAGGTTCTTACCTAGGCGAACAGTTGTCATCAAGAGGCGGGAAACCCGAAGGCGATGGCCTGACAAGGCGCGCGGAACCGATACGGTTTTCGTATCGGGAACCGGCGACCTTCAATTGCCTGAGATCCGCACGCCAAAGATCTCATCTGCCGCACGCAGGACACGCCACGTGGCAAGGATTTAACTCCAAACCCTCGCCAATGGCACCTCTGAAGACCTTTGAAGACTCAGTTCAAAAGTCGCGAGGATGGACCCACCTCCGGCGGAATGACTTCACCCCAGTAGTCTTCTCCAGAGGTAGGTCCAGGGGGCCACTGTCGGTACCCTGGAAACCGTACACCCCTTGAGGTTACAAAGATATCGAGGAAAAAATCACCCACTTGATTTTAAGACCTTCGGAGGCCCACATGCCAGATGTAACCGGACCCGCTTCTCCAACATGGTTAATCCCAGGGTTGCCACGTGTACTATCAAACCGGAGCTACCGCCCACAAGTGGGAAGCTCCGGGCCATGTCCCGAAATGGCACATCCGGACTTAACCCCAGACCGAGAGAAGCTCCGGACCTGACACGTGTCAGGTAGCTCAGGAGCTTCCTGTTTCCCACAGTATGCTCCGGAGCTGCCACGTGTCCACTCGTCGGAGCTTCAGCCTCTAACCTCCGGAAGACTTCATAACGGCTCCGGATCTTCAAAGGGGAATCAAGGACTTCAAGACCCGATTAACTGTCATTAATACCATATTAATGACACACGATCGGATGACCTTAATTACCAGTAACGGTGCTGTCAAAGCCCATTACCCGGTCATTAAGGACAATTAAACTTGTTGAATGAATATCAATACTAGTAACCGCCGGGGCCACATGTCGGGCCAGGCTAACTTGTAACAGCATGCCCTTGTACTATAAAAGGACAGGCCGATGACGGACTCTGGAGATGTGGAGTGACGCAACACACGCGCCATAGACACTCGTCACAAGTTCATTCAGCTAATACAACACCGACACACCCGTGGAGTAGGGTATTATGCTCAGGCGGCCCAAACCACGTAAACTCCTGTGTCTCCTGCGTCATTTACTATTCACCTTCTCGAATCTCCGCGCGCCCACATCGAACATCAAACTCCTCTAACACTTTAGTAGTGTCGGGAGATCTGCCGGTTCAAAACCACCGACACTACCTTTGCCTCCTTCTGAAACAATAAATTTGGATGCTACACAACGATCTGAATTCATTCTTAAGATGCATGAAACTACAAAGAAAAATATTGAAATGATGAATGAGAACTATAGGATTGCAGGTAGTAAAGGTTGAAAAGAAGTAAAACTTGAACCGGGTGATTTGTTGTTTTTACATTTGAGAAAAGAGCAATTTCCCGACTTGAGAAAATCTAAACTTATGCCATGAGCTGCTGGTCCTTTTAAGATCGTTGAAAAGATTAATGATAATGCATATAAGCTTGAATTGCCTCCCAATTTTGGAGTTAGTCCTACATTTAACATTTCAGATTTGCGACCGTACTTGGGAGAAGAAGATGAACTTGAGTCGAGGACGACTCCAATTCAAGAGGGGGGGGATGATGAGGACATCACAACAGCGGAGACGCACATTGAACTGCAAGGACCAATCACAAGAGCACGAGCACGGTTAATAAATCAGCAGGTGAATTCATTCCTAACTTCTTTTGCACGTGAGTTTGAGAATAGATTGCTATGTGATGATTTAATTGTTATTAGGATCAATGGAGAAGATGAACCAGTGAAGGAAAGAGGCATTGGGAGCCTGGAGAACCAGTTGGGACGTCCACAAGTTGATGGAAACAGTTTACAACTCGGACTCGAGTTCAACTCGGAGTCCAGGAGCCGTCCACCTTAAAATGGACGCCCAGGAGGCATACGGACTCCGTTTTTGACGTTCGACATATGCACGGAAAGAGGAAAAGATAAAATTTCCAATGGTTCTAGTACCACCTAAAAATTCATCCGAAGTCATTGGGAATCGTCGAAACAATTCAAGTCCAGATTTCTGTCTAGTGCTGCGCCACCAAATTGCGCCTTTGGGCCTTGTATCGCGTAAGAGTCCATTAGGGACGCATCTAATCGTGTTTTGGTCGAACCCTAGCCTACGAATACTGCAGCCGCCGGTCATATTCGGTGGGTTTTTCTTAGATCAATAATATCGCTGTTCTACAGTTTGTGAGACCCCAACTTCGCGCCTTCAGATCGTGTCTTCGACGTTCTTGCTCGTGTTCTCGGTAGCACTTGCAGGGATTAGCCTTATTGGCGAGGTCAAGCATGTGCAGCACGGTTGATGACCAATGGAGCCGTGGTGTAGTGATTGCAGGGGTACTCAAACTGCTCGAGTGCTGCGGATCATCAACGTCGAGTTCTCCACCCCAACCGACATACCTTTCGGAAGATCGGGCTTAAACCTACTCATCAGCGTTAGAGATAAGAAAATGCTCGAAGAGCTGGCGACCAAGGAAGTCAACAGCATCATAGAACTCTTCAGCTTGGCAGACAAGTATGCCAAAGCTGCGGAGGGCCATGAAATGCACTCCCAACCACCTCCGGAGGCCAAAAAAAAATCCTCCAAGGGTGAAGCCACTACCTCCGGGAGTGGCAAGAAGAAGAAAAAGTCCAACGGCAAGAAGAAGCCATCGGCCGACACACCTTCTGCTGCAGCTGCCACAGCTCTGGGTGGCTAGGGGCCACGCCTCGAGAAACGACCTCGGCCGTCGTCTGAAGACGGTGTTAGCTCCAAGATGTGGTGTCCCATACAAAAGATGGACAGCCACAACCTGGAAGACTGCCGAGAGGTCCGGAACCTTGTCGAGCGCTACAACAAGTGCCGGGAAGAAGTTCCATTCCCTCAAAGGGAAGGAAAACAAAAAGTCGATGAAGCTCCAACTGAAGAGGAGTTAGGCTTTCAGGACCCCAAAAAGGTCTTGAAGGCTGTTTACACTAGGTTGACGACGACTCCAACGTCTCCGACAACGAGCACCAAAAGATCATGTACACCATCTTTGGTGGTTCGTGTGACATTACTTCCTATCGTGTCCTCAAGACAATGCGGCAGGACATAGCCTCGATAGCTCCCACCGCCAGGGCGGAGCCTCATCAGAAGTGGATGGATACTGCCATCACCTTCGATGCTCCGGACTGCCCACAGAACATTATCGGAGCTGGCCAACTTCCACTGATGGTATCTCTGACCATCAATAACATCCAGCTCCACCACATAATGGTGGACGGAGGTTCGGGGCTGAACCTCATAAGCTTTGAAGCCTTCGTCAAGCTTCAGCTCAGACCTTTAGATCTTCGCCCCCCCCCCCCCCCCCCCCGCCGCCCCCCGACCTTTCTCCAGAGTAGGTCCAGGGGCCATAACTTCACTAGATTCCATTACTTCCCCGGTGACCTTCAGAACTCGGGAAAATTACAGGACCGAGAAGTTGGTCTTCGACGTGGCGCAGATAAACTTACCATTCAATGCCATCTTGGGCAGGCCAGCTTTGTATAAATTCATGGCTGCTGCTCATTATGGCTACATGGTGTTAAAGATGCCAAAACCCTCAGGCGTTCTCTGGATCCTCGGAGATCGCACCGCTGGAGTTACTGCTTTGGAAGAACTCCATGCGCTTGCTACAGTGCAGGAGGAAGAATCTAGAAAGGAGAAAGCTCTGAAGCCCCCGAGCATTCATCATTGAGGCTCAACTTCCGCACCTCGTGTGCAACCAAGTGGTGACACCGACATTCCTGTCAATGTCGTCCTAATTGGTTCCGACGCTGCTCAGACCACCCGTATATTGGGAGGTCTGAACGACAAATAGGAACTTGCGCTCATCACTTTCCTCCAGGCTAATGTCGACGTGTTTGCCTGACAACCATCACAAATGTTTGGGATCCCTAGGGAGGTGATTGAGCACAATCTGATGATTTATCCCGATGCTCAGCCTGTACATCAAAAGCCTCAGAAGCATTCAGTAGAGTGACAAAACTTCATAGGTCAAGAAGTGAAGAAGTTGCCCGAAGCTGGATTCATCCGGGAAGTCTTCCATCCAAAATGGTTGGCAAACCCAGTCGTTGTACCCAAGGCCGGCAGGAAGCTTCGGATGTGTATCGACTACACAACACTGAATAAGACATGCCCAAAGGATCCATTTCCACTACCTAGAATAGATCAAATAGTGGATTCCACCTCTGGGTGTGAACTACTGTGTTTCCTAGACGCATATTTTGGGTATCATTAAATCAGAATGTCTAGGGAAAATGAAGAGCATATTGCCTTCATCACAGTAGATGGATTGCACTATTACACTGCAATGCCATTCGGTCTCAAAAACACTACTTCAACGTTTGTGTGACCTATGTACAAAACATTTGGAGAGCTCATTAGAGATGTGGTGGAAGCGTACGTCGATGACACCATCGTCAAGATCTGGAACAAGGAGTCATTTCTTGACACCTTGCAAGCTGTCTTCGACAAGTTGCGAATCACACGCACAAAGCTGAACCCAGACAAGTGTGTATTTGGGGTTAGCTCCGGAAAGGTTCTTGGATTCTTGGTGAACCACCGAGGAATAGAAGAAAATCCGGCGAAGATTAAAGCTATTGAAGACATGCGACCACCAGCTCGCATCAAGGACGTCCAGAAGCTGACTGGGTGTCTAGCTACCCTCAGCTGCTTCATCTCAAGACTGGCGAAACGGGCGCTACCCTTATTCAAATTATTGAGGAAGCCCGAACCATTTCAATGGTCCGAAGAAGCAGAAAAGGCATTCCAAGAGCTGAAGCATCTCCTCACCACTCTACCAACTTTGGTAGCTCCGAAACCTGGTGAGCCACTTCTACTTTACATTTCAGCAACTAGCGGAGTTGTCAGCATGGTCCTGGTTGCAGAAAGACCAGGACCATACCCAGTTCAGGAATCCAGACCCCTCCGAGAATGTCCAAAGCTACCTGAAGGCGAGTCTGGGTCCCAGCCCCCAGACCCGGATCCTCGAGGTGAGACACCAAAGGATCAACCTCCTTCAAATGAAGGAGCTACTGTTGCTGAACAAGAAGATCCGGACCCTTTCAGGAAGGTCCGGGTCACTTCAGAAGAAGCTCCGGGTTCCTCTAGCAAGAACCTGGAGGTCCCCGAATAAGGTCTGGACCACTCCGGGAGGGTCCAGGTTAATGAGGACAAAGCTCCGGGCCTCTCTGGGAGGGTCTGGACAGTCCATCACCTAGTGTACTCTATCAGCGGGGTACTTCATGACGCCAAGACTCGGTACCTAGAGGTACATAAGCTGCTCTACGCAGTTCTTATCGCCTCTAGGAAGCTTCGTCACTACTTCCAAGCTCACAAGATTCCAGTGGTAACCTCTTATCCACTGTGTGCAATCTTGCATAACCCCAACTCTACTAGGAACATTGCAAAGTGGGCAGCGGAATTGGACGAGTTCGATATTGAATTCGTGGCGGAATGGACCCCCTCTCCATCAAATCCTGGGGTCCCTAGTGAGAAGAAACTGGAACCTAAGGTTCTGATCATCACTGAGCCTCACTGGACTCTCTACTTCGACGGCTCCGTGCAGAAGCAGGGGGCCAGAGCTGGAATCCATCTCCTCGCTCCGACCGGGGAGAAGGTCAAATACATGGTTCACCTTGACTTCAAGGCGACCAACAACATGGAGGAGTATGGAGCATTAATCTATTGGCTCAAGGTGGCACTATCATATGGTGTCAAGCAGCTGTGGGTAAAGAGTGATTTGCAACTCGTTATAAAACAAGTCAAAGGTGAATGCTACTGCAACAACCCTCAACTCGCTGCATATCTACTTGATGTCCAAAAGCTTCAGAAGGATTTCAAAGTCCTAGATCTTTTCCATGTCCAGTGTCTCAACAACGCTGAAGCTAACGAACACTCGACGAAAGCTTCAACCAGAGCTCCGGTTCCCAATGTAACCTTTGTCCAAAGATTGTGAAGACCAACAGCTCAGCCTGCCAAACTTAGCGAAGGGGGCAAGACCAGCACCTCGATGTTGGCGGCCCCGATGGCCCTGTCACCATGGCGTCCATCAAGGGTCGTAGGTGCTGCGGGAAGCTCCGATCAACCCAGCACGCAAGACATAGAAGCCCAAGTTAGAACCAATGCATGGATCTCGGAGATCTGGAGCTACTTGAAAGACAACATCCTTCCTGAAGACAATGTATCTGCTGACCAGATAGTAAGATTGGATAAAAGATACAAACTGGTAGAAGGAAATCTCTACCGGCGTGGTGCCAACGGCGTCCTAATGCGGTGCATTACAAGGGAAGAAGGTCACGAGCTCCTCGCGGAAATCCATGGAGGCGAGTGTGGGAACCACTCGTCTTCCCACACGTTGGTCGGTAAAGCCCTCCGGCATGGTTTTTACTGGCCTGCAGCACTCCAGGATGCAACTGGGCTAGTGAAGAAATGTGAAGCATGCCAGTTCCATGCGAAGCAAATTCACACACCAGCTCAACCACTACAAATGATACCTCCGACATGGCCATTCGCCGTGTGGGGTATGGATATTTTGGGACCTTTCCCAAAAGCCGTCGGAGGTTACAAGTACCTGTATGTCGCCATCGACAAGTTCACCAAGTGGCCGGAAGCAACTACAGTTGTGACAATAAACAAGCAATCAGCTATCAATTTCTTGCAGTCCATAGTATGCAGATTTGGAGTCCCAAACAAGATCATAACTGACAACAGGACCCAATTCACAAGCTCTGCATTCCATGGATATTACGAAGACCTCGACATTCAAGTCGGCTATGCTTCTGTAGCTCACCCAGTAAGCAATGGCCAAGCTGAGTGCAGAAATCCTAAAAGGACTCAATACGCGCACATTTGAGTGCTTGAAAAAACATGGAGCCAACTGGATTGAAGAGATTCCGCCCACCTTGTGGGCAAACAGGACAACTCCAAACCGGTCAATTGGAGAGACACCCTTCTTCTTGGTGTACGGAGCTGAAGTAGTCCTTCCTCAAGAAATCACCTTGGGGTCCCTCTGGGTCCGTACCTTTGACGAAGCCACACAGGACCAGCTCTGGCGTGAAGACCCTGACCTCGTCGAAGAGGGAAGGTGTCGAGCAGCTATTCAAAATGCACGATACCGCCAAGCGCTCCGATACTATCACCTAGCTCGACGAAGGCGATCTGGTGCTATAGAGTATACAAACTCGAGAAGGGTTAAACAAACTTTCCCCCAGCTGGGAAGGACCCTTTAGAGTGATCAAAGTATCTCGTCCCGGATGTGTTCGCTTGGCAACCGAGGATGGGACACCACTTCCTAATCCTTGGAACATCGAGCACCTCCGTAAGTTGTACGCTTAATATCACGGAGGTGAGTCTGTAATTACATATGATGTATGTTATAGCGTCATTGTATAGAGTCGGGTAGCTCCTCCGGGAGGACAGTCGGACCTTTCCCGGAAGGTCCGCAAAGTTCAAGCAACACTTGACACAATCTCAGAAGTAAAAGTGTAGCTAGCTGCCTTGGGTCGAACAAGAAATGTAACACACTTAGCCTGGTTCCGTACCCTAAGAGTGTACTTGTCTCTCATGTACCCCTGACATATAATGAAAGACATCATTATGTGAAAACAGACTCCACGTGCATTTATTTTGTAAAGGCTCATTCTTATTTATTTTTCTCTCTCTTGTCAATAACAAAGTTGTGCAATTCTCAAGAAACTTTAGCTCGAACAATTCTTGTATAATTCAAGTTGCATTGTTATTTCTTTCGGGTCTTAACATTGTGGAATTGCCTACTTGCCTGGACGCCAAGCCAATCTAGGTGCAGAGTGTGCTATCGACTTAGACTGGTCCTGCACCCTAAGTATGCCACTCTACCTACACCCTGGCAGGCCTGAGTAAGGTGAGTCCAGAAAACAATTGGACCTGGAGAAAATAAACAAATGCACTTGATTGTATATAGAATTGTGGTCGACCTAAAAATTTCTTTCAAGAATAGTAAGCTGCAAATGAGTTATAGATTAGAAATGGATTTTACTGTTTTTCTTGACTTCAGTGTGCAGGAAAAATAAAAATCTCATAATGACAATGGATGATGCCGGAGGTATCAAAGCTTCGACATCCCCTAAGGTGGCCCACTGTCGATGTTTCAAACATTGATACTAGGCGTCGCTGGAGCTATCAAGTTCCTACAAATCCAGGGGTCCAGTCGTCAATGTGAAGAAAAGATGGTAGAAGGACACCCCAATGGGGTCTGCTGTCGATGCTCTATGTGTTGACAGTGGTCACTGCCGGAGCTACTAAGCTCTGATAACCCCAGAGGGCCAGCTGTCGACGCTCTACATGTTGATAATGGTCGCTGTCGGAGCTACTAAGCTCCGACAACCTCAGGGGGCCCCTGCTATCGACGACTTCAGACCTATACTCTACAGGATGGAAGCACTCAAGTCTTCAACAAAATGCTACATCCTTTTGGTACATGTTTGCAATCAAATTGTGTACATCTACCAGGGGGGCAAGTGAGACAAAGGTTGAAGACAAAAAATGAAATTCATAAATTTCTTGGATTTCATTCATCTGAAGACAAGATATTACAAAATTGGAGAAAAGAAGAGAAGATACAAGTGGGAGCTACAAGGAGAAAGTCCTAAATTCTACAGAAGAACGAGGCGACCTTCTGGGCAACCTCTGACACGCTGGTCTTGGCGGCATCTCCCTCTCTGTCGACGGTACCTTCAAGTACTGGATTTAGTGGGAAGTGTGGATCCTGACTTGTGTAGCACGTCAGCATCTACTCTGCAATGTTCTGCACCAGGGATTTTCCTTCAGTTTCCAACAGATCCACGATGACATCGCCTATCTTGTTGAGTTTGTTGCCAGCCGAGCTCAGCGCCTTCAACGCATGGTCCAGCTCCAACTTCGGATTGTCTGGACGCACGGGACTAAATCTCAGTGGTGTTAGCGCGTCATTGGCTTTGACCAAGAAGTCTCATACATGTTGGGACTCCACAGCTCTTGAGCCCCGAATCTCCTCCAAGGACCTCCGGGCCGCCGCATGCTCGGAACCCTCCCGGGCAAGACGCTCAACCTCCTTGGCAGGCTGTTGAATACCCTCAGCAACTTGCTTTTCATGGTTGGCAAGCTCCTTCTCCCGGACGTGGATCTTGTTCCGATGGTCAACCAGGTCTTTCTCCTAGCCCTGCACCTTCTTCTCCCATGCAGAGACTTCGACCTCCCTTTTGGTAAGGTCCTGTCTCTGCTGCCAGGCCTTCTCCTCCTCGCTCTTGCAGCGCGCCTCCAGCTTTTGGGTGCGCTCCGCATGGCTCTTGTCACCCAGAGCCAGCCTTTGGGCGAGCTCCTCCACCGTCTTCACGAGGTCATCCCTCAGCTCCAGGAGTTTTTGCTCTGCATATTCGAGCTTTTTCTCGCTCCTCAAGAACCTCCCAGCACTTGACGAGGCTTTCGTGGATGGTACTGAGCTTCTCCTGGCGATCATTCGCTGCATCATTAGCAGCCAGGGCTTGTTCGTATATAGCCCGGGACTGAGTGTCCTGGGATCGCACCATGCTTTCCCTTGCATCTAGCAGCTGGCCCCAGTACTCCATCCGGGCCTTTTCCCTCTTGACCCACTCCTTGTCGTGGGTCAGCCTTGTTTGTGCCAGCTTGGTCTTGAATTTGAGCCGGTTGCGCCACCTCCTAAGGGTTTGGCGCTCCTCCTCGAGGGCCTTGCTGTCGTGACAAATGGCAAGCTGGACCAAACGAAGGCTGGAGCAGGCGTTGTCAATGAATAATGACTGGGGGATCGGCTCCGGACCTACCAGGGTCCTCTCCGGTGACTCCAGCGGGTTCTCCATAACAAAAATTGGGTCCCACTCTACAAGAGTGGTCCCCTGATCTTCCACGGCACTAGGGCCGCCCTCCGGGAGTGCCTCAGTCGACGCCGGGGAAGGTTCGGCAACGGGAGCTTCTACCTCCGGAGTCAGCTCTAAAGGTCCCACCGCCAGGTCATCAGCACGGGTCCCTCAAGTAGGAGACCGGTCGCTTCGCCTTGGCACCCTGGCTCAGGCATGGGTACCTCTGGAATTTACCTTGGAAGGCTTCCGCTCTAGCTAGCACGGAACCTCTTCGTCGGACGCTCAGAGCCCGACACAGTCGCAACTGGTGAAGCAACTCCAGAAGGCTCTCCAGAGCTTGCTACTGCCGTCAGCAACGCCTTGGTGGGGGCCCCCCTTGACTGAGAAGGACCCTCGAACCTAGAGCCCTTAGCTGGCCCTGGTGCCGGAGTCACCTGGTCAAAGCTGGCATCCCGGGAAGACGCCGATGCTAGAGTTGGTGTCGCCGTTGAAGACCTCCTCTGCCGGGGAGAAGGAGCTGTTGTGGAAGGAGTAGGTCTGACGGATCTCCCGTCAGAGTGCTTCAACTTTCTCTTTCGGCTGGAGGTCTCAGCCAACTATTTCCCTTGCCTATGACTTCAGCTCTTTGGCTCGGGGCGGAAGTGGGACCACCCTCGAAAGCTCCGGGGATCACGAATCTGGTGGTTGGACGCCTCTCTACTTCACCGAGGTCATCAAGCACCGGCATGATCCTCCGGAGCTCCCTGCTGAACTCTACCACCATGTTCAGAGGGAGGAAAGCCGCCGGCAGAGTTAAGTTGTCACCCTCGAAATCAATGCCATGTTGGAACTTATTGAGATGAAGCTCCAAAGTAGCACCTTCCAAATTGGACTTCAGACCAGTTTCAATCCGGTCATCATCCATCACGCTGTTGAGGGACCAAGCAAGCTTCTTCCTCTTCTTCAGCGGAGCCCACCTGTTGACCAGGAAGATGCAGAAGACAATCTGGGGGTCACCCCTCCTTCCACAGA
The DNA here is from genome assembly GCA_036927565.1 of Tuctoria greenei. Lineage (NCBI taxonomy): Eukaryota > Viridiplantae > Streptophyta > Magnoliopsida > Poales > Poaceae > Tuctoria > Tuctoria greenei. The sequence goes on from JAYESD010000004.1 coordinate 54,799,974, forward strand.
TTCGCGGATTCGGGTCAAGGCAGGGTTGAAGGCCTCTGACAGCACCAGAACCACACTCCATGCATCTGTGTCAAGATTGGGAAGACCCTCAGGCAGCTCTAGCTCCTTGTGCTCCTCTGCCATGACGATAATCCAATCCTTCTTCCAGTCGTCCCACTTGCCGAAAGGAAACGACCTCAAGTACTTATGGGGGCATTTCTTGGGCTTCATAAAATAGTAGAATCCAAGATACTCGAAACTCTTGCCAGTGGTGTGGCTGGTGAAGAAGGTACGGAAAAGCTCGACGCAGGGAGGAATACCCACCCATAACTCGCAGAAGTGGACAAATGTTGACACAAGAAGAATAGAGTGGGGGCCAAGGTGGTACAACTGCAGACCATAGAAGTCTAACAACATAAAGAGGAAGTTTGAGAAAGGTGGGATCAGCCCCACCATGGCGTACGTAGAGAAGTACACCATGTCGCCAACGCGCTTCTTCTTGAACGGGAGCTTGCTGGCACGGACCAGATGGTTGAAGGAGTCGCTGGACCACCCCATGTAGGTCCGGACCTTCTTCAGATCATCATCGCTCGTGAGACGGCTCTGACGGAGACCCAACTCCATTGTAGCAAAGTGGAGCAAAGGATGGAATGTTAGGCAGAGGTTGTGAGGCTCTAAGCGCAAAGATGATCAAAGGCGTAAAGAGTCTCCAACCCGTGCGCACTTTCCTTCTTAAGCAAGCCTCCACAACGCTTGGATGGAAACAGCAAAAGGGCCAAGTTTACATTTAAAAAAATTCACCCTGCCAATGACAAAGGGGCCCGGGGCCACCCAGATGATCAAGTCGAGGTCCTTACCCCAGGCGAACAGTTGTCATGATGAGAGGCAGGAAACCCAAGGGCGGCGGCCTGACCGGGGGCGCGGAACCGATACAATTTTCGTATTGGAAACCGGCAACCTTCAATTGCGTGAGATCCGCACGCGCATATCTCACCTGCCACATCCTGAAGATGCCACGCGGCGATGGTTTAACTGCGAACCACCACCTCAACGGCACATCCAAAAACCCTTGAAGACACGGCGCAGAAATCGAAAGATGGATCCACCTCCGGCAAAATGACAAAACCCAAAAGGTATCTCCCAGAGGTGGGCCAAGGGGGCCACTATCAGTACCCTGCGTACCAGATACCCCTTGGAACTGTAAAGAGTGCCAAGGAACTCCACCTATCTGAGTTGAATACCCCTGAAGGCCCCACGTGTCACTCGGAACCGGACCTGCCTCCCTCGTATGGTTAGTTCCAATGCCGCCACGTGTATCATAAAACCGGAGCTACATTCCATACATGGGAAAGCTCCAGACTAGATACCTTTGTGGCACCCACGGACCTAACCCCCAACAGAGGGAAGCTCCGGTATCGACACGTGTACAATAGCATCGGACCTACTCATCCAAGACGGTAAGCCCCAGAGCTGCACAACGTCCAACCGCCAGACCTTCAACCTCAATAGGAACAATTGTGGACCTCCAACGGCTCAGACTTTCAAGGAACATTAAAGACTTCAAGACCTGATAATGTGTCATTAATGCTATCTTAATGACACACGATCGGAGGACTCTCGATACTAGTAACGCCACTATTAAGGGGCGTTACCACGCTATTAAGGGGAATTAAGCACATTTAACTATGTATTAGGCATCAGTAACCGCCAAGGCCACATGTCGGGTCAGGCTAATGATGTAACAGCCGGCCCTTGTACTATGAAAGGATTGGGCAAGCGATACACAAGGAGACTTTTTTGGCCTCTCTCTCACACTAGCGCTCATACGCTCAATACAACAACAACACGCACCCGTGGAGTAGGGTATTGCGCTCAGGCGACCCGAACAACGTAAATCCTCATGTCAAATCGCCATCTTGCTCAGAATCTCTGCGTGCCCCAACCGAACTAAGAAACTCTGTGGTCTACAAATAATAGTGTCGGGAGAATTGTCGGAACTAGACACCGACAATGACTTACTCCTTTTCGGCTCAAGGCATCGACCACTACATTGGCCTTCCCTAGATGATAATTGATTCCCAAATCATAATCTTTGATGAGCTCCAACCATCTTTGTTGCCTCAAATTCAGATCCATTTGTATGAAAATATACTTAACACTCTTATGATCCGTATAAATTTTGCACCTATGTCCAAGGATATAGTGTCTCCAAATTTTCAATGTGTGAACCACAGCCGCAAGTTCCAAATCATGTGTTGGGTAATTCTACTCATGTTTCTTCAATTGCCTTGATGCGTAGGCAACCACTTGGTCTCGTTGCATGAGCACGCATCCAATTTCTTGTCTCGATGCATCAAAATATATGTCGAAACTTTTGCTTACATCCGACAAAACCAAAACTGGGGCTGTTGTTAACCTTTTCATCAACTCCCCAAAACTCTCTTGGCAAGCTTGAGTCCATTGAAACGCTTTCCCCTTCATTAGCAACTCCGTCATTGGCTTGGCTATCCTGGAAAAGTCCTTGATGAATCGATGGTAATATCCAGCTATTCCAACGAAGCTCCTTATTTCCTTTACGTTTTGCGGCGGCTCCCATTTTAGCACATGCCTCACCTTTCCTTGGTAAACCGATACTCCTCCTCGTGTGATGATATGATCCAAAAATGACACCTATTTCAATCAAAATTGACACTTGTTGAACTTGGCATACAATTGATGCTCCCTCAATTTCTGCAGTGTAAGCCTCAAGTGTTCCTCATGTTCCTTCTCATCCTTCGAGTACATCATAATGTCGTCAATTAACACCACAACGAACTTATCCATGTACTCCATGAAGACCTTATTCATGAGGTACATAAAGTATGCAGGCGCATTTGTCAATCCAAAGGACATCACGGTATACTCATAAGATTCATACCGTGTCCTAAAAGTTGTCTTGTGTATGTCCGATGGTCTAATATTCATTTGAAAGTATCCCGATCTAAAATCAATCTTGGAGAAAACACAAGCACCCTTCATCTGATCAAACAAATCCTCTATGCGTGGAAAGGTGTACTTGTTCTTGATCGTCACCTCATTGAGATCTCGGTAATCTCCGGACATCCTTTACGACCCATCCTTCATGTCCACAAATAGAACGGGCCCTCACCAAGGTGAAGAGCTAGGGCGAATGAAACCCTTCTTTAGTTGCTCTTTAATCTGCTTCTTGAGCTCTGCTAATTTTTTAGGATGCATCCTATATGGCCTCTTAGCTATAGGTGCAGTTCCAGGCATTAAATCAATAACAAATTCAATGTCTCGATCAAGTGGCATACCTGGCAACTCATCTGGGAACACGTCCAAAAATTTACACACCACCGGAATCTCCTCAATTTCGGCACCGTCCATATGATTCAACTCCAATTGCTTCGGTGCATTTTGAGATGCTTCAAATTATACGGTGATCACCTCCTCATTGGTCAACTTCACCGTCTTCATGGCACACTCAATGACTCCATTGTGCTTCCTCAACGAGTCCATACCAAGTATAATGTCCAATCCTTAAGAATCCAAGACAATGAGATTTACAGAGAAGTCTACCCCCTTTAAAAGGAACCTCGTCCTCAATGTTCAGACAGATTGGAGAAGAGATAAGAAAACTCTTGATAACATATTCACGCTCCTAGGTAGCTTCATCTGAAAAAATGATTCTTCTAGTGATGACCATGTTTTGCGAAGTAGAAACGAGAATGGAGGAAGGTAGAAGGAATCCCAACCTATATGCATGCATCAAGATATATGATCCTAAACAACTACCTATACAAGTCTATATGGATATGGCAACCCTAAAGCATCCCACAATCCTCTATTAAGCACAAAAGCAATCAATATATAGCAAACAGCACACCAAACAAAAACACATCGATTCCAGAGTGCTCCTATGTGCTCTATATTGTCCATTCTATCTAGGCTGCATCCTACGGTCAACCTGTGGCTCTGATACCAATTTGTGACACCCGGTTCCGAAAATGGACCAAGTGAACTCATATGTGTGCCCAAGACGTTCAACACACATACACGAGTGCATTCAAATAAGGATATACAGAAAACTACCACAGATCAAATTTTATTACACAATTCATAATATCCTCGATTATAGACTCTAATGAATATTAATGCCAGGTTTCACACACCACAAGCAAAGCTTATGGCAGACACAGTCTAGAACTCCGCATTATCATCGTTAAACTCCCAATCATGACCTGCAACTGTTGGTGGGGGAATTCGCAAGAGTGAGTACATGTCGTACTCAGCAAGTATGGAAAGTATGACATGTAGCTGATTCAAATGACGAATATGAGAAAGACGAAGTTCTAAAAGGTACATTTAAACATTTGAAAAGCAATATATTGTATGTATGTGAAATAAACCCATCATAAACCATATAATAACATAGTACCAGTCCATATTCCATATCCATCAACATCATTCCAGATTTCATCATTACCATTAACCATATCCAATGCCATAATTCAGTTCATAGCCAGTCATAACCATATTATTAACCATAACCATTACCCAACCATCCCAAATCCCAATTTCCCTATAATAATGTAGGTCAACCAGGTGCTCTTAACAGGGAGCACGACTATCATGATAGTTTTATTAGACTCTGCGGAGTTTGTACCACTTTACCTACGTGTTTGTGATTTCATCGCCCGTCGGCGATTGAAGAACTTCCCTTGCTCCCATTACACTTCATTTGGTGTATGGCCAAGAGATCACAAAATAGCCTTTACAGAGGGATTACTAGCCTATTTAGACCACACTGAGGTTTCACCGGTGGCGATGCCTTCAAATGAGCACATCTCCAACCAAAGGCCCCCTCTTGAGCCATTCAGAATCCAGGGTAGTCCTACCAATCATCAACAAAACCAATTCGAATACCCCTTCGCCGAGCATCCTTAATGGTCCAGATAGCACTGGCAAAGCCCTAATTAATCAGCTACGTCGCACCCATACTTGGCCTCGTGGTGGCACTGTAGTCCTGGGTTATTCTCGCATGAACCGGTCCTTAGATCTAAAGCAAGCAAAACCACCATAACTTCCAACCCATCCACATACTAGGCTTGCTTAGATCACCCATTACCACATCATATTAACCAGTTCATGATAATCAAATCTCATAAATGGATAAGCAAATTCAGTGGTATAGTTGTTTCCCCATCCCAATTAATTAAGCGAAGCAAAAATGTAAAAATCCCATTCCCACTCTCTAACATATATTCCAGGTGACAAGGGAGGTTAAACAAAGCTAGTAAACTTCCTACCATAGTATTGCCATCAAATTGACACAAGCATGCAGTTTTGCAACCAAAACATTTATTTTAAAAACAGGATCAATATGCTTCAAGGACACTTGCCTTGCTCTTGGGATTGGTTCAGGTCAAAGCCTTCAAATTCTTGGTGTTGGATATCCTCCTCGAGACTCTCTAGCGCAAATCCATTTAATCCGCACAATAAATATACAAGACAAGAAATACAATCAAAGAGTGCACAAATATTACTCGATATGACATGACATGCATGATTGATGCAAATGCAAGGTGGAACTTGTTCATGAGTTGCTTTTAATGATCAATAACTAGTTCTAATAGCTTTTCACAAGTTTATACAGGTTTGGAGTTGATTAGATCTAATTTTAGAATTATTTCGACTCAATTTAACCAAGAAAATCAGACTAGTCCGCTAGGGACCAGACAAGTCTGCACTGCGCGAGAACACCAGATTAGGGTTTTCTAGATCGACGTGAATTTGTAGGTTTGTGGTTGAATTCACATGAGGAATAGAGAATAGAAGGTATACCAGGTGTCTAGGACTCCAAAGAATCAAGGATCTTGGAGGCAACACTTGGATCTAGACGATCTAGAATTGATGAAGAACTTGATGGTGATTTGTTGACGAAGAACACGAAGTTGCTGGAGATATTGATCCTCTTTCATTTCCTTCTCTTCTTCTTCTTGCTCTAGATCTCCTTCTCCCTCCTTGGTGGCGGCTATTCACGAGCTAGGGTTTGTGTGTGGTGGAAAAGTGGCAAATAGATGTCAAGTCAAGGGGTGGGGTTGTTTATATAGACGTGGAGGCTAGGGTTAGATGGATTTTGAGTTTGAGATGAGTAGGGGCCGGTTTGGAGTCCCACGTGGGCTCTAAAAGAGTTAGGCACGACGTCCCTAGGCCCACTTAACGTAAGACCCAATAAACAAGTCATGAAACAAAGGATCAACTCGGAGTCACGATTGATCGGACAAGTCCAAAAAGGGGTCGGAATAGTCTGAAGTTGGAAAGAGAGACATCGGACAAGTCGGGACTGGACATCGGACAAGTCCGAACTTATCCAGAGGGGAAAAACAAACAAGTCTAGCAAAAAATTGGACAAGTCCGACTTTAGTCATAGGGAACAACGGACAAGTCCGCTAGAACTCCGGACTAGTCCGGACAAGTACAGGGACTTAGCAAATATTTCATGGAACTGGAACATCGGACTAGTGCACACAGGACCGGACAAGTCCGAAAGTTTCCATAGGGAAAAAGAGACTAGTCTGCAGCAAAACGAACAAGTCCGTTTGAAGTCAAAGAGAGATCGGACTAGTCCTCACCAAAACCGGAGTAGCCCACACTTTCCAGAATTCATAAGTGCGGTTTTGTTTCTAATTGATTTTGCACTTTTTCCTTTTTATGTTGATTAATGTTAAACATATATTAGGATGTATGCAATGCTTGATGGATGAAAGGAGGGTGTTACACGCTTGCTGTTGCATTCAGCAAGCCTCTTGACCTCGCGCCAGTCTTCAATATTATGGCCCGTGGATTTGTGGATCGGGCACCACATCTTATCACCATCCTGAGACGATTGTCGAGGTCGCTTGTCGGGGCGTCGCCCCTGGCCACCAGTTGTTGCGGCAGCGGCAGCTGTAGGTTTGTCGGCAAGTGACTTCTTTTTGACACTTGACTTCTTTTTCTTTCTACCACTGCTGTTGGCAATAACTCCAGCTTTGGAGTCAGATTGACCAACCTCCGCAGCTGGTTTGGGGTGCATCTCACGGTCCTCCGCAGCTCTAGCACATATGTCGGCAAAGCATAAGAGTTCCGTGATCCTGCTGACATCCTTGGTTACCAGCTTCTCCAGCATCTTCTTATCTCGAACTCCCTGTCGGAATGCAACAATGACAGAAGCGTTAAAGATAGAAGGTATGGTGTTCCATATCTGAGAGAATTGTTGGATGAAAGACCACAGTGACTCTTCTGACTTTTGATGTATGGCAATTAGATCCAGCTCGGTGCCAGGCCAGGTGTAGGAGCTTCCAATGTTGGCGGTGAACTAGCGACATAATTCCCCCCCCCCAACTTTAGATGGAGTTACGGGGTAAGATCATAAACAAGGACCTAGCAGTCCTGGTAAAAGCCACGGGAAAGTAGTGGACCATGATGGCCTCATTCCCTCCCGCTGCAAGGATGGCGGTGGAGTAGATTTGTAGAAACTCGACAGGATTTACTGTCCTATCATATTTTTCTAGCAAATGAGGCCAAAAATTAAGTGGCCACTCCACCACGTGGAGATGCATGGCGAGGGTCGAACAGTCACCTATAACTCCCAGAGGAGAAGGGTTTCCACGAGCAAGTCGCCTCTCGTGACTACGCTCGATGTTGATGCGGCCATCCTGCCACATGTACTGGCGGTCGAGCTCAGTGCCGTATGAGTACGACAATCCACTAAGGGAAAAGATGTCACGTGCTGAGAGTGTGCATATCTCCTGGGCTACGATGCCACAGTACCAAGTCTTCCAGATAATGTTCTATTTCGTGAAGGTGCCTGAACGACACGGGGTAGAACCTTGTTGTTGAGTGCAGAAAAGCGAAGCACAAGTTGGGAGTTTGAGCGCAAGATCAGATGGGAGGCGTGAAGAACTCCCGACGGTGCGTGCTTTCGTTCTTAAGTAAGCCCTCGCAACACTTGGATGGAAACCGCAAGGAAGATGAAGATACCATTCAAAAACTCCACCCTGCCTATGACAAGGGGGCCCGGGACCACTCCGACGATCAAGTCGAGGTTCTTACCCAGGCGAACGGTTGTCATCAAGAGGCGGGAAACCCGAAGGCGACGACCTGACAAGGCGCACGGAACAGATACGGTTTTAGTATTAGGAACCGGCGACCTTCAATTGCGTGAGATCCGCACGCCAAAGATCTCATCTGCCGCACGCAAGACACGCCACGTGGCGAGGATTTAACTCCAAACCCTCGCCAACGGCACCTCTGAAGACCTTTGAAGACTCAGTTCAAAAGTCGCGAGGATGGACCCACCTCTGGCGGAATGACTTCACCCCAGTAGTCTTCTCCGGAGGTAGGTCCAGGGGGCCACTGTCGGTACCCTGGAAACTGTACACCCCTTGAGGTTACAAAGATATCAAGGAAAAAGTCACCCACTTGATTTTAAGACCTTCGGAGGCCCACATGTCAGATGTAACCGGACCCGCTTCTCCAACATGGTTAATTCCAGGGTCGCCACATGTACTATCAAACTGGAGCTACCGCCCACAAGTGGGAAGCTCCGGGCCATGTACCGAAATGGCACCTCTGGACTTAACCCCGGACCGAGAGAAGCTCCAGACCTGACATGTGTCAGGTAGCTCCGGAGCTTCCTGTTTCCCACAGTATGCTCCGGAGCTGCCACATGTCCACCCGTCGGAGCTTCAGCCTCTAACCTCCGGAAGACTTCATAATGGCTCTGGATCTTCAAAGGGGAATCAAGGACTTCAAGACCCGATTAAGTGTCATTAATACCATATTAATGACACACGGTCGGATGACCTTAATTAACAGTAACAGTGCTGTCAAAGCCCATTACCCGGTCATTAAGGACAATTAAACTTGTTGAATGAATATCAATACTAGTAACTGCCGGGGCCACATGTCGGGCCAGGCTAACTTGTAACGGCCTGCCCTTGTACTATAAAAGGACAGGCCGACGACGGACTCTAGAGAGGTGGAGTGACGCAACACACGCGCCATAGACACTCGTCACAAGTTCATTCAGCTAATACAACACCAACACACCCGTGGACTAGGGTATTACGCTTAGGCGGCCCGAACCACGTAAACTCCTGTGTCTCCTGCGTCATTTACTGTAAGACCTATATGTGCTGAATACATTGGCTTGTAGTGAATACACTTGGCTTTGATGATAAAAGTTTTAAATATCACCAAAACACCTTTTTGTCAAGGTCCGACTCTAGCTCTGAGCTACAGCAAGGTTCGACGGTAGGTCCGGTTTGTTTTGGGTAGCTCCGGCTACGTTAGATGCTAGGTCCGGCTTCTTGGTAAGGTCCGACTAGCTTTGGTTAGCTCCAGTGAGCTTTATCTTTAGCTCCGGCATGTCTTTTTTAGCTCCGTCATGTCTTTGATAGCTCCGGCATATACTTGATAGCTCCGGCATGCTTTTGCTAAGCTCCGACGTACTTTGTCTAGCTCCGGTTTTGGGTTGACTAGTTTTGACTAGTTTTTGGTAAGCTCCGGTGCTAGGATCTACTAGTTTTGGAAAGCTCCGGCGCTAGGTTCTACTAGCTTTTGATAGCTCCGGCTCAAGCTTCCGGTTGCTCTGGCAAGGTCCCGAACTTGACCGCAGTGCTTCTGCTTTTCATTTGCAATGTTTCGTACTTGCTTTACATTGTTGGAAAGATTGCTTAGTATTCATTTGCTAGGTTTTTGGTGCGTTTTGGTTGATATGGATAATATTGTGCTACTGTGTTTTTGCAACATGCTTATGTGAGGTTCTCATGTAAGGTGTTGTGTTCGGAACTAACTTGAGTCAAGTCGAGGACTTGGGCTCGTATGGAATGTTTGTTTGTTCATGTGTAGGTGTTGCTTGAGTTTAAGTCATGGCTGGTGACGGGATCCATTGGACTAGTCTCAGGGAGGAGATGAGGTTCCAACAACCAAGTTCGGGAGGAACTGTGTTTGAGCAAGTCAGGAGGACGCGCAGGATGATTGAATCAAGGGCAGTGCATATGAAGGTCAAAGGAAGGTGTTCGCACGTGTGCATGAGGTGCATGATGTGGCAATATGCTTCTAGAGATGGATTATGGAAGGAAGATCTGATAGGAAGGATCGGATCGTATCGGTTGAAGACTTAGGCTGCTAGCTGAGTCGGTTATGGCTCGGTATGGAAATATCGAGTTGGTTATGTTAGGATTTCGTGTGGGTCACGAATTTGAGTTGTTTAGGAATGTGGGATACGTTCCTAAGGTGTTTAGGAGTCTTAAGATTGCTTCTATCTGCGTATAGAAGAATCTTGAGCAGTTATGGAAAGTTACGATTCGTGATCTGAGTAGGATTGAAGTCCTAGTTCTATTGGGTTGGCCTAAGGGCTGGTTATATAAGCAAGGGAAGGCCAAAGCTCGTGTGAGACGACTTTGGGGCTATTCCTCTTGTTTTCTATTGAATAAAATTCATAGTTTTAAGGAACTTTTGTGCCTTGTTCGTCCGACTTGTTCCAGACAAGTTTTACTCGTCGAATTTCTGGACAGCACTACCTTTCGTCGGTGGTTTTATCATAACTCGAGTTTTACAGATACAATTGACTTGATTCTTTTTGGGTTGTCTTCAAAACTCGATTGTATATCATCTGTCAAAATTTCACGGTCATTGGATTTGTGGTTTTTGAGCTACACGAGTTTCTTTGCTGCATTCCAGAAACTGTTTTTCTCGGGTAGGTCAGATTGACCATAGTCTGATCTTTCGATCATAACTTGAGTTTTTCTTGACGGATTTGAGTAATTCTTTTTGTGTTGTCTTTGTGACTTGATTATCTCTAAAATCTATCATGTTTGTCACGGTGAAACACGTTTAGATTAGTCTCATACACGATTTCTTTAACAGATCGTTTTTCTACCGAAGGGATTAGGGTTTTATTGTTTCCGCTGTGTAAGATTTTTAAATCTACCATTCACCACCCTCTGGTAGCTTTTCACGTGCTCTTCGATCCTACAATTGGTATCAGAGCCACGGTGCTCTAATCTTTGTGATTTGCACGTGTTTTTGACTAATCATCATGGAGAAGTACTCTGCCAAACCTTGTGTGTTTTCTGGTATTGATTTCCAGGTTTGGAAGGCACGCATGGAGGCTTTCATCCAGGCACAAGGCTTTGCAATATGGGAGACGGTGTATAAGCCTTATGAAGTGCCACCCAATGATCAAGTCACGGCCACAAACCTACGGGACGTCGACAACAACAACAAAGCCCGAAACTTGATCATCTAAGGACTCACTCAGAGCGACTTTGATCGTGTCGCGCACCTTCGGTCAGCATACGATGTTTGGAGCACTCTCAGTGATTACCATGAAGGCTCCAACACAATCAAAGAGTTAAAACAAGATATGTTCAAAAAGGAATATATGCGTTTTGAGATGCAACCCGGTGAGTCTATCGATGACTTCTTTGCTCGTTTCAATAAAATTCTCAGCAACTTGCGTAGCGTGAATGTTAATTTTTCTGATGCTGAAAATGCTAGACAACTCCTTAGTGCATTAGACATGTCAATTTGGAAGATGAAAGTAACGTCTATACGTGAATCAACTGTCATGAGTTCTCTTACATTAGATGTACTCTATTCTAAACTAAAAACTCATGAAATTGACATCCTAGCACGTAAGAACCCAAACAAGTCTATTGCATTTGTCTCACAACGTGATATGTCTAGCTCCAGCCAATCATCATCTTGCAATACTCTTGCTTTGTTGTCCTCGCTAACCCTGGAACAGATCGAAGAATTTGCAGAAGAGGAGTTGGCACTCATCTCTACTAGATTCTCAAAAGCATTGCAAAATGTGAGAACTAGAAGGAGAGGAAGCTCCGGACCTCAACGCTGTTTTGAATGTGGTAAAATAGGACACTTTTGTACAGAATGCCCTAACCTTTCAGGTCCGACCACCCGGGAAGAAAAACAAAGCAAGGTCCGGACCTCCTCTGGAAACTCCAACAAGAAGAAGAAGGGTAACATAGGACGCAAGATGATTAACAACTTCATCACCGCACTTCAAGAACATAGTTCAAGTGATGTAGACTTTGAAAGTGATGAAGATGATGACGATCTGGCCAACTTATGCTTCATGGCGGGCAAAACAAGATCAAGATCAAGTCAGGACGATGCAGAACACAGCAGTGAAGACGATGAGGTATGTTCTACCTGCAATGAAATGTGTGATGCTATTTCTCGTGCAACTATTATTGTCAAAAAAAAGGACAAAAAGCTTAGGGATAATGCTGCTAAAATTGAATCACTAGAATCTGAAATTAACCGTTTAAAAACTTTGATTCCTAGTGATGATGCATGTCCCTCGGCTGTCGTCTGAAGACGGTGTTAGCTCCAAGATGTGGTGTCCCATACAAAAGATGGACAGCCACAACCTGGAAGACTGCCGAGAGGTCCGGAACCTTGTCGAGCGCTACAACAAGCGCCGGGAAGAAGTTCCTTTCCCTCAAAGGGAAGGAAAACAAAAAGTCAATGAAGCTCCAGCTGAAGAGGAGTTAGGCTTTCAGGACCCCAAAAGGGTCTTGAACGCTGTTTACACTAGGTTGACGACGACCCCAACATCTCCGACAATGAGTGCCGGAAGACCATGTACACCATCTTTGGTGGTTCGTGTGACATTACTTCATGTCGTGTCCTCAAGACAATGCGGCAGGACATAGCCTCGGTAGCTCCCACCGCCAGGGCGGAGCCTCATCGGAAGTGGATGGATACTGCCATCACCTTCGATGCTTCGGACTGCCCTTAGAACATTATCGGAGCTGGCCAACTTCCACTGATGGTATCTCTGACCATCAATAACATCCAGCTCCACCACATAATGGTGGATGGAGATTCGGGGCTGAACCTCATAAGCTTTGAAGCCTTCGTCAAGCTTCAACTCCGACCTTTAGATCTTCGCCCCCCCCCCCCCCCCCCCGCCCCCAACCTTTCTCTAGAGTAGGTCCGGGGGCCATAACTTCACTTGATTCCATTACTTCCCCGGTGACCTTCAGAACTCGGGAAAATTACAGGAACGAGAAGTTGGTCTTCGACGTGGCGCAGATCAACTTACCATTCAACGCCATCTTGGGCAGGCCAGCTTTGTATAAATTCATGGCCGCTGCTCATTATGGCTACATGGTGTTAAAGATGCCAACACCCTCAAGCGTTCTCTGGATCCCCGAAGATCGCATCGCCGGAGTTACTGCTTTGGAAGAACTCCACGCGCTTGCTACAGTGCAGGAAGAAGAATCCAGAAAGGAGAAAGCTCTGAAGCCCCCGAGCATTTGTCATCGAGGCTCAACTTCCGCACCTCGTGTGCAACCAAGTGGTGACACCGACATTCCTGTCAATGTCGTCCTAATTGGTTCCGACGCTGCTCAGACCACCCGTATATTGGGAGGTCTGAACGACAAATAGGAACTTGCGCTCATCACTTTCCTCCAGGCTAATGTCGACGTGTTTGCCTGACAACCGTCACAAATGTCTGGGATCCCTAGGGAGGTGATTGAGCACAATCTGATGATTTATCCCAACGCTCAGCCTGTACATCAGAAGCCTTAGAAGCATTTAGTAGAGCGACAAAACTTCATAGGTCAAGAAGTGAAGAAGTTACTCGAAGCTGGATTCATCCGGGAAGTCTTCCATCCAAAATGGCTGGCAAACCCAGTCGTTGTACCCAAGGCCGGCAGGAAGCTTCGGATGTGTATCGACTACACAACACTGAATAAGACATGCCCAAAGGATCCATTTCCACTACCTATAATAGATCAAATAGTGGATTCCACCTCCGGGTGTGAACTACTGTGTTTCCTAGACGCATATTTTGGGTATCATCAAATCATAATGTCTAGGGAAAATGAAGAGCATATTGCCTTCATCACAGTAGATGGATTGTACTATTACACTGCAATGCCATTCGGTCTCAAAAATACTACTTCAACGTTTGTGTGACCTATGTACAAAACATTTGGAGAGCTCATTAGAGATGTGGTGGAAGCGTACGTCGATGACACCGTCGTCAAGATCTGGAACAAGGAGTCATTTCTTGACACCTTGCAAGCTGTCTTCGACAAGTTGCGAATCACACGCACAAAGCTGAACCTAGACAAGTGTGTATTTGGGGTTAGCTCCGGAAAGGTTATTTGATTCTTAGTGAACCACCGAGGAATAGAAGAAAATCCGGCGAAGATTAAAGCTATTGAAGACATGCGGCCACCAGATCGCATCAAGGACGTCCAGAAGCTGACTGGGTGTCTAGCTACCCTCAGCCGCTTCATCTCAGGACTGGCGAAACGGGCGCTACCCTTCTTCAAATTATTGGGGAAGTCCAAACCATTTCAATGGTCCGAAGAAGCAGAAAAGGCATTCCAAGAGCTGAAGCAGCTCCTCACCACTCTACCAACTTTGGTAGCTCTGAAACCGGGTGAGCCACTTCTACTTTACATTTCAGCAACTGGCGGAGTTGTCAGCATGGTCCTGGTTGCAGAAAGACCAGAACCATACCCAGTTCAGGAATCCGGACCCCTCTGAGAAGGTCCGAAGCTACCTGAAGGCGAGTCTGGGTCCCAGCACCCAGACCCGGATCCTCGAGGTGAGACGCCAAAGGATCAACCTCCTTCAAATGAAGGAGCTACTGTTGCTGAACAAGAAGATCCGGACCCTTTCGGGAAGGTCCGGGTCACTTCAGAAGAAGCTCCGGGTTCCTCTAGCAAGAACCTGGAGGTCCCCGAATAAGGTCTGGACCACTCCGGGAGGGTCCAGGTTAATGAGGACAAAGCTCCGGGCCTCTCTGGGAGGGTCCGGACAGTCCATCACCTAGTGTAGTTTATCAGCGAGGTACTTCATGACGCCAAGACTCGGTACCTAGAGGTACATAAGCTGCTCTACGTAGTTCTTATCGCCTCTAGGAAGCTTCGTCACTACTTCCAAGCTCACAAGATTTCAGTGGTAACCTCTCATCCACTGTGTGCAATCTTGCATAACCCCAACTCTACTGGGAACATTGCAAAGTGGGCAGCGGAATTGGACGAGTTCGATATTGAATTCGTGGCGGAATGGACCCCCTCTCCATCAAATCCTGGGGTCCCTAGTGAGCAGAAACTAGAACCTAAGGTTCCGATCATCACTGAGCCTCACTGGACTCTCTACTTTGACGGCTCCGTGCAGAAGCAGGGGGCCAGAGCTGGAATCCTTCTCCTCGCTCCGACCGGGGAGAAGGTCAAATACATGGTTCACCTTGACTTCAAGGCGACCAACAACATGGAGGAGTATGGAGCATTAATCTATTGGCTCAAGGTGGCACTATCATATGGTGTCAAGCAGCTGTGGGTAAAGGGTGATTTGCAACTCGTTATAAAACAAGTCAAAGGTGAATGCTACTGCAACAACACTCAACTTGCTGCATATCTACTTGATGTCCAATAGCTTCAGAAGGATTTCGAAGTCCTAGATCTTTGCCATGTCCAGCGTCTCAACAACGCTGAAGCTGACGAACACTCGACGAAAGCTTCAACCGGAGCTCCGGTTCCCAATGTAACCTTTGTCCGAAGATTGTGAATACCAACAGCTCAGCCTGCCAAACTTAGCGAAGGGGGCGAGACCAGCACCTCGATGTTGGCGGCCTTGATGGCCCTATCACCATGGCGTCCATCAAGGGTCATAGGTGCTGCAGGAAGCTCCGATCAACCCAGCACGCAAGACTTAGAAGCTCAAGTTAGCACCAATGCATGGATCTCGGAGATCTGGAGCTACTTGAAAGACAACATCCTTCCTGAAGACAATGTATCTGCTGACCAGATAGTAAGATCGGATAAAAGATACAAACTGGTAGAAGGGGATCTCTACCGGCGTGGTGCCAACGGCGTCCTAATGCGGTGCATTACAAGGGAAGAAGGCCGCGAGCTCCTCGCGGAAATCCATGGAGGTGAGTGTGGGAACCACTCGTCTTCCCACACGTTGGTCGGTAAAGCCCTCCGGCATGGTTTTTACTGGCCTGCAGCACTCCAGGATGCAACTGGGCTAGTGAAGAATTGTGAAGCATGCCAGTTCCATGCGAAGCAAATTCACACACCAGCTCAACCACTACAAATGATACCTCCGACATGGACATTCGCCGTGTGGGGTATGGATATTTTGGGACCTTTCCCAAAAGCCGTCGGAGGTTACAAGTACCTGTATGTCGCCATCGACAAGTTCACCAAGTGGCCGGAAGCATCTCCAGTTGTGACAATAAACAAGCAATCAGCTATCAATTTCTTGCAGTCCATAGTATGCAGATTTGGAGTCCCAAACAAGATCATAACTGACAACAGGACCTAATTCACAAGCTCTGCATTCCATGGATATTACGAAGACCTCAACATTCAAGTCGGCTACGCTTCCGTAGCTCACCCGGCAAGCAATGGCCAAGCTGAGAGAGCAAATGCAGAAATCCTAAAAGGACTCAAGACGCGCACATTTGAGTGCTTGAAAAAACATGGAGCCAACTGGATTAAAGAGCTTCCGCCCACCTTGTGGGCAAACAGGACAACTCCAAACCAGTCAACTGGAGAGACACCCTTCTTCTTGGTGTACGGAGCTGAAGTAGTCCTTCCTCCAGAAATCACCTTGGGGTCCCTCCGGGTCCGCACCTTTGACGAAGCCACACAGGACCAGCTCTGGTGTGAAGACCCTGACCTCGTCGAAGAGGGAAGGTGTCGAGCAGCTATTCAAAATGCACAATACCGCCAAGCGCTCCGACACTATCACCTAGCTCGAGGAAGGCGATCTGGTGCTACAGAGTATACAAACTCGAGAAGGGTTAAACAAACTTTCCCCCAGCTGGGAAGGACCCTTTAGAGTGATCAAAGTATCTCGTCCCGGATGTGTTCGCTTGGCAACCGAGGATGGGACACCGCTTCCTAATCCTTGGAACATCGAGCACCTCCGTAAGTTGTACGCTTAATATCGCGGAGGTGAGTCTGTAATTACATATGATGTATGTTATAGCGTCATTGTATAGAGTCGGGTAGCTCCTCCGGGAGGACAGTCAGACCTTTCCCGGAGGGTCCGCAAAGTTCAAGCAACACTTGACACAGTCTCAGAACTAAAAGTGTAGCTAGCTGCCTTGGGTCGAACAAGAAATGTAACACACTTAGCCTGGTTCCATACCCTAAGAGTGTACTTGTCTCCCATGTACCCCTGACATATAATGAAAGACATCATTATGTGAAAACAGACTCCACGTGCATTTATTTTGTAAAGGCTCATTCTTATTTATTTTTCTCTTTCTTGTCTATAACAAAGTTGTGCAATTCTCAAGAAACTGTAGCTCGAACAATTCTTGTATAATTCAAGTTGCATGTTATTTATTTCGGGTCTTAACATTGTGGAATTGCCTACTTGCCTGGACGCCAAGCCAATCTAGGTGCGGAGTGTGCTATCGACTTAGACTGGTCCTGCACCCTAAGTACGCCACTCTACCTACACCCCGGCAGGCCTGAGTAAGGTGAGTCCAGAAAACAATTGGACCTGGAGAAAATAAACAAATGCACTTGATTGTATATAGAATTGTGGTCGACCTAAAAATTTCTTTTAGGAATAGTAAGCCGCAAATGAGTTATAGATTAGAAATGGATTTTACTGTTTTTCTTGACTTCAGTGTGCAGGAAAAATAAAAATCTCATAATGACAGTGGATGATGCCGGAGCTATCAAAGCTTCGACATCACCTAAGGTGGCCCACTGCCGATGTTTTAAACATTGATACTAGGCGTCGCCGAAGCTATCAAGTTCCTACAAATCCAGGGGGCCAGCCGTCAACGTGAAGAAAATATGGTAGAAGGACACCCCAATGGGGTCTGCTGTCGACACTCTATGTGTTGACAGTGGTCACTGCCGGAGCTACTAAGCTCTGACAACCCCAGAGGGCCAGCTGTCGACGCTCTACGTGTTGATAATGGTCGCTGTCGGAGCTACTAAGCTCCAACAACCTCAGGGGGCCCCTGCTATCGACGACTTTAGACCTATACTCTACAGGATCGAAGCACTCAAGTCTTCAACAAAATGCTACATCCTTTTGGTACATGTTCGCAATCAAATTGTGTACATCTACCAGGGGGCAAGTGAGACAATGGTTGAAGAAAAAAATGAAATTCATAAATTTCTTGGATTTCATTCACCTGAAGACAAGATATTAGAAAATTGGAGAAAAGAAGAGAAGATACAAGTGGGAGCTACAAGGAGAAAGTCCTAAATTCTACAGAAGAACGAGGCGACCTTCTGGGCAACCTCTGACACGCTGGTCTTGGCGGCATCTCCCTCTCTGGCGACGGACCTTCAAGCACTGGATTTAGTGGGAAGTGTGGATCCCGACTTGTGTAGCATGTCAGCATGTACTCTGCAACGTTCTGCGCCAGGGATTTTCCTTCAGTTTCCAACAAATCCACGATGACATCGCCTATCTTGTTGAGTTTGTTGCTAGCCGAGCTCAGCGCCTTCAACGCATGGTCTAGCTCCACTTCGGATTGTTTGGACGCACGGGACTAAATCTCAGCGGTGTTAGCGCGTCATTGGCTTTGACCAAGAAGTCTCATACATGTTGGGACTCCACAGGTCTTGAGCCCCGAATCTCCTCCAAGGACCTCCGGGCCGCCGCATGCTCGGAACCCTCCCGGGCAAGACACTCAACCTCCTTGGCAGGCTGTTGAATACCCTCAGCAACTTGCTTTTCACGGTTGGCAAGCTCCTTCTCCCGGACGTGGATCTTGTTCCGACGGTCAACCAGGTCTTTCTCCTGGCCTCGCACCTTCTTCTCCCTGGCAGAGACTTCGACCTCCCTTTTGGTAAGGTCTTGTCTCTGCTGCCAGGCCTTCTCCTCCTCGCTCTTGCAGCGCGCCTCCAGCTTTTTTGTGCGCTCCGCAAGGCTCTTGTCACCCAGATCCAGCCTTTGGGCGAGCTCCTCCACCGTCTTCACGAGGTCATCCCTCAGCTCCAGGAGTTTTTGCTCTGCATCTTTGAGCTTTTTCTCGCTCCTCAAGAACCTCCCGGTACTTGACGAGGCTTTCGTGGATGGTACTGAGCTTCTCCTGGCGATCATCCGCTGCATCATTAGCAGCCAGAGCTTGTTCGTATATAGCCCGGGACTGAGTGTCGTGGGATCGCACCATGCTTTCCCTCGCATCTAGCAGCTGGCCCCAGTACTCCATCCAGACCTTTTCCCTCTTGACCCACTCCTTGTTGTGGGTCAGCCTTGTTTGTGCCAGCTTGGTCTTGAATTTGAGCCAGTTGCGCCACCTCCTAAGGGTTTGGCGCTCCTCCTCGAGGGCCTTGCTGTCATGACAAAAGGCAAGCTGGACCAAACGATGGCTGGAGCAGGCGTTGTCGATGAATAATGACTGGGGGATTGGCTCCGGACCTACCAGGGTCCTCTCCGGTGACTCCAGCGGGTTCTCCATAACAAAAATTGGGTCCCACTCTACAAGATTGGTCCCCTGATCTTCCACAGCACTAGGGCCGCCCTCCGGGAGTGCCTCGGTCGTCGCCGAGGAAGGTTCGGCAACGGGAGCTTCTACCTCCGGAGTCAGCTCTAAAGGTCCCACCGCCAGGTCATCAGCAACGGGTCCCTCAGGTAGGAGACCGGTCGCTTCGCCTTGGCACCCTGGCTCAGGCATGGGTACCTCTGGAACTACCACCTCTGAGGTAGGCATTGAAGACTCGGCAGGAGCTGAGGCCACCTCCGGCTCCGGTGCTGGTGCTGGTGCCTCCTCCACTGTCGGTTCAGGCGGCAGTCCTTCGACCTCCACCGGTTCGGGTATCGGCACCTCCACGACAATAAGCTGAGGCGCCAAAACTTCATGAACCACCGACTCTGCCACTGGGGCTTCTATAACATCCAGCCCTAAGGCCGGAACGTCAGCTACCTCCGGCTCTGACGCGGGAGCATCCATCATCGCAGCATCTGAAACCGGAGCTTAAGCCTCCAGAGCTGGTGCCACTGGTACGTCTTCATTACCATGGTCCGGCGTTACCACGGGAGCTTCGAGAGATGAGTCGAGGTCCAGAACCACGACAGCTAGCACCGGAGATGCCGCGACCCTAGCCACCACCTGGGGCGGTGCTGGGATTGGAGCCGGAGCCTTTGCCTGCACAACATCAGTTGCTGTCACAGGAACCGGAGCTTCAGCCCCTTTTTTGGATGCCCTGTGGATGAAGGATAAAGAAGCTCAAAATATGGTTACAACAAAAGTAACAAACTGAGGTAAAAAAGCAAATTTACCTTGAAAGGCTTCCGCTCCAGCTAGCGTGGAACCTCTTCGCCGAACGCTCAGAGCCAGACACAGTCGCAACTGGTAAAGCAACTCCAGAAGGCTCTCCAGAGCTTGCTACTGCCGTCAGCAACGCCTTGGTGGGGGCCCCCCTTGACTGAGAAGGACCCTCGAACCTAGAGCCCTTAGCTGGCCCTGGTGCCGGAGTCACCTGGTCAAAGCTGGCATCCCAGGAAGACGCCGATGCAAGAGTTGGTGTCGCCGTTGAAGACCTCCTCTGTCGGGGAGAAGGAGCTGTTGTGGAAGGAGTAGGTCTGACGGACCTCCCGTCAGAGTGCTTCAACATTCTCTTTCGGCTGGAGGTCTCAGCCAACTATTTCCCTTGCCTATGACATCAGCTCTTTGGCTCGGGGCGGAAGTGGGACCATCCTCGAAATCTACGGGGATCACTAATCTGGTGGTTGGACGCCTCTCTACTTCACCGAGGTCATCAAGCACCGGCATTATCCTCCGGAGCTCCCTGCTGAACTCTGCCACCATGTTCAGAGGGAGGAAAGCCGCCGGCGGAGTTAAGTTGCCGCCCTCGACATCAATGCCATGTTGGAACTTATTGAGATGAAGCTCCAATGTAGCGCCTTCCAAATTGGACTTCAGACCAGTTTCAATCCGGTCATCATCCATCACGCTGTTGAGGGCCCAAGCAAGCTTCTTCCTCTTCTTCAGCGGAGCCCACCTGTTGACCAGGAAGTTGCAGAAGACAATCTGGGGGTCACCCCTCCTTCCACAGATTCGCGGATCCGGGTCAAGGCAGGGTTGAAGGCCTCTGACAGCACCAGAACCACACTACATGCGTCTGTGACAAGATTGGGAAGACCCTCAGGCAGCTCTAGCTCCTTGTGCTCCTCTGGCATGACGATAATCCAATCCTTCTTCCAGTCGTCCCACTTGCCGAAAGGAAACGACCTCAAGTACTTGTGGGGGCACTTCTTGGTCTTCACAAAATAGTAGAAGCAAAGATACTCGAAACTCTTGCCAGTGGTGTGGATGGTGAAGAGGGTACGGAAAAGCTCGACGCATGGAGAAATACCCACCCATATCTCACAAAAGTGGACAAATGTTGACACAAGAAGAATAGAGTGGGGGCCAAGGTGGTACAACTGCAGACCATAGAAGTCTAACAACATCAAGAGGAAGTTTGAGAAAGGTGGGATCAGCGCCACCATGGCGTACGTAGAGAAGTACACCATGTCGCCAACACGCTTCTTCTTGAACGGGAGCTTGCTGGCACGGACCAGATGGTTGAAGGAGTCGCTGGACCACCCCATGTAGGTCCGGACCTTCTTTAGATCATCATCGCTCGTGAGACGGCTCTGACGGAGACCCAACTCCATTGCAGCAAAGTGGAGCAAAGGATGGAATGTTAGGCAGAGGTTGAGAGGCTCTGAGCGCAAAGATGATCAAAGGCGTAAAGAGTCTCCAACCCGTGCGCACTTTCCTTCTTAAGCAAGCCTCTGCAACGCTTGGATGGAAACCGCAAAAGGGCCAAGGATACATTTAAAAAAATTCACCCTGCCAATGACAAAGGGGCCCGGGGCCACCCAGATGATCAAGTCGAGGTCCTTACCCCAGGCAAACAGTTGTCATGATGAGAGGCAGGAAACCCAAGGGCGGCGGCCTGACCGGGGGCGCGGAACCGATACACATTTCGTATTGGAAACCGGCAACCTTCAATTGCGTGAGATCCGCACGCGCATATCTCACCTGCCACATCTTGAAGATGCCACGCGACGATGGTTTAACTGCGAACCACCACCTCAACGGCACATCCAAAAACCCTTAAAGACACAGCGCAGAAATCGAAAGATGGACCCACCTCCGGCAAAATGACATAACCCAAAAGGTATCTCCTAGAGGTGGGCCAAGGGGGCCACTGTCGGTACCCTGCGTACCAGATACCCCTTGGAACTGTAAAGAGTGCCAAGGAACTCCACCTATCTGAGTTGAATACCCCCGAAGGCCCCACGTGTCACTCGGAACCGGACCTGCCTCCCTCGCATGGTTAGTTCCAATGCCGCCACGTGTATCATAAAACCGGAGCTACATTCCATACATGGGAAAGCTCCAGACTAGATACCTTTGTGGCACCCACGGACCTAACCCCCGACAGAGGGAAGCTCCGGTATCGACACGTGTACAACAGCATCGGACCTACTCATCCAAGACGGTAAGCTCCAGAGCTGCACAACGTCCAACCGCCAGACCTTCAACCTCAATAGGAACAATTGTGGACCTCCAACGGCTCAGACTTTCAAGGAACATTAAAGACTTCAATACCTGATAATGTGTCATTAATTCTACCTTAATGACACACGATCGGAGGACTCTTGATACTAGTAACGCCACCATTAAGGGGCGTTACCACGCTATTAAGGGGAATTAAGCACATTTAACTATGTATTAGGCATCAGTAACTGCCAAGGCCACATGTCGGGTCAGGCTAATGATGTAACAGTTGGCCCTTGTACTATGAAAGGATTGGGCAAGTGAGACACAAGGAGACTTGTTTGGCCTCTCTCTCTCACACTAGCGCTCATACGCTCAATACAACAACAACACGCACCCGTGGAGTAGGGTATTGCGCTCAGGCGGCCCGAACAACGTAAATCCTCGTGTCAAATCGCCATCTTGCTCAGAATCTCCGCGTGCCCCAACCGAACTAAGAAACTCTGTGGTCTACAAATAATAGTGTCGGGAGAATTGTTGGAACTAGACACCGACAATGACTTACTCCTTTTCGGCTCAAGGCATCGACCACTACATTGGCCTTCCCTAGATGATAATTGATTCCCAAATCATAATCTTTGATGAGCTCCAACCATCTTTGTTGCCTCAAATTCAGATCCATTTGTATGAAAATATACTTAAGACTCTTATGATCCGTATAAATTTTGCACCTATGTCCAAGGATATAGTGTCTCCAAATTTTCAATGTGTGAACCACAGTTGCAAGTTCCAAATCATGTGTTGGGTAATTCTACTCATGTTTCTTCAATTGCCTTGATGCGTAGGCAACCACTTGGTCTTGTTGCATGAGCATGCATCCAAGTCCTTGTCTCGATGCATCAAAATATATGTCGAAACTTTTGCTTACATCCGGCAAAACCAAAACTGGGGCTGTTGTTAACCTTTTCATCAACTCCCCAAAACTCTCTTGGCAAGCTTGAGTCCATTAAAATGCTTTCCCCTTCATTAGAAACTCCGTCATTGGCTTGGCTATCCTGTAAAAGTCCTTGATGAATCGATGGTAATATCCAGCCATTCCAACGAAGCTCCTTATTTCCTTTACGTTTTGCGGCGGCTCCCATTTTAGCACATGCCTCACCTTTCCTTGGTAAACCGATACTCCTCCTCGTGTGATGATATGACCCCAAAATGACACCTCATTCAATCAAAATTGAAACTTGTTGAACTTGGCATTCAATTGATGCTCCCTCAATTTTTGCAGTGTAAGCCTCAAGTGTTCCTCATGTTCCTTCTCATCCTTCGAGTACATCATAATGTCGTCAATGAACACCACAACGAACTTATCCATGTACTCCATGAAGACCTTATTCATGAGGTACATAAAGTATGCAGGCGCATTTGTCAATCCAAAGGACATCACGGTATACTCATAAGATTCATACCGTGTCCTAAAAGCTATCTTGGGTATGTCCGACGGTCTAATATTCATTTGAAAGTATCCCGATCTAAAATCAATCTTGGAGAAAACACAAGCACCCTTCAACTAATCAAACAAATCCTCTATGCGTGGAAATGTGTACTTGTTCTTGATCGTCACCTCATTGAGATCTCGGTAATCTACGCACATCCTTTACGACCCATCCTTCTTGTCCACAAATAGAACGGGCCCTCCCCAAGGTGAAGAGCTAGGGAGAATGAAACCCTTCTTTAGTTGCTCTTTAATCTGCTTCTTGAGCTCTGCTATTTTTTTAGGATGCATCCTATATGGCCTCTTAGCTATAGGTGCAATTCCAGGCATTAAATCAATAACGAATTCAATGTCTCGATCTGGTGGCATACCTGGCAACTCATCTGGGAACACGTCCAAAAATTTACACACCACCGAAATCTCCTCAATTTCGGCACCGTCCATATGATTCAACTCCAATTGCTTCGGTGCATTTTGAGATGCTTCAAATTATACGGTGATCACCTCCTCATTGGTCAACTTCACTGTCTTCGTGGCACACTCAATGACTCCATTGTGCTTCCTCAACGAGTCCATACCAAGTATAATGTCCAATCCTTAAGAATCCAAGACAATGAGATTTACAGAGAAGTCTACCCCCCTTAAAAGGAACCTCGTCCTCAATGTTCAGACGGATTGGAGAAGAGATAAGAAAACTCTTGATAACATATTCACGCTCCTAGGTAGCTTCATCTGAAAAAATGATTCTTCTAGTGATGACCATGTTTTGCGAAGTAGAAACGAGAATGAAGGAAGGTAGAAGGAATCCCAACCTATATGCATGCATCAAGGTATATGATCCTAAACAACTACCTATACAAGTCTATATGGATATGGCAGTCCTAAAGCATCCCACAATCCTCTATTATGCACAAAAGCAATCAATATATAGCAAACAGCACACCAAACAAAAACACATCGATTCCAGAGTGCTCCTATGTGCTCTATATTGTCCATTCTATCTAGGCTGCATCCTACGGTCAACCTGTGGGTCTGATACCAATTTGTGACACCCGGTTCCGAAAATGAACCAAGTGAACTCATATGTGTGCCCAAGACGTTCAACACACATACACGAGTGCATTCAAATAAGGATATACAGAAAACTACCACAGATCAAATTTTATTACACAATTCATAATATCCTCAATTATAGACTGAAAGCATCTAGGCCCCATGAGGTACGGTTTCGGTGATTAATGACAACCATTCGATATTACTAATGAATTTGTGAATGCAAGGTCTCAATAATAGTCAATCAAACGAAATCAAAATTACATTGGAGACCCATATAAAATCAACGAATGAAATCAAATCAAATCATATGAAGACAAGAAGTGAAAGCTCTAACTTGATATCACTCAATGCTTGAAGACATCCAAAACAACACTTCAAACAAATGTCAAAGAGGTCACAAGTTCAAAATTCCAAAAGAACAACTCAAAACAACTCGAAGTCAACAAGTTGAACACACCGGATCAACCGACGTTATATGAGTTGACTACATCGGTCAAGTTGGTTCTATTGAAGAAGAAGACCTCAGACAAATGCACTCACCGGATCATCCGATGTGAGTGGCTCAGTGACATCGGTCCATCATCACAGATTGCAATACCATTGGACCGAGTGAAGCACCGGATCATCCGATGTGCAGAAGACATACATCGGTCGATCACTCCAGTGAGCCTCAAGATCAAGCAAAATTCTGGAGGAAGAGCCACCGGATCATCCGATGAGTAGAGAGATCAACATCGGTCTAACAACGGTCATATCTGACACAGTGACATCAGCTAATTTGGCTTTGACCGATGATAACTGAAGGGGAGACATCGGATCATCCGGTGTTCGCAGAGAAGTGATGTCAGCCTACTTTTCCAACGGCTATCTCGTGGAGGCTGGCTATTTATACCCCTTCAACCTGTCAAATCGACAAGACTTGAAGCCCAGACATACTCTACACATCCTAGAGCATTCAAGCAAGGGAGCTACCACTTTCACATCATTTACTCATCATTTGTACACCAAGAGATAGGCTAGAACTAGCTAGAGATAGTGCTTGGGTGCCTCCATTCTTGGTGATTGGAGTCTCTAGTGTAGTGAGAGCCATAAGGGAGTGTCCCTTGGTGTGTGCAACTTCCGGAGCTTGCCAAGAAGATTGTGGAAGCCCGGAGGATCCCAAAGTGTACAAGGCTTGAGCTCCACCTTGCCAAGGTTGGCGAACGGAGAAGAATAGTGAAGAAGCCCCTAGTCTCGGTGACTTGGGAGTCAAAACCCTTCGGTGGGTGTCACAACGTGGACGTAGGAAGATCCTTGTGATCTTACCGAACCACGGGATAAACTCCGTGTCCCTTTGAGCGTTTGCATCCCTCTCCCTTTTACTCTTATGCAATCTTCATTCCGCAACTTTATTTTACATTGATTGCATAGTTTAATTGCATAGGGAATTGGGCTTTAAGTTGTTAGTTTGTAATTGTCTTAAAATTTGAAAGAAAGCCCAATTCACCCCCCCTCTTGGGCGTTTCGATCCTTACAATTGGTATCAGAGCCTTGTTGCTCATTGGATCATTCTAGCTTCACCGCTAGAGAGCTTAAATGGCCAAGAATGGGGGTTCGGTTCCTATCTTCGAGGGCAAGAACTTTGCCTATTGGAAAGCACGCATGCGTGCCTACCTAGAGGCCATTGCTCCCGAAGTTTGGGAAGCGACCCATGCGGGATTCGGAGATCATATTTATATTGGTGATCAAATTAAATGGGATGCTAGAGCTAGAAATGCCATCTATGAATGCATTAGTCAAGATGTATTTGCAAGAATAGCTAGTAAAGAAAAAGCTAGTGAAATTTGGGCATGCTTAATTGAAATTCATGAGGGCTCCTCTCGTGTTAAAGAACTTAAATATCACATGCTTAAAGCAAGATACGATGAATTTAAAATGCTTCCTCATGAAAATGTTAATGAAATGTTTTCACGCTTAAATATTCTTATTGGGGAGATTAATTCTCTTGACATTGCATCTCTTGGCAAGGGACTTATCAACCGAAAGATCCTCATGCTCCTTCCCAAGCCTAAGTACAACATCATCAACTCCATGCTCCAAAAGGAATCACTTGACAACATTGAAGTTTCGGAGCTCATTGGAGAAATACACGCTCATGAGATGAGTGTACTTGGGATGATGGAGAGTTCATCCTCTACAAGGACAATTGCTCTCAAGGCTTTCAAGAAAACGAAGAAAATGATCAAGCCTAGTTCAATCAAAGAAGAGCACACATCAAGTGAAGATGATGATGATGAGCTTGCATCAATGATGAGAAAATTCTCCCGCTTGAACTCCAAGATTGCCAAGAAGGGATACACTTTTGATCCCAACAAGAGAGCCTTCCTTCCCAAGAAAGAAAATAGCAAGACTTGCTATAATTGTGGTGAACAAGGCCACATCTCCTACGATTGTCCAAAACCGGACAAGAGAAGGGAGAACCACGAGAGCAAGCATCAAAAGCAAGAAGAAAGTGATGAAGAAGAAGAGGTCAAGCCCAAGCGCTCCTTTGGAAAGAAGAAATTTGAAAAGGGCAAGAAGACCAAACTCTTTCCAAAGAAAAGAAGAGGGCCTCAAAAAGTCTTCATGTGCGAGGCAAATGAATGGATCACGGATGAAGAGTCAAGCGACGAAGAGAGTGAAGATGAAGAAAACTTGGCGGGGCTTGCCGTCGTCAACAAGGATAACTCACCTCTTCGTCCACCTCCCATGTGCCTCATGGCAAAAGGTAACAATGAGGTATGTGACGACTCTAGTGATGATGAGCTTTCCCCTGATGAATTAACTTCATTGATAAATGAATACCACACCATCGTTAAAAGGGAAAAGAACAAAGTCAAGGCTCTTGAACAAGCTCATGCTAAACTAGAGAATACTAACCTCAATTTGCTTGACAAGTATGAAAGCATACTTAAGGAGCATGACACGCTCAAATCCCACGTCAAGGAAGTTGAGGAAGAAAAGACTAAAATCAAGCTTGATCATCATGAGCTTAACTTAGCACACCAAACACTCTTAGAAGAACACAACAAGTTAAAACAAGAACATCAAGTACTTAGCCTTGCTCATGAAGTTCTTGATCAAGAATTAAAAACTATGAAGAAAGAAACCCTTAATAATGAGATTACGTCTCGTGCTACTAACCGTTTTCACAAGTCTTTGCCTATGAAAGAAAATGCTAGGGAGAAGGACTTGATGGAGGAGATTGAAAGTCTCCGCACAAGCCTAGCAAGACTCTCCAAGGGAGAGGACAAGCACAAGGAAATCCTCTACCAACAAGCCAAAGGCTTCAACAAGAGAGGACTTGGATCCTTCCCGGTGCTCAACAAAGGAAAGGTGCCCTCACCGGAGCTTAGGACGAGCTTCATCAAAGAAGTTGGATCCTATTGCCAACATTGTGAGGTCACCGGACACCACACGAGGGAGTGTCCCCTTCCCAACCGTCCTTCTCCCAAATTGCCTCCTAACTACAAATCTACTTTCCATGATTATCACTATCTCTTAAGCAAAGTAGGTGGCAAGGTGAAGGCAAGGTTCATCGGCAAAGATATTAAGGGCATGAAAGGGAAGCTCCCCAAGCAACTTTGGGTCCCAAAATCACTTGTATCACATATACAAGGACCAAAGCTAGCTTGGGTGCCTAAAGTCAAGAACACGTGACCGCCCACGAGGTGACTACAAGAGGGGACCTCCACCATCGAAGAAAATCTACCAAGGACCTCTTGAAGAAAGTTGAGAATGGGAGCCCAACACGGATATGGACGGTAACCCTATTGTCAAATCAAATTACCTTTCCATAAATAGTCTATTGCTATATCTTTCCGCATCTAGGCCCCATGTCACGTTAAATGAATGCTTGTATGATTATGTGTCTCACCTTTGTGACAATGCAAGTGCGGTTAGATTTGCTAGAAACCCCATTCCCTTCCCGCACTTGTTGAAGAAAACTTTTTCTAGACTTAGAAGAGAATTAGATGTGATAGATGCATCTAACGTCATGTAAGTTGCCATGTTCATGTAAGGTTGCATATCATATAGGTCTTGTCTAACTCCCAAAGGATAGGGGTGAGCTAGAAATAGTTTTCCCTGAGGAAGCCTTTGGAAGGTTTAAACTTGACAAGATAGATTCATTTTATGCCTTGCATGATCCCTGCCATATAAACTTGCACTCATTTAATCTCTTGCACTATAATTTGTTTGGCATTGCATACGGTAGAATTGTCACAAAGGGGAACCCACCTCATGAGAAGGAGACTTGTTTGAAATGCAATATCTCAACTCAAATAAGGTGGAAAGAACAAAACGTTAGGTACGTTAATGCCTAAAGGAACATGCTTCATTGAGATAGCAGTCTTCATACTCTACCTCACAAAGCATGGGCCTTACATTTTATTTGGATATTTTTCCTCCATTTTTCTCGGTGTTCCATTTGCATTAAGGTCTAGCCAAGCTATTGGCATATTAGCTTCTTGAGGGGTAAGGGGTTGCCCAAAAGGTCCTAAGACATGTGTTTCTCTTTGATTGTTTGTTTGGTCAAAGGACATATATGGGATGTTTTCGTTCTGTTGTCATTGGATTATCCGATGCCTTTGTCAATCCCTCATCGGACCAATAGGTGTTAATTTTTCAAGGGCCAATACAGTCAGAACCTAAAATGATCCGACGCGTTCATCCTAGAAAACATCGGTCCATCCGATGTTCACTCTTCTGAAGCTGTGATCTATTCAACCGATGTCTACCTCCCTCTAACGTCGGATCATCCGGTGTCAACATCACTCGGTTGAACACCCTTACTGTGATATTCGACCGATGTTAAAAACCCTAAACGTCGGTCAATCCGATGTCAACAGCATTTCTTGAATATCCTTTCTGTGGCAATTGACCGATGCTCACTTCTCCTATCATCGGTCCATCCGGTTTTGAGTTTTCGGCTAGGGTTTGGGACCCACTATTTAAACTCGAGCGCCGCCGCCGTATCTCTTTCTCCCCGATCGATCTTTACACCGCGCGCCGCCGCCTCTTCCTCCGCCCGTCGGCCACCGCGCCGCCGCACCCAGCCGCCTACGCCGCCGCCCGTCGGCCACTGCGCCGCCGCACCCAGCCGCCCTAACCGCCGCCTAGCACCGCCGCCACCTGCAGTGCCGCCGCCGCCGCCCTAGGCGCCGCCGCCTCCGTGCTCCTCCCGAGCACCGCGCCACCTCCGCCGGCAGCCGCCGCCGCCGCCGCCCTAGGCGCCGCCGCCGCAGCCCTAGGCACCGCCGCCGCCGTGCTCCACCCGCGCCCACGCACCATCGCCACCGCACCTCTCCCTCCGTCGAAGCACCTCCACGTCTTCTCCGGCCCCCGTCGCTAAGTTTTCCCGAGCTCCATCGTCGCTAAGGTGAGCTTCGTGCCGTGCGACGTCTCTCATTGCTTCTCTCGCCGTTCTCTTTCATCGTCGCTAACCCCACCACTCCCTTCCATCTAGATGGGTCGTGATCGCAAAGGAAAGGGCAAGGCGATCGCGGAGCCCGCCGCGAAAAAGCGCAAACTTTCGAAGGATGAGAAGAAGGCCTTGATGGCCGCTCGCGCCGCCGAGGAGCGTGAGCGTGGCCGAGGAGGGTCCTTGAGGATCCGTGAGGCCCGTCCGAGACCGCCTCCAGTGGTCGACGACTCCGACGCCGAAGAGGAGCCAGTTGAGACCCTCGTCCACCGGCGCTCAGCCCGGACGCGTGGGGGTCACGCCGAGGCTCCTCCTCGTCCGAGACCGACGGCTGCCGACCGTCGTGAGGACAGGGAGGCTGAGAGGGACATCCATGAGATGGACACGGCCGTCCGGGTCGGTGAAGGAGTCCGTCTTGTGGACTACCGGAAGATGAAGGCGAAGCAACTCCGGAAGCTCAGATGGAGTGTTCTTCTTGAGGAGTGGTTCCCACAGCCCCGAGAGCTTCTTGTTGACAGTCGCTTCTGGACTGTCACCCAGGCGTCTCTCTATGAGACCTACAAGCGCCGGGGGCACAAGCTCTTTCACCACAACCACTTGGACTGGAGGCAGCTTGCAGTGGCAGCAGAGACTGAGATCCGCCCCCTCTTTGAGAGATACAGAGGCTTGGTGGAGCTACTGGGTTATGAGAGAAGTGCGTATGTGGAAGAATGGGTCCGAGTCTTCTACGCGACCCTGTACATCTCAGAGGGCAGGAGGTCAATTGCCTTCATGTTCAATGGTCAGCACTACCACCTCTCGAGGCAGACCTTGGGGCATATTCTGGGCTTGGACCTGCACGACACCAGCATTCACGAGAAAGTCTATGGGCAGGCAGATCCACCGAGGAGGCCACTTACTGGAGGGGTAGCACCACAGCTGGACGAGATCCGCTCTCTGTTTGGCCCCTCTTTCTCTCCGGACCAGCCGAGAGTTCCAGCCCTCCTGACCCCAGCTGCGCGCATTGTGCACCTCGCCTTGCGCCGCACGCTCCTGCCGAGGTCAGGTTACTTAGAGGGGTTCACGAGTCTCCAGCAGACCCTCCTGTTCTACATCATGAACGGGATGGACTTTGATATAGTGGATATCATTATCTGCGAGATGGAGGACGTCATTACTGATGGAGTGGGCATGATGAGGCAGCTAGCATACGGGCACTGGATCAGTTATATTTGCTCTATGGTGGTGCCAGAGGGACATACAGCACAGGCCCGGCTTGCTGACGAGAGCGTGACCCGCTTCGGCCACTACCGTGCGTCCGCTCCTGGAGACCGCCGTCTTGGTCGTCCAGTTGAGCGCCAGGTCAGGGCCCGCTTGACTGAGGAAGACTGGTCCGACCTAGAGCGGGAGGACGAGAGGCTTGCTGAGGCTGAGGCTCACGGGGAGGACCTGCAGCACATCTGGTCTGAGAGCGACACCGACGACAGTGTCGAGGAGTACTTCCCTCCCCCTCCACCTTCACCGAGGCAGCACGACGCCGAGGCAGGAGGATCAGCCGCTCGGCCACCGACACCACCCCCTGTGTCCGAGGCGCAGGTGACGCAGCCGTCTGAGCTGACGTCGCTCCTTCAGCAGATGATCGAGCAGCAGCGCCAGGACAGGCTCGCTGCTGAGCAGGCCAGGGCAGAGCAGGCTGCTCACCTGGCACAGCTGCAGCGGCAGCAGCAGGAGCTCCAGCTGGAGATCGCCCGTCAGAGGCGAGAGGATACGGACAGGTTCACCAACCTGGTAGATCAGATGCACCGCCGTACCCTCGACCAGCAGCAGCAGACCCAGCAGGCCATGATGGGGATCCTCGGGTTGATCACCAACCTTTACACTCAGACCGGGATCGCCCTTCCTTCACAGCAGCCTGGACTGGGACTGGCTCCAGGTGTTGCTCAGGTGCCCACTACTCCTATCCCTTCCATCAGCATGTCACCACTTCTGGCATCTAGCGCACCGATTCACTCACCACTGCCGGCGACGACCTTGTTCCAGCAGACACCGGCGTCCGTGGTGAGCGCTCCACTTCCTCCAGCTCCTCCAGCACCTTCAGTACCTGCTTCCTCTCCTCCAGCACCGGCAGCGGACCCTCCAGTTCCCACCGCTCCGGCAGCTCCTTCGACCGGCGACTCCAGCTCCGACGACTGCGACGGTGCCCAGTTCGTCCTCGCGCCCAGCTCTCAGGGTCTGTAGGCGTTCTGATCCCTTTTTGGTGTCTTGATGCCAAAGGGGGAGAAGATGTAGAAGAGTCAGGGGGTGTGGTAGTAGCAGTCTCAGGGGGAGTGTGTGTGTAGGGGGAGTGTGTGGTTGAGTGTGTGCTTATCCTTTGTATTCATGCTTGAGTACTCTTTTGTAATTTTAATTAAGCCTCTTTCATTTGTCTCATTTGCTTATGATTTTAATCGATTGAGCTTTTCGCATCAAAAATTTCTTTTGCGTTTTACAAGCTAAATGTGTCCTATGTTGTATTCATTGCATATATACTTGAGTATTATCATCAAATTCTTTATTATTGCGCTTTAAATTATTGTGTTGTCATCAATCACCAAAAAGGGGGAGATTGAAAGCATCTAGGCCCCATGAGGTACGGTTTCGGTGATTAATGACAACCATTCGATATTACTAATGAATTTGTGAATGCAAGGTCTCAATAACAGTCAATCAAACGAAATCAAAATTACATTGGAGACCCATATAAAATCAACGAATGAAATCAAATCAAATCATATGAAGACAAGAAGTGAAAGCTCTAACTTGATATCACTCAATGCTTGAAGACATCCAAAACAACACTTCAAACAAATGTCAAAGAGGTCACAAGTTCAAAATTCCAAAAGAACAACTCAAAACAACTCGAAGTCAACAAGTTGAACACACCGGATCAACCGACGTTATATGAGTTGACTACATCGGTCAAGTTGGTTCTATTGAAGAAGAAGACCTCAGACAAATGCACTCACCGGATCATCCGATGTGAGTGGCTCAGTGACATCGGTCCATCATCACAGATTGCAATACCATTGGACCGAGTGAAGCACCGGATCATCCGATGTGCAGAAGACATACATCGGTCGATCACTCCAGTGAGCCTCAAGATCAAGCAAAATTCTGGAGGAAGAGCCACCGGATCATCCGATGAGTAGAGAGATCAACATCGGTCTAACAACGGTCATATCTGACACAGTGACATCAGCTAATTTGGCTTTGACCGATGATAACTGAAGGGGAGACATCGGATCATCCGGTGTTCGCAGAGAAGTGATGTCAGCCTACTTTTCCAACGGCTATCTCGTGGAGGCTGGCTATTTATACCCCTTCAACCTGTCAAATCGACAAGACTTGAAGCCCAGACATACTCTACACATCCTAGAGCATTCAAGCAAGGGAGCTACCACTTTCACATCATTTACTCATCATTTGTACACCAAGAGATAGGCTAGAACTAGCTAGAGATAGTGCTTGGGTGCCTCCATTCTTGGTGATTGGAGTCTCTAGTGTAGTGAGAGCCATAAGGGAGTGTCCCTTGGTGTGTGCAACTTCCGGAGCTTGCCAAGAAGATTGTGGAAGCCCGGAGGATCCCAAAGTGTACAAGGCTTGAGCTCCACCTTGCCAAGGTTGGCGAACGGAGAAGAATAGTGAAGAAGCCCCTAGTCTCGGTGACTTGGGAGTGGCAAAACCCTTCGGTGGGTGTCACAACGTGGACGTAGGAAGATCCTTGTGATCTTACCGAACCACGGGATAAACTCCGTGTCCCTTTGAGCGTTTGCATCCCTCTCCCTTTTACTCTTATGCAATCTTCATTCCGCAACTTTATTTTACATTGATTGCATAGTTTAATTGCATAGGGAATTGGGCTTTAAGTTGTTAGTTTGTAATTGTCTTAAAATTTGAAAGAAAGCCCAATTCACCCCCCCCCCTCTTGGGCGTTTCGATCCTTACATAGACTCTAATGAATATTAATGCCAAGTTTCACACACCACGGGCAAAGCTTATGGAAGACACAGTCTAGAACTCCGCATTATCATCGTTAAACTCCCAATCCTGACCTTCAACTGTTGGTGGGGGAATTCGCAAGAGTGAGTACATGTCGTAGTCAGCAGATATGGAAAGTATGACATGTAGCTGATTCAAATGACGAATATGAGAAAGACGAAGTTCTGAAAGGTACATTTAAACATTTGAAAAGCAATATATTGTATGTATGTGAAATAAACCCATCATAAACCATATAATAACATAGTACCAGTCCATATTCCATATCCATCAACATCATTCCAGATTTCATCATTGCCATTAACCATATCCAATGCCATAATTCAGTTCATAGCCAGTCATAACCATATTATTAACCATAACCATTACCCAACCATCCCAAATCCCAATTTCCCTATAATAATGTAGGTCAACCAGGTGCTCTTAACAGGGAGCACGACTATCATGATAGTTTTATTAGACTCTGCGGAGTTTGTACCACTTTACCTACGTGTTTGTGATTTCATCGCCCGTCGGCGATTGAAGAACCTCCCTTGCTCCCATTACACTTCATTTGGTGTATGGCCAAGAGATCACAAAATAACCATTACAGAGGGATTACTAGCCTATTTAGACCCCACTGAGGTTTCACCGGTGGCGATGCCCTCAAATGAGCACATCTCCAACCAAAGGCCCCCTCTTGAGCCATTCGGAACCCAGGGTAGTCCCACCAATCATCAACAAAACCAATCCGAATACCCCTTCGCCGAGCATCCTTAATGTTCCAGATAGCACTGGCGAAGCCCTAATTAATCAGCTACGTCGCACCCATACTTGGCCTCGTGGTGGCACTGTAGTCCTGGGTTATTCTCGCATGAACCGGTCCTTAGATCTAAAGCAAGCAAAACCACCATAACTTCCAACCCATCCACATACCAGGCTTGCTTAGATCACCCATTACCACATCATATTAACCAGTTCATGATAATCAAATCTCATAAATGGATAAGTAAATTGAGTGGTATAGTTGTTTCCCCATCCCAATTAATTAAGCGAAGCAAAAATGTAAAAATCCCATTCCCACTCTCTACCATATATTCCAGGTGACAAGGGAGGTTAAACAAAGCTAGTAAACTTCCTACCATAGGATTGCCATCAAATTGACACAAGCATGCAGTTTTGCAACCAAAACATTTATTTTAAAAATAGGATCAATATGCTTCAAGGACACTTGCCTTGCTCTTGGGATTGGTTCAGGTCAAAGCCTTCAAACTCTTGGTGTTGGAGATCCTCCTCGAGACTCTCTAGCGCAAATCCATTTAATCCGCACAATAAATATACAAGACAAGAAATACAATCAAAGAGTGCACAAATATTGCTCAATATGACATGACATGCATGATTGATGCAAATGCAAGGTGGAACTTGTTCATGAGTTGCTTTTAATGATCAATAACTAGTTCTAATAGCTTTTCACAAGTTTATACAGGTTTGGAGTTGATTAGATCTAATTTTAGAATTAATTCGACTCAATTTAACCAAGAAAATCGGACTAGTCCGCTAGGGACCAGACAAGTCTGCACTGCGCGAGAACACCAGATTAGGGTTTTCTAGATCGACGTGAATTTGTAGGTTTGGGGTTGAATTCACATGAGGAATAGAGAATAGAAGGTATACTAGGTGTCTAGGACTCCAAAGAATCAAGGATCTTGGAGGCAACACTTAGATCTAGACGATCTAGGATTGATGAAGAACTTGATGGTGATTTGTTGACGAAGAACACGAAGTTGCTGGAGATATTGATCCTCTTTCATTTCCTCCTCTTCTTCTTCTTGCTCTAGATCTCCTTCTCCCTCCTTGGTGGCGGCTATTCACGACCTAGGGTTTGGGTTTGGTGGAAAAGTGGCAAATAGATGTCAAGTCAAGGGGTGGGGTTGTTTATATAGACGTGGAGGCTAGGGTTAGATGGATTTTGAGTTTGAGATGAGTAGGGGCCGGTTTGGAGTCCCACGTGGGCTCTAAAAGAGTTAGGCACGACGTCCCTAGGCCCGCTTAACGTAAGACCCAATAAACAAGTCATGAAACAAAGGATCAACTCGGAGTCACGATTGATCGGACAAGTCCAAAAAGGGGTCGGAATAGTCTAAAGTTGGTAAGAGATACATCGGACAAGTCGGGACTGGACATCGGACAAGTCCGAACTTATCCAGAGGGGAAAAACAAACAAGTCTAGCCAAAAATTGGACAAGTCCAACTTTATTCATAGGGAACAACGGACAAGTCCGCTAGAACTCCGGACTAGTCCGGACAAGTACAGGGACTTAGCAATTATTTCATGGAACTGGAACATCGGACTAGTGCACACAGGACCGGACAAGTCCGAAAGTTTCCATAGGGAAAAAGAGACTAGTCTGCAGCAAAACGAACAAGTCCGTTTGAAGTCAGAGAGAGATCGGACTAGTCCGCACCAAAACCGGAGTAGTCCGCACTTTCCAGAATTCATAAGTGCGGTTTTGTTTCTAATTGATTTTGCACTTTTTCCTTTTTATGTTGATTAATGTTAAACATATATTAGGATGTATGCAATGCATGATGGATGAAATGAGGGTGTTACACGCTTGCTGTTGCATTTAGCAAGCCTCTTGACCTCGCGCCAGTCTTAATATTATGGCCCGTGGATTTGTGGATCGGGCACCACATCTTATCACCATCCTGAGACGATTGTCGAGGTCGCTTATCGGGGCGTCGCCCCTGGCCACCAGTTGTTGCGGCAGCGGCAGCTGTAGGTTTGTCGGCAAGTGACTTCTTTTTGACACTTGACTTCTTTTTCTTTCTACCACTGCTGTTGGCAATAACTCCAGCTTTGGAGTCAGATTGACCAACCTTCGCAGCTGGTTTGGAGTGCATCTCACGGTCCTCCGCAGCTCTAGCACATATGTCGGCAAAGCATAAGAGTTCCGTGATCCTGCTGACATCCTTGGTTGCCAGCTTCTCCAACATCTTCTTATCTCGAACTCCCTGTCGGAATGCAACAATGACAGAAGCGTTAAAGATAGAAGGTATGGTGTTCCATACCTGAGAGAATTGTTGGATGAAAGACCACAGTGACTCTTCTGACTTTTGCTGTATGGCAATTAGATCCAGCTCGGTGCCAGGCCAGGTGTAGGAGCTTCCAATGTTCGCGGTGAACTAGCGACATAATTCCCCCCCCCCCAACTGTAGATGGAGTTACGGGGTAAGCTCATAAACAAGGACCTAGCAGTCCTGGTAAAAGCCACGGGAAAGTAGTGGACCATGATGGCCTCATTCCCTCCCGCTGCAAGGATGGCGGTGGAGTAGATTTGTAGAAACTCTACAGGATTTACTGTCCTATCATATTTTTCTAGCAAATGAGGCCAAAAATTAAGTGGCCACTCCACCATGCGGAGACGCATGGCGAGGGCCGAACAGTCACCTATAACTCCTAGAGGAGAAGGGTTTCCACGAGCAAGTCGCCTCTCGTGACTACGCTCGATGTTGATGCGGCCATCCTGCCACATGTACTGGCGGTCGAGCTCAGTGCCGTATGAGTACGACGATCCACTAAGGGAAAAGACGTCACGTGCTGAGAGTGTGCATATGTCCTTGGCTACGATGCCACAGTACCAAGTCTTCCAGATAATGTTCTATTTCGTGGAGGTGCCTGAACGACACGGGGTAGACCCTTGTTGTTGAGTGCAGTGGCTGCGGTTGAAACAAGATGCTCAACCTCAGCACGCCACTGTTCCAGAGTGGCTGGAGGAGCTCCTGGCACTGGAGGGCGCTGGAGAAGAGTCTGTGTTGCATCCAACGCGTTCTCTATGTTGTTCGTCAAATCCATGACTAGCGCAAAGTCACCATCTTGCTGCCCAGCAATGACTGCTGCAACAGGTGGTGGTGGTGGTGAAATGACGTTCGTAGGGACAGCAGTGGTCGGCTGCTAAGCATTAGAGGGATTTCCACCAAGGGCTTGTGCAGCTGGTTTGTTTGAAGCGGTGGCAGAGATCACCATCTTGAAGGTCTTGAGCATCCATACCTGGCGCGGCAAATGTCGAAGTGTAGCAACAACACTTCCACGATACTACTAAGAGGTAGTCCGCGGAGGTTCGTATTTAGGCGGGACGCTAATCAAGATCTAAGACAAGGTGACA
Organism: Tuctoria greenei; assembly: GCA_036927565.1. Classification (NCBI taxonomy): domain Eukaryota; kingdom Viridiplantae; phylum Streptophyta; class Magnoliopsida; order Poales; family Poaceae; genus Tuctoria; species Tuctoria greenei. The sequence continues at coordinate 54,838,619 of JAYESD010000004.1, forward strand.
CAGAGAGGTTTATGTGGTTTAGGCCGCCAGAACGTATGTGACACCCAGTTCCGAAAATGAACCAAGCGTAATGCATATGTGTGTCAAGGTTTAACACACATACACAAGTGATTCCCAATTGATAAACAGATTATAACCATGTATCGAATATAATACTAATAATAGTACCTTATTACAAACCCAATAGTCTCGATTACAAGCTCTAATGAAACTGCAGCACAAAACTAAACACTAATGACTCCAAACTACACAGGCAGGTTTGACGGTAACACGCGCGCCTAGAACTCGTCAGAAACCTCCTAGTACTCCACCTGGTTGCGTGCGTCTGGATTTTGTGGGGGAATAACAAGGGTGAGCACATGTTGTACTCAGCAAGTCTGGGAAAGTATGACATGTAGCTTAAACAAAGGACGATGATGAACAATGTCTAATTGCACAAAAGTACATTTAAAACTGTTGAAAAATGCAATTATATAATTATTAAGTGAGGTCCTTCCCAAATAACCCAAATAATCATCAATTCTAGCTTAATTAACTAATTTCAGCAATAATAATCCATAATCAACTCATAACTGCTCATTTACCTCATTTCTTCAATTCCATCTACAAAAGCCATTTATTGAACCAATACCGATTCCCAATTCAATTTCAGCCTTTAAACCATATGTAAGTCCATATTCTAATCATTTGAGGGTCCAGGTTGCTCATGACCGGGAGCACGGCTACCATGATAGTTTTAGACACACTCTGCAGAGGTTGTACCACTTTACCCACAAGTTCGTGATTCCATCACCTTTCGATGACTAAGAAATCTCAATTATGCCGTCTCACACTTCCTTAGGTGTGTGGCCAAGAGATCACAAATTTTCCTTTACAAAGTGATTACTAGCCTATTTAGACCCCACTGAGGTTTCACCGGTAGTGATGTCTCCATTTGAGCACATCCAACCAAGGGCCCCCTCTTGAGCCATTCGGATCCCAGGGTAATCCCATCATCAACTATAAACCCATTCTGACTACCCCTTCCCCGGGCATTCTTAATGATGCAAACAGCACTGGAAATTCACTAATTACAGCTAAGCCTCACCCATATTTGGCCTTCTGGTGGCACTGTAAATTATAGATGGTCGCTCCATGAATTGGTCCTTAAATATAATGCGAGCAAAACCACCGAAACAGTCCAACCCATTCCACATTACCAACTTACTTAGATCCCTAGGTACCATGTTGCTATAGGGTAATTATTACCAATTCTCATCATTCACATGTTCAATAGTTCACAATGGAGTCATTTGATTGTTTCCCAAACTCAATTTAGCATTGCGGAGAAAAAGTGCAAAATACCCTACCCGACTCTCTACATATTGTCCAGCAACATGGGTGGTCATAGAAAACTAGTAAACTCCTACAATTTGGGTTTTCCCATCATATTGACACAAGCATGCAATTTTGCAAACAAAACCTTTAAAACATGATCAATATGGTCAGTGACACTTGCTTGCTCCTGAGCTTTGTTTGGATCAAAGGCTTCATAGTTCTGGTTCTACTGGTCCTTAAAAGCACTCTCTACGACAATTCCTTCTATTCCAAGCGACAAACATGCAAAACACACAATTCAATCAATTAATGCCCATATAGTACTCAATATGCCATGATATGCATGATTAATGCAATTGTGAGGTAAAACTTGTTAATGAGTTGCTATTAATGTTTACTAACTAGTTCTAATAGTTTTCAACAAGTTCCAACAAGTTTGGAATTGATTTGAGTTGATTTGGAATTAATTCAGCACATTTCAGATTCAGAGACCGAACTAGTCCGTTTTCAGTGTCGGACTAGTCTGCCCTGGACAGAGTTGGATTTTTAGGGTTTCCTTGATCTGCGAGAATTGGGGTTGAATTATGTAGAAACTTTGATGTAGAGGATGTACCACATCTTTAGAGATCCAAAGGTCAAAGTTTTGATGTGAGACTTTGGATCTTGGCAATTAGGGCTTGATGGAGAGGAGTTGACGAAGAACTTTAATATAGAACATCAATTGTCGAGGATTCGATGAAGATTGATCTTGACTGGTCCTTCTTCGTGTTTCTCCCCTCCTACTTGCCTCTGGACTTGATCTTGATGACGGTGCAATGCAAAAGTGGCAACAACGGTTTTCAATTGGGGTGGGAAGGTGTGGGGTATTGGGTTGTTTATATAGATGTGGAAGATTAGGGTTTTGTGGTGAATTCCAAGTGGAATTCGGTGGGGGGGCGTGTAAGGGCCGAGGTGGAGTCCACTTGGGCCCCTCTGAGGTTGGGCACGAAGTTCTTGGGCCCAAATTAGGCAATTACCCAAAAATAAATCATGGAGAAAATAACAGAATTTGAGTTGGTTTCCGAAGGCCAGACTAGTACGCAGTAGAGACCAGACAAGTCTGTTTGGCAATAGAGGAAAAATCAGACTGGTCAGGTATATAAAGCCGAACAAGTCCGGGATCAAAGAAAATGGTTTTCCAGACTGAGATTTTGGATACAATCAGACTAGTCCGCTCGAAATCAGACAATTGCGGACAACATCAGAGCCATCAACGGACTGGTCCAAACCCTGTGCCAGACAAGTCTGTACTTTGAATATACTACATTTTCTATGTTAGAAAGGCAATACCGGACTAGTCCAGTTCAGGGGCCGGACAATCCCGTACTCTTACAGATTGAAACTTCCAGATTAAGCCTGAATTCATTTTAATCTTGTTCCTTTTTACATGTATTAACATTACACATGTATGAGGATGTATGCAATTGCATTATGCATAAAAATGAGGGTGTTACAATCCTACCCCCCTTAAAATGAATCTCGCTCTCGGGATTTGACGCAAAAGGAAAGAGATAGGGGAGTTCCTTCTTGAGATCATCCTCTCGCTCCCAAGTTGCTTCTGATTCTGTATGATGCTTCCATTACACTTTGCACCATCGAATCATCTTGTTCTTTGTGACCCTCTCCTTGGTGTCCAAAATTTTGACAGGTTGCTCGACATAGGTCAAATCCTCCTCAAGCTCCAATTCTTCTATCGGTACTTGCTCTTTTGGTAACCTCAAGCACTTTTTGAGCTGAGAAACATGAAACACATCATGAACATTCGATAGATGTGCTGGCATCTCAAATTTGTAGGTACTCCTCCCCATTTGTCCAAAATCTTGAATGGTCCAATATAACAAGGTGCCAACTTGCTTTTTGACATTAAACCGCTTGTGACCACACATAGGTGACACTTTGAGGTATACGATGTCTCCCACCTCAAAAGATTGGCTTCTTCTTTTATTATCAACACAACACTTCTGTCTTGACTACGCAGCTCTCAAGTTTTCGCGGATAGTCTAAACTTGCTTTTTGGCTTCCTAGATCACATCAGGTCCAAATACTTGAGCCTCCCCTATCTCGTTCAATAACAAGGGTGTTCAACACCTTCTCCCATACAATGCTTCATATGGCGACATCTTCAACCTTGCTTGATAAATGTTGTTGTAGGAAAATTCAACATATGGCAGACTTTTGTCCCAACTTTTTCCATACTTTAGTGCACAATCTCTCAGCATATCCTCCAATATCTGATTTGTCCTCTCGGTCTGTCCATCCATCTGAGGGTGATATGCGGAACTGAAATTCAATTGAGTTCCCATCGATTTGTGCATCTTTTGCCAGAACCTCGAGGTAAACTGACAACCACTATCGGACACTATTTTCTCGGGCACTCCGTGTAAACATACTATTCTTCCCATATACAGTTCTACCAACTTTGCTCCACCATAAGTACTCTTGACTGGAATAAAATGAGCTGATTTGGTCAACCGATCCACAATAACCCATACAGAGTCATACCTAGACTGGGTTCGGGGTAATCCCACTATGAAGTCCATACCAACCTCTTCCCACTTCCATTCTGGAATTTTCAATGGTTGCAATAATCTAGCTGGCCTTTGATGTTCAGCCTTGACTCGTTGACATACATCACATAGTGGAACATATTCAACTATGTCCCTTTTCATACCATCCCACCAGTAGCACGTATTCATGTCCTTGTACATCTTTGTACAACCCGGGATGGATAGAGTGAAGCGAGTCTTGTGCCTCCTTTAATATCAATTCTCGGAGACACTTCTCATTAGGCACAACAATCCATTTTCCAAGCCATAGAGTACCTTGGTCATCCTCATCAAATCTTAATTATCTCCCTTCTTGGGCCCGTTCTTCGATTTCCTGGATTTCCTTGTCCTTCATTTGACCTTCTTGAATCCCTTGTTCTAGGGTTGGATTCACTTCCATTGCTCCCATCTTATTCACAAATCCAAGATTCAACCGTTCAAACTTCTTGCATAGCTCAGGTGGCAACTCCGTGATGGTAAGCTAGTGGCTACCTCCTTTTCTACTCCAGGCATCAGCCACTACGTTTGCTTTTCTTGGATGATAGCTGATTCCACCTCATAGTCTTGAATGAGTTCCCACCATCTTTGTTGCCTTAAATTCAGATCCGTCTGAGTGAATATGTACATGAGACTCTTATGATCCATATAGATCTCACATCTATGACCGAGAACGTAATGTCTCCAAATATTCAATGCATGTACTATGACAGTGAGTTTGAGATCATGCGTAGGATAGTTCTTGTGGGGACCAGAATCCCGACATCCGAGGATCTCATTGGGTGGTGTCGTGCGATGCGACACCCAACAGTATACAAGAACAGAACGAGAATAAAATACAAGATGAAGTCTTTTAGTTATCATACAGCAGAAGTTTTACAATACTAGCGAAAGGAAAGAAATGTATATATATCATAGCTACGCTCTGAGCACTAGCTATGCAAAAGCAAAGTCATCCATGCCCTGGATAATTCGCACTAGCAACAACCAAATTACGGCGGCATGAAGGGTTCCAACTCGGCTGTACACCCTGGAGGGGGTGCAGCCTCATCATCAAACCCTTCATCAATCGTATAACCTGCAAAAACTTGTTAACTGCAAACATGAGCATAAGGCTCAACAAGACTAACCCGTCTCACTAGACATATGCAAGGTGAACACTAACCATAGGTAAGGTGAAGCATAAACGACTCGCCTACAAGTGGATCCTTATAATCAGGTTTTAAGTAGCAAATGAAATTCCCCAAGCACGACACATCATAGACTCCACAATGAAACAAGAAACGCTTTGTCGATGATATGACATGCCCAGAGCACATAATGCTATTACAGCTACAGTATGGGGAAACTGTAAACTTTAATTTTACTATCTCTAAGTCATACAAGGTTGCAAATCAGATTATAATTCAATACAACATATTTTTCTGACTTCTTTAGTATTTACTACGTCACGGCGCAGTGAACAAGTCGTACTCTATTACCGCGAGGGACGGTGATTGCAATCAGGACACACCCGGACAACACGACACATACGCCGTTCGAAAGTGTCAGTGAGTACACCAGTACCTACGTAACACTTCAGTACTAGTTGTATATGGCCACCTTTCACAAGAAACCCGAACGCCGAGCCCGTCTCACCTCCGCGAACAGAAGGTCTCCGCACATAACACCTTATGTGTCCGCCGACCGATTTACACCTTACTGTCCTCAACACACCCCTATCGATGGTGAGTTAATGGGCCTCGACATCCCAGTTATCGAGTTACGCTAGTTTACTGGATTCCATATGTCCAGTATGTCGCCAGTACAATTCAAGCTTGTTCGAAGGGGCCGCATACAGACGGGCCTTAACTGACCAGTTAGAGCTATGCGACCAAAGACCACGTCTTGCCACTTCCTATCCATCTCTTACTGTTCTCGAGTTTTAGATGTAATAGTTATTTTCTATAAATATTATCCCAGTGTAGATGAGTGTAAATTTCTATATCGCGAGTAGATTCCAACTACTCGACTTTTACTGGTTTACCTACAACATTAGCATAGCAATTCAACATGTCGAGTTATTAACCTACCCAATTAACCAATGGGATTGTGGATCATGCATCTGGAGTATTCAATCATCCTAAATGTAATGCACAATTCATATGCTAATCATCATAGTGATAAAGTAAAATTTTATAAACGACTTAAATGCAAACCGGGGCTTGCCTGGTTGCAGGTCCGAGTCAGGGTTAGTATCCGGAAGATGTACTTCCAAGGCCTCTGGTTCCTCCTCGACTTCGGTAACTACACGATATGCATATAATATGTATATGAATGACTTTGAAAAATAATTACTACCAAGACCATAATTTAATATATGGTGATCATTATATGATAATGACCTAATTGTCTTTGGAACTTTGATTGTAGATACTAGGGAATATGATAGAAGCTCTTGCAAAGAACAGGAGATGGTCAAAGTAGTTTGTTGTCTCTAAAATTATGGCAAGCAATAAACTTCCAAGAATTTTAGAGAAGAAACTGTAGCTTGAACATAGCTGCCAGTTGATAATCATGATAGAGGAAATTGTCCTGGTTCTATAAAAATTTGTTTCATAAATTTCTAAGCCTTTCTGAAGGAGTTATTGAATTTCAAAGTTGGCAAGAATTTCTGGAATTATTTTATAATTGAATTTTTAGCTTTTCAATTAATATTCAGTTTGCAACTGAACTAGGACTAGGAGATTAGGTCAATTAAATCCAAGATTTTTACAGGAACTAGAGTATGACTAAGGAAAGGTTCAGTCCAAATTTGGGACATAATACAGCAACTGAACATCTGTAAAAATTCAATAACTGAAAAAGGTAATTGAACTATACATATAGTTATACAGGTGCAATGGCTTTCAAACTATTTCTGGTAGTCTAGAATGGGGCAGTGTATTTTATGTGAATTTTGGAGATTTTTCTAGTGTAAAGTTCACAAGGGAAAATTGTATTTGTATTCAGAAAGATTGTTTCCTACATATTTTAAATGTGAGTTTCACAGAACCTAATTGGTACTGACGGAAACAAGAGCTCAAGGGCTTCCAAACAAAATTTGTTTGAATATTTTTGGAGCAGTATACAGAGAGATATTGATTTTAAAACTTTGGAAATGGTTCTGCATATATTTGGAAATTACAGCTTTTAATTTTTGGCGCCAGGGCCCACTGGATTTAAAACCAGCCAATCAGGGGCTAGCCACACCGGGGCCATAAAGATTCCCACATGGCCACACTAAATCCCTGGCCACAGACTGATCTGGGCTCTTTTGCACTCGCTGGCAAGTGGGACCCGTGTCCCTGTCTTCTTCAACCTCGGACCACGGCTCGGGCGGCGGTGCTCTCTCCGGCGCGCGGTGGTGCTTTCGCCGGCGATGGCTTTCGGTCCACGGGAGGCCTCGGTACTCGCCGCCCCACCCTATTTTCATGCGGGGAACACGCTGGAACAACTCCCGACGGCGATGGGTGACCGGAAAACCTCTCCCGACGGCGGCGGCGGGTGTTAGGGTTTTGGTTATGTCGAGACCCTCAATTCCCTAGCTAAAACTCTCGTTTGAAAGCTCGGGAAGCATCGTGGAAGCATGGGAATGAGTTTAGGAGGGGCTAGAGCTCGTGCCATAGCTGGCAACACCAAGGTCGACGGTGAACCGAGCTCCATCAATGGCGGAAGGGGAAAAATCGAATAACTTGCTAATTAGTCGAATGTTCTTTATGATTTTTGGAGGAAGGTGCGCTAGGATACATAGATCATGTCATCTAACTAGATGAAAGAAATTTTGGGCGTACAATCGGAATCAAACCGACGAACTAGCCTCGAAGCTATAAAAGTGCTTCAGTAATTTAAAGAATACAGAGGCTAGGATGCACGATAGGAGTTCAAACTTAACCAGAAGCTGCACGAGATCGTTGTGCAGCTTTTTGCTATAGACTGCAGAGGACGGGTTGGCTCGTATCGACGGCGAGGCTGAGCAGCGTCGGGCGGCACTGAGGTGATCATGGTGGCAAGGAAATGGCGCGGCGCGATGAAATGTGAAACTGTGAATGACTCTGGTCGACGGGGGGTGAATTTATAGTCTTCACTGCAGTAGATAAGGAGGCCAGGAGCAGCTGGAGGCGACCGATGGCCAATCGGCGCGCTGGCGGCATGCAGCGTCGCGGTGTCACGCGGAGAAAGAAAGAGGGGCGGTTAAACTGTCTCACCGGCTGACCTGTGGGCCCCACCGCTCTCCCTTATTTGTTCCTCTAAATTCCACCTCAAACATCGTCCAAACTTTTCCAAATTTATAGACAGGCTAAGAAAAATATGAGGAACTCAAATCTGCAATCAGATTTCAATTTGGACATAGTTTGTTTCAAATTTAAAAATCAAATTTGAATTCAAACATGTTTATAAACCTCATTGAAATAAATAGTAGCTGAGGTCCATAAATTTCAAAACTTTGAAATAAAGCTCACTAAACCATAAAAGGTCTTAGGAAAAATTGGGGGTTGATTTGGGCAAGGTTCAGTGCAAAGCTAAATTTAAGCTCGACGCGAAATGAATCCTTTGTACCTGTCCAAATAAGTGGAAGACGTACTTCAAAAATCATGAAAATTTTCCGAGAAGCTATTTAAGATATTTAAGAGACCAAGGAAAAATTTGGAGCCTTGGATTTGAATTTTTTGTGCAGGGCCAAATATGCATAGAAACATAATCAAATTACATTTGTTTTGATTTTTATATTGCTGCAATTTAATTTGCCCTAGCCATTTCAATCAATTAAATTCCCAACCTTGCAGAAAGGTTTAATTAAAATGTTCTAGGATTAGGGTGAAGTCCAGTCCTCATGTAATAAGACTAATCATGAGTAGAAAGAAAACTTTTTAGTGAGATCAAGTTCATGTGCACAACTATATTGACCTCCGTTATGTTTGATAAACAACTTGTAGCTGAACTTCACATGAAAGGAAAAAAGTGAGATTTTACAGTTCTGCTCATGTTTCTTCAGCTGCCTGGATGCATAAGCTACAATTCGGCCTTCTTGCATTAATACACATCTAAGTCCTTGCCTTGAAGCATCACAATAGATGTCGAAGCTCTTGCTCGCATCTAGCAATGCCAACACAGGTGATGTGGTTAACCTCTACTTTAGCTCCTCAAAACTGTCTTGACAAGCTTGAGTCCACTTGAAAGGCTTCTCCTTCATTAGCAGTTAAGCCAAGGGCTTTTCTATCTTGGAAATGTCCTTGATGAACCGACGGTAATATCCAGCCATTCCATGAAAACTCCTTATCTCCTTCAGAATCTGTGGTGGTTCCCACTTTAGCACGTCTCTAACTTTCCCGGGTTGACTGACACTCCTCCTCCAGATATGATATGGCCTAGGAATAATATCTCTCTTAACCAAAATTGGCACTTGTTAAACCTGGCATACAACTAATGCTCTCTCAGTTTTTGCAATGTCAGCCTTAAATGCTCTTCATGCTCCTCTTCACCTTTCGAGTAGATCATGATGTCATCGATGAACACTACCACAAACTTATCCAAGTACTCCATGAAAACCTTGTTCATAAGATACATGAAGTATGCAGGTGCATTAGTCAATCCAAATGACATGATCGTGTACTCATAAGATCCATATCGTGTCCTGAAAGTTGTTTTAGGTATGTCTAATGGTCTAATCTTCATTTGGAAATATCCCGGTCGAAGATCAATTTTAGAGATGATTATGGATCCCTTCACATGGTCGAACAAATCTTCAATACGGGGCAGTGTGCACTTATTATTGATTATCACCTCGTCGAGAGACCAGTAATCCAGACACATTCTCTAGGATCCATCCTTCTTATATATGAAAAGCATTAGGGCTCCCCATGGCGACGATCTTGGGCGTATAAAACCCTTCTCTAACTGCTTTTGTATTTGCTTCTTGAGCTCTGCTAATTCATTAGGAGGCATCCTATATGGCCTCTTTGCTATAGGTGTAGTTTTAGGTATTAGATCAATGACAAACTCAATGTCACGATTAGGCAGCATACCTAGCAATTCCTACAGAAATACATCTGGATACTCTCAAATAGTCGGAATTTCCTCCAACGTTACTCCTTCTACATGATTCACCATTGCTTTCTCGGTTGTCGGCTGAACTGCCTTGAACTCTATACAGACTCCTTCTTCATTTGTCAATTGCACTGTACGAGCAGCACACTAAATCACTTCATTGTGCTTCCTTAGCCAATCCATTCAAATAATGATGTCCAAACCATGTGAATTTAGGACTATGAGGTTGGCAATGAATTCTACCCCCTTATGGAAATACATACTTTTGGACACACTATATTTATCCTCATCTCTCTTCCAGGAGATTTAACCAATAAAGTAAACTTTAGGTATGATATGGGCATGCTATGCTTTGCAACATGATTTGATGAGATGAATGAATGGGATGCTCCAAAATAAAATAATATAGTCGCGGGGTTGGAGTTTGCGAGAAACATATAAATCACAACATCCTCAACTTGCTGTTCACCTTGCCACGAGCGAAATTCTGCGGTTCACGGTTGCCTTGAGTTGCTCCTCCATTGGGCCTCGGATTTTGCCTTAGAACATTGTTCATCTGACCCTAACCTGACCTTGGGCATTGATTAGCAAAATGTCATGTTTGACCACAAGCATAGCAAGTCTTTCCACCAGTGGCGCCAGCGAAGTTAGGGCGAGGCTGGTTCTGAGCTTAGGCAGACACATTTGGGCGTGGCGAAGGCTGCATGGGTAAGCGATGCGCTTGCATAGACGGATGTTGCTGCATTGGCTGTTGCAGTCGTGGTGGATAAGTAGGGCGGTATGCAGCAGCAGACGAGTTGTAATAGGGGGCAGCAGGTGGTGCATAGCGAGGACGGAGATTGCTTCCTTGTGGCTTTCCTTGATATGGCATCTTCCTCTTGTGGTCTAGCTCCATCTCCCGAATCTTGTTCTAAAACACAATAGCCTTGTCAACTAGCTTCTAAAAGTTCGCATAGTCAGCATTGAGTAACTGAACTTGAATTTCATTGTTGAGACCCCTCATGAAGAGGTATTGCTTCCGGCTATCAGTGCTGATGCCCTCTGGAGCATATCTTGACAGTTGAGTGAATTTATTGAGGTATTAACTCACACACATCCTTCCATGCCTGAGGTTTTCAAATTCTTGCCTTCTCAGGATCATGACTCTCTCTGGCACATAGTGAGAACGGAACTTCTCCTTGAATTCAGCCCAGATGATTCTCTCTTGATTTTCATGGGCATTGCATAGAGATTCCCACCAGTCTGCAGTAGCTCCCATCAACTGGTGTGAGGCAAAAAGAACCTTCTCTCTATCGCTGCACTAGACAATAGCAAGTTTCTTCTCAACAGACTTCAGCCAATCATCAGCTTCTATTGGATCTATGGCTTGAGCAAAGGTAGGTGGCCTTGTCCTCATAAACTCACCCAACCGGTTGTGATGTGGCGGGGGTGGTGGTGGCGGCGGCATGTGAGGCTGATTATTGTTGCCATCTTGCAGCTATCCCATTGTTTGTATCATGGTCTCCATGAGCTGGTTCCTCATAGCCAATAGCTGCTCAAGGTTGATAGATCACTGGCCAGGTCCCTGGTTGTTCTGAGGTGCTTCTTTGCTCTCCTCCTCACCATTGGCATTCCTAGGGTTATGAGTCCTCAACATCTATTGGTGAAAGAGTAGTAGATACGAAAGAATTCAAATTTTGAAAAGAAACACCCCATCTATATGCATTAAGGTATATGTAGCTAAACAACTTATTTATTAATACTATATCCCTATTAGAGGATGTGTACAAGGATCCCACAACACTCTACTACGTGCGGATGTGGACAAAATGCTAAACGTCCCACAACTCGCACAAAGCACACAAGCACAAGAACACACCAAGAAAATTTAGCACACCACACTAAATATGGATAATATGACCTAAACGCTTTTCTAACTTCTATATGGGAGACCTAGACTTAATTATGTATCCGTGGATGTCCTGGCCGTGAGGCGGCGAAGGCAACGGCTGCGGCGAGGCATACATGGGCGCGCCAGGGTGAGTTGGCCATCCATGTAGGTGCCGGAGAGGTTGCTACACCATTGATCTCTACGGTGGCTCGGACTTCCTCTTACTTCTCCATGCTAAATAGCTTCTTACGGAGGTAACAGATCTCTTCCATAGCATCAGCATAGTGATTCCCCAAATTCATCAATACGTCCTGAGATCTGTCAATGGCACGAGAACTGACTTGAGCTCCATCCTGCGGTCTTAAGATCTCCCCTGTCCCCTTCTTGCGTTGCGCGTGTAGTGCAAAACTAGTATCTCCAATTTGCTCTCGATAGATGTGGAACAATCTAGTATGTGCATCCCAAGCCACATCATCAATAGCTTGCTCCCTGGTCCTTTTCTAGGTGGATGCAAAGTGTCGGGTGACCACCTCATCTCTTGCCAAAACAGTAACTTGAGCTCTCCATTCTTCACGTCCATGGTGAGGAATCCTCTTGACATAGTACTCTGAGTGCATCTTGCATAAATCATGGAACACCGTCAATTGCGTATCTACAAATCCTCCATCAGTGTCATCGAAACAAAATTCTTGACCCTCACGGTAAACTATGCATTTGACCTCCTTTCTGGCTTCACTAGGTTGCGATGCATTCCTTTGGGCTTCTGGTACTTCTTCTTGTGCAGCAGGTTCCTCCTCTTGTGGTTCCTCCTCATCTTGGGCTTCATCTTCACTCTCCTCATGTGTATCATCCGCTTCTTCTTCGCTATCATAGCAGTCCACCATTTCAAGATCTTCCTCTTCCTCATCATCATCATAGGACTCCACCATTTCAGGATCTTCTTCCGTCGTGTTGGAGTGCTCGTGCTCAACTTCCTTTGTGGGAGAATTCACTTCTTCTTCCTCTTGTGCTGGTTCCATCCTTGGCTCCTTGCGAGGCCTAAGCTTGCTTCCAAGTGGTGGCAAACGACCTCTCTTGCGGGCTGTCATTTTGGTGTGAGCCATCTACAAGATAACATGAAAAAAATAGAGGAAAACACAAATATCATTTATGAAATTGCAGCAGCCATAAATTTAGATGAGAGGATGTGCATTTGCTCAAAAAGATGCAAAACAGAAGAAATTTGCAGCAGCAGCAAAAACGCAGTTTTTCCAAACATTATATAGCTTGTGGGAGGCAAAATAGTGCAAAACAGGCTAATTGTGAATAGGAAAGGAGTCCCTAGTGATTTGTGGTGTCCATTCTAACTAGTCATGCGTCCTACGGTAAAACACGACTCTGATACCAAATTTGTGACACCCGGTTCCAAAAATGAACCAAGCGTAATGCATATGTGTGCCCAGGATGTTTAACACACATACACAAGTGATTCACAATTGATAAATAGATTATAACCATGTCTCGAATAATAATACTAATAATAGTACCTTATTACAAACCTAATAGTCTCGATTACAAGCTCTAATAAAACTGCAATGGAAAACTAAACACTAATGACACCAAACTCCACAGGCAGGTTTAACGGTAACACGCGCGCTTAGATCTCCTCAAAAACCTCCTGGTACTCCACCTGGTCGCCTACGTCTGGATTTGATGGGGGAATAGCAAGGGTGAGCACATGTCGTACTCAACAAGTGTGGGAAAGTATGACATGTAGCTTAAACAAAGGACGATGATGAACAATGGCTAATTGCACAAAAGTACATTCAAAACAGTCAAAAAATGCAATTATATCATTATTAAGTGAGGTCCTTCCCAAATAATGAAAATAATAATCAATTTCAACTTAATTAACCAATTTCAGCAATAATAATCCATAATCAACTCATAACTGCTCATTTACGTCATTTTCTTCAATTCCATATACCAAAGCCATTTATTGAACCAACACCGATTCCCAATTTAATTTCAGCCATTAAACCGTATTTAAGTCCATATTCTAATCATGTGAGGGTCCAGGTTGCTCATGACTGGGAGCACGGCCATCATGATAGTTTTAGACACTATGCAGAGGTTGTACTACTTTACCCACAAGTTCTGATTTCATCACCTTTCGATGACTAAGGAATCTCAATTATGTCATCTCACAATTCCTTAGGTGTGTGGCCAATAGATCACAAAATAGCCTTTACAAAGTGATTACTAGCCTATTTAAACCCCACTGAGGTTTCACCGGTGGTGATGTCTCCATCTGAGCACACCAAACCAAGGGCCCCCTCTTGAGCCATTCAGATCCCAGGGTAGTCCCATTATCAACTACAAACCCATACCAATACCCCTTCCCCGAGCATTCTTAATAGTCAAAACAGCACTGACAATTCACTAATTAGTTAGCTAAGCCGCACCCATACTTGGCCTTGTGGTGGCACTATAAATCCTGGATGGTCGCTCCATGAACCAGTCTTTAGATATAAAGCAAGAAAAACCACCAAAACAGTCCAACTCATTCCACATTACCAACTTGCTTAGATCCCTAGGTACCATGTTTCTATAGGGTCATTATTACCAATTCTCATCATTCACATGTTCAATAGTTCACAGTTAAGCCATTTGATTATTTCCCAAATCCAATTTAGCATTGCAAAGCAAAAGGTGCAAAATACCCTTTTGGACTCTCTACATAGTGTTCAACAACAAGGGTGGTCATACAAAACTAGTAAACTCCTACAATTTGGGTTTTCCCATCATATTGACACAAGCATGCAATTTTACAAACAAAACCTTTAAAATAGGATCAATACGGTCAAGGACACTTTCCTTGCTCTTGAGCTTGCTTCGGATTAAAGGCTTCATAATTATGGTTTTGTATGTCCTCGAAAGCACTCTCTATGGCAATACCTTCTATTCCGAGCGACAAACATGCAAAACACACAATTCAATCAATTAATTCTCATATAGTACTCAATATGCCATGATATGCATGATTAATGCAATTGTGAGGTAAAACTTGTTAATGAGTTGCTATTAATGTTTACTAACCAGTTCTTATAGTTTTCAACTAGTTTGAACAAGTTTGGAATTGATTTGAGTTGATTTGGAATTAATTCAGCACAGTTCAGATTCAGAGGCCGAACTAGTCCGTTTTCAGGGCTGGACTAGTCTGCCCTAGACAGAGTTGCATTTTTAGGGTTTCCTTGATCTATGAGAATTGGGGTTGAATTACGTATAAACTTAAATGTAGAGGGTGTACCACGTGTTTAGAGATTCAAAGATCAAAGTTTTGACGTGAGACTTTGGATCTTGGCAATTAGGGCTTGATGGAGAGGAGTTGACGAAGAACTTGACTAGACGTCAATTGTCGAGGAATCGATGAATATTGGTCTCGACTTGTCCTTCTTCATGTTTCTGTCCTCCTCCTTGCCTCTGGACTTGATATTAACGACGGTGCAATGCAAAAGTGGCAACAAGGATTTTCATTTGGGGTGGGGAAGTGTGGGCTATTGGTTTGTTTATATAGAGGTGGAGGATTAGTGTTTTGCGGTGAATTCCAAGTGGAATTCGGTGGGGTGACGTGTAAGGGCTGAGGTGGGGTCCACTTGGTCCCCTCTGAAGTTGGGCACAAAGTTCTTGGGCCCAAATTAGGCAATTACCAAAAACAAATTGTGGAGAAAATAAAACAATCCAAGTTGGTATCCAAAGAACGGACTAGTCGCCAATAGGGACCGAGCAAGTCCATTTGGCAACAGAGAAAAAATAAAACAAGTCCAGTTTATAAAGCTCGACAAGTCCGGGGTTCAAAGAAGAAGGTTTTCTGGACTTATATTCTGGATACAATCGGACTAGTCCACTCGAAATCGGAAAAGTACGAAAAACGTCAGAGCCATCAACGGATTAGTCTGCACCCTGTGGCAGACAAGTTCAAACTCTTAAGAAACTGAATTTTTTGCGTCAGAAAGCCAATACCAGACTAGTCCGGTTTAGGGGCCGGACAAGTCCGTACTCTAACAGACTGAAACTTCCATATTAAGCCTAAAATCATTTTAATCTTGTTCCTTTTTACATGGCTTAACATTAAACATGTTTGAGGATGTATGCAATGCATTATGAATGAAAACGAGGGTGTTACAGCGTAATACCCTACTCCATGCGATGTTAGTGTATTGTTTGAGCTTGTAAGCCTAAGCCTTGAATAGCTTTAGATTAACTGAGTTATACCGTGCAACACAGCCCTTTTATTTGCAAAGTACTGGTTGTTACAGTATGCGCCGTGGTCCGACATGTGGCCCTGGCTGTAATAACCGCCCTATACATTATCTACGGGTGTTACGGGGAGTTAACAGTGTGATAACGTGCCTTAACAGCAGCGCTACTGGTCTTGATAGTCCTCTGATCGTGTGTCATTAATATGGCATTAATAACGCGTCAACTAGGTCTTGTAACAATCGATTGTTAGCCCATGAAAGTCTGCGATGTTGGAGATACATGGTAGCTCTCAAGCTTCCCTCTGGGGGAGGCAGGCCCGGAGCTACTAGACACGTGACAGCACCGGAGCTTCCCCTGTTGGGGAGGCAGGTCTGGCACCCCAGGACATGTGGTAGGGCCGGAGCCACCCTAAGGAGGGGGGAAAATCCACACTGTGGGACACGTGGTAGCACCGGAGCCACCCTAAGGAGGGAGGCAGGTCTGGCATTGTAGGACACGTGTCAGCACAAGAGCCACCCTAGGGAGGGAGGCAGGTCCCGCACTGCGGGACACGTGTTGCCTCTTGAAGTCCACAATACTGGAAGGTGGAACTCGATGCGTCTTCTTTTGGTACACATGGATACCTGGTATGTAGGGTATCAACATTAACCTTACACAATCTATCTCAATCCTTTCTATTCCATCAGTAGCTTCCGCTTGTTTCTGCCAATGCACACAATGAATAAAATTGGAAAAGATCAATTGTGCACTTCGAAAACCTAGTTTTCGTGGCCGCCACCATGAATGCCCGCGGTTCACTGACGAACCCCTATTTTGGATTCATCTCTTCATGATTGAAGTCCACATTTGTGCTCCCCATCGTGTCATTGTACTTTAGGATTAAAACTCGAGACTAGTAGCCTTTTATCTCGCAGGTTCGAGTTCACCGAAATGATAGCCGCCGCCGTCGTCATCGGGGGACTGTTTTCGGTGATCTCTGGCCAGGCGCGACCACTCCATTGTGCTCCCCATCCTTGAAAACCCCCTGGTGGCGAGGGAGAAGCCCCATGGGGCATGGGAACCATCACTGGCGAGAGCACCACCTCTCGCAGGAACCCTAGCCGCCGGCGCTGCCCTGGTCTGGAGGTTGAAGATAACCCCAATCCGGGGCCACTATCAGTGAGAGATTGAAACAACCTTAGGATCCCCAGTGGTCACCCGATCAACTGTGCTGCAGTGGGTTTTTCCTTATGGCCTCCCGTGTGGCCACGCTGAGAATGGCCCATTTAAATCATGTGGGACCCAGCTGCTAGTTTAAACTTCTCCATTATCAAAATAATTACAGATTCGAATCAAATTTAGAAAATTGATATCTCCCATGATCCTTGGCCAAAAGTTCCCAAATAAATTTGGTTAGACTCTTCATGATCTGTACTTTCCATTAGTGCATTTAAATAAGTATGAAAGTCCATAAGGTTTCGTCAATAATTCCATAATGCAAAAAGGCTATTGAATTAATCCATGATGATCCATTCATTAGAAAAATCCCATATTTGGCGAGTTCCTTCCATTTAATTCCTTTGAACTCCTGTAAAATGTTCAGAGCCATTCGAATTGATTTTATATGTAAAATTGAGTTCCAAAGCTGTAGGAACATGAAAAATTGCAAAACATCCAGAAACTTTTTCGAAAATTGTCCCAACTTCAAAATTCCATATCTCCCTGTAAAATGCTTGGAAAATTATGAAACCAATTTTGTTGGAACTCTATCTACCTCCCCTAAATAGACCATTCACTGGTTTCCATGTTAAAGCTGCAGAACAAGCATGAAAATTCTGGGGAGGGTTTACCTTCATAAAATTTTAGGGGGCAGAGACCTCCATGAACATAGCTTTAGTTTGTTCAGAACATCACTCACGTTCCTTACTATCCAGCATACTAGTTTCAGCAGCAGTGGACCATATTTTCTATACTCAACTGTGTTTCATATCCCTATTCCATAACATTGTCAATTCAACTTCATAACCACATTCTTCTATGTTACACTTTGAGTTCCTTCCCTGTTTCTGTACACTAGAGCTGAGATATTCTTGTAGTTCTGGTACAGCAGGTTGCTTCTTTTTGACATTCATATAGTTTGCCTCCTTGCTAAACTATATTCCTTTATATGGAGCATATCTCACTTGATGTCATAATCCATAAGTGTCCAGTTATTTCTCCACTATTTTCCTTGTACAGCAGAGACATGATTTTCATTCTTGTCTATGTGTAATCCTTCTCGAGTATAAAAATCTTCACTAATTACATTACTAGTAATATTCAACTTATATGCATAATCATGTCAATGGGCAATGCGACGAAGGAGCTCGATGAGGAGTTCAACTCGGAGGTGATGATTCCCATCTCGGAGCTGTTGTGGTGGATTCTTCAGAGGAAGATCAAGCCACTGACCTGTGATTTTTACTTAGTTGCAACCTAAGGCAAGCCCCGGTTTGTATATAAGTGCCTTTATAATGTTTTATTTTTTATACACTATACGTATGAGGTATGCATTGTGCATTAGGTCAGCTTTTGTTGAAAATCCATATGCATGACCAAATAATCTTTGGAGTAGCTGAGTAGAACATCACTCAATCGTATTATATTGCTATGCTAATGTTTTAGTGGAATCAGTAGAAGTCGAGTGGTTGGAATCCACTCGCGAGACAAGGAATAGGAATCACATGGATTTAGTTCAAGAATGGTTTATCAATATGAAAATGAGACCTGGTCTTGGGTGCAGAAGTGGAGTAGGAGTAGGATGCAGCAGGATGTGGTCTTGGGTGCCTCCTGCCTATGTTGGTTAATGACCGATCTGTGTGCGGTCCCGCTGGGAAAGTTTGAGTTGTACCAGATGCATACTAGTATATGGGATGTAGGAAACTGATGTAAATCGTAAACCTTGGGGTGGAAACTTCTCCGCTGTCCTTGAATGGAGACGCGAGGGCATAAAGGTGTAAATATTCTAACGGGCAACTTCGACGTGTCCATGTAGGGGACCTTTTGCTCGGGATGGAGAGTTGATTCCATTTCAGGGCCTCTTGTGAAAAGTGGCTGCGTGCGACGTAGAGAGAAGTGCACCGGCATGGCTTCCTTGCGGGCGTACATGTTGAGCATTTCCAGTTGTTATTGATTCGAATCACCGTCACTCGCAGTTATGGACTGAGCATACTTGTTCACTATGTCATGATGTAGTAATAAAGAGTAGTTTGAATATTATGAATATGATTCAATGATTATAATAATTGTATTGCAACTTTTATGGCTTAGCAGTAGCACAATTAAATTTACTATTCCCCAAATATTTAACTTGTGTGCAACTTATGCACCTTCGGGCATGTAACATCGTAGACGAAACATTTCTTGTTTGATTGTAGAATTTATGATGTGCTATGCCCATGGAGTGCACATCTGCTAATGAAATTATGAAAATAAGGATTTACTATTAGGCGAATCCTTTATGCAATTCAGCTTTCCTATGTTTAGAATTCCTGCATGTAGAGTTTCCTGTTTAGGTTAGATGGTTAAGTCTTGTTGAGCCTTCGTGCTCACGGCTGCTATATATGTGGTTTTGCAGGTAATAGTTTACTGCTGCTTTTGTGGTTGCTCGTGGGATGGCGGACTCTCCGAGGTGTATGGCTCACGAGAGACTTTGCCACTGCTTTATGTTCTTCGTGTTGCAAGTGAGAAGCATCCATAGGCATGGACGTCTTCTCTCGTGCTTAAATAGGTTGAGAGTTTGAGTATATTCTTTCTGCTGCTTGTGTACTCCTTATGTACACAATTTTTTACACTTGATTATATTGTAAAATGAAGACTTTGATGCATTTTACTATTCTTTTCTTGTGTGTTGTTGGGTGTTGCATTGCACGGCATCACCCAATGTGATTCCTAGAAGTCAGGTCCCGGTCCTCACAGTCTCGTGAAAGAAAAGTCTTGCTTTGATACCAATTGAATGTGGCCTAGAGGGTGGTGAATAGGCGTTGAAAACTTTTCCTTTAAAACTTTACAGATTTATCAAATACAAGAGGGTCAAACTAGTTCGGTGTAGGTACGGACTAGTTCGGTATGCTAGTTATACTTGCGATGATATAGATTGTTTAATGTATTCTCCTAAAATGTTATAGCAGCAGAATTAAGTAAATTATACTAATGACTTGTGTAAGTTTTAGGATGATTGATTTGAACGAGGAATACAAGATTAATATAAGTTGCATGATTAATCAACTCTAGGCCCTAGATGATGATGATTGCAAAAGTAAATAACAAGAACATGCGAGACAAGGACTTTTACCGAGGTTCGATCTCACCAAAGAGATATATGTCCTCGCTGAGGATCCCACACAGAGGCGGGTCTCAATCAACCCTTTACCTCTTCAAGTCACCACAAAGGCTAACTAGAGTTCCACTATCACGGGGGCAATCACCAAGTCAGTGGGGCAACCTCACACGCTGAGGGCTCCAACAACAATTACAGAGAGAAAACTGATCGAATACACTCAAAGGATTTACAAGAAATGTGAGAGTGTATAAGAGATCAAATCCCAAGAGCTTCGCAATGCATAGAAGATGATCTCCCTTTCGCAGATCTTGATTCCCAAAAGATTTAACTTTTTAGGGCTTTAGATGTGTGGGGAGAGGTGTTTCTGTCCTCTTGGGATGAGTGGCAGTGCTAGGGTTCTTAGTTGTCTGTTGTGGGTTCGTGGATCACCTATTTATAGAGTTTCTAAAAAATTTAACGTTACAGATCCCGACAGCCGGACTAGTCCGCTCAAGGGACCGGACTAGTCCGGTGTGCTGTGAAAAATATGTGTGAACTGTGCAGCACATCTAAAACCCTAATTGTTGTGAGGTGTACCGGACTTGTCCGTATTGAACCAGAAAGTTCAACGAACTAGTCCGGGGTGATTACACAAAATCAATCGGACTAGTCCGCAATAGGACGGACTTGTCCGATGAGGTGAGTTGTGTGTTGTGATGGCAGACTACTCCAAGTTTTGTAACTTGTTCATGTGAAACAACAGAAACTTGAACGGACATGTCCGGTGAATGTCCGGACTTGTCCGAGTGAGGTCAGTGAGATGAAAGGACTAGTCTGGTGTTGTACCGAACTTGTCGTGTGCGGACAGTACATTCACCGGACTAGTCCACTGATGAATGGACTTGTCCGGTGATTTAGTGAATTACTTAATTTATTGATTTTAGCCCTTAACCTCTACGCAAACATATAAGCTCTTGGGATGTGTCTCTCACACACATCCTATACATTGATATCTACCTTGCGCTTCCTTGATCATTTGGGCTTTTCCTTTTCTCACTCCTCATTTTTCACCTTTTTGGGTGCACCATGAGTTCTAGTCGATGTAGACCTGCATTCATCTCAATGAATTCATCAGGATCTCATTTGTTTATCATAAATCATTCAAAAACTACAAGGAAATTCCTAGATGCACTTTCAGATACGACACGACAAAGCGAAGCACCAGGGAAGCCAGCCAGAGGTCGGCTGACCCCCTGGCTCAATTGACCTGTGAGTGGCCCTTCTCGCGTTCATTTCTCTACACAACATCGGTTCGAATCTCTTGTCCCCTGGTCTTGGTGATTCAATGCAATTTGAGTTGAAAATTGTGATGCATTCATGAAAATTCAAATTAAAATAACCTCAATTAGAACAAAACATTCTAGATCTCTTAAATACGATATTAGTATACCATGTATTTTGATTTCACTACCAAGTTTCTGGACCCATAAATAATTAGGACAACATGTAATCTAAAGTTTTGATTGGTGTGATATGGTGAGTAACGTAAACCAATGGACAAACCCTTGCTTGAAATTGATTTTGAATTTTGCACAATTTGTAAGTCTTGAGGTTTGCCTTCCTCTCTCATTGGAAAATAAAAACCCACCAAGACCATATGATATGGATATTGAAAACCACATGCATATGCGACTTTGCATTTTCATTAAACTTTGTCAAACTCTTGACCCTATTGAGTGACTTGCATGAAATATCTTGATTAGGAATTTTTTTGTGCACTCCACCATATTCCATCATTGTCATCCATACACCATCAAAATATACTCCATGAAAATTATTGCATGATCCTCTCTCACTAAAACGATGCATAAAAGGAGTAGAAGGCATGGCTGTAAGAGCTCTAAAAAAAAGAGAAAGGGCCAATAAGTAGCCATGCTTTATCCTTGCACAAATCTTGATCAAAAGTATGATTTTTTTTCTCCTAAGGCTTACTCTTTTGACTAGGCAATATATGTATTGCAAATATGGCTACTCTTGATCCCTACCAAGCTCCACATACAAGCCTTATTTAGATGTAGGACAAGAAAGGAATTACCTTGGTGAGGATACAAATACCACTTCCACATAGGAGTGATTGAGTGCATCATTTGAGGAACTTAAATCCAAACACCATTTAAATTTATTCAACAATTTGAGTGGAACTCATACATTAGGTGATGCATGCTCATTATGTTGATTCTGTCCTTCAACTACCCAAGAAAAGGATGAGGCATAAGTCCTATAAAGATTAAGAAAAAGGCTGAGGTACCATAGCCAATTTATTCAATGCAAGGTAGAATATTTTGTTGTGCACTTGTTACTGTTGCAAAAAAGGGCATTGTAGCAACTCCTAATCAACAACCTATGTCCTTATCTTTGCATTGGGACAAGCAAAGGGTAAGCTTGGGGGAGTTTGTTGAGGGTCGTTATATACCAACTTCAACCGTCAATATGACTTAATAATGTGAAGGAAAGAATATTTCTTACACACATTATAGTTAGAAATGACCTAGTTCCACTTGTACTTGGAGAAATTGGTGCATGCAAGTATTTTATACAGAATTGAAGTGAAACAAGGAGATGGATTTTATAAATTATCATCCCAACAATCAAGCGCCGACATGTGGCACCACATGGATCAAATGGCCCACAAATGGGAGTATTCGAGGGCATCCAATGGTGTATCACCTATATCAGTGAAGGGGACCCACCTATCAGTGACCTAGAAAAAACACAGCCCCAACGGAGCCTTAACCAGGTCGGTCGACCCCCCCTAGTCGACCGATTTGGTCCCGATGCCAAAATCGGTCAATCGACACTTGTTGGCTCCTCCTGAGTTTCTGAAGATGATTATGACTGATTCGCGTGCATTTGGTGGTGGGAAGCGACCCTTCTCCACCTAGAAATAGAACCCCTCACTACAACACACACCACTTGAGCATTCTATTGTATACACCAGTTCTCCTAGTTCCTTAGTGGAGGTTAGGCTGTAGAGAGGAGCCTCTAGTCCCAAATCCAAATTGGGAAAGGTATGGCTCATGTATTTTTTCTAATATTTGTGACTTTATGCTTAATAAATATATTATCTTTAGTCATCTTTTATTCATATAGTTGGATGAAGCGTTTCTTGTTTGATTGTGGATTCCATGTACGTGGTAGGTATAGTCTTTATGATCATGCCTTAATGTCATTATACTATCATCATAAACACTATAAATACCCACTATAGACTAGTTAGCTATGATATTATCATGATAATATGAATGACTTATGCTATGTTTCAACATTGGTTCAACGATGTTTAGGTTGGTCATTGCCTTCGGATGGCTTGTGCTGCAGCTCCTAAGGTATTCACTTAATATGCTAGCATGATGCTAGGATAGTTAAGTAGCGTTGGATGTCTCGTACACCCACGGATTGAAGAGGTAGGTAGTAGGTGGTGACAGTCCTATTTGTCCTTTGTAATCCCCATGTTCGGCTACGCCAATGGCTCTTGACGGGATTCGCCCTAGTATTGCTAGGGGTAAGCCTGTGCCCAATATGTGGAACAACTTAGCATAAGGATTCACCATTGACATGCTCATTATTATCCAAATTAGGCTATGTATATGTATATTAGAAGCATTGTAGGAGCAACTCCCAACTCTTAGTCTAATCTCCATTAGGACTCATTTACCCTTTAGAATAGATTGCTTAGGTGTGTGTCACACTACCCATATTATCAACTTACTCTTATCTTGATAATTGATTAGTATCCCATAGCTTGATCATAAGAGTAGTGTCTACTTTACTCCATTGCCTTCCTTTGGGATGAATACAATACCCTTGGGAATACTCTTGGGTGAAATGCTACACGACAGTTTTGTGCGCTTGCGGATTTTTATCTATAACGTAAGAAACGTCAACAAGTATCATCAACCTTCATCATCCACCATCCACCCACAATATGTGCACAAAAATTTTCTTAGTCATTGATTTTTGTTTCATGGTCTTTTAATATGGATCTCATTTTTGACTTTGTAATATATGAATTATAAGTGTGCTACTATTTATCCTACCAAGCTCCACAAAAAAACATACTTAGTTATAGGGACAAAAGTGCAAAAATTATGCCAAGTTGAGGATTCAAACACGTTATGTGACTTGAGAGAATCCAATTGAGAGAGAAAAAGGCATTATCCTTTTGACATTCAAAATATAGAAATTTTCGAAGTTATATTAGTAGGAGGAAGTCCGGGTGAGATACACTCAACCGTTCCACTCTCAAACGCACAAGATGATGTGGTCGCATCACCACAAAGGGTTCAGAAGCAAAGGTTTGAATTAAAATACTTTGTATATTTCTTTCATATTCATAGCTATATTTATCTTAGCACTTAGTTCTTCATGCCTTCACTCGAAGACTAAGTGTGGCGGAGTTTGTTGGTGGTCCTTAAATACTAAATATGACCATCAATTCACTGTATAAAATTTATAAAATGAAGAACACAAAATAGTGGTAGGAATTAAAACTAACAGATTCCACAAGTGTTAGTGTTTATTTGTATGCAGGTGAATTAGGCCTCAAAATACCCAAGCATGTAGGGAGCAATCCAAAAGGTCGCCATTCAACAAATCAAGTGATGACACGTGGCATCACATGGATCCATGACTCATTCTCAGGCATATCCAAGGAGATCCAATGTTGTTTCACCCGAGAAGGAGGTATGGGCCCACTTGGAAGTCACCCGAGAAAGCACATCCGGGGGGGGGGGGGGGACCAGGTCGGCCAACCCCCCTAGTTGGCCAACTTGCCCTTGGCTCCAAACTCGGTCAACTTCCACGCGTTGCATTCTTGTGGCTCCCTAATGGCGGCAACAACTTATTCACGTGCTAATTGTGGTGCCAAACTGACTAAACTCGTGTATAGATACCCCCCTCTCCCTCACTTCTCCACACACCACAAGTTTGGGAATAGTACTCCACTCATAAGGTTTGGAGCTGCCAAGTGGCTAGCCAAGTAGAAGGAGAGTGAGAAGGAGCTAGGAGGAGGAGTCTTGGGCTTGTCAAGTCCCTCTTCCACACTTGTACCTCTACAGAAGTTCTGTTGGAATCGAGTAAGGAATTTCTGTGAATTCAATACTAGTTTGATTTATATTTCATAGTAGTTTTCTTACGTAACTGCTTGTGGGTTATCTGCTTTAATTCATTAGAGGCTCTAGTCGTAGCTTTGCATTCGGAACGATTAGAGTTGTGAATTAGAACTTAACCGTGGTGCTTAGGTTAGAGTTCATCAGTGGATATCTCGTAGACCCACGTATTGAAGAGGTAGACAGTAGGTGGCGACAGCCTTATCTGTCCTTAGTAATCCTCCATGTTTGGTTATGCAATAGGCTCGTGGCAGGAATCGTCTTGTTATTTTCAAGGGTAAACGCGTGCCCAAAGACAGCAGCTGCCTTAGACTACTGTGGCCTACATCTCAAACCATTGAATTCCTCTCAAATCCTTGCCTCTCGAACAAACTGTGTGTCCTTGAGAGAACAAGCTAGAAGTCTCAGACACGTTCCTCAGATTCGATACCCTAGGGAATACTCTTTAAGGGGAAGTGCTACAACGGTTCTATGCGCTTGCAGATTATTCTATTTTGTAAGAAATATCAACATCGATTACAAACGTAACAGACTCAATCTCCTATATTTTTCCCAAGTCCTAATCGGGGACAACTCCGAACGAATTGGTCGGAGAGGCCCCCTAGGGTGCCCTCTTGCTCCATATAAGAAGAGCTTTGACTCTCGCCTAAGGCACCACTATCTAAGACAACCAAACCACCTAAGCAAAGAGCACCGATCGACTCTGAGAGGGATGCCCAGGGACAGACTCCCCACTCATCGAATTCATCATCGCCGGTGCTACACCTCACCGGTAACCACCTGCTTTACACCACCATCGCCAACATCCTGGTGGAGTTGTCTCGTCTTAGCACTGCATCAACCATCGCCCATCTCCGCTTCACCAAGGCTCGAATCCATGGCTAAAACCAATTCCTCTACGACCGAAGGTACGCTCCAAATCCCTGACCCTAGACTAGCTTTATTGATGCTTTCCTGGAGTTTCCTCTCTCTGTTCATGCCACTAAGCCATGCCCTAACACCAATTAGGCACTTAGCACCAACCTCAATTTATAACAATAGCGTCAGAGCCACCCTAATTGGGATTAGAACATCGACCGACTTTGCATAACCCCGAGTTTGAACGATTGATCACTCAGACTAGAATATACAACAATTAGAAGGAGGTGAATCGAAATTAAGACATAGGGTTTCAGATTCAACATGAACTCAAACGAATTAGGGGATTAGGTTTTGTAATATCAAAATTAGTACCAAATTTGAATTGATTTTCAAATTGGTTTGAAATTAGAAAATAAATTAGAGATCAAAAATCAAATTCACATTTGAATTGATCAAATCAGAAGAGACCGGACAAAATTCAACTCAAATTTGAACTCAGAATAGCAAAGGGGAATTGGATTACCTTAGTTTGGTGTCTTTGGTTCTCTTTGTTGTAGCCCTTGTGCTCGTCAAATAAACCATGGCACCACTGCACTAGAGCCCACCTCAGTGAGGTCTTCGGGAAGGGTGGCTAGGCCACCACCTTAGCTTGTGTGTGGACTCTTCGTCCCGAAGCTTCACGTTCGACAGAATTGCTCCACGCCGTTTGGTTCTTGGAGCACCTCCTCAAAGAAGCGCTAAGACCTGGGCTCACTCAGCTTCTTCTACGCACCACATTGATCCACTCAAAGGTGGCGCGCTCACCCTACGGTGGGCAGACTAATCAGCAAGAGGGACAACTGCGGCACTACCGAGATCTTAGCTTCTCGACGAGACAGGATTGTCGGAACCCTAGGGTTCCGGCCGAAGGGCTCTCCTTGTAGCTCCTGGCCGACAGAACACCTTCAGCATTGAGCTGCCTCATTGCAAGCTCTTCAGCCGTCGTGATGGTCACAGTGAAGCCGACGAGCTCCCCACTGCTGGTGGACACTCAGCGTTGCTTTCTCTCTCTCGAGTTCTATCGCGGAGGCGAGAAGCGGGTCAGGGAAGGCACAAAATGACCTAGGTTTTTCGTCAAAACACCATAAGTATCTTGCTTGAATCCTCCTCAGCCGTTCGTTGATAGATCAACATCTCGGATAATTCAGCCGATGTGTCTCGTTCAATAGGAGTGGTTGATCTCAAAATGAACGGCGCGCTTGCACCGCGGGGCACTCAGCAGATCGCGCAGCCCATGCGGGCACTCAAATGGAACGTTGGGCCGCCCTTTTATTTTAGTGTGGATTTTTCCTAATTACCTAAGCATAACATGGGGCGAATGTGGGAGAACTGTGCCAAACATGCCAGTTTTTTCATTTCTTTTTAGGGGATTTTTGTGAATTTTAGAATGGGTAGCTAGGCCAATTCTTATCGGTGGGCTAGTTTTCCAACTTTTCGAGAACCCAAATTAAATCATTTTTTTAGTATGTTTTTCTTAGTTGGGCTTGGCCACCTTGGGGCTTTTGGGCCAATTAGCAGTGGGTTGTTTTATTTAGTATTTTATGTTTTTCAAGAAATAAAATATGGGCAAATAATTAGTGTGGGATCCACTGATTAAATTAAAATGATTGAGAAAATAATTAGTATTTTGTATGATGTATTGCAATGTAATGATGTGATGTTTAATATAGTTTTATTATTACTATTCCTCACCTTAGACATTCTCTCGGTCCATTTAATTTAATTTTTGCTGTTGAATCATTGAAGATATGATTAAAATGCTCATAATTATGCTCCTGCTATTAAGTTTTAATGATAATTTTGTTAAGTAACCAATGTGAAAAATAAAATTAATGTGTTCTAAGATTGTTAAATTGCATGGTAAACTTTGCTAACTAGCCAACGTGAACATCAAAATATTGCTATGTTGTAAGTTTTAATGGTGAATTATGCTTAAGTAGCAAACGTGAACAACATAATTTGTTATGTACTAAGTCAATTAGTCATGGAATATTGTTGAGTAGACAATGTGAAAAATAAAATATTTCATGTTCTAAGTTATTTTGAATGACATTCTTTGTTGAAGTAGCGAACATGAAAACGCAAAACACAACATTTTTGTTTTCCTTATAATATGTTTTTGCATTAGCTTATGTCTATTGTTCTTTTCATCTATGGAGGTTTCTCAGGCATTAACTTAGCCTCAATCTCATCTCCTTCATTGACCATCTTAATGGCAAGCATTATGGATCATGGAGAGAGACCTTAGAAATTTCTCTGAAAATCATAGACCTAGACTTAGCTTTGATGAGTCCTCGTCCCTCAGGTCCTGAGCCTCCTCTTGTGAGAGGCCATCAGGAAACTCAGGAGGCCTACACTCAGAGGATGGATCCTTATCAGAAGAATCTTGCATCTTTCTACGAGGCTTGCACTACGTGGAATGCATCAAAGAGGAAATGTTTGATTGTCATTAAGTGCACTATCTCAGAAGCAATTAGAGGATCCATTCTTGATTGCGAGACTGCAAGAAAGTTCAGAGTTAGTTTACTGGCTCATCTATAGAAACCGTAAGTACTCTTTTTAAGATGCTCTTCACTGTGAAATACACTGGAGATAATGTGAGAGGTCACATACTTGGAATGACAAGCATGGCCGCTAAGCTTAAAACTATGGACTTAGGGGTGAAGATGAATTCCTCGTGCATCTCATTTTTGACTCACTTCCAAAAGAATTTGAGTCATTTGTCATCAACTACAACTCCATGCCATAACAATGGAACTTAGAAAATTTGATGGCTATGTGTGTCCAAGAATAGGAAATAATTAAGTATGCTAATGGGGTTAACAGAATAATCTACGTGAAAGGAAAAGGCAAGGAGAATAACCATTCTTCAAGACCAAGCAACACTCCTTAGAAGGACAATGGCAAAGCTAATGACTCACAAGATCACTCTAGCAAGATTGAAAAAGTGAACAAAGATGAGTGTTTTCAGAAGGATTGCATTGGCTTTATAAAATGGTGCAATAAGAGAGGTAATGACTTAGTAACTTCAGTTCATGAATCCCTGTACTTAGAATATTCATCATCTACTTGGTGGATTAACTTAGATGCCATCGTGCACGTTACACATTCGTTGCTAGGGTTGAATTTAAGGAGGATCCTAAGAAGAGGAGAAAGGAGCATTAGAGTTGTTCATGGTCACGAACAACAAGCTGAAGTCATAGGAGAACACCCCTTAGTACTTATAGGTGCCTTTGTACTTACGCGTCATGATGTTCTTTATGTACCCTCAGTTAGGAGGAATTTAATTCCAGTTTCATGCTTAGATGATTATGGATTCGTATGCCATTTTGGTAATGGCAAATTGTAAAAGCCCACATTTGGGAAAAAAACATAATGCAAAATGTGGACTTGAAAATTTTTAAACAATGAATTATAAGGTCAAACTCAAAGGTATCAAGCTAACTGATAATTGATTCCCAAAATGTGAACTTTAAAAACATTATAAATAGTTTGATAAAATGATTAGTGTATGAGTGAAAGTAAGTATAAAAATAATCAAGTCTCAAAAAGGTCAATTCAAAACTCAAAATGAAGTTTAAACATGATCCAAAAGCAAAATGCCAAACTAGATAAAATATTAATTTCTAAATACAATATATTCACATGTAAGATTTGAAATTTCCAAAATGTATTGCTAATCAGTTAGTGTGCCAATTTAATTGGCTACGCACTAGAAGCTTTTAGTCGAATAATTCAAATCAATGCTTCAAATTAAAATTTTAATTAAAATTCAAGTTGCAACCTCAACATAGGCAAGATTAAGACTTTATATCACCTTGTCACATTAAAAATTATTCAGTACCATACAAAATTATTATCATTAAAAAATGCAAGCAAAGTAGATTATTTAAATGTGCCATTCAAATTTGTACGTAAATTGTTAAAAAGTAAGTTATTCTAAATCCAAATCGGATTTCACATTTGAACTTCCCATATTTTATTTTGGGACCCTGTAAATTTCTACGAATTTTAACAGTCGTTTGGTATTTCAATTCTTGAGTACAATTTTGTAGGCAGTTTGTTCTTTTGGTCCACATGTCAGGTGGGTCCCACAAGATAGTCAGTGAGTTGTCTCTGTTTCTTTCTTTCTTCTACCGAGTGCCACGACACACATGCAACCGAGCCGCACAGCTGTGTGCTTCACACTAGATTTAACCAGGCGTTACCCATATCATCCTCATTCCAGTCTTCTGAAGAACTTTTCCTTCCTCCTGTGGAAGCCTCTGCACAACCATCACTTGTCCTCTGTGCATGGCCACCGGTGCTGTCCGTGAGTTCCCCGCTCCACCAAGCTGTTGACTACTGCGCGAGGTCCTTCTTCAACGCATGGGCGCATGGAAGCAATGCCACTAAGCGTCGTCCCCTTGCATCGAGCTTTCTCATCCCCTTTGTGCAAAACCCTAGCTCACTGGCGTGCCTCTGTTTTTTCTTTTTCCAAGCGATTCTACCCTGCAAGGTTAGTTTTGCACCTTTTCCTTCGGACTAGAAAATTTGCAAGCCTTGTGCACAGCTCAATAATTCTTTGCTTCCTGGGTTGCATGACCGAGCTGCAAGGAACTGAAGATTTAATCGTTGCAGCTCGGCTCTTAATTGCCATGTTGAGTTCATGTCGCCCGGCACATTCTGGCACTCCCTTCTGCACCTAAGCGCGCCGCAAGCTGCACTGCGTTTTCCTCCTCCACCCCAACTCGACACGGCAACATCTTCTTTCTCCCCGAGCGGAGCTCAGGTAAAAATTCCCCATCAGCTCTGTTTCCACCGCACCTCAACGTTGTGCCGCAACATCGCCCTTGTTTCTGCTCCACCAACCACATACTGAGGTTTTTTATCACCTCCTTTTAGCGTCTACGCACCCAATTGAGCATGCCATTGTCCCTGCACCACAAATTTTGAGTTTTCCCCAATGGCGCAGATTTAATCCATCGCCAAGTTCCACGGCAATTCCCCTTGCCCTCCGGATTACTCTGTAGTACAGTCAAACCATAGAATCTAGATGTTCCTATTAGTGTTTTTGTGATCTCGGTCACGCGGGCAACAACCACGACCGAGTCCGACTCCCTCTAGGCGCCCTGACCAGGGGCGCAACTGACCCTGTTTGGTGAGGCCCCCTCTCGCCGCGCAACATAAATAGAGGAGAGAGGTCGGGGCCTCAGATCACCAGTTGATTGAGTGCCTCAAAGTCTCCCCACAACCCTTATCCTATGTATTAGACCGAGGAGCGAGGGGAAGGCCCGCTTTGCCGCTGTCATCGCCAGCTCTGCACCGAGCCGCCATCGCGTCACGACCTCCCTACACTGCCAGTCATCCCGTGTCAAGCTAACCTCCTACGATCATCCACTTGAGCCCAATGGCATCAAGTGGATCCTCTGATGGTATCTCTCATCTCTCTTCTAATCCCCTAACTCTCTTCATCTCAATGCTATGATCCGTTCGCATGTCTTTGATTGATTAATTAGTCTAAGCAATTCGATCTCTGCTCAATTATGGCTAAGCTTGACTATCTGGTTCAATTATGCCTGAGTATTCCCGATTAAGAGTTCTTAGACTAGATCCTCAGCGTGATAAGTTCTAACAATGGCATCAGAGTCGTGCTAGTGAACCCTAATTTGGTAATTAGATCTAAATCGGAATGATTAAGTTTCTCATCATGTTTTAATTCAGTTTTAGTCTTTGTTAATTATGATCAGTTCCAATTAAGTGGGTTTTTCGCAGCAATTAGAAGGAGGGGAATCTGTTTTACTTTCGGTTTCAACTAAGTTTTATAATTGAGCAACAATAAAACCGAATCGAATTAAGGAAAACTGATATGGGGAATAGAACTTACTCGGTGAGGTGTGTCGACTCCTTGTTCATTGGGACCCACTCGCTGACGTCGAGTGTCGGGCATGGGAGTCGGCATCATCATACTCAGAGGATCTCCTCCGTTGAGGAGATCCGGGTAAGGTAGGCATCGACTGCCATCCACCTTAGAGCGTCGGGTTAGGAAACCCTAAACCTAGACATGCCTCTCCACTGGCTGCACGATCTGCACGGCATGGTGGAGACCTTGGTGGCACTGAAATCCCTGCAAACAAGCGCTCAGAACCCTCAGCTCGCCAGGCTAGGGTCAAGGGTCGAAACCTTAACCCTGGCCATCGGTTTCCTTCGATGGCGACCGACCGATGCCACCTCGACCGACAACGAGCAACCTCTCGGTGTGCTCGCTTGCTGGCTACAAAGGTGCGGCCGTGCTGGAAGTCCCCGCAGCGAACCACCCCACTCAGATCTGGCGTGCATTAGTTTTCCTCGACGGCTGCATTTTGATGTTTTCGACGCCGACGGAGAAGCACCTCGCGGTGCGGTTCCCTCGCCAGAGTCGATGATGCGGTGGCACCAAAGGTCCCGCACCGCTGCCTCGCTCGCTCTCTCGACTTGGCCTCGCTGCTGCTCAAAGTGAAGAGGAGAGAGACAGTGAGAGTGGAAATGACTTAGGGTCTGGCAATTTCCGCGGCTAAGAAGTTTGTATACCTCCGATCTCGCCGCTCGACCAATGATAAAAAATGGGCGGCTCAGATCAACTTAAGTGTTAAGCTCCCAGTGAATGGCAGCCGTTGAATCAGAATCTGACGACCCTCATCACACGACGCACGCCACCTAAGGAAAATGGGCCCCGAGCCCATGCGGGATGGCGTTTTTGGCCTTGGGCCGAAGCGCATCTGGGCCATGTGTTGTAGTTTTCTTCTTTATTTTAGGGATTTTCTTCAATGTGATGGGTCGATTTAAGAGATGGGTTGAATTCAAGTTTTTGGCCATTTAAGCTTTTTTAGAGTATTTATTATTTTCAGAATTATTTTAGAATGGAAAATAATTTCCAGAAAATTAAGAAATGATTAGAAAATTAGTTAAATGACTGAGAAAATTTAAGAAAAATTTTGTGTGTGTTTGTGTAATTTTGATTGCATGTTTTCTGTAATTTTTAATAATTATTGTTTTAAGTGTAATATCTCAGTTATTTAATTCAATTCATTGCTATAAGGAATTTTGCAAATAATTTTAGAAATTTAAGGAATTAAGTGTATTTAGCTTCAGCTGTAATTTAGTAGTAAATTTAAATACGTAACCAACGTGAAAGTTTAAATTTGCTAAAATTTTAAGACTATGTATGTTTTTGCATGGAAATTAAATAAGGAACCAATGTGAAAATTTAAATTTATCATGTTTAAGTCCATTTTCAGTATATTTGTACTATATTGAATATGTCTTCATGAATTTTGAGTATGTTTACATGGAACATAAAGTAACCAACGTGAAATATTTCCATGTTATTTAAGTTGTTAAGTGAAATGGTTTTGTTGAGTAACCAATGTGAACGACAATTTTATACCATTTCTAATTGTCTACGTGCAATTTTTAGTATGTGTTGCATTATATGTTATTTTATTCATTTTCTAACCCCTATGTTTATTTTATTAAGGTGCCTCCAATGTGTTAAGTCTCATTGCCTCCATATAGACTCTCGCGGGTCATAACTATGGGACATGGAATGAGAGGCTACACATGAAGTTAGCCATTGCAAATCTTGACTTTTGCATAAGGAATGATCACCCTGTTTATCCTAAAGTCCCTAATGCTCCACCTGAGGAAACAAATGAGCAATTTGCAATAACAAAAGAGGAGTACATTAAGCTTAAGGAGAAATACACTAAGGACCTTGAGGCTTGGGAGGAATCCAACAGAAAATGCCTCATGGTCATTAAGGCCACCATTTCTAAGTCCATTAGAGGAGCCATACCTGACTGTGAGTTGGCTACAGGGTATCTTGCCAAAGTCAAAAGTCAGTACACGGGCTCTACTAAGACATTAGCAAGCACTCTTCTCAAGAGACTTGTTAATTAGAAATACACTAGTGGGGGTGTGAGAGATCACATCCATAAGATGAGTAACTTGAATGCAAACCTCGAGACTCTGAACTTAGCGGTGCCTGATTAGATACTTGTGCATTTCATCTTCATGTTTTTTCCTAAGGAGTTTGAGGCCTTTGTAATCAATTACAACTCTAAGAATGATAGCTGGACTTTAGAGGTCATGGCTATGTGCGTTCAGGGAAAGGGAAAGACTTACTTTACCTCTCCCAAACCACCATCCTTCAAAGTGCAAGGTTCCTCTTCTAAGGGAAAAGGGACAACTCCTCAGTCTTCTAGTCCAAAGTTAAAGCCAGACCAGTGCAATTTTTGAAAGGAAATGGGACATCGCCAGAATGACTGTTTTGACTTTGACAAGTGGTGTGCTAAGAATGGTAAGGATACTATTACTTTCGTTAATGAGTCCGTGTATTTACCTTATTCGCGATCTACTTGGTGGACTGACTTAGGTGCAACTTTGCACGTTTGTAATTCTATATAGGGATTAAGTATGTTGCGGGCTATAAGAAGGGAGGAAAGGACCATCAAAGTCACTGATGAGCATGAAGCTGAAGTAGAAGCCATTGGAGTTTATCCACTTAGACTTAGTAGTGGTTTTGTATTTAGGCTTCAATTATGGCTAAGCATGATTGTCTAGTTCAATTATGCCTAAGTATTCCCGATTCGGAGTTCCTAGTGTAGATCCTACGTGTCATAGGTTCTAACAGTTCCAAGGATCATTCTAGATCAAACCAAACGAAGAATAGGCAAATAATCACTTGGGAATATTATATCTTGTCCATGCCAGCCGAAATTGCTAGGTCACCAGTGAACACCTATTTGCAAGCGATTTCAATGCAATTCAATTTCATTTTCGGGTTCCCCATAAGAGTTCTGTAGGATCGAATTCCCAACTCGTTTGCCCATTACCGAGCCAAGTCCATCCGTCATCGGAGCCATGGCCGCCGCCGCCGTGGCTGGTAGCATTCCAGTCATCGCAGAGCAACGCCATGTTGCCCGAAGGTTGTTTCCACTTTGTCTCGATGCCTTTCATCAATTGTGCACACGGGAATGCCCACGAGCTTCAACTGACCCGACGTCCCTATGCCCCTGTCCAGAGGTTGAAGAAGAACCTGTCGGGTGAACCCCACTGTCAGCCACATTGTTGATTTTCCAGTAAAATAAAAATCTAGAAAATGTTAACACCATGGGAAAATCATAGTAATTCGTAGACAAATCCTAAAAATGTGAAACAAAATTCTATGGACTACTTGTGACCTCCACTTTTAGTGATCCAGCTTATTTGGCATGATCAGTCCCCTAGATTTTTATAAAAAATTATGTGAAGCCTAATCATTGGAATAATTCGTATGCATAGTCCAGACATGATAAAATTCTTAAAATATTATGATAATCTCTTTATCATCCCTATAAGCCACAATAATAGTTTCATACCGGTTAACCTTAAATAGCTAGAACAATTAAGTATTATGTACCATCTACTAATTAAATTACAGATAATTAACTAGATATCTGTAAATCCTAAAACCTGGCAAAAAGTTCTCTAATCATGGTCTCCGTCTCTAGTAAATTCATCCTGACCATAGTTGAACTAAATCATTGGAAATTCAGTTAATCATGTTACTTAAAGTCTTATAAACAATTTGCTATCTTGATATAGTGACCATAATTCATACTAATTCTCTTTAGCAATATTAGTGTTTCATATCTATAATTTTCAACCCGTAATTGCACAAGTGTTCCTTCATCCTAACCATTTGGCTAATGAAGAATTAGCAATCCAATTTCTCATCCTTATGTGTATTAGAAAACATAGGGATGATTTCCTTCATATCCAAGTGAAGTGAAATGAGTGTTCTTAGTATTCTTGAAAAACTCAGCATGAACCTCTTTTGCATTTCCTCTTTCATTTATGAGCTTCCTTTTATTCCTAAACAACTTTAATCATTAAATAGTTAAGCTAAATTTTGCAATGCATATTCATACCGGTAGGAACGAGGATGAGGATGATCGACAAGGAGCATGACTAGGAGGAGGACTAGCGTGGCTCTGCTGCAAGCAAGATTTGCACAAGCAGAACGCAAGCACAACACTTACCCAAGCAATAGTAAAGACAACGAGAGAAGAAAAACGATGACAAGCTTCAGTCATAAGATCAAGCACTAACTTGTTGACATTTATACTAGTCGCAACATAAGGCAAGCCCCGGTTTGCATTTAAGTTGTTAATATGTTTTACTTCTATAATCTATATGATAGTAATTTTGCATTAAGTCTACGGATGTATGATACTCTACATCCATGACCTCTGAATCCCTGGAGTCTGGTTAAAATAGGATTATACATGATTTTAGTTTTTATATTAAAGTTTAGGAGTATGGAGGAAAGAAAGATGAGGAAAGGAATGAGATGGAATAGTTAATCTGAGACCAAGTAGGAAGGCTAGAATGCTCAAGAATGTGGTTTTGTGGGCATAGTTCCTGCTTGTGTCGATTAAGGATCGTATCGTGTGCGGCCCTGCTAGCCAAGTTTGAATATGTACCAGATGCATAATTGATTTATGGGACCCACAAAACCGATGTAACATGTTAACCTTGGTGTTGAGGCATACCCCAATGTCTTAGAAACCACGCACGTCGATAGGAGGGTAGAAAACACTGCAGCATAAGGTTGTCATATGAGGCTCGCTGTCAGGACAGTGGGACCGGTTCAATGCTTAGGTGTCTTGTGAAAGGTTATTGTGTACAACATTAACGGAAGTTGTGGCACCTCTTCTAGAGGGTGTACATGACGTGCAAGCCAGGTGTATCTTGATTCGAATCACCGTCGCTCGCGGAAGGGAGCATACTTTTTCACTTTGCTGTGACATGGTAACAACTGGAATTAGGTGGAACACGTTGTATGGTTAAGCAACTTGGTTGATGTAATTGATAGAAGAACTAAAGTTATGATTCTAAGCAACTTTGCCAGCTATGATAAAACTGAAGCAAAAATCTACTAATAGTGAACATTTACTTAATGCAGTTTAAATTCAAGTCTTATGTTCCCAGCATGTAGAGTTCCATGTTCTTAGGTGAGATGGTTATGTCTTGCTGAGCCTTGTGCTCAAGGTTGAATTTATACGAGTCTTACAGGTATATAGCTATGAAGGGTTCCTAGGATTTGTCCTCATCAGGGAATATGGCCAATCGAAACCCTAGAAGCCGCTGCTTTCTTTTCTGATGCTAGAGTGGAGTATTCGCGGGTTGGATATGCTTTCTACTGCTGTAGTGTAGGTTCGAGAGAGTAGTATGAAGTCATCCGCCGATATAAACTCTTTTTCATAAAACTCTAAGATTAATGTAAGTTGCTCATTTATGTTATGAGTTCCGTGTTCTTTTTTGTGTTGTGCTATTCGGTGTCGCATCACACGACACCAACCAATATGAATCCTGGTTTGTCTGGACCTTAGGTCCTCACACAAAAGTATCATTAAGTTTAAAAATAAGATTGTGGATCTTGCCATCTGATTAGACCAGATTTATTTGTTATCTACATATGATAATGTTAATGAGATAAGCGATATTCAGAATTCCTCACATAATGATTGAGGCTTTCACATGCCCAAAACACTCGATTCTGAAACAATATCAAAACTATGGCACTGTTACTTAGGCCACATTTCAAGGGGGGGGGGGGGGATTGAACAACTCGTCTCGCAATCGATTCAACCTCGTTTAGGACTTTTCGGATTCAGAAGAATTCATAGATTGCATAAAAATCAAATTCACTAAGACAATTACCGACTCAACCTCGTTTAGGACTTTTTCGAATTCGGAAGAATGCATAGACTGCATAAAAATAAAATTCACGAAGACAATTAAAAAAGGCACCAAACGCAATACAAAATTTTTGCAATTAGTACACACATACATATGTGGCCCTTTTCCCACAATCTCTATTTATTGTTTTGACTCATTCATAACATTCACGGATGACTATACGCGTTATGGTTACATCTATCCAATCAAGGAGTGATCCAAAGCATTGGGTAAATTTAGGATCTTAAAGGATGAAGATGAAAATCAGCACAACACTAAGATTGAGGTTGTAAGGTGCGATCGTGGTGGTGAATAATATGGCCATCACATGTCATGTGGCCAATGTCCAGGACCATTTGCATGGTTTCTACAAGAACATGACATGGTCACCCAATATTCTACATCGGGCGAGCCTCAGCAAAATGGAGTAGCAGAACAATGCAACAGTACGCTAATCGACATGGTTAAATCTATGCTTAGTTACTCAAATTTACATGTTAACTTGTGGATGGATTAAAAATTTCTATTAGTTTGCTTAATCGGGTTCCTTCTAAGTCGGTGTCGAAAACACCATATGAGTTGTGGATAGAACGTAAGCCCTTACTTAGATACTTGCACATCTGGGGTTGTCCTGCTGAGGCTAAGATGTTTAACCCAATGTTATGAAATTTGGATACTAAAACAGTCAGTTGCTATTTTATTGGCTATCCCGATAGGAGTAAGTGCTTTCGTTTCTACTGTCCCAACAAGCACACTAAGTTTGTAAAAACGAGATACGTCATTCTTAGAGGATTTAATGATCAAGGGGGGCATGATGAGATGTGAAATTGATCTTGATGAGAAGCAGGTCTATGTACCCACTCCTATGATTCAAGAATCATTCTTCACTCTACCTGCTATTGACGCACCAAAAGTGTCTGATAATGGCAGTGCGACACTTGTTGTTTGTTCTCCATCAGCAACACAAATTAGTGAGGCTCTTGTAAAGCAGGAGCCAGCTCAGCCTTTTGAGCAACCTGAGTCAGCCGTCACTAATGATGAGGAACAACAACTGCTCCAACATCAAAATGATACGCAACTTAGAAGATCTCAAAGAGTTACGCGATCCACAATACGGATGACGATGAAGTCTATATGGTTAAGAGTTCCAAATAGAGGATGATCCCACCTCTTTTGATCAAGCTATGGGGATTCCTCAATCATTGAGTTGCATAAAGCGATGGAGAATGAAATGAGGTCCATGGATGCAAACAAAGTTTGTAAATTAGTTGACATTCCTAATGGAACCAAAATCGTAGGATATAAATGGGTCTAAAAATCAAACGTGACTCCAAAGGGAACATGGAAAAGTATAAAGCTAGACTTCGTGCAAAAGATTTACTCAAAGAGAAGGCATTGATTACGATGAGATATTCTCACCTGTCTCAACCAAGGATTTGTTCAATATCATCATGGCATTAGTAGCACACTATAACTTAGACTTACATCAGATGGTTATAAATACGGCATTCCTTAATGAAGATCTATAGAGGACGCCTATATGACACAACCGAAAAGTTTCGTCGCTAAGGGTAAGTAGAACATGGGATGTTGACTTACAGAATCCATTTATGGACTTAAACATGCCTCACAACAATGGTATGTCAAGTCTGATGAGAAAAATAGAAAATTTAAATTTAAAGAGAATGAGGAGGACAATTGCATATACGCTAAGTTTAAGAATGAGAAAATCATCTTTCTCGTGCTTTATGTACATGATATACTACTTGCTAGTAGTGACGTCAACCTACTATTAGAGACGAAGAAGTTCTTGTCCTCGCACTTTGATATCAAGGATCTTGGAAAAGTGCTATTTCATGGAAAAGATGCAAACGATCAATCATGGCATCTTCCACAATGTATGCTGAGTTTGTTGCTTGTTATGAGGCTACCGGATAGGTTATGTGGATTAATAATTTGGTACCCGGACTTAGAGTGGTTGACACCATTGAGAAACAACTTAAGCAAGACCACGATAATGAACCTTTAGTATTGTACTATCACAACAATAAGTTGTGTGGTGCTGCAGAACACATCCACATTAAGTACTACATTGTGAAAGAAAGAATCTAGGATCATATCATCAGTGTAGAGCATATTAGTACCGAGTGAATGCTGGCGGATCTGTGAACAAACGACCTTTCACACAACGTGTTCACGAGACACGAAACCAGTGTGGGTTTTAGAGAGAGAAAGTCTATGACACCTGGATACTCAAGGGCCAAACTTAGAATTATGATGAGTTTCTAACTGTGAGATATAATATGGTCGTCGAGTGAAGCAGTACGTAACTGATTGTCTTCGATGTGTCATTCCCTTTATGTCGAGCATGAGGAAATAATATCATAAGTCCATGTGCTAAGCTAAATCAGTTTATGTGACACGTGGTCAAGGTAGAGAATGATAGAAAAAGTGACCAACGGGATTAGGAGTCAGTTACAAACGCGACTGACTCGATCTCCTCTATTTTCTTCAAGACCTAATGCGGAGCAACTCCAACCGAATCCTTCGTAAAGACCCCCTCGTGTTGGCGTTTTTGAAACCGACGAGTAAATTTGTATTGAGTCATGTTCGTCTTTGTATGGCTAGCTGCAAAAGACAAGATATTTATCCTGGTTGGGCAAAAAAGGCCCTACGTCCAGAGGGAGTCTACCGGTGATCTTAGTTTGCTCAAAAGGGAAGAGAACAAATTACAAGCGAGCCTTGCTCGAGTACATGAACTCTAAGAAAGTAAAATGAACTCTTGGAAAGGAATGCATA
Organism: Tuctoria greenei; assembly: GCA_036927565.1. Classification (NCBI taxonomy): domain Eukaryota; kingdom Viridiplantae; phylum Streptophyta; class Magnoliopsida; order Poales; family Poaceae; genus Tuctoria; species Tuctoria greenei. The sequence goes on from JAYESD010000004.1 coordinate 54,879,584, forward strand.
AATGACACACGCACGGGCAAATGAAAGTAAGGCACAAACACAAGTGCATCTTAGGAAAATGCGCAAGGTAAAGTGTGTAACGTAATCCATAGGGAAATGCATAGAGTACAAAGTTAATTTACCCCCTTGCGTACGGCCTTAGGGGTCATTTATAGGGGAGAGAAGTGGTACTATCTAACCGACATTCCTCATAGTGGGGCCAAATTGTACAGTGTTCGTTCTATACGCCCGAGCTGCCCGAGGTGCGAAAGCTTCAGTCTTGACTTCTTCTTCATCTCCAAGGCATCGTCTTGTGTGAGGGATAATCATTCCTCTGCAACAAATGGGATGGATGGCAGACTTATCATGCAATAGATCACATTGTGTGTTATCCCTTATGCCGATGTAACTGTGCCCACCATCCATCATAAATGCCTCGAACTGCCCCCTCTCTCGAGCTCAAGCCCGAGAGGAATCATTCGCCTAACCCATAAGATCAGAACATGGGCGGGCTGGATATCCCAACCTCTGCAGGCTGGGGTGTTGGTCGCGGGCCCCTCTCTGAGATGGAGGGTAGCTACTATTTGTAGCCACTTAGTGGTCGCATACCATCAGGTCTCGTCTATTTTGTACCCTGGATACAGAACTTCGTCAGTAGCCCCCGAGCCTTCGACTAAGTCTTCATGGAGTTGGTCGCAGGTTGAACTTGCGCTCGCTCGTGTCGGGAGCCATTAAAAACATGAGTCCAATAAACGTGTTAGTATTGGTTCAATATACACGCTTGACCACTAGGGGCCCCAACTACTCCCAGCGGCACGCAGGTGCTCAGTCATTGTGAGCCAAAATCGCATGGAGGACCCCACAAGTTTGTTTGCGCCCCACCAATGAGTCATTCGTAACTTGGAAGGGTGAGCAGACTAGAGAGTTCCCAGGGTAAGGCTGAATTCTCGCACTCAGTGAGTTATATAACGGGTAATCCAAGTGAAACTCGGTCGAACTAGATCATTTGAAGTGATCGGAATATGTCCATCGCTGTTCGTTAGTGATGGGAGCACATCAGGGCACGGATCCTCACTTTTCATAAATCCACTCAAGGACATCTACATATTTCGCGGGACAATTGAGGGACCCGAGTGGCTAAGGAGCCAACCCTCTCTAGGGATACTAAGGAGTCGCAGAGATAAGACATGGACACAAATAGTTGGAGACGTCGGGGGAGCCGCAACACCGAGTAAGCCCGACTGCAGGCCATCTAAAGTCATCCATGCCTCACTCTTATTCGTTCGAGGCAACACACTACGACTTGTCAGACAGGTCGGCACCCCGAACTATATGTGGCACCAAAACTGAGCCAAATATTTACCAATCTTACCTGGGCCCGCTGGCCTGTGGGTGTAGTGTGGCGCCTGCGGGAGACGAGGAGGCGCCACACGACTTGGACTCAGCACCGGTACGACTTAGAAGAGGGCGGGCTGCCAAGTCAATTCAATTTGTCGCCTGTTTCTGAAGATATTGAGGGTGACCCTCATGAGATCAATTCAAAATGGCACCGGTTACCAGGGGTCCGAGGCTCGTGGCACGCTCTACGGCGCTCTAGTCGATGGGCCCACAAAGATACAATTGTCAAGGAAACACGCCTTAAAGTCCCACATCTGCCTTCAACCAACGTACGTGCCCCGGATGTAAAAGCCCACCTTTGACAAGAACAAATATGCAAAAATGGGAACTTAAAATTTTTAAGTCCCATTAGAAAATCAAACTCAACTGAGTTATTTTACTTATAGAATGTGAACAGTAGGGAAATGCTAATATTTTAGCCCTAAATTTGGAGAATGTCACTGTAGGTGTGGACTTAAATAAAGAAAAAGATGAATAAGATAGGAACTTTCCAAACTGTCAATTCAAAAATCAACACAAGAATTATAAATTTGAGTTAAAAGCTTCTGTGGAGTTTAGACTTAAAAGTTCACATTCACATGAGTTAATAAAGTACATTAAATATTACTAAGTTGGAACTTCTCTAAAACTCTTAAGTGGGATTTAGTGGTTATGCTTGTGATTAGGAAAATGAATCATAAATAAAAAAATCTACAAACTATTCCAATTTTAGATGGAAGCAAGTATATGATCCTACACAGGGAATTACCAAGACGAAATTAAGGTTCTTAAGATAAGAGGTAATGTTATGAAAAACAATATTATAATGTAAAAAATAAAATTTTAGATTTGGAATTAAGTAAATTGAATCAAATAAAGTACTGATGTTTAAAGTTACAATATTACATTGGTCAAAAATCAAATTGGACCTCACTATTGGACTCCTCATGTTCAAGTTGGCCTGACCACCAATTTGAGGGAGTTTTGGAGTTTGATTTACAATTTCAAATTTCATTTTGAAAGCAGTGGTAAGGTGAGTATATGCCATCTTGGTCCCACCTGTAAGTCAGTAAGGAGTCCACCATATCCTTCTTCTCTGGCCAGGCGCCACGTAGGAGCTTGGCGCTCCACGTCCTGAGCTCACGCTCTCTCTCATCCTCAGCTGAGAACGCTGCTCGCGTCTGCTACATATCACAAGAACCACGCAGCCCACAGCTTGTCGGTCGCCCTCGCGCTCCATCCTCGGAGCCACCCTACTCTCCCACCCCCACCCCCCGCGTGCGCTCGCGCGACCCCGCAAGCGACAGCGACACTCCGGCCGCATCTCCCCGTGCTCATCCCGCCAGCCGTGGGGATGCCCTGCCACCGGTAGTGCGTCGCGCATGTTGCACCCTGCTTCCCCAGCATCGCACCCTGGCTGCGCTGCCGCACGTGGCCGCGCGCTCTCCCCTGCTCATGCGCGCGACAACACTGCCCCTATCTGACGGCTGCACACCACACGCCGACCAGGTGTGCGGGCCTTCTGTCTCAAGCTCGCGTGCGCGCGTGCTTGCCGCAGCCGCGCCTCCGTGCCCTCTACTCCACGGGCGTTATGGTCGCGTCACCACCGCCCCGACCACATGCCCCTCCTCACTACAGGAAACTCGATCATTTGCGATGGCTAAAGTTTTTTTTTGCGATAGTCAGTCGTAGCAAATAACTTAATTTGCGACATCCAGCCCTTGGCCGTCGCAAAATAGGTAGTCGTTGCAAATTGGACTCTATTTGTGACGACCAGAGTTGAAGCCATCACAAAAGGCCTTTATTTGCGAAGGCTTCATCATAAGTTGTCGCAATTTAATTGACCGTTGCAAATAGGACGTAATTTGCGATGGCCATAGAAAAAGTTGTCGCAAGAAAACTAAATTGCGACGACAACTCTAGGGCTGTCGCACTTAACGTAGCCGCCGCAAACAAAAGGGATATACCCCGGCCATACTCACACACTTACACGCCACCGCCACGCTCTCATCGCTCCTGACACCAGCCGCCCACTGTCGAGCGCTCGACGCCGCGGCCGCCTCCCCGATGCCCACCACCACCCCAACGCCGCCTCCCTGATGCCCGTTCGCCTTCCCCACGCCGCCTCCCCGCTGCCTTCTCAGCTGCCTCACCGACGGGAGCACCACCCGCAAGGTCCTCCCCTCCCATGTTCATTTAGCCTTTGTGATTTAGGCTTGTGATTAAGCTTTGTGATTAGCTTGATCTCCTGTGTTAATTTTGGCTTTCTGATTCACATTTTTGATGCACATTTGCTTATATATATATTGCCATGCTTATTGATATGCTTATGTTTAGATGCTATGTATTTTGCCATTCTATGTTTATTGCCATGCTTATTGCTATGCTTATGTTTAGATGCTATGTATATTGACATGTTTGCCATGCTTATGCTTATTGTCATTCTTATCGCCATGCTTATGTTTAGATGCTATGTATATTGCCATGCTAAGTTTATTACCATGCTTATGCTTATTGCCATGTTTATTGCCATGCTTATGCTTATTGCCATGTTTATTTCCATGTTTATTGCCGTGCTATGTAAATGTTTAGGTTCAATTTTTTGTTAATTGAAATTAAGTTTGCATAGCTAGGTTTAGGTTGAAAGGGCTTTGGCTCGGCCCGAGCCGACACGGGCCATTTAGGGCTTAGGGTTTAGGCAAAAAGTGACGGTGATGACGACAAGCTCCCATGTGTGGACAGTGGGCCCTGATGGGTGGTTTCCTCCCATTCAATTCTCCTCTCTCATTCTTTACCCGCTTCCTCTTTCATTCTTGGAAAGTTGACCCCAATGCTTGAATAACTGCACCATTTGGGGGGTTGTAGTGTAAAACAAGCGAGGTTATGCTGTCGAAATTTTGTTCGGAATCAGGTTTTGTGTCTCTTCATAAGCAGGATAAATCCTGCATAAACTAACGATAATTTCTTTGACTTTAAACTGCAGAGTCAAACATGGGTGAAGAAGGTAGTTGGATGTATACTGGATGGAAGAGCAGAACAGGTGGTCACTCGGATGAGTGATACACCAAGCTAGATGAATTTTTGGATTGAGCATTTTCATTTTCAATGGATGATAAGGTGCGGTGCCCATGTACAAAATGCTAGAACACCAAGTTTTTGAGTAGAATGGAACTTTCATTTCACTTATGTCGAAGTGGTTTCATAAAACATTATGAGGTGTGGACCTTCCACAGCGAGAATAAATCTCGAGTCGTAGAAGAAGTAGATGAGGATGTTGATAGAACGAAGGTTGATAGGATGGAGGAGATGCTAGAAGCTATAGAAGTGGAGGATCCTCTTATAGTGGAGGCAGACATGTTCTTCGATGAGCTCAAGAAATTAGAACAGCTATTGCATGAACAAACGAATGTGACCGTCCTTGCTTTCATGACCAGATTTATGGCAATTAAGTCTAAGTACTTTTTTCCATCAACTGCTACAATGATCTCATTAAATTGATTTGCGATATTCTTGCACAACCTCACAAAGCGCCTTAAGATATGTATCAATCGAAGAAATTGATATCTACTGTCGGTATGAACTATGAGAAAATGGATGCGTGCCTAGACAACTGCATGCTATTCTGGAAAGAGCACGCCAACGACAACATGTGCTTGAAAATGTGGTAAACCTAGGTATGTCAAAGTTGTTAATGACGATTGAGATAATGAGATAACAAACGTCACACATAAGCAGCTTTGTTACTTGCCTGTGAGACCTCAGTTGAATCGGTTGTTTCTTTCAAAAAAAAACCGCAAGACACGTGAGATGGCACAAAGAAGGTAAGCATAAGAACAAAGAATTCTTGATGCATCCATCTGACAGTGATGCATGGAAGGCGTTAGACCATCTCAATCTATATTTTTCTCATGATGCGAGAAATGTTTGCATCGACTTAGTGACAGACAGAATATCACTATTCGGTACAAACACCACACCGTACTCCTGTTAGCCTGTCTCTGTCATTTTGTACAACCTGCCGCCAGCTTTTTGTATGAAGTACGAGTTCATGTTCCTCAACCTCATTGTACCTGGACTGGATCATCCTGGGTCACGTCTCAACGTGATGTTAAAACCGCTGATCGAAGAATTGAAACTATTGTGGACAGGAGTCAAAGTGTACGATAGTTACAAGAAGCAGAAATTCAACCTTCGAGATGCTTATTTGTTGTCCGTTCGTGATTTGCCGACATACGGCATGTTTCCTAGATGGAGCAGTCATGATCGTCTGATGTATCCGATATGTGCTTCGGCCAAGAATTGCTTTCAACTAACTCATTGAGGCAAGATATCTTACTTCGATTGTCACAGACGTTGGCTGCCTCTGAATTACATATTTAGGCAACAGAGACATGTCTTTAGAAAGGACACTGTCGTTACTAAAGGACCACCAAAACGTCTTAACGGGTCATAAATTTTTGATATGTTGGACAAACTGATGCCAGATGAAGGTCATCCTGGATATTTCGTAGGTTACACAAAGGAATACATGTGGACTCATATATGTAGACTTTGGGAGCTACTGTATGTGAAGTGATTGATTCTAACGCACAACATTGATGTCATGCATCAGGAGTGTAACCTGGGCAAAAGTATCACAAGCAAACGCATGGATATGACAGGCAATATGAAAGGCAATATAAAAGCTAGACTAGATTTGGCAAACATTTGTAACCGTCCAACTCTTGAAATTTCAGAAAGTGGTGGTAAGCCACGTGCTTCTTTTTGTCTTCGACCTAAAGAAAGGAAAGAAGTCATGCAATGGTTGTAAACTTTGAAATTACAAGATGGTTATGTAGCTAGCCTGAAATGAGGCGTGAATGTGAATACAGGAAACCTCATTGGGTTGAACCGTCATGATTATCACATTATCATGTAAAGGCTCTTACCTATTATGTTTTGGGTCTATCTAGATGATGCTGTGTCGAAGGTTTTAGCCGAGCTCAGCTATTTCTATAGACAACTTTGTGCTAAAGAATTCAAGATAGGGATGATGGATAAGATAGAGAAGGAGATACCAGTTCTTTTACGTAAGATGGAAAAAAAATTTCGTCGGGTTTCTTCAATCCACTACAACATCTGCTTATCCATCTTCTATTCGAAGCTAAAGTTGGCAGTCATGTGCAATACAGGTGGATGTATCACAATGAAAGAGCACTATGATATCTGAAACCAATGGTTGGCAACAGGGCAAGGGTGGAAGGATGCTTCGCTGAAGCATATGATCTTAAGGAAGTAGGAAATTTTTCAAGTGTTTACTTTGCAGAAGAACACAATGTCAATACGTTTGCAATGCAGTACAATGTGAACTATGCACCCTCGTGTAGGAACCTCTCCATTTTTGAAACTAGAGACCCTACCATTGGTAGCACGACCTGCGACCTTCCCGAACGTGACAGGACTGTTGCTTTACTCTACATGTACGCAAATATAGATGACATGCAGGAATATTGTTTTTCCTACATTTATGCTAAGCAACATATTTTGCTACACATGTATTCTAAATAGTGTTTTTCACGACCAGCGAGTTCCACAGACAATGTTGGCCACATAGGCATCAACCTATGACCAAACAAGTAGAAGGGATGCGACAAGGACTAAATGGAGGGTCGGGTTTCCTATCCTGGTTTTGAAACTATGTAATACTCTATATTCTATATTATTAGTTACTATTATTGAAGAAGTATTCTTTTAACTTATGATCATTTTTGACAGTGCATGACTCACAACGTCCATAAAGATTTGTGGCAGCTAACTTATGGATTGGTGAAAGTTAGAAGCTATGGTTGATATGACGGAAATGGCTTTCGATTTTGTACAACTCATTCTGAAGCTCTTCGTCCTTTCGCGACAACATCAAATTCCGGTGTTGTGAAACCAATTATTGTGGGATCATTAACAAAATCCTTGAATTTACTTTTACTGGAAATAAGACACTTTGAGTTGTATTCTTTGATTGTGACTGGTTTGATAGCACTCATGGAACTCGAGAAAACCAATTTGGAATGGTGGAAGTCAAACACAAGGACCGACTACGAGGTTATGATACATTTGTTCTTGCACACCAAGTGGAGCAAGTGTATTATCAACTTTATCCATGCACAAAGCTCAGTGCTTGGTGGGTGGTATATAAGGTGAATCCTCGTGAGCGGTTATATACTCCTGGGGATGATCGTTACCATTTTAGTGAAGATGTTGACAAAGTGTACCAAGAAGAAGAGTTGTCAAACACTTTTATCATTGATCCTGGTGCAGGACTCGATCAATTAGTTGGAGATGTTGAAGATGTAGAGACAGATGATATGTGAAAACGGAAATTAGAACAGGTCACGATGGAAGATCGTTGGGCTGGTTTAAGGAGTAGGGCAAATGATAATGATGTTGATGAGTTTTGAAAGTGATTACAAGTAACGTTATCCTAAAGATAGTAACATGAATTTTGTATATCTTATTTGCATATTTACTAATTATATATTAAAACAGGATGGCATCAAAGAAGGGTAAGAAGGTGGTGGCGGTGAGGGCATTCTTCCCCTCTAGTATTGAGGACGCTTTCGCTGGTGCCTCGTCGACCGGGAGCAGACGCCCTTTGCTGCTAGGGCACGTTCTGATCAGCTCTAGGGCTTCGTCACAGCAGCCCACACAGGTAAATTTAACTAGTCTTTGACAAATTCTTCAAATTAAATTTCCAATTAAACTTACTTATGAATCATTTGAATGTTGTAGTCCTCACCGACTGACTCAGAGGCTAGGGCACCAGTTGAGCCTGGCTAACCTTCGGTGAGCTAGCCCTCTGCCAGCCAGCCCTTGGCTGGCGAGCCTTCTGTTCCAGAGCCATTTGGCTCGGCTGGTGACGAGCCTTATGTAAGTGCATCTAGGATATCCCTTGTGGGTTTTGGCTAATTGATGACAAACATATGAGATCCTAATGAAACTACTGAGATGATTGCAGGACAAACAAGTGAAACATCTCGGTGCGCACAAAAAGGTGAAAAATGAAGTGGTGTTCAATGAGAGATACTTTGATGAAGCCTGGAAGACCAAATTAGATTTTGAATGTATAGGGAGTGTATGAAAGACACACTCCAAGAGCTCACAACTTTGCGCGAGGGTAAGGGATTAAAATGAACCTAACTTTCACAAAGCACCGGACTAGTCCGATCATGGACCGGACTAGTCCGTTTATCTTTCTGGAATCTCACTTATTGGGAGATCGGACTAGTCCTTGCGTCCACCGGACTAGTCCGTTGATATTTCTTGAGTCTCTCATATTGAGGGACCAGACTAGTCCGTTGACCTTTCTAGAGTCTCCCATATGTGGAGATCGGACTAGTCCGCGGACTAGTCTGTTGAACTTTCTGGAGTTCACCTTCACACAGCACCGGACTAGTCCGAGCTTGGACCGGACTAGTCCGGCAGACTTTCTGGACTTCAAAATGCACTGAGACCGGACAAGTCCGGACTTGCACCGGACTAGTCTGGTGTTAGAGTTTTTCAACGGCTACCTTTTGGAAACACTATAAATAGAGAGTCCACGGCTTTCCTATTGACACACACGTCGAATACTGATCAAAGAACAAACCCTAGCGCCGCCACTTCATCCCAAGAGCCCAAAACACATCTCCCCACACATCTAAAGTGCAGAAAGAGTGAAATCAATTGAACACTTGGATTCGGGATTGGGAGATCGCCGTTCTTTCATTGCGAGCTCTTGGGGTTTGATCTTTCTACACTCATACTCTGCATTGTAATACTTTCGAGTGTATTTGATCACTTCTTTCGTTGTAATTCTCGTGGGAGCCCTCAACGTGTGAGGTTGCCACACAAACTTGGTGATTACCCGTGATAGTGGAATCAAGTCGGCCTTCGTGGTGACTTGAAGAGTGAAAGGGTTAGAGACCCGGCTCTGTGTGAGCTTCCTCAACGAGGACGTAGATCTCGTGATGAGATCGAACCTCGGGAAAAATTCATGTGTCTTGCGCCTTATTTCCTTTAAATTTTGTTCATTAGATCACTTGAGTGCTAAACATCAACCTAAGGCAATTATAAGTTTTACCTGCATTCTTATATTAATCTCAAATAAAAATATCAGTTGTTCTCGTTTCCGCTGCTAAAGAAATTTAGTTTCCCAAATAACACCTGATCAACACACATATTTTTAGCACACCGGACAAGTCCGCCCACACGACCGGACTAGTCCAGCCAACCAAGTTTTGACGATTCTATTAAGTGTGCAGGAAATTCAAAAGGCCTATTCACCCCCCTCTAGGCCACATTCAATTGGTATCAGAGCAAGGTTCTCCACCAACGAGACTCACATCTCGGAGAGATCAATAGCCTCTGAGAAGAACAACGATATCTAGAAGATGAACATTAATGAGGAGGAACAAGAAACTAAAACTTTTGATGTGCTGAAAGAGAGCCCACACGATGATGAAGAAGTGTGACAATTAAAGGCACTTCTGAGAAATAAATTGCTAGGACAAGAGGGAAAAGAAGAAGAGAAGACGACGGGGAGTGGTCATCACGACTACTCCCGACACCCTTACAACTACAACCGTCTCAATTCAAACAATCACTATCTTTCCATTCCTATGGGAAAACCTCCACAATTTGACGGAAGCGACTATACAATGTGGAAGTACAACATGAAGATGCATCTAATATCCCTAAATCCTAGTATGTGGCACATTGTTTGTACTGGCATAGATATCCCGGACACGGATGAAGAACTCACCCCAGAACAAGAACAAGAGATTCACAGAAATGCACAAGACGTCGCCGTGATCACATCACCACTAAGCAGAGAGGAATTCACCAAGATTGATGGCTTAGAAAGTGCAAAGGAAATCAGGGATACACTCAAGACAGCTCACAAAGGAAATATATCGGTTCAGGAAGCTAAAATCGAAATGCTTGAAGGAGAGTTGGGGATATTTGCTATTGAAGAAGGCGAATCACCTCAAGACATGTACAACTGGATGAAGGCACTCATCAACAAAATACGTGCCTATGGAAGTAAGAAATGGACAAATCACGAGGTAGTCAAGATAATGATTAGAGCCTTCATGCCAAGAAATGTCACACTTTGCTCAATGATTAGAGAAACCCCCGGGTTTCACAAAATGACTCCCGATGAGTTGTTGGGAAAGATCATACATCATGAAATGATGGAGAAAGAGGCACAATACGTCAAAGACTTGGCCGAACTCACTTCCTCCAAAAAGAAAGAGGTTGCTCTCAAAGCAACATGCCGACCCAAACTCAATGAAGCTTGTGAAGATCAAGACGATGGGCATACAAGTGACAAGAGCACCGATCTTGATGATGAAGAAATGGTACTCTTTATCAAGAAGTTCAAGCAAATGATGAAAAGAAGACACGACAACAACTCAAATGAAGGCAAAAGCAAGGATAAAGGAAAATCCAAGGCTCGACGCACTTGCTACAACTGCGGAGAGTATGGTCACTTCATAGTGGACTGCCCTTATGAAGAAAACAAAAAGAAGAAGGAAACAAGACCTCAAGAAAAGAAAAATTTCAGGAAAAGAAGACAAACCCATCAAGCTCACATTGGCAAGGAGTGGGACTCAAACGACGAGTCCTCCTCCGATGAAGAAGAAGAGATGGCCACTATCGCAATCAAGAAACCTACTATGAAGGCCACACTCTTTCCAAACATGGGAGGATGGGACATGAACAACCACACTTGCCTTATGGCTAAGGAAGGCAAGAAAAAGGTACGGCTCACTCCTCCTATGCTAAATTCCTCTATTGATGACTTTGACAGCTCTAGTGATAATGAAGAAATGTTTAGAGGACTATGTAAAATTGCTCTAAAGAAAATGGAAATGTTGTCGAACGAAATTTTTGAAAAGGAGGAACTTCTTGACCGACAAGAAGATATGCTCATCCGTGAAAGGAAGAGATATCAAGAAGTTGAAAAGCTTCTCGAGCTGGAAAGAGAGAAGAACGAGTCGCTTGAAGTTGAGCTAGCCTTGAGTAAGGAAACTTACTCAAAGCTAGAAGACTCGCATATTGCAACCAAGGAAGAACTTGCTAACTTGTCAAAAGCTAACAAGCTCCTTGAGGTGCAAGTTGAGTCGCTCAAGCAAAGTGACTCCTCGTCCTCCAAGAGCTCCTCCTCCAAAGATATAAGTTCGACAACAATCGGAACTTGCACTTGCTCTAGTAAGAAGAATATTATTTTTAACACTTCAACTTCTAATAATATGCATGCGCCTCCAAGTGGCATCTTTGATAAGGAGAAGATCAAATATGAACGCAATGCATATATGGTCACAAGACCTCCTAATGTCAAAGATGGCCTTGGTTTTGATAAGAACAAACACATGTCTGCTTCTAATCATGCTAAGAGTAGAATTGTCTTTGTTAAGGAAAAATCCCATGAATCTGAACCACAAATATTGTTTCGTACATTTGACGCTTCTTATGTTCTTATGGGAGCCAAATATGGAAAAGTCATTGACAAATATACAGGGCCATGCCACAAGAACTTGAAAACTTGTGTGTGGGTGCCCAAGACTCTTGTGACTAACCTGAGAGGACCCAAGCAAGCTTGGGTTCCTAAAACCAAGGAATAATTTTTTTGCAGGCTTACTCCTCCGGTGGAACAAAATGGGTACTTGATAGCGGATGCACGAATCACATGACCGGAGAGAGAGGTATGTTTGTAGAGTACGAGTACAACAAGGATCCAGGTGAAGGCATATACTTCAGAGACAACAGCCAAGGAAAGGTCCTTGGTAGCGGTAACATTGAAATATCCTCTCAACATTCCTTATCAAATGTTTTACATGTAGATTCTCTAGATTATAACCTTTTTTCAATATCCCAACTATGCGACAAAGGTTACAACTATTTATTCACTAATGAGGGTGTGACTGTTTTTAGAAGAAGTGATGGCTAGATTGGATTCAAGGGAATGTTGAAGGGCAAGATTTATCTAGTTGACTTCAACAAAGATAAAGCTGAACTCAACACTTGCTTGGTTGCTAAGACCAACATGGGATGGCTGTGGCATAGACGGCTAGCCCATGTTGGGATGAGAAATCTGCAGAAACTTCTAAAAGGTGGTCACATCCGTGGTCTTAAGGATGTGGTTTTTGAAAAATACAAGCCGTGCAGCGCTTGTCAAGTAGGAAAACAAGTCGGAGCACCACACCCCGCCAAGAATGTGATGACTACCGCAAGACCGCTGGAACGTCTTCACATGGATCTCTTTGGTCCAGTTTCGTACATCAGCATCGGCGGTACCAAATATGGTTTAGTAATTGTTGATGATTTTTCAAGATTTACCTGGGTATTTTTCTTGTATGATAAATCAGAAACTCAGGGGATCCTCAAGAAGTTCTTGAAAAGAGCTCGGAACGAATTCTCATCAACCATAAAGAACATCAGAAGTGACAACGGGACAGAATTCAAGAACCTCCAAGTTGAAGAGTTTCTCGTTGGAGAAGGGATAAAGCATGAATTCTCGACACCCTACTCCCCTCAACAAAATGGAGTGGCCGAAAGGAAGAACATAACATTGATCAAAACGGCGAGAACATGTTGGATGAATACAAGACATCAGATCGATTTTGGGCAGAAGCGGTGAACACCGCTTGCCATGCCACAAATCGACTATATCTCCATCGACTACTGAAGAAAACTCCATATGAGCTCCTTACCGGTAAAAACCCTAATAATTCTTATTTTAAAGTGTTTGGTTGCAAATGTTTTACTCTGAACAAGAAACAAAGGGCCTTGAAGTTCGCTTCGAAGTCCGATGAAGGATTCTTGCTCGGTTATGAATCGAATGCCTACGCCTATCGTGTCTTCAACAAGGTGTCCGGCCTTGTTGAAGTATCACGTGATGTAGTGTTCGATGAATCTAACGGCTCACAAGTGGAGCAAGTTGATAAGTGTGTGCCAGATAAAGAGGAAGCTCCATATGAAGCACTGAAGAAAATGGGACTTGGTGATATCTTACCACAAGAGCAAACATTTGACTCAAGTGCACAAGATGAACCTCAACACGGAGGCAATGATCAAGGGGGAGCTCTTGCACAAGATCAAGAGGAGGAAGATCAAGAAGATCAGGACAATCATGGAAACAATGATCTAGGGGGAGACAATGCACATGAAGATAATGAAGAACAAGCAACTACACAAGCTCCACACCCAAGAGTACACCAGAGCGTGCAAAGAGACCACCCTGTCGACAATATCATTGGAGATATTGCTAAGGGAGTAACTACTAGATCTCGAGTTGCAAATTTCTGTGAATCCTATTCTTTTGTGTCTTTTCTGGAACCATATAGGGTAGAAGAAGCCTTAAGGGATACAGACTGGGTGATTGCGATGCAAGAAGAGCTAAACAACTTCAAGAGAAATGAAGTATGGGAGCTGGTGGAGAGACCAAAGGCAAACATAGTTGGAACCAAATGGGTCTTTCGGAACAAGCAAGATGAACATGGAGTAGTAACAAGAAATAAGGCAAGATTGATGGCCAAAGGTTATTCTCAGGTCGAAGGTTTGGACTTCAATGAAACTTTCGCTCCTGTAGCTAGACTTGAGTCGATTCATATTTTATTGGCATATGCTACTCACCATAATTTTAAGCTGTATCAAATAGACGTCAAAAGCGCTTTCTTAAATGGCCCAATCAAGGAGGAAGTTTATGTGGAGCAGCCACCAGGATTCGAAGACCAGAAGTATCCCAACCATGTCTACAAACTGCGTAAGGCTCTCTGTGGCCTCAAACAAGCTCCTCAAGCTTGGTATGAGTGTCTTAGAGATTTTCTAATTCAGAATGGATTTAAAATTGGTAAAGCTGACTATACACTTTTCACTAAACATTGTGATGATCATTTATTTGTATGTCAAATTTACGTTGATGACATTATCTTTGGATCCACTAACAAATCCTTCTGTGAAGAATTTAGCAAAATTATGACAGATAGGTTTGATATGTCAATGATGGGCGAATTGATATTCTTATTGGGATTCCAAGTGAAGCAACTAAGATAAGGTACATTTATAAGTCAAACCAAATATACACAAGACATTCTCAAGAAATTCAATATGGACAAAGCCAAGCCCATCAAGATACCCATGGCCACTAATGGACACCTCGACCTCAATGAAGATGGTCCAAATGTGGACCAAAAGGTATATCGATCCATGATTGGCTCCTTACTTTATTTATGTGCATCTAGGCCAGATATTATGCTTAGTGTTTGCTTGTGTGCAAGGTTTCAAGCCGCACCTAAAGAGTGTCACTTAGTTCCGGTAAAAAGAATCCTAAGGTACCTTGTGCACACACCCAACTTGGGCCTTTGGTATGACAAAGGATCCAAATTTAACTTGATAGGGTATTCCGATGCCGACTATGCAGGACGCAAAGTCGATAGAAAGTGCACGTCAGGGACTTGTCAGTTTCTTGGTAGGTCCCTGGTCTCTTGGTCATCTAAAAAGCAAAACTCCATTGCTCTTTCCACAGCAGAAGCAGAATATGTTGCAGTCGGTAGCTGTTGCGCACAACTACTTTGGATGCGACAAACCCTTAGGGACTACGGCTATAATCTTAACCATATCCCGCTTCTATGTGACAATGAAAGTGCTATAAAAATTGCACACAGCCTGGTAGAGCACTCAAGAACTAAGCACATAGACATCCGTCATCATTTTCTTAGAGATCATTCATTAATAGGTGACATTGCTATTTCACATGTTAGAACTGAAAAACAACTTGCAGATATTTTTACCAAACCATTGGATGAGAAAAGGTTTTGTGAACTTAGGAATGAACTTAATATTCTTGACTCTTGAAATGTGGCTTGAAATGTTGCACACCTGGTTGAAACTTCAAATGTTACATTTTATTGCTAAAACTGCCCCTCACCTCTTTTTCTCCTAAGAAAACTAATTTTAATGAAGAAATCTTGGAATTTATGACCATTTTTTATTGTTGATTACTTTCTATTCATAATTACCAAGATTATTTGCAAAACTTGTCCTTGGATCACTATTAGTTATCTCTAAATACTCAGTTTTTCCAGGGACACTGGACTAATCAGGATTGCCACCGGACTAGTCCGAACAGTCTCTCTTTTCTAGGTTTTCCAGGGGCACCGGACTAGTCTGTCCTCTGACTGGACTAGTCCGGTCGGCCGCGTATATAAGCAGCTGGCCGGCCCAAAACCGTTTCAAACCACCCTTCACTTTGAGTTCAACCCTCACCTCTCAAACCGAAGCCCCCAAAAGTGATTTTCGAGTTGAGACCTCAAAATTCAAGTTTTCTCCATGGGAAATCCTCCCCTCGACAAGTTGATACTCCACTCCAAACTCATCCGGACAGATTTGTGCTCCTTCATCACGAATCTTCAAATCTCGGCACGATGTCTTCAAGCTCAGATGACAGCTCCTTCCATGTTGATGAAGAAGTTGAACGTGAAAAAGTGAAGAGAGCCAAGGAGAGGTAAATGAAGAAAAGACATGATGTAAATGTGCACTCTCCACCCTCCGACGACAACTTGCCCAAGAAAAGGAGGGTGGTTGTCAAGAAGGCCCAAGGAAAAGCTGGCGAGAGCTCCTCAGGGCCAAAGAGGACTCTCAACAAAGGAAAGGGGCTTGCTAGTGGTCCCATTGGACCCCTGAAGATGAAGAACCCAAGTCACTGCAACAGGCAGCGCTCGAGTAAAGATTTCACCGGAAAAGGGGGTGAGCTTGCTGATAGCTTCAGGCAGGTTAATGTGTATGATCAACCTCGGCAATGCTCAGACCCAAGATTTTGGAGCAACTTCCATGCTGACTACTACGAGCATGTGTATATGAAGATGAAGAATCCCGTTGTAGAGAGTCAATGGGTGAATGTTGGATACATACAATCGAAGAGATATCCTGCCTTTCGTGAGGTGGTTGAGGCCCTGGAGAGGCACAGCTTGAAGGATATGTTTGCCTTTGAGTGTAACTGGAACAATGAGGTCATCACCCAATTTTACTCTACCCTCTACATTGCTCGTGGTGATGGAGACAGTCTGACTTGGATGACTCATGGTTCCAAGTACAGTGTCACCTATGATGAATTTGCAAGAATCCTCCACCTCGAACACACTTTGGATCATGATCTTGTTATCCACAATCTGCAACCCTTGGAGAAGGATGAGCTCAAGTTTCTCTATGACACAAGGATGCCTTATGTCCCTCCCAATATCAAATATTTGAAGCCCTTCTATGTGGTCCTCAACAGAATTTTGAGGAATACAATAGCCCTGAAAGATGGAGATGCGGGAACTATTCAAGGAACTTTGAGGACCCTAATGAAGGTCATTGGTGGGAGGAGACCGTTCAATGTCTTTGAATACATCTACAATGACATTGTGAACATCTCAATCACTCCAAACAGATCTTGCGGGTATGCCCCGTACATCATGTACATGATTGAGAAGGTGACTGGACTTGAGTTCGTCAAGGATGTTCACCATACGGGATTGAAACCGCAAAAGCCCACCGAGTACATTCTACCTTCGGCTCCTGATGCACCTCCCTCCCCTGAAGCTGAGAGGAGGACTAAACAAACTCGGGATGTGAATGCCACAAGATCCTCAGCTGCTCCTCCTAGCTCTGCACCTTCCCATGAACCCTTCGGTGGTGTGCTCAAAATGTTCACCTCTATCTTTGCCTGCTGCCGCAAGATTGAAGTCAGGCAGAAGAAGCATCAACAATATGTCAATGCCAACATCAAAGCCATCTATGACAAGCTGGAGATTGAGCTGGTGGGATCGCCGCCCGCCTTCGAGGACTCCGAGGAAGAGCCTGCTCCAGAGAATGATGATGGTGGTGAAGATGAAGACCGGACCAAGACTGAAGAAGAGAGTGGCGATGAGTGATCCCCCTCAATTTTTCCCTTTTTGGTGCCTTGATGCCAAAGGGGGAGAGATTGAGACTAGTAGGCTAGTAGGCGGTGTCTTTATGTTTTTGTGATCAAGGACGTGTACTTATTTTTAAAACCTTGTAATGCACTATTTCTTCTCTTATGTGTGATGCTTATTGTTGCTTGAATGATTATCTCTATGCTCATTGCTAATTACCTTTACTTCATCACACCTTGTTGATCACACACATGTTAGGCACCCCACCATAAGGTGTGTGCATATGTGAGAAGCTTTTTGTGGACTTATCATTATTCTCATATGTGCACACCTTATGAAAATCAAGATTTTATTCTCAATTGTGATATCTCAAATGGTTGTCATCAATCACCAAAAAGGGGGAGATTGTAAGTGCATCTAGGATATCCCTTGTGGGTTTTGGCTAATTGATGACAAACATATGAGATCCTAATGAAACTACTGAGATGATTGCAGGACAAACAAGTGAAACAGCTTGGTGCGCACAAAAAGGTGAAAAATGAAGTGGCGTTCAAAGAGAGATACTTTGATGAAGCTTGGAAGACCAAATTAGATTTTGAATGTATAGGGAGTGTATGAAAGACAAACTCCAAGAGCTCACAACTTTGCGCGAGGGTAAGGGATTAAAATTAACCTAACCTTCACAAAGCACCGGACTAGTCCGATCATGGACCGGACTAGTCCATTTATCTTTCTGGAATCTCACTTATTGGGAGACCGGACTAGTCCGTGCGTCCACCAGACTAGTCCGTTGATGTTTCTGGAGTCTATCATATTAAAGGACTGGACTAGTCCGTTGACCATCGGACTAGTCCGTTGACCTTTCTGGAGTCTCCCATATGTGGAGATCAGACTAGTCCGCGGACTAGTCCGTTGAACTTTCTGGAGTTCACCTTCACACAACACCAGACTAGTCCGAGCTTGGACCGGACTAGTCTGCCAGACTTTCTGGACTTCAAAATGCACTGAGACCGAACAAGTCCGGACTTGCACCGGACTAGTCTGGTGTTAGGGTTTTTCAACGGCTACCTTTTGGAAACCCTATAAATAGAGAGTCCACGACTTTCATATTGACACACACGTCGAATACTGATCAAAGAACAAACCCTAGCACCGCCACTTCATCCCAGGAGCCCAAAACACATCTCCCCACACATCTAAAGTGCAAAAAGAGTGAAATCAATTGATCACTTGGATTCGGGATTGGGAGATCGTCGTTCTTTCATTACGAGCTCTTGGGGTTTGATCTTTCTACACTCATACTCTGCATTGTAATACTTTTGAGTGTATTTGATCACTTCTTTCATTTTAATTCTCGTAGGAGCCCTCAACGTGTGAGGTTGCCCCACAAACTTGGTGATTACTCGTGATAGTGGAATCAAGTCGGCCTTCGTGGTGACTTGAAGAGAGAAAGGCTTGGAGACCCGGCTTTGTGTGAGCTTCCTCAACGAGGACGTAGATCTTGTGGTGAGATTGAACCTCGGGAAAAATTCGTGTGTCTTGCGCCTTATTTCCATTAAATTTTGTTCATTAGATCACTTGAGTGCTAAACATCAAACTAAGGAGATTATAAGTTTTACCTGCATTCTTATATTAATCTCAAATAAAAATATCAGTTGTTCTCATTTTCGCTGCTAGAGAAATTTAGTTTCCCAAATAACACCTGATCAACACACATATTTTTAGCACACCGGACAAGTCCGCCCACACGACCGGACTAGTCCGGCCAACCAAGTTTTGACGATTCTATTAAGTGTGCAGGAAATTCAAAAGGCTTATTCACCCCCCCCCCTCTAGGCCACATTCACCTTCTGAGTCACCAGATGATATGCCCACGCCGACCACACCATCAAGTATACTGACTACATCAAGCAAGATGGAACAATCATCAAGTCAAGCTGCACCAGGTCATGTTTTCGATGGACCAATTACTCGTAGCCGAGCTAAACAACTACAACAAGAGGTGCACGCGCTACTTTGTGAAATTCCATTTATTAATGAGAACTATATACTTCGTAAATCGTACATGTTTCTATTACTCAGGTTCACCAAGGAGGATGACAAGGACACGCCAAGACTGAACCAGAGAGGAGAACTACGTTGAACCAGTTCGGCCTGGCAAAACTGTCATGAAGAAACAGTCTTATCTCTTGATTCATAGAAGCTATGAAGGTCCATGAGTACTTGTTGGAAAGGTGTAGAAGTCAACTTTCTAATGCCACTAAGTGTCGAGTGCTTTAGAGCTCCCAGCTTGGCAGCCGAGTGCTTTTGGTGCAGACTGTTCAGAAGATCAACAATCAGCCTGATATCCAAGTTTCCTTGAGAAACTGTATCACTCTACAATATTTCGTGAATCATGCTACACATTGTGTGAAAGGTTATCAGATTATCTTTCCAACGCATATGGTCCCATGTCTTTTGTATGTCCCTAGGTGGAGTTATGATTAAAACAATGAAGACCACTCAGAAGGCCAGAAGACATGCGGGAAATTGATGACCACTGCATAAATGATCAAGCCAGTTGGCCTTCCACCTTCCCACGTGCTTTTTCAGTTCACATCTATTTTTAGACTAGTTGTTGGTATAAATATCCCTCTTTTGTAAGCTAAGGGCAACTCTTTGATGAATTAAGATTATTCCAGTGAAATTTGCAGCCGAGCTGCTTGAGTGTCTTACTCAACCCTTGTTCTTCCTTGTTCTTCTTGAACTTGTGGAGAGATCTCTCTGAGATCCACTAATTCTTGCAAAGCGGGTTCCAGTACGGCTGCTCGTCTTGTGTGGATTAGCTCCGGTTGTGGTTCTGCGATCGTTCGGAGATCGAGTTGAAGTCTTCGCGGTTTTGGTGTCTCTCTCCCCGTCGCTTGGTCGCATCCAACCTTGGTCAGGTATAAAACTAGTTATCTGCGCTGTTTCTACAGCAAGTTATCTTGTTCTTGAACCTCCTGTCGTGAAGATCGGGCCACCCTTCGCCAAACCAAATTCGGTGTATATCATATGGTAATCAGAGCTATCGTTGTCACAGTAGGTTCATTTTTTTATCACCCACCCTCCCACCCTTTTTCAATCTGTTACAGTTTTCACCATCCACATATTCATCCCTGTGTTTATCTTTTACATATATTTGTTTGTCCTATAGTCCAAAGCCTAAAAAAATACCTATAGCCCTTTTGACGGTACTGTTATCTTGTTTTTGTGTTCTTCCAGTTGCTCGTCACCACCGTTTACCTATATCTTTTGTAATCAGCACCCCTGTTAGTGTTATAAAAAAAAAGAATACAGTAAAAAAAAGAGAGAACAAGTGAAAAGATTCTGAAGAATTTTGTGTTACGGTTGGGTGTTGAAATTTTCAGTTTTCATATCCAAGTTGGTGGTAATCTTGATAGCAGCAAAAAAAAATTATCTTTTGAGCACATCTTTCTTTCACTTGATTGGCAGTACCGTAGCCCGCCTTGTTCAGCCACCTATAGCTCCACCAAAAACATAAACCTGTACTTTCGATTTGTACTCCTTACGGCCTCTTTACCACCTCTGTTGAAGCTGTCACACCAGCACCATCACAGTTCTTGAGATCAGGCAAGAACTTGGGTAAGTAAGAGGTGAGATCGAGTGTGTCCACATATATATTTTTTTTTCTTGCTGCTCCTAACATGGCAGGCTCAGATTCAAGTGTTCATGGTGGACACCATGGTGATAGGGAACCCCTTGTCTCACGGGATGAGATGCGTTGCATGGCTGATTCACTCATGGAGGCCATGGGCAGGCTCCTCGATGGGCGTCTTCCCGCGGCTAGAGGACGTCGAGCATGTCGTGATCAAGAGAACCGTCATCGAGAGGAGTCCGGCGATGAGAATTCTGGTTTCAGCCATGGATTCAATCGCTTCGGACATGGCCCTGACTTTAATAGGCGCCATGCTGATTTTAATAATTACCATGGTGGGCGTCGTGCACATAGGCGCAATGCCGATGGTCGCCGCGTGCATTTTCAAGACAAAGAGTTTGAAGATCAAGATCATGAAGAAGGATCTCATGATGATGAAAATCCTTTCGGTCAAGGTGGCAGGTTTGTTCGGCGTCATCATCGCCGGCCTGCTGATTTTGAAGAAAGGGAATACCATCGTGGTCGACGTCCTCATGACAACCCAGATAACATCGCTCGTGTCAAATTTAGTATTTCAAAGTTTTCTGGAAAGGAGAATCCTGATGAATTTCTTGAATGGGCTGAGCAGTGTGATCAAATATTCCGAGTACATAATCTTTCGG
Organism: Tuctoria greenei; assembly: GCA_036927565.1. Lineage (NCBI taxonomy): Eukaryota > Viridiplantae > Streptophyta > Magnoliopsida > Poales > Poaceae > Tuctoria > Tuctoria greenei. The sequence continues at coordinate 54,901,156 of JAYESD010000004.1, forward strand.
CTCAGCGCCGTGTGAATCTTGCTTCGATGGAATTCGCTGGATACGCTCTCACTTGGTGGAACCAAGTGCAGGAGAATCAACGTGATTTGGGACGTGGATATATCAATACATGGGAGGAGATGAAGCAAGTGATGAGAAGGCGATTCGTGCCATCTAGCTATCAGCGTGATCTCAGGAACCGGTTGCAAATGTTAAAGCAAGGGAAGAGATCAGTTGATGAGTATTTCAAGGAGATGGAGCTGCTGTTGGTGCGGGCGGGAATAAGAGAAGATGCAGAGTCAACAATGGCAAGATTTCTAGAAGGTCTTAATGAAGAAATTTCTGGTTTTGTGGAGATGTTTCCATATCGTACATTGCAGGATCTTGTTGATCAAGCTATGCGAACAGAGAAAAAGATTCAGCAAGAGTCACGTGGAAAATCTTATGGAAGTTATTCTATTGCTGCCCCATGGCGCAAACAGCATTCAAGTACTTCCAATGGTGGTGGACGATCTCAAGGGGCTGCAGCCAAGTCTTCTCAATCATTTGTTCCATCGAAGATGGCAGCCTCCGCCACGTCATCACCAACAACTCAGCAGCGACCCACTGCAAGTTCAGCAGCCCACAGCAATGCCTCGGGAGCTATGTCTTCTTCTTGAAGCAGAGGAATTGTATGCCATAAATGCCACGGTCGTGGGCACATTGCTGCCCAATGCCCAAGCAAGAGGACCATGTTGTTGAATGAGAAAGGTGAATGGAAATCCGAGAGTGATTCGGAGGATGCTGGACAGATATGTGATGAAGAAATTGAGGAAGAAGGGAATGAGATCCAGCCTGAAGAAGGAGAACATAATTGCTTTATTTCTCTACGAGTGCTTAGTGTAACAGCAGAAAAGGAAGACAACGGGCAGCGACATAATTTGTTCCATACCCGTGGAATAATCAAAGATAAGGTGTGTCGCATCATCGTTGATAATGGTAGCTGCAACAATATTGCTAGCCAAGAATTGGTGGACAGATTGGGACTGAAACCACGGCGTCATCCTAGTCCATACAAGATGCAGTGCCTTAATGATTGTGGTGCGCTACGTGTCAGTCATATTGTGACTGTACCATTCTCTGTTAGTAAATACAATGATCATGTGGAGTGCAACGTGGGGCCTATGCAAGCCTGCCAGCTTCTGCTCGGTCGACCATGGCTATATGATCGTGATGTCCAGATTTTTGGAAGGACCAACAAGTTGTCTTTTGTGTACAAAGGAGAGCAAATTTCCTTGCTTCCTTTGACACCGGAAGAAATTTTGAAGGATGATATCAGGAAGAAACAGCGCGAGAGCGAGCACCACTTGCAAGTGAGCCACAAAAATAGTAAGGAAGAGTGTCCACAGCCAAATCAAACCCCACAGCTGCAAGGAACCCAGAAACCGGGAAAAGAGGGTTTAGTAATGATGGCTAGGAAGGGGGATATCAAAGCATTGAGTGAACCCAATGCCACGTTCTTTGTACTTATGTACAAGGACACTTTTCTTTCTACTAATGCCTTACCCTCTACCCTGCCAAGTACTCATTTGAATGTCTTGCAGGAATATGAAGATGTATTTCCGGACGAAGTACCACCAGGACTGCCACCTAAGAGAGGGATCGAGCATCAAATTGACTTGGTTCCTGGTGCGTCACTTCCGAACAGGGCTGCATACCGCACCAACCCAGAGGAGACAAAAGAAATTCAGCGACAAGTGGAGGAATTGATGAAAAAAGGGTATGTACAGGAAAGTCTTTCCCCTTGTGCTGTCCCTGTTCTTTTAGTGCCTAAGAAAGATGGGTCTTGGAGACTATGTGTGGATTGCCGTGCAATTAACAACATCACAGTAAGATATAGGCATCCCATTCCTCGCTTAGATGATATGCTTAATGAACTTAGTGGTGCTAATTTTTTCATTAAAATTGATTTAAGAAGTGGCTATCATCAGATTCGTATGAAAGAAGGAGATGAGTGGAAAACTGCCTTTAAAACAAAATTTGGATTGTATGAATGGTTAGTGATGCCCTTCGGTTTAACTAATGCACCTAGTACATTTATGCGATTAATGAATCATGTGCTTAGAATTTTCATTGGTAAATTTGTTGTGGTTTATTTTGATGACATCCTAATCTACAGCAAGACTCTTGAAGAACATGTTGCACATATCCAGAGCGTACTTGTTGTCTTGCGTAAACAAAAATTGTACGCTAACCTTGAGAAGTGCACCTTCTGCACCGACAAGGTAGTTTTCCTTGGTTTTGTTGTTTCAGGACAAGGCGTGGAGGTGGATGTTGAGAAAGTCAAGGCTATACACGAATGGAGGCCCCCACAGAACGTGAGCCAAGTGAGAAGCTTCCTTGGACTTGTTGGTTTCTACCGGTGCTTCGTGAAAGATTTCAGCACGATCGCTGCTCCAATCAATGAGTTGACCAAGAAAGACGTACCTTTCATATGGGGAGAAGCACAACAAAAGGCTTTTGAAGAATTAAAGAGGAAGATCACAACATCCCCAGTCCTTGCACTTCCTGATTTCAACAAGACATTTGAAATTGAATGTGATGCAAGTGGAGTTGGGATTGGAGGCGTGCTGATGCAAGAAAAGAGACCAATTGCATTCTTCAGTGAAAAGCTAAGTGGTCCGACTTTGAATTATTCAGATTATGATAAAGAATTATATGCTCTCGTTCGGAGTTTGGAAACTTGGCAACACTACCTTTATTCTAAAGAATTTATAATACATTCAGACCATGAATCATTGAAACATATTAAGGGACAACTAAAACTGAATAAACGACATGCTAAGTGGAGTGAATTTATTGAGTCCTTTCCTTATATTGTCAAATATAAGAAAGGTCAAGACAATATTGTAGCTGATGCTTTATCTCGATGTCATGCTTTGCGCACACAACTTGATGCTAAAATTCTCGGATTGGAAAGTATAAAGGAATTATATGCCACTGATTCGTACTTTGCTGAACCATATGCCAAGTGCCGTATTGGCAAAGGATGAGAAAAGTATCATGTGCATGATGTATTTTTATTTCGCACTAACAAACTTTGTATTCCAGATTGCTCTGTTCGACTTTTACTCGTGCAGGAAGCTCATGCAGGTGGACTTATGGGCCATTTTGGAGCCAAGAAGACGGAGCAAGTGCTGGCCGACCATTTCTTTTGGCCAAAAATGCGACGAGATGTAGAGAGACATGTTCTTCGCTGCGAAAACTGCCACAAAGCTAAGTCTCGTCTGAACCCTCATGGTTTATATACTCCCCTTCCTATTCCTAATGCACCTTGGGAGGGTATTTCAATGGATTTTGTTCTTGGGTTACCACGAACCAAAGGGGGAAGGGATTCAATTTTTGTCGTGGTTGATCGTTTCAGCAAAATGGCACATTTTATTCCTTGCCACAAGAGCGACGATGCTTCCCGTATTTCTGAATTATTTTTCAGGGAAATCGTGCGACTACATGGAATGCCACGTACCATTGTGTCGGATCGTGACAGCAAGTTCTTGAGCTACTTTTGGAAGACATTGTGGGGCAAACTTGGGACAAAACTGTCGTTCTCCACAACATGTCATCAGCAAACGGACGGCCAAACTGAAGTTGTGAATCGAACACTATCAATGTTGCTCCGAGCTGTTCTTAAGAAGAATCTGAAACTATGGGAAGAAAGCTTGCCACGCGTTGAGTTTGCATACAATAGGGCAGTACACTCAACCACTAGATTTTGTCCATTTGAAATTGTATATGGATTCACACCCACTGCTCCCATAGATCTTTTGTCTCTACCCATGCAGGAACGTGTGAACTTCGATGCAAGCAAGCGAGCTGAATTTTTTAAGAACATTCATGATAGGGCTTGGGCCAATATTGAAAAGATGACCAAGAAGTATGAGAAGCACGCTAACAAGGGACGCAAGAAGGTGTTGTTCGAACCAGGGGACTTGGTTTGGGTGCACCTTCGAAAGGATCATTTTCCAGAGCTGCGCAAGAACAAGTTGCAACCCCGGGCTGACGGACCATTCAAAGTTCTGCGCAAGATCAACGACAACGCTTATGAAATTGATCTGCCAAGTACTTATGGTGTAAGTACCAGTTTCAATGTGTCCGACCTCTCTCCATTCTTTGGATTGGAAGAGTCGAGGACGACTCTTTTTCAAGGGGGGGGGGGATGATATGCCCACGCCGACCACACCATCAAGTATACCGACTACATCAAGCAAGATGGAACAATCATCAAGTTAAGCTGCACCAGCTCATGTTTTCGATGGACCAATTACTCGTAGCCGAGCTAAACAACTACAACAAGAGGTGCACGCGCTACTTTGTGAAATTCCATTTATTAATGAGAATTATATACTTCCTAAATCGTACATGTTTCTATTACTCAGGTTCACCAAGGAGGATGACAAGGACATGCCAAGACTGAACCAGAGAGGAGAACTACGTCGAACCAGTTCGGCCTGGCAGAATTGTCATGAAGAAACAATCTTATCTCTTGATTCATAGAAGCTATGAAGGTCCATGAGTACTTGTTGGAAAGGTGTTGAAGTAAACTTTATAATTCCACTAAGTGCCGAGTGCTTTAGAGCTCCCATCTTGGCAACCGAGTGCTTTTGGTGCAGACTGTTCAGAAGATCAACAGTCAGCCTGATATCCAAGTTTTCATGAGAAACTGTATCACTCTACAATATTTCGTGAAGCATGCTACACATTGTGTGAAAGGTTATCAAATTATCTTTCCAACGCATCTGGTCCCATGTCTTTTGGATGTCCCTAGGTGGAGTTATGATTAAAACAATGAAGACCACTCAGAAGGCCAGAAGACATGCGGGAAATTGATGACCACTACATAAATGATCAAGCCAGTTGGCCTTCCACCTTCCCACGTGGCTTTTTCAGTTCACATCTATTTTTAGACTAGTGGTTGGTATAAATATCCCTCTTTTGTAAGCCAAGGGCAACTCTTTGATGAATTAAGATTATTCCAGTGAAATTTGCAGCTGAGCTGCTTGAGTGTCTTACTCAACCCTTATTCTTCCTTGTTCTTCTTGAACTTGTGGAGAGATCTCTCTGAGATCCACTAATTCGTGCTCTGCGGGTTCCAGTACGGCTTCCCCATCTTGTGTGGATTAGCTCCTGTTGTGGTTCTGCGGTCGTTCGGATATCGAGTCGAAGTCTTTGCGGTTTTGGTGTCTCTCTCCCCGTCGCTTGGTCGCATCCAACATTGGTCAGGTATAAAGCTAGTTATCCGCGCTGTTTCTATTGCAAGTTATCTTGTTCTTGAACCTCCTGTCGTGAAGATCGGGCCACCCTTCGCCGAACCAAATTCGGTGTATATCACCAGACGTGGTGCCCGAGCAGAGGTGGTGGACGAGGAGGACTCACTTTGTCAGTCCTCCTCCAATCCCTTCACAGAGAACTCACTTTGTCAGTCCTCCTCCAATCCCTTAACAGAAGATTGTCATTCGTCGGGTCGAGATAAGTAATAAATCATTGTGTTCAATTCTGTTTTCTTTTGGTTACTTAAGTAATGAATCAATAAATGTCTTGCACCACTTGGTACAACGTGTCTTTCACCGATGACAGACACCACAGACCAGTGAACGGTGTCCTTGTGTCCTTAGTGCATATGCATTATCTCGGGGTCATCAACGGGGTGCCTGCTACTTCGTGGGAGGACTATGCATGTGCCCCTCACAAGGAGGACCACAACGTTCAGGAGGTTGTATGGGCCAATTTTATGGTAAGTACATTAAATAAAGTTTTCTAAGTTTTAACTCTTGAACTCTTTTAATGACCATCTCTTGAATATATTATTTATCACAAGAAAGGTATATTTTAGAGGACCCGGATGACCCCTGCATGTTTGAGCATGCGAGGAAAGTGTCTCACATCAACGCTGTGAAGGCGGTTCGACAAGCCTTGTCGAATGCTCGTATTCAAGTTATCGATGAGCACTTGAAGGCGAACCAGCACAACGTGCGACACTTCAGGCAGGAGAGCGAGAGGCACCTAACGGCGGAGGAGTACGCGTGGGTACGTGTGGTGTAGTAAATATTTTTTTCTGATAATATTCTCAACGGTATTTTTACTGACCTAAAACTATGTGCAGGGCCATATGAGCTGGTTGCAGGGTCGGTCCGATGCATACTGGGCCCTTTGTTGGTACTGGAATAGCAATGAGTTTATGGCTAAATCCCAAAAGGCTCAACAACGGCCAAGATAACCACTTGTGTTAAGCTAAATGCATGGTATGTTCATGTAACTTATGTTTATATATTCATATATTATTGTTTGTACTAACACGTATTGATAGGAGCGCAAGATAGGGGTGCCGCCAACCTCTGTTGAGGTCTGGAAGAGAGGTCACTGGGACCCTTCTCTACCTCAGGGGTGAAGTGAGGCCGTAGTTGAGCGGCTGTTAATTTTAGAAACCATTCATATTAATTATACTATATGGATTGTTGAACTTACACAATTTTCTTGTTTTTCAGGCTAGAACGGGCAAGAGGCTAGGAGGATACACAATGCAGGTTTCGTTTGGGAACATGAACCAATCGATCCTCAAGCCGTGTATGCAAGCAGAGGTGGAAAAGACCACGGAAGGTGAGTTCGTAATTCATTTTATCGTTTTCAATTCAAGATATTTCAGTTCCATATTACCGATTCCTTTTTATAGGCTCTCCATATTCAATATAGTTGTTAACTCGAGGGCGGCGAGACCTGCGAGAGGCAGCTCCACGCAGGCTTCGTCAGCGGGATTAGTCACTGTGTCTCGCAGGTGAAGACTCTTGCCCGTCAGGTAGAGGAGGGCAAGGCAGAGATGGAGGCGGCAAAGGCGGAGATGCAAGCCACCATCTCCTACCAGCAAGCCTGCATGGAGAAGATGTGGGAGGCGATGGAGGTGCAAAGGCAGGCGATAACAGTAAGTTTAATTAATTTAAATTCATCGCATTCTTAATAATATGTAATAAACCTGTAACGTTTTCAATGTCAGAGTTTCTTTCAAGGCCACGGAGTCCATGGGTTGCAGCTCGAGCTACCTCCACTGCCACTACCAATTCCACCGCAGAAGTGCACGTGCCGCTATCGGTGCACACTTCTCCAGTTTTTCAGGTAATCAAAAACGTTCTTACTTAGTCTTAATTCATCAAACATAGGAAAATCTAATTCAACTTAGCTATTGTAGTCTTACTTAGTCTTAAATAATCAAAGATAGCCAAATCTAACTCAAATTATCTAAAGTAAGTTCAATATGATCAATTGTAGCTTGTTTAATCAATTCTAGTCAAAAATAAAATTTCAAACTAATGAATATGTCAAACAACTTCTATGTGTTGCGAGGATCGGCGACGGAGGCTCAAACTCCATCGCCGTCTATACCGACGCCTTGACTGACGTGCAGTGATGACATTGGCGACACGGGAGATAGTAGATGGGCTAGCGGATAGCCTCTCTCTTTGTTTTGTGTTCTTGTGTTTTGATGGAGATGTTATATGTTTTATGTTATTGTGTTGTGATGGAGACGCTATATGTTTTATGTTCTTGTTTTGTGATGGAGACGCTATAGTTATGTGACTATATTGCTATTGTTATATATGTTTTATGTTTGTCGTGTTTCTGGCCATCGAGCCGGGCAGCATTTTCTGTTTTAAAAAAGAATAAAAAACCTTATTTGTGACAGCTTTTATACAGTACCATCACAAATAAGCCTCTACTATTTGCGACGATACTGTATAGAAGTCAACGCAAATAAACCTAAGTTATTTGCGACGGCCACAAGCAGTCATCGCAAATAAGCTAATTTGTGACGACTGTCTTTAGAAGTCGCAAAAGCGGAGCCGTCGCAACTTATCTAATTTGCGACGGTTGAGGGTAGCTGTCGCCAAAAAAAAGGGCCATCACAAAGAAGCTTATTTTCAATGGTGGTCGTTGCAAATAAGCTAAATGTGAAACTCGAGCGACGACCGATAACCATCGCAAATAAAGAAAACCATCGCAAATAGTTTATTTGCGATGGCTTTTTTCTTATTTGATACGGCCTCGACCATCACAAATCCTCGGGATTCCTGTACTGCTTGCACATTGTGCTGGCTGTTAATCGCACCCCCTACTTCCATTGCCCTACTGGCTCAGACCAATGTGCCGTCTGTTGGAGGAAATGCCGCACCAGAACATGCCACCGTCCACGACCGTCATCCTCATCACTGACCCAAGCATCTTCGCTTCCCACTCTGCTTCACCACCTCCACAACGCATACTTCACCACCTCTATGTTACTGGCATGTTCGTGTGCATGCACGTGTTAGTTCGCCAGGGGGCTACCCTGATGCCACCACCATCTTGATGTCATCATGATGTTCTATGTCGTGACCACGTTCCACCTGTGCCGGATGTGATGCACAACATACAGAAACACAAGGACGACACAACGGTCAAGCAAGACTAGACCAAATTTATCTCTGAATTGTGCATAGTTGATCAGGTCATGGTTGCAGCTAGGTTGTTTAATGAAATGCCTACAATGGACTCGACATCATGGTCAGTACTGAATGTAGGTGATTGCAAATGTGGGGTCACTTCAGAGTGCAAGTGAGTTATTGGACAAAGTGCTGACAAGGAATTTCATTGCATGGGCAACAATGATTAATGGTTATGCACAGATTGGACGGCCGAAGGCAGCACTTACACTATTCTGGTCATTGGAGGTTATCGGGATCAAGCCTCATGCAACCACCATGATTGGAGTTAATTCTGCAGATTTGCTCTTGTGACATCCTGGCTCAAGGCTTAATAGAATTAATAGAATAACTCATAGCACCAAGGTATACCTTATTTTTGGGAAGCCCACCTGCATAGAACTCTGAGGTTAAGTGTGCTTGGCCTGAAGCAATTTACGGATGGGTGACCGACCGGGAAGCTTTTTCTCAGGTGCGCATGAGTGAGGACAAAATTCGCAAAAAAATAATAGTGTTGGTTTGTCGGGCTAGTCTGTGATCCTAGAGAGCTGCTAGAAGTAACGATCGCCAGACTCGTAGTGGCTGGGGTGTTACAAATGGTATCAGAACTGACCCTCGTGGTTTCACGGTAGTGTATGGGTCAAGGACGTGGGTACGTGCGCATGACGCATGGGCCCTCTAGAAGGGACACGGTATGGTACTTATGCCAGTACTAAACATATGGACATGGCCAAGAGGGGACGTTCTTGGCTTGGGAGTTGACCGATGAGGATATCGATCTTCTAAGGGGGGTGGATTGTGACATCCTAGCTCATGACTTAATAGGGTTGATAGAATAACTCATACCACCAAGGTATACCTTCTTTTCTGGAGGCTCGCATGCAAAGAACTCCAAGGTTAAGCGTGCTTGGCCTGGAGCAATTTATGAATGGGTGACTGACCAGGAAGTTTTCCCGGGTGTGCATGAGTGAAGACAAAATACGCAGAAAAGAATAGTGTTGGTTTGTGGGGCTATTCTGTGATCCTAGAGAGCTGCCAGAAGTGACTATTACCAAACACGTAGTGGTTGGGGTGTTACAACTTTGAAAGCACCACGTTATGGTTACCACCTCCAGCCCTATGCATTTGACAGGCTCTTGAACACCTTCAATGATCATGGCCAAGCGCGTGTTAAGAAGTCCCTATGGCAGTGCAATAGTTAGGAAGGGATCATTGTACGCTACACATTCCTATTGCTAAGGTTCTGTCGATGTCCTTGCCTTTTTCCTTCCCAAATTTACTTGTGATTGTAGTACATGTCCTAACATCCACAGAAGGAAATTTTGCTCTTAAATAATCATTGAATCATTATAGGAATAATTCCTTCCAATTGAAGTTTAGAACTCAGCATGAACCTCACTTGACTTCCAACATAATACTTGACATTTGGTTTATTAGATCTCCACTAGTTTTCTTATGCTCATATGAAAACTATGAAAGCATTTTTCTTAAACAACTTGGGTATATCATAGAATCCAAGAAACCAGCCAAGACTGCTATTGTATCAAGTAGCACCCAAACAATCTTTAGGTTAAGAACACATCCCTTTATTATGTTTCTACATTGCTTTTTGTGATTTATGCATGTTCATATCGATAGATCGTATGACGCAGATTGTCGAGGAGCGCAACTCAGGAGGAGAACCAGCATGGACCCTACTGCAAGAACAAGAATTGCCCAAGCAACATTAAAGACAACAAAAGAAGAAGGACGGCAAGAAGCTAATTCTAGAAGATCAAGCATTGTATTATTGACATTTATACTAGCCGCAACCTAAGGAAAGCCACGTTTGCATTTAAGTTAACAAGCTTTTCTTTATAATGGTTACTATATGTCTTGTGATATGTGCATTACGTCTTTGTTTTATTGACAATCTACTTACATGGCAAGAAATCCCTGGTGTCTATGATCATTATACTGCTTATATGATGTGTAGTAGTGCTATGCTAATACCACTTCTATGGATTATGTGGTATAACTCGAGTATGGCATTTTCCTGCTCCTGCACTGGTAAAAGTTGAATAAATTGGGATGATGGACATTGATCCAATTAATAGATAATTGAAACCGGGCAGGAAGGTAGGAAGCAGCAGAGTGGAGATCTGTGTGCATAGTCCTGCTTGTGTCGATTAAGGAACGTTTGATATCCGGCCCCACTAGATAAGTTTGAACTTGTACCGGATGCATACTGGCTCTAATGAACCCAACAAACTGATGTAACTTGTTAACTTGGATGTTGAGGCATACCCCACCATTCTAGACACCATGCACGTCATGATGAGAGCGGAGGCCACTATAGCACAGGTCATCATGTGAGTCTTGCTTCTGGGATGGTAGGATTGGCTCAATGTTTGAGTGTCTCGTGAAAGGTTGTCACTTATGGCATTATGGAGGAGGACCGTAAGCCTTCTCTTGATGGGTGTATGTGACATGCAAGTTGGGTCTTTTCAATATTCAAATCACGTCACTCGCAGAAGGGAGCATGCTTGTTCACTGCGCTGTAATGTAGTAACAACTGGATATGGATGGAACTTGCTGGTTTGATAAACAACTTTGGTGAATTAGTTGAGGAGCAAACTAAAGTTATTATTCTATTATTTAACTGGATGCTTAAGAGTGAATGTAAGGATCCACTGCTATATTAGTGCTATGAACATCTTTATTAGTAATAGTAATTCCCAACATGTAGAGATTCATCTTCTTAAGTGAGATGGTTAAGTCTTGCTGAGTCTTGTGCTCACGGTTGCATTTATACGAGTTTTGCAGGTGTATAGCTATGACGAGTTCCTAGGCTTTGCCCTCGTTGGGGTATATAGCCAATGGAAGCCCTGGACGCCGCTGCTTGCTCTTGTGATGCTAGAGTGGGGTATCCACTGGCTGGATACGACTGCTACTGCTATAGTGTAGACTCAAGAGAGTAATATGAAGGCATCTGCTGATGTAAGATATTTTGTATAAAACTCTGAGATTAATATAAGTTGCTCACTTATGTTATGATTTCTTTGTTCTTTTCTGTGTTATGCTATAGGGTGTCGCATTGCACGACACCACCTAGTCTAATCTTTGTTTGTCTAGACCCTGGTCCTCACACCGAGAAACTCTCACCAGTAACCTCTACGTCAGGCTACAAAAGGTCCCGACGTTTCAAACCCTTACCCCCTCCGCGTTTCCTTTTCGTCACCCAATCCCCACACTTTGTAGGTCTTCCTACAAAATCAAAGAGTTAAACTTGTGCCAGTGAACGGCAAAAGAAAAAACTTCCCTTGTCGCTGCTCTTGTTCGTAGTTTTCCTTGCTTAATGGTCGAGTGTATCCTGTCCTCCATTTGCCTAAAAAAGCTTGATGACTTGGTCTTTCATGACCTGATGTAGCTCGACGAGCGCTGCGGTGCATGTTGTTCTGATGGCGAGCGTGTCCTATAATTACGGAGCTACGAAGTGGTGGCCTACCTGCTGTCCACCATCAGGGTCTGGGGCTGCCGACGATGCGGTTCCTCATAGGGCTCCTTAATGAGTACTGACTGGACCTCCGGCACCTGAAGCTGAACTCGGTGCTCCACACTCTCGTTGTTCAGAACCTTATGCGAGGCTTTCCTCGAAATAACTCCCCACTACTTCCTTTGGAGGCAAATCTTCTACTTTCATTCTTCCGAAACTTCGATCCCTTCCTTTGGATCCGTTTGCGCCTAGACCCGGTCGCGGTTATCACGATATTTTCATCTTTCGTTGTTGGATTCACTTGAGGGCTGGCATCAGGAATGGTTCTACATTCGGAACGTGGAGCTCAACCTACCGAATTTCACTGGGAGAGTGCCGGTTCCTTTGGGTTCCTGGGGTTGGGAATGCTCAATAAAGGAGCGGGTCGCCGGGAGCCGATCCTGGCAGAGATGGAGAAGCTGATGACTAAGAGCCTTACTATTGAGATCATCCTCCAAACCCTCATCAAGCGGAGGGTCCTGTCGCTTCCAAGTGGTGTGAGACCAGTGTATGCTGAATACATTGACAACTAGAATAAAAGTGAAGGTTTACATTCAATGTTTTGAGCTTACACCGATACACTACGATACACGCCGATACACACTGTCCGAAATCGTATCAGTGCATTTTTGGAGTAACGTTGTTACTGTCGATATGTCTGGACCGTCCAAACTTTTCAATGTGTTTTTAGGAGTAACATCATCCTTGATGGTTTTGGATTGTCTGAACTTTTTCTTGTGTGGGTTGCACGTGTTTCACGCTTCGGGTTGCCAAACTTTCCCTGACATGAGCTGCACGTGAGTCGATGTGGTGGGAGTGTTTTTGGGAGTAACATTTACTCTTTATTTGGTTAGGGCTGCTCGAACTTTCCAACACGTGATTTGCACATGAGTTTAGGATTGGAATGTCCGATCTTTTGTCTTTACATTGCAGCGCCACTTTTTGTCTATTCGATATTTTATTTGCTAAAATAATTGTGCGGCGGATCTGTTTTCAACTTGCAATGTTTCAAACTTGCTTTTTGGCTTATGGAAAGGTTGCTTAGTATTCACTTATTAAGTTTTTGATGTGTTCTAGTGGTTATCGCTGATATCATTTTGCTATGGTTTACAACATGCTTAGGTGAGGTGCGCATGTAAGGTGTTTTGTTTTTCGGACTAACTTGAGTCAAGTCAAGGACTTGGGATCGCGAAGATTGGTTGTCTATTCATGTGCAGGTGTTGCTTGAGGTCAAGACATGGCTGGTTATGGATACCCTTGAACTGGTCTTAGGGAGAAGATGGGGTTTAACAACAAAGTTTGGGAGGAATTGTGGTTGAGTTGATCGGGAAGGTCACGCAGCATGCTTGGGTCAAGAACAATGCATATGAAGGTATCATGGATATTTTGGAAAGTGTTTGCATGTATGCAAGGGGTGCATGGATGTGTAAACATGGTTCCAAGACATGGTGAAGAGATATGGATGTGAAGATGTGGTCGGAAAGGTCCAACCGGCTGGATTATGCCTCAGGCTGCACCTGAGATGGTAATGGTTCGTTTATGAAAAGTTTAGAGTTTGTTTTGGTTACATTTCATGAGGATCACAAAGTTGAGTTGCTTTAAAAATGTTTAGTACGTTCCTAAGGTGTTTGAAAGTCTTAAGATTGCTTCTATCTGCATATGGAAGAGTCTTGAGCAGATAAGGAAAATTTTGATTGAAAATGAGTAGGATTAGAGTTCTAGTTATGATTGAGTTGGCCTTAGGGCTGGTTATATAAGCAAGAGTGGCCAGACCTCATGGTAAGACGACTTTGGGCTGTTCCGCTTGTATATTGATCAATAAAATTTGTAGTTTAGAGGAGCTTTTGTGCCTTATTCATCTGACTTGTTTTTGTCAAGTCTTTCTCGTCGAGTTTCTGCACTGCCCGTCCTTTCTTTATTGTTTTGACCGTAGCTGGAGTTTTACAGATCCAGTTGATGTGATTCTTTTTGTGTTGTCTGTTGTTGACGGCTGTTATATACCAATTTTACCTGTCAATATAACTCAATTATGTGAACGAAATATCATTTCTTGCACACATCACCTTTCTATTTAACCTATTTCCACTTGTCTTCGGAAAAGTAGTGCATAAAGGCATTCTATGCAGAATTGAAGTGAAACAAAAGGATGGATCCTATAAAATATCATTCCAGCCAATCAAGCGATTACATATGGCACCACATGGATCAAATGGTCCACAAACAGAAGTATTCGAGGCAATCCAATGGTGTAGAACCAATATCGGTCATTGAGACCCACCTGTCAGAGACTTGGAGGAAGCACACCGCAAAGGGAGCCAAGAACAGGACGGACGATCCCCTAGTTAGTCGACTAGGTCCTGGTGCCAAACGCGGTCAAACACCATGTGTTGGCTCCTCCCAGCTTGAAGAGGTCATGGGTGACTGATTCGCGCGCTTTTGGTGGCGGGAACCGGCCCTTCTCCAAGCTAAAAATAGGACCCCTCACCTCTCACCTCAACACACACCACATGAGCATCATTCTATTGTATACACTAGTTCTCTTAGTCCTTAGTGGAGTTAGGCTATAGAGAGGAGAGCCTCTAGTCCCATGTCCAAGTTAGGAAAGGTATGGCTCATGTATCTTTTCTTATATTTGTGACTTTATGCATAATAAAGATATTATCTTTAGTCTTCTTTTATTCATATACTTGGATGAAGCATTTCTTATTTGTTGTGGATTCCATGTATGTGGTAGGAGAAGTCTTTATGATTATGCCATATCACTCTTAATCTATCATCATAAAAACTACCAACCCCCACTATAGTCTAACTAGTTATGATATGATCATGTTAATATCAATAACTTATGCTATGCCTCAACATTTGTTCAATGATGTTTAGGTTAGACATTGCCTTAAGATGTCATGATTCTTAAGGTATTTACTTAATATGCTAGCATGGTGCTAGGATAGTTAAGTAATGTTGGATGTCTCATAGACCCACGGATTCAAGAGGTAGGCAGTAGGTGGTGACAATCCTATCTGTCTTTTGTAATCCTCCACGTTCGGTTATGCCACAGCCTCTTGGTGGGAGTTGTCCTAGTATTTCTAGGGGTAAACCCGTGCCTGATATGTTGAACAACTTAGCATAAGTATTCACCATTGGCATGCTTGTTAGTACCTAACCTAGGCTATGTATATGTATATTAGAAGCATTGTAGGAGTAACTCCTCAACTATTAGTCTGATCTCCATTAGGACCCATTTACCCCTTTTGAATAGATTGCTTAGGTGTGTGTCACACTACCCCTATTATCAACTTACCCCTGTCTTGATAATTGATTAGTATCTCATAGCATGATCATAAGAGTAGTATTTACTTTACTTGATTCCCTTCCTTTGGGATAAACACGATACCCTTGGGAATACTCTTGGGTGAAATGCTACACGATAGTTTCCGTGCGCTTGCAGATCTCATCTCTTTCGAGAGATGATTTGTGATGTAATAAACATCAACATCTGCACAACTCAATACTCTATCATCTTTGAAAATTTGAGGATCATTATATTTGTGGTTTTTGAGTTACACGAGTTTCTTTGCAGCATAGCAAATTTGTTTGGTCTCTAGTAGAACAGATTGACTTTCACTCAGGGTTTTGGTCATAACTTGAGTTTTACTCGATGATTTCTCTTAATTCTTGTTGTGGTGTCTCTGTGACTTTATTATCTACAATCTATACTAGTTTTTTCATGGTTGAACTCATATAAATCAGTCGCACAAATAGTTTCCTTATCAGATTAGTTTTCTGCTGAGGGGTTTTTATAGCATCCGCTCAAAAGTTTTTAATATACCCCCCCCCCCCCCCCCCCCGCTAGTAGCTTTCCATGTGCTCCTCAATCCTACAATTGGTATCAGAGCCACAATACTCTAATTTCATTGATTTGCACATGTTTTTGACTAACCATCATGGAAAAAAACTTCGCAAAACCATGTGTGTTCAATGGCATTGATTTTTAAGTATGGAAGGCTTGCATGGAGGCTTACATACAGGCGGAAGGCTTCGCCATATGGGAAAATGCATTCATGCGCTTTGCCATGCATTCAAACGATGAAGTTATGGCCGCAAACATGACAGCCATTGACAACAACAATAAGGTGCGCAACCTGATCATACAAGGATTGACCCAAAGTGACTTCGATCGTGTTGCACACATCCGATCTGCATACGACATATGGAAAGCAATATGCGACTATCATGAAGACTCCATGACAATCAAAGAGGTACACCAAGATATGTTTAAGAAAAAGTACATGCATTTTGAGATGCAACCCAATCAGTCGATCTATGATCTCTTTGCTCGCTTTAATAAAATTCTCAGCAACTTGCGTAGTGTTAATGTTAATTTTTCATATGCTGAAAATTCTAGGAAATTGTTAAGTGCATTAGATATGTCGATTTGGGAGATGAAAGTTACATCTATACGTGAATCTATTATCATGAGTACACTTACATTAGATGTTCTATATTTTAAGTTAAAAACTCATGAACTAGACATAATATCACGTAAAAACCCCAACAAATCTCTTGCATTTGTTTTCACAACATGACATGCCTAGTTCTAGTCAATCTTCATCATCTGACACACTTGCTTTGTTGTTCTCTCTAACCTTTGAATAGATTGGAGAGTTTCCATCTGAGGAGATGGTACTTTTCTCTACTCGGTCTGCGAAAGCATTACAAAATGTGAGAACTAGAAGGAGAGGAAGTGGTGAACCTCAGAGATGCTTCGAATGCGGTGATTTTGGACATTTTTTGTTCAAATTTCCCTAACCTTTTAGGTTCTAATTCCCGTAATGAGAGCCAAACGAACTTCAAGTCCTCTTCTGCAAAGAACAACAATAAGAAGAAGGGTTTTACAGGTCGCCAATAGGTTAAAAGTTTTGTCTCCGCACTTCAAGAACATAGCTCGTGCAATGTGGACATGACAAGTGATGAAGATGAAGAAAATTTGAAAAATATGTTTTTCATAGTGAGCAACTCAAGATCAAGTATGGAGGAAGCAGAACACAACAACAACGATGAAGGGGTATGTCCCAATTGCGAAGAAATGTGTGATGCTATTTCTCGTGCCATTGTCTTACTTAAGAAAAAGGACAAAAAACTTAGAGACAATGTTGTTAAAAGTGACTCACTAGAATCTGAAATTAATCTTCTAAAATCATTGATTCCTAGTGATGATTCTTGTTCCTCATGTGAATCAATATATTAAAAATTGTCCTCCTTAAGAAGTGTGCACACCTCCGCTCTTGATAAACTTGAGTTTGAAATTGAAAAGAATAGAAAGCTTGCTGCACTTAATGATAAAAACATGAAAGATGCTAGTTGTTCTACAATTGATTTGCATTGTTTCTAGCTGTGATGAGCTTGACACGAAACTATAGGATGCCTTGAATCAAATCTCTATTTTGAACAATGCTTTCTGTTCTCATGAAGTTATGTATTATTCTAATTGCAAATTAAAAAGAAAAACTTCATATGAAAACTGCCTAGACTTGTCTAAGAAACATGATGGCATGCATAGGATACTAGAGCGGTTTTGTAGTGGGAATAAGAATCTAAACTTGCTGTTGAATTCTTCTAAGACTTGCAATGGTGAAACAGGTTTAGGATTTGATTCTCATGCTCATGCTAAGGCACATCCACCTAAGGTTCTTAAGTCATTAGGAAGTGATTTGATTCAAACGGTTACTAAACAAAAAAGAGGTGGTTTTTAAGTCTACAGGAATGTTGTCTAATTCGATTGCTAATAAACATGTTGCTTGCTCATCTAGACATGAACACAGAGTTAAATTTCATTGTACCTACTGTAGTAGAGATGGTCATATCATAAATTTTTATTATAAACTATCTGAACAAGAAAAGAAGCAAAGAATGCTAGCTAGATCACGTGAGAAACAAGCAAAACTTGATGCACATGCTGATCCGATTGTTAGACACTTGAAACCTGTTGTGATGAGTCAAAACCATGCAAAGTTTGCTCCTAAACCTACTGTTTTTCTTGCTACACATGTGACACCTCCTAGGTCAGTAGTGGGGTAGAAAAACCCTCAAACTTTAGCTCATAAACCTTCTATTCTATCTAAGTTTTCGCATGTTATTCCTGTTAGACGTCGTGTGACTCAGTACTGGATTCCTAAATACCTTTTGACTAATTCCGATATTGAGTCATCGACGTATTATGCTTCTTTATAGGTTACACGGTTGAGGAAGGAGAACATTTGGCTCATTGATTCAGGTTGCTCACGCTACACGACCAGTACCAAAGAATAGTTCTCTTGCCTCTCTTTTGTGTCACGTGTAGAGAATGTTACTTGTGCTGATAATTCTTTGCTAAGAGTTCGGTTAGAGCTAATAATCACTTCACTTTGAAAGATGTGGCACTTGTTAAAAATTTGAAATACAACTTGCTTTCTGTTTCACAATTGTTAGTTGAAAACCTTGAAATTATTTTCACTAAAAATTGTTGTTGTAGATTCTAATGGTGAGCTTATGTTTAACATGTCTAGGTTTGGAAGAGTTTTTAAAGATGATTTTGATATGTCATTCTCTAATCATAGGTGTCTAATGGCTAAGTATTCAAAAGATTTATATTTTTGGCATCATAGACTTGGTCACGTGGCTTTGATCATCTCACACGTGTTAGTGCTCTTGATCGCATACATGGGCTGCCTAAGCTTAAGGGGGACAAAGAAATTGTTTGCTCTTCTTGTTGACATGCTAAAATGGTTTTAGGTTCACATGCTCCACTCACAATGACCATGACAACAGCACCAGCACAACTTTTACACCTTGACACCGTAGGTCCATCACGTGTTCAATCTTTTGGATGTAAGTGGTGTGTGCTTGTAATTGTTGATGACTATTCTAGATACTCTCGAGTTTACTTTATGGCATCTAAGAATGAAGCTTTTAGCCACTTTAGAACTTTATTTCTTATATTATCAATTGATCATCTAGGATCTTTAAAAGTAATTAGAAGAAATAACACAACCGAATTTAAATAACAATCTTTTGATCATTTTTGTGCTAAAAGGAATAGATCATCAGTTTTCTTCACCATATGTACCTAAACAAAATGGTGTCATAGAGAGAAACAACAAAGCTTTAATTGAGATGGCTAGGACAATGCTTGATGAATATTACACTCCTAGAAAATTTTGGGCGGATGCAATTGCAACAACTTGTTATGTTTCAAACCGTGTTTTCTTGAGAGATAAACTAGGAAAAACACCTTATGAGCTTCAATTTGGACATAGGACTAGCATCACACATTTTAGGATATTTGGTTGCAAATGATTTGTTAAGAAACATTGTAAATCCTAATAAATTGGAACTAGACATGTTGATGGCATGTTTCTTGGTTATCCTTCTCATACTAGAGGCTACCGTGTGCTTTTACTTGACACTAACAAAATTGTGGAGACTTGTGAAGATTCTTTTGATGAAGCCAGCCCATGTACTAGCTCTACCACTGCAGGTCAAGATGCATATCCACAAGGGGAGAGTATTTTCTTCGAAGAAGACGATGAAGTGGTGCTGCTGCCCAAAAATTCAGAAGCAAATGACGTCAATCACGCTGGTGATTTTGCACCGTAACCAGCACCAACAACTACTGCAGCTAGTACAGATCGTCCACAAGCCACAAGTTCTTCTATTTGTGATGAACATGAAGAAGAAGGAGCTTGTGAAGTTTATACTCTCCTCTGCATCCTTAAAAGTCATCCTCCACAACAAATTATTTCAAACTTGCACGAATGGGTCACACAGTCCAGGTTTTCCGATCCAAACTCTCATTCACATTCTTCTTTTGTTGCTTCTTTTGAACCCAAAGATATATCACATGCACTCACTAATGAATCTTGGATTATTGCCATGCAAGAAGAGTTAGAAAATTTTGAAAGAAATAATGTTTGGAGACTTGTACCTCCATCTCAAGGTCACACTTTTATTGGAACTAAATAGGTGTTTAAAAATAAACAAAGTGAGGATGGGGTTGTGGTTAGGATTAAGGCTAGGATGGTTGCTCAAGGTTTCACTCAAGTTGCAGGTCAAGATTTTGGTGAAACGTTTGGTACTATAGCTAGATTAGAAGCCATTAGAATTTTGTTAGCATTTGCTGCATCTAAAGATTCAAGTTATATCAAGTGGATGTCAAAAGTGCTTTTCTTAATGGCTACATACATCATGAGGTTTATTTCAAGCAACCACCCGGTTTTGAAAATTCATATTTTCCTAATCATGTTTACAAACTGTCCAAAGCCTCGTACGGTCTCAAACAAGCCCCTAGAGCATGGTATGATAGGTTAAAAACATTCTTACTTGATAGGGGTTTACCATGGGAAAGGTTCATAAACCTCTTTTTGTACTTAAGTATGGCAATGACTCATTATTCGTTCAAGTGTATGTGGATGATATTATCTTTGGTTGTGCTTCTCATGATCTTGTGTCCAAGTTTTCAGCTATGAGCTCGAAATTTGAAATGAGTGTGATGGGAGAAATCACGTACTTTTTAGGGCTGCAGATCAAGCAAACTAAGGAGGGAACCTTTGTGCATCAAACGAAGTACACGAAAGATCTCCTTAGGCATTTCAACATGGAAAACAGCAAGCCGCTTCGAACACCAATGGGAACAACAGCGACACTTGAACTTGATGAAGAGGGTGAACTCATTGATTAAAAAGAATATCGAAGCATGATCGGATCACTTTCGTACCTCACAACATCAAGACCGGACATACAACTCAGCATATGTCTTCATACAAGATTTAAAGCTTCCCCACGCATTTCACATCGTCAGGCCATCAATAGGATTCTAAGGTATTTACATGGTACTCAAGAATTTGGCCTTTTTCTTCCATCTTCCACAACCATTATTTTGAAAGCTTTTTTCGATGCTGATTTTGGGGGTTGTCAGATTGATAGGAAAAGTACTTCGGATGCTTGTCATTTTCTTGGTAATTCACTTGTTGCTTCATCCTCTAAAAACAAAGTTTAGTTGCACAATCCACGGCCAAATCTGAATATGTAGATGTTGCTAGCGCTTGCTCACAAATTCTTTGAATTGTTCAAACACTTAAGGACTATGGCGTTGATTTAGATGTGTTCCGCTATTTTGTGATAACACTAGTGCCATTTGCATTGCTAAAAACCCCGTGCAACATTCGAGAACAAAGCACATTGATATTAGGTATCACTTTCTCTGTGATAATGATGAAAAAAGAAACATTATGCTTCACTATGTAGATACCGAACCATAATTGGCTGACATTTTCACAAAACCTTTGAATTTCACTCGTTTTAATGCATTCGTAGTGAAAAGGGGTTATGCATCATCATGGCTTAAATTGAGGGGAAGTTTTGAAACATGGGAGGTTTATGTGTGAATCTGATTTTAAAATAATATGAGCATAGTATTACTTACATATATGACTTTGTGATTCCTTTTACATGCTGAAAGTTCTTACTACATTACTCATGTTATATATATTGTAGTTTTTACGATGACTAGTAATTTGAATAAATTACTTACACTAAATCTGGTCATGATTGAACTTTCTTACTGTTTTGATCTTGTTGCATGCTCACAAGTGCTTTTAGTAATGAAAAATTAATCAAGCAACTATCCACATGTTGAGCTTTTATGATCCAATAAAAAATGAGAAAAGATCAAGAGAATATACATGCATCACACTTCTTTTGAGATGGCTTATCATTGCACTTAGTTATGAACTTGGAAGAAGATGTGTATGACTAAAACCATATCCTTAAGCTTCTGATTGTCAAATGACATAAGCTGGGCTTGGTTGGTTAGAATAATGCTGATGCGGCATATAATCTCTTACAAATGTCATAATATGAATTATGTTGCTTAAAAGAAACTAAAAATGCAGCAACAAGTGTCATGCTTTCAGGTTTTGAAATAGTTAGTTTGTGAGATCATGACTTGCTTAAATTGAAAATTACACTTGATCTCTAGCATGGCTTACACTACTTTATGTATCTCATTGATGTGATAGTGTAAGTGACTTGATAGTATGGCTTGGATGTGCTTTCTTTTATATGTATATGTCATATCATGCTCATAACAATTAAGATTTATCTTTTGAACCTTGTTGAATACATTGTTAAAGGGGGAGAAATATGGCACACATTGCACATTCACGAGTTTTTACACGTTGAGTATTTGTTTTTGAAATTTCTTTCTCATTTAATTTTTGATTTTCAAAATGGAGAGAAATGTTCTTTCAAAACTTTCATGTGAATGAGCCAATGTTTAGATTTTAAGTGGTGTTGTCAATACATTCAACAAGGGGGATTGTGAGACCTATGTGCGCTAAAGACAATGGCAATTAGAATAAAATTGAAGGTTTACATTCAAAGTTTTGAGCTTACACCGATATACCCCGATACACACTGCCCGAACTTGTCTAAGTGCATTTTGGGAGTAACATTGTTATTGTCGGTATGTCTGTACTGTCCAAACATTGAAAGGTGTTTTTGGGAGTAACGTTACCCTCGATGGTTTTGGATTGTCCAAACTTTTTCTCACGTGAGTTGCACAGGTTTCACGCTTCGGTTTGTCCGAACTTTCACCCACATGAGCTGCACGTGAGTCGATGTGGTGGTAGTGTTTTCGGGAGTAACATTTACTCTTTACTTGGTTAGGACTGTTCCAACTTTTCGACATGTGATTTGCACGTGAGTTTGGGATTGGAATGTTCGATCTTCTGCCTTTACATTGCAGCGCCGTTTTTTGTCTATTTGATAATTTTATTTTCCGAAATAATTCTATGGCGGATCTTTTCTTAACTTTCATTGTTTCAAACTTGATTTTTAGCTTATGGAAAGGTTTCTTAGTATTCTCTTATTACGTTTTTGATGTGTTTTGGTGGTTATGGCTGATATGATTTTGCTATGGTTTGCAACATACTTATGTGAGGTGCTCACGTAAGGTGTTGTATTTTCCAGACTGACTTGAGTGAAGTCGAGGACTTGCACTCACTAATATTGGTTGTTTATTCATGTGCAGCTGTTGCTTGAGGTCATGACATGACTGGTGATGGAGATCCTTGGACTAGTCTTAGGGAGAAGATGAGGTTCAACAACAAAGTTTAGGAGGAATTGCGGTTGAGTTGATCGGGGAGGTCACACAACATGTTTGGGTCTTGAACAATTCATATGAAGGTATCATGGACGTTTTGGAAAGTGTTTGCAAGTATGCAAGGGGTTCATGGATGTGGAAACATGGTTCCAAGACTTGGTGAAGAGATATGGACATGAATATGTGACCGGAGAGGTCCAACCGACTGGATTATGCCTCAGGCTACGGCTGAGGTGGTTATG
Organism: Tuctoria greenei; assembly: GCA_036927565.1. NCBI lineage: Eukaryota > Viridiplantae > Streptophyta > Magnoliopsida > Poales > Poaceae > Tuctoria > Tuctoria greenei. The sequence goes on from JAYESD010000004.1 coordinate 54,924,517, forward strand.
TTTTTTTTATGGAATGTTTAGAGTTTATTTTGGTTAGATTTCACATGGGTCATGAATTTACGTTGTTTTAGGAATATTTAGGACATTCCTAAGGTGATTGGAAGTCTTAACATTTCTTCTATCTGCGTATGAAAGAGTCCTGAGCAGTTATGGAAAGTTTCGGTTGAAACTAATTAGGATTAGAGTCATAATTAGGATTGAGTTGGCCTTAGGGCTGGTTATATAAGAAAGAAAGACCAAAGCTTGTGGTAAGAAGACTTTGGGTTATTCCTCTTGTGTTTTGATCAATAGAATTCATAGTTTAGAGGAGCTTTTCTACCTTGTTCGATAGACTTGTTTTCGTAAAGTCTTTCTCGTGGAGTTTCTGCGTTGCCGGACCTTTCTTCATTGTTTTGATGGTAACTTGAGTTTTACAGATCCAATTGATGTGATTATTTTTGTATTGTATTCACAACACAATACCCAATCATCTGTAAAAATTATACGGTCATTGGATTTGTGGTCATTTAGTTAACCGAGTTTCTTTGCAGCGTAGTAGATCTGTTTGCTCTCTGTTAGAATAGATTGACTTTCGCTTACGGTTTTGGTCATAATTTGAGTTTTACTTAACGATTTCTCATGATTCTTGTTATGATGTCTCCGTGAATTGATTATATACAATCTATACTAGTTTTTTCACAGTTTAACTCATCTAGATCAGTTGCACACACAGTTTCCTTATCTGATTAGTTTTCTACCAACGGGTTTTCATAGCTTCCGCTCAAAAGTTCCTAATCTACCATTCACCCCCTCTTGGTGCTTTTTACATGCTCCTAGATCATACATGTGGGATTATGCCTCCATTGGTGACCTGGCAAGGGAGTCACAGGAGGAGTTTTCACAGTCCCAAGTCTCGCAAAGGATGACAGAGCTCATGGGATGGGCCCCGAGCAATGTCGCAGGCGGTCCCCTCCCGGCATGCCTGGACTGTCATCCCCACCCTCCGTGGGGTCTCACCAGGACCACTTGCCTCCCCAAGCTGTCGAAGGACAAGGGGAATAGGGCGGAGAAGGCGGCACGTGCCATGGCGGAGAAGGCAAAGAAGGACCAGGCGAAAGCTTGCAACTTGTGGCAGAGAGAGGTGAGGGCCACGGAGCAGGATTGCTGGAGTCCTCCCCCCTAACCCTAAGTCCACTTACATGGACGATGGTTCCGGGTCAGAGATGTCCGGGGTGCAGGTCGACTTTGGTTCATCGATCGCAATCCCTTGAACTAGAAGAGGGCGGCGACATCTGATCTAGCTACCACGACAAGAGGGTGCGGATGGGCGCCGGTCAGGGGTTGTTGTCCCCCTGGCATCTATCCCCCATGTTAAGGGTTTGGTCGCTCAGGTGACACCTTTGCCACCTAAGGATCGGGACCTCGATCCATCGTTCAGTCGGGGATTGCACATGGGATGTCTTCTTTTGTCGAGGTTTGTTCCGTTCTTCGTCCCTTGATATCCTTGTTTAGTTATTACGTTTTTCCTCAATGTAGGGGGTTCCGACATGGTTGTTTTGTTGTGGAACTCAGCCACAATCTTCCTAGATTTGCAATCGAAGGAGGGAGTTCTGCATGCGGTGATGGCCACTTTCGCGAGTGCGGGGGTAGTGGCGCTACCTCCGCTACCGCCAATTCCTGCAGGCTACGTCCCAATGCGGTGGGCTACCCTATCGCCAGAAGTTGTTTTGACGAATCATGTGGTGCCACCAGTGGGTGAAGGGTTTACGAAGTCGACAGCAATCGTTTCGTTGGCTTCGGAGGTGATCCATTGGGGATAGCAGCGGAGGGTGCAACAATGGTGGTGGCGATCGAAGTGCCGCCCGTGGCCCCTCCGATAGCCCCAGTGGCGATGTCGGCGGAGGTGGCGATGACCAAAACGCTGGCAGCAGCCCTTGCTATGACCATTTCCAAGCCACTGGGGTCAAGGATTTGGCCGATGCTGCCTTTGCTCTGACCGTTCCCCACAGTCGGGGGCCTCTAGCTCCGCCGGCGGAGGCCAGTATTCCTTCGGGTGCGTTGACGTGGAGTGGGTTGAGTGGGAGTGGCTCCACATCGGGGTCATCGATGTTTGCTCCCAGCTCGATGGTGTCCAGCTAAATCTGGAGGTTGGGCTTGAGCAGGTCCTCAACGTGTTCAAGCGCCTTTGCGGGACGGTCATTGATGGCTGAGTGAGCTAGTCGGCCCCTGTTGCACGTTTCTCGTTTGCCACTTGTTTGAGTTTTTTTTTTGACCCAGGTCTTTTTAAAGACCTTGGGCCGGTAACTACCTTCTACTCCCGCGATAAAATGGATTGTTTTAAGATGATCAAAAGGGTAGAGGATACTTAGTTTTTATTTGTAGGATCGGAGAGTATGTGAGAAGCTACCGGAGGGGGTGAATGGTAGATTACAACTTTTTTAGCGAAAGCAACAAAAACCCATCGGCAGAAAATTGATCTTAACAAAATCGTTTGTGCGACTAATCTAAACATGATCAATTGTGACAAAACAATTATAGATTGTGGAGTCTCAAGTCACAAAGACATCACAACAAGAATTATGAAAATCAGTTAATAAAAACTAAAGTTATGATCGAAAGATCAAACAAAGGTCAATCTGTTCTACCCGAGAAAAATCAGATCTACAACACTACAAAAAACTTGTGTGGATCAGAAACTACAAATCCAATGACCGTGAAATTTCCACAAATGATAGATAATAAAGTTGTGAAGACAACCCAAAAACACACATCAATTGGAACTGTAAAACTCGAGCTATGATAAAACCACTAAAGCAAGGTAGTGTTGTGCCGAAACTTGACAAGAAAACTTGTCTAAAACAAGTCGAACAAACAAGGCACAAAAGTTCCTTTAAACTACGATCTTTATTCAATAGAACACTAGAGGAACAACCCAAAGTACATGCACCATGAGCTCTGGCCTTCCTTGCTTACATAACCAGCCATGAGGCCAACCCAAACCAAACTAGGACTCATATCCTACTCTGTTTCTACCAAAACATTACATAACTGCTCAAGACTCTTTTATACGTAGATAGAAGCAATCTTAAGACTTCCAAACACCTTAGAATGTATCCCATATTCCTAAAAACAACTCAACTTTGTGACACACATGAAATCCTAACATAACCAACTCAAATTTTTCCATATTTGAGTCAAACCCGACTCGGCCGCAGCCTGAGTCCATAACCTAGTCGGTTGGACCTTTCCGACCAATTAGTTACGTCCACATCTCATCATCATGCCATGGAACCATGCAGCCATGTCCATGCACTCCATGCACACGTTCATACACCTTCTAATGACGTCCATGATACCTTCATATACATTGTTCTTGATTCAAACATGCTACGCATGCACCCGATCAACTCAACCACAATTCCTCCCGAACTTGGTTGTTGAACCTCATCTTCTCCCTGGGACTAGTTCAATGGATCCCGTCACCAGCCATGTATTGAACTCAAGCAACACCTGCACATAAATAAACAACCAATACTTCCGAGCACAAGCCCTCAACTTGACTCACGTTAGTTCCAAAACCACAACACCTTACGTGATCACCTCACATAAGCATGTTGCAAACCATAGCAAAATGATATCATCCATAACCACAAAAAACTTAGTAAAATAATACTAAGCAAGCTTTCCATAATCCAAAAAAACAAGTTCGAAACATTGCAAGTTAAAAGCAGAACCATTGCAATCTAGCACCGGGCCTTGCCAAAGCTAACCAGACCTTGAGACGGAGCTTACCAAAGCTAGCAGGATCAGTTAACCAAAGCTAGTCAGATTCAGCACTGGAGCTTACCAAAGCTAGTCGAACCGAGCGCTGGAGCTTACCAAAGCGAGTCGAACCTAGCGCAGGAGCTAGCAAAAACATATCTGACCTAGACATAGCAAGTCAGACCTAGACAAAGAAGTTGTACCTAGCCAAAACAAGTCGTATCTTATGTCGGACCATGCCGGAGCTACCTAAAACAAGTCGGACCTATCGTCGGACCTTGCAGGAGCTCGGACCTAGAGTTGGACCTTGTTAAAAGGGTGTTTTGGCAGTATTCAAAACTTTTATCATCATAGCCAATATATTCAGCACACATAGGTCTCATATTGTCCCGGGCGCCGGTGGCCCAACCGATGTCACATATGTCCCTCAGATGGAGGGTCTGGCACAATAGGCTCGATTGATGTTGGCTGGGCATCCCGTGTAGGACGAAGTAGTTATCCTAGATCCCATGAGGTCGTTGTGGTAGGACACACAACTTCAGGTTGGTGCATGTCATGAGGCAGAAGGGGCGAGGCGCACCATGATTGTGTTTGGTCCTGTTGTCTTGTCATCCCTCATTTTGGTGCGGCTTATGAAGAGTCAGAACGGTGTGCGAAGGGAACCCTTGAGTTGTACGAGTCTTCACTGTAGCATCGGTTACAAGGCATTGTAGCATGTGGTGGAAGTCCTCGGGTTGCCGTAAGCCTATTATTGGAGCATCAGTTACGAGGCGTAACATGCCACCTCCACCATTTTTATCGCTTTGGTTCCCCTAGTGGGGTTATAAATGGCCAAGTGTGGTTCCCTTCTTCCCTATCACCTTCGCCCTCCTCCTTCAGAGATCTCTCCTACCTCCTTTGCCTACACTTCCCTTGTAGTCTAGCACCCTTTCCTGAGGTGAGAGTGGAGGTCGGGGCTTTGCACTCCACCGATGGACACCGGAGGTTCAGTTGATGAAGCTCCAAGAATAGATTTGGAGAGGGGGGAGTTACCTGGAAGTTCGAAAATGGGAGAAGCCTCTTGAAGGCTTGAAGGTGGTGGATCCGATCGGGAGCTTCAATTGGAGGTTGGTTTGGCCTGGATGCAGTGCCTGTGTCCGTGAGACCAAATCTTTTTTGGCAGCGCCAGGGCGGTCTGGAGAAAAGTGAGTCGCTTTGGCCTCTCAACCCTTCTCAACGAACTCTAGCATCCTGACCCACCTTGATAGGCGGTGAGGTGCCGTTATCTCTATGATCGGTGATAAGAGTCTCCTTACGATGAATTTCCCCCCTCGCGGAAGGCCTTGGGGTCCTTTTATAGGGGGGCAAGGCGGTCCTGTCTAACCGACATTCCTCATAGTAGGACCGGATTGTACAGTGTTTGTTCTAGACGTCAGGGCTCCTTGGGGTGTAGAAGCTTCACTCTTGACTTGTTCTTCATCTCCAAGGCATCATCTTGTGTGAGGGGTAGTCATTCCTCTGCAATAGGTGGGACGGTTGGCAGGCTTATCCTGAAACAGGTCACATAGCGTGTTATCCCTTTTGCTGAAGTTACTGCACCAACCGTCCATCATAAATCCCCTCAACTACTCGCCTCTTCCGATCTTGAGGCCTGGAGGGACTGTCTTCCCAATCTCTTGGTTTGGGACTTGGGCAGGATGGATACCCCGACCTCTACAAGTCGACGCGTTGGCGGTGGGCCCCTCCTCAAGACGGAGGGTAGCTACGATTCATAGCCTCTTAGTGGTCATGTACCATCGGATCCCATATATTTGTTACCTTAGGTACAAAACTCCGTCACCTCGGGTGCCCTCTCACTCTAGATAAGGAGAGCTCTGGCTCTCGCCTAAGGCTTCATTATCGAAGAAAACCAAATCAACTAAGGAAAGAGCACCGATCGGCTCTGAGAGGGAAACCCAGGGAAGGACTCTCCACTCGTCGACTTCATCACCGTTGGCGCCACACCATCGCCAATGAACATTGTATTTGCACCACCATCGCCAATGCCCTGGTGGAGTTTTCCTGACTCGGCACTGGACCACCATCGCCCATTTGCGCTTCACCAAGGTTCGACTCCATGCTAACACCAATTCCTCTACGGATGAAGGTATGCTCCTAATCCTTAACCTAAACTAGCTTGATTGATGCTTGACTGGTGTTTGCTATCTCTGTTCATGCCACTAAGCCATGCCCTAACACCAGTTAGGCACTTAGCACCCACCTCAATTTATAACAAAAAGATCAATGTGAATTCCCGGCTCCAAAGCATTCTAGCAACAAGACCCCTGTCTTTGTTTAAACTATCTCCGATATGGTCATCATAAGCGACTCTGCAGTTCAGAGAATAGATGTCTCTATTGCTACAGCTATGGCCATATAGCTAGATTTTGTCTCAAAAAAAAAAGAAATGAGTCTAAAAAACTTTGGGTACACGAAAATGGTTCAGTTCACAATGTCAAACGGAGAAAAAAAAAAGAGGAGTCATTATAGTTGGGCTATCATTCCTTGGAGCCCCACATTTACAGCTATAGCTACTTTTTGAGGGATCGTGTTACCTGGGCTAATTATCATGTCTTTGATAAGAATAAAACTTGTGTATATTATAGGGCAGGAGACCTAATATATAGAGGTAAAGGAGATTACAAATATGCACAAAAATCCCTATACATTGAAGAAGTACAAACTAACATACAAATCTCTAACAACCCCTCAAACTCAAGGTAGATCAAGAACACTGAGTTTGGAGAGATAAAATCTATGTTGTGTTCAAGTTTATGTCTTGTGAAGAAATCATCCAACTGAAGCTATGAAGACACATACTGAAGATCAACAGCATCATCTTGTAACTGTTCTCGTGTATAATAAACATCAACACCAATATTCTTCAGAAGCTCCTGTTTGACTGGATCAGAAGCAATGCTGATAGCACCTGTACTGTAATGTAATAGAAGAGTCAACAAAGAAATAGAAACACCATAATCCTCAAGCAACCACCATAATCAAGTGATCTCTACAATCACAAGAGTCATAGCATGCAACTCAGCCTCTGCACTTGAACAAGAAACTGCTACATACTTCTTAATCTTCCAAGCAATGGGGGAACCATAAGAAAAACACAATAAGCAGAAAGGGGTCAATGATCAGAGGAATCACTAGCTCAAGTAGCATCACAATATGCCTTGAGCTGTATGGGTTAGAGGGTGGCAAAAACATGCATCTAAAAATAGATCCACAAAGATAACGCAAGACAGAAGTAAGTGACTATAGTTGATCTGGGTGGGAGCTGAAACAAACTAACTTAGAATGTGAATAGAATATGAAATGTCAGAATGGGGAACAACAAAATAGACTAAAGTCCCTACAATATGACGATACCAAGTACCATCAAAAGGCTCACCATAAGTAGCTCCAAGATGAACATTGAGCTCTATTGGAGTCTTAATAGTCCGGTGATAAGTAAGAGAAGCCCGATCAATAAGATCTTGAATGTATTTCTTCTAAGATAGATAGATTTCCTTAGAGGTAGAGGAGACCTCGATCCCAAGAAAATAACGAAGAGGACTAAGATCTGACATAGGAAACTTGTTTGCACCAAATTCTGGAGGATGTTGTTCCAGGTCACTGCAAACTATTAGCCACCGAAGTATGCTCAGTCAGCTGACATGATACAAGTTGCCATGAATGTTTTACGTAATATTTTAAAGAACTGATAGTGCAGCTAAAACAGATCGTGTGGTTCACCTAGAAGAATGGGATTTATACACGTATGCAGCCAACGGCTCAGGTCGCAGCAGGATAAGACTGTTCGATCGGACTGCCCACTGCCCAAGAAGGATCGGACTGTCGAAACTGATCACTCTGGGTAACGGCACGGTAGATCGGACTGATCGAACCAATCAGTTTCGTCAGCAACTTTGGTTGAAACTATGGACAGCTGTTTCAGACTTGCCCATGCACCACCTAGCGCCGTCTCAAGATCACGGACATGGTCTCGCTGCCATAAGCAGAGGAGTGCGACACCCACCACTGATATACGTGTGCTGACATGGCTAATTCAGCAGCGGTCAACTTCCTTAATATATGCTGCCTGCTTTGATTCACTGATCAACGTTGAAGAAGGAAAATTATCAAGATATAATTTGCAGACCGTAACCAGAATGGAAGCACATCTATTTGAGGACCCAAGCATGGCGAGAGAATTTCAGAGAATGTATACAGATGCAAGGTTATCACAATACATGCATGCGTGGAAATTCACCCCCCCAAGATAGGATAGGTTCTATTTTATACTATGGAATCCTTTGCTTGTATTGGAAAATCAGCCACCCAATATTTGAGTGCGTGGGGGTGATGGCCAGAAGGCAACACTGAATAATCAAAAACACTACTAGATTTTGCCTTGTTGTTTCTATCTCTCTCTCTCTCTGCTCTCAAGTTCTGGTGATTTGTTTTCGAATCATCGCTAGACCGTGAACCGTGTTCTAGAGGCGAGCGAATCGATTTAGAGGAACTCATTGCCGATGCGAGCTCCGACGGGTTCCATCCCGAGAGTAAGCGGTGCATCAGGTCTTCAAAAGACTTCACCGCCTGTCCTGCATATCGCGCTTCCGTCGATGTGTCCAGCATACCGCGCTCGACGTCGGGGGTACACGTGACGTGAACACACTTTTTGGCAACTCTGTTGGGGATGAAATCATCATGGCATTAGCAAGAAAAATCCCCAAACCAGCAGAATCAATGCCGATAACATCATCAAACCCCATTTTGATGAGCTATCGGATGATCAGCGCCAAGCTATCGAGGCTGTCATGAAGCGGCACGAGGAAGAGATCACTGCTTTGAAGAAGAAGCAGAAGGAGGAGGACATGGAGACGTTCCTAGCAAGCTTCAAGAAAGATCATCATGGTGCTATCATCTCGACAGAGAAGTGAACATTCCACCTCTGCTCGTCCAGCCAACCGAATCTGCTATGAGTACTACCAAACTTAACGCAGACCAAATATTTGAGATTTGAAAGTCTTAATGCTAGCCATGGTCAATTGAATTGAAATGCTGTACTAGAACATTTGGCAGCTAGTAAAAACATGCCTCCTGCTTCCGCTAGTTGTGCTGGAAATCCCAACTGACTTGTGTCTTATTCATCGGAACCATCTAGTGCTGCGCTAATGAATCCTCATTTTAGTTATAATAGTTAGCTTGTACATGCATTTCCTAGCCAGGTACATAGTGTCCCTTATTCGGCGGTACCCGATTACTTGCCACGTTAGTACAACATCCACGCCAAACATTTCTTCAGTGCCTATAGTAAAACAAAATTTTATGAATAATATTCCCGCAATTGCTGCACCTCAATCATCTTCGTCAAACATGGACAAAAGAATGGATGCATTTAGAGCTGAAATGCAGAAAATATTGCATGACAACATGGGAATTCAGCTGAAGCCAGGAAACCAAATATATCGGAAACCGTATCCAGATTATTTTGACTATGTTCCCTATGCCCAAGGTAACAAGGTACCTGATTTTTCTAAGTTTATTGGGGTAGATAATAAATGAATATTGGAGCACATTAGCCAATATTTAGCACAGTTGGGGGAAGCTGGAAGCAATGATCCTTTGAAGATACGCTTATTCCCTTTGTCTCTTACCGGTACAACTTTTTCATGGTTTTCTTCTTTACCTGCTGTCAGCATTATTAATTGGTATTGTTTAGAAAAGAAGTTCCATGAACATTTTTATATTGGCGATAATGATCTTAAGTTGTCACACCTTACTTCTGTTAAACAAAGACATGTTGAATCAGCAGCTTATTATGTTAAACGGTTTAGAGACACAAAGAACAGATGCTATAGCTTTGTGATAACTGAAAAGATATGGCTGACTTGGTGCTTAATGGTTTAAAGACACAGATTAGAGAAAAGGTAGAAGGTTATGAGTTTTTTAGCATTAACCATGTCTTGCAGATGCCATTGGCTTAAAAGAGTCGAAGCAGAGAAACAAAAGATATGTATAGATCCAAAAATGATTGTCCTCGTGTTAACATGGTTGATATAGTTGTGAAAGTTTGGACAATGAACATGGAATATACGCTTCTGAATTTGTTTGGCCTTCAAAGGCCAACCTTACACTTGTGATGCTCTTAAGCTGATTCGTAAAAATCGTGAACAGGAGATGGTATTTAGTTTTGACATAGCCAAATGTGATAAAATATTTGATAATCTGATGAAAGATTAATACATTAAAATACCTCATACTATACCGTCGTTTTAAGTATTAAAATGGCGTGCTTACTACAAGTTTCATAATTATTTCTCTAACGCTACTAATGATTGCAATGTCTTCCGGCGACATATACAATCGGCTATCAATGATGGCGATTGAGTTCCATGAAAATGCAGATTAACAAGCAACCGTCTCCAATGAACACTTTAGAGTTGGAAGAAAAGAAAGTTCTCATTCGGCCTGAGGTGGCCGGATCTGCTAATAAAATTAATGTTGTTATTGGTGAACCTAGGAACGGCAAGGTTGATGAACTGGTAGCAGGAAGAAAAGTTGTTTTAGACAAACAGCCCAACGGCAAAAAGACACTTAAGATTACCATAAAAAATGCAGTGCATGGGGGGTGGGGGGGGGGGGGGGGGTAAACAAGCGAGCAGGAACCTGGCCATGTCAAGTTCATCAAGCCCAATAATCCAGAGGTTGGCAAGTGGAAAACAAATTAGATCAGGGCATGCCATAAGCCAATCAAGCCAACCTTACAAATATGCCAATGAAGCGGCCGGTTCCAACTCTAATCTGCCATCACATTATAAACGGCAAAGATCACCTCTGATGGATGAATATTCATCACATCGTGGGTCATATGGGCTGCAGGTGCTAGGTTCATGTATGATGCCACCCCCTACATGCCATACAATTTCAATGGAGGATGGGTGCAGCCACCTATGGTGCCAACCCCTATGCGCCAGACACTATGTAAGAAACTCGAATAGGAGACAAAGATCGGCGACGAGCGCAAAGGCGGTCTTCTTTGATATGGGTAAACGAGTCGAGCCCGCTTCAGTGAGGATCTGTTACATGGCTCAGTTGTAAAAGGAGACGATCTACTATACTACGTGTCTCGTTTAAGAAAATATTCGAGACGCGCCCGCTCCTCTAACAAAAGGGAGATGGTCTTATCACAAAGCTTGTCTCCTATTTTTACGTAAGAAAATGAGACGAGCTTTACAGAAAGCATGTCTCCTGCTCCTTTGACAAACGGGAGATGACCTTAGCACAAAGCACGTCTCCTATTAACAAAAGAAAATGAGACGGGCTTTACAGAAAGCTCATCTCCTTTGTCTTCGTGATTTTCTCCATTTTGTCTTGGTTCACTTGATATCACACAAACATGAACATATTCATTGAACGAATGTAGAGCACATTCACTTGATAACTAATAAAATTGTCATTCGAATGTAGAGCACCTTCACTGAACGAAATAGTCCGATTTAAAACCATAAAATAATGAAATCTCCGTTCCTTATTAATTGTCATTCTTGACAAACATGATGAACACATGACACATACATCCATTCACACGGACGAACACACAAGATAATATTCATTCACACAGATGAGCAAAGATAACACATTCATTCATTAACACAATATATTACAAAACACAAGGAAAAAGTACAAAAAGATATAAGAAAAAAAACAAAAAAAAACTAAATCATCCTCCTCCTCCTCCTCATCCTCCTCCTCCTCCTCCGGAACAGGCTCCCCAGGATCCTATGCCCATGGAGTTTGGACCGGCTGCTCTGGCGGTACAATCTCGAGACTGAGGTTCCTCGCTATCACCGCCACCAGGTTCCTGCTGCCCTCGGCGCCGAGCTCCTGGGCCATCGTCTCAAACAGAGTGTCGAGATGATCGGCCACACCCATGAGGGCGTAGAGGTAGTGGTCGGTGGTATCCATTCCAATAAACTATGGAAGGATACCCAGGCCCAAGGAACTCATGGCGCGAGATGTACCGTTGTACACATCTCGCACCATAATGAGGCGCATGTCGTTGTTGAGCCACTCAGGGAAGTCGCAACACTGTTTCTTGGAGGGTGCTCCCTTAGCGGGCTTGGCGGTAGAATGTTGGCCATGGTGGGTCGTCGGCTCAGAGAAAACAAAGAAGATAAATGAAAGATGCAAAAGGGAGACGCACTTGTGGAGAACTGATGGCGTGCCTTATATTAAGGTCTATGAGGAGTCAACGATGGAGCAGTTTGTTTCACACGCATTGATGGACAATGAGACGCTTCAAAACCGCTCGCCTCGGGGAAACGAAAGGTCACACGTTTCAGTTGCATGCCAGTCGCAATTAAGTCTCTGCACCTCCTCCTCCTCGGACCATGCGTCTCCCTTTTGCATTGACTTGCAAATATTGAGTTGCAAATGTTTATCTCTAAATTGCAATGTGATTGTGGTTCTATATAGGTTTACTGTGGCAAGGATACACATTTATTATCTCTGTGCGCAAAGTGGCAATAGACGGTCACGATGTTAACTCTGCGTGCGAGTGGCAACAGACGCTCACGATGTTAACTGTGCATGAATGGCAACGGACGCTCACAATTTAACTGTGCAAGTGGCAACACACACGCACGATTAACTTCACATGTCCCTTTGTCTCGTTTCCTCGCATGGGTAAAAGGGAGATGCGCTAATGAGAGACGGGCATTATACAAGCTTGTCTCCGATTGTTGACCTAGCTATTTTTAGCTCTTGCACACTCTCTCCCAACACTTAGCGAAATTTTCACGTAAAACTTACTCGCGCGATCTCGACCAAGAAACCGCAGCTCCGGCACCTCGGCCGCCTTGTCCATAGAGCACGCCATCGCCAGATCATCCCATCCCTAGAGCACGCCGCTGCCTGGACCTGCACTCCGTGCGTGTCAGCACCGTCCCTCTTCCTCAACTCGCTCTTCATCATTGTCTCGCTGCCACCATCGACCCCGACCTTGGTATGATCATTTATGCACTCTCTCCCAATACCGTCGTCCTGCTGTCATCAGAGAGTTGAGGAACCGCTGCTCCGGTGTTTCTGCCACCTTGTCCCCAGAGCACGTCAACATCTGATCGTCCCTGTCCCTGGAGCACGCCGCCGCCTCGATCCTGCCCTCAGAGTGTGCCGCTGTCGTCGACCCCGACCTCGGTAATCATTACGATCAAGCCATAACCAATACATTTCCAAATTTGCTCAAACTGTTTGTCTGAATGTGACTGCAATTTGATAATTTTTTATAAGATTTCAGTGATTTTATTGAATTTAAAGATGTCTCAGTCGGATCATCAGCAGCAGACTAAAGCGGCTGGACAGCATACTACTCCATTTCTGCTTAAGTATGGTTGTATTTGGGGAGCTGTCGAATTGCAATGTATGTGTAACTGCATTTGTTTTACTCTATTATTAATATTTTGCTAATTCTCATTTTATCGTGTGGTAATACTACGAAACCGCCTTCAAGAGCACATTACAAAGAGGCTATGCAGGTTCATTCTTAATGAAGTCATTAATCCAAAGGGATAATTTCATTATGGCATACAGGATTAGATGATGATAGTTATGATGTGTGTAATTAGTTACATGGTAAGCAGGATGAACAGGGGGCATTCTTTGTGTGATCTCCATTTGGTAATGTATGTGTATGTTGATGATAATTCGTTAATATTTGATTGGTCAATATAAATTAATGTGTGATCTCCATTTGGCAATGTATGTGTATGTTGCTGACACTAGCAATGCGGCTGCCAAATCCTGGCTAGATTCAGGATGCAACCGACAAGCAGGATAAATAGGGAGTGGGGGCATCTAATAGGAGACGTGCGTTTAATATGTTATGTCTCCTATTAGTACCACAATGTAATAGCCAGTAGATACATTGGCGACGAGCAAAGAAGAAAGTATGTCTCCGATATTATAAGTAAAGGAGACGGTCAGTTCTACAGATTCGTCTCGGATTGTTAACCTAAAGGAGACGGTCGTGCTTAAAGCTCATCTCGGATTGCTTAGAGAATGGAGACGAGCCTTTGTAATGCCTGTCTTGGATTTATTATATAAAGGAGACGAGCTTTCGTCAAGCTCGTCTCCAATGTTTGCATATCAGCGACGCGCCGGCTTGCCCGTCTCCGATGACTCCGTAATGCGAGGCACGACGACAGAGACACGCGTTTTGCTCGTCTTCGTTCTTCGTGAAGGCTCATCTAGGATGACCTTTTCTCATGTAGTGATATCATTTCAGTGGAGGATGAGTGTAGCCCTCAGCAGCAACATATTCTTTTCATCCGGGGTGGACAACACCTAAGAGATCTGCTCATGAAAGAATATCGTAACATGGAGTGGCATCCCAAGACATCGACTGTTGAAATTGTGAATTTTGGCAAGAAAAAAGAACTTAATTACAATGCGTATACCCTTACCATTGGAACTCGAGTCTTCATGATTAAAATATTAGGAAATCGACGGTACGCTACTCTAGCAACTCTACCGCGTCACCGAGGAAACATGAGAATACAGAGGTCATGGATCATTACCACTAGACGCGTAGTGCAGCGGAACGTAGATGCGCGTCGGTGTAGGGGAGGTAGACGATCTCATTTGTATCCTCCTCGTCCTGATCATGGCAGCAGGTAGACGATCACGATCGTCGTAGCCGATCAGCACAGCAGTAGCAGCAGCGCCTCCACGTAGCCCATACGTACGGAGAGGAACGCCGTGCGCCGGTGTGCTAGAACCGCGCACGCAGAAAGGGTCTCAGCGTGAGGCCTTCGAGGGTTGGCGGCTAGGTCTGTCACATGGTGGGATCATTAGCCCCTAACCCTACCCCTCATATTTATAGGCGTACTAATGGGCTTTTAGGTCGTAGGCCCATTAGTACCCTAATTGCTTATGGATCAAATATCCAATATGCCTTAACCCGAATGGTTATGATTGCCTCTTGGGCACATCACCAACAATCTCCCACTGCACTAGAGACAATCATCTAGCCAAGATTTTCGGTATTCGAATTCCTTAAGTGTGTGACCCGTTAGGTTCATGTGCATTCGGTTGTGAATTGAAACCGTTTCCAACCACAAGTCAGTAGAGGTATCTAGTAGGACATATTGACTCCCAAATGTACATAAAGATCATATCGACTGAACCTAGATACATTGAACATGCTAATCCCTTTGCCTCACGATACCAGTCAAGCTCAAGGCGAGATGTGTGCCATCCTTGTGATAGCTCGACCATTCAATCGATCAGTAGTGGATTCATTTCATGACTAACTTTTAGTCACTGTGATTAACCGTTAATCACCTTGGCATGGCCATGCACTTTTAAATCCAACTATCTCGAGGGGCCCAGAGATATCTCTCCTGTCATTAAGGAGGGGCAAATCCCATCTTGATCCGCGCACATCCCATTCTTTGTTTCATTATATACCCGAAGACTACTTTTATGACTACCCAATTACGGAGTAGCGTTTGGTAGTCTCAAAGTACACAACTACGCATAGTGAGAAACAATGGCAATCTCAGGTCTAAGGATATAGCAGGTGTATCACTCAAGACCAACTGATGGCACATATGGAAATAACAATCCCAGCAGTGTCTCGGAGTGGGTCAATCCAACACCGTGTTCACTAACATGTTCACATTATTAATTCGATATATCCATATCTATGATCTGTGAAACGTGATCATCAATTAATACATGTGCTAGTCTGTATGCAATCATTATCTCATATAATGATATAGACTAGGGATCATCTAGAGTAACATTACTTTTAACAGAGAGTTTCACAAACAAGTCACATACTTGATGATCAATGTAAATAATGATTACTCATATAACAATTTATTTAATAGTACATGAACATAGCTGTGACACAAGTCTCCCACTACACACTATGATCACTGATGTAAGTATCTAATACCCATAGATCTCATGTGTGCCTCATGCTTTGATTGTGGAAGAGGCTTTGTCAATGGATCTGCAACATTCAAATCCGTGTGCACCTTGCATATCGTCACATCACCTCGGTTGATGATCTCTCGAATGAGGTGATAGCATCGTAGTATGTGTTTGGATCGTTTGTGTGATCTAGGCTCCTTTGCCTGTGCGATGGCTCCACTGTTGTCACAGTAGAGATCCACAGGACTGGACGTGCTAGGAACAACACCAACTCAGAAACAAATTTTCTGATCCAAACAGCTTCCTTTGCAGCTTCAGAAGCTGCAATATACTCCGAATTTGTGGTTGAATTTGCTACTGTATCTTGCTTTGAACTTTTCTAGCTCATTGCCCCTCCATTGAGGCAGAACACAAATCCGGATTGCGATATAGAATCATCCTTATCAGTTTGGAAGCTGGCATCGGTGTAACCTTTTACAACGAGCTCTTCTTCACCTCCAAACACTAAGAATGCATTCTTAGTTCTTCTCAAGTACTTAAGGATGTTTTTGACAACAGTCCAATGAGCCTCACCATAATCTGATTGATACCTGCTCGTGATACTTAGAGCATAAGATACATCTGGCGTGTACATAGCATGGCATACATGATGGATCCAATAGCCGAAGCATAAGGAATCGCTCTCATCCTCTTTTGCTCATCATGTGTCGAAGGACACTGACTCTTGCTTAGAGTAATGCCATGTGACATTGGCAAGAAACCTTTCTTGGAATCTTGCATATTGAACCGATTCAATATCTTGTCAATATATGTATCTTGGTTTAATCCAATTAGCCTTTTAGATATATCTTTATAGATCTTTATGCCCAAAATATAAGCTGCCTCTCCTAAATCCTTCATTGAGAAGCTTTTTCTTAATGAGGATTTAACATCATCAAGCATTGGAATGTCATTTCCGATCAATAATATGTCATCTACATATAGGACCAGAAATACATGTGCGCTCCCACTAAACTTCTTGTAAATACAAGGTTCTTCTACGTTCTTGATGAAACCAAACCCTTTGATTACTTCATCAAAACGTAGATTCCAACTCCGAGATGCTTGCTTCAGTCCATAAATGGACTTTTGAAGCTTGCATATTTTATTAGCATTTTTAGGATCGACAAAACCCTCAGGTTGTGTCATGTACACATCCTCTGTCAGACTTCCATTAAGAAAGGCTGTTTTGACATCCATCTGCCATATTTCATAATCAAAATATGCAGCAATTGCTAAAAGATTCCGGACAGACTTAAGCATTGCAACAGGTGAGAAAGTTCCATCATAATCAAAACCTTGAATTTCTTTGAAACCTTTCTCCACCAATCACGCTTTATAGATGTGAACATTTCCATCCATATCAGTCTTTTTCTTGAAAATCCATTTACAATCGATAGGTCTCACACCTTTGATTGGATCAACTAAGTTCCAAACTTGATTTTCATGCATGGATTCAATTTCGGATTCCATGCCTCCAAGCCACTTCTCAGAGTCGGGTCCCATCATTGCTTCGGTATAGATCGCGGGTTCATTATTGTCCAACAATACCATGTCATGCTGCTCCGTAGTTAGAAGCGTTAACTTTTCAGTCGCACGACGTACCCTTGTAGACCTTCGTGGGGATGGTGTTTCATCAACTGGTTGCACTACATCTTGTACATCCTGTATAGGATCAGTGGATGCTGAAACATTTTCAGGTATTTCTTGAATTTCTTTAAGATGCACCTTGCTCCCACTAACTCCTTTTGAGAGAAACTCTTTCTCCAAGAAGACACCATTGTGAGCGGTAAACACTTTACCCTCTGTTTTATTATAAAAATAATATCCTTTGGTTTCCTTAGGATATCCCACAAAGAAGCATTTGTCTGCTTTGGGAGTGAGTTTGTCTGACGTCAAACGTTTGACATAAGCATCACACTCCCAAACTTTAAGGAAAGACAATCCGGGACGTTTCCCGGTCCATATCTCATATGGTGTCTTCTCAACAGACTTAGTTGGGACCCTGTTTGGTGTAAATGCAGTAGTTTCAAGAGCATAACCCCAAAAGGATAGTGGAAGATTTGCTTGGCTCATCATCAACCTAACCATGTCCAACAAGGTTCGGTTCCTCCGCTCGGACACCCCATTCCATTGAGGCATTCCAGGTGGAGTCAACTATGGAACAATTCCACATTGTTTTAAATGATCATAAAATTCATGGCTCAAATATTCACCCCAACGATCAGATCATAGAAGTTTAATTGTCTTGCACAATTGATTTTGTATTTAATTCTAAAATTCTTTGAACTTTTCAAAGGATTCAGACTTGTGCCTCATTAGGTAGACATAACCATAGCTACTAAAGTCATCGGTAAATGTGATGAAGTACTGAAAACCACCTCTGGCAATTGAACTCATTGGTCCACATACATCTGTATGTATAAGTCCCAACAAGTCAGTCGCCCTCTCACTTTGACTAGTGAAGGGTACTTTGGTCATCTTCCAAAGCAAACAAGATTCACATGTGTCAAGTGATTCAAAAACAAATGAGCTTAGTAATCCATCTTTATGGAGTTTTTCAATGTGTTTCTCATTTATATGACCTAAGCGACAATGCCAAATAAAAGTGGGATTTAAATCATTTCGTCGAGCCCTTGTGGTATTAATGTTACCGACAGTTTTATCCTCAAGATCAAGAACATATAATCCATTCACCAATGAACATTGAGCATAGAAAATATTATTGTAATAAATAGAACAATATTTGTTCTTTATTACAATCTCATAACCATCAACATCTTTTAAACATGAAGAAGAGATAATGTTCTTGCTCAAAATGGGAATGCAATAACAATTATTTAATTCCAAAACTAATCCTGAGGGTAATGACAAGTGGTAGGTTTCGACAGCTATGACCGCAACCTTTGCTCCATTGCCGACACGAACATCCAACTCGCCTTTTGGAAATCTTCTAGTCTCACAT
This sequence comes from Tuctoria greenei, assembly GCA_036927565.1. Lineage (NCBI taxonomy): Eukaryota > Viridiplantae > Streptophyta > Magnoliopsida > Poales > Poaceae > Tuctoria > Tuctoria greenei. The sequence goes on from JAYESD010000004.1 coordinate 54,943,211, forward strand.
AGACCCTGCAACGATTTGCAAGTGTGAATCATCGATCCGGTATCAAATACCCATGATTCACTAGAAGATAATGCAGTGTTAATTTCTATAACATTTATACCTGAAGTGGAAGTCTCACTTCCCTTCTTCTTCTTCATATCCTCCAAGTACTTCTTGCAGTTCCTAGACCAGTGTCCCTTACCATGACAGTGAAAGCATTCATCATCAAGAGAAGGGTCATATTTGCCCTTTGGTTTAGACTTTGAGCTTGAAGGCTCATCGGGAACCTTTCCCTTGCCTTTACCTTTAGGATGCGTTGCATGCTTCATCTTTTTATTCTCCTTTTGCACCATCATCACATGAGTGGCGTTTTTCTTAATGCTTTCTTCGGCTGTTTTAAGCATCCCATGCAATTCATCCAATGTTTTCTCCATGCTATTCATTTGAAAATTCAATATGAATGGCTCGTAGCTCGGTGGGAGCGATTGGAGAACAATGTCAATAGCCAGATCATCCTTGAGTTCATAACCAAGTTTGCCCAAAGTTTCAATGTAACCAATCATCTTGATTACATGAGAGCTGACCGGGCTACCCTCCGCCAGCTTGCATGAGAACAAGGACTTTGAGATGTTGTATCTCTTAGCCCTTGCTTGATTCTCAAACATTCCACGCAGTCCCTCAATCATAGAATAAACATTTGTATGCTCATACTGTTTTTGCAGATCAGGGGGCATAGTGATGAGCATGAGGCAGCTTACATGAAGCGCATCATCGCAGTGCTTCGTATAAGCTCTATGTGCTGCATTAGTTGCATCAACTGGGAGGTAATCTGTGTAAGGTTGCAGAAGAACATACTCGGTTTTCTCTTGCCTAAGAACGATTCTCAGGTTGCGGTACCAATCGATAAAGTTAGCTCCATTGAGCTTTTCCTTTTCAAGCCCAGATCGCAAATTGAAACCAAAATAGTTACTAGCAGACATTATCTACAATAGAAAGTAAATATGCAAGGTTTAGCACTATGTTATGTACCAATCTTCTATTAACAGTTTAATAAAAGATATCACCACTATATGATCATCGTCTTCCCTCTAACGACATATAGTGGTTCAAGATCCATATTCACTAATTCCTAGTGAGCTTTGGCTTCACTGCTAGGAAATTAGTGACATAGGTAAACAACCATTGTTAATCATATCCCTATATGACTCTTGTTTGTTGGGTGACATCCAATGCCCCGGCTCCCAACTCTATGCCATAAAGCCCAAAACCGTTTTGATAGCTTTTTTGAGTAAACCAGCATTATGCATGTGAATGTCCAACATTCACCCTATGCATTATGATAGATGATGGTACTTTGCTTTGGCAAACCTACCACACAACGATCAAAATACCATAGGTGCAGTTATTGGTAAATGACATCAAATACTCAACTTTTCCGAGGAAGCTATTCTATCATGACAAAACATCCACCATATGAAAAGCATGAAAAAAATAGTAATACATAAACATCACAGGTATATGATCATATCATATTGTTAATAGTATGGCCTTTAGAATCATAATGGTTTTCATCGCCATGGTTCCATCAAGATCTGAGCTGCCATGTCTCCCTTCTTGTGGTGATTTCCATCTCCACCATGCTTGAAGACATCTCCATGATAATAAAAGAAGCTAATACAATTAATAGCTACCAAATAAATTACATGAGAGATCAATCATCACAGGTCGATACGCAGATCGTTATACAATTATGTGACAACCTCAACCCGGTTGTGTTAAATTTGCAACACGCAGACTGCACGAATTTACACACAGATCATCACATCACATTAAGGCCATACCATTCACATCATTCCTTGCAAAAATGAGTTAAGCGTAGAATGATTTCTAGCGTGAAACTATGTTATGTAATCGCTATAGCAGACACCAAACGGAATTAAATAGATCACATCTATGAAATCACTAAGAAAATATCATTGGATTGATCAAATCAACCCAAATCCGAGCCATTCAGAATACCTCAATTTTCAAGGTGACCGGTTATTCATGAGTAGATCGTGACTCATGACCGTGGTCTGTTGGCTCAATCTGTTAGCTATGTACGCGATTAGTCCTGATGGTGATTCCAGCCGGTAGGGACAGGTTGCGCACACAGCAGAGAAGGAGCACAAACTGACCCTTTAGTCATGTACGATCGCAATCTACTCTAACCAATTCCAAACACCAAAAACCGTGCGATAAAATTCATCGTATGAATATGTCTGCAGTAGATCCCATCTACTAACAAGATCCAGGCCGAAAACTACCCAAGTCGGCTCTGATGCTGCTGTTAGGAAATCGGCAATACGCTACTCTAGCAACTCTACCGCGTCACCTAGGAAACATGCGAGTACAGAGGTCATGGATCATTACCACTAGACGCGCAGCGCAGCGGAACGTAGATGCGCGTCGGTGTAGGGGAGGTAGACGATCTCGTTCGTCTCCTCCTCGTCCTCGTCACGGCAGCAGGTAGACGATCATGATCGTCGTAGCCGATCAGCGCAGCAGTAGCAGCAGCGCCTCCACGGAGTCCATACATACAGAGAGAAACGCCGTGTGCCGGTGTGCTAGCACCGCGCACACGGCAAGGGTCTCGGCGTGAAGCCTTCGAGGGGTGGCGGATAGGGCTGTCACATGGTGGGATCATTAGCGCCTAACCCTACCCCTCATATTTATAGGCGTACTAATGGGATTTTAGGTCGTAGGCCCATTAGTACCCTAATTGCTTATGGATCAAATATCCAATTGGCCTTAATCCGAATTGTTATGATTGCCTCTTGGACACATCACCAACATAAAAAGCCTTTTGGGGAGAAAGCAACTGAGCCCAGCAGCATTGCAGCAACTATTCAGCAGGGTTCTTTAGCCAATGCTCATGAAGCTAGCTCAAGCAAAGCCTAACTGGGTGATTCTGGATATACTCAACCCAGGTGGTGCTCTCCCGGTTTAAAAGACTAAAAAGAGGAGGTTGCAATGCATGAGGAACCAATAAAAGGCAGAGCACACAGCACAACAGAGGAGGGATGAATATTTTAATGAGGTTCATCCAATGTTACCTTCCAAGGTGTGGGTTCCTAAATGAGTAGAAACTACCACGGTTCCCATGGTTAAAGCTGCAGCCATTGTACCACCCAAAGAGAACTGCGCTGAGGTAATTTCAACATCAACGCCTCCCTCACGGGTCTCACGCTCAAGGGAGATTCTAACTGGAGCCCACGCAGGAAGATGATGAAGAGATGGTGGATTATGAGAACACTTCAGTGACGGAAGGTATGGATATGAATATGGTTTATTACTTACCTTCTGAATTTCATGCCTTAGATGAAGAAGGAGAGGTAGCACAGCTGGACCATGGCCCCAAAAATGCCGTCTTTGAAAAGCCAAAAGAACCGGTAAAGCAACTGAAACTATTGTATATCAGGTGCATATTAATGAATCACCGGTTTCTAGGATGCTTGTTGATGGTGGTGCAGTGGTGAATCTTATGCTGCACTCAGTCTTTAAGAAGTTGAAATTAAATGAAGATAATTTGATAAAGACAAATATGGTGCTGAATGGATTTGAAGGCAGAGAGAATACAGATGCCAAAGGAATCATGAGCGTGGAGTTTACCGTGGGGAGTAAGACTTTGGCTGCAGCCTTCTTCGTATCTGAGGTGCAAGGTAATTACAATGTTATTTTAGGCCATGATTGCCTTCAAGTGTCTGTCATCTACTTTGCACCAGTTTTTAATACAGTGGGTCGATGACGAGGTGGAGGTTATTGTTCACGCGGACAATTCAGTTTGTTTTGCTTTAGCTGATTCATTGTGGATACTCAGTCTTTAAGAAGTTGAAATTAAATGAATATAATTTGATGAAGACAAATATGGTGTTGAATGGATTTGAAGGCAAAGAGAAGACAGATGCCAAAGGAGTCTTGAGCATGGAGTTTACCATGGGGAGTAAGACTTTGGCTGCAGCCTTCCCCGTTGCTGAGGTACAAGGTAGTTACAATGTTATTTTAGGCTGCGATTGGCTTCATGTAAACAAGTGGGTATCATATACTTTGCACCAGTTTTTAATACAGTGGGTTGATGATGAAGTGGAGGTTGTTCATGCAGATAATTCATCTTGTGTTGCTTTAGCTGATTCATTAGTGGATTGGCAACATCTCAATGCTATTTGCTTGACAGGTCGTGACCTTTCAGATTTTGATTTTCTCAGCCCCACGAATAGGCAACAGATTCTGATTTCTGAGGCCTGGTAATGATCGGCTCTCATGTGCATAGTTTAATGGAGTACAACAAAGAGAGGCTACAAAAGCGGCTTGCTGATTATATGTCCAATGAGAACAATATGTGTGAGTCCGTACAACAGTTAGATGATAATAGCAGGATAAGGTTTTATGTCGGCTGATCCATTAGAAGAAATAGACAAAGAAATGGTGCAGTTTCTAGGCCTATATTTGTAAATAGAAACCTAGAACAAGGCTATAAATTTTTGTTGCTCGCACTTTTAAAAGAATATATTGACTGCTTTGCATGGGAGTACCACGAAATGCCTAGCTTAAACCGCAAGCTCGTAGAGCATCAGTTGCCTATTAAGGCTGGTTTTAGGCCTCAGAAACAACTGGCCTGGAAGTTCAATCCCAGAATGTATGGCCGTATCAAACAAGAGATCGGTTGTTTACTAAAAGCTAATTTTATTAGACCTTGTAGATACGCTGATTGGATTTCTAATATCTTGCCCATAGAGAAGAAGGGATCAACAAGAGTGTGCATTGATTTCAGAGATATAAGTTAAATGGATTTGTTTAGATGAGTCATAACTGGTGAAATGACATCTGAAATTAGCATAATGTGTACTTGTATTTGTTTCTTACAGGGTTCCGATCGTCTGCAAGGTTGTGATGATTTCTTGAATTTGAATGAGGGAGGTGCGAGTGGCGGAGGTTCCAACAAATGAATTCGTGAATGTCGTTTTCATTGCCACTTTGTGAACTTTATGTGAACTTGTGATCTTTGTTTTCATTCCTATATTTATGATCGTTGTATACATATGAGTGAACTTGTATTGTGCTTATGTGAACTTGTATTATCCTTATGTGAAGTATTGTTGCTTATGTCTTTGTGCTTGTGAATTGTTGCTGTTATAATACAATTGTATTGGTGTTGTGTTGCTGTAACTGGAGCTTAGCTCCCAGAGGCTTCCCATCCTGGCGGGGAGGAATAATACAGGTGGGCATTTTTTTTTTAAAAAAAAGCCAAGTATAGCCGTCGGTACTTGTAAAGCCGACGTCCTTAACACACCTAAAGGCGTCGGCTGTGGACCCAAACCAACGCTTATAATCGCATTAAAGCCGTCGGCCGTGGACCCAAACCAACGCTCATAATCGCATTAAAGTCGTCGGTCGGCCACCGACGCCTATATCTTTTAAATGTGTCGGCCCCTGGTACCGACGGTTTTAAACGTTAAAGGTGTCGGCCCCGACGTTCATAATAGTTAAAAACGTCGAATCTGAGTCGTCGGTTATGAACGTCGGTAAACCGACGTTTTTAAATTAAAGGCGTCGGTGTATTCAGGTTACCGATGCCTATATAGCCAACGGCCTTTTGCCCGATTCCTATAGTGGATTTAAATTGATCTACAACCAAAGATGAAGATCCTATGCCAATAGGCGATATGCTTATTAACAATGCTTCTGGACACTAGATTATTAGTTTTCTTGACGGCAATGCGGGGTATAACCAAATATTCATGGCCGAAGAAGATGCATACAAAATAGCTTTTAGGTGCCCGGGTTCATTGGTTTATTTGAGTGGACGGTAATGACTTTTGGATTAAAAAATGCTCGTGCTACATACCACAGAGCTATGAATATAATTTTTCATGATTTACTTGGGCTCATATTGGAAGTCAATGTTGATGATATTGTTTTGAAATCGGATGCTAATGAACCTCATTTAGCCGAATTGTGCTTAGCCTTTGAGAGGATGAGAAAGTACGGGCTCAAGATGAATCCTTTGAAATGCGCATTCGGTGTATCGGCTAGAAAATTCTTGGGTTTTATTTTACATCAACATGGCATAGAAATTTTACCCAAGAAAGTTGAGTCCATACAGCAGGTACAAGCTCCGACGTGCAAAAAAGACATGTTCCTCAGCAAGGTTTATTATTTGAGGTGGTTTATATCAAATCTGTCGGGGAAGGTTAATGCCTTTACACCTATTCTTCGGTTGAAATGTGATGATAATTTAACGTGGGGGGCAAAACAGAAAGATGCATTCGAGAAGATAAAATTTGTTTGTCTACTCTTCCAGTATTGAAAGCGCCTAGGCATGGAGAGCCTTTTAGGCTTCATATTGCAGAGGAGGGAGCCATTATCAATTTTATTTTGATTCAAGAAACCGAAGGTAAAGAGCATGTCATTACTTATGTAAAGAGCATGTCGTTACTTATTTGAGCGGATGCTGAGATAAAGTACACATTTATTGAGAAGCTATGCCTGTGTTTATATTATACTTGCACCAAATTATGGCATTATTTATTATCTAGCGCATGCATGCCTATTCTTAGCAGTAGGATTGGTAAATGGCTTATGCATTGATTGAATATGATTTGGCTTACGAACCATTAAAATCCATGAAAGGACAAATTGTTGAGCACTGGATTGACAATGAGAATAGTGTTAATATTGGTCTTGTCTATTTCATACTGTGGAGGTTATACATTTATGGTTGTATTTGTAGCAATGGCCAAGGTGTTGGTGTTGTTTATATATATCATCATGCTGCTCTTTTTGAAGCCCCATGTCGTCTAGAATATTTTTGCACAAATAATCAAGCCGAATATGAAGCTTTGCTATTTGGGCTGGGACTTTTACTTGTTGTAGGTGATACACATATTGAGGCTTTCGGTGATTCGCTGTTAGTGGTACAGCAAGTATCTAGGGTTTTCTAATGTTTTAATGGATCACTTAATGTTTATCTCCATAAGTGTCTAGATATTATTTCTACCTTGGATTATTTTAGCATTGCTCATATATCTAGACTGGACAATCATATTGCCAATGAGTTGGCACAACAAGCATCAGGCTATCATGTTGATTGTGGTATTTTTCATATATCATATAAGCCGATGTTTGCTCTCGCTGACAAAAGTAATGCCGAATTAAAACTCATTAATTCAGTTGTTACTAAAGAATTAGTGCAGAGAACAACAAAGATTTGAGGACACCCATTACTGAATATTTACATAATCCTAGCAAGAAAAGAGATAGGGTTGTTTGGTGGCTACCTTTTATATATACACTAGATAATTATCGCCGAACAGTTGATGGTATTCTATTGATTTGCTCAGGTGAAGGTTGGGCAAGGGTTTCCGTGGGGGAGGTACACGAAGGTATTCGTGGTACCCATCAGTCAGCCCACAAGATGAAGTGGTTGTTGTGACGTGCAGGATTCTATTGGCCGACTATGATCAGTGACTGTTTAGATACTATAAAGGTTATGAAGCTTGTAAACAATTTGGTGACATCCAGTTGGCTTCCGCTATGTTAAAACCTATCATAAAGTTGTGGCCATTCCGAGGTTGATGGTTGGATTTCATTGGTATGATTCATCCTTCTTTTTCAAAAGGGCATCGGTTCATGTTGGTAGCCACTGATTATTTTACCAAGTGGTCAGAAGCATTACCTCTCAGGAATCTGACTCACAAGGAGATGATACACTTCTTGTCTGAGCACATTATAAACCGAATTGGCGTTCCACAAACCTTGTCTGCAGATTAAGGAACATTATTCATGGCAAAAGAAGTAGAAGACTTTGTTGAATCCTATAACATAAAGTTGATCAATTCATCTCCTTATTATGCACAAGCCAATGGACAAGCTGAATCTAGCAACAAAGTTTTAATTAAGCTCATCAAAAAGAAAATAGAAGGTCATCCAAAAAGATGGCATGAAGCATTATCTGAGGCTTTCTGGGCACACAATTTCAAGACATGGTGCTACAAAGGTCACTCCGTCTTACCTGTGGAGGTAAATCTGGCTGCATTGAGGTTCGCTAAGCAAAATGGCCAATCGACAATGGATTTTCACAATTGGATGATAGGTAATATTGATGATGTTGCTGATAAGCGTTTGGTTGCTTTAAAAGAAATAGAGAAAGAGAAGATACGGGTAGCAAGGACATACAATAAGAAGGTGAAATTAAAGAATTTTCAGGTTGGTGATCTAGTGTGGAAGATAATTCTACCAATTGGTTTGAAGGATAGAAAATTTGGAAAATGGTCATCAAGTTGGGAGGGTCCTTTCAAGATTGTGGGAATAGTCCCTGGAAATTCATAATTGGTAGAGTCTATGGATGGGAATTTACTACCTTGAGCACTCAATGGAAAATACCTGAAGAAGTTTACCCAAGCATGTGCCAAGAAGCTTAGACGTGTGCGTGGCCGATACACAATTAATCCTTAAGACATATGGCCGATATAAAATTATCAACCTAAGCATAAGTGGCGATGAAGTTAGCATCATTGTTAGGCAAATCTTTTCTGGCTATGCAAGATACTCCATAAAACAGGGGGCATGTGTTTGCACTTAATTCTGGCATATGTTGTTCCTGGTTGGTGCAAACTGTTGGCCACAAAAGTATGCTCAGTCAGCTGACATGATCCAAGTTGCCATGAATGTTTTACATAATATTTGAAGGAACTCAGAGTGCAGCTAGAACAGATAATGTGGTTCAGCTAGAAGAACCGGATGTATACACGTATGCAGCCCACGGCTCAGGCTGTAGCGGGATGAGACTGTTCTATCGGACTGCCCACTACCCAAGACGGATCGGACTGTCCGAACTGATCACTCTGGCTAGCAGCACGATAGGTCGGACTGTACGAAACAATCCGTTTGGTCAGCAGCTTTGGTTAAACCAATGGAAGCACAGACAGTTGTTTAAGACTCGCCCATGCACCACCCAGCGCCGTCTCAAGATCCCAGACATGGTCTCGCTGCCGCAAGCGGAGGAGTGCGATGCCAACCACAGATATACGTGTGCTGACATGGCTATTCAGCAGTGGTCAACTTCCTTAATGCGTGCTGCCTGCTTTGGTTCACTGGCTCAACGCTGAAGAAGGAAAGTTATCAAGATATAATTTGCAGTACATAACTAGAAAGGAAGCACACCTCTTTAAGGAGGCAAGGATGGCAAGAGAATTTCAGAGAATGTATAAAGATGGAAGGTTATCAAGATACATGCATGCATGAAAATTCAGTCCCCCAAGATAGGGATGGGTTTCTATTTTATATTATGGAATCCTTTGCTTCTGTTGGAAAATCAGCCACCCAATATATGTGTATGGGGGGTGATGACCAGAACGCAACATTCAATAATCTTTTTATCTCTCTCTCCCTCTCTCTCTGCTCTCATGTTCTGGTGATTCTTATTCGAATCATCTCTACCATGAACTGTGTTCTAGAGGCGAGCGAATCGTTCTAGATCAACCCATTGCCACTGCATGCTCCAACAGGTTCCATCCCGAATGAGCAACGCATCGGGTCTTCAAAATACTTTGCCGGCTGTCCTGCGTATTGTGCTTCCGGTGAGACTCCTCCTGTGACATGTCCTGCATATCACGCTTGGTGTCAGGGGTATGCGTCACTACAAGGATCCATTTTATCGCGACAAAAAAAATCGTTGCAATAGGTCAAAATTTGTTGCAATAGGTCACTGATGCAACAAAAAAATGTGGCGATAGTTTTTACAAATAGTTGCAATAAGTCCCGTGGCAATAGGTTATTGTGGCGATTTGACATCCGTAGAAAATAGTATGGTATTGCAACGATTTCACATCGATGGCAAATAGTATAGTATTGCAACTATTTAATGTATTGAGACGATTTAACGTATTGCATTGAATAGTATGATATTTCAACAATTTTGCATTTGTGCCAAATAGTATGTTATTGCAATGATTTCATATCAATGGCAAATAGTATGATATTATAACGATTTAACGTACTGCAAAGATTTAACGTATTGCAAGGAATAGCATGGTATTGTAACGATTTCACATTTGTGGCAATAGTATGGTATTGCAACGATTCCACATTCGTGGCAAATATTATGGTATTGCAACGATTTCACATCCGTGGCAAATAGTATGGTATTGTAACGATTTAATGTATCGTAATGATTTAATGTATTGCAATGAATAGTATGATATTGCAATGATTTCACATTCGTGGTAAATAGTATGGCATTGCAACAATTTCAAAGTCATGGCAAATAGTATGGTATTACAATGATTTCACATCCGTGGCAAATAGTATGGTATTGCGACGATTTAACGCCTGTGGCAAATAGTATGTATTGCAACGATTTCACAAGCGTGGCGAATAGTACTGTATTTGCAACGATTTCACATCCATGGCGAATAGTTGGATATTGCAACAATTTCACATCTGCGGCGAATAGTATGGTATTGCAACGATTTCAAAACCATGGCAAATAGTATGATATTTCAGCGATTTCACAACCGTGGCAAATAGTATGGTATTGCGACGATTGCTGATTTGTGGCAGAAGGTTTGTAATGCAACAATTTCTGATCTGTGACAATAGGTTCTTAATGCAACGTTTCCTGATCTCTAGCAATAGTTTTGTAATGCATCATAATGTAATGTTTCTGATCAGTGGCAATAAGGTTGTAACGCAACATTTTTTGAGTCATGGTCAAATATTTCTACTGCAACATTTTGTAATTTGTGGCAATAGTTTCCTATTGAAACATATTATCATTCATGACGATAAATTCATAATGCCACGTTTTATAATTAGCAGCAGTAGAATCCTAATGCACCAGGTTTGAAAATTAGTGGCAGTAGGATCAATTTGTTCGGATACATATGTCGAGTTTAACAATAAACATCCATCAATTGATGCAACACGCATAACAACACTCAAGAATTAATGCGACGTTGTTGCATGTTTACAGTTTTCCTAAGAAGATGGGGATTAATTGTATTAATAGAACCCTTAACAATCTATGCATTTTATCCATCATTGTGCAGCGCATGTCCTCCATTTCCTTAGTTGTCCCTTCACAATCAGCCGCCATCTGATCTTGTAAGTTCTGGACTTCAAGGTTTAGCTCCTCATTCTTCTGTCCTATGCCATTCATCTGGGTGGTTAATTCATCATTTCTTCCTTCCAAGTCTTGCACTTGTAGATTGAGGTTTGATTTCTATCTTCTAAGTTTTGAACTTGGTAGTTGAGGTTTTCAGCCATCTGGATACGCATCGGTTCTGAAACATTAGGGTTAGTCATATAACCACGCCCGCGAACATGTGATCATGCACAACCGATTGAGCATCTACAACAGCGCCGGAAGATGTTGTTTCTCCCCCATTTGGGATTGGGCCTCCCTGCTCATCTTCCTTGTCGTTCACTTAGGCACGTGCTTGGCTCTATATACGAAAAGAAAAGTCACGGGTACGTTGCAAACATTTATTTAAATTAGGACCGTTTGAAGTGTTACTCACATGTACGGCTTCTGCCTACTCCTTTGCCCATTCACCGTTCATCAAATGGCTTGCCTCCCACAGTTGTATGTCATCGGATTCTTCTCCGATCTCTGGGTCTCGTTACACAAAATACAAGTAAAATTCAATATATAGGTATACATATTGATTGCAGCGCAAAGTAAAATCATGATTTATTTTTCATACCTTCTCATAACTAAGTTGGGTATAGGATTTAGAGTCAAACAAGTGTTTCGTCTTTTGACTTCTTTGATTTTGAGAATTGATTCTGCTTAATCACTGCATTTTAGGAATTAATTCCATAAATGAATGTAAATCAAATAATTTTTGTATGATGTGAAACTATTAAAAAGTTAGCTAAACTTGAATCGCTCAGACCCAAAATATTCTATTAGGTGAAACCAATCGGCATCCCCTACGTCATCATACTTGTTCCGTATACGTTCTTCGTCGGTCGAATTACTCTTATAGGTGGCATGAATTGTCGATCGCCACACCTTGTAGCACTCACAAGCAATCTTCAAAATTTTTCTTGCGCTGCTCTGTGTCCTCCAAGTCCCAGAGATTATGTACATTGTATAACACATTGGTGTAAATGTGCAAGATGGAGATTGCTAGAAAAAATACTTGTGTGGGGTGTGATGACAGTAACCGGAATGACTAAACGGACTGTATTTTACTATTTCTCTTTTGTGAGTTGCACCAATGAGGGGTGCATGTTTTTTTTGTAGTAATAGCCACATCATCGACAAAGTGTTAATGATAAGTACCAATCGCAGCACCCAACCTACTGGAGAACTGAAATATTAGCTTTCCATTCTTAGTCGTTCTATTAGCATGGGCTGCATAGCGTATTCTGGCAACCTTAAGTCATTTAGCCACCCCTCTTCCAAACTTCCTTCCTTCTGTTACATTGATTCAAACGGTAAACGATTAAAGCATATTACCACCTAACCAAGTTTAGCATCATGTACAAATATTGTGAAAAAATAAAAGTCTGATGTTCGTACCATCTTCAGTACGAGTGCGACAAATACGAGTGTGGGATGACCGCGTCCCATCAACATTTTGTTCTGTATTACTCCCTCCTGGTTTATATTAATTGTCATTTCAAACCAATAAATGAATAAAAAACGAACTAGTTAGGACTGTATAAATGACAATTATTTTGATCGAGAGGGAGTACATTGTTGACTTCTTTGTTGTTGTTCATACCCTAAAATGATTTAGGCACACATGTCAGTGGTGCTAATGCACCCGTAGTACTATAGAGGATTTTCAGTTCAGCAGCAAAGCATGCAAAACACAGGGGGCGAGCATGCAGCTAGCAATGCTAGACAAAGATAGGGTTCGTCAGTTCGGTCTGACTGACATCAGTCGAAGCGCGGCTCGAGGTGAACTGGTGGTAGGGCGAGTAATGAACGCCAGTGGTAGCAGGTGGCGAATGCAACACATATGAGGCAGGCAGTTTGCACGATTGAAATCCTCTGCAGTACTGCACCTGCAGTAGCTGCCACTGACATGTGGGCCCATGAGACATTGGGTCCACATGTCAGCGGTAGCTACTGCAGATGCAGTACTGAAGAGGATGTGAGTCCTAGCTTGCGACGCTTGACAAAGTGTGGGTTCGATCTGGCCAAGATCACACGGAGCATCTGTCGTGGAGGATTGGTGGCAGGGCGAGTAATGGCCAGAGGTTTGCGGACGGCGGGGTAATCATGGCACGCGAAGGATGTGTGAGACCTATGTGTGCTAAATACATTGGCTATGGCGATAAAAGTTTTGAATACTACCAAAACACCTTTATCATCTAGGTCCGAGCTCCAGCAAGGTCCGACGATAGGTCCGGCTTGATTTGGGTAGCTTCGGCAAGGTCTGATGCTAGGTCTGACTTCTTAGTCTAGGTCCGACTAGCTTTGGATAGCTCCAGCTCTAGTCCGACTTGTTTTGGTAAGCTCCGGTGCTAGGTCTGACTAGCTTTGTTTAGCTCCGGCGCTAGGTCCTGCTAGCTTTGGTAAGTTCCGGCGCTACATCCTGTTAGTTTTGGTAAGCTCCGGTTCAAGGTCTGGTTAGCTTTGGCAAGGTTCGGAGCTTGATCGCAGTGGTTCTACTTCTAACTTGCAGTGATTTGTACATGCTTTACATTGATGGAAAGTTTTCTTAGCTTTCTTTTACTAAGTTTTTTGTGTGCTTTGGTGGTTATGGCTGATATCGTTTTTGCTATGGTTTGCAACATGCTTATGTGGAGTGCTCACGTAAGGTGTTGTGGTTTCGAAACTAACGTGAGTCAAGTCGAGGACTTGTGCTCGGAAGTATTAGTTGTTTATTCATGTGTAGATGTTGCTTGAGTTCAAGACATGGCTGGTGACGGGATCCATTGAACTAGTCTTAAGGATAAAATGAGATTCAACAACCAAGTTCGGGAGGAATTGTGGTTGAGTTAATCGGGGGGTTGCGCAGCATGTTTGAATCAAGAACAATGCATATGAAGGTATTGTGGACGTCGTTGGAAGATTTTTGCACGTGTGCAAGGAGTGCATGGACGTGGCTACGTGGTTCCGCGGCGTGATGAAGAGATGTGGACGTAAAGAATTGGTCGGAAAGGTCCAACCGACTAGGTTATGGATTTAGGCTGCGGATGAGTCGTGTTTGACTCAAATATGGAAAGTTTTGAGTTCGTTCTGATAGGATCTCGTGTGAGTCATGAATTTGGGTTGTTTTAGAAATGTCGGTCTTAAGATTGCTTCTATCTGCGTATAGAAGAGTCTTGGGCAGTTATGGAAAGTTTGGATTTGTGAATTGAGTAGGATTAGAGTCCTAGTTAGGATTGGGTTGGCCTAAGGGCTGGTTATATAAGCAAAGGTAGGCCAGATCTCATGGTGTATGACTTTTGGGCTGTTCTTCTTGTGTTCTATTGAATAAAATTCATAGATGAAAGGAACTTTTGTGCCTTGTTCGTCCGACTTTTTTCTTCAAGTGCTTCTCATTGAGTTTGTGCACAGCACTACCTTGCTTCAGTGGTTTTATCATAACTCGAGTTTTACAGATCCGATTGACGTGATTCTTTTGGAGTTGTCTTCAAAACTTAATTTTCTATCATCTGTGAAAATTTCACGATCATTGGATTTGTGGTTTTTGATATACACGAGTTTCTTTGCAGTGTTCCAGAACTGTTTTTCTCGGGTAGGACAGATTGACCTTTGTTCGATCTTTCGATCGTAACTTGATTTCCCTCGACGGATTTTCGTGATTCTTGTTGTGAAGTCTTCATGACTTGATTCTCTGCAGTCTATACTAGTTTTGTCATAGTTGAACACATTTAGATACTCGCACACACAGTTTCTTGAACAGATCGATTTTGTGCCGAGGGGTGTTTTTGTTGCTTCCGCTAAAAAGTTTTAATCTACCATTCACCCCCCTGGTAGCTTTGCACGTGCTCTTCGATCCTACAATTGGTATCAGAGCCACGGTGCTCTAATTTTTTTGATTCGCATGTGTCTTTGACTAATCTTCATGGAGAAATACTCGGTAAAAACTTGTGTGTTTGTTGGTATCGATTTTCAGGTTTGGAAGGCACGCATGGAAGCTTTTATTCGGTCACAAGGCTTCGCGATATGGGAAAAGTGTACAAGCCTTACGACATGCCGCCGAACGATCAAGTCATGACTAAAAACTTATGAGATGTCGACAACAACAACGAATCCCACAACTTGATAATCTAAGGACTAACTTGGAGTGAATTCGACCGTGTTGCACACCTCCGATCGGCATACAATGTGTGGAGAGCACTTTGTGACTACCACAAAGGATCCAACACGATCAAGGAGGTAAAGCAAGATATGTTCAAAAAGGATTATATGCGCTTCGAGATGGAAATCCAGTGAGTACATTGATGACCTTTTTGCTCGCTTTAAAAAATTCTCAGCAACTTGCGTAGTGTCAATGTTAATTTTTCAGATGCTAAAAATGCTAGAAAATTGTTAAGTGCATTAGACATGTCAATTTGGGAGATGAAAGTCACATCTATTCGTGAATCTACTATCATGAGTACACTTACATTAGATGTGCTATATTCTAAATTGAAAAATCATGGAATTGGCATAATCTCATGTAAGAACCCCAACAAGTCTCTTGCATTTGTTTCTCAACGTGATATGCCTAGCTCCTGCCAATCTTCATCTAGCAATACACTTGCTTTGCTGTCTTCACTAACCCTGGAATAGATTGAAGAATTTCTGGAAGAGGAGCTACAACCCATCTCTACTCGGTTCTCAAAAGCATTGCAAAATGTGAGAACTAGAAGGAGAGAAAGCTTTGTACCTCAATGATGCTTTGAATGTGGTAAGACAAGACATTTTCGTACAGATTGCCCTAATCTTTCAGGTCCTTCTACTCATGATGAAAAGCGCAATAAAGTCAAGTCCTCTTCTGGCAACATCAACAACAAGAAGAAGGGTTTTACAGGACGCAAACAGATAAACAGTTTCATCACCGCACTTCAAGAACTTGGCTCTAGTGATGTAGACATTAGAAGTGACAAAGATGAAGATGAGTTGGCAAACTTGTGCTTCATGGCGGGAAAATCAGGATCAAGTATGGAGGATGCAGAACACAATAGTGTCAATGAAGAGGTATGTCCTACTTATGATAAAATGTGTGATGTTATTTCCCGGGCAACTGTGATTGTTAAGATAAAGGACAAAAAGCTTAGGGACAATGCTGTTAAAATTGAGTCACTAGAATCTGAAATTAATCGTTTGAAAACCTTGATTCCTAGTGATGATTCTTGTTCCTCATGCGATTTAATATATGAACAATTGTCCTCCTTAAGAAATGCACATTCCTCAACTCTTGATAAACTTGAGTTACAAATAGAAAATAATAAAAAGCTTGCTGCACTTAATGATAGAAAATTAAAAGATGCTTCTTGTTCTACAATTGATTTGCATTGTTCTACCTGTAATAATCTTGAAAAGAAACTAAAAGATGCTATGAATGAAATTTCAAAACTAAACAATGCTTTACGTGCTCATGAAGTTAAATATTGTTCTAATTGCAAACTAAAAGGAAAAACTTCATGTGAAGACTGCCTAGAATTGTCTAAGAAACTTGATGACATGAATAG
Source organism: Tuctoria greenei (assembly GCA_036927565.1). Classification (NCBI taxonomy): domain Eukaryota; kingdom Viridiplantae; phylum Streptophyta; class Magnoliopsida; order Poales; family Poaceae; genus Tuctoria; species Tuctoria greenei. The sequence goes on from JAYESD010000004.1 coordinate 54,959,873, forward strand.
AACACTAGCGCAGTTTTGTATTGGGAACAAAAATCTAAACATGCCATTGAATTCATCCAAATCTTGCAATCATAAAATTGGTTTACGTTTTGATTCTCATGCTCATGCTAAAGCACATCCACCTAAAATTGTAAAGTTATTAAGAAGTGGTTTGATTAAAACAGTTCCTAAACTAAAAGAGTTGATTTTTAAATCTGCAGGAGTGTTGTCACATTCGGGTTCAAATAAACATACTGCATGCTCATCTAGACATGAACACAAAGTTAAATTTCATTTTACCTATTGTGGTAGAGATGGTCATGTCATAGATTGTTGTTATAGACTAGCTAAACAACATAAAAAGGAAAGAATTCAAGCTAGATCTTGTAACTCTCATGCAAAACTTGTTGAACATACTAAACCGAATGTTAGGAACATGCAACCTACTGTTGTCAAAAACACTCAAAGTTTACCTCCAGACATCCTGTTTTTGCCTCCGGAGCTACTGATTTTTGTGCTACACAAGTAACACCTTTGAAAGCATCTAGGCCCCATGAGGTACGGTTTCGATGATTAATGACAACCATTCTGTTTTACTAATGAATTTGTGAATGCAAGGTCCCAATAATCACTCAATCAAATGAAATCAAAATGTCATTGGGGACCCATATAAAATCAACTAATGAGATCAAATCGAATCATATGAAGACAAGAAGTGAAAGCTCTAACTTGACATCACTCAATGCTTGAAGACTATCAGAACAACATTTCAAACAAGTGTCAAAGAGGTCACAAGTTCAAATTCCAAAAGAACAACTCAAAACAACTCAAAGTCAACAAGTTGAACACACCGGATCATCCGATGATTTCTGAGTTGACTACATCGGTCGAGTTGTGTCAACAGAAGAAGAAGACCTCAGAGCAAAGCACTCACCGGATCATCCGATGTATGGCTCAGTCACATCGGTCCATTAGTACAGTTTGCAACACCATTGGACCAAGTGAAGCACCGGATCATCCGATGTACAGAGGTGTGAACATCGGTTGATTACTCCAGTAAGCGTCAAGTTCAAGATAATTCTGAAGAAAGAGCCACCGGATCATCCGATGATGAAGATGAAGCTACATCGGTCTAACAACGGTCATATCTGACACCATGACGTCAGCCAGCTTAATTAGACCGATGATAACCAAGGGGGAGACATCGGATCATCCGATGTGTACAATAAAGTTCTGTCAGCCTACTTTTCCAACGGCTATTTCGGGGAGGTTGGCTTTAAATACCCCCTAAGCCAGTCATTACGGCAAGTCTTGATACTCAGAAGCTAACAACACATCCAAGAGCACTCAAGACCAAGAGCTTACACTTGTACACCCATTAGATCATTTGTATAGGCTAGATCTAGCTAGAGAAAAGCTTGTGTGCGTCCATTCTCGGTGATTGGAGTCTCTAGGCTAGTGAGAGGTTGAAGAGATCCTTCCGGAGCTTGCCAAGGTGTGTGTGGAAGCCCGGAAGATCAAGGATTGTACAAGGCTTGAGCTCCACCTTGCCGGAGATGGCGAACGGAGAAGATTAGTGAAGACCCCCTTGTCTCGGTGACTTGGGAGTGGCAAAACCCTTCGGTGGGTGCCACAACGTGGATGTAGGAAGATCCTTGTGATCTTGCCGAACCACGGGATAAACTTCGTGTCTCCGTGTCTTTTGAGCGTTTGCATTCCTCTCCCTCCTTTTACATTATGCAATCTTTATTCCGCAACTTATATTTACGTTGATTGCATAGATAAACCGCATAGGAATTAGGCTTTAGTCGTCAATTTTTAATTGTCTTGAAATTTGAAAGAAAGCCCAATTCACCCCCCCCCCTCTTGGGCGTTTCGATCCTTACAATTGGTATCAGAGCAAGGTTGCTCATAGGATCATTCTAGCTTCACCGCTAGAGAGCGAAAATGGCCAAGGTTGGGGGTTCGGTTCCTATCTTCGAGGGCAAGAACTTTGCCTATTGAAAAGCACGCATGCGCGCTTATCTAGAGGATATTGCTCCCGAAGTATGGGAAGCGACTCATGCGGGGTTTGGAGAACATAATTATGTTGGTGATCAAATTAAATGGAATGCTAAGGCTAGGAATGCAATCTATGAGTGCATAAGTCAAGATGTCTTTTCTAGAATTGCTAGTAAGGAAAAGTCTTGTGAAATTTGGGCTTGCTTGATAGAAATTCATGAGGGTTCATCTCGTGTAAAGGAACTTAAATATCACATGCTTAAAGCAAAATATGATGAATTTAAGATGCTTCCTCATGAAAATGTTAATGAAATGTTTTCACGCTTAAATGTTCTTATTGAGGAGATTAATGCTCTTTACATTGCGTCTCTTGGCAAGGGACTCATCAACCGTAAGATCCTCATGCTTCTTCCGAAGCCAAAGTACAACATCATCAACTCCATGCTTCAAAAGGAGTCACTTGACCACATTGAGGTTTCAGAGCTCATTGGAGAGATACACGCTCATGAGATGAGTGTACTTGGGATGATGGAGCAATCATCCTCAAAAATTATTGCTCTAAAGGCCTCCACCAAGAAAATGAGCTTCAAGAAGAAGAAGGTGGTTGAGCCTAGCTCAAGTGAAGAAGAGCAAGCATCAAGTGAAGATGATGATGATGAGCTTGCCTTGATGATGAGAATGTTCTCACGCTTGAACTCCAAGATCGCCAAGAAGGGATACACCTTTGATCCCAAGAAGAAAGCATTTCTACCAAGGAGAGACGATCACAAGACTTGCTACAATTGTGGAGATCAAGGCCACATCTCCTATGATTGTCCAAAACCGGACAAAAGGAGAGAGAACTACAAGGGCAAGCAACGCAAGCTTGAAGAAAGTGATGATGATGAAGAAGAGGCCAAGCCCAAACCAAGAACCTTTGGGAAGAAGAAACAAGACAAGGGCAAGAAGGCAAGACTCTTCCCAAAGAAGAGAAATGGCCCACAAAAGGTGTTCATGTGTGAGGCAAATGAATGGGTCACCGACGAAGAAACAAGTGATGAAGAGAGTGAAGTAGAGGAAGAAAGCTTGGTCGGCCTCGCCATTGCCAACAATGATGACTCACCTCTTCATCCACCGCCCATGTGCCTCATGGCTAAAGGTAACACCAAGGTATGTGACGACCCTAGTGATGATGAGCTTTCCCCCGATGATTTAACTTCTTTGATAAATGAATATCATGCTATCATTAAGAGGGAAAAGAGTAAGGTCAAAGTGCTTGAAGAAACTCGTGCTAAACTTGAGAGTGCTAACCTTGATTTACTTGACAAGTATGAAAGCATACTTAAAGAGCATGACACGCTCAAATCCCATGTCAAGCAAATTGAGGAAGAAAATGCTAAAATTAAGATAGATAATCATGAACTTGACTTAGCACATCAAACACTCTTGGAAGAGCACAACAAGTTAATACAAGAACATCAAACACTTAACCTTGCTCATGACATGCTTGATCAAGAATTGAAAAATATGAATAATCAAACTCTTAATGATAAGATATCCATTACTTCTCATGCCACTAATGCTTTGCACAAGTCTTTGCCTATGAAAGCTAATGCTAGGGAGAAGGACTTGTTGGAAGAAATTGAGAGTCTCCGCACTAGTGTGGCTAGACTTTCAAAAGGAGAAGTCAAGCACAAGGAAATTCTCTTCCAACAAGCTAAGGCCTTCAACAAGAGAGGACTTGGATCCTTTCCGGTGCCTAACAAAGGAAAGGTGCCCTCACCGGAGCTAAGAACAAGCTTCATCAAGGAAGTTGGTTCTTATTGCCAACTTTGTGAGGTCACCGGTCACCACACAAGGGAGTGTCCTCTTCCTAACCGACCTTCTCCTAAATTGCCTACTAACTATAAATCTACTTTCAATGATCATTATTATCTCTTGAGTAAATTACAAGGCAAGGTGAAGGCTAGGTTCATTGGCAAAGACATGAAGGGCATGAAGGGGAAGCTCCCCAAGCAACTTTGGGTCCCAAAAACACTTGTATCACACATACAAGGACCTAAGTTGGCTTGGGTTCCTAAAGCCAAAAATTGAATTCATGTGTGTAGGTGAACTACAAAGTCGGAGGAAAGCATTGGGTACTCGATAGCGGGTGCACTCAACATATGACCGGCAATCATGGTATGTTCACCACCATAGAAAACCCCAGCAATCATGAACAAGTCACCTTTGGTGATAACTCTAAGGGAAAGGTAATTGGGTTAGGTAAATTTTCTATTTCAAATGACTTGTCCATTTCTAATGTCTTGTACGTTAAGTCACTTAGCTTTAATTTACTTTCTATTGCACAACTATGTGATCTTGGACTAACATGCACATTTAGCAAGAATGATGTTGTTGTGAGTAGTGAAACTAGCCAAGACATAGTCTTCAAAGGGTTCCGGCATGGACATCTCTACCTAGTGGACTTCGCCAACAAGAATGCTAGCTTGACCACTTGTCTTTTCACTAAGACAAGCATGGGATGGCTATGGCACCGACGCATAGCGCACATTGGAATGAGCAAACTCAAGAAGTCATTCAAGCTTGGGATGGTAACCAGCGTGAAGGATGTCACATTTGAGAAGAACGAGCTTTGTAGCGCTTGTCAAGCCGGGAAGCAAGTTGCTTCACACCACCCAATGAAGACAATGGTGTCAACCTCCAAGCCACTTGAACTACTCCACATGGACCTCTTCGGACCGTCCACATATCAAAGCCTTGGCGGTAACCTCTATTGTCTTGTTATAGTTGATGACTACTCTCGCTATGCTTGGACTCTATTTTTGGGTGACAAGAGTGAAACTCCGGAAGTGTTCAAGACCTTAGCCAACCGAGCTCAAAGAGAATTTCAACTTCCCATCATCAAGGTCCGGAGTGACAACGGCACCGAATTCAAAAATTACAACATTGGGGAGTAGTGTGACCGTGAAGGAGTAAAACATGAGTTTTCGGCCACATACACCCCCCAACAAAACGGTGTCATTGAAAGGAAGAACAAGACACTCATCACTCTTGCAAGAGCAATGCTTGATGACTATGGCACGTCGGAGAAGTTTTGGGCCGAAGCAATCAACACGGCGTGCCATGCCGCAAATAGGGTCTACCTACATCGACTACTTCAAAAGACCCTGTACGAGCTTCTCATTGGGAGAAAGCCCAACATCTCATACTTTTGAGTCTTTGGATGCAAGTGCTACATCTACCGCAAGAAAAGGCTCGGTAAGTTTGAAAGAAGATGTGATGTTGGTATATTTCTTGGTTATGCATCAAACTCAAAAGCATATCGAGTATTCAACCAAACCTCCGGTTTAGTTGAAGAAAGTTGTGATGTTGAGTTTGATGAGACTAATGGCTCCCAAGAGGAGAGTTTTGGTTATGATGAAATAGATGATGAGCCTCTACGAGAAGTCATGAAGAACATGACCATTGGAGAAATCAAGCCAAAAGTTGAAGAGGGCCATGATCAAGGGGGAGCTTCAAGTTCCAACAAAACACCTCCATGGCACCTCAAGTCGACGAAGTAGAGAAGGATGATCCATTGCCAACTCAAGACTCACAAGCCATACAACATCAAGATGAAGAAGAAGTCCATGATCAAATCCAACCACAAGAGGAGCAACACGCTTCACCACCGCCAAGTGCCTCACAACCACTTATGAGGCATGGACGCATTTCCAAGGCGCATCCGATGGACCAAATCATCGGAAGTCCTTCAAGGGGTGTAAGTACTCGTTCTCGCCATTTTGCCTCATTTTGTGAGCACTACTCGTTTGTTTCGTGTGTAGAACCCACTCACATTGAGGAAGCACTCCAAGACCCAAATTGGGTGATGGCTATGCAAGAAGAACTCAATAACTTCATCCTTAATGAAGTTTGGGTGTTGGAGGAGCGACCCAAGGACAAGAACGTCATCGGAACAAAGTGGGTGTACCGCAACAAACAAGATGAGAATGGCGTTGTGGTCCGCAACAAGGCAAGACTTGTGGCCAAATGGTTCTCGCAAGTTGAAGGACTAGATTTTGGGGAGACGTTTGCCCCGGTCGCCCGGCTAGAAGCCATCCGTATACTTCTTGCCTTTGCTTCACATCATAGTATTAGACTTTATCAAATGGATGTGAAAAGTGCATTTCTTAATGGCTACATTAACGAGCTTGTTTATGTTGAACAACCTCCCGGGTTTGAAGATCCGAGGAATCCTAACCATGTGTATAGGTTGCACAAGGCGCTCTACGGGCTCAAGCAAGCACCTAGGGCGTGGTATGAACGACTACGGGACTTCCTCATCATGCAAGGATTTAAGATCAGGAGGGTGGACACCACACTCTTTACCAAGGACATCAATGGAGATTTGTTCATTTGTCAAATTTATGATGATGATATTATTTTTTGGTTCAACTAACGAAGCTTTTAGCCATGAGTTTGGCAAAATGATGTCTAGGGAATTCGAGATGTCAATGATTGGTGAGCTCAACTTCTTCCTTGGATTCCAAATCAAGCAACTTCAAGAGGGAACCTTCGTCTATCAAGAGAAGTACACCAAGGACCTCTTGAAGAAATTTGAGACGGGAGATTGTAGCTCAAGAAGCACTCCAATGGCAACAAATTGCCATCTCGACGCGGATAAGGACGGTAAACCTATTGACCAATCTCACTACCGTTCTATGATTGGTTCATTGCTTTATCTTACCACATCTAGGCCCGATATAATGTTTAGTGTATGCTTATGTGCTCGCTTTCAAGCGGCACCTGAAGAATCGCATAAGAGGGTGGTCTTTAGGATACTTAGGTATCTTAAGCATACCCCTAGTATGGGCTTGTGGTACCCTAAAGGTACAACCTTCCACCTCTTGGGATACTCAGATTCGGACTTTGCTGGATGCCGTGTGGATCGCAAGAGTACCTCCGGTGGGTGCCACTTGCTTGGGCGTTCCCTAGTCTCTTGGTCTAGCAAGAAGCAAAATTCCGTCGCTTTGTCCACGACGGAAGCGGAATACATTGCGGCCGGTGCATGTTGTGCCCAAATTCTTTACATGAAACAAACCCTTTTGGACTTTGGAATTAAACTTGGTTGTGTGCCTCTCCTTTGTGACAATGAAAGTGCGGTTAAGATAGCTAAAAACCCCGTTCAACACTCCCGCACTAAGCACATTGATATTCGCCATCATTTCTTAAGGGACCATGAAGCTAAGGGAGACATCTCTTTGAGAGGTGTTAGGTCCGAAGAACAATTGGCGGATATCCTCACTAAACCACTTGATGAGAAAACTTTTTCTAGGCTAAGAAGTGAATTAAATGTGCTAGATGCAACAAATGTCATGTAAGAATGCATATCATATAGGTCTTGTCTAACTCCCAAAGGATAGGGGCGAGCTAGAAATAGTTTTCCCTAAGGAAGCCTTTGGAAGGTTCAAACTTGGCAAGATAGATTTACTTTATGTCTTGCATGATGCCTGCCATATAGATTTACAATTTCTTGCATTATAAAATGTTTGGCATTGCATACGGTAGATTGTCACAAAGGGGAACCCACCTCATGAGAAAGAGACTTGTTTGAAATGCAACATCTCAACTCATATAAGGTGGAAAGAACAAAATGTTAGGTGTGTTAATGCCTAGAGGAACATGCTCTATTGAGATAGTAGTCTTCATACTCTACCTCACAAAGCATGGGCCTTACATTTTATTTGGATAATTTCCTCCCATTTTTCTCGTTGTTCAATTTGCTTTAAGGACTAGCCAAATTATTGGCATATTAGTATCTTTGAGGGGAAAGGGGTTGCCCAGAAAGTCCTAAGACATGTGTTTCTCTTTGCTTGGTTGTTTGGTCAAAGGACATATATGGGATGTTTTAGTTCTGTAGTCATCGGATTATCCGATGCCTAGGTCAATCCCTCATCGGTCCAATAGGTGTTCAATCTTCTAGGGCTAGTTCAGTCAGAATCTCAAATGATCTGACGAGTTCATTCTGAAAACCATCGGTCCATCCGGTGTTCATAATTCAGGAGCTGTGGTCAATTCCACCGATGTTACTTCCTTCAACGTCGGACCATTCGGTGTCAACATCACTCTTTTGAACACCCTTACTGTGCCATTCGACCGATGATCCAAACCCTAAACGTCAGTTCATCCGATGTCAACAGCAATTTTTGAATATCCTTACTGTGGCATTCGACCGATGTACATTCCATCTAACATCGGTCCATCCGGTGTTAAAATTTCGGCTAGGGTTTCGGACCCACTATTTAAATCGGCTGTACGTCTCGTCTTTCCCTCTTCCGATCCCGACGCCACCACCACAAACTCTCACGCGCTGCCACCTCCACCGCCGTCGGTCGCTGCCGCCGACGCCCACAGGCCGCCGCCGCCGTCTCCGGCCGCCGCCACCTCCACAGCGCCGCCGCCGCTCGTCGCGCCGACGCCTCCACCCTCACGCAGCTCGCCGCACTGCCGCCTTCATCCCGTCGTCGCACACCCACGCCGCCGCCTCACCTCTAAGCACCGCTGCCTCACCAGCACCGCCACCTCCACCAAAGGCGCCGTCACCGCCGCCCATAAACCCTATCGCTCCACTTCGCCGCTAAGGTCTCCGGTCGCGACACCGTTCGTCACCGTTTCCTTTCCCAACTCCGTCAAAGCTCACTTCCGCGATTGCAATGGCTCGTGACAAGAAAAACAAGGGCAAGGCCATCGCGGAGCCCACCGCGAAGAAGCAAAAGCTGTCCAAGGAGGAGAAGAAGGCCTTGATGGCCGCTCGCGCCGCCGAGGAGCGTGAGCGAGGCCAAGGAAGGTCATTGAGGATCCGCGAGGCTCGTCCGAGGCAGCCTCCCGTGATCGACGACTCCGAAGCCGAAGAGGAGCCCGTTGAGCCTCTCGTCCACCGGCGCTCAGCCCGGACACGTGGGGGACACACCGAGGCTGCTTCTCGTCCGAGACCGATGGCTGCCGACCGTCGTGAGGATAGGGAGGCCCAGCGTGCGATCTACGAGATGGACACCACGGTCCATGTCGCAGAAGGAGTCCGGTTGACCGACTACCGGAAGATGAAGGCGAAGCAGCTTCGGAAGCTCAGATGGAATGTGCTGCTTGAGGAGTGGTACCCGCAGCCCCGGGAAGCTTTGGTGGATAGTCGCTTCTGGACTGTCACGCAGGCGTCTCTCTATGAGACTTACGGACGCCGAGGCCACAAGCTGTTCCAACACAACTACATGGATTGGAATCAGCTGGCAGTGGCAGCAGAGACAGAGATCAGGCCATATTTTGAGAGGTACAGAGGCCTAGTGCAGCTGCTTTCTTACGACAGGAGTGCCTATGTGGAAGATTGGGTCCGCCTCTTCTACGCCACCCTCTATGTCTCGGAGGGCAGAAGATCTATTGACTTCATGTTCATGGGTCAGCACTACCACCTGACGAGGCAGACGCTGGGACAGTTGCTTGGAGTAGACCTACACGGCACCTGCATACATGAGAAGGTCTATGAATAGGCAGATCCGCCAAGGAGGCCGCTCACTGGAGGAGTGGCTCCTACTCTGGAGGAGATCAGATCATTGTTTGGACCTACGTTCTCTACAGACCAGCCGAGGGTACCGGCTTTGTTGACCCCAGCAGCGCGCACGGTGCACCTTGCCCTACGTCGCTCTCTCCCGCCGAGGTCCGGCTATCTTGAGGGATTCACCAGCCTCCAGCAGACGATCCTGTTCTACATCATGAATGGGATGGACTTTGACATAGTGGATATCATTATTTGCGAGATGGAGGATGTGATCACAGACGGTGTGGGCATGATGAGGCAGCTTGTCTATGGGCACTGGATCAGCTATCTGCTTACCATGATGGTTCCCGAGGGGTCCGCCGTGCAAGACCATCTCTCTGACGAGAGTGTGACACGGTTCGGACACTACCGAGCTCCAGCTCCAGGGGACCGCCGCCTTGGCCGCCCTGTTGAGTGTCAGGTCAGGGCGATGCTATCCGAGGAAGACTGGTCGGACTTGGAAAAAGAGGATGAGCGTCTAGCTGAGGCAGAGGCTCAGGGAGGAGACCTGCAGCACGTCTGGTCCGAGAGCAACACAGACGAGAGTGTCAAGGAGTACTTTCCTCCTCCTCCACCTTCACCGAGGCAGCACGATGCAGAGGCAGGAGGTTCAGCTGCTCCACCGCCGACACCACCCCCTGTGTCCGAGGCGCAGGTGTCACAGCCGTCAGAGCTGTCGACACTTCTTCAGCAGATGATAGAGCAGCAGCGCCAGGACAGGCTCGCGGCTGAGCAGGCCAGGGCAGAGCAGGCTGCTCACCTGGCACAGCTTCAGAGGCAGCAGCAGGAGCTTCTGCTGGAGATCGCCCGATAGAGGCGAGAGGATACGGACCGGTTCACGAACCTTGTTGATCAGATGCACCGACGTACCCTTGACCAGCAGCAGCAGACTCAACAGGCTATGATGGGGATCCTAGGGTTGATCACCAACCTATACACTCAGACTGGGATCGCCCTTCCTCCACAACAGCTTGGACTGGGACTGGCTCCAGGTGCGACTCAGGTGCCTGCTACTCCGATTCCTTCTATCAGCATGTCACATCTTCTAGCACCCAACGCACCGATCCACTCTCCTCTGCCGGCGACGACTCTGTTCCAGCGGACGCCGGCATCTGTGGTCAGTGCTCAGCTTCCTCCAACTCCAGCTCCACCGGCGCCTCCTGTACCTGCTACCTCTTCTCCAGCATCGACAGCGGTTCCCCCAGCTCCCTCCGCTCCAGCTCCTGCGACCGGCGACTCCAGCTCCGACGACAGCGACGGTGACCAGTTCGTCATCGCGCCTAGCTCTCAGGGTCTGTAGGCTCTCTGATCCCTTTTTGGTTTCTTGATGCCAAAGGGGGAGAAGAGGTAGAGGAGTCAGGGGGAGTAGTATCCCAGTCTCAGGGGGAGTTTATATTTGGGATTCTATTTTCTTGTGTGCTTGAGTACTTTTGTAATATTAATTAAGCACTTTTCCACTTGTGTCATTTTCCTATGTTATTAATCGATTAAGTTTTTCGCGCTACTTCATTTGATTTCTACAAGGTCAATGTGTCCTATCTTGTATTCATTGCATATCTATTTTTGAGTATTGTACCATCAAATTCATTACTATTGCGCTTTAAATTATTGTGTTGTCATCAATCACCAAAAAGGGGGGGATTGAAAGCATCTAGGCCCCATGAGGTACGGTTTCGGTGATTAATGACAACCTTTCGATTTTACTAATGAATTTGTGAATGCAAGGTCCCAATAATCACTCAATCAAATGAAATCAAAATGACATTGGAGACCCATATAAAATCAACTAATGAGATCAAAACGAATCATATGAAGACAAGAAGTGAAAGCTCTAACTTGACATCACTCAATGCTTGAAGACTATCAGAACAACATTTCAAACAAGTGTCAAAGAGGTCACAAGTTCAAATTCCAAAAGAACAACTCAAAACAACTCGAAGTCAACAAGTTGAACACACCGGATCATCCGATGATTTCTGAGTTGACTACATCGGTCGAGTTGTGTCAATAGAAGAAGAAGACCTCAGAGCAAAGCACTCACCGGATCATCCGATGTATGGCTCAGTCACATCGGTCCATTAGTACAGTTTGCAACACCATTGGACCAAGTGAAGCACCGGATCATCCGATGTACAGAGGTGTGAACATCGGTTGATTACTCCAGTAAGCCTCAAGTTCAAGATAGTTCTGAAGGAAGAGCCACCGGATCATCCGATGATGAAGATGAAGCTACATCGGTCTAACAACGGTCATATCTGACACCATTACGTCAGCCAGCTTAATTAGACCGATGATAACCAAGGGGGAGACATCGGATCATCCGATGTATACAATAAAGTTCTGTCAACCTACTTTTCCAACGGCTATTTCAGGGAGGTTGGCTTTAAATACCCCCTAAGCCAGTCATTACGGCAAGTCTTGATACTCAGAAGCTAACAACACATCCAAGAGCACTCAAGACCAAGAGCTTACACTTCTACACCCATTAAATCATTTGTATAGGCTAGATCTAGCTAGAGAAAAGCTTGTGTGCGTCGATTCTCGGTGATTGGAGTCTCTAGGCTAGTGAGAGGTTGAAGAGATCCTTCCGGATCTTGACAAGGTGTGTGTGGAAGCCCGGAAGATCAAGGATTGTACAAGGCTTGAGCTCCACCTTGCCGAAGATGGCGAACGGAGAAGATTAGTGAATACCCCCTTGTCTCGGTGACTTGGGAGTGGCAAAACCCTTCGGTGGGTGCCACAACGTGGATGTAGGAAGATCCTTGTGATCTTGCCGAACCACGGGATAAACTCCGTGTCTCCGTGTCTTTTGAGCGTTTGCATTCCTCTCCCTCCTTTTACATTATGCAATCTTTATTCCGCAACTTATATTTACGTTGATTGCATAGATAAACCGCATAGGGAATTAGGCTTTAGTCGTTAATTTTTAATTGTCTTAAAATTTGAAAGAAAGCCCAATTCACCCCCCCCTTATGGGCATTTCGATCCTTACAACCTTATAGGTCAGTAGTTAAGAACAAAAAATCGCAAACTTTGATTCATAAGCCTGTTGTTTTATCTCAGCTTTCACGTGTTTTCCTGCTGCACGTCGTGTGACTCAGTAATGCCTTTTGACTAACCCCAGTATTGAGTCATTGACGTATTGTTCTTCTATGTAGGTTACACGCTTGAGGAAGGAGAACATTTGGATTGTGGATTCAGGTTGCTCACGCAACATGACCGGTAACAAAGAATGGTTCTCCTCCCTCTCTTTTGTGTCACGTGTAGAGAATATTACTTTTGCCGATAATTCTTCAACTCCTATAATTGCTAAGGGTTCAGTTAGAGTAAATGACCACTACAATTTGAAAGATGTGGCACTTGTAAAAAAATTGAAATACAACTTTCTTTCCGTTTCACATTTGCTAGGTGAAAATTTGGAAATTATTTTCAATAAAAATTGCTGCAAAGTTGTAGATTCAAATAGTGAGATTATTTTTAACATGTCTCGGTTTGGAAGAGTTTTTAAAGATGATTTTGATATGTCTTCATCTAAGCATAGGTGTCTAGTTGCTAATGATTCCAAAGACTTATATTTTTGGCATCGTAGACTTGGTCACGTACGCTTCGATCATCTCAAGCGTGTTAGTGCTCTTGATCGCTACGTGGGCTGCCTAAGCTGAAAAGGGATAAAGAAATTATGTGTTCTTCTTGTAGACATGCTAAGATGGTTGTAGGTTCACATACTCCTCTCACAATGATCATGTCAACTGAACCAGTTCAACTTTTGCACCTTGACACCGTAGGACCTTCACATGTTCAATCCTTCAGAGGTAAATGGTATGTTCTTGTGATTGTTGATGATTATTCTAGATACTCTTGGGTTTACTTTATGGCATCTAAGAATGAAGCTTTTAGTCACTTAGAAATTTATTTCTTAGATTATCAATTGATCACCCATGATCTTTAAAAGCAATTAGAAGTGATAACGGAACTCAATTTAAAAATCAATCTTTTTATCACTTTTGCCATGAAAATAGAATAGATCATCAATTTTTTCACCATATGTACCTAAACAGAACAGTGTTGTAGAAAGAAAGAACAAAACCATAGTTGAGATTGCTAGGACTATGGTTGATGAATATCAAACTCCTAGAAAATTTTGGGCTATGGCCATTGCAACCACTTGTTATGTCTCAAATCGTGTTTTATTGTGTGCTAAGCTAGGTAAAACACCATATGAGCTTCGATTGGTACATAGGCCTAGTGTTACACACTTTCAGGTCTTTCGTTGCAAATGCTTTGTTAAGAAACATGGTAATCTTGATAAATTTGAACCTAGATCCATTGATGGTATGTTTCTTAGTTATCCATCTCATACTAGAGGTTACGGTATGCTTTTACTTGACACTAACAAAATTTTGGAGACTTGTGAGGCGTCTTTTGATGAAGCTAGCCTGGGTACTAGCTCAAACAGTTTAGGATCGGATCCATATCCTCACGGGGACGGTATTTTCGAAGAAGAAGAATCGGTGATATTGCCTGATACTTCCAAAGTTGACTTGTGTCCAGCTCTGAACTTTGAACAAGCTCCAAATACCATCTCTGCTGGTCCTGATCGTCCACAAGCCACAAGTTCATCAATATGTGATGAACCTGATGAAGAATAAGCTCGTGAGACACCTGTTCCCCTACGGATTTACAAGAATCATCCCCCGGAACAGATAATTGGAAGCTTGCATGAACAAGTTACAAGATCTAGGTTTTCTGACACCAATTCTCATGCTCATTCTACTTTTGTTGCTTCTTTTGAATCCAAAGATATATCACACACACTCACTAATGAATTTTGGATTATTGCCATGCAAAAAGAGTTAGAAAATTTTGAAAGAAATAATGTCTGGAAACTTGTACTTCCACCTCAAGGTCACACTTTAATTGGAACTAAATGGGTGTTTAAAAATAAACAAAGTGAGGATGGGGTTGTGGTTAGGAATAAGGCTAGGTTGGTTGCTCAAGGTTTCACACAAATTGAAGGTCTAGATTTTGATGAAACTTTTGCTCCTGTTGCTAGATTAGAAGCCATAAGAAATTTGTTAGTTTTTGCTGCATCTAAAGGTTTCAAGTTATATCAAATGGATGTAAAAACTGTGTTTCATAATGGCTACATAGATGAGGAGGTTTATGTTAAGCAACCACCTGGGTTTGAAAATACAGATTTTCCTAATCATATTTTCAAATTGACTAAAGCCCTGTATGGTCTAAAACAAGCTCCTAGAGTATGGTATGATAGGTTAGAAACATTCTTACTTGAAAAGGTGTTTACCATGGGCAAGGTAGATAAACTCTTTTTATGCTTAAGCATGGCAATGACTCATTATTCGTTCAATTGTATGTAGATGATATTATCTTTGGTTGTGCTTCTCAAGATCTTGTGTCCAAGTTTTCAGCAATGATGAGTTCAGAATTTGAAATGAGTATGATGGGTGAACTCACTTACTTTTTGGGACTGCAAATCAAGCAAACCGAGGAAGGTACTTTTGTGCATCAAACGAAGTATACAAGGTATCTTCTCAAGTGCTTCAACATGGAGAAAAGCAAGCCTCTTCAGACAACAATGGGAACAACATCAACACTTGAACTTGATGAAGATGGTGAACCCGTGGATCAAAAAGAATATAGAAGCATGATCGGATCACTTTTGTACCTCACGGCATCAAGATCGGACATACAATTCAGCGTATGTCTTTGTGCATGGTTTCAAGATTCCCCACGTGCTTCACATCGTCAATACGTCACAAGGATTCTCAGGTATTTACATGGAACTCAAGAGTTTGGTATTTTTCTTCCTTCTTCCTCAACTGTTACTTTGAAAGCTTTTTTGGATGCTGATTTTGAGGGTTGTAGGATTGATAGGAAAAGTACTTCCTGTTCTTGTCATTTTCTTGGTAATTCACTTGTTGCTTGGTTCTCTAGAAAACAAAACTCAGTTGGACAATGCACAGTCGAATCTGAATATGTAGTCGCTACTAGTGCTTGCTCACAAATTCTTTAGATTGTTCAAACACTTAAGGACTACGGGGTTGACCTAGATAGTGTTCCACTGTTTTTGTGATAACACTAGTGCCATTTGCATTGCTAAAAACCTCGTGCAACATTCTATAGATAAGCACATTGATATTAGGTATCAGTTTCTCTGTGATAATGTTAAAAAAGGAAACATTGTGCTTCACCATGTAGATATCGAACAACAATTGGCTGAAATTTTCACAAAAACTTTGGATTTCACTAGATTTTGTTACATTTGTAGTGAAATAGGGGTTATGCATCATCATGGCTTAAATTGAGGGGGTGTTTTGAAACTTGAGAAGTTTAGGTGTGAATCTGAACTTAAAACAATATGAGCATAGTATTTCATATATATATATGACTTTATGATTCCTTTTACAAGGTGAAAGTTCTTACTACATTACTCATGTTATATATTTTGTAATTTTTGTCATGACTAGTAATTGGAATAATTACTTAAACTAAATCTGGTCATGATCGAACTTTCTTGCTGTTTTGAACTTGTTGCATGATCACAAGTGCTTTTAATGATAATGAATTAATCAAGTAATCAACTCACATGTTGAGTTTTATGAACAAATATAAATTGAGAAAAGATCAAGAGAATATGCATATATCGCACTTCTTCTTTTGAGATGGCTTATCATTGCACATAGATATGAACTTGGAAGAAGTTGTGTAAGACTAAAATCATGTCCTTAAGCTTCTAATTGTCAAATGATATAGGCTTGGCCTTGTTGGTTAGAATAAGGTAGATGCGCGTATAATCTCTTGCAAATATCACATGATCTAAATTTGTGCTTTGGAAAATAATAAAATGCAGCAACAAGTGTCATGCTTTCAGGTATTGAAATAGTTCAGTTTGTGAGATCATGACTTGCTTCAATTGAAAATTACATTTGATCTCTAGCATGGCTTACACTACTTTGTGTATCTCACTGTTGTGATAGTGTAAGTTACTTGGTAGTATGACTTGGATGAGCTTTGTCTTATATCTATATGTTATAATGTGCTCATAACAAACTAAAATTTCTCTTTTGTACCTTGTTGAGTACATTTTCAAAGGGGGAGAAGTATGCAAGGCGGAGAAATTTATTTCTATCTCATTTGATTTTCAAAAGAAGGGATAAATTGTTTTCAAAACATTTCATGCCAATGTTCGGATTTTAAGTGGTGTTGCCAATGCATTCATCAAGGGGGGATTGTGAGACCTATGTGTGCTGAATACATTGGCTATGGCGATAAAAGTTTTGAATACTACCAAAACACCTTTATCATCTAGGTCCGAGCTCCAGCAAGGTCCGACGATAGGTCCGACTTGTTTTGGGTAGCTTCGACAAGGTTTGATGCTAGGTCCGACTTCTTTGTCTAGGTCCGAGCTTTGGATAGATCCGGCTCTAGGTCCGACTTGTTTTAGTAAGCTCCGGCGCTAGGTCCGACTAGCTTTGGTTAGCTTCGATGCTAGGTCCTGCTAGCTTTGGTAAGTTCCGGCGCTACATCTTGTTAGTTTTGGTAAACTCCAGTTCAAGGTCCGGTTAGCTTTGGCAAGGTTTGGAGCTTGATCGTAGTGGTTCTTCTTTTAACTTGCAATAATTCGTACTTGCTTTAAATTGTTGGAAAGTTTGCTTAGATTTCTTTTACTAAGTTTTTGGTGTGTTTTGGTGGTTATGGCTGCTATCATTTTTGCTATGGTTTGCAACATGCTTATGTAAGGTGCTCACGTAAGGTGTTGTGGTTTTGGAACTAACGTGAGTCAAGTCGATGACTTGTGCTCATAAGTATTGGTTTTTTATTCATGTGCAGGTGTTGCTTGATTTCAAGACATGTCTGGTGACGGGATCCATTGAACTTTCAACAACCAAGTTCGGGAGGAATTGTGGTTGAGTTGATCGGGAGGTTGTGCAGCATGTTTGAATCAAGAACAATGCATATGAAGGTATCGTGGACGTCATTGGAAGATGTTTTCACGTGTGAAATGAGTGCATGGACGTGGATACATGGTTCTGAGGCGTGATGAAGAGATGTGGATGTAAAGAATTGGTCAGAAAGGTCCAACCAACTAGGTTATGGACTCAGCTTGCGGCTGAGTCGTGTTTCACTCAAATATGGAAGGTTTTGAGTTGGTTATGATAGGATCTCGTGTGGGTCATGAATTTGAGTTCTTTTAGGAATGTGGGATACGTTCCTAAGGTGTTTGGAAGTCTTAAGATTGCTTCTATCTGCGTCTAGAAGAGTCTTGAGCAGTTATAGAAAGTTTCAATTCGTGAATTGAGTAGGATTAGAGTCCTAGTTAGGATTAGGTTGGCCTAAGGGCTGGTTATATAAGCAAGGGAGGCCAGAGCTCGTGGTGTACGAATTTTGGGATGTTCCTCTTGTGTTCTATTGAATAAAATTCGTAGTTGAAAGGTATTATTGTGCCTTGTTTGTCCGACTTGTTTTCTTCAAGTCTTTTTCGTCGAGTTTCTGCACAGTACTACCTTGCTTCAGTGATTTTATCATAACTCGAGTTTTACATATCTGATTGATGTGATTCGGCTGTCAACTTAATTTTCTATCATCTATGAAAATTTCAAGGTCATTGGATTTGTGATTTCTGATCTACACGAGTTTCTTTGTAGTGTTCCAATACTGTTTTTCTCGGGTAGGACAGATTGACCTTTGATCGATCTTTCAATCGTAACTTGAGTTTCTATCGACAGATTTTTATTATTCCTGTTGTGAAGTATTTGTGACTTGATTATCTACAATCTATACTAGTTTTGTCTCAGTTTAACACATTTATATTAGTCGCACACATAGTTTCTTTAACATATCAGTTTTCGGTCGATGGGTGTTTTTGTTGCTTCCGCTGAAAAGTTTTAATCTATCATTCAGCCCCCCTCTGGTAGCTTTACACGTGCTCTACGATCCTATACGATGGGATAGGTTGATGGGCAAGGGAGAGGCATCGGGGACGACACCGAAGTGACCAGCAGCGGGGCGTGGGCGCCGGTGCTGGAGTGGCCAGCGGCAAGAGAGTGCAGTGTGGAGACATCAAAAAATCACACCATCACATAGACTGATGATCCTAATGCAACAGTTTTCTGATTCCTGATAGGGCGAGTAATGAACACCAGCGGCAAAGGTGGCGAATGCAAGACAAATGTGGCGGACAGCTTGTGATACTTAACAAAGCAAGGGTTTGGTCTGGCTGAGATCACCCGGAGCAAGTCTTAATCATGGAGGATTGGTGGCAGGGCGAGTAATGGCCAGGGTTTTGCAAGCCGCGGGGTCATCATGGCATGCGAAGGATGGGACGTGGCGATGGACAAGGGCTTAGGGAGGACATTGAAATGACCAGCAGCAGGGCATGGGCACTGGTGCAGGAATGGCCGGTGGCGAGAGAGCACAACGTGGAGGCATCAAAAAAATAACGCCATCACATAGACTAATGAATTGTTAACTGGGACTAGGAAAGTAGAATCGCAAGGCATGCTAAAACCATTAGTACAGCCTAGTACATATTTATAGTTTGTATATCTATACCTGTTGTTGGTTCATGCATACTCGTAATACCAGGGAATGAAGAATCTCGGGTTCCTGAACATCTTGTGTTGCATTCTCCGCATACCATGCAAAGGAATTAATATGTTCTAAAATTTTTAATTTGATAGTAAACACATTTATAGTTATACCAGGTTCTTGTTGGCCACCACGATTACTTGTAGACGACATGACAGTTTGGTGTCTTGTTCTTGAAAGTAAAGAGTATATATAGTAAATAACAGTGATAATGTCAGATTACATGACTGACGTAGATTTTGGATCGGGCGGTGTGATTTCTATAAATTGAAAGTGTTTATTTGGAACGGAGGAATTAGAAATGAAGGAATAGGAAAAAACTTACGATCCGAGAAAAACACAAGAAAGAAAAAAGTGTAAAAACTGTGGGAACAGAAAATCTTTGGAATACATGTTTGGAACATAAGTATGAGAGTACAACCTTTTCAGTTGTTGATTAAATAACCCTTGCATCATTTACTTCTAAAACTTGAAATTACATACTACCTTCTGTTTTTAATATTCGTCGTTCCCGACAAGGATTTGAACTAGGAATACACTATCGTAAGCTATCATGGCGACATTTATTTCAGGACAGAGGTAGCATATGTTATATATATCTATAACTAAATTCATGAAACATAAGAGCATATTTCTTCTTTGTTAATTTATTTAATATTCATATATCAGCTCACCTTTTGTTTCAATTATTTACACTTTCTTTTATTAAAAATATCATGTCAATTTGTGTGTAGGAGTAGCGTTGCATGGGTGATTATTGTTTGCTGCGGTGGACTAATAATTAGCTATACAGCTACCCTATTTTGAATCTACCGCAGTGTGGACTAGGACACTTCCCCCGGTACAACTAAGAAGTAGTCTGTGAAGGTTCGTATTTGGTTGGGGCACGAGTAAAGATCGAGACAAGAGGTGGACATCGAGGATTTTACATGGTTCGGGCCACCTGAGCGTAATACCCTACTCCACGGGGTGTGTGTTGATTGTATGAGCTTAGGTGTGTATGAGTTGGCTTGAGATCAGTTGAGATAGGATGTCCTTCTACCGTGTAGTGCAGCACTTTTATATGCCAAGTACTGGCTGTTACAGTTTGTGCCTGGCCCGACAGGTGGCCCCGATTGTAATCACTACCCTATACACGTTCTATGGTGTTAAGGGTAAGTAATAGCATGATAGCGCACCTTAATATCAGTGTTACCGGTGTTGATAGCCTTCTGATCGTACATCATTAATATAGCTTTAATGAAACGTTAACTAGGTCTTGAAACGGCCAATTGATGGCCTTTGATTGTATGTGCCGCTGGAGATCCTAATATTTTCCCGCTGCAGACTTAGGTCCGGGTATTGACACATGTAAGCTCCAGAGCTTCCCTCTACAGGGGGATAGCCCGGTGCTATTGGACACGTGGCAGTGCTAGAGCTTCCCTGAGCAGGGAGGCAAGGTCCGGCTCTGCTAGAAATGTGGGAGCACAGGAACTACCCAATAGAGGGAGGCAGGTCCGGCTCTTCTAGACATGTGGCGGTACCAAAGCCACCCTACGGAGGGAGGCAGATCTGATACTGCGGGACGTGTATTCCCTTGTGGATGTCTGCCACCTGGACATAGGAACTCCATGGCTTTGTTTACCATACCAAGGGGTACCCGGTACATAGGGTACCAACAAAATCCATATAGATAATTTTAGCAGGTAACAATTATCTATAGAGGTTCCAAATAGGCCCTAGTGTGTACCGCTACACAAGAAAAT
This sequence comes from Tuctoria greenei, assembly GCA_036927565.1. Classification (NCBI taxonomy): domain Eukaryota; kingdom Viridiplantae; phylum Streptophyta; class Magnoliopsida; order Poales; family Poaceae; genus Tuctoria; species Tuctoria greenei. The sequence goes on from JAYESD010000004.1 coordinate 54,980,756, forward strand.
ATAGCTCTATAAAAAGATGGCATGGGTTGTGTAGAACTTACCTAGCACAAAAGTAGAGTCCAAGATGTTGCAGGGAGGTGTCGGTGACGAAGAGGTTCGGTAGAGCCCATCAAACTTGGTCGCCGGGCGTTGTAACCACGAGTCACCACCACCAAGAGCTTTGTTGCGTCACTTTGAGATCCATGGGAAAAAAGTGTAAAAACCATGGAACTGAAAACATGGGAAATTCTTAGGAATACATGTTTGGAACACAGGACTAAGGGTAGAACATTTGGAGTACTGTGAGATCTCACCGGAAGGGCGGGGCAGCAGTGTTACGGGAATGGAGGTCAGGGTACTGCGGGATACAAGGCTAGTGTTTCCATTTATACTCATCACGGCTAACATAGGGTTACAATGGGCGGAACTGAAATTGGAGGCGCAAGGAGTGAAATTTAAATTGTTAAAATCTAAATTGTGGCGCGCGAAGAAGAACAAAAAAAATTCCGCGGCAATAGTGAATTTGCGGCGAGCCAAGCCTCTCTGCACGAATGCAATCATGATTAAATTCACGTCATGTCGCACTGATTCGTGCACGTGGTTTTACTCTTCACTGGATGCATTAGTTACAACGGATAAACTACTTTTCATACGCCTGATGAATCAGACGATGGACTGGTTAGCAATTAGAATTATGTAATTTCTTAATCATTTTAATTATGCATCATGTTAGTTGTTAATTCTACTAATTGTAAGGATTATTTAGTTGTAAATTAATAAATCTTTTTTTTGTCAATGTATGAGCTATAGAAAAAGAATCTTGTCAATTATGAATATTAACAGCTAATGACATTGATTATTGTTAACCAAGGTTGCCTAAAATTTTACCGGATTTCAGTCTTTCAGACACATGCAATATAGACGGTCCCTAGTTACAAACATACAACAGATGTTTTTCGATAAAAGGATTTGTTTTTCTTTGATTCCTCTCAACTACGTATAGTTGTAGTATATGTTCATATGGACACAAATTCACTCACACTACAACATGATAAATGCACATATAATCAAACCTACAACTACACATAGTCTTGAAACCGCGTCCTTGAAGAGATCACCGAAATCCGCAGAATCCGATGCGTGGCAGGCATGTCACACTCCCATTGTGACTCGACGCGTGAGAGACAATAACTGAAATTTAATTGTAGACATGCACCGATGAGAACACCAGGAGCCCGATTCAGAGATCGAACCTCAAACTAATAAGTGGCCACCCATCATTATTGTTGATCCATGAGTATCTTCTCCATCAACTTTTAGTATGAATACACCAGTAACCTCAGCTGGTGAAGTTTGATCGCCAGATCAATCACGGGCTAAGATTATGTAAAGTCGATCACCATCAGTCTTCTTTTGGAAATATGATAATAACAATTGTTGTAACTGCCGACTTAAAATAAAAAATGAGTGAAAGAACACAAAATAGGAGAAACACAGCCTCAACCACGCTCTCAATGGTGTCCCAACCAAGAATTGCTGATTGTCGCAACACAACAAATTCTTGGCTAGACATTGAATGCCAGTTATCTCATCCCCTTTTTCAGAAAGGAGTTGTTTTCGATATGCATAGGACACATTGTTCATGAACAAAAAGATAATTTTCATTAACATAAAAAACACATATATTACAAACAAGAAATACGAAAACACATAGAAAACAAGAAAAAGAAAAAGTACTCCTAATCCTACTCTACTCGGAGTCGCAGGAGGTCTCCTCCACCTCTCATCCGCTTCCGCTGCTGCATCCTCCTCCTCCGGCAATTGAGTCTGAAGCTTCCGGGTGACAGTGTGCAGAAGGTGCTGGTGGCCCTCCACCCTAGCCACCTCCGCAATCGCCTCGTGGAGGGCTTCGAGACGAGCGGTCACAAAGCTTAACCCAAAGTAGTAGTGGCCGGTGGAGTCCATGCTGGTGTGAACGGGAAGAGTACCAATACCCAAATAGTGAAACATGCAAGATGTATTGTAAAATGCATCTCGCGCCAATTTGGCGACTTTTTTGTGTGCTCGCTGGTGGTGGACTTGCCATCGGTGGCTTTCTTCAGGCGCTGATCATGTTTGTCGATTCCTGCGATGAGGGGGCAGACAGTTTGTTGAAGCCAAACAGGATGAGGAGGTGCGGGCGCTGCGGGCGGAGGAGGTGCGGGTGCCCCGAGCGGAGATGGGGCGGAGGAGGTGCGGGCGCCACCTCTAGTTCCACTGGCATTGGCAGCGAAGGAAATGGAGAAGGAGGTTCGGAGGACGTCGATGGCCTGGAGCGCTTCGATGCAGGGCCACCCATTTATGCAACGAAGTAGGTGCTGATAAAGAGCGAGAGGTGGTCGATGGTAGTGCGGCAGAGAAGCAAGAGGATAAGTTTGGAGGCTACTATCAATAGAGTGGTGCGGCAGAGAAGCAAGAGGACGGTGTGCCTGTATAGTTCGTCATCTTCTAATTGCACGAGTGGAGATGATAAGATGCTTCAAAAACTGTGCTTTTGAACGGGTGAGCCGATCGGAGTTACTCCAAACCGGCGGTTGCCTCCTCTCGGTTATCGCGACAACTCAACGCATCCCATCGGCTTCACATGCAGTTTTTTAATTTGACACGCCCCTTGTTGAGGATCATGTTAATTTGTTGACGTTGAGGATCTGATGGAGCGTACTCCCTCCTTTCTCAAAATATTATCACCTTTAGTTCAAAAAATGAACTAAAGGTGACAATCTTTTGAGAAAGGATGGAGGTAGTACATGTTTTCACAAGTGTGTTCATTTGTTCCTATAACCAGAACACGTAGCGGCTAGCGCCTACGGCTGTCGTTTCTTCGAAAGGACGAGTACATCATGTTGGAAAATATACTATACATGGCAGCATGCGATTAATTTGATGAACCACATAGTGAGTTGTGCCTAAATGGTAGTACATTCTATCCTCGAACCCTCAAGGGAACAACCTTCCTTTTAAACATAGTATGTTATCTCTATTGATGACAGAATGTTATTCCTCATTAGTGCGGTAGATAAACTGCCATATAGATTGAGAGTATACATGGTAGAGAATATGATAAACATATAAATATATATTCATACATGGTAAGAAATATTCTATTCTTGGAATATATGTAATGAGCCATACAATCAACACTTTCGGCACGCCCGAGTGAGCCTAGACACCCGCGCGCTTTCGGCTTGCGGATGGCCGCTTGCCCCCACAGTCAGTTTCTCCACAAGAAACTTGCATGATGTCTGTTATTTCTTCAAAAGGACATGCATGTCCGAGGCTGCATCCGCTCCATCGAGCAGCCTCCGCGACATCGGAAGCCGATCTCCTCGAGTCAAAGCCATCAACTCAACACGGGTCCTAGTGGATTGAGAACAAGAATCAGAACAAACCAGGCTCTTCCCAACCACCACCGGGGACGCAAAACAGGGGTTAAGGTACACCGGCACACGCGGACCATGTACCCAGCCATGTAGCTTTGTTTGAACCTTCGGCTGGCTGCCTAGATGGTACCTTCTATCCTAAAACCCTTGAGGGAACATCATTATGGCACACCTGACTTAGCTTGGAACTCCTCCGAGATCTCCTTCTGGAATCCCATCGATCGGTCGGGCGGCCCGAGTCGACCACATTGGCCACACGCATACCCATGTTCGGACAGAGCGACCTGACGCGGAAGGACGAGGGTGGAAGGAGAAAAGGGAGAATACCACAAGCACTCAGTAGACGTGGCTAAAAGAAGGGGCAAAGTGACGAAAGGGAAGACGATGGCACAAGGAAGGAGGCCGTGCCCAGCCATTTGTATCTACAGGTAGACGCGGCTTCTCTCCTCCCATGCGTGCTACCGCTGACATGTCATATTTTAATTGGCTGTGAAAATGTGGTTCTTAGACTAGAAATAAATGAAAAGACAAATAAAGTATGTCACATTAGCGAGACCATGCTTGGGAGGAGAGAAGTCGGTCGTTTTTGAGGAATAAAATTATTACACGTCAACTAGGTGAGGAGAGAACGGGAGGAGAGAAGCCATATCCGCAACTAGGGGGAGGGGAAGAGATAAGGACGACGATGGGAGCAGAGTGTCCCATCGCCTCCTAACTACCCTGCCAGAAAGGCTCGCCACGACCCAAAAAAAGGTTTCCAACGCACATTGCTCCGCTCCTAGAAGCTCTTGTAATGTGAGCCACATCAGGACTTATGCATTTTTTTGTTTTAACAAGTTTAACTGAGAGTTCAACAATATTGCTTGGAATAAACTTTAAAGCTATCATCCCCACTATGTGGTATAGTAGCTTATATACTCCTACTTGGTTCGAAATAATTTTCACCGGGCACCGACTAGGTCAAATATGAACTAACCGGTGACAATTATTTTGAATAAGGGGGGAGTACTCCCTCCTTTCTCAAAGATTGTCACCATCTAGTTCCTTTTTGTACTAGATGGTGACAATCTTTTGAAAAAAGGAGGGGGTACAACATAAAGAGCGCCAGCCTCAATGAATTATGCCGTTATGCATGGAGTGAAAAGGAACGTACGAAGCAAAACATCTAACATGTTCTGACAACACAAGGATTCCAGGAATCGTTACCTCATTACTTGAGATGCAATCTATGGTAGTTGGGCCCAGGTTATGCAATGGCCTACCTAGCATATTCTATAGGTCTGCCCCCACGGTGTCCGTCACATTTCGTGCGAACAATTTCGACGAGGGGTGAAAGAGATCAACTTGAACACGCTTGTGGCTGGCAATCGACCGAGAGTCCATATCGAACCGATGATAATTGTCGTGATCATGTATGATGGTGGACATGCATTCTTGTGAAAGAGAGATCGCTAACATGCATGTTTGATCACATGTTGAGGATCATGTTAATTTTAAGACGTCGAGGATCGGATGTGGCGTATACAGTTTACTTGCTTATCAAATTGGTACTCCTTCCGTCCTCAAAAGTTTAGCACTTTTTAGTTCATTTTTGAACTAAAAAATGACAAACTTTTGAGAATAGGGAGTATTAGTTTTACTAGTGGCAAAAATGAGTTTTTAAAAAGGTGTTTTCCGTAAAGTCCAGGTGTAATGATTTTAGTAAAAACAATGTTATGGAATAAGACAAGTGACAGTCTTTTGATGATCATATTTACTGAGTGATATATTTTCTTTGAAGTGGACGAAGCAATTCATGTCCTTCAGAATACGAAGGTTAAAGAAGCCACAAAAGTAGTATGTGAGTCTCGCTTATGACTATATCTCGAACTATCAGTAATTTATTTGAATTAGTTATATAGTAATTTATTGAATTTAACAATTATCATGCTATTTAGTGCTGTCTATCAAATTATATTTAAGAAAAATGAGTAAATATGAAAAAATTTATATATGGCATAGCGTATCATAAAATCCTAGGTCCGGCGCCACTAGCACAAAAGCACGTCTCTTCCAATCCTCAACGTCATCAAACATGATCAACAAGACCCAGATTAAACTAGAAAACTTGTCCTAATGACAACTAATATGGGAAGGAGGGGGTAACCCCTATGCGCCATACACTATGTATTTGATAACACTAACCGGAATGACTAACCGGACTGTGACTAACTACAATTCAGCGTATGTCTTTGTGCATGATTTCAAGCTTCCCCATGTGCTTCACATTGTCAAGATGTCAGAAGGATTCTCAGGTACTTACATGGAACTCAAGAATTTAGTATTTTTCTTCCTTCTTCTACGCTGTTACTCTGAAAGCTTTTTTGGATGCTGATTTTGGGGGTTGTAGGATTGATAGGAAAAGTACTTCCGGTTCTTGTCATTTTCTTGGTAATTCACTTGTTGCTTGGTCCACTAAAAAACAAAACTCAGTTGCACAATCCACAGTCGAATCTGAATATGTAGCCGCTGCTAGTGCTTGCTCACAAATTCTTTAGATTGTTCAAACACTTAAGGACTATGGGGTTGATCTAGATAGTGTTCCACTGTTTTTGTGATAACACTAGTGCCATATGCATTGCTAAAAACCTCGTGCAACACTCTATAGCTAAGCACATTGATATTAGGTATCACTTTCTCTGTGATAATGTTAAAAAGGAAACATTGTGCTTCACCATGTAGATATCGAACAACAATTGGTTGACATTTTCACAAAACCTTTGGATTCACTAGATTTTGTTACATTCGTAGTGAAATAGGGGTTATGCATCCTCATGGCTTAAATTGAGGGGGTGTTTTAAAACTTGGGAAGTTTATGTGTGAATCTGAACTTAAAACAATATGAGCATAGTATTTCATACATATATGACTTTGTGATTCCTTTTACATGCTGAAAGTTCTTACTACATTACTCATGTTATATATTTTGTAGTTTTTGCCATGACTAGTAATTGGAATAATTACTTACACTAATTCTGGTCATCATCGAACTTTCTTGCTGTTTTGAACTTGTTGCATGATCACAAGTGCTTTTAATCATAATGAATTAATCAAGTAATCAACTCACATGTTGAGTTTTATGAACAAATATAAATTGAAAAAAGATCAAGAGAATATGCATGCATCGCACTTCTTCTTTTGAGATGGCTTATAATTGCACATAGATATGAACTTGAAAGAAGTTGTGTAAGACTAAAACCATGTCCTTAAGCTTCTAATTGTCAAATGACATAGGCTTGGCTTGGTTGGTTAGAATAAGGCATATGCGCATATAATCTCTTGCAAATATCATATGATCTAAATTTGTGCTTTGGAAAATAATAAAATGCAGCAACAAGTGTCATGCTTTCAGGTTTTGAAATAGTTAAGTTTGTGAGATCATGACTTGCTTCAATTGAAAATTACATTTGATCTCTAGCATGGCTTACACTACTTTGTGTATCTCATTGTTGTGATAGTATAAGTTACTTGATAGTATGACTTGGATGAGCTTTGTCTTATATCTATATGTTATAATGTGCTCATAACAAACTAAAATTTCTCTTTTGTACCTTGTTGAGTACATTTTCAAAGGGGGAGAAGTATGCAAGGCGTAGAAATTTATTTCTATCTCATTTGATTTTCAAAAGGAGGGAGAAATTGTTTTCAAAACCTTTCATGCCAATGTTCGGATTTTAAGTGGTGTTGCCAATGCATTCATTAAGGGGGGGATTGTGAGACCTATGTGTGCTGAATACATTGACTATGGCGACAAAAGTTTTGAATACTACCAAAACACCTTTATCATCTAGGTCCGAGCTCCAGCAAGGTCCGACGATAGGTCCGGCTTGTTTTGGGTAGCTCCGGCAAGGTCTGATGCTAGGCCCGACTTCTTTGTCTAGGTCCGACTAGCTTTGGATAGATCCGGCTCTAGGTCTGACTTGTTTTAGTAAGCTCCAGTGCTAGGTCCGACTAGCTTTGGTTAGCTCCGACGCAAGGTCCTGTTAGCTTTGGTACGTTCCGGCGCTACATCCTGTTAGTTTTGGTAAACTCCAGTTGAGGGTCCGGTTAGCTTTGGCAAGGTTTGGAGCTTGATCACAGTGGTTCTTCTTTTAACTTGCAATGATTCGTACTTGCTTTACATTGATGGAAAGTTTGCTTAGCTTTCTTTTACTAAGTTTTTGGTCTGTTTTGGTGGTTATGGCTGCTATCGTTTTTGCTATGGTTTGCAACATGCTTATGTAAGGTGCTCACGTAAGGTGTTGTGGTTTTGGAACTAACGTGAGTCAAGTCAATGACTTGTGCGCAGAAGTATTGGTTTTTTATTCATGTGCAGGTGTTGCTTGAGTTCAAGACATGTCTGGTGACGGGATCCATTGAACTTTCAACAACCAAGTTCGGGAGGAATTATGGTTGAGTTGATCGGGAGGTTGCGCAGCATGATTGAATCAAGAACAATGCATATGAAGGTATCGTGGACGTCGTTGGAAGATGTTTTCACGTGTGAAAGGAGTGCATGGACGTGGATACATGGTTCTGAGGTGTGATGAAGAGATGTGGATGTAAAGAATTGGTCGGAAAGGTCCAACCGACTAGGTTATGGACTCAGCTTGCGGCTGAGTCGTGTTTCACTCAAATATGGAAGGTTTTGAGTTGGTTATGATAGGATCTCGTGTGGGTCATGAATTTGAGTTGTTTTAGGAACGTGGGATATGTTCCTAAGGTGTTTGGAAGTCTTAAGATTGCTTCTATCTGCGTCTAGAAGAGTCTTGAGGAGTTATGGAAAGTTTCAATTCGTGAATTGAGTAGGATTAGAGTCCTAGTTAGGATTGGGTTGGTCTAAGGGCTGGTTATATAAGCAAGGGAGGCCAGAGCTCATGGTGTACGAATTTTGGGCTGTTCCTCTTGTGTTCTATTGAATAAAATTCGTAGTTGAAAGGTACTATTGTGCCTTGTTTGTCCGACTTGTTTTCTTCAAGTCTTTCTCGTTGAGTTTCTGCACATTACTACCTTGCTTCAGTGATTTTATCATAAATCGAGTTTTATAGATCTGATTGATGTGATTCTTTTTGGGCTGTCAACTTAATTTTCTATCATCTGTGGAAATTTCAAGGTCATTGGATTTGTGATTTCTGATCTACACGAGTTTCTTTGCAGTGTTCCAATACTGTTTTTCTCGGGTAGGACAGATTGACCTTTGATCGATCATTCAATCGTAACTTGAGTTTCTTTCGACAGATTTTCATTATTCCTGTTGTGAAGTCTTCGTGACTTGATTATCTACAATCTATACTAGTTTTGTCACAGTTTAACACATTTATATAAGTCGCACACATGGTTTCTTTAACATATCAGTTTTCTGCCGATGGGTGTTTTCGTTGCTTCCGCTTAAAAGTTTTAATCTGCCATTCAACCCCCCCTCTGGTAGCTTTACACGTGCTCTACGATCCTACAGGATGGGATAGGTTGATGGGCAAGGGAGAGGCATCGGGGACGACATCGAAGTGACCAGCAGCGGGGCGTGGGCGTTAGTGCTGGAGTGGCCAGCGGCGAGAGAGCATAGCGTGGAGACATCAAAAAATCACACCATCACATAGACTGATGATCCTAATGCAACAGTTTTCTGATTCTTGATAGGGCGAGTAATGAATGCCAGCGGCAATAGGTGGCGAATGCAAGACAAATGAGGCGGGCAGCTTGCGATGCTTAACAAAGCGAGGGTTTGGTCTGGCCGAGATCACCCGAAGCAAGTCTCAATCGAGGATGATTGGTGGCAGGGCGAGTAATGGCCAGGGTTTTGCAAGACGCGGGGTCATCATGGAACGCGAAGGATGGGTCGTGGTGATGGATGAGGAGTCGGGGAGGACACTGAAGTGACCAGCAGCAGGGCATGGGCACTGGTGCAGGAATGGCCGGTGGCGAGAGAGCACGGCATGGAGGCATCAAAAAATAACGCCATCAGATAGACTGATGAATTGTTAACTGGGACTAGGAAAGTAGAATCGCAAGGCATGCTAAAACCATTAGTACAACCTAGTACATATTTATAGTTTGTATATCTATACCTGTTGTTGGTTCATGCATACTCGTAATACCAGGAAATGAAGAATCTCGGGGTTCCTGAACATCTTGTGCTCCATTCTCCGCATACCATGCAAAGGAATTAATATGTTCTAAAATTTTTAATTTGATAGTAAACACATTTATAGTTATACCAGGTTCTTGTTGGCCACCACGATTACTTGTAGATGACATGGCAGTTTGGTGCCTTGTTCCTGAAAGTAAAGAGTATATATAGTAAATAACAATGATAATGTCAGATTACATAACCGACGTAGATTTTGGATCGGGCGGTGTGATTTCTATAAATTGAAAGTGTTTGTTTGGAGCGGAGGAATTAGAAATGAAGGAATAGGAAACAAACTTACGATCCGAGAAAAACACAAGAAAGAAAAAGTGTAAAAACTGTGGGAACAGAAAATCTTTGGAATACAAGTTTGGAACACAAGTATAAAAGTACAACATTTAGAGTGGTTGATTAAATAACCCTTGCGTCATTTACTTCTAAATCTTGAAATTACATACTACCTTCAGTTTTTAATATTCGTCGTTCCGGACAAGGATTTGAACTAGGAATACACTATCGTAAGCTGTCGGGGCGACATTTATTTCAGGACAGAGGTAGCATATGTTATATATATCTATAACTAAATTCATGAAACATAAGAGCATATTTCTTCTTTGTTAATTTATTTAATATTTGTATATCAGCTCACCATTTGTTTCAATTATTTACACTTTCTTTTATTAAAAATATCATGTCAATTTGTGTGTAGGAGTAGCGTTGCATGGGTGATTATTGTTTGCTGCAGTGGACTAATAATTAGCTATACAGCTACCCTGTTTCGAATCTGCCGCATTGTGGACTAGGACACTTCCTCGGTACTACTGAGAAGTAGTCCGTGAAGGTTCGTATTCGGTTGGGGCACGAGTCAAGATCAAGACAAGAGGTGAACATCAAGGATTTTACGTGGTTCGGGCCACCTGAGCGTAATACCCTACTCCACGGGGTGTGTGTTGATTGTATGAGCTTAGGTGTGTATGAGTTGGCTTGAGATCTTGAGATAGCATGTCCTTCTACCGTGTAGTGCAACACTTTTATATGCCAAGGACTGGCTGTTACAGTTTGTGCCTGGCCCGACAGGTGGCCCCGATTGTAATCACTACCCTATACACGTTCTATGGTGTTAAGGGTAAGTAATAGCATGATAGCGCGCCTTAATATTAGTGTTACTGGTCTTGATAGCCTTCTGATCGTACATCATTAATATAGCTTTAATGACACGTTAACCAGGTCTTGAAACGGCCAATTGATGGCCTTTGAATGTACGTGCCGCTGGAGATCCTAATATTTTCCCGCTGTAGACTTAGGTCTGGGTATTGACACGTGTAAACTTTGGAGCTTCCCTCTACAGGGGGATAGCCCGGTTCTATTGGACACATGGCAGTGCTTAAGCTTCCCTGAGCAGGGAGGTAAGGTCCGGCTCTGCAAGACATGTGGCAGCACCAGAACTATCCAATCGAGGGAGGCAGGTCCTGCTCTTCTGGATATGTGGCGGTACCGAAGCCACCCTATGGAGGGAGGCATATCCGATACTGCGGGGCATGTATTCCCTTCTGGATGTCTGCCACCTGGACATAGGAACCCCATGGATTTTTTTACCATACCAAGGGGTACCCAGTACATAGGTTACCGACAGAATCCATATAGCTAATTTTAGCATGTAACAATTATCTATAGAGGTTCCAAACAGGCCCTAGTGTGTACCGCTACACAAGAAAATATAGCTCTATAAAAAGATGGCATGGGTCGTGTAGAACTTACCTAGCACAAAAGTAGAGTCCAAGATGTTGCAGGGAGGTGTCGATGACGAAGAGTTTCGGTAGAGCCCGTCAAACTTGGTCGCTCAGCGTTGTAACCACGAGTCACCACCACCAAGAGCTTCGATGCATCACTTTGAGATCCATGGGAAAAAAGTGTAAAAACCATGGAACTGAAAACATGTGAAATTCTTAGGAATACATGTTTGGAACACAGGACTAAGGGTACTGTGAGATCTCACCGGAAGGGCGGGGCAGCAGTGTTACTGGAATGGAGGTCAGGGTTCTACGGGATACGAGGCTAGTGTTTCCATTTATACTCGTCATGGCTAACATAGGGTTACAATGGGCGGGACTGAAATTGGAGGCACAGGGAGTAAAATTTCAATTGTTAAAATCTCAATTGTGACGCGCGAAGAAGAACGAAAAAAATTTCGCGTCAATAGGGAATTTGGGGCGAGCCAAGCCCCTGTGCACGAATGCAATCATGATTAAATTCACGTCATGTCGCACTGATTCGTGCACGTGGTTTTACTCTTCACCGGATGCATTAGTTACAACGGATAAAATACTTTTCATACGCCTGATGAATCAGACGATGGTCTGGTTATAATTAAGATGATGTAATTTCTTAATCATTTTAATTATGCATCATGTTAGTTGTTAATTCTATTAATTGTAAGGATTATTTAGTTGTAAATTAATAAATCATTTTTGTCAATGTATGAGCTATAGAAAAAGAATCTTTTCAATTATGAATATTAACAGCTAATGACATTGATTATTGTTAACCAAGGTTGCCTGAAATTTTACCAGATTTTAGTCTTTCAGACACATGCAATATAGACGGTCCCTAGTTACAAACATACAGGAGATGTTTTTCAATAAAAGGATTTGTTTTTCTTTGATTCCTCTCAACTACGTACAGTTGTAGTATATGTTCATATGGACACAAATTCACTCACACTACAACATGATAAATGCACATATAATCAAACCTACAACTACACATAGTCTTGAAACCGCGTCCTTGAAGAGATCATCGAAATCCGCAGAATCCGATGCGTGACAGGCATGTCACACTCCCATTGTGACTCGACGTGTGAGAGACAATAACTGAAATTTTATTGTAGACATGCACCGATGAGAACACCGGGAGCCCGACCCAGAGATCAAACCTCAAACTGATAAGTGGCCACCTGAATGTGGGCCTAGAGGGGGGGTGAATAGGCCTTTTTAATTTTTCTCGGTTCCTGTAACACTCAACAACAAGGTCAATACCAGAGATATCGGACTAGTCCGGTAATGTGCGGACTAGTCCGGTTTTCACGGGCTAGGTTGATCAAGTTCAGACAAATTGATTGACTCGTTAATGTTTGCAGCGGAAATATAAACTTGAATCTCAATTTAATAGTAGTATGTCAGATTCTATTGTAGTTAAAGCTCTTGATCAACAATTAGACTTAGATTGAACGAAGTGAATCAAACCCTAGATTAAGTTGATCAAATTAGATGAAGAACACAAAAAGGACAAGACACATGATTTATCCCGTGGTTCGGCTACCACGAAGGCAACCTACGTCCACGTTGAGGAGCCCATAAAAAGGACCGGGTCTTCTCCAACCCTTTCCTCGTCGGATCGCCACGAAGGCCAATCCTCTTCCACTAATCACAAAGGGTAAATAACCAAGTTGAAGGGGCGTTCTCACACGTTGAGAGCTCCCTTGATTACAACTCATAATGACACCAATAACACACTCGAAAATTACAAATTGAAACGTAAGAGTGTGTTAGAGAATCAAACCAAGAGCTCAAAGATGTGTGCCAAGTGTCTCTCCAATGATCTAGAAGTGATCTTCAAAGGATTGATTGATTTTGCACTTAATTTCGTGGAGAGAGATGGTTTTTGAGTCTCTTGGGAGGTGTGACGGCGCTAGGGTTCGAGAGAGGGTGAATGTGGGCCGTGCACCTCTATTTATATGGGGTTTCTAAAAGTGACCGTTAGGGTTCAGAAAGATCGAACTAGTCTGTGGTGGTCACCGGACTAGTCCGGTATGCTGTGTGTAGCAAACCCTAAGTGTCTAGGAATATCGGACTAGTCCGGTTGAAAACGGACTTGTCCGATTTCGCTACTGGAAATCTTCGGACTAGTCCGATTGCCATCGGACTTGCCCGGACATATGAAACCCTAAGTGTTTGGGATGACAAGTCCGCACTTGGAGGACTTGTCCGATTTAGATCAGTGTGTATATCGGACTAGTCCGTGTAGACACCGGACTTGTCCGAAGTGGATCAGAATGAATATCGGACTAGTTCGGGTCACAACGGACTTGTCCGATTTTGTGTGACTTGTGCATTGTGTTAAGGACTCGTCCGCATTGGAGAGTACTAGTCCGAAGTGGATCAGAAAGATATCGGACTAGTCCGGTGGAGACCGGACTTGTCCGATCTAGTGCAGAATGTGATATCAGACTAGTCCGGCTGATACCGGACTAGTCCGGTCCTGTATAACTTTGTGCATTGTATGAGTGTGCATGAAAGTGATTGAGCTCTTGGGTGTGTTTCCTTAACACACTCTATACATAATAATCTACTATTTTCTTCTTCTTGAGCTCAAATTCACTTTGCTTCTCATTTCCCTTCTTTTTGGCATTTTGCTCATTTTTCATCATTTGCCTGCATTCATCTCAACAAAAGGATTAGGATCCCAATTGCTTGTCATAAATCATCCAAAACCCACAAGGGAGTCCTAGATGCACTTTCAATCTCCCCCTTTTTGGTGATTGATGACAACCAATTGAGATTTCACAAAATAAGGCAAAAAAAATGAGATTTTCATAAAGTATGCACATATGACTCAAAAATACATCAAGCAACAAGAGAATTATCCATATGTGCATTCTTTATGGTGGGATGCATACTAAGTGCATGAATACATTGAGAATGACAGAATTTGCATTAACCAACAGATATCAAATGCATATGACATTCCAGGGGCAAAAACACAGTTTTCATCACACACTCCAAATAAATTAAGCAATTCATCACATGACCAAATTTAATATGAAAACAGAGTTAAGCTATTACAACCACAAATAAAAGATAAAGAGAACTCTCTCCTCGCACTCTATTACAGCTAAAGCTAAGACTCCCCCTCAATCTCTCCCCCTTTGCATCAAGACACCAAAAAGAAGGAGATGAGGGTCCTAGGGTCTTCACTCTTCACTGTCGGTCCTCTCGTCATCGTCTTCATCTTCTTCGCTTTCTGCTTGACGAGGAGGAGAGGGAGGAGGAGGAGCGGAACTGCTCGAGCCCCCAATGCCAAAATAGGCAAGCTCGGAAGGGGTCAAGGGCCCGAGCTCGGTGAAATCCGGGTCAGACTCCTCAGATATCACTGGAGATCCAATGGGATCGATCTCCAGCTTCCGACAGATTTGCTCCACATTGGCCTTTATATACTTCATGTCCTCCTTTCTTTTCTTGTTGAGTTTGTGGACCTTCACTTCGGTCTTTTTGCAGGAGGAGAAGATTGCTGACAAGTATTTGAGGATCCCACTGGCGGATCCTCTCTGAGGGGCTTCCCTAGAGGTAGGGACAGCCCTAGCAGTATCTCTTTCTCTTGCCGGTGCCTCAGGACTCGAGGCCGGCGAGGGAGCAGCCTGGACACTCACAGGCTGAGGCTTCTGAGGCCTCAGAGGAGTGTGCTCCACATCCTTCACGAACTCAATCCCTGTGACTTTCTCAATCATAAACATCAGGTAGGGAGCATAGCCACAGGACCGGTTGGGGGTGCTTGAGATGTTGACCATGTCGTTCCAAATGTAATCTGCAACATCAAACTGTCTCTTCTTGCTTATGACCCTCATTAGAGTCCGGAGGTAGCCCTGTACACTCCCTGCATCCCCATCCTTGGGGGCAATGGTCTTCCGGAGAACTCTGTTCAGGACCACAAAGAAGGGCTTCATGTTCTTTGTGGAGGGAGGAACATACTTAGAGTTGGGCTCATACATGAACTTCATTTCGTCCCTCTCAATGACCCCTATGTTGTGGATGATCAGGTGGTCATTTCCAGCAGAGTCTAAATGGAGCAGGTTTGCAAAATCCTCCTGAGTGATGGAGTACTTGGATCCATGGGTCATCCAAGTCACACTCTCTTCATCTTCACTCGAGAAGTGGCACGTTGCATAGAATTGTGCAATCACTTCATCATTCCAATTGTGTCTGAAGGCAAACAGATCCTTCAGGCCATGCCTCTCAGCTGCTGCAATGACTTCATCAAAAGCTGAGCACTTCTTCTTCTCTAGGTAGGCCCAGTCAATCCACTGACTGCGCACCACCGGAGTCTTCATCGGCGGGTAAACCAGCCTGTAGAAATCTGCATGAAAGTTTGTCCAAAACCTTCCATCAGCTGCCTGCTTTGGCCTCCCATAGCAATCAATGCTTCTGAGCTTGGCTTCCATATCACTGCCTTTCCCATTGAATTTCTGTTCATTGGGGTCCCGGACTCCTTCCCTGGGAGCGTGTAGCTTCAAGGGCCCAACTGGCCCCGTTGCTACTCCCTTGCCCTTTCCTTTTGCTTGACAAAGGTTGCTTGTAGACGAAGCAGCCTTCGAGGCGGGCTTCTTGACACAGACCTTCCTCCGAACCTAGGGAGGGGAAGTAGCAGGCTCGGAAGGTCTTTCTTGGCGTTTCTTGCCAAGACCCGCCGAGGACCGAGATGCCACCTCGTGGTCCAACTCGGCCTCAAAGTCGGAGATTTCGTTGTCGGAGCTCGACATGATCTGAGAATGAATGAGCAAGAAAAAATGACAAGTTATGCAAGTCATAGGTGAGACATGATAGTAATGGATGGCATTAGGGAATTAAGGAATTAGGTTGAGGTTCAGAAACATCAGACTTGTCCGGTGCCTCGGCACGGACTAGTCCGGGGTACCGGACTTGTCCGTGCATGGTCCGGACTAGTCCGGTGTTCATCCTCAAAAACCTAACAGATTGAACTGGACACAGTCCCTAATGCAATTCTAGTCTAGCATACACGTAGTACATCAGATAAACATGTAACTAGTGCAGGGTGCTAGGACAAATGATCAATGATTGAGAAAAATACGATTTCTAGGGTTTTGAAGGTTTTTACCGAATAAATCGTTGGAGACTTGATGTTTTGGGGGTTTGAGGCCGGACTTGTCCGGTGGAATCAATCCCCAAGTCTTCAAGCTTGATCTCCGCCCAAACTTGTGGCTTTTCGACGGAGGACACAAGAGATTGCTTTGGGAGCTCGAGCGCAAGAGAGAGAAAGGCGTGAGCAAATGTGGGGATGAGTGGATTAGGGTTTGGTGGCGGCTAGGGTTATGGAACGAGAAATCGGACAAGTTCGGACTCGACCGGACTAGTCCAAAGTCATCCAGAGACCTATATCGGACTAGTCCGTGGTCCGTCGGACTAGTCCGGCCTAACCGGCACTCTGCGGACTAGTCTGCATGGGCGGACTAGTCCGGATAACCACGGACTAGTCCGTGGTTACCAGGAAAGAATTGCATAGCCCATTCATATATATTTGAAGGTTCAATAATAGAAAATAGAGAGGCAAAACAATTCAAGCAATCTTGATGAATTTGACCAGTAAGCATACAGCAATCATACAATGATCAAAATTCATCAAGATCTAATAATTGACATAGTTTTTCGAGAGAAAAATAGGGAGGAGTAATTTTCACAAATCAATCAACATTTTGAAGTAAGCATACAGGTATGCAACTTTTCAAGCCACACTCCGAGAATCAAGAATATTTAGCTCATTTTGGAGTTCGCAAAAACGCTTTTCATCAAGTGGCTTGGTGAATATGTCGGCCAATTGTTTTTGTGTGTTGACATGTGAGATGGTTATGTCTCCTTTCATGGAATGGTCTCTCAAGAAATTATGTCTTATGTCTATGTGTTTAGTCCTAGAGTGCTCAACTAGATTGTGGGCTATTTTAATGGCACTCTCATTGTCACAAAGGAGAGGAATATGGTTCATATTGTAACCGTAATCCCTTAGAGTTTGTCGCATCCAAAGAAGTTGTGCACAACAACTCCCGGTTGCAACATACTCCGCTTCGGCTGTGGATAAAGCAATGGAATTTTGTTTCTTAGATGACCAAGAAACCAAAGATCTTCCTAGGAATTGGCATGTGCCAGAGGTGCTTTTTCTATCAACTTTGCACCCGGCATAATCTGCATCGGAGTAACCAATGAGATTGAATTTGGAGCCTTTTGGGTACCAAAGACCAAGGTTGGGTGTATGAACTAAATATCTCAAGATTCTTTTTACGGCTGTCAAGTGACATTCCTTAGGGTTGGCTTGAAATCTTGCACACAAACATACACTCAACATAATATATGTCCTAGATGCACATAAGTAAAGTAAAGATCCAATCATGGAGCGATATACCTTTTGGTCGACGCTCAGTCCATCTTCATTGAGATCCAAGTGGCCATTCGTAGCCATGGGAGTCTTTATGGGCTTTGCCTTGTCCATGCCAAACTTCTTGAGTATGTCCTGCGTGTACTTGGTTTGGCTTATGAATGTTCCTTCCTTTTGTTGCCGCACTTGGAATCCCAAGAAGTACTTCAATTCTCCCATCATTGACATTTCAAACCTGTCTGTCATAATTCTACTAAATTCTTCACAGAAAGATTGGTTAGTTGACCCAAAAATTATGTCATCAACATAGATTTGGCAAATAAAAAGATCATTATCTAGATTTTTCGTGAATAGTGTATAATCTACTTTGCCAATCTGAAAGCCATTATCAATTAAAAAATATCTAAGACACTCATACCAAGCTCTAGGAGCTTGTTTGAGGCCATAGAGAGCCTTACGCAGTTTATACACGTGGTCGGGGAACTCTTCGTCTTCAAATCCGGGTGGTTGCTCCACGTACACCTCTTCCTTGATCGGTCCGTTGAGGAAGGCGCTTTTCACGTCCATTTGGTACAGCTTGAAATCAAGGTGAGTAGCTTATGCAAGTAATATTCTAATTGATTCAAGCCTAGCTACTGGAGCAAAAGTCTCATCGAAATCCAAACCTTCGACTTGTGAGTAACCTTTGGCCACAAGTCGTGCCTTGTTTCTTGTCACCACCCCGTGTTCGTCTTGCTTGTTACGGAAGACCCACTTGGTGCCCACTATGTTTGCATTGGGTCTTGCCACAAGTTCCCAAACCTCGTTTCTCTTGAAGTTGTTCAACTCTTCTTGCATTGCCACCACCCAGTCCGGATCCCTCAATGCATCTTCAGTCCTGCGTGGTTCCAAAAAGGAGACAAACGAGTAATGCTCACAAAAATTAGCTATACGAGATCTAATGGTTACTCCCTTTTGGATATCACTGATGATGTTGTCGATTGGGTGATCCTTTTGAGTGCGTTGGTGTACTCTTGGGTGTGGCACTTGGGGAGTTGAGTGTTGGTGATCATTTTCTTCTCCCCCTGAGTGGTTGCCCTCGTTGATTTGTTGATCATCTTCATATTCTTGTGATTGATCTTGTATCGAGACTCCCCCTTGATTGTTGATCTCCTCTTGTGGTTCACTTTCCTCTTGTATTTGTGACGATGACTCTTGTGGACGAACTTCGCCTAGAGCCATTCTCTTCAATGCTTGATAAGGAGCTTCTTCTTTACCTAATTCACATTGATCAACTTGCTCCTTTTGGGAGCCATTAGTTTCATCGAACACTACATCACGTGCCACTTCAACAAGTCCGGAGGCCTTGTTGAAAACACGATAGGCGTAAGTGTTCGAATCATAGCCAAGAAGGAAACCTTCATCGGACTTCGAAGCGAACTTTGAAGTCCTGGGTTTCTTGTTCAAGATATAACATGGAGAGCCGAAAACTCGAAAATATGAAATGTTGGGTTTGTTACCGGTGAGTAGCTCATAAGGAGTCTTCTTGAGTAGTCAATGAAGGTAGAGTCGATTTGCGGCGTGGCAAGCGGTGTTAATCGCTTCCGCCCAAAATCGATCCAAAGTCTTGTATTCATCGAGCATTGTTCTTTCCATCTCTATGAGTGTTCGGTTCTTCCTTTTGGCGACTCCATTTTGTTGTGGAGAGTATGGTGCTGAAAATTCGTGCTTGATTCCCTCCTCATCAAGGTACTCCTCCACTTGTATGTTCTTGAACTCCGTGCCGTTGTCGCTCCGAATCCTCTTGATCGATAGTGAGAACTCGTTTTGAGCTCGCTTGAAGAATTTCTTGAGCGTTCCTTGTGTTTCTGACTTGTCATGCAAAAAGAACACCCAAGTGAAGCGGGAAAAATCATCAATAATGACTAAACCGTATTTATTACCGCCGATGCTTATGTAAGCAATTGGACCAAACAAGTCCATATGAAGTAGTTCGAGCGGTCTTGTCGTAGTCATAATGTTCTTTGCAGGATGATGTGCTCCTACTTGCTTCCCGGCTTGGCACGCGCTACAAGGCCTGTCTTTCTCAAAAACAACATCTTTCAAACCTCGGATGTGATCGCCCTTGAGTAGTTTTTGAAGATTCCTCATACCAACATGTGCTAGCCGTCTATGCCACAGCCAACCCATGTTGGTTTTTGCAATCAAGCATGTGTCGAGTTCGGCTTTATCCTTGTTGAAGTCAACAAGGTAAAGCTTTCCCTTTAACATACCCTTGAATGCAACGGAACCATCACTCCTCCTTGAGACGGTCACACCCTTGTTAGTAAACAAGCAATTATAACCTTTGTCGCATAATTGAGATATGGACAGCAGGTTATAATCTAAAGATTCAACATGTAGAACATGAGAAAGAGTGTGTTCAGAGGATATTACTATTTTACCGGTACCGAGCACCCTTCCTTGACTATTATCTCCGAAGTAGATGCCTTCGTTTGGGTCCTCGTTTTCTTCATATTCCACGAACATCCTCTTTTCTCCGGTCATGTGGTTGGTGCATCCACTATCTAGCACCCATTTGGATCCACCGGAGGAATAGGCCTGCAGAAACAAATTATGTCTTGGTTTTAGGTACCCAAGCTTGCTTGGGTCCTTGGAGGTTAGTTACAATACATTTGGGCACCCACACATGGGATTTTGTGTTCTCATGGTGTGGCCCAGCATAGTAAGCATAAACTTTACCAATATTGTTTCTCATTAATACATAAGAGGCATCAAAGGTTTTGAACAAGAGTTGTTGTTGTTTATGGATCGGACTAGTCTGGGTAACCGGACTTGTCCAGGCCTCCACCGGACTAGTCCGGCGTTTATGAGAGTTCAGATTCTTAATTTTTGAGTTACCAGGTTGTGAGGGTCCTCCCTTCACAAAGGTAATCCTTCCCTTGTTATTCTTATGACTTCCAGCATTTTGCTTTCCATTGTAAGAGTAACCAATGCCATACTTGACGTTAGGAGGTCTTTGGACCAAGTATGCACTACGTGCATAGTTGATCCTCTCCTTGTCAAATATTCCACATTGGGTAGGATTTTTATCCTTTGCGGAGATAGACTTTTCCTTCAAGCTGATATCGACTTTGCCACATTTGCACATATGAATAGGATTAGTTGAAGTGTGTTGAGAAGTTAGACTTGAAGAGGAGGAAGGTTCACTTAGCTTGAGTGACTCAACTTGCACTTCAAGGATCTTGTTGACCTTGATCAGGTCATCAAGTTGATCCTTGATTGCAACGTTTGAGTTGGTTAATTCCAAACAAGTTTTCTTGCTTGAAGCTAGCTCAAGCTCTAGTGAGTTGTTTTTCTCCTTTTCAAGAACTAGAAGATTGTCAAGTTCGACATACCTCTCCTTTTGGGAGATAATCATGTCTTCTTGACGATCAATTAGCGATTCCTTCTCAACAAGTTGGACAAGTAAAAATTTAATTTTAGCAGCAGTTTTTCTATCTAATCCAGTTAACATATCTTCATCATCACTATCTAGTTCATCATCACTTGAGTACGAATGCATGGAATGAGTTTTGATGTTTACCTTGCGTTTACCTTCCTTTGCCATGAGGCAAGTGCCATGTCCCTTCTTTGCACCGAGCGTGGGGAAGAGTGTGGGATTCTTGGACGAGCTTTCAATGGCTATGCTAGCCATCTCTTCTTCATCGGATGATGAGGACTCATCATTTGAGTCCCACTCTTTTCCAATGTGTGCTTGTTCAGCTTGTTTCTTCTTTTTGAAGAATTTCTTTGGTTGAGGCTTGGTTTCTTTATTCTTCTTCTTGTTGTCCTCATACGGGCAATCGACTATAAAGTGGTTATACTCACCACAATTATAGCACGCCCGCCTCATCTTCGGCTTTGTCCTTTCCTTGTACTTGCCTTCACCAGATTTTGTCCCTTGTCTTTTCTTCATTATTCTTTTGAACTTTTTCATGAACAAAATCATATCCTCTTCGTCCAGCTCACTGCTTTCGTCATCGCTATCCTCCTCAAACTGAGCTTCTCTTGCTTCTTTGTATAGAGGTTTGAGTGTGGATTTTAAGGCAACTCCCTTCTTCTTGGCCGATGTGAGGTCGGCTATTTCTTTGACGTGCTTGGCTTGTTTCTCCATCATTTCAAAATTGATGATTTTGCCAAGCAATTCATCTGGAGTCATCCTCTTGTACCCGGGACTTTCTCTGATCATAGAGCATAGTGTGACATTGCGAGGCATAAAGGCTCTAAGGATGAGCTTTACAACCTCGTGGTCATTCCACTTCTTGCTCCCATATGATCGAACCTTGTTCACAAGTGTCTTCAATCGGTTGTACATGTCCTGGGGAGACTCGTCTTCCTCAATTGCGAACCTTCCTAGTTCGCCCTCAATAATTTCAATTTTGGCCTCCCGCACATGCCGGTCACCTTCATGGGCTGTTTGCAGTGTGTCCCATATTTCCTTGGCAATCTCCAGTCCGTCTACCTTTGTGAATTCATCTCGACTTAGAGAGGAGGTGATCACGGCTGCAGCTTGAGCGTTTCTGTGGATGGCTTGCTCTTGACTTGGAGTGAGCTCTTCGTCATCATCTGCGATGTCTATTCCTGTGCACACAATATGCCATAAACTTGGGTTAAGGGAAATCAAGTGCATCTTCATATTTTGCCTCCACATGGAGTAATCACTCCCATCGAAGTGTGGGGCTTTTCCAAGAGGAATAGACAGGTAATGGTTGTTGTTTGAATTTAAACGATCATAGTTGAAAGGATATCGGGAGTAGTCGGCGTGACTACTGCCCTTCTTCTTTTCTTCAACTTTAGCTTTCCCCTTGGAAAGTGCTTTCTTTCGGAGTAGTGCTTTCAGCTCCAGCGTCTCCTCGTCATCATCATCGAAGTCTTGAATTGCTTCGAGATACTTTTCTAGCTTTTGGTTCTTGTCTTTGTTTACTTCTTCCTGGTTGTTGATTTTCTGAACATCTTTCATGTCCGACATGATCTCTTCGAGTGGTTGCACTCTTTCTTGAAGAACCCGCTCTGATACCAATTGAATGTGGGCCTAGAGGGGGGTTAATAGGCCTTTTTGATTTTTCTCGGTTCCTGTAATACTCAACAACAAGGTCAATACCAGAGATATCGGACTAGTCCGATAATGTGCGGACTAGTCCGGTTTTCACGGGCTAGGTTGATCAAGTTCAGACAAATTGATTGACTCGTTAATGTTTGCAGAGGAAATATAAACTTGAATCTCAATTTAATAGTAGTATGTCAGATTCTATTGTAGTTAAAGCTCTTGATCAACAATTAGACTTAGATTGAACGAAGTGAATCAAACCCTAGATTAAGTTGATCAAATTAGATGAAGAACACAAAAAGGACAAGACACATGATTTATCCCGTGGTTCGGCTACCACGAAGGCAACCTACGTCCACGTTGAGGAGCCCACAAAAAGGACCGGGTCTTCTCCAACCCTTTCCTCGTCGGATCGCCACGAACGCCAATCCTCTTCCACTAATCACAAAGGGTAAATAACCAAGTTGAAGGGGCGTTCTCACACGTTGAGAGCTCCCTTGATTACAACTCACAATGACACCAATAACACACTCGAAAATTACAAATTGAAACGTAAGAGTGTGTTAGAGAATACAACCAAGAGCTCAAAGATGTGTGCCAAGTGTCTCTCCAATGATCTAGAAGTGATCTTCAAAGGATTGATTGATTTTGCACTTAATTTCATGGAGAGAGATGGTTTTTGAGTCTCTTGGGAGGTGTGATGGCGCTAGGGTTCGAGAGAGGGTGAAAGTGGGCCGTGCACCTCTATTTATATGGGGTTTCTAAAAGTGACCGTTAGGGTTCAGAAAGATCGGACTAGTCCGTGGTGGTCACCGGACTAGTCCGGTGTGCTGTGTGTAGCAAACCCTAAGTGTCTAGGAATATCGGACTAGTCCGGTTGAAAACGGACTTGTCCGATTTCGCTACTGGAAATCTTCGGACTAGTCCGATAGCCATTGGACTTGTCCGGACATATGAAACCCTAAGTGTTTGGGATGACAAGTCCGCACTTGGAGGACTTGTCCGATTTAGATCAGTGTGTATATCGGACTAGTCCGTGTAGACACCGGTCTTGTCCGAAGTGGATCAGAATGAATATCGGACTAGTCCGGGTCACAACGGACTTGTCCGATTTTGTGTGACTTTTGCATTGTGTTAAGGACTCGTCCGCATTGGAGAGGACTAGTCCGAAGTGGATCAGAAAGATATCGGACTAGTCCGGTGGAGACCGGACTTGTCCGATCTAGTGCAGAATGTGATATCGGACTAGTCCGGCTGATATCGGACTAGTCCGGTCCTGTATAACTTTTTGCATTGTATGTGTGTGCTTGAAAGTGATTGAGCTCTTGGGTGTGTTTCCTTAACACACTCTATACATAATAATCTACTATTTTCTTCTTCTTGAGCTCAAATTCACTTTGCTTCTCATTTCCCTTCTTTTTTGCATTTTGCTCATTTTTCATCATTTGCCTGCATTCATCTCAACAAAAGGATTAGGATCCCAATTGCTTGTCATAAATCATCCAAAACCCACAAGGGAGTCCTAGATGCACTTTCACCACCCATCCTTATTGTTGATCCATGAGTATCTTCTCCATCAAATTTTAGTATGAATACACCAGTAATCTCAGCTTTGGTGAAGTTTGATCGCCAGATCAATCACGGGCTAAGATTATGTAAAGTCGGTCACCATCAGTCTTCTTTTTGGAAATATGATAATAAAAATTGTTGTAACTGCCGACTTAAAATGAAAAATTGAGTGAAAGAACACAAAAGAGGAGAAACACAGCCTCAACCATGCTCTCAATGGTGTCCCAACCAAGAATTGCCGATTGTCGCAACACAACAAATTCTTGGCTAGACATTGAATGCCAGTTATCTCACCTCCTTTTTCAGAAAGGAGTTGTTTTTTATATGCATAGGACACATTGTTCATGAACAAAAAAGATAATTTTCATTAACATAAAAAACACATATATTTCAAACAAGAAATACGAAAACACATAGAAAACAAGAAAAAGAAAAAGTACTCCTAATCCTACTCTACTCGGAGTCGCAGGAGGTCTCCTCCACCTCTCATCCGTTTCAGCTACCGCATCCTCCTCCTCGGGCAATTGAGTCCGAAGCTTCCGGGTGACAGTGTGCAGAAGGTGCTGGTGGCCCTCCACCATAGCCACCTCCGCGATCGCCTCGTGGAGGTCTTCGAGACGAGTGGCCACAAAGCTTAATCCAAAGTAGTAGTGGCCGGTGGAGTCCATGCTGGTGTGAATGGGAAGAGTACCAATACCCAAATAGTGAAACATGCGAGATGTATTGTAAAATGCACCTCGTGCCAATTTGGCGACTTTTTTGTGTGCTCGTCAGCGGTGGACTTGCCGTCGGTGGCTTTCTTCAGGTGCTGATCAAGTTCGTCGATGCCTGCGATGACGAGGCAAACAGTCTATTGAAGCCAAACAGGATGAGGAGGTGCGGGCGCTGCGGGCAGAGGAGGTGCATGTGCCGCGAGCGGAGACGGGGCGGAGGAGGTGCGAGTGCCACCTCTAGTTCCACCGGCATTGGCAGCGAAGGAAACGGGAAAGAAGGCTCGGAGGACGTCGATGGCCTGGAGCGCTTTGATGTAGGGCCACCCATTTGTGCAGCGAAGGAGGTGCCGAGAAAGAGCGAGAGGTGGTCGATGGTAGTGCGGCGGAGAAGCAAGAGGATAAGTTTGGAGGCTACTATCAATAGAGTGGTGCGGCAGAGAAGTAAGAGGACGGTGTGCCTTTATAGTTGGTCATCGTCTAATTGCACGAGTGGAGATGACAAGACGCTTCAAAAACCGTGCTTTTGAATGGGTGAGCTGATCGGAGTTACTCCAAACCGGCGTTTGCCTCCTCTCGGTTATTGCAACAACTCAATGCATCCCATCAGCTTCACATGCAGTTTTTTAATTTGACATGCCCCTTGTTGAGGATCATGTTAATTTGATGATGTTGAGGATCTGATGGGGCGTACTCCCTCCTTTATCAAAATATTGTCACCTTTAGTTCAAAAAATGAACTAAAGGTGACAATATTTTGAGAAAGGAGGGAGCTAGTACGTGTTTTCACAAGTGTGTTCATTTGTTCCTATAACCAGAACACGTAGCGGCTAGCGCCTACGGCTGTCGTTTCTTCGAAAGGACGAGTACAACATGTTGGAAAATATACTGTACATGGTAGCATGCGATTAATTTGATGAACCACATAGTGAGTTGTGCCTAAATGATAATACATTCTATCCTCGAACCCTCAAGGGAACATCCTTCCTGTCAAACATAGTATGTTATCTCTATTGATGACAAAATATTATTCCTCATTAGTGTGGTAGATAAACTGCCATATAGGTTGAGAGTATAAATGGTAGAGAATATGATAAACATAGAAATATATATTCATACATGGTAAGAAATATTCTATTCTTGGAATACATGTAACAAGCCATACAATCAACACTTTCAGCACGCCCGGCTGAGCCTAAACACCACAAGCACTTAGTAGATGTGGCTAAAAGAAGGGACAAAGTGACAAAAGGGAAGACGATGGCACAAGGAAGGAGGCGTGCCCAGCTATTTGTATCTACAGGTAGACGCGGCTTCTCTCCTCCCATGCGTGCTCCTTCTGACGTGTCATATTCTAATTGGTTGTGGAAATGTGGTTATTAGACTAGAAATAAATGAAAAGACAAATAAAGTATGACACATTAGCGATACCATGCACGGGAGGAGCGAAGCCATATCCGCAACAAGGGGGAGGGGAAGAGATAAGGACGACGATGGGAGTAGAGTTTCCCATCGCCTCCTAACTACCCGACCAGAAAGGCTCGCCACAACCCAAAAAAAGGTTTCCAACGCACGTCGCTCCGCTCCTAGAAGCTCTTGTAATGTGAGCCACATCCGGCCTTATGCATTTTTTGTTTTAACAAGTTTATTTGAGAGTTCAACAATATGGCTTGGAATAAACTTTAAAGCTATCATCCCCACTATGTGGTATAGTAGCTTATATACTCCTACTTGGTTCGAAATAATTTTCACCGGGCACCGACTAGGTCAAATATGAACTAACCGATGACAATTATTTTGAATAAGGGGGAGTACTCCCTCCTTTCTCAAAGATTGTCACCATCTAGTTCCTTTTTGTACTAGAAGGTGACAATCTTTTGAAAAAAGGAGGGGGTACAACATAAAGAGCGCCAGCCTCAATGAATTCTGCCGTTACGCATGGAGTGAAAAGGAACGTACGAAGCAAAACATCTAACATGTTCTGACAACACAAGGATTCCAGGAATCATTACCTCATTACTTGAGCTGCAATCTATGGTAGTTGGGCCCAGGTTATGCAATGGCCTACCTAGCATATTCTGTAGGTCTGCTCCCACGGTGTCCGTCACATTTTGTTCGAACAATTTCGACGAGGGGTGAAAGAGATCAACTTGAACACGCTTGTGGCTGGCAATCGAACGAGAGTCCATATCGAACCGATGATAATTGTCATGATCATGTATGATGGTGGACATGCATTCTTGTGAAAGAGAGATCGCTAACATGCATGTTTGATCACATGTTAAGGATCATGTTAATTTTAAGACGTCGAGGATCAGATGTGGCGTATACAGTTTACTTGCTTATCAAATTGGTACTGCTTCCGTCCTGAAAAGTTTATCACTTTTTAGTTCATTTTTGAACTAAAAAATGACAAACTTTTGAGAACAGTGAGTATTAGTTTTACTAATGGCAAAAATGAGTTTTTAAAAAGGTGTTTTCCATAAAGGTCCATTTGTAATGATTTTAGTAAAAACAATGTTATGGAATAAGACAAGTGATAGTCTTTTGATGATCATATTTACTGAGTGGTATATCTTCTTTGAAGTGGAAGAAGCAATTCATGTCCTTTAGAATACGAAGGTTAAAGAAGCCACAAAAGTAGTATGCGAGTCTCGCTTATGACTATATCTCGAACTATCAGTATTGTATTTGAATTAGTTATATAGTAATTTATTGAATTTAACAATTATCATGCTATTTAGTGCCGTCTATCAAATTATATTTAAGAAAAATGAGTAAATATGAAAAAATTTATATGTGGCATAGCGTATCATAAAATCCTAGGTCCAGCGCCACTAGCACAAAAGCACGGCTCTTCCGATCCTCAACGTCATCAAACATGATCAACAAGCCCCAGAATAAACTAGAAAACTTGTCCTAATGACAACTAATATGGGAAAGAGGGGGGTAGTTCATTTTTGAACTACAAAGTGACAAGTTTTGAGAGATAGAGGAAGTACTACATACTACCTATCTTTTTTTAGCATTTTTCTCGTCCTTTCTTTTCTTTTCTCTCTATTCATTGTCTCCACTTTTCTTTCCAGTCGTCGCTACCTGTCGCAGTTTCTTGTACTTTACAGACCACTTTGCAGGCCCCGCTGCAGGCAATCTCCTGACACTTCCAGCAACTAATGTACCAGATAGAAAATAAAATAACAGATGGAAAGGATGAACAACATTGAGTTCATTGAGTTTGACAGGAAGGATGTTCCCTCGAGTGTTCGAGGATAGAATGTACTTACCATCTAGGCACAGCTCACTACGTGGTCCATCAAATAAATAGAATGCCATGTACAATGTATTTTTTTATCATGTTGTACTCGTCCTTTCGAGGAAACGACAGTCATAGGCGCTAGCCGCTAAATTTTCTGATCTTAGGAACAAATGTACACACTTGTGAAAACACGTATGCCACTTTTGATTCTCAATGTCATCAAATTAACATGATCCTCAACAAGGGGCGTGTCAAATTAAAAAAACTGTCTTTAAAGCCGATGGGACATGTCGAGCCGTTGAGATAACCGAAAAGTGGCAAACCGCAGTTTGAGTAACTCCGACCGACCCACCCATTCAAAAGCATAGTTTTTGTTGCATCCGATCATCTCCACTAGCATTATTAGACGACGACCTGCAATAAAGGAACACTGTCCTCTTGCTTCTCTGCCGCACCACTCCATCGATTGTAGCCTCAAAACTTCTCCTCTTGCTTCCGTCCTGCACGAGCATCCAGAGTAGGATTTTGATCAATATTTTCAAATCTTTTATTACTACTATTTGGGAACTGGGACAGGGAACTCACTTCAAACTGTATCTTGTAAGCAGATCTTGTTTGTTTGCTGAAGGCTCGTCGATCGTCTAGCTGCTCTTGCAATTTTGAAGCACCACCGTGTCATTGATGAACACCGTCCCTTCGACCTATGGAGTTCTCGCTCCCGCGCGAGATGGCGATTGAAATCGCGGGTCGCATGTTGACGTTTCTTACATCACAGATCATCTCTTGAAAGGGCACAAAAACTATCGTGTAGCATTTCACCTGAGAGTATTCCCAATGGTATCGTATTTATCCCAAAGGAAGGCAATGTAGTAAAGTAGACACTACTCTTATGATCAAGCTATGTGATACTAATCAATTATCAAGACAAGGGTAAGTTGATAATATATGGGTAGTGTGACACACACCTAAGTAATCTATTCTAAAGGGTAGATGAGTCCTTATGGAGGCTAGACTAAAGATTGGGGAGTTGCCCCTACAGTGCTTCTAATATACATATACATAGCCTAGGTTAGATACTAATGGGCATGTCAATGGTGAATCCTTATGCTAAGTTGTTCAACATATCGGGCATGGGTTTACCCCTCGCAATACTAAGATGACTCCCGCCAAGAGCTTGTGGCATAGCCGAACGTGGAGGATTGCAAAGGACAGATAGGGTTGTCACCACCTACTACCTACCTCCTCAATCTGTGGGTCTATGACACATCCAATGTTACTTAACTACCCTAGCACCATGCTAGCATGTGAAGTAAATACCTTAAGAATCATGACATCTTATGGTAATGACTAACCTAAACATTGTTGAACAAATGTTGAGACATAGCATAAGTTATTCATATTAACATGATAACGTATTAGACTATAGTGGGGGTTGGTAGTGTTTATGATGAATGATTAAGAGTGATATGGCATAATCATAAAGACTAGTCCTACCACATACATGGAATCCACAATCAAACAAGAAACGCTTCATCCAAGTATACGAATAAAACAAGACTAAAGATAATATCTTTATTATGCATAAAGTCACAAATATAAGAAAACATACATGAGCCATATCTTTCCCAACTTGGACTTGGGACTAGAGGATCTCCTCTCTATGGCCTAACTCCACTAAGGACTAAGAGAACTAGTGTATACAATAGAATGATGCTCAATTAGTGTGTGTTGAAGTGAGGGGTTGGGGGTCCTATTTATAGCCTGGAGAAGGGTCGGTTCCCGTCACCAAAAGTGCGCGAATAAGGTACCCATGACCTCTTCAAGCTGGGAGGAGCCAACACATGGCGTTTGACCACGTCTGGCGCCAGGACCTAGTCGCCCGACTAGGGGGTCGGCGGACCTGGTCTTGGCCCCTTTTGCACTGTGCTTTCTCCAGATCTCTGCCAGGTGGGTCCCATTGATTGATATTGGTGCTACACCGTTGGATGGCATTGGATGCTTCTGTTTGTGGTCCATTTGATCCATGTGGTGCCATGTGGCGTCACCTGATTGGTTGGAATGATATTTTATAGGATCCATCCCCTTGTTTTACTTCAATTTTGCATAGAATCTCTGCATGCACTACTTTCTCCAAGAAAAGTGGAAATAGGTCAAATAGAAAGGTGATGTGTGCAAGAAATCATGCTTCCTTCACATAATTAATTTATATTAACTAGTGAAATTGGTATATAATAGCCGTCAATAGCGTGTCGCCGCAAGCTCCCTGCGGCACATGGACGACCTCTCCAGTCTACGTGCCAGCTGCAAGGCCTTGCACGCAGCATGCCAGGAGGGCACCGTGGGCAGGCATGTGGATCATGAGCGGGAGAGGTCGAGGCTGATGTCCAGGCACGAGGGGGTGCACTTGTATTATGCCCTCAAGGAGTGCCTGGTCGTCGTCAGCAACCCTGGTGTGTGCTACAAAATCGGGTACGAGCTCATATTCATGTACGGGCACGCACAGCCGAGCGCCCAGCGCCTCGTCCGGGCGACCGCGGTGGGCCACATGCACGCAGTCTATGTCCTCACCCTCCACCGCTACGATGCCAACTGTGAAGACCGCGACGTCATCGAGTATATCTGGAAGGTCAAGGGTGAGATCGATGTCGGTGAGAACGTGGCCGGGTCTGTTGCAATCAAGAGGACCAACAAGGGGTGCAGGCGATATCGGGATCAAGCCCTAGATGATGTCCGAAATGTGGCTTGGAGGCTTATTCGCGGGCCTCCGAGACCGGTGCCAGTAGTGCTGCCCAACAAGCGTGACTAGTGCACGACCGTTGGTCGTGGCAAGCAAGAGTGGAGCGGTTGCCGCTACTTCTATAGCGATGAGGGTAGGATTAGGCACGAGCATTTTCAGTTCTTCAGCTTGGCGTTAGCCTATATAAGCTCTATGTACTCCCTCCATTCCTAAAAGGATGTTGTTTTTAGAACTAAATTTAGTTCAAAAAATGACATCCTTTTACAGATAGAGAAGTACAAATGATAGGACTCTTAGGTGTATTGCGTTAATCTTGTTGGTCAACAGTCTGTTAGGAGTCATGCATTACATTTGGGTCTTAGTTTGAAACTCTCCAAGTGTTCAGTTTTTTAATTTAGAATTCTGTTATGCATGCTTCAGTCTTGTTCTTGCACCGAAGGAACAGAGTCAGGGTGCGTGGATTGTGGATCTCTAGTGACCGGCGTGAAGCGCGCGTAGTGGGAGTTATGTATGTCATGCATGTTCTTGTAATCCTTTTACCTACAGCACTGATCATTAGCTCAGTTCATCCACTGAATAGGCTCTCCGAAGACATCCAGTTCTCTATTCTCCTCTGCTACTAACGTTGATCCTTCAACACAAGCACACCATTGGCAAAAACCTAAATTTTTCACCTGAGTTGATTGCATAGTGTGTTTTTGCTCCAACAAGTGGCACCAGAGCCTATGAAGTAACAGAGGATAACGGGAATAGTAGACCTCCAAGTCCAGGACTGGGGTTGGTCTTGAGATCTGAAGAGTCTGGGGTGAAACTAAAACAGATCATAAAAATAAGAAATATTGTGTACATATTTTATGTACAGAAATCTTATATTCTCTAAAAAGATATAAAGAAATAAGATTTTTCTAAAATGATATATAATAATCTTTACGTCAAAAAGGTATTATTAGTAGCAACGATATACATTGGGTTTGCCCCTGCTGTGTTGTTGCGGTTCAAGAGATTTTATGCGTATGCTTTATTTTGATCGGAATACTAACCCATTGCTACATAAACTTATTTAGATAACAAATTGCAAGAGCCTGACGCGCGCCCGTACATGGGCCTCACGCATCATAGGGATGAACACCAAATGTCCCAACGCAGTTTCATCCCATGAATACAAAGTGACTCAGCACAGTTTCAGTCCACAAATAACAAGTGACCCAGCGCAGTGTTGGGCCTCTTATGATAGCTTCACGTACGCTTTGTTCTGGCTGCCTGTCTGCGGCAGCAAATTTTTTCACATTGAATAAAGAAGGAAATGAAAAACAAAAAGAATTTTTATTACAGTACCCTTTGATCCGCAACGCCCCCTCTCCCGATTGTATGAAACATGCTTAGAGGAGCATCCGCCAGCTGCCGCACTTGGAGGTGCATCCAACAGCTACCACACTTGCAGGAGCATCTGCCGGCCACCGCGCGTGGAGGAGCATCCGTCGATCGTCGTGCATGGAGGAGCAACAGCGCTAGGTACAATTGCTCACATAATATTCTTGTACATCTATCCTCTTACGGATAGGCTGATTGAATTGTAGGAAGTGATGTCGGGACATAAGATATGGATGGGAAAAGACAGGGTACGAAGGAGTGGTAGGACGGAATGAAGCCTTTTTTAAATTTTGCATTCCAGGCACTCGTGAAGGAGAAACTATGCCTTGTCCTTACATGATATGTCATAATATTTGCCACAAGACACGCAAGGATGTCCATTTTCACATGCTTCGTAATGGGATGTTATTGGATTATACTTGTTGGATACACCATGGAGAAAAACCAGTTCAGAAAAATATTGTTGAGCAATTAGCAAATAATGAGGAGATAATTTCTGATAATGTTGCTATGGAAAATATGTTGTCTAGTCTACTTAGAGGCACTGATCATGGTGGTACTTACATATTTTGATGATCAAGAAAATGCTATAAACCAGCAGCAGCTAACTAGGTGTGCAAAGGCATTCTAGGAGTTGTATCAAGGTTGTGAGAAGGTGACCCAATTATCCTTCATTGTCAGGTTGTTCAAGATAAAGTGTTTAAATGGTTTGAGCAAAAATGTGTGTGAGTCGATCCTTGAACTATTCTCATATGTGCTTCCAAAGGGCCACTGCATTCCTAATACACTTGATAAAGTTCAAAAGGTTGTTTGGGACCTTGGGCTGGACTACCAAAAGATCGATGCATGTGTCAATGACTGAGTGTTATTCTAGAAGGACTATTCTCTGTTGGATAGATGCCCAAAATGTGGTGAATTAAGATGGAAAAATAGTATTGGTGGGGATGCAAGAGAGGATTTACCTTGTGGAAAAGCCAAGAAGATTGAAGTATGC
This sequence comes from Tuctoria greenei, assembly GCA_036927565.1. Lineage (NCBI taxonomy): Eukaryota > Viridiplantae > Streptophyta > Magnoliopsida > Poales > Poaceae > Tuctoria > Tuctoria greenei. The sequence continues at coordinate 55,014,160 of JAYESD010000004.1, forward strand.
AAGATTCTATGATACTTCCTCTTATTCCCCGTCTACAAAGGTTTTATATAGCAGAATCAACGGCATCAAACAAGCGCTGGCACAAAGAAGAACGTATTGATGATGGAATATTACGCCATCCTGGAGATTCGAAAGCATGGAAGCATTTTGATAACATTCATCCAAATTTTTCATATGATCCTGGCAACATAAGGGTAGCATCTGATGGTTTCAATCCTTTTGGAATAATGAATGTTTCTTACAGTACATGGCCTGTGATTCTAATCCCTTATAATCTACCACCTTGGTTGTGTATGAAGCAACCTTATTGGGTGCTGTCAATGATAATTCCTAGGCCAAAGTCACCTGGAAACAACAATTATGTGTATCTCTAGCCTTTGATTGATGAGCTACTGAAATTACGGTTTGATGGTGTTGAAACATATGACAGTTCAAAGAAAGAGACATCTCTCATGCGAGCTTCTATATTGTGGACAATAAAAAAATTTCCAGCATATGTAATGCTATGTGGATGGAGCACAAAAGGTAAGCTAGCATATCCGTACTACTATATAAACACTGATGCCTTGTGGTTGAAATATGGACGAAGGCATTGCTACATGGGTCATCGTTGTTTCCTACCTCAGAATCACAGGTGGCATCGAAACAAAGCTTCTTTCAACAACAAGATAGAGAATAGTGAGGCTTCAACACCACTCTCTTGTGACGAGGTACTCCAACAATATGAGAGTTTTGATGAAGTCAGTTATGGACAAACGAATAATAAGAGAAAGCGCACAGATGAAAATAGGCGACATATTTGGAAGAAGAAAAGTATATTTTTCCAGCTCCCGTATTGGAATACATTGCTAATAAGGCATAACTTGGATGTCATGCACATTTATAAAAACATTTATGATAGCATATTGGGGACATTGCTTAATATGGATGGTAAAACAAAAGATAGTCTACAAGCTCGTCTTGATATGCAGGATATGGGTATATGACCAGATCATAATCCGGTGGTTAGAAATGACAAGTATATATTGCCATCAGCAATATATACTTTGGGTAAAGATGAGAAGACCACCTTGTGCAAGTTCTTAGCGGATGTGAAGATGCCTGATAGTTATGCCTCAAACATCAAGAGATGTGTGGACATAAAAGCATGTAAGGTATCGGGTCTAAAAACTCATGACTACGATATTATATTTCAGAAGCTCCTTTTGCAGTACGTAACATATTTCCTGAAAAGGTTGATGTACCTTTAATTGAGTTTAGCACATTCTACTGTAATTTGTTCTAAAAAATTGGCGGGGCCAGATTTGGATAAGATGAGCAAAAAAATTCCTGAAACAATTTGCAAGCTTGAGATGGTGTTTCCTCCCGCTTTCTTTGATATCTTGGTACATCTTCCAACTCATCTTGCCGAAGAAACTTTTCCTACAGATGGATGTATCCAATTGAGAGGAACCTTGGTACATTGAAGAGGTATATACATAACAAAGCTCACCCGGAGGGTTCTATAGCTGTCGGTACCCTGGATACCAGGTACCCCCTGATACCGCACTTAAAACCATGGAGTTCACATGTCCGAGTTGAGGACTTCCGAAGGCAACACACGTCTGACAGCACTGGGCCTGCATCCCTCATTTTGGTAGCTCTAGTGGTACCACGTGTCTTGTGGGACTAGACCTACCACTCTACGATGGGAAGCTCCGGTACCGCCACGTGTCCAGCAACCCGAGACCTGACCCCTAGTACAGGAAATCTTCGGTGTCGCCACGTGTCAAGTGGCTCCGGACCTACCTCCCGCAGAGGGAAGCTCTGGAGCCGCCACGTGTAGGACCTTCGGACCTAAGCCTACAACGGAAAGACTACGGGATCTCCAAGGGCGCGGACATTCAAGAGCTTATTAATCGACCGTTACAAGACCTGACTAACGTGTCATTAATTCTGTATTAATGACACGCGGTCAGCGAACTATCAAGACTGGTAACGCCATTATTAAGGCATGTTATCACACTATTAATCACAATTTATATATGTAGATTGTGTATAGGAGATTAATTGCAGCCGGGGCCACCTGTCCGGCTAGGCAAACTCTGTAACGGCCAGTCCTTGGCATATAAAAGGGCTGCATCGCACGGTAGAGAACAACTAAGCTTACACGCATACAAGCAACCACTAACACTCGCCACAGACACACATACTCAATCAACAACCACTTCGTGGAGTACGGTATTATGCTCAGGTGGCCCGAACCACATAAAAACTCTGGTGTCATCATCTTGTTATTTATCTTACATGCCCCATCCAAATACGAACCTCCGCAGACTATGCTTTAGTAGTACCAGGGGAAGTGTTGTTTACACACCTCAACATTTGGCACACCAGGTAGGGGGCCTAAGTTCTCAAAATGGTGAACTCTACCGCAGCTTCATCCAACGGTGAGCTGAGTAGCATGCAGGAGGAAATCCCTCCAATGGGCAGCAACCGGGCAACGATGTTATTCTGGTGGATGTTGTTCCACCACCACCTCCACCATCTCGGCATGATGGTGTATTTGTGTCGGTCACTGCATTGACGAACAACCCTGAGAATGCGCTGAATGCAGTGCAAACTCTTCTTCAGCGTCCACCGGCACCCGAAGCACCTCAGGGTGCGATGGAATAGTGGCACGCAGATCTGGAGCATTTGGTTGCAACTGCAGCCGATGCTATCAGCAACCAAGGTCAGTTCCTCGTTGGGCAGGCACCCACAAGGAACAGGACCTTGTCTGGCATACTTGGTCTTCAGGCGTCACAACACAGGAGACGTGCACCCGCCCAGCAAGTGACATCACTTCCCTCCGAGGCACGCCGCACTCATACAACGTCAAAGCTTCCAACGCAGGATCTTCGGTCAGAGCACGACCGCCGATACATGAGGCGAGATGGTTGCGTCCTTATGGAGCACGCCGGCGAGAGGCGGGATGCTTGAGAAAACCCTTCTCCTTTGCGAGTTGGGGGCGACTCTTCGGCCCTTGCCATGCATCTTCACATGGCCAATAGGCCACCTAAGTTTCAGCCTCATCTATCGCAGAAGTATGATAGGACAGTCAACCTCGTTGAATTTCTTCAAATCTACTCCACCGCAATTCTCGAGGTTGGAAGCAATGAGGCTGTGATGGCCAACTACTTCCCTGTGGCTCTAACAGGGACAGCAAGGTCCTGGTTCATGATTCTCCCTCCTGACTCCATCTATAGTTGGGGGGGGGGGGGGGGGACTTTGTTGCCAGTTCACTACCAACTTTGGGAGCTCCTACACCCGATCTGGCACAGAGATGGACTTATTCGCCGTACAACAGAAGGCGGGAGAATCGCTACGATCATTCATCCGGTGGTTTTTTCAAGTACGGAACACTTTTCCTTCCATCTCCAACGCTTGTCGTTGTTGCATTCTGATGGGGAGTTAGAGACGAGAAGTCCTTGAAGGTCGTCTACAACACGGTGGATGATGACTCTGACACCTCCGACAATGAATGTCGTAAGACTCTTCATATGATATATGGAGGATCCTAGGATATTACCTCCCGATGTATTCTCAAGACTATGCGTTGGGAGATGGCTGTCGCAGCTCCCACCGCCAAGGCAGCACCTCATCGGAAGTGGATGGACACTGCCATCACCTTTGATGCTTCGGATTGTCTGAAGAACATGACTGTAGCTGGTCAGTTGCCTTTGATGGTATCTCCTACCATCAACAACATTAAGCTCTATCATGTCCTGGTGGACAGAGGCACGGCGCTCAACCTCCTCATCTTCACAGCATTCACGAAGCTTCAACTTAGCCTATCAGACCTTAAGCCCTCATGTCCCTTCTCCGGAGTAGGTGTACTCCTCTCTGATCAATTACACTCCCATTGACCTTTGGAACTAGGGACAATTATAGGACCGAGAAGCTGGTGTTTGATGTGGCACACATCAACCTTGCCTTCAATGCCATCCTAGGTAGGCCAGCCCTGTACAGGTTCATGGTCGTAGCTCATTACAGCTATCTGCTATTGAAGATGCCAAATCCTTCAGACGTCCTCCGGATCCGTGGGGATTGCAATGCTGGAGTCACTGCACTGGAGGAACTTCATGCTCTTGCAACAGCGCAAGAAGCATAATCTAGCAAGGAGCAACCAGCTCCGCAACCTTCAAGCTCACATGAGTGTGGCTCAACTTCTGCACCTCGCATGCAACCATGCAGTGATATTGACATTCCCGTCAAAGTCATCCAAATTGGTTTCGATGGTGCCCAGACCACTCGTATATCAGGAGGTCTGAACAACAAATAGGAACTCGCGCTCGTCACTTTCCTTCGGACAAATGAGGATGTGTTTGCATGGCAACAATCACAGATGCCTGGAATCTGTAGGGAGGTGATCGAGCACAGCCTGAAGATATACCCTGATGCACTGTTAGTACATCAGAAGCACTGGAAGCAGTCCATTGAGGAGCAGAAGTTCATCAAACAAGAAATCAAGAAGCTGCTCGACATTGGTTTCATCCGAGAGGTTCACCATCCTCTGTGGCTGGCAAACCCAGTCATCGTACCAAAGGCCGACGGGAATCATCGGATGTGCATCGACTACACCACCTTGAGTAAGGCATGCCCAAAAGACCCATTTCCACTTCCTAGAATAGATCAAATAGGGGTTCTACCTCCTGGTGTGAGTTATTGTGTTTCCTAGATGCTTATTCTGGATATTATCAGATACAAATGTCTAGGGAAGATGAAGAGCATACTGCCTTCATTACAGTAGATGGGTTATATTGTTACACTGCCATGCCTTTCGGTATCAAAAACATTGCTTCAACTTTTGTGCGAGCCACACACAAAACATTGGAGAGCTTATTAGGGACTTGGTGGAGGTCTACATTGATGACATCATCGTCAAGGTGAAAAACAAGGAGTCGCTCCTTGACAATCTGCAAGCCATCTTCGACAAGCTGCACTTCATGCGTACGAAGCTCAATCCAGACAAGTGCGTCTTCAGGGTCAACTTCGGAAAGCTCCTTGGTTTCTTGGTGACTCACCGAGGAATTGAGGCAAATCCGGTGAAAATCAAGGCCATTGAAGAGATGCGGCCCCCAGCCCGCGTCAAGGACGTCCAGAAGCTAACTGGATGTCTAGCTGCGCTCAGCCGGTTCATTTCAAGATTGGCAGAGCGCGCACTTTCCTTCTTCAAACTATTGAGGAAGTTCGGGCCATTTCATTGGTCCGAAGAAGCAGAGAAGGCATTCCAAGAGCTCAAGCAGCTTCTCACCACACTACCAATCCTGGTAGCTTCGGAACCTAGTGAGCCTCTTCTACTTTACATTTCGGCAACTATGGAGGTTGTCAGCATGGTCCTGGTTGTAGAGAGACAGGAGCCATCTTCAACTCAGGAGCCTCGAACACTTTGGGGTGGTTCGGAGCTACTTGAAGGTGAGTCTGGGTCCCAGCCCCCAGACATGGATCCTAAAGGCAAGAGGCCTGAGGATCAACCTCTCTCAATTGAGGGAGTTCCCGCAGTACAAGAAGAAGGTCCGGACCCCTCCGAGGAGGTCTGTACTGATGAAGAACAACATCTGGACCCCTCCTAGAGGGTCCAGGATGCTAAAGAAGTAGATTTGGACCCCTTCGGGGGGGTCTGGGTTGATGGAGAAGAAGTTTCGAGCCCCTTCGACAGGGTCTAGACCGCCCAAACACTGGTACTCCACGACGCCAATACTCGCTACATTGAGTGGGATGCCAAGCTAGCAGAATTCGATCTTGAATTCCTGCCTCGACATGCTATCAAGAGTCAGGCGCTGACAGATTTCATGGCGGAGTGGACTCCTTCATCAACACCTGGGGGCCTCAGTGAACAAAAGCTGGAACCTAAGGTCCTGGTCTTCGCAGAGCCTCACTAGACACTTTACTTGGACGGCTCCGTGAAAAAGCAGGGGGCCAGAGCTGGAATCCTTCTTCTCGCTCCAACCGAGGAGAAGGTCAAATACATGGTACACCTTGACTTCAAGGCAACCAATCACATGGCAGAGTACGAAGCTCTCATCTATGGACTCAAGGTGGCACTATAATATGGCGTCAGGCAGCTACTGGTGAAGGGTGACTCGCAACTCATCATCAAGCAAGTCAAGGGTGAATGCAGTTGCAACAATTCCCAACTCGCTGCTTATTTACTTGTAGTCCAGAAGCTGCAGAAGGACTCCCACGTCCAGGATCTCTATCAAGACAGCATCTCAACAACTCTGAAGCTGATGATATTTCAACAAAGGCTTCAATAGGAGTTCAAGCTCTAGACGGAGTTTCTTACATAAGACTGTCAGGACGTGCCACTCAGCCCGCTGAACTTAGTGAAGGGGGTGTGACCAGCACCTCGAAGTTGGCAGTCCCGGTTGACGAGATCATGCACGTAATCATTGCACCTACAAACATGGAACAATCTTTATTTGTTTGGGTTCCTAGCTCAAGTGAATGTGCGCTCTTATTTGATGGACAATATCAAGATGGTGCACTGTGTCGTCCACCACATTGGCCTCCTCCTTTCATACATATAAGAAGATTTGATGGTGTTGCACATTTGGACCAACACATGAGAGAAGATGAACTTGAGTCGAGGTCGACTCTAATTCAAGAAAGGGAGGATGATGAGGACATCACTTCTATGGATACAAACAACACTCCATTGAACATACATGATGCAACCAATAGAGTTCACACACAAAAATTAATTTCAGAGGTGAGCTTGTTCTTATGTGTTTCCTTATATATTTTTGAGCATAGATTGATACTTAATGATTTAATTGTGATTTGAATCCATGGAGAGGTTCACGGAGTACTTGGAGGAAGTCTTAGGGATGTGGAGGACCAGAGAATACGTTCAAAGAACATGGAAACCGAGCCCAACTCAAAATCGTGTCCAACTCGAAGTCCAGGAGTAGTTCGCACCAGAACAGACGTACATGATGCATACAATCTCCATTTTGGACGTTCTATACATGCACAGAAAGGGTAGAGGATACCCTTTCCAATGCCGCTGTGTCAAAATCCCTTTGGAGTCGACGGGAATCATCGAAACAAAATCGAGTTCAAAATCTGCCAGGGTGCTACGCCACCGTATTGGGACATTGAGCCTTGTATCAAGCCTAAGTCTATTATTTTCGTGTCTTAGGCTTAAGTCACGACCCCAACACCTCCTTAGACGTCCTCCCACCTATATATACTCCATGGTGTCCATCATAAACAATTGGGTTTTGCTTAGATTAATAAGACGCCGTTCTCGGGTTTGTGAAACCTCAACTTCGTGATTTTAGATCGTGTCTTCTACATTCTTGCTTGTGTTCTCGGTTGCACTTGCAGGGATTAGCCTTCTTGTTGAGGTCAATCGTGTGCAACACGGTTGATAACCAATAGCGTTGGTATAGTGATTGCAGGGGTTTTTCGTGTTCTACTCGAGAGCCTCGGATCATCAACATCGAGATCTCCATCAATCGACTTATACATTACCTTACGGAAGATTGGACCAAAATCTCCTTATCACCAGTGGCCCTGTTACCATGGCATCCACCAAGGATCGTAGGCACTGTAGGAAGCTCCGAGCAACTCAGTGCGCAAGATCCAGAAGCTCGAGTTAGCTCTGTTGCATGGATCTCAGAGATTTGAAGCTACTTGAAGGACAATATCCTTCCTAAAGACGGTGCCTCCACTGATCGAATTGCCATATTGGCTAAAAGATACACGTTGGTAGAAGGGGATCTCTACCGGCATGGTGCCAACGGCATTCTAATGCGGTATATTTCTCGTGAAGAAGGTCGTGGTCTTCTCGCGGAGATCCATGGAGGTGAGTGTGAGAACCACGCGTCTTCTTGCACGTTGGTTGGTAAAGCCTTCCAGCATGGCTTTTACTGACCTACAACACTCCGGGATGCAGTTGAGTTGGTAAAGAAGTGTGAAGCGTGCCAGTTCCATGCGAAGCAGATTCATACACCGGCTCAGTCACCACAAACGATACCTCCCACGTGGCCTTTCACTGTGTGGGGGATGGACATTTTGGGACCTTTCCCAAAAGTTGTCGAAGGTTATAGGTTCCTATACGTCGCCATCGACCAGTTCACCAAGTGTCAGAAGCTACTCCCGTTGTGTCAATTAACAAGAAATCTGCTATCAAGTTCTTGAAGTCCATAGTTTGTAGATTTGGAGTTTCGAACAAAGTCATTACTGACAACGTAACCCAATTCACAAGTGCAGCATTCCAAGAGTACTACGAAAACCTCGACATACAAGTCAGCTACCCATCAGTAGCTCACCCGACAAGCATTGGCCAAGCTGAGAGAGCTAATGCAGAAATACTCATAGGACTCAAGACGCGCACATATGAGCGCTTGAGGAAACATGGAGCCAACTTGATAGAGGAACTTCCGTCTGCATTGGGGGCAAGCAGGACAGCACCTAGCTGGGCAACCGGAGAGATACCTTTCTTCTTCGTATACAAAGCTAAAGCAGTCCTTCCTCTGGCGATCACCATGGGTTCTCTTCGAGTCCGGACCTTTGACGAAGCCACGCAGGACAAGCTCCGGCGTGAAGACCTGGACATCATAGACGAGGCAAGATGCCAAGCAGCTGTTCAGAATGCACAATACCGTCAGGCACTCTGGTGCTATCTTCAAAGGTTTGTGCGCAACCGACAGCTAGAAGAAGGTGATCTGGTGGTGCGGAGAATACTGACTCGAAAAGGGATGAACAAACTATACTCGGGATGGGAAGGTCCCTTCCAAGTTATGAAAGTAGCCCGCCCTGGATGCGTTCACTTGGCTATAGAGGATGGGACTCCGCTTCCCAATCCGTGGAACATCGAGCACCTCTGTAAGTTCTACGCTTAGCTACACGGAGGTGAGTCTGCTGTATAAAGTGCATCTCTTGTAGTCCATGGACAGAGTTGGGAAGGGTTTTAGAGCACTTAACTTGGTCCTGTACTTTAAGTGTGTCTTTACCCTCCCTAGGATAGATCAAGACAAATAGGACACTTAACTTTGTCATTGTACTTTGAGTGTGTCCTTGTCTTCCCCTGTAAATCGACCATAATGAGTAACATTTTATATGGACAGAATCTTTGTGGATTTCAATTGTACAAGCTCCTAACTTTTATTATTATTTACCTTCTTGTCTATAACAAATTTGTGCAATCCTCTTGAATTTAGTCCAAGGTATTTATTTGATATATAAGTTGTATTAGTAATCCTCTTTTGGGTCTTAGCATTGCTGCATGGTCTACTCGCATGAAAACCAAAGCCAATGAAAGGTCCGGAGTGTGCTATTGACTTAGATTGGTCAGGCACCCTAAGTACGCCACTCTACCTATATCCTGGCAAGTCCCAGTAGGGCGGGTTCGCAAGGCATTCGGACCTAAAGAGATTTAATTAATACACTTATGTCATCATGTTAAATCCTTCAGGATCTAAAATTCAAGGAAGGATAATAAGCCGCAAATAAGTAGTAGACAAGAGGACAAATTTTACTATTTTCCTTGTCTTTTATGCATAGAAAAAATGAATATTTGATGGCAATATGTTCGGTGATGGTGGATGCTGCCGGAGCATAAGCTTCGACAACCCCCAGGGGGCCCGCCATCGACGTTCTAAGCACTGACAGTGGGCGCCGTCGGACCTACCAAGCTCCGACAACTCCCAGGGGGCCCGCCATTGATGTTCTAAGCGTTGATAGTGGGCACCGTCAGACCTACCAAGCTCCGAAAACTCCCAGGGGGCCCATCATCGATGTTCTAAGCATTGACAGTAGGCGTTGTCGGACCTATCAAGCTCCGACAACTCCTAGGGGGCCCGCCATTGACGTTCTAAGCGTTGACATTGGGCAATGTCGAACCTACCAAGTTCCTACAACCCCCATGGGGCCCACCATCGACGTTCTAAACGTTGATAGTGGGCGTCGTCGGACCTACCAAGTTTTGACAACTACCAGGGGGTCGCCGTCGATGTTGTAAATGTTGATAGGGGGCACCGTTGGACCTACTAAGTTTCGACAACCCCCAGGGGGCCCGCCGTCGACGTTCTAAACGTTGATAGTGGGTGCCGTCGGACCTACAAATCTCCGATAACACCTAGGGGGCCCGCCGTCGACGCAACAAAGGGTCCCTATAGATGTCGGAAGAAAGACTCGGAACTCGGAGCTAACATCCTAACTACGAATTCGGAGCTATCGAATTTTCAAGACGTATTCTAAATCCTCATGGTAGATACATTCAATTCATTGAACACAACTACAAGGGGGCAAACAATACAAAGGCAATACATTGAAGACACAAAAAATGGAATTTGGAGGGATTTCAGATTTCATTCATTCAAAATGAGGATTACAAGTTGAAGGCAAAAAAGTAGAAGCCCTAAATACTAGAGTTCCTATTGAAGAACGAGGCAACTGTTTCGGTAGCCTCTTGAATGCTGGGCTTGGCGGCTTGTTCCTCCTCAGCGATGAGTCCTTTGAACACCGGAGCTAAAGACATATGGGGGTCCTGGCTTTTGAAACATGCCAACACATATTCGGCAATGTTCTTGGCCAGGGTCCTTCCTTCAGTCTCCAGTTTGTCAACAATTATGTCGCCCACGGCGTCAAGCTTCTTGTCGGCTGAGGTCAACACCAGCAGCGCCTTCTCTATCTCTGGCTCCAGGTCACCCAGACGTACCGGGCTGAAACCAAATGGCACCAGAGCTTCATTGGAATGCCCTAAGAAGTCCCATACTTTCTGGGAATCAGTTACTCTCAAACTCTTTAGATCCTCCAGTGACTTCCTGGCAGCCGAAAGTTCTACAGAACCTTCCTTGGAGAAGCGATCGACTTCCTTAGCATGCTGCTGAATACTTTCAGCCATCCGCCTTTCTTGGTGTAAGACCTATGTGTGCTGAATACATTGGCTTGTAGTGAATACACTTGCTTTGACGATAAAAGTTTTGAATATCACCAAAACACCTTTTTATTAAGGTCCGACTAGCTTTGGTTAGCTCCGATGAGTTTTTTCTTGAGCTCCGACATGTCTTTGATAGCTCCGGCGTGTTTTTGCTAAGCTTCGAGTTGATTTTTCTAGCTCCGGCTTTTGGGTTTACTAGTTCCGACCGGTCCTGGTTAGCTCCGGCGCTAGGTCCTGCTAGTTTTGTAAGCTCCGGCGGGAGCTTGGTTATACTAGTTCTGGTAAGTTCCGGCGCTAGGTTCTACTAGCTTTTGTTAGCTCCAGCTCAAGGTCCGGGTTGCTCTGGTAAGGTCCGGAACTTGACCGTAGTGCTTCTGCTTTTCATTTGCAATGTTACGTACTTGCTTTACATTATTGGAAAGATTGCTTAGTATTCATTTGCTAAGTTATTGGTGCGTTTTGGTTGATATGGATGATATCGTGTTACTGTGGTTTTGCAACATGCTTATGTGAGGCTCTCACGTAGGGTGTTGTGTTCGGAACTAACTTGAGTCAAGTCGAGGACTTGGGCTCGTATGGATTGGTTTTTTATTCATGTGCAGGTGTTGCTTGAGTTCAAGACATGGCTGGTGACGGGATCCATTGGACTAGTCTCAGGGAGGAGATGAGGTTCCAACAACCAAATTCAGGAGGAATTGTGGTTGAGCTGATCAAGAGGTTGTGCAGCATGATTGAATCAAGAACAATGCATATGAAGGTATCGTGGGTGTCATTGGAAGATGTTTGCACGTGTGCAAGGAGTGCATGGACGTGGCTACATGGTTCCGAGACATGATGAAGAGATGTGGAGGTAAAGAGTTGGTCGGAAAGGTCCAACCGACTAGGTTATGGACTCAGGTTGCGGCTGAGTCGGGTTTGACTCAAATATGGAAAGATTTGAGTTGGTTATGATAGGATTTCGCGTGAGTCACGAATTTGAGTTGATTAGGAATGTGGGATACGTTCCTAAGGTGTCTGGAAGTCTTAAGATTGCTTCTATCTGCGTATAGAAGAATCCTAAGCAGTTATGGAAAGTTACGATTCATGAACAGAGTAGGATTAGGTTCCTGATCTGGGTTGAGTTGGCTTTCGAGCTGGTTATATAAGCAAGGGAGCCCAGAGCTCGTGGTGCACGACTTTGGGGCTGTTCCTCTTGTGTTCTATTGAATAAAATTCGTAGTTTGAAGGAACTTTTGTGCCTTGTTCGTCCGACTTATTCCAGACAAGTTTTACTCGTCGAGTTTCTGGACAGCACTACCTTTCGTCGGTGGTTTTATCATAACTCGAGTTTAACAGATCCAATTGACGTAATTCTATTTGGGTTGTCTTGACAACTTGATTGTCTATCATCTGTCAAATTTTCACGGTCATTGGATTTGTGGTCTATGATCTACACGAGTTTCTTTGCAGCGTTTCAGAACTGTTTTTTTCTCGGGTAGGGCAGATTGACCATTGTTTGATCTTTCGATCATAACTTGAGTTTTTCTCGACGAAATTGAGTGATTCTTTTTGTGTTGTCTTCGTGACTTGATTCTCTCTTATATCTATCACTTTTTTCACGGTGAAACATGTTTAGATTAGTCTCACACATGATTTCTTTAACAGATCGTTTTTCTGCCGAAAGGGTTTGGGGTTTAATTGTTTCCGCTGCATAAGATTTTTAAATCTACCATTCACCCCCCCTCTGGTAGATTTTCATGTGCTCTTCGATCCTACAATTGGTATCAGAGCCACATTGCTCTAATATTTGTGATTTGCACGTGTTTTTGACTAATCATCATGGAGAAGTACTCCGCCAAACCTTGTGTGTTTGCTGGTATTGATTTTCAGGTTTGGAAGGCACGCATGGAGGCTTTCATCTAGACACAAGGCTTTTCAATATGGGAGAAGGTATACAAGCCTTACGAAGTGTCATCAAACGATCAAGTTACAGCTACAAATCTGAGAGATGTCGACAACAACAACAAGGCTCGGAACTTGATCATACAAGGATTAACACAAAGCGACTTTGACCGTGTTGCACACCTTCGATCTGCATACGATGTGTGGAAAGCACTTTGTGACTACCACGAAGGATCTAACACGATCAAAGAGGTAAGGCAAGACATGTTCAAGAAAGAATACATGCGCTTCGAGATGCAACCCGGTGAGTCTATTGATGACCTTTTTGCTCGCTTTAATAAGATTCTCAGCAACTTGTGTAGTGTCAATGTTAAATTTTCAGATGCTGAAAATGCTAGGCAATTGCTAAGTGCATTAGATATGTCAATTTGGGAGATGAAAGTCACATCTATTCGTGAATCTACTGTCATGAGTTCACTTACTTTAGATGTGCTATATTCCAAGTTAAAAACTCATGAAATTGACATAATCTCACGTAAGAACCCCAATAAGTCTATTGCATTTGTTTCACAACGTGATATGTCTAGCTCCGGCCAATCATCATCTTGCAATACTCTTGCTTTGTTGTCCTCACTAACCGTGGAGCAGATCGAAGAATTTCCAGAAGAGGAGTTGGCACTCATCTCTACTAGATTCTCAAAAGCATTGCAAAATGTGAGAACTAGAAGGAGAGGAAGCTCCGGACCTCAACGCTGTTTTGAATGTGGTAAAACAGGACACTTTCGTACAGAATGCCCTAACCTTTCACGTCCGACCACCCGGGAAGAAAAACAAAGCAAGGTTCGGACCTCCTCTGGAAATTTCAACAAGAAGAAGAAAGGTACCATAGGACGCAAGATGATCAACAGTTTCATCACCGCGCTTCAAGAGTTCAGTTCAAGCGACGTGGACATTGGAAGTGATGAAGATGAAGATGATTTGGCAAACTTGTGCTTCATGGCGGGCAAGTCAAGATCAAGTATGGAGGAGGCAGAACACAACAGCGACAATGAAGAGGTATGTCCTACTTGCAAAGAAATCTGTGATGCTATTTCTCGTGCCACTATTATTGTTAGAAAAAGGACAAAAAGCTTAGGGATAGTGCTGCTAAAATTGAATCACTAGAATCTAAAATCAACTGTTTAAAAACTTTGATTCCTAGTGATGATGCATGTTCCTAATGTGATTTAATATATGAACAATTGTCCTCATTAAGAAGTGTGCACACATCCACAATTGATAAACTTGAGTTAGAAATTGAAAAGAACAAAGAGCTTGCTGCACTTAATGATAAAAACTTGAAAGATGCTAGCTGTTCTACAATTGATTTGCATTGTTCTACTTGTGATGATCTTGATAAGAAACTACAGGATGCTATGAATGAAATTTCTATATTGAACAATGCTTTACGTTCCCATGAAGTTAAATTTTGTTCCAATTGCAAACTAAAAGGAAAAACTTCATGTGAAAATTGCCTTGATCTGTCTAATAAACTTGATGACATGCATAGGACATTAGATCGGTTTTGTAATGGGAATAAGAACCTAAACTTACTGCAGAATTCTTCCAAGTCTTGTAATGATAAAACTGGTTTAGGTTTTGATTCTCATGCTCATGCTAAGGCACATCCACCTAAAATTGTAAAGTCATTAGGAAGTGGTTTGATTCAAACAGTTCCTAAACAAAAAGGAGTGGTTTTCAAATCTACAGGAGTGTTGCCTCATTCGGTTTTAAATAAAAATATTGCTTGCTCATCTAGACATGAACACAAAGTTAAATTTCATTGTACCTTCTGTGGTAGAGATGGTCATGTCATAGATTTTTGTAGACTAGCTAAACAACAGAAAAGGGAAAGAATGGTTGCTAGATCTCATTACTTTCATGCAAAATTTGCTACACACATTGAACTGAATGTACAACCTGCTGTTTTGAGTCAAAAACATTCAAAGTTTACCTCTGGACCTTCTGTTTTTGCCTCCGGAGCTACTGATTTTTGTGCTACACAAGTAACACCTTATAGGTCAGTAGTTAAGAATAAAAGATCTCAAACTTTGACTCATAAACCTGTTGTTTTGTCTCAGCTTTCGCGTGTTTTTCCTGCTGCACGTCGCGTGACTCAGTACTGGATTTCTATATGCCTTTTGACTAACCCCAGTATTGAGTCATCGACGTATTGTGCTTCTATGTAGGTTACACGTTTGAGGAAGGTGAATATTTGGATTGTGGATTCAGGTTGCTCACGCCACATGACCGCTTGACACCGTAGGACCTTCACGTGTTCAATCCTTCGGAGGTAAATGGTATGTTCTTGTTATCGTTGATGATTATTCTAGATACTCTTGGGTTTACTTTATGGCGTCTAAGAATGAAGTTTTTAGTCACTTTAGAACTTTATTTATTAGATTATCAATTGATCACCCAGGATCATTAAAAGCAATAAGAAGTGATAATGGAAATGAATTTAAAAATCAATCTTTTGATCACTTTTGTGCTGAAAATAGAATAGATCATAAATTCTCTTCACCATATGTACCTCAACAAAACGGTGTTGTAGAAAGAAAGAACAGAACCTTAGTTGAGATGGCTAGGACTATGCTTGATGAATATCAAACTCCTAGGAAATTTTGGGCTGATGCGTTAGCAACCGCTTGTTATGTCTCAAATTGTGTTTTCTTGCATGCTAAGCTAGGTAAAACACCATATGAGCTCCGGTTTGGACATAGGCCTAGTGTTACACAATTTCGGGTCTTTGGTTGCAAATGCTTTGTTAAGAAACATGGTAATCTTGATAAATTTGAACCAAGATCCATTGATGGCATGTTTCTTGGTTATCCATCTCATACTAGAGGCTACCGTGTGCTTTTACTTGACACTAACAAAATTGTGGAGACTTGTGAAGTGTCTTTTGATGAATCTAGCCCAGGTACTAGCTCAAGCATTGCAGGTCCAGATCCATATCCGCAGGGGGAGAGCATTTTCATTGACGATGAAGAAGAATTGGAGTTGCTGCCAGAAAATTCAGCAGCTAAAGACTTTGGTTTAGCTCCATATGTTAATTCTCAATCAGCACCGACAACCATCACTGCTGATTCAAATCATCCTCAAGCCACAAGCTCATCGATTTGTGATGAACATGAAGAAGAAGAAGTTTGTGAGACATCTGTTCCCCTACGACTTTACAAAGATCACCCCCCACAACAGATGATTGGAAGCTTGCACGAACGAGTCACACGGTCCAGGTTTTGCGATCCAAACTCTCATGCTCATTCTGCTTTTGTATCTTCTTTTGAACCCAAAGATATATCACACGCACTCACAAATGAATCTTGGATTATTGCCATGCAAGAAGAGTTAGAAAATTTTGAAATAAATAATGTTTGGAAACTTGTACCTCCACCTCAAGGTCACACTTTAATTGGAACTAAATGGGTATATAAAAATAAAAAAGTGAGGATGGGGTTGTGGTTAGGAATAAGGCTAGGTTGGTTGCTCAAGGTTTCACTCAAGTTGAAGGTCTAGATTTTGATAAAACTTTTGCTCCCGTCGCTAGATTAGAAGCCATAAGAATTTTGTTAGCTTTTGCAGCATCTAAAGGTTTTAAGCTATTTCAAATGGATGTTAAAAGTGCTTTTCTTAATGGCTACATAGATGAGGAGGTTTATGCCAAACAACCACCGGGTTTTGAAAATCCAGATTTTCCTAATCATGTTTACAAACTGTTCAAAGCCTTATACGGTCTCAAACAAGCCCCTAGAACATGGTATGATAGGTTAAAAACATTCTTACTTGAAAAGGGTTTTACCATGGGCAAGGTTGATAAAACTCTTTTTGTGCTTAAGCATGGCAATGACTCATTATTCGTTCAAGTGTATGTGGATGATATCTTTGGTTGTGCTTCTCATGATCTTGTGTCCAAGTTTTCAGCAATGATGAGTTCCGAATTTGAAATGAGTATGATGGATGAACTCACTTACTTTTTGGGGCTGCAAATCAAGCAAACCAAGGAGGGTACCTTTGTGCATCAAACGAAGTATACCAAAGACCTCCTAAGGTGCTTCAGCATTGACAAAAGCAAGCCTCTTCGGACACCAATGGTAACAGCAACAACACTTGAACTTGATGAAGATGGTGAACCCGTGGATCAAAAAGAATATAGAATCATGATTGGATCACTTTTGTACCTCACGACATCAAGACCGGACATACAATTCAGCGTATGTCTTTGTGCACGGTTTCAAGCTTCCCCACGTGCTTCACATCGTCAAGCCGTCAAAAGGATTCTCAGGTACTTACATGGAACCCAAGAATTTGGCATTTTTCTTCCTTCTTTCTCAACCGTTACTTTGAAAGCTTTTTCGGATGCTGATTTTGGGGGTTGTAGGATTGATAGAAAAAGTACTTCCGGTACTTGTCATTTCCTTGGTAATTCTCTTGTTGCTTGGTCCTCTAGAAAACAAAATTCAGTTGCACAATCCGCAGCTGAATCTGAATATGTAGCTGCTGCTAGTGCTTGCTCACAAATTATTTGGATTGTTCAAACACTTGAGGACTATGGGGTTGATCTAGATAGTGTTCCACTGTTTTGTGATAACACTAGTGCTATTTGCATTGCCAAAAACCCCGTGCAACATTCTAGAACTAAGCACATTGACATTAGGTATCACTTTCTCCGAGATAATGTTGAAAAAGGAAACATTGTGCTTCACCATGTAGATACCGAACAACAATTGGCTGACATTTTTACAAAACCTTTGGATTTCACTCGTTTTTGTTACATTCATAGTGAAATAGGGGTTGTGCATCCTCATGGCTTAAATTGAGGGGGAGTTTTGAAACTTGGGAAGTCTATGTGTGAATCTGAAATAAAAAATAATATGAGCATAGTATTTCATACATATGTGACTTTGTGATTCCTTTTACATGCTGAAAGTTCTTACTACATTACTCGTGTTATACATTTTGTAGTTTTTGCCATGTCTAGTAATTGGAATAATTACTTACACTAAAAATGGTCATGATCAAACTTTCTTGCTATTTTGAACTTGTTACATGTTCACAAGTGCTTGTAATCATTAAGAATTAATCAAGTAATCAACTCACATGTTGAGTTTTTATGAACAAACATAAATTGAGAAAAGATCAAGAGAATATGCATGCATCACTGTAACACCCTCAATTTTTGCATCATGCATCGCATTGCATATATATTCATTCATTAAACATTAATAGAGGAAAAGAAATAAAAATAGCCTAAAACTTGTAATAGGGAAATAGTATAAAAAAAATAATAATAACAGTAAATATATATATATATATAATATGTAATAACTGTATATAAAAAATGTAAAATAAATAAATATAAATAATAAGATATATTATAATAATAATACTAAATAAATAAAAAATAGAAGAAAAAAAAAAGAAAAAAACCCACCGCTGGCCAGGCGGCAGAAGCCGGCCCAGCCAGCTGGCCCCGTCGCCACGCGCCTCCCTCCGCTGCTGGCCCCACCCGCGCCGAATCCCGCCTGGCCCGCGCTGACCGAGCGCCCTGCCCCGCCCCGGCCGACGCGGCTCGCGCCGCACGCGCCCCGCCTGGGCCCCGCCTCCCGATTCCCGCGTCGACCGAGCGCCCCGCCCGACGAATCGCGATTCCCGCGCTGCCGAATCCTGCCCCGACTCTCCCGCGCAGCGCGCCGCAGCGCCGTACCGGCCAGCCCCGCGATTTTCGGCTCCCGCGTGAGTTTCCCGGCCGCATCCGACTCGGTTCCGTGGATCGGGAGACTCCCGTACCGTGCCTATAAAAAGGAGACCCGCCCATAGGTTTTTCCCTCGATCCCAGAACCGCCGCCAGCCACGGGAAAAGCCACCGGTACAGAAGGCAAAAGAAACCAGGGACCAGAGGGCTGCGCCCACGGAAGAAAAAGGAGAAAACAAGGGGAAGAAGAGGAAGAAAAAGAGGAGGGCGCCGCCGTCCGCCGGAGATCGTCGTCGCCATCGCGTCGCCGTCGTCGTGCCGCCGGAGGACCCTGCGCATCTACTTCGTCTACGCATTGTCCCCATCCCGCGATCATCGAATCCATCGCATCTACGGTAGGCCATGTTCCCGATGCAAATTTTAGCGACCATATTGAATCTAATAGGCGTAAATTGATCGTAGTTGCATCGTCTTTTTATTTTCAGCAGCATTAATCCACTCTAAAACCTCCGTAAACTCATATGAACACGTATGAACTAGTCGCATCTAATTAATAAACAACCGTAGTTAATTAATTATTGAATTGTGCATGCATGCATGTCATTGCATGTTGATTTATGTATGTGCATCATGTTGATTGTAAATGTTTTCTTGTATGTATGATCACGCGTAGAGGAACATGCTTAAGAGGCCGCATACGAGGATTTCCAAAATCAAGATTTCGAAGCGCTTGAGCAACCCCATCCGTCGGAGCAAGGCAAGTGTCCTTGAAGCATATTGATCCTGTTTTAAATTAAATGTTTTGTTTGCGAACTTGCATGCTTGTGTCAAATTGATGGGAATCCTATGGTAGGAAGTTTACTAGTTCTGTTTGACCACCCTTGTCACCTGGAATTTATGGTAGAGAGTCGGGAAGGGCTATTTACCTTTTTGCTTCGCTTAATCAATTGGGATGGCAAACAACACTACACATTTAATTATGCATCAATGATATTATGGTTAATGTGAACTGGTCAATACGATGGGTGATCTAAGAAAGCCTGGTATGTGGATGGGTTGGATGTTATGGTGGGTTGCTTGCTTTAGATCTAAGGACCGGTTCATGCGAGAATATGCCAGGTCGACAGTGCCACCACAAGGCCAAGTATGGGTGCGGCGTAGCTGAATAATTAGGAGCGCTGCTAGTATTGTATGGACCATTGGATGGCGCAGGGAATGGGAGTCGAGGAGGACTGCCCTGGGACCCGCATGGCACACGAGGGGGCCCGTGGGTGGGAGAATGGAGATTCAAGCCTGCCGGTGAAACCTTAGTGGGCCCGCACATACTAGTAGTCCCTTTTGAAAGGCTATTTTGTGATCTCTTGGCCACACACCTACGGAAGTGTGAGATGGCATAATGGAGGTTTCTTAGTCATCGAAAGGTGATGAAATCACAAACATGTGGGTAAAGTGGTACAACCTCTGCAGAGTGTTAAAAACTATCATGATAGTCGTGCTCCCGGTTATGAGCGCCTGGGTGACCTACATGATTAGAGGATTTTGGTATTGGGATGGTTAGATTATGGTTATGGGTTGGTAATGGTTATGGATGGTTTGTGGTTTATGGTTACGGATATGAATTTGAGTTCTGGTAACTGGACATGGATAAAGATGATGTTGGCAATAATTGGATATGGTTTATATTTTGTTAATATGATGGTTATGATAAGATTGTTTCACATACACATAGTATAATGCTTTTCAAATGTTTTACTGTACTTTTCAGCACTTAGCCATTATTACATTCGTCATTTGAATCAGCCACATGTCATACTTTCCACACTTGCTGAGTACGACATGTACTCACCCTTGCAATCCCCCCCAACAGCTACTGGAGACAATTGGGAGTACCCTGTGGATCACGTGGAGTACTAGGTTGCGTACCGCCGTCAATTGCCTATGGATTGGAGTCGTGCTGTTTAGTTTATTTTCCGCTGCATTATTTAGAGTTTTATCATTCGTGAACTATTGGAATATTGTAATAAAGTACTTATTTATTAGTTAAGACGTGGTTAAATTATGTATATCATTCGTGATGCAACCGTATATGTGTGATGAACTTCCTGGGCACACATATGCGTTACGATTGGTTCATATTCGGAACCGGGTGTCACAAATTGGTATCAGAGCCAGGTTGACCGTAGGACGCAAGCCTAGGTAGAATGGACACTCTAGAGCACTTAGGAACACTCTTCTAATCTGCTATTTTCGAAAATTTTTGCTGCTGTTTTGTTCCCTTATTTTCAGCCGCAAAAAGTATTGATCGCTGCTGCGTTTTTGATAAAAATTTTCAGAAGTGAACAATATTAAGTGCTGCTGTTTGTTGCTTAAATTTTCGCGAAAAAAAAATGTGTTTTGCTGCTGTTATGTGTGGGTAAAATTATTGTGTTGGCTGCTGCATTTTTCTCTCTATTTTTTCGTTCATTTGGAACCGCAGCACCGCTCTTTTTCCGCCATTTTAGCTGCTGAAATTTTCACATTTGTATTTTGTTATTTTTTTCTAATGTATTCTTGTTTTCTGTAGATGGCCCACACCAAGACAACCCCCCGTAAGTCGACCGGTGGACTTGTGCCCCCGCGTAGGTTGGCCAGTCGCTCTCCGGCCGTCGACCCCCGTCACCTCGTGGTGATCCGTTTTACGGCAGGGCCGCAGGACAACTGCGACATCGTCTCCGTGCCCTACTCCGTGAGGCTGGCTACCGTCACCACAGCCTCTCGCTCTCCTACCACACCACTAGAGTGCAGCGCCCCGGCAGGAAGGAGTGGAGCTGCAAGATCTATATCTACTATGGTGATGAGTTGGTGAAGACCCACAGCAGTCCTGCTTGGAGGAGCTCCCGCCGATCTGCGGAGCAGGATGCTAGCTGGGAAGCAGCCACCTTTTGGAGCCACGCCCGCCGTTTCCGTCTAGAGGACACGGTGCACGCCTTCGTTCCGCAGCGTCCCAGTGGCACTGCGAGCTTCATCTCCAGGCACGTGGAGGGACCCCTGGACCTCCCGTAGTCTTGTCAGACTGTTGACGACGTGGCCCAGCTCAATGCCCGACTTCAGAGGGCGCAACAGGAGATTCAGGATGGACGTGACCTCGCCCAGCGCCACGAGGTGATAATCAGGAGGTATCGTCGGATCACCGACGAGGACCCGGACGACTACGCGTCTGACACCTCGACGTGGACCCCAGACTCCCCAGACCGTCGCAACGGTCAGCGTGAGTCGTCTTCTGAGGAGTCCTCTGACGAGGAGCCTTCCAGTGTGGCGTCTACCGCACCACCGCCGCCTGCTGCCTCACCACCACAGGACCCCTAGGACCTCGAGGACCCCGACGACGACGACGACGAGGACCCGGAGGAGTTTCCGCTTGACGATGAGTAGTCCTCGACCTATGCCACGACTCAAGGATAGGCGCACCCCCATTAGTTAAATAAGAGCAACGTAGACGTACTTGTGTGACCTTGAGTTGTATTACTTCTTTTAGGATTTTTGTCAATTTTGTTTGGTGCTTGTTTGAGTGCTTGTGTGCTTAGTAGAGAGTTGTGGAATGCTTCAGCACTTGTCCACATCCTCATATAGGTCTATATTAATAAAGGATTATTTAGTGTCACATACCTTGATGCATATAGTTGGGACGTTCTTTCCAAATTCTAAATCCTTCTGTCCCCACCTCTCTTTCGCCAACATGGTGAGAACTCGTAACCAGAGGGATGCCAACGATGAGGAGGAGCGCAATGAAGTACCTCAGAACAACCAGGGACATGCTCATGGAGCTATCAATATTGAACAACTGTTAGCTATGCAGAACCAGCTCATGCAGACCATGATACAGACCATGGGACAGCTGCAAGCTGGCAACAACAATCAGCCTCATATACCGCCACCGCCACCACCCCAGCCTCCTCACAACCGTTTGGGAGAGTTCATGAGGACCAGACCGCCTACCTTTGCACAAGCCACAGACCCAATGGAAGCTGATGATTGGCTGAAGTTCGTTGAGAAGAAACTTGCAATTGTCCAGTGCACTGATAGGGAGAAGGTTCTCTTTGCATCACATCAACTAGTGGAGCAGCCGTTGACTGGTGGGAAGCTCTTTGCAACGCTCATGATAATCAGGAGGCAATCACTTGGGCTGAGTTTAAGCAGAGTTTCCGTTCCCACTATGTACCTGAAGGAGTTATGATACTGAGAAGACAAGACTTTGAAAATCTCAGGCAAGGAAGGATGAGCGTGAGTGAGTATCTCAACAAATTCACTCAATTATCAAGATATGCTCCAGAAGACATCAAAACTAATAGTAGGAAGCAGTATCTGTTTATGAGGGGTCTCAACAATGAAATTCAAGTCCAGTTGCTCAATACTGATTATCCAAACTTCCAAAAGCTGGTTGACAAGGCTATTGTGGTTGAGAATAAGATTCATGAGATGGAGCAGGACAATAAGAGGAAGATGCCACATCATGGACCGCAGCAAGGAAGCAATGTTCGCCCCCGCTATGCATCACCTACTGCACCACACTACAACCCATCTGCTCCTGCATACCGCGCTGCTTATCTGCCCCGCCCAAATCAGCCACCGCAGCAACGCTCCGCCATGCAAGCGCCTCGCTATCTTGTGCCACCTGCGCCGCGTCCTAACATGGCTGCAAATGCTCAAAACTAGTTGCGCCCAAACTTCCCTAATGCTACGGGTGGTAAGACATGCTATGTGTGTGGAGAACCTGGGCACTTTGCCAGTCAATGTCCCAGAAGGAACAATGGACCTATGAACAATGCACCAAGGCCAAATCACCCGCGACCAAATGGAGGAGCACCACAAGGCAACCATGGACAGTAGAATTTTGCTCGTGGCAATGTGAATCATGTCTCTACTGAGGAAGCCCAGCAAGCTGATGATGTCGTGATTGGTATGTTTCTCGCCAACTCCAACCCCGCGAATGTTTTATTTGATTCGGGAGCATCTCATTCATTCATCTCGTCAAAGTACGTTGCCAAGTAAAATTTGCCTATATCTCATATGAAGCAAACTATGCTAGTAAGTTCTCCTGGCGGAGAGATGAGGACAAATATAGTATGTCCGAAAGTAAGCATTAAAATAAGGGGGGTAGACTTTCTCGCAAACCTCATAGTTTTGGACTCCCAAGGAATAGACATAATACTTGGAATGGACTGGTTGAGCAAGTATAATGGAGTCATTCAATGTGCTGAGAGGATTGTGCAGTTGACAAGTGAACATGGTACACGCATCGAAGTTGAGGCAGCCCAACCTGCAAGAGAGAAAGCAATGCTGAATCATGTGGAAGAAGTGACATTGGAAAGCATTCCGATCGTTCACGAGTACCCGGATGTGTTTCCACATGAGTTGCCAGGTATGCCACCTGATCGTGACATAGAATTCGCCATTGAGTTGATACCCGGAACTGCACCTATAGCTAAGAGGCCGTATAGGATGCCTCCTAAGGAATTAGCAGAGCTCAAGAAGCAAATTCAAGAGCAGCTAGAGAAGGGTTTTATATGCCCAAGCTCATCCCCGTGGGGAGCCCCAGTGCTCTTCGTAGATAAGAAGGATGGAACCCAGAGGATGTGTGTGGACTATAGGTCTCTCAACGAAGTGACAATTAAGAACAAGTACTCACTGCCCCGTATCGAGGATTTGTTCGACCAAATGAAGGGTGTCTGTATCTTCTCCAAGATCGACTTGCAATCAGGATACTTCCAAATGAAGATTAGACCATCGGATATACCCAAGACAGCATTTCGGACACGATATGGATCTTATGAGTACACTGTCATGTCATTTGGATTGACAAACGCGCCTGCGTACTTTATGTATCTCATGAATAAGATCTTCATAGAATATCTGGATAAGTTCGTTGTAGTGTTCATCGATGACATTATGATATACTCGAGAAGTGAAGAAGAACATGAAGAACACTTGAAGCTTACATTGCAGAAGCTACGGGAACACCAATTGTATGCCAAGTTCAGTAAATGTCAATTCTGGTTACGGGAAGTTTCTTTCTTAGGCCATATTATTTCCGGAGGAGGAGTATCAGTTGACCCAGGGAAGGTGAGAGATGTGCTTAAGTGGGAACTGCCACATAATGTTAAGGAAAATCGGAGCTTCCTTGGAATGGATGGATATTACCGTCGGTTTATCAAGGACTTTTCCAAGATAGCCAAGCCTATGACAGAGTTGCTAATGAAGGGAAAGGAATTCCGATGGACTCAAGCTTGTCAGGATAGCTTTGAGGAGTTAAAGAAAAGGTTGACAACCGCGCCGGTGTTAGTGTTACCAGACGTGAGCAAGAGTTTTGATATATATTGTGATGCATCAAGACAAGGATTAGGATGTGTGCTCATGCAAGAAGGCCAAGTGGTAGCTTATGCATCGAGGCAACTAAAGAAACATGAGTTGAATTATCCTACACACGACCTTGAACTCGCAGCCGTGGTACACGCCTTGAGGATATGGAGACATTATGTTTTTGGCCACCGATGTGAGATTTATACGGATCACAAGAGCCTCAAGTACATATTTACGCAAATGGATCTGAATCTGAGGCAACGCCGATGGTTGGAGCTCATCAAGGATTATGACGTGGGAATCAACTATCACCCAGGGAAGGCCAATGTAGTGGCTGATGCTTTCAGCCGAAAAGGAGTAAGTCATCAACTTACAGTTCGAGAGCTGCCATCCGAGTTATGCAAGGAGTTCGAACGGTTGAACCTTGGATTCGTAAATGAGATGGGAACGATGGAAGTCAACCCAAAATTAGAGCAGGAAATACGGGAAGGACAGACAAAGGACAAGGAAATACAGGAAATCAAGGAAAGGACCCAAGAAGGAAAAGAATTCAGATTTGATGAGGACGAACAGGGTACCTTATGGCTTGGAAAGAGGATTGTGGTACCTAATGTTAGGCATATTCGGGAAACAATATTGAAGGAGGCACATGACTCGCCTTACTCAATTCATCTTGGCTGTACGAAGATGTACAAGGACTTAAAGACATGCTATTGGTGGGCCAGCATGAAAAAGGACATAGCCGAATTTGTTGCACTTTGTGATGTGTGCCGACGAGTTAAAGCTGAACATCAAAGGCCAGCCGGATTTTTACAACCATTGAAGATCCCGAAGTGGAAGTGGGAAGAGATTGTATGGACTTTATAGTTGGATTACCAGGAGCTCAGTCTGGCCATGATTCAATATGGGTTATTGTGGATCGGTTGACAAAATCAGCTCACTTCATCCCTGTCAAGACCACATATACCACCGCGAAGCTAGAAGAATTGTATATGGAGCATATTGTGTGTCGACACGGAGTACCGAAGAAGATAGTCTCGGATAGAGGTTCTCAGTTTACCTCCAGATTTTGGCAGAAATTGCATGAAGCAATGGGAACAAGGTTGAACTTCAGTTCGGCGTATCACCCTCAAACCGATGGACAAACCGAGAGGACCAACCAAATTTTGGAGGACATGTTAAGAGCTTGTGCATTAAAGCATGGGAAAAGTTGGGATAAAAGTTTGTCGTACGCTGAATTCTCTTACAACAATAGCTATCAAGCAAGTCTGAAAATATCACCCTATGAAGCATTGTACGGAAGGAAGTGTAGGACTCCCTTGTTTTGGAATGAAACCACAGAGAATCAAGTGTTTGGTCTCGATGTGTGACAAGAAGCTGAAAGGCAAGTCCAAATAATACGGGAAAACTTAAAGGCTGCCCAGTCTCGACAGAAAGGTTATGCTGATAATAGGCGAAGGAGTCTGACTTTTGAAGTTGGAGATTTTGTATACCTCAAAGTGTCACCTATCAGAGGTCAACGAGGGTTTAACGTCAAAGGAAAACTGGCACCACGTTACATCGGATCATTCAAGATTCTGGACAAACGAGGAGAAGTGGCATATCGACTTGAGTTGCCGATGTACCTCTCCGATGTACATGATGTATTTCACGTCTCCCAACTCAAGAAGTGTCTCAGGGTACCGGAAGAACAAGTGTCGATGGACGAGTTAGAACTTTAGGAGGATTTGTCCTATGTCGAGCAACCTATCAAAATTTTGGACATGAAGGAAAGGGTCACAAGGAATAAGAGGATCCGTTGGTGCAAAGTGCAATGGAAACACCATACGGAAGCCGAAGCTACATGGGAACGTGAAGAAGACCTGAAGGCAGAATTCCCTCACCTTTTCTCCACGCTATCGAATCTCGAGGGCGAGATTCACTTTAAGGGGGGTAGGTTTGTAACACCCTCAATTTTTGCATCATGCATCGCATTGCATATATATTCATTCATTAAACATTAATAGAGGAAAAGAAATAAAAATAGCCTAAAACTTGTAATAGGGAAATAGTATAAAAAAATAATAATAACAGTAAATATATATATATATAATAACTGTATATAAAAAAGGAAAATAAATAAATATAAATAATAAGATATATTATAATAATAATACTAAATAAATAAAAAAAGAAAAAAAAAAGGAAAAAAAACCCACCGCTGGCCAGGCGGCCGAAGCCGGCCCAGCCAGCTGGCCCCGCCGCCACGCGCCTCCCTCCGTTGCTGGCCCCACCCCGCGCCGAATCCCGCCTGGCCCGCGCCGACCGAGCGCCCTGCCCCGCCCCGGCCGACGCGGCTCGCGCCGCACGCGCCCCGCCTGGGCCCCGCCTCCCGATTCCCGCATCGACCGAGCGCCGAATCCCGCCCCGACTCTCCCGCGCAGCGCGCCGCAGCGCCGTACCGGCCAGCCCCGCGATTCTCGGCTCCCGCGCGAGTTTCCCGGCCGCAACCGACTCGGTTCCCTGGATCGGGAGACTCCCGTACCGTGCCTATAAAAAGGAGACCCGCCCGTAGGTTTTTTCCTCGATCCCAGAACCGCCGCCAGCCACGGGAAAAGCCGCCGGTATAGAAGGCAAAAGAAACCAGGGACCAGAGGGCTGCGCCCAGGGAAGAAAAAGGAGAAAAAGATGGGGAAGAAGAGGAAGAAAAAGAGGAGGGCGCCGCCGTCCGCCGGAGATCGTCGTCGCCATCGCGTCGCCGTCGTCGTGCCGCCAAAGGACCCTGCGCATCTACTTCGTCTACGCATCGTACCCATCCCGCGATCATCGAATCCATCGCATCTACGATAGGCCATGTTCCCGATGCGAATTTTAGCGACCATATTGAATCTAATAGGCGTAAATTGATCGTAGTTGCGTTGTCTTTTTATTTTCAGCAGCATTAATCCACTCTAAAACCCCCATAAACTCATATGAACACGTATGAACTAGTCACATCTAATTAATAAACAACCGTAGTTAATTAATTATTGAATTGTGCATGCATGCATGTCATTGCATGTTGATTTATGTATGTTCATCATGTTGATTGTATATGTTTTCTTTTATGTATGATCATGCGTAGAGGAACGTGCTCAAGAGGCCGCATACGAGGATTTTCAAAATCAAGATTTCGAAGCGCTTGAGCAACCCCATCCGTCGGAGCAAGGCAAGTGTCCTTGAAGCATATTGATCCTGTTTTAAATTAAATGTTTTGTTTGCGAACTTGCATGCTTGTGTCAAATTGATTGGAATCCTATGGTAGGAAGTTTACTAGTTTTGTTTGACCACCCTTGTCACCTGGAATTTATGGTAGAGAGTCGGGAAGGGCTTTTTACCTTTTTGCTTCGCTTAATCAATTGGGATGGCAAACAACACTACACATTTAATTATGCATCAATGATATTATGGTTAATGTGAACTGGTCAATACGATGGGTGATCTAAGCAAGCCTGGTATGTGGATGGGTTGGATGTTATGGTGGGTTGCTTGCTTTAGATCTAAGGACCGGTTCATGCGAGAATATGCCAGGTCGACAGTGCCACCACAAGGCCAAGTATGGATGCGGCGTAGCTGAATAATTAGGAGTGCTGCTAGTATTGTATGGACCATTGGATGGCGCGGGGAATGGGAGTCGAGGAGGACTGCCCTGGGATCCGCATGGCACACGAGGGGGCCCGTGGGTGGGAGAATGGAGATTCAAGCCTGCCGGTGAAACCTTAGTGGGCCCGTACATACTAGTAGTCCCTTTTGAAAGGATATTTTGTGATCTCTTGGCCACACACCTACGTAAGTGTGAGATGTCATAATGGAGGTTTCTTAGTCATCAAAAGGTGATGAAATCACAAACATGTGGGTAAAGTGGTACAACTTCTGCAGAGTGTTAAAAACTATCATGATAGCCGTGCTCCCGGTTATGAGCGCCTGGGCGACCTACATGATTAGAGGAGTTTGGTATTGGGATGGTTGGATTATTGTTATGGGTTGGTAATGGTTATGGATGGTTTGTGGTTTATGGTTATGGATATGAATTTGGGTTCTGGTAACTGGACATGGATAATGATGATGTTGGCAATAATTGGATATGGTTTATATTTTGTTAATATGATGGTTATGATGGGATTGTTTCACATAGACATAGTATAATGCTTTTCAAATATTTTACTGTACTTTTCAGCACTTAGCCATTATTACATTCGTCATTTGAATCAGCCACATGTCATACTTTCCACACTTGCTGAGTATGACATGTACTCACCCTTGCAATCCCCCCAACCGCTACTGGAGACAATTGGGAGTACCCTGAGGATCACGTGGAGTACTAGGTTGCGTACCGCCGTCAATTGCCTGCGGATTGGAGTCGTGTTGTTTAGTTTATTTTCCGCTGCATTATTTAGAGTTTTATCATTCGTGAACTATTGGACTATTGTAATAAAGTACTTATTTATTAGTTAAGACGTGGTTAAATTCTGTATATCGTTTGTGATGCAACCGTATATGTGTGATGAACTTCCTGGGCACACATATATGTTACGCTTGGTTCATATTTGGAACCGGGTGTCACGATCACACTTCTTCTTTTGAGATGGCTTGTCTTTGCACTTAGATTTGAACTTGCAAGAAGTTGTGTATGACTAAAACCATGTCCTTAAGCTTCTGATTGTCAAATGACATAGGCTTGGCTTGGTTGGTTAGAATAAGGAAGATGCGCATATAATCTCTTGCAAATATCATATGATCTAAATTTGAGTTTTGAAAAATAATAAAATGCAGCAACTAGTGTCATGCTTTCAAGTTATGAAATAGTTAAGTTTGTGAGATCATGACTTGCTTAAATTGAAAATTACATATGATCTCTAGCATGGCTTATACTACTTTATGTATTTCATTGATGTGATAATGTAAGGTACTTGATAGTATGACTTGGATGAGCTATGTTTATATGTATATGTTATAATATGCTCATAACAACTAAAGGGGGAGAGATAATTTGTTTATATGTTCATGACTTGCTGAATACATTGTCAAAGGGGGAGAGATAAGCATGAAGAGAAAGAGAATATGTGCATAAGGAGAGATAATAAAGGGGGAGAGATAATATGGGATAATTTTTCTTCTCATTTTACTTTTGATTTACAAAGGGGGAGAAATTGCCTTCAAAACTTTTATGTGAATAAGCCAATGTTCGGATTTTAAATGGGGTTGCCAATGCATTCATCAAGGGGGAGATTGTAAGACCTATGTGTGCTGAATACATTGGCTTGTAGTGAATACACTTTCTTTGACGATAAAAGTTTTGAATATCACCAAAACACCTTTTTATTAAGGTCCGACTAGCTTTGGTTAGCTCCGATGAGTTTTGTCTTTAGCTCCGACATGTCTTTGACAGCTCCGGCGTGTTTTTGCTAAGCTCCGAGTTGATTTTTCTAGCTCCGGCTTTTGGGTTTACTAGTTCCGACTAGTTCTGGTTAGCTCCGGCGCTAGGTCCTGCTAGTTTTGTAAGCTCCGGCAAGAGCTTGGTTATACTAGTTCTGGTATGTTCCGGCACTAGGTTCTACTAGCTTTTGTTAGCTCCGGCTCAAAGTCCGGGTTGCTCTGGCAAGATCCGGAACTTGACCGTAGTGCTTCTGCTTTTCATTTGCAATGTCATGTACTTGCTTTACATTGTTGGAAAGATTGCTTAGTATTCATTTGCTAAGTTTTTGGTGCGTTTTGGTTGATATGGATGATATCGTGTTACTGTGGTTTTGCAACATCCTTATGTGAGGTTCTCACGTAGGGTGTTGTGTTCGGAACTAACTTGAGTCAAGTCGAGGACTTGGGCTCGTATGGATTGGTTTTTTATTCATGTGCAGGTGTTGCTTGAGTTCAAGACATGGCTGGTGACGGGATCCATTGGACTAGTCTCAGGGGGGAGATGAGGTTCCAACAACCAAATTCAGGAGGAATTGTGGTTGAGCTGATCAGGAGGTTGTGCAGCATGATTGAATCAAGAACAATGCATATGAAGGTATCGTGGGCGTCATTGGAAGATGTTTGAACGTGTGCAAGGAGTGCATGGACGTGGCTACATAGTTCCGAGACGTGATGAAGAGATGTGGACGTAAATAGTTGGTCGGAAAGGTCCAACCGACTAGGTTATGGACTCAAGTTGCGGCTGAGTCAGGTTTGACTCAAATATGGAATGATTTGAGTTGGTTATGATAGGATTTCGTGTGGGTCACGAATTTGAGTTGATTAGGAATGTGGGATACGTTCCTAAGGTGTTTGGAAGTCTTAAGATTGCTTCTATCTGCGTATAGAAGAATCCTAAGCAGTTATGGAAAGTTACGATTCGTGAACGGAGTAGGATTAGGTTCCTGATCTGAGTTGAGTTGGCTTTCGAGCTGGTTATATAAGCAAGGGAGCCTAGACTCGTGGTGCACGACTTTGGGGCTGTTCCTCTTGTGTTCTATTGAATAAAAGTCGTAGTTTGAAGGAACTTTTGTGCCTTGTTCGTCCGACTTATTCCAGACAAGTTTTACTCGTCGAGTTTCTGGACAGCACTACCTTTCGTCGGTGGTTTTATAATAACTCGAGTTTTACAGATCCAATTGACGTGATTCTTTTTGGGTTGTCTTTACAACTTGATTGTCTATCATCTGTCAAATTTTCACGGTCATTGGATTTGTGGTCTATGATCTACACGAGTTTCTTTGCAGCGTTCCAGATCTGTTTTTTTCTCGGGTAGGGCAGATTGACCATTGTTTGATCTTTCGATCATAACATGAGTTTTTCTCGACGGATTTGAGTGATTCTTTTTGTTTTGTCTTCGTGACTTGATTCTCTCTGATATCTATCACTTTTGTCACGGTTAAACACGTTTAGATTAGTCTCACACATGATTTCTTTAACAGACTATTTTTCTGCAGAAAGGGTTTGGGGTTTAATTGTTTCCGCTGTATAAGATTTTTAAATCTACCATTCACCCCCCCCCCCCCCTCTGGTAGCTTTCCACATGCTCTTCGATCCTACACTTGGTCGCTGAGCTCTTTCTCCCAGAGGTAGATATGGTTCCTCCGCTTTGCCAGGTCCTTCTCTTTGGCCTTCACCTTGTCCTCCCGAGTAGAGATATCAGTCTCTCTTTTGGAGACATTCACCCCCCATCTGCCATATCCGCTCCTTCTCTTGATCACGCCACTGATCAAACTGTTTGGTGCGATCATCTAAGCTCTGCTCTCCCAGCAACAGCCTTTGGGCGAGCTCTTCTTACCTCTTCACGAGGTCTTCCTCTTTCTCTAGGAGCTTATCCTCCTTTTGATCGTGGGCTTCCCGGCGCTTGAGTAGATGCTCATTCAGCTTATTGAGGTTGTCTGAACGGTCGTCGGCCACCTCATTGACCTCCTTCGCATGCTCAAATATCTCCGGAGTCTTGTCATCGAGGGCTTTAATCATGGCCTCCCGTTCATTCAGTGGACGGTCCAACAGCGCTAGCCGGGCCTTCTCCTTGGACACCCACTCCTTCTGGTCACCCAGTTGGGACTGCATCAGCTTCGTCTCGAAATGAAGTTTGTTGTGCCAACACCTTAAGGTGTTGCGCTCTTCTTCGAGAGTCTTGCTTTCGTGGTCGAAGGCGAGCTGGACCTTGTGGAGACTTAAGCAAGCATTGTCGATAGACAACGCCAGGGGAATCGGCTCTGGGCCCGCCTGAAGTACTTCAGTGGGCTCCAGTGGGTCTTCCAAAATCACTATTGGATCCCACGGCATGAGCATGTTATCCAGCAGCTCCACATCGCCGGGGCCGACCATCGGGAGCTCATCAATATCCACCAGGGCAGAGGAAGGTTCCGCCACAGGAGCTTTGACCTCTTAGTCAGATGAAAAAGGTCCCTCAACTGGATCTTCAATCATTGGCTCAAAAGATAAAAGACCTGCAGACAGATCCTCTGGTTGCCCCAGCTCGGACATGACCACCTCCGGAGCTAGCGCTTCTAGAGCTGGCACTGAAGCGCTTGCTAGAGCTTCATCTACTTCTGGCACAGATGTCGGAACTTCTACAGCAGGCTCCAGAACCGCCGGAGCTTCCTCAAACTCTTCCTCCACGTGGTCCGGTGTAACACCCTCATTTTCATGCATCATGCCCTACATACACTCATATACATGTTTAACATTAACCCACAACAAGAGGAACAAGTTTAAAATTGATTTGGAGCATTTAAAATTGATTTGGAACAAAACCGCACTTAAAATGCAGGAAAGTGCAGACTAGTCCGATTTTGCTGAGGACTAGTCCGATTTCTCTCTGGCTAAAAACGGACTTGTTCGTTTTTTCTGCGGACTAGTCCGATTTTTGGCACTGGAAACTTTCGTACTTGTCCGATTTTGTGCGGACTAGTCCGATATTCCAAGAATCCTTGAAAATTGCTAAGTCCTTTGACTTTTCCGGACTAGTCCGGTGTTCCAGTGGACTTGTCCGATTTACTCTCTGTTAAAAGTCGGACTTGTCCGATGTTTGGCTAGACTTGTCCGATTTTCTCTCTGAACGACTTCGGACTAGTCCGGTCCTTTCCGGACTTGTCCGATATTTCGCGGCTTCGAGTTGATCTTTTGTTTTACGACTTGTTTCTTGGGTTTCACGCTAAGTTGGCCTAGGGACGTCGTGCCTAACTCTTTTAGAGCCCATGAGGGACTCTAAACCGGCCTCTACTCATCCCAAACTCGAAATCCATCTAACCCTAGCCTCCACCTCTATATAAACAGCCCCACCCCTTGGATTGACATCTATTTGCAACTTTTCCACACACCTAAACCCTAGTTCATGGAGAGCCACCATCAAGAAGGGAGGAGAAGATCCCAAGCAAGAAGAAGAAGAGGAGGAAACGAAAGAGGATCAAGATCTCCATCAAGTTTCGTCCTTCACCACCAATTCACCTCAAAGATCATCACCAACCCTAGATCACCAAGATCCAAGTGTTACCTCCAAGTTTCTTGGTTATTTGGAGTCCTAGACACCTGGTATACCTTTTATTATCTTTTCCTTACGAGAATTCAACCCCTAATCTCTGAATTCACGTCGATCTAGAAAACCCAAATCTGCTGATCTCGCAGAGGGCGGACTTGTTCGGTCCTTAGCAGACTAGTCCGGTCTTCCTGGCTAAATTGTGTTGAATTAATTCTAAAATTTGATCTAATTGAATCCAAACCTGTATAAACTTGTTAAAATCTATTAGAACTAGTTATTGATCATTAAAAGCAATCTAGTAACAAGTTCTACCTTGCATTTGCATCAATCATGCATGTCATGACATATTGAGTAATATTTGTGCACTCTTTGATTGTGTTTCTTGTCTTGTATGTTTATTGTGTGGATTAGACGGATTTGCACTAGAGAGTGCCGTGGAGGATCTACAGCACCAAGAGTTTGAAGTCTTTGATCCTAATCAGCCGCAAGAGCAAGGCAAGTGTCCTTGAAGCATATTGATCCTGTTTTAAAATAAATGGTTTGTTTGTAAACTGCATGCTGTGTCAATTTGATGGGGATCCTATGGTAGGAAGTTTACTAGATTTGCTAAACCACCCTTGTCACCTGGAATTTATGGTAGAGAGTCGGGAAGGACTTTTAACTTTTTGCTTCGCTTGATTAATTGGAATGGGAAAACAACACTACACATTTAATTATGTATTAATAATATTCTGGTTAATGTGAACTAGTTGATACGGTATGGTAATGGGTGATCTAAGCAAGCTTTATATGTGGATGGGTTGGATGTCATGGTGGTTTGCTTGCTTTAGATCTAAGGACCGGTTCATGCGACAATAAGCCAGGATTACAGTGCCACCACGAGGCCAAGTATGGGTGCGGCATAGCTGATTAATTAGGGCTTTGCTAGTGCTGTTTGGACCATTATGGATTCTTGGGGAAGGGGTAGTCGGATTGGGTTTGTTGATGATTGGTGGGACTACCATGGGATCCGAATGGCTCAAGAGGGGGCCCTTGGTTGAAGATGTGCTCAGAGGGAGACATCGCCACCGGTGAAACCTCAGTGGGGTCTAAATAGGCTAGTAATCCCTTTGTAAATGCTATTTTGTGATCTCTTGGCCATACACCAAAGGAAGTGCAATTGGCATAAGAGAGGTTTCTTTAGTCGCTGACGGGTGATGAAATCACAAACACGTGGGTAAAGCGGAACAAACTCTGCAGAGTCTAAATAAACTATCATGATAGCCGTGCTCCCGGTTATCAGCACCTGGGCAACTTTCATGATTAGAGGGAACTCGGTATTGGGATGGTTATGGTTGGTATTATGGTTATGGTTCGGTAATGGT
The DNA here is from genome assembly GCA_036927565.1 of Tuctoria greenei. NCBI lineage: Eukaryota > Viridiplantae > Streptophyta > Magnoliopsida > Poales > Poaceae > Tuctoria > Tuctoria greenei. Next base: position 55,049,346 of record JAYESD010000004.1, read on the forward strand.
TATGGTTGGTTATGGATTTATTTCTGGTATTGAATATGAGCTTATTGGAAAATGGTGAAATCTGGAATTATGGATGAGGATGGTGAATTATGGGCTGGTATTATGATATTACTTATGATTATGATGGGTTCGATTCATATAAATATAATATATTGCTTTTCAAATGTTTTTATGTACTTTTCAGCACTTTGCCATTATTATTGTCGTCATTTGAATCATCCATATGCCATACTTTCCACACTTGCTGAGTACGACATGTACTCACTCTTGCAATCCCCCACCCAATAGTTGCAGGCCAGGATTGGGAGTTTAATGGTGATAATGCGGAGTTCTAGGCCGTGTCTACCATGAGCTTTGCCTGTGGTGTTGATTGGAGCTTCGCTATACCCTATAGCTTATGCTTAGTTTGCTTAGTTGCTTATTTAGTTGATTTCCGCTGCATTAGTTGAACTTGTCATAAATATTCATTAGAGCTTTTATCCAAGGATAATCTAGTTTGTGTAATAAAATTTGGTTAATTAATCTTGTTCTGTGGTAATTTTATGTATACTCCTTTGTGATTGCACTCGTGTATGTGTGATGAACATCTTGGGCACACATATGTGTTAGCTTGGTTCATTTTTCGGAACCGGGCATCACAGATTGGTATCAGAGCCACAGGTTGACCGTAGGACGCAGCCTAGATAGAATGGACACTTTAGAGCACATAGGGGCACTTAGGAATCAATTTGATTTTGTTGGTGTGCTGTTTGCTATATATATTATTTGCTTGTGTGCTTAATAGAGGATTTTGGGGATGCTTTAGCATTGCCATGTCCACCTAGGCCAGTGTAGCTAGTTGTTTAGTTTCACATCCCTTAATGCATATAGTTGGGGACGTTTTCTAATTCTTACCTATTGCTTTTTCTTCAGATGGTGAGGACTCGCAACCAGAGGGATGGCAATGATGAGGAGGAGAACAATGGAGTACCTCAGATCAACATTGGACAAGGATCTACTCAGGGAGCTATCAACATTGAGCAGCTATTGGCTATGCAAAACCAGCTCATGCAGACCATGATACAAACAATGGGACAGCTGCAGGCTGGCAATATCAACAATCAGCCCCACATGCCTCCACTGCCACCCCCGCCTCCTCATAACCGATTGGGAGAGTTTATGAGGACTAGGCCGCCAACCTTTGCTCAAGCCGCTGACCCTATGGATGCGGATGATTGGCTCAAGTCCGTGGAGAAGAAGCTAGCTATTGTCCAATGCAGTGGTCGGGAGAAGGTCTTGTTTGCTTCTCATCAACTAGTTGGAGCAACTGCGGATTGGTGGGATTCTTATTGCAATGCTCATGAGAACCAAGAGAGAATTACTTGGGCCGAATTCAAGGATAATTTCCATTCTCATTTTGTGCCGGAGGGTGTTATGATTTTGAAGATGCAACAATTTGAGAATTTAAGGCAAGGGAGATCAAGCGTGAGTGAATATGTCAAGAAGTTCACTCAACTCTCAAGGTATGCGCCTGAGGATGTGAGTCGGGACAGCCGGAAGCAATACTTGTTCATGAGGGGCTTGAACAATGAAATCCAAGTGCAATTGCTCAATTGTGACTACGCAAATTTTCAGAAGCTTGTGGACAAAGCAATTGTGGTTGAGAACAAGATTTGTGAGATGGAGCAAGAAATCAAGAGGAAGGCGCCCTATCAAGGACAGCAACAAGGAAGTAATGTGCGCCCTCGCCTTGCACCACCCAATGCGCCCTATTACAGCTCCTCTATTCCTACTCAATGCCCTGGTTATGCACCATGCCCAACTCAGCTTGTGCAGCAGCACCCTGTCATGCAAGCACCTAGGCCTCCAATGCCTTATGCGCCTCGTGCAAATTTTCCTACTGCAAGTGTTCAAAACCAAGCTCGTCTCGATAATTCTGGTGGAGTTAAGAAGTGTTATACATGTGGAGAAGTTGGACACTTTGCGCATCAATGTCCTAAGTTAGGCCTTGGTGAAGGAAGCAATGCGCCAAGGCAAAACCCAAGACCCAATGGAGGACAACCACAAGGGGACTGTGGACAACAGAATTTTGCTCGTGGCAACGTGAACCATGTCTCAACGGAGGATGCTCCTTTGGAATTAGCGGAGCTCAAGAAGCAAATTCAAGAGCAATTAGAGAAGGGTTTTATTCGCCCTAGTTCTTCGCCTTGGGGGGGGCGCCCGTTCTATTTGTGGACAAGAAGGATGGATCCCAAAGGATGAACGTAGATTACCAAGCTCTCAACGAGGTAACAATCAAGAACAAGTATACCTTGCCACGTATAGAGGACTTGTTTGATCAGATGAAGGGTGCTTGTGTCTTCTATAAGATTGACTTGAGGTCGGGATATTTTCAAATGAAGATTAGACCATCAGACATACCCAAGATAGCTTTTAGGACACGGTATGGATCTTATGAGTACACCGTGATGTCTTTTGGATTGACAAATGCGCCTGCCTACTTTATGTACCTCATGAATAAAGTCTTCATGGAGTACTTGGACAAGTTCGTCGTGGTGTTCATTGATGACATTATGATCTATTCGAAGGATGAGAAGGAACATGAGGAACACTAGAGGCTTACGTTGCAGAAATTGAGGGAGCATCGATTGTATGCCAAGTTCAACAAGTGTCAGTTTTGGTTGAGAGAGGTGTCGTTTTTGGGTCATATAATTTCAGGAGGATGAGTATCGGTTGACCACGGAAAAGTGAGAGACGTGTTGAAGTGGGAACCGTCGCAATATGTCAAGAAAATAAGGAGTTTTCTTGGGATGGCTGGATATTATCGTAGATTCATCAAGGAATTTTCCAAGATAGCCAAGCCCATGACAGAATTGCTAATGAAGGGAAAGGCTTTCCAATGGACTCAAGCTTGTAAAAATAGTTTTGAAGAGTTAAAGAATAGGTTGACAACAACCCCAGTTTTGGTACTGCCGGATGTGAGCAAGAGTTTTGATATTTATTGCGACGCATCGAGACAAGGGCTTGGATGTGTATTGATGCAAGAAGGTCAAGTGGTTGCATATGCATCGAGGCAATTGAAGAAACATGAGCAGAATTACCCAACACACTATTTGGAACTTGCGGCCGTGGTACACGCATTGAAGATTTGGAGACACTATATCCTTGGACATAGGTGTGAAATTTATACGGATCATAAGAGTTTGAAGTATATTTTCACACAAACGGATCTGAACTTGAGGCAACGAAGATGGTTGGAGCTCATCAAAGATTATGATTTGGGGATCAACTATCATCCAGGAAAAGACAATGTAGTGGCCGACGCTTTGAATAGAAAAGGAGTAAGCCATCAACTCACGATTCGAGAGTTACCACCCGAGTTATGCAAGGAGTTTGAATGGTTGAACCTCGGGTTTGTAAATGAGATGGAGATGATGGAGTTAAACCCAACCTTGGAGCAAGAAATTCGAGAAGCACAAACCGCAGATGAGGAGATCAAGGAAATCAAGGAAAGGATCGAGGAAGGGAGAGAATTCAGATTTGATGAAGACGAACATGGTACCTTATGGCTTGGAAAGAGGATCTTTGTGCCTAATGTAAAGCATATTCAGGAGACAATATTAAAGGAGGCACATGACTCGCCTTACTCAATTTACCCTAGTTGTACAAAGATGTACAAAGACTTGAAGACTTGCTATTGGTGGGATAGCATGAAGAAGGACATAGCTGAATATGTAGCATTGTGTGATGTGTGCCAACGAGTCAAGGCAGAACATCAAAGGCCAGCCGGATTATTGCAACTGTTGAAGATTTCGGAATGGAAGTGGGAAGAAATTGGAATGGACTTCATAGTTGGGTTACCACGTACTCAGTCCGGGTATGACTCAATTTGGGTAATTGTGGATCGCTTAACCAAGTCAGCTCATTTTGTCCCTGTGAAGACCAAATAACAGCTGCACGATTGGCCGAAATATACATGGAGCATATTGTGTGTCGACACGGAGTACCGAAGAAGATAGTCTCGGAGAGAGGTTCTCAATTTACCTCCAGATTTTGGCAAAAATTGCATGAAGCCTTGGGAACGAGGTTGAATTTTAGTTCAGCATATCACCCTCAAATGGATGGACAAACCGAGAGGACCAATCAGATTTTGGAGGACATGTTAACAGCTTGTGCTTTAAAGCATGGGAAGAGTTGGGACAAAAGCTTGCCATACGCAGAATTTTAATACAACAATAGTTACCAAGCAAGCTTGAAAATGTCACCGTATGAAGCGCTTTATGGGAGGAAGTGTAGGACACATTTATTCTGGAATGAGGCAGGAGAAACTCAAGTATTTGGTCCGGATGTGTTGCAAGAAGCCGAAAAGCAAGTCCGAATAATTCATGAAAACTTTAGGGCTGCCCAATCAAGGCAAAAAGGCTATGCGGACAATAGGAGAAGAAAACTAGCCTTTGAAGTGGGAGATTTTGTTTACCTCAAGGTGTCACCAATGAGAGGTCATAAGAGGTTTAACATAAGAGGAAAGATAGCACCTCGTTGTATTGGACCATTCAAGATTTTGGGCAAAAGGGGAGAAGAAGCATATAAGTTGGAGATGCCAGCTCATCTTTCGGATGTCCATGATATCTTTCATGTTTCCCAGCTCAAGAAGTGTTTAAGAGTACTGGAAGAACAAGTGCTAATGGAAGAATTGGAACTAGGGGCACATTTGGCTTATGCCGAACAACCGGTCAAAATCTTGGAAACTAAGGAGAGGGTCACAAGGAACAAGGTTATTAGATGGTGTAAAGTTCAATGGAAGCACCGCACAGAAAAAGAAGCAACTTGGGAGCTAGAAGATGATCTCAAGAAGGATTTTCCCTATCTATTCTCTTCCGCGTCGAATCTCAAGGGCGAGATTCATTTTGAGGGGGGTAGGTTTGTAACACCCTCATTTTCATGCATCATGCCCTACATACACTCATATACATGTTTAACATTAACCCACAACAAGAGGAACAAGTTTAAAATTGATTTGGAGCATTTAAAATTGATTTGGAACAAAACCGCACTTAAAATGCAGGAAAGTGCGGACTAGTCCGATTTTGCTGAGGACTAGTCCGATTTCTCTCTGGCTAAAAACGTACTTGTCCATTTTTGCTGCGGACTAGTCCGATTTTAGGCACTGGAAACTTTTGGAATTGTCCGATTTTGTGCGGACTAGTCCGATATTCCAAGAATCCTTGAAAATTGCTAAGTCCTTGGACTTTTCCGGACTAGTGCGGTGTTCCAGTGGACTTTTCGGATTTTCTCTCTGTTAAAAGTCGGACTTGTCCGATGTTTGGCCAGACTTGTCCGATTTTCTCTCTGGACGACTTCGGACTAGTCTGGTCCTTTCCGGACTAGTCCGATATTTCGCGACTTTGAGTTGATATTTTGTTTTATGACTTGTTTCTTGGGTTTGATGCTAAGTGGGCCTAGGGACGTCATGCCTAACTCTTTTAGAGCCCATGAGGGACTCTAAACCAGCCTCTACTCATCCCAAACTCGAAATCCATCTAACCCTAGCCTCCACCTCTATATAAACAGCCCCACCACTTGGATTGACATCTATCTGCCACTTTTCCACCCACCTAAACCCTAGTTCGTGGAGAGCTACCATCAAAGAGGGAGGATAAGATCCCAAGCAAGAAGAAGAAGAGGAGGAAATGAAAGAGGATCAAGATCTTCATCAAGTTTCGTCCTTCACCACCAGTTCACCTCAAAGTTCATCACCAACCCTAGATCACAAAGATCCAAATGTTACCTCCAAGTTTTTTGGTTCATTGGAGTCCTAAACACCTGGTATACCTTCTATTCTCTTTTCCTTACGAGAATTCAACCCCTAATCTCTGAATTCACGTCGATCTAGAAAACCCTAATCTGCTGATCTCGCAGAGGGCGGACTTGTCTGGTCCCTAGCGAACTAGTCCGATCTTCCTGGCTAAATTGTGTTGAATTAATTCTAAAATTTGATCTAATCGAATCCAAACCTATACAAACTTGTTAAAAGCTATTAGAACTAGTTATTGATCATTAAAAGCAATCTAGTAACAAGTTCTACCTTGCATTTGCATCAATCATGCATGTCATGACATATTGAGTAATATTTGTGCACTCTTTGATTGTGTTTCTTGTCTTGTATGTTTGTTGTGTGGATTAGACGGATTTGCGCTAGAGAGTGCCGCGGAGGATCTACAGCACCAAGAGTTTGAAGGCTTTGATCCTAATCAGCCGCAAGAGCAAGGCAAGTATCCTTGAAGCATATTGATCCTGTTTTAAAATAAATGTTTTGTTTGTAAACTGCATGTTGTGTCAATTTGATGGGGATCCTATGGTAGGAAGTTTACTAGATTTTCTAAACCACCCTTGTCACCTGGAATTTATGGTAGAGAGTCGGGAAGGGCTTTTACCTTTTTGCTTCGCTTGATTAATTGAAATGGGAAAACAACACTACACATTTAATTATGTATTAATAATATTCTGGTTAATGTGGACTGGTCGATATGGTATGGTAATGGGTGATCTAAGCAAGCCTGGTATGTGGATGGTTTGGATGTCATGGTGGTTTGCTTGCTTTAGATCTAAGGACCGGTTCATGTGAGAATAAGCCAGGACTACAGTGCCACCACGAGGCCAAGTATGGGTGCGGCGTAGCTGATTAATTAGGGCTTTGCTAGTGCTGTTTGGACCATTGTAGATGCTCGGGGAAGGGGTAGTCAGATTGGGTTTGTTTATGATTGGCGGGACTACCCTGGGATCCGAATGGCTCAAGAGGGGGCCCTTGGTTGAAGATGTGCTCTGAGGGAGACATCGCCACCGGTGAAACCTCAGTGGGGTCTAAATAGGCTAGTAATCCCTTTGTAAAGGCTATTTTGTGATCTCTTGTCCATACACCAAAGGAAGTGCAATTGGCATAAGAGACGTTTCTTTAGTCACTGATGGGTGATGAAATCACAAACACGTGGGTAAAGCGGAACAAACTCTGCAGAGTCTAAATAAACTATCATGATAGCCGTGCTCCCGGTTATCAGCACCTGGGCAACTTTCATAATTAGAGGGAACTCGGTATTGGGATGGTTATGGTTGGTATTATGGTTATGGTTCGGTAATGGTTATGGTTGGTTATGGATTTATTTCTGGTATTGAATATGGTTATTGGAAAATGGTGAAATCTGGAATTATGGATGAGGATGGTGAATTATGGACTGGTATTATGATATTACTTATGATTATAATGGGTTTGATTCATATAAATATAATATATTGCTTTTCAAATGTTTTTATGTACTTTTCAGCACTTTGCCATTATTATTGTCGTCATTTGAATCAGTCACATGTCATACTTTCCACACTTGCTGAGTACGACATGTACTCACTCTTGCAATCCCCCACCCAACAGTTGCAGGTCAGGATTGGGAGTTTAATGGTGATAATGCGGAGTTCTAGGCCGTGTCTACCGTCAGCTTTGCTTGTGGTGTTGATTGGAGCTGCGCTATACCCTATCGCTTATGCTTAGTTTGCTTAGTTGCTTATTTAGTTGATTTTCGCTGCATTAGTTGAACTTATCATAAATATTCATTAGAGCATGTATTCGAGGATAATCTGGTTTGTGTAATGAAATTTGGTTAATTAATCTTGTTTTGTGGTAATTTTCTGTATACTCTTTTGTGATTGCACTCGTGTATGTGTGATGAACATCCTGGGCACACATATGTGTTAGCTTGGTTCATTTTTCGGAACCGGGCGTCACATCCGGTGCTACCACAGGGTCTTCGGTCGCTGGCTCTAGACTTGTCTCCACGACAGCCGGTGCCAGAGCTGTCGTGTCATCTGCCACCACCATAGGGGAGAGGTAGGAGCCAGGGTAGGAGCTTCAGGCGATGTATCCTCTAGAGCCGCAGCAGGCACTAGAGATGCAGCAGGCACCGGAGCCGCAGTAGGCACCAAAGTCGCAGTTCTTGTTCTCGACATTCTAGAAATAGAAAGTAGGGAATTCAAGACAAAAGCATGGAAAAATAAAGACAAAGGCTAAAGAATTGATCCTTACCTTGGAGTATTGTCGCTCCAATCGGCGCGGATCTTCTTCCTCAGGCGCGGAGCTGGAGCCCGTCGTTGTCAGCATGGCGAACACTTCGGAGCCCGAACCTGGAGTTGAGGAGGCCACATGTGCTGCCACCTCTGGGACCTCCATCGTTGCAGGTTGCACTCCGGACCTCGAGCCACTAGCTGGCATCAGGGTGGGAGTTGAATTGTCGGAGCCAGCACCCTCTACAGGCGCTGGAGCTGAAGAGCCAGCTGGAGCTAGAGGCACGATCACCACGGACATGAGCCGAGGTGGAGGGATCACTTCAGTCGGAGCTTCCCTCACTCTGCTCCCATCGCTCCTCATCAACTTCCACTTGCGACTCGGAACTTCGATGGGAGCCTTCTCCTTGCCTCAGCTGGAAGTAGACTTCTTCGGGGGAGAAGCAGCGGGACCTTTGCCTTTGCCACTAATTAGCGCAGGTCTGGAGCTTTCATGGGGGCAGGGAGCCCCGAGGATAGCAGACCCGGCTGGAGGAGCGCTTCGACGCTTGTCCATGAGGCCCAGATCATCAAGAGTTGGCATCTTCTTGCACAGCTCCCTCGTGACCTCTGGCACCATGTTTAGAGGAAAGAAATCTACCAGAGGAGTCAGGTCATCGGGGCGAATGACTCCATGCTGCACATCTGGAGATGGAGCTTCAAAGCTCTTTCATTCAGATTGGACCCGAAACCAGTCTCGATCCGGTTGTGATCGTGCTCTCCACCAAATGCTCAGGCGGGCCACTCCCTCGTCTGCAGCAGAGCCTACCGGTTTGTCAGGAAGTTGGCGATGACCATCAGAGGAGTCACCCCTCCCTCGACGTACTCCCAGATCCTTGTCAAGATCAGGTTGTACTCTTCTAACAGCGTTAGAGCTACCTCCCAAACATTAGTGTCGACGGCTGGAAGGCTATCACGCAGCTCCAACATATCATGTTGGTCCACCGTGATGGCCACCTAGTCTTTCTTCCAGCTATCCCACTTCCCAGAAGGGAAGGTCTTCAGGTACTTGAGGGTGAGTTCTTGCACTTCACAAAGTAGTAGAAGCCAAGGTACTCGTTGCTCTTCCCAGTTGTGTGGACCGTGAAAAAGGTCTGGAAGAGCTCGATGTAGGGCGGCACACCCACCCATATCTCACAAAAGTGGACGATGGTCGCCACTAGCAAGAAAGAGTGGGGGCCGAGGTGATGAAACTGCAGGCCGTAGAAGTCCAGCAACATCAGCAGGAAGCCTGAGAATGGTGGGATGAGCCCCACCATGGCATAAGAGAGGAAGTAGACGATCTCTCCGGGGTTCACCTTCTTGAAGTGGAACTTGCTGATGCGGATCTGGTTGTTCAAGGAGTCGCTCGACTACCCCATGTAGGTGCGGACCTTCGACAAGTCTTCCTGCTTCTCGATTCGGTAAAAAGGAAGTCCCAACTCCATCGCTGCAAAGTGGAGCAGAGGAGGAAGAAAGATTTCAAGGGAGGAGAGCTCTAAGCGCAATGTCAGATCAAGGCGTAAAGAGTTATCTCCCTCTACAGAGTTCCCCCTTTATTAAGCCTCTGCAATGCTCGGATGGAAACTACCTCCGCACCCGAATCGTAAATGACCTCATCAATGACAAGGGGGTCTGGGTCCACTCTGAAGTTACACTAGGCAAACTGTTGTCATGATGTGAAGTTGGAAGCCCGAGGGCGGCTGCCTGATAGGGCTACAATGATCACGCTGGGAACCGATACGAATTTTGTATTGGGAACTGGCGACTTTCAATTGCATGAGATCCGCACGCCAGGATCTCACACACCATGTTAAAAAGGTCCACGTGGCAATGGCATAACTCTTTGTCGTCGCCTCAATCGCCCAGAGAAAGACTTTGAAGGCGCAGCGCTGGGAATCAAAGATGGCCCCACCTCTAGTAGCACAACTTCACCCAGAGGGTTTCTCCTAGAGGTGGGCCCAGAGGCTACTATCTGTAACCTGGATATCGGGTACCCCTTGATACTGCACTTAAAATCATGGAGTTATTATGTCTTAGTTGAGGACTTTCGAAGGAAACACACGTCAGATGGCATTGCGCCCGCATCCCTCATTAGCTCTGGTGGTACAACATGTCTTGTGGGACCGGAACTGCCTCTCTTCGATGGGAAGCTCTGGTACCACAACGTGTCCAGCAACCCCGGACCTAACCCCTAGTAGAACGAAGCTCCGGTGTCGCCACGTGTCAAGTGGCTCTGGACATGCCTCCCCGTAGAGGGAAGCTCCAGAGCCGCCACGTGTAGGACCTTCGGACCTAAGCCTACAACGGGAAGACTACGAGATCTCCAACGGCGCGGAAATTCAAGAGGCTATTAATTAATTGTTACAAGACCTGATTAACGTGTCATTAATTCAATATTAATGACACTCGATCAGCGGACTATCAAGACTGGTAATGCCATTATTAAGGCGCATTATCACACTATTAATCACAGTTTATACATGTAGATTGTGTAGAGTTGATTAATTACAACTGGGGCCACCTGTTGGTCCAGGCAGCTCTATAACGGCCAGTCTTAGCATATAAAAGGGATGCATCGCACGGTAGAGAACAACTAAGCTCACACGCATACAAGCAACCACTGACACTCGCCACAGACACACATACTCAATCAACAACCACCTTGTGGAGTAGGATATTATGCTCAGGCGGCCCGAACCATGTAAAAACTCTCGTGTCATCATCTTGTTCTTGATCTTACGCGCCCCATATGGATATGAACCTCCGTGGACTAGCTTGGTACCAGGGTAAGTGTCATTTACACACTTCGACAATAGCTGAGGGATATATTATGGAAGAGTGTATGACTTTTTGTAGTCAGTTTTTGGATGACATCAGCACCAAGCTTAATGGGCCAGAACGTCATGAAGCTGCAGCTAGGAATGAACCTTCTCTTGAGTGTAATATATTTACAGAAGTTGATAATTCTAAAAAAGGTATAAATGGCACCAACTTACTATGGTGGAACTATGTAACATTAGGCATTATCTTATTTCTAACATTGAAGAGGTTGCTCCATGGATCAAGTATGTATAACTCAGTTGTTCTATACTATATTGGATCATGCTTATTATAGATGGCTAACTTAATTTTGTACCTTTTTCAGTGAGCATATTGAAAAACTGAAAAAGATTCATTCTCATGATGTTGATAAAAACCATAGAGATGAGTTTATTTATTGGTTTCAGAAATGATTAAGTACATTCAAGTTTTTACTTTAATGAAATATCGAACAAATATGTGTTCTGAAATTGGTTTATCGATGACCCGTTTTATGCTAATGTGTACATCAATGTGGCCTAGAGGGGGGGGGGGGGTTAATAGGCTTTGAAAATTTCCTACACACTTAATCAAATGGTCAAATTCTTGGTAGATCGGACTTGTCCGTTGGATGTGCGGACAAGTCCGTTGTGCGAAATGTGTGTTGGTTTGACTAAGTGTTGATTCAGGATTTTAAACTTTATTGCAGCGGAAATGTGAACAACTGGTAAGGTCACTTGAATTAACAATCAATGTTGTGAAGTTACACGTGAAAAACAATTTGCAATTCAAGTTATAATATTGATCAACTATGTGCCCTAATCAATGAAAATGCAAAACAAGAAGCACACGAGACACAAATTTTTATCGAGGTTCGATCTCACCAAAGAGATCTACTCCTCGTTGAGGAAGCCAGATAGAGTCGGGCCTCTTTAAACCCTTTCCCTCGTCAAGTCACCACACAAGGCCAACTTGATTCCACTATCATGGATAATCACAGAGTTTATGGGGCAACCTCACATGTTGAGGGCTCCCACAAGAATTACAATGAAAAGATGATCAAATACACTCGAAAAGATTACAAAGAAGAGCACGAGTGTAAAGAGATCAAACCCCAAGAGCTCACGTGTAGACAACGATCTCCCAATCCCAAATCTGAGTGTTAAATTGATTTTCACCTTTTGGCACTTTATATGCGTGGGGAGATGTGTTTTTGGGCTCTTGGGACAAGTGGTGGCACTAGGGTTTGAGTTCTGAATAGTAGAATACTTGAATTGTGCTTGTGGGGCCGTGGATCTCCTATTATAGGGTTTTCAAATAAGTTACCGTTAGAGATCCCGACGACCGGACTAGTCCATACTGAGCATCGGACTTGTCTGGTGTGCTATGTAAAAGTCGGCGTGAAATGTGCAGCACACTAGAAACCCTAATTGTGTGAGGTATATCGGACTAGTCCGGTTGGTGTCCGGACTTGTCCGATGCCAAGTGAAATTGAACTCGAGAGAGTTGAACGGACTAGTCTGATCCAAGAACAGACTTGTCCGATGCTATATGTTATTGAACATCAGAGAGTTCAACTGACTAGTCCGGTCTCGTGGATGAACTTGTCCGAAGTGTAGTGTAAAGGGTTTATAGAGACTTAAACGGACTAGTCCAATATAACATCATACTAGTCCAGTGCACTTTGAAAAGTGGTTCCGGAAAGTTTAGCGGACAAGTCCGGTATATGATCGGACTAGTTTGGTTCCAAGTGAAATTGGACAACAGAGAGTTGAACGGACTAGTCCAGTCCATGAACGGACTAGTCCGGTGCTTAGTGAATTTTTGGGTTGATTTTAAGACCTTACCCCTACGCAAAGATTTGAGCTCTTGGGATGTGTCTCTCACACAAATCCTATACATTTAAATCTACATTGCACTTTAGTCGTCAGTTGGGCTTTTGTCTTTTGTACACCACTTCATTTTTCACCTTTTTGAGTGCACCAAACTATCTTATTTAGCTTAACCTGCAGTCATCTCAACAAGTTCATTAGGATCTCATTTGTTTGTCATCAATCATCCAAAACCCACAAGGGGTTGCCTAGATGCACATTCAATCTCACCCTTTTTGGTGATTGTTGACAACCAATTGAGATTTCACAATTAAGAGTAAAAAACTGATTTTCATAAAGTGTGCATATATGAGAATAATTAATGAGTAACGGAAAAACTTTTCACATATATGCATTCTTTATGGTGGGGTGCCTAACAAGTGGGTGAACAAAAGATGTGATGTGCAATCTCTCCCCCTTTGGCATCAAGGCACCAAAAAGGAAACAATTGATTGGAATCACTCGTCGACACTGCCTCTCTCACTCTCAGTCTTCTCTTCATCTTCTTCTTCATTTCAGGTACTTGAGGAGGAGGAGGAGGAGGAGGAGGAGGAGGAGGAGGAGGAGGAGGAGGAGGAGAAGGAGGAGCAGAGGCACCAGACAGTCCAGATGAGACCAACTCTTGGACAGTTAGAGGAGCCATCTCAGTGATATCTTCTTTAGAGTCTTGTGAGATCTGAGGTGACCCCACTGGCTCTATTTCCAGCTTCTCACAAATTGCTTTGATATTGTCCTTCACATATCTTTGATGCTTCTTTCTGGCCAGACTCTCCTTATGTTGCTTGATTTCCACTTGGCGACAAGAAGCAAAAATGGATGAGAGCATCCTCATTATTCCACTGTAGGATCCTCTGGAAGGTGGAGGAGCAGGAGCAGCAACCTCATATCTTGTGCCTTCTTGAGCCCTCTTAGATCTTCTTTCCTTTGCAGGTGAGGTAGGAGCAGAGGGGACAATGTAGATAGTAGGCACCTGAGGCCTGAGTCTGGTATGAGGCACATCCTTTACAAATTCTAGTCCAGTCACTTTCTCAATCATGTACATGATGTAGGGTGCATAGCCACATGAACTATTAGGAGTGATAGAGATGTTCACAATTGTGAAAGCCCGCTTTTCAGAAGAACCAAAAAACGCAAAAATGCTAACTTAAAATTTTTGAAAGTGGACTTGGAAATCCAAACTCACATGTACTATGTGAGTTAACCAATGTTCACTAAAAATAGGAACTTGTTAAAACTTAAAGCCTTAACCGGATTATTCCATCTAAAAGATTAGCAATTCGAATGTTAATTCAAACTCAAGTTCCAAGATCGACTGGAGCAACATCATGGAGTTCCCAGCTACATTGACGATATGTAGTATCTTCGAGAACTTTCATCCTACTCTTTTGTATGGACCAGTGAAAATAATAACATGGGTGGGGCCCACTTATCGAGTGGCCCACCAGCCAGCTCACATCAAACGTTGCTTGGTTTCCTCTTCTGCTCGTGCTTATCGGGAACCAACTCGATGTGTGTGCCAATGATGCTTCACGCACAAGCTAGTTTTGAGGTTGTCCTTATCGTCTATCCCGGCAGTACCCACGTGCTCTCTCTCTACTTTGACGTGGCACCAATTAGAAATTTGAGTTCGTAAGGAATAAAAATCCCAACAAATTCGAGCTGAAAGTTTGAATTTACAAAATGTAGGGCTTAAGACCCTTAATTGATTAAGGCCAATTATTTAGGATTTCTATTGGTTTTTAGAAAAGAAAATAGATAAAGAATAAAAGAAAAAGGCTAGGGTCCTTTCAAATTCAAATTTGAATTTGAAATTCAATTGATTCAATTCTCAAATTTGGTTCAACATTTTGGATTATCCACATATCAAATAATCAGCCCCATGTTATCTTGGGTTGAGCCCAATTAATCATTGTTTTGAATCTGAGGAAAGAAGAAAAGTGGATATTATCAAGTGGTGGGGCCCACATGTCATACTTATCCTCAGAGGTTAAAAATTCGATTTTGCTTCTTCTTCCTCACTCCTGTGGAACACACCCATCCCAACTCTTCCTCCCTCCGGCTCCAGAGCTTTGCTCCTAGCCGAGCGCCCTGCTCCCGCCCCCGCTGGCCCGCACCGCGCCTGCTCGCCGCTCGCCCCTGGTTGCGCCTCCTCCCGGCCGCTGCTACGTCGCCCAACGCCGGCAGCCGGCTCACCCCCCCTCCCCCCTACTACACCTCCTCGTCGCACCGCGCGCGCCCCAGTGCGCCCGCCGTCCAGCCACGCTGCCTGGCCACCTCCCGGCCGCCGACTGTCGCGCTCCTTCCAGCGAAGCCACGCCGCTTGCACTTGCCCTGGTGCCCCGTTCTCCAGCCGCCAGCTCCTCACCGCCTCCGGCTCCCCTGTTGTGTGCCGCTTCTGACGCCTGACGGCGCCCTGCCCCTATTCAGTCCGCCGGCACCGCCCACAAGTCGCTCCGACCGCACGCGAGTGCGCCGCTCGACGCGGGCGTCCGACAGCCACGGCTGCTGCTCTGGCTTCCTCCGCCGCTCGAGCTCGCCTCCACGTCGTGCCAGCAGCACCGCCGCAGCTTGCCTCACCATGGGTCGACGCCACCATGGAGTACCGCGCCGCCGTGCTCGTCCTCTATTGCCGACAACGTCCAGTCGCCTCTGCCGCTCGCTGGCATGAGTCGTCCTCGCCGTCGCGCGCCTCCTTTGGCTCACCGTCACCCAGGTTTGTCCCTGCCCCTCACCGCCGTTTCCTTCCTTGTCCCTCGGCTCTGTGCGCACCGCCACTGGCGATGGCCGCAGTCTTCGAGCTTTTGAGCCTCTGCTCTGTGGCCGCAAATCGTCCCTTGAGTGGGTGTCACTGCCGCCGTTCTTTTGTCGTTTGTGGCCATCTTGTGTTTCCCGGTTGAGTGCCTAGTCGCCAGCTGTCCTCACCGTAAATTAGCCGTCGAGCTCTTCCCTCCGGCTGCACCACGTCCCAGTGTGTCTCACCGTCGGTCTGGCCGGACATCGCCTCACAATGGCATCATTGCGCACGACATCTTGGCCGCGTTCTCTGATGCTCGCGTTCCGCGCCCCACCACCCATCTCACGTCATGTGCCAGCCATGACTCCGCCATGTGTATCCCTGTAGTTGTGCTATACTCCTCGAATTTCCCTCCACTATCCTCCTTGCTGGCCAATGTTCTCACGTCCTGCAAAATCGTTGGTTGCCTCTACGTCACGTTCCACCTTGAATGGAACATGCTCGATGAAATGCCTCTAGGTCAAACCACAGATGTTGGTGATCACTGATGACATGTGGTTGAGTAATGCGAGAACGTTGCAACCGACAAGGAAAACTAGATCATGGGGAACCTTGGATATGAGTTTCTTGATCGAGTTGACGATGTTTCCTAACCGTCCGCAAAATTGCTTAACTAGGTGTGCCATTTCATCAACGACAGGTTTGTCGAGTCGCTTGCCGACGATCAAGTCGACATCACTAACCTTAAGACTCATAAGGTGGTGTTCGGGATTTTTCTCACCACCATGGACGAGTCCGGATCGATGTGAACATCGATGAGATGATCTTACCGAGATGGCAAAGCACGTCATCGCGACATAGTAATGCCTTATGTTTGAGTTCCAGGAGTTCACCAAGCTCATCTGGACAATCTTGCAAAGGGCACTGCAATAGTGTCATGTAAGAACTTGGACGATGCTTGCGAAGATAGTCGTAGTGACTGATTTACCTAAAGGTCATTTGAATGTTGTCTTGGTACTCATGTGAGGTTAGTAGTGCTTGTGATGACTCTTTGAGTCCAAGTAATGTTGATCTCACTTCTTTTCCAAGTGTCGCTAGTGTTTCACGTCGACTTGTCCTAATTCAGAACCCCACGACCACACTTGTCACTTAATTAGGTTTACTCCTTAATGAGTTTGTGTAACTTCATTGGTCGACTTCTGAGTCATGACCTCTTGTTGCACAGTTCACTCATGCCTTAAGCTTTCAATGATCCACCTTGATCGCTTAGTCCTCCTTACATCACTCAGTCCGGTACTTCTTCATACTTCAATCTTATACCTCTTAAGTGGCATAGATTCAAGTGTTGTCTACTAAGTTGCAATGTAGCCTTACATTGTACCTTTCCGTTCATACCGATACTACTATGTCCACCTTGACTCATCCTCTGATTTCCCACACAACAGAGGCATACCTGTCCTTCCTAGTCAAACACCTTGTTTTTAAAGTTTACACCACCTCTTAGAGTCTATTATTAAGTTACCTTAATTACTTCTATGCATATCATATCGATAGGAATGTGATGATAGATGATTGACGAGAAGCTTCGCTTGGAGGAGAAGGCCAGGGTGTCCATCTTGAAGCCCCTTGGCGGAATCTCCGGAGAAAGACAAGCTATAACAACTGTCATTGATATAGAGTCACAAACTAAGGCAAGCCCCGGTTTGCATTTCAAAGCTTTATAGAGTTTTACAATCTTTATCACCTTACGTCTTAAGTTTGGTATGTGCATTATGTATAAGGTGATTGACACTCCAGTTGCATGACCACAAATCCAAATGGTTGTTGGAACGGTTGATAGTTGACCTGTGGTAACTGCCATGCTAATGTATAGGAAATCCGGTAGAAGTCGAGTAGTTGGAATCTACTCGCGAGTGATGTAGGACATTTCACATGGGTATGACATAGCAAACACTCGAGATATGAACCTGAATTGGAGACCGGGCAGGGGTTGGATAGAGAGCGACGAGACGTGGTCTCGGGTGCATAGCCCTGCCTGTGTTGATTAAGGACCGATCCGTGTGCGGCCCTGCTGGGCAAGTTTGAACAGTACCGATTGCATAATGGGTTAATGGGGCCCAATAGACTGATGTAACTTGACGACTGTGGTGTCAAAGCTTGTTTGCCATCTTTGAATGGAGTTGATAAGGCCAAAGGTGATGTCTCTTCTAGTGGGCAACTTCGACGTGTCCGTGTAGGAGACCTCTTGCTCGGGATGAAGACTTGTTTTGATATTGGGGTCTCTTGTGAAAGGTGGCTGCATACAACACAATGTGGAGAGGACGTAGGGTCATCCACGTGGGTGTATGCATCGTTCAGTCCGGGTGTGTCCTGATTGCAATCACCGTCCCTCGCGGTAATAGAGTATCACTTGTTCACTCTGTCGTGACGTAGTAAATAAGAGTAGTTGGAACATGATGAAAATGCTCTATTGATAATTATATATTATTGTATTGTAACTATGTATGGATTAGCTATAGCACAATTAAAGTTTATAACTTCTGAACACTTAACCTGTCTACGGCTTATGTGCTTTGGGCATGTCATATCATCAATGAAGTGTTTCTTGTTTGATTGTGGAGTTTATGATGTGTCGTGCCCAAGGAATGTCATTTTCTATTTAAAACTTGAAAAATAAGTATTTACTATTAGGCGAGTCCTTTATGCAATTCAACTTTCCTATATTATTGTCCCCTTGCATGTAGTGTCTCATAGATAGTGAGACGGGTTAGTCTTGCTGAGCCTTATGCTCACGTCTACGCTTTAATGATTTTTGCAGATATTAGATTTATTTCTGTTGTTCAGGTTGTACATGAGACCTCGAGGTGTCAAGATGAATCTCATGTGAACCACACCGCTACTGAATGTTCTTCATGTTGCTAGTGAGAAGCGTCCTAGGGCATGGATGTCTTTTCTCCTGCTTGGTTAAGTGAGATTATGAGTATGTATTTTCCGTTGCGTGTGTACCTCTGTTGTACACTGTTTTGTAAACTCTTCTTATTGTGAAATAAAAACTTTGCTTGTTTTGCATTCTTATCGTGTGTGTTGTTAGGTGCCGCATCGCACAGCACCACCCAATGAGATCCTTGGACGTCGGGATGCCGGTCCCCACAACAATATCGTTGTACATGTACTCAAAGACATTGAATGTCCTTTTCTTGCTAATGACCTTCATCAATGTCCTAAGGGTCCCCATAATGATCCCTGCATCTCCCTCCTTGGGAGCTATGGTCTTCCTCAGGATTCTGTTTAAAACAGCAAAGAAGGGCTTCAGGTACTTCATAGTTGGAGGCTTGAATGGCATCTTAGTATCATAGATAAAGTCAAGCTGATCTTTCACCAGAAGCTTTAGGTTGTGGATAATGATGTCATTCTCCAAAAAATCTTCTAGGTGAAGAATTCTAGGAAATTTTCATACGTGACACTGTATTGTGCTCCATGTGTCATCCAAATCATCATGTCACTGTCATCACAAGCAAAGTAGAGAGTTGAGTAGAACTGAGTGATCACCTCATTGTTCCAGTCCCACCGGAAAGAGAATAGATCCTTCAGTCCATGAAGCTCCAAATCTTCCAAAACCTCTTGATAGGCATGGCATCTCTTGGACGTGAGTAAGTGATGTCGACCCATTGACTCTCGAATGGAAATTGCAACAAAATCTAGGATATTTGACTGTTTGGGCTGACCATAGACCTCTACCTTTCTGAATTTATCAGCCAGCTCACCCCCTTTGCTAGTGAAATCAGCACTCGATGGTTGTCTGCTATGGTGAGTTGGTGCTTTCATCTTCAGAGGTCCAATAGGGCCACTAGCAAGTCATTTTCCCTTGTTTAGGGCTCTCTTGGGCCCCGGTGAACTCCCAGCAACATCCTTGCCATGTGCTTTCTTCACTACCACTCTCCTTCTCATAGGAAGGGTGTCGTCGGAAGGAGGGGAGTGAACATTGACATCATGCATTTTCTTCATCTTTCTCTCTTTGGCTCTTTGCACTCGAGCACGCTCTACCTATTCATCATAGTGAAAAGAATTGTCCTCTAAACCTGAAGACATCATGCCTGACAAGGAGGTTCAAGGATTAGATGAGAATTGATTTGAGACTATGTGCAAATAGGAATGTAGAAGTTCAAAATGTCATATACCGGACTTGTCTATTTTCAGAGTGCGTACTTTTTCGGTCAACCAGACTTGTCCGCACCTGAATACCGGATTAGTGCGTACTTGTCTGGACAAAATCCAGCTCGAATCGATTCACAAGGATTATGAAATAGTAGAAATTCATCTAGAAGAGTAATTCATGCCCTAGGAGACAAGCAAACTAAGCAAGAATCAAGGAAAGTTGAGAGCTAGGGTTTGAGAGGAATTTTACGTAAAGGTTGAACATTCGCATTGAAGGAGCGGAGTGGGGGCCGGATTAGTCCGGGGCAGAAACGCTCCGCGCTGAGGAGGAGATTTCCCTTGGATAAATCCGCATTTTTGATGGCTAGAAGTGGAAATTGCCTTTGGAGCTCACAGAGGAGGAGAGAGAACGCAAAGGGGGTTGTGAAAGGTTGAAGATGAGCTCCTGGCGGCGGATTAGGGTTAACACCGACAAATCCAGACTAGTCCCGTCGGCACCGGACAAGTCCGGTGTGTCGGACTAGGGCTAGACTTGTCTATGACAATGGACTAGTCTGGTGCTGATGCTGGACAAGTCTGGTGTCAGCAGGACAGAACTGAATTGAAACAACTAGATTTTGGTTGTTTGTTTGGTCTAATAGTGATCTAAAGGACATTATTTCACAAATAATCTTGATGAAAATGACCAGTAAGCAATCAACAATCATACAATGGCCATAATTCACCAATATTTACTCATTTAAATAGTTTTCAAAAGAAAATCGAGAAAAGGGGTAAAGTTTTGCAAAAATGAGTAAACTTTGAAACCATAATCAGGTATGCAATGTTTCAAGCCACATTTCTAGAGTCAAGTATCTTTAGCTCGTTTCTTAGCTCACAAAACCTATTTTCATCTAGTGGCTTGGTGAAAATGTCTGCAAGTTGTTTTTCAATCTTAACATGTGAGATTACTATGTCACCTTATAATGAATGATTTATTAGAAAATGGTGACGCATATCTATGTGCTTAGTTCTTCAGTGCTCTACTCGGTTGTGTGCAATTTTTATAGAACTCTCATTATCACATAGGAGTGGAATATGATTCAGATTGTAACCATAGTCCTTTAGAGTCTGTCGCATCCAAAATAGTTGTGCGCAACAACTACCGGTTGCAACATACTCCACTTCCGCTGTGGAAAGAGCAATGGAGTTTTGCTTTTTAGATGACCATGAAACTAGGGATCTGTCAAGGAATTGACAGGTCCCCGACGTGCTCTTTCTATCGACTTTGCATCCTGCATAGTAAGCATCGGAATAACCTATCAAATTAAACTTGGATCCTTTGGGATACCAAAGGACAAAGTTGGGTGTGTGCACAAGGTATCTTAAGATTCTTTTACAGCTATTAAATGGCACTCTTTAGGTGCGGCTTGAAACCTTGCACATATACACACAATAAGCATAATATCGGGCCTATATGCACATAAATAGAGTAATGAGCCAATCGTAGACCGATATACCTTTTATCCACATTAGGACCATCTTCGTTGAGGTCGAGGTGTCCCATAGTTTCCATGGGTGTCTTGATGGGCTTGGCCTTGTCCATATTGAACTTCTTGAGGATGTCCTACGTGTACTTGGTTCAACTTATGAATGTGCCGTTCTTAATTTCTTAACTTGGAATCCTAAGAAGAACTTCAATCTGCCCATCATCGACATCTCGAACCTATCTATCATAATCTTGCTAAACTCTTCACAAAATGACTTATTAATAGAACCAAAGATAATATCATCTACACAGATTTGACATACAAATAGATGATCATCGAAGTATTTTGTGAAAAGAGTATAATTAGCTTTTCCAATTTTAAAACCATTTTGAGTCAAAAAATCTCTAAGGCACTCATACCAAGCTCGAGGAGCTTGTTTGAGTCCATAGAGAGCCATACGTAGTTTTTAAACATGGTTGGGGTACTCTTGATCTTCAAATCCTGGTGGCTACTCCACGTACACTTCCTCCTTAATTGGACCATTGAGGAAGACACCTTTGACGTCCATTTGATACAACTTGAAATTATGGTGAGTAGCATATGCCAATAAAATATGAATGGACTCAAGTGTAGCTACGGGAGCGAAAGTTTTGTCGAAGTCCAAACCTTCAACTTGTGAGTAACCTTTCGCCACAAGTCTTGCTTTTTTTCTCGTTACCACTCCATGTTCATCTTGTTTGTTTCGAAAGACCCATTTGGTTCCAACAAATGTTCGCCTTTGGTCTTTCCACCAGTTCCCACACTTCATTTCTTATGAAGTTGTTCAACTCCTCTTGCATGGCAATCACCCAATCAGGATCTTTTAAGGCTTCTTCTACCCTGTATGGTTCCAGAAAAGAGACAAAAGAGTAATATTCACAAAAATTAGCTATGCAAGGTCTAGTAGTTACTCCCTTCGCAATATCTCCAATAATGATGTTGACGGGATGATCTCTTTGTACACTCTGATGCACTCTTGGGTGAGGGACTTGTGAAGTTGCTTGCTTTTCATTGTCTTCATGTTCATTGTCTCCCCCTAAATCATTGCTTCCGTGGTTATATGGATCTTCTTAATCTTCCTGATTTTGATCTTGTGCATGAGCTCCCCCTTGATCATTGCTTCCTTGTTGAGGTTCAACTTGTGCACTTGAGTCTTGTGGTTGCTCTTGAGGTAGAATATCACCAAGTGCCATTTTCCTCAACGCTTCGCATGGGGCTTCTTCTTGATCTAGCACACACTTATCAACTTGCTCCACTTAGGAGCCCTTAGTTTCATCGAACACTACGTCATGTGCTACTTCAACAAGGCCAGAGACTTTGTTGAAGACACGATAGGCGTAGGCATTCGAATCATAAATGAGCAAGAACCCTTCATTAGATTTTGAAGCGGACTTCGAAGTCCTTGATTTCTTGTTCAAAATAAAACATTTACAACCAAATACTTTAAAATATGAAACATTTGGTTTGTTATCGGTGAGAAGCTCATATGGCATTTTCATTAAGAGTCGTTGAAGATACAACCAATTTGTGGCATGACAAGCGGTGTTCACCGCTGAAGCCCAAAACCAGTCTGATGTCTTGTATTCATCCAGCATTGTCCTCGCCACCTCAATTAGTGTATGTTTTTCCTTTCAGCCACTCCATTTTGTTGAGGGGAGTAGGGTGTCAAAAATTCATGATTTATTCCTTCTTCATATAGGTACTCCTCAACTTGTGTATTCTTGAATTTTGTCCCGTTTTCACTTCTTATGTTCTTCACAGTTGAGGAGAATTCGTTCTGAGCTCTTTTCAGGAATTTTTTGAGGATTCCTGAGTTTCTAATTTGTCATACAAGAAAAATACTCAGGTGAATCTTGAAAAGTCATCAACAATAACTAAACCATATTTGTTACCGCCGATGCTTATATAAGTAATTGGACCGAAAAGGTCCATGTGAAGAAGCTCTGGCGGTCTTGTGGTAGTCATCACGTTCTTGGCGACATGTGGTGCTCCAACTTGTTTTCCTGCCTGGCAAGCGTTGCACGGCCTGTCTTTCACAAAAACAAAATCCTTTAAACCTCGAATGTGACCACCTTTTAGAAGTTTCTGCAGATTTCTCATCCCATCATGGGCTTGTCGTCTATGCCACAACCATCCCATGTTAGTTTTAGCAACCAAGCAAGTGTTGAGTTTAGCTTTATCTTTGTTGAAGTCAACAAGATAAAGTTTTCCCTTCAACATTCCCTTGAATGCAATCGAGCCATCGCTTCTTCTAAAAATGGTCACACCCTCATTAGTGAATAAACATTTATAACCTTTGTCGCATAGTTGAGATTTGATAGAAGGTTATAATCTAAAGAATCTACATGTAAAACATTCGAGAGAGTATGTTGAGAAGAGATTTCAATTTTACCGCTACCAAGGACCTTTACTTGGCTTTTGTCTCCAGAGTATATCCCTTCACTTGGATCTGCATTGTGCTCATACTCCACGAGCATATTCCTCTCTCCGGTCATGTGATTGGTGCATTCGCTGCCTAGCACCCATTTTGATCCATCGGAGGAGTAGGCCGGCAAAACAGAATTATTCCTTGGTTTTAGGTATCCAAGCTTGCATGGGTCCTCTCAGGTTAGTCACAAGAGTCTTGGGCACCCACACACAAGTTTTCAAATTCTTGTGGCGTGGCCCTGCATATTTAGCAAATACATTTCCAAATTTGTCTTTCATAAGTACATATGAAGCATCAAAAGTATGAAATAGTATTTGCAAGTCAGATTCAAGCGATTTTTCCTTAACAAAAGTAATTTTCTTCTTAGCATGAACATTGGTGGACATGTATTTGTTCTTGTTAAACCCAATACCTTCTTTGATGTTAGCAGGTCTAGTGACCATATATGCACTACGTGCATATTTGATCTTCTCCTTGTCAAAGATGCCACTTTGGGAAGGATGATTTGCATGAGAAGTGGGATAATCAGGTTTGACAACATTTTTCTTAATAGAACATGTGCAAGTTGCAATAGTTGCTGGACTTACACCTTTGGAAGGTGAGCTTTTGGAGGAGGGGGAGTCACTTTGCTTGAGCGACTCAACTTGCACTTCAAGAATCTTGTTAACTTTTGACAAGTTAGCAAGTTCATCCTTGATTGCAACGTGTGAGTCTTCTAGCTTTGATTAAGTTTCCTTACTCAAGGCTAGCTCATGCTCAAGTGACTTGCTCTTCTCTCTTTCAAGCTCAAGGACTTTCTCAACCTCTTGATACCTCTTCCTTTCACGGATGAGCATATCTTCTTGTTGATTGACAAGCTCCTCCTTCTCAAAGATTTCATCCAATAGCATTTTCATTTTCTTCAATGCAGTTTTACTTAGTCCCCTAAACATCTCTTCATTTCACTAGAGCTGTCAAAATCATCAATAGAGGAATTTAGAGAGGGGGGAGTAAGTCAAACCTCTTTTCTTGCCTTCTTTAGCCATAAGTCAAGTGTGATTTTGTTTCTCCCTTCCTCCCATGTTTGGGAAGAGTGTATACCTCTTGGTGGGTTTCTTGATGGCAATGGTGGCCATCTCCTCTTCTTCATCGGAGGAGGACTCATCGTTTGATTCCCACTCCTTGCCAATATGCGCTTGATGAGCTTGTCGCCTTTTTCTGAGGATCTTCTTCTCTTGAGGATTCGTTTCCTTCTTCCTCTTATTCTCTTCATAGGTGCAGTCAACCATGAAGTGACCATACTCACCATAGTTATAGCAAGTGCATCGAGCCTTGGATTTTCCTTTCTCTTTGCTCTTTCCTTCATTTGAGTTGCTGCCATGTCTTCTTTTCGTCATGCGCTTGAATTTCTTGATGAAGAGTACCATCTCTTAATCATCTAGGTCAGTGCTCACGTCACTTGTATCTCCTTCGTCTTCAGCTTCACGAGTTTACATTCCTTTAGGCTTGCAGGTTCCTTTGAGAGCAACTTCCTTCTTTTTGGAGGAGGTGAGCTTAGCTAGATCATTGACGTATTGGGCTTCCTTCTCCATCATCTCATGGTTTATGATTTTGCCCAATAGTTCATCTGGGGTCATTTGTGAAACCCGGGGCTTTTCGGGATCATTGAGCATAAGGTGACGTTTCTTGGCATAAAGGCTCTAATCATCCTTTTGACCACCTCATGGTCAGTCCACTTCTTGCTTCCATAGGCGCGGATCTTGTTGATAAGTGCCTTCATCCGGTTGTACATGTCTTGAGGTGATTCATCGGCCTCACTAGCAAATCTCCCCAACTCTCCTTCAAGCATCTAAATTTTGGATTCTCGGACTGACTTATTTCCTTCATGTGCTATTTTAAGTGTATCCCAAATTTCTTTTGCGCTTTCTAATCAATCGATCTTGGTGAACTCCTCCCAGCTCAGTGATGAGGTGATCACTGCAATGGCTTGTGCGTTGCGGTGTATTTCTTGTTCTTTTTCTGGAGTGAGTTCTTCGTCTGTATCTGGGATATCTACACCTGTACACATAATATGCCAAAGACTGGGATTCAAAGAGATTAGATGCATTTTCATATTATATTTCCACATGGTGTAGTCGTTTCCTTCGAATTGCGGAGGCTTTCCCATGGGAATATAAAGATAATGATTATTTGAGTTAAGACGATTGTAATTGTAAGGATATCGATAGTACTCATGATGACCACTCCCCGTCGTCTTCTCGTCCTCTTTTCCCTTTTGGGTCAGAAGTTTCTTCCTCAAAAGTGCCTTCAGTTGACGCAATTCTTCATCATGATGTGGATTTTCCCTTAGTACATCGAAGGCTTTTGTATCTTGCTCTTCCTCATTGTTGAACACCTTTGGGATCTCGTTGTTCTTCTCAAAGGCTATTGATCTCTTCGAGCGGTGACTCTCGTTGATGGAGAACCTACTCTGATACTAATTGAGTGTGGCCTAGAGGGGGGTGAATATGCTTTGAAAATTTCCTACACGCTTAATCAAATGGTCAAATTCTTGATAGACCGGACTTCTCTGGTTAGATGTGCGGACTAGTCCGGTGTGCGAAATGTGTGTTGATTTGACTAAGTGTTGATTCAGGATTTTAAACTTTATTGCAGCAGAAATGTGAAGAACTGGTAAAATCACTTGAATCAACAATGAATGTTGTGAAGTTACACGTGAAAAACAATTTGCAATTCAAGTTATAATATTGCTCAACTATGTGCCCTAATCAATGAAAATGCAAAACAAGAAGCACACGAGGCACGAA
The DNA here is from genome assembly GCA_036927565.1 of Tuctoria greenei. Classification (NCBI taxonomy): domain Eukaryota; kingdom Viridiplantae; phylum Streptophyta; class Magnoliopsida; order Poales; family Poaceae; genus Tuctoria; species Tuctoria greenei. Next base: position 55,075,676 of record JAYESD010000004.1, read on the forward strand.
TTTTTACCGAGGTTTGATCTCACCAAAGAGATCTACTCCTCGTTGAGGAAGCCCAGACAGAGTCGGCTCTCTTCAAACCCTTTCCCTCGTCAAGTCACCACACAAGTCCGACTTGATTCCACTATCACGGGTAATCATCGAGTTTATAGGGCAACCTACATGCTGAGGGATCCCACAAGAATTACAACAAAAAGATGATCAAATACACTTCAAAAGATTACACATAAGAGCACGAGTGTAAAGAGATTGAACCCCAAGAGCTCAACGACGTGTATACAACGATCTCCCAACCCCAAATTTGAGTGTTCAATCGATTTTCACCTTTTGGCACTTTAGATGCGTGGAGAGATGTGTTTTGGGGCTCTTGGCACAAGTGGCAGCGCTAGGGTTTGAGTTCTGAACATTAGAATATGTGAATTGTGCTTGTGGGGTCGTTGATCTCCTATTTACAGGGTTTCCAAAGAAGTTACCGTTAGAGATCCCGATGACCGGACTAGTTTGTACTGGGGACCGGACTTGTCGAGTGTGCTATGTAAAAGTCAGCATGAAATGTGCAACACACTAAAAATCCTAATTGTGTGAGGTATACCGGACTAGTCCGGTTCGTGTCCAGACATATCCAATGCCAAGTGAAATTGAACTCCAGAGAGTTGAACGGACTTGTCCGATTCAAGAACGGACTTGTCCGGTGCTATGTGTTATTGAACATCAGAGAGTTCAACGGACTAGTCCGGTCTCGTGGATGGACTTGTCCAGAGTGTAGTGTAAAGGGTTTACAGAGACTTAAACGGACAATTCCGGTGCACTTTGAAAAGTGGTTCTAGAAAGTTTATCAGACTAGTCCGGTATATGATTGGACAAGTCCGGTGCCAAGTGAAATTGGACAACAGAGAGTTGAATGGACTAGTTCGGTCAATGAACGGACTAGTTCAATGCTCAGTGAATTTTTGGGTTGATTTTAAGCCCTTACCCCTACCAAAGACTTCAGCTCTTGGGATGTTTCTCTCACACACATCCTATACATTTAAATCTACTTTGCGCTTCAGTCTTCAATTGGGCTTTTCTCTTTTGTACACCACTTCATTTTCACCTTTTTGAGTGCACCAACTATCTCATTTAGCTTACTGTAGTCATCTCAACAAGTTCATTAGGATCTCATTTGTTTGTCATCAATCGTCCAAATCCCACAAGGGATTGCCCTGATGCACCTTCAGTACAGATTATGACATTACACAAAGAAGGCAAAGTAACCGATTATATGTATGCATTATCTAGAGGACCTGATCGTCGGGCACGTCTTTTTAGTCTATCATTCATCAATTGATTCTTCTTTTGAACTGGAGATGTGGAAAAAGATTTATGGACCCAAAACAGTGGTGTTGCTATTCGGGTAGTGATCATGATTGGTTTGGAGTAATCAAGAAAATGATTTCTGTTGATTTTGAAACAAAAATCAAGAAGTTCTGTTATTTGATTGTGACTTGATTGATGGGCCTTTTTCCAGTCAGAACCAAAGCAGAGGCTACAAAAAGGATCAATACATAATGATAGATGTTAACACTACTCTTTCTCAATGTAAGTATGAGCCTTACATTCTAGCCACCCAAGCAGAACAAGTTTTTTACGTTCCAAGTGTGAAGCAACCTAAATGAGCTACAATAGTTAAAATGAAGCCAAGGAACCTTTTTGCCATGCCCTCTAGAGACGGTGAAAATAATGTGACTGAGACGATGGAGACTGAGAGATTTGATGATCGGCTTACTGATATCAATATGGCACACATAAATGAGGATACGACCGCATGGGCTAGGAAAAACATTGAGGGAGCAAGTGGTGATGCTTCCGCTCTTCTAATGACAACAGGTGATCAGTTTCAGGCATATGGAGTTCCATCAGAAAATGAAGACAACGATGACAACAATGATACATATATCAATGATGGTCATGTAGCTCCATTGGGGGGACGGGGGGGGGGGGGGGGGGGGCAATAGCGAAGGTCATGACTTTTTTATATAGGGCCTATTGTAATCTTCCGCTAGTTTGAAAGCTAATTGTTAATTTTCCCTCCAAATTGAGACTTTGTGAATTTACCCCGGTTTTTTTGAAACGAAGGCAATGTTTATCGCTATTCCGTTATTAAATGTTAACGGTGTTAAAGATGATAAAAAGATTATAATGTCTTTGTGATTTTACCCCTACTTTATTACGTATTTGTGATTTTACCCCTACTTTATTACTATTTTGACAATATTTTCAGAATTACTGAAACAACATTTTTGAATTATTTATGCAACATTTCAGCATTATTTATATAATATTTGAGCATTATTTACACAGTATTTCAGCATTATTTACACAATTCAGCATTATTTACACACCGTTTCAGCATATTTACACAACATTTCAGCAGCATTTTGAGAGTATTTTTGCACTTGACATAACATTTCAGCAACAATATAATGATAGCAAATATAGACAAATAAAACAACACATAGTGTCACATAAACATATTTTGCAAGTCAATTAAAATCACAAATGTGCAACAATTCAACCATAACATGTTTATACAAAAGCAACACATAAGACATAACTAAAATAATCATTAAAGTCTGAGCAATGTTGATAGTCTCTCTCCTCTTCCTCTTCTTCCACCTCTCGTCCTTCCTCTTCCTCTTTCTCTTCCTCTTTCACTCGCACTACACATTAGAGAGGAAAATGAGTAAGTTTACAAGTGTATATCAATAAAATATAAAAAACTTATTGGCACTTCATACTTAATAAAAAAACTTACTTAGATGTATTTTCTGAAGATGAAAGTTCCATTCTCTTCTCTTTATTTGTGAGACCCCTTTGATAATGCTTCGTTGTATGGCCTAGTTCATGACATTCACTACATTGTCGCTTCTTCTTTGTGCCAACCTCATCAGATGCTTTGATTCTTGTTTTTCTTGGTTTTTCTGGTTTTCTTCTCAATTTAGGCTTGCGAGTTTTGTAGCCTAAATGAACACGCGTCCATTGGTGCTTGGATGTCTTTGGATTGAAAACACCTGCATATGCCTTCCTCAACATATCAACAGAAAGGAATTCATGGACAAAATTATCCATTTGCACCTCTCTACTGAGCTTTGCAATAACAACCAAAGCATGGTTACAAGGTTTTCTGGTCACTTGCCATGCTCTACAACTACAAGTCTTTTGGTTACAGTTACTTCAGCAGTTACACCACCACATATTAAGACCTCATGATCCTTTAGAGCCTTGCTTTTAGCATTCAAATCCCGAATAATAGAAGGAATAATTGTACCCTACATGTTTTAGATAATCTTGTTTCTCACAACAAACTTAGTTATGATCATTTGCCTTATCTTGTCAAGCATATCAACAATATGTTGATCCTTTGTTTTTGACACCCAACTATTGAAAGATTCGGAAAGGTTGTTATTGATGTAATCTACCTTGGATTGTTCAGTGAATTTGCTTTTTGTCCACACAAATGGATGGTGATCATCCAGACATGCAAGGGCATCCGGAGCCTTCTCCTCTATCTTCCCCATGTGGTAATTGTATCTCTCTAATGTGAAACTTTTAGCAGCAGCCCACATATTTTGCAAGAAAAGTGGACCGTAGTAGTGCTTCTTCATGTTCTTTCACAAGTTCCTCATGCACTCATATGTTCCACACCCGGATACACATGATGTATAGCTTCCTCAAGTCCTTTGCATGCATTCGTACATTTAACGAGACCTGTATATCACAATAGTATCATGTTAGTAAGAGTTACAAAAGTTGGACAAAATAAATTATAAATAATGCTTCTTAGATGTTAAACCTGTAGGAGTACTAATAGCTTTCTTCAATTTCTGGATGAACCATATCCAACTTTCCTTAGACTTCGTCTCTATCACTCCATAAGCCACTGGAAATAGCCAATTATGATCATCCACTACAACAGCTGATGCTAACTGACCTCTTGACCTTCCTGTCAAGTGACTGTAGTCCATAGCAATATAGGGTCTGCAACCTTCCACAAAACCATCACTACATGGTTTGAGAGCTACAAAAACTTTTTGAAACACACACCACCACAATGAGTTTTAGTATCTAACTCAATAATGCTACCAAGAATAGTTCTGAGAAGCTCAGCTTGATAAGTAGGCAATAAGTCATAACTATCATCCCACTTCCCATTTATCATGTCAAGTGCCCTCTCTTTAGCTCTAAATACTTTTTCATATGGAACTTGTACCTTATACTTCTTTTTTAACTCGTCCTGCAATTCTTTTGGTCCCATTGTAGGGTCATCCCTTAACAAATCAACCGCTCTATCAGCAAACCATTTGTTTGATGCCATTGTGTCATCACACTTATTGAATGAACCACAAATATGCTTTGGACCATTTGTCTTAACCTGTACCAAAAGAAAGAAAAATATTAGTACTTCTCATATCAGAAGAATCTAATGGTAATAAAACTGCATATACTAAATTACCTTACAACCAATGTACTTCTTAGTGCTAGTAGATGCATGAAACCTCTAGTGGCGACCCTGATCTGCTCTCTTGCATTTTGTTGTAAATCTTGTATTATCCATCTTTACGGTGTCAAAAGCATGATCATTCAGAATAGCATGGTGTTGCACTGCTGACTTGCACTGTTTAGTGTCTGGGAATATCACACCCACATCAATACATGGATCATCAACATCATATGCAAAAACAAAGACATCATCCACATCATCCCCATCAAATATTTCATTATACGTGTCAAATTCAGAGTCAGAATCGAAGTTAGAGTCGGATGATGCGGCCAAATTAGTGTCATAGCTGCTATCACTTAGCGCTCTAAGTGATTCAGTATCAGAATATGCACCTTCATTTGTGGCTTTCTCAATTACTGTATTAGGCATATCTTCAGTCACTTGTGATAAATCAACATGAGAGGCCATAGCTAGTGGTGCAGTTCTCGATGTCTCAATCAATCTTTATCTCACTTTAGGATGGCATCGACGTTTAGTAGATAAAAATTGCAATGGCCCATCAAAACTTTGATCTCAACATGGATGCACATAACCCCATTCTCAAGATTAAGATCAAACCAATCCAACAGTTGTTCATCGGTTTTTATTTGAATTGCAACATTATCTGAAGTAGAACGCCACAATGTAATGTATTGCTTTGAACCCCATATACATGTGCCACCAATGTAATCTACTATATTCAATATCCCACAATTATGTCTGACAATAACAAATGATGATAAAGTACTTCTTCGACAATAGTGTTTTGGTTCCCCATCTAGCATAGCAAAATAAGAACCAACATTAACATCAAGTTTCAAATTATGATGTGTGGACCCACAAATCAAAACACAATATATATACTACAAATCACAAATTATGATGTATGAATTTAACTAAACATATACAACAAATATTAATTGAACACACATGTTACAAATGTGAAAGGCTTACTCGCAAACTTAGAATTCATTCTTGTTGTAAAATTTCTTGCAGCTTAATCAAACAACCAAATCTAGAATATATTTTATATATATATATTACTCTATCTGACTAAAAAATTCACAAAAGTAGAATAACTTACGGACCTACTAGTGCTAGCTGGGAATTTTTGGGAGAGGCTGTGGCTCTGGCGCACGCGTTATCCGGCAGTCGGCACTGAGGTGGGCGGATCCCAGCGTGACGTGTGAAGACAGTCGGGTGGCACCGCACGTCGATACAGGCAGGCGGTCTTGCATCGAGGCTTGGCAGGCGCATCGATGCAGGCAGGCGGCCTCGTGTCCAAGCCGGGTGGGTGCGGCGCCCCGCAGCGCGTCAAGACAGCGGGAGGCGCGAGGCTCGGGAGGTGTGCAGCTCGCGAGGCGCGTGGGACAAGTGGAGGAGGGCTGATGGTAGCTACGCATCCAGGAACCGCAACCGTCGGGCAGCGGTGGCTATGAAGAGCACGAGGGCATCGCCCGTAGGGTATGTGGTCCCGTACTCCCGTGACCTAGGAAGATGTACAGTAACTTTTTGTTACTCAAAGGGTATTTTCTTCTCTTTTTATATTCCAATTGTTTATATTTATTTCTATAAATGTTTTAATCCTGGACAACTAACGGAGTTAGCAAGGAGGCAAACGGTGACTTTGCTCTAAAAAAAAGAGGGGTAATTTCACAAACTATCAATTTGGAGGGAAAAATCACAATTGAACCTCAAAACAAGGGTTAAATCACAATAACCCCTTTTATATAAGTACCGTGTGAGTTGTAAACTATTTGTGACGATAGATCCTAATGCAATGTTTTTATATAAGTATTGTGTGAGCTAGTGAAGCACTATCGACCACGTGGAAAAGGGGTCGCGTGCAGAACAAAAAATTGTACGAACTCATGGAACTTGTAGGTGGTTCTCTCGATCGATTTCACTGGCAAGTGGGACCGCTAGCGTCAGCACCCTCGCTGCCTTGGATCCCATTTGAGCATGAATTGGTGAATGGTGGCAACAGATTCTTATGCAACGATTGTGTTTTGTAGCGATAGATCCTAATGCCACGAACTAGTGAATTGTGGTAACAAATCCTAATGCAACGATTATGTTCCGTGGCGATAGATCCTAAGGCCACGAACTAGTACAATCGTGGCAACAAATCCTAATGCAAAGATTGTGCTCCGTGGTGAAAGATCCTAATACAAAGAACTAGTAATTCGTGGCAACAAATCCCAATGCAATGATTGTGTTCCGTGGTGATAGATCCTAATGCCACAAATTAGTGAATTGTTGCAACAGAGCCTAATGCAGCGATTGTGTATCGCGATGATATATCCTAAGGCCACGAACTAGTACAATCGTGGCAACTGATCCTAATGCAACATTGTGATCCGTGGTGAAAGATCCTTATGCAACTAACTAGTGATTCGTGGCAACAAATCCTAATGCAATGATTGTGTTCCGTGGTGATAGATCCTAATGCCACAAAATAGTGAATCGTTGCAGCAGAGCATAATGCAGCAATTGTGTTCCGCGGCAATAGATCCTAAGGCCATGAAGTAGTACAATCATTGCAACAGATCCTAATGCAACGATTGTGCTCCGTGGCAAAAGATACTAATGCAATGAACTAGTGATTCGTGACGACAAATCCTAATGCAACAATTGTGTTCCGTGGCGATAGATTCTAACACCACGAACTAGTGAATCATGGAAAAGATCTTAATGCAATGATTGTGTTCCGTGGCGATAGATCCTGATGCCATGAACTAGTGATTTATGGCTACAAATCCTTATACAACTATTGTGTTATGTTGCATTAGGATCCTAATGCAATAGTTTTCTGATTCGTGGCAACATATCCTATTGCAACGTTTGTGTTCCATGGTGATAGATCCTAACTCTAAAAACTAGTGAATCGCGGCTACAGATCCTAATGCAACGATTGTATTCCGTGGCGATAGATTCTATTGAAACGAACTAGTAAATCATGACAAAATACCAAGCTTACTACAACTATTTAGTATTCGTTGCAGTACAATCGTTGCAACGAGGCGGAATTCTTGTAGTGTGTGGCGTGCTCGTGTGCGAACAAAACTGCTCACTGAGATGGGTCTTCATGAAGGATATATACTCAGGTCATACTCAGTGATGATCATATCATCGACGTAGAGAAGAAGAAGAATCCGACCACAAGACGAAGTATGCACAAAAAACGCAGGATTACGAGCATTGGCAGAGAAATCAGCAGCAGTGATCACGGACGAAAATCGCTGAAATCAAGCATGTGGAGCATGCTTAAGGCCATAAAGAGAGCAATGAAAATAACAAACCATACCCTCAGGAACACAGTACCCAGGTCGTGGCTGCATATAAACCTCCTTACGTAGCTCACCATTATGAAAGTCATTCTTCACATCAAGCTAAGAAATGAACCACTCATGAACAGAGGCAACAGTAAGGAGGGTACAAACAGTGGTCATATGAGGAACAAAAGAATATGTCTCATCATAGTCACGACCATGTCCCTGCTGAAAACCATGAACGACTAATCAAGCCTTATAACACTCAACAGAACCATCAGAGCGGGTCCTAACCATATAAACCTACTTACAGATGATAGGACAAACACGTAGGGAACAGGGCACATGTTCCCATGTGCCAGTGCACTCAAGGGAAACAATCTCCTCAGCCATCGCATGTTGTCATTTCCGATGAAGAACGGCATCACGATATGTAGTTGGCTTAGAAAGAATGTAGCAACAAAACCAGAAGGAGAGTACCAATCAGAAGGCTAAAGTGATGGCCTCGTCCAAGAGGCTACTCAGGAGAAGAGGACACATCAAGAGAAGCGAGCTGAGCTAGAGAAGATGGGTCATCAGAAGAAGATGACTCGACTTGAGTAGATGGCTCATCTGAAAAAGATGGGACATCCGAAGAAGGCACAATTCATCGAGTATAGACTTGTGTCATGGGAGGCTTCATAGTATAGTCGGGGACGAGAGAAGAAGAAACTATGGAAAGTGTCACCAAGCGTGAAAGAGGCACACTAGCAACTGGGGCATCTGGAAAAAATAAGAACAAAATAGGATTGACCATAGATACAGAAGAAGTATCTGAAGAAAGACAAGGATAAAAAGGATGAGTCTCATCAAAAACAACATACTGTGAAGTCCTCATGCATCGACCAACCGAATCCCAACAAGATACCTCTTATGCTTAGCATTGTATCCCAGAAAGATAAACTTAACCGACTAAGTAGCTAGCTTAGTGCGCTCAAGAGGTGCAAACAGCACAAACACACACAACCAAAAAGATGGAGGTTGGCGTAGTCATGCGTCTTGCCACAAAGATGCTCAAAAGGAATCCACCCTGAAGAAGTAGACAAGGGTAGAATGTTAATCAAATAAGTGGCATTAGAAACGGGATCGACCCAAAAATGAGGAGCGATAGAGGAAGCGAGTAAAAGAGCACGAGTAGTCTCAAGGAGATGACGATGCTTATGCTCGACAACGCCATTCTGAGAAAGAGTTTCAGTACAAGAAAATTGAGCAAGAGTACCTTGCTCAAAAAGAAACTAACGGAGAGCATCAGAGAGATGCTCAACAATGGAGTCAACACACCCAAATAGAAGTGTCAAACTGAGTGTGAGCCATAGCCGAGAATGTTTATAGATAGATAAAGTGTCACTACGATGTTTCATAAAGTAAACCCATTTGTGGTGAGAACAATCATCTTTAAAAATGACATAATATCAGTGTCCTTCAAAATAAAATAAGCAGGATCCCATACATCTGAATGAACAAGATCAAAAGGATGCTGAGATATTGACTCACTAGAATGATAAGGAAGCTGAATCTTCTTCCCTAATCTACAATCCTGACACCAAGATAAGGACTAATAACCTAAAATCGATCTTATAAGACCATGATGAACTAAAAAAAAGAAACGAGAACCAAAAAATGACCTACATGATGGTACCACTTAGCAAATGACGAGGTGGATGAAACTACAAATACAGAGCTGGCAAGACTGGCAGGCAAGACGAAAGGAAGACGAAGCCAGTCAAGCTCCTAGAGGCACTGTGAATCACGATAACGAGGGCCAGTACCAACCAAGCAACCCGTGCGATGATCTTGAACATAACAAAACATCAGGATCAAGAATCACTCACCAATCATGATCAGTGAGGTGATGAGCGGACATAAACTACATGGTTAGGTTAGGAACATAGGATACATCCGGAATATCAAAGGAGTCAGGCAAAAGAGTGCTCCGTCCAACGATGGAAAGAGGGGAACCATCAGCCATATGAATAGTAAGAGAATGAGATGAAGGACAAATAGAAGACAAGCAGGTAGAATAAGGAGTCATATGGAATTAAGCACCAAAATCAAGAATCCATGGACGAGTACCTAAAGCAGAAGTGGAAGATGGTCCCTCAGTGAAAGATTGAGAAGCAACATCGTAACCTGAAGGTGTAGAAGGTTGAGTAACAAAATTAGCAGCTCCTGATGGTGTAGAGGAAGCAAGGCGACAAGGAAGCATAAAAAATATGCATATGTAGTAGAAGAACTCCCCTAAAAGCCTCCAGTTCCAGCACCACCAACACCCTGTAAAGAATGATGAGCCTGAGCCCTCTTCTTCCTATTTTTCCTATAACAATGTGTCTTCACATGTCCATCTTTACCATAGTAATCACAATGAATACCACCATGCCCTCCAGGTGCAGAAGGAGGGGCGACTGAAGAAGGTACTATCGGTGGAGTAGCAGTGTTGTAAGGATCGAATGCCCAAGAGGGGGGTGAATTGGGCTTCTTTTCAAAAATTACAGCAATAAAACTTATTTACTAAAAGCCCAATTCCCTATGCAAACAACCAATGCATTCAAGTGAATAGTAACTTTGCGGTATATAAATGCATAAGTGTAAGGGGAGAGGAAGAAAGCACAAACTCCTGAGGAGACATGAAGGCACGGAGATTTATCCCGTGGTTCGACAAGATTGTCAAGATCTTCCTACATCCACGTTGTGGCACCCACCAAAGGGTATAGCCACTCCCAAGTCACCGAGACCAGGGATCTTCACTATACTTCTCCGTTCGCCAACCTCGGCAAGGTGGAGCTCAAGGCTTGTACAAGTTGGATCCTCCTGGCTTCCACAACCGTCTTGGCAAGCTCCGGAAGGCTCTCTCCAATACAATCACCAAGGGACACTCCCTTACAGCTCTCACTACACTAGAGATTCCAATCACAAAGAATGGAAGCACACAAGCACTATCACTAGCAAGTTCTAGCCTATCTATTGGTGTGTAAGTGGTGTAGATGATCTAGAAGTGTTAGCTCAACGTCTTGAATGCTTGAGAATGTGTAGAGTAGCTCTGGTTGTCAAGACTTGTCGAATATACTGGTTGAAGGGGTATAAATAGCCAGCCTCCACGAAATAGTCGTTGGAAAAGTAGGCTGACATCACTGTTCTGTGAACACCGGATGATCCGATGCTCCACCTTCAGTTATCATCGGTCAAGTCCAAATTAGTTGATGTCACTGTGTCAGATATGACCTTTGTTAGACCGATGTTACCCTTGCCTTCTCATCGGATGATCCGGTGGCACTTCATCCAGAATTAGTTCAGAATTGATGCTTACTGGAGTGATCGACTGATTTGTTCATTGTTGTACATCGGAGGTGTTACACTTGGTCCAGGGAGATTGCTTATTGTATTGGTGGACCGATGTAACATACCCTTCATCATTGGATGATTCGGTGAGTACTTAGTTCTGAGGTCTTCTTCTTCTACTGAACCAACTCGACCGATGCGTTGTTTTCTAGAATCATCGGTTGATCTGGTGAGTTGATTTTGTTTGCTTCGAGTTGTTCTAAGTGATTCTTTTGGAATTTGCTCGATTGACCTCTTAGGCATTGGTTGGAAATATTCTTCTGATGATTATCAAGCATTGAGTGCTGTCAATTTTGGTTGAATAATTTTGACATGTGACCTTTTACTTCTAATCTTCATAAACATTAATTGATCTCATAGAATGATTGTTTAGGGGTCTCCAATTATATCCAATGAGCAGTAGATGATATTCATATAGATTTCATTTGAGTGTGATGAGTGATATGGGAGACCTTGCATCCACAAATTCATTAGTAAAATCCAATGGTTGTCATTAATCACCAAAACCATACCTCATGGGGGCCTAGATGCTTTCAGTCTCCCCCTTTTTGGTGATTGATGACAACACAACAAGTGAAGCATAATAGTAATGAATTTGACAATACGATACTCAAGAAGATATACAATGAGTACAAGATATGGCACATTAAACTTGAAGACTCAAAAGAGATTAATAACTTGAAAGCTTAACGATCAATAACATATGAGAGAATTAAGAGTCACAAGAATACTCAATGAAAAGCAAAGAAGTAGCAAATCATCAAATTACAAAAGGACTCCAAAAACTCCAAAAAGATAGACTCCCCCCTACAGCTAGGACTCCCCCTGAGGCTAAGCTAGACTCCCCCTGACTCTTCTCCCCCTTTGGCATCAAGACACCAAAAAGGAAGCCGAGTGCCTAAGGATCTTGAGCGCTCGCAGCGATGACGAACTGGTCACCATCGGGGGTGCTGTCGTCGGAGCTGCTGCCTGCTGCTGCCGAAGCTGGAGTAGAGGTGGCGGGAGCTGTAGGAGCCGCTGTCGGTGCCTGCTGAGTCTGAGCTATTGGCAACGGGGCACTGACAACAGATGCTGGTGTCTGCTAGAAAAGCGTCATAGCCGGCAAGGGAGAGTGGATAGGAGCACCTGGAGCAAGCAGTGCGGACATGCTGATCGTCGGGATCGGCGTGGCCGGCACTGGTGCTGAAGCTGGAGCGAGAACAGGTGGGAATGGAGCAAGGCCTGGAAGCTGCGACGGCAGGGCAATCCCGTTCTGTGTGTAGAGGTTGGTGATCAACCCCAGGATGCCTATCATCGCCTGTTGTGTCTGCTGCTGCTGGTCAAAAGAGCGCTGGTGCATCTGATCAATCAGCCCAGTCAGCCTGGCAGTGTCCTCTCGCTGGCGATCTGTCGCTGCATCTCCTGCTGCTGATGCTGGAGCTCCAAGAGATGCGCAGCCTGCTCAGCTCGGTCCTGCTCAGCTGCAAGCCGGTCCAGGCTCTACTGCTCAACCATCTGCTGAAGTAGGGAGGTAAGCTTAGATGGTTGAGAGACTTGTGCCTCTGACACGGGAGGTGGAGTAGGAGGTGGCATAGTCGAGCCTCCAGCCTCCGCGTCGTGCTGCCTGGGTGAGGGAGGAGGCGGGAATTACTCCTCGACATTGTCGCTGGTGTCACTCTCGGACCAAATATGCTAAAGGTCCTCACTCTGAGCCTCTGCCTGTGCTAGTCTCTTGTCTTCCTTCTCCAGGTCTGACCAGTCTTCCTCGGATAGACGAGCACGGACCTGACGCTCAACAGGACGGCCAAGGCGGCGGTCTCCAGGAGTTGGAGCACAGTAGTGACTGAATCGTGTGATGCTCTCGCTGGTGAGACTGTCACGCATGGCGGACCCCATTGGAGCTACCATGTAGAGCAAGTAACTGATCCAGTGACCAAATACGAGCTGCCTCATGATCCCAACTCCATCAGTGATTACGTCCTCCATCTCACATATGAGGATGTCCACAATGTCGAACTCCATCCCGTTCATGATGTAGAACAGGAGAGTCTGCTGCAGGCTGGTGAACCCCTCAAGGTATCCGGACCTCGGTAGAAGTGTGCGGCGCAAGGCAAGGTGCACAGTGCGCGCAGCTGGAGTGAGTAGTGTCGGTACCATCGGCTGGTCTGGAGAGAAAGGCTGAGCAAACAGTGAATGTATCTCCTCAAGTGGTGGTGCCACTCCTCCAGTGAGTGGCCTCCTTGGTGGGTCAGCCTGTCCATACACCCTCTCGTACAGGCAAGTGTCATGGAGGTCCACTCCTAGCAGCTGTCCCAAAGTCTGCCTAGTCAAGTGATGATGCTGGCCCATGAACATGAAATCAATAGATCTGCAGCCCTCAGAGACGTAGAGTGTGGCATAGAATACTCAGACCCAATCCTCCACGTAGGCACTCCTCTCGTAGGACATCAGCTCCACAAGCCCTCTATACCTCTCAAAGTAAGGGCGTATCTCCGTCTCGGCTGCCAGTGCAAGCTGATCCCAATCCAGGAAATTATGCTGGAAGAGCTTATGGCCCCGACGTCTGTAAGTCTCGTACAGTGACGCCTGTGTCAAGTTCCAAAAGCGGTTGTCCACGAGTGACTCTCTAGGATGTGGGAACCACTCCTCAAGTAAAATTCTCCACCTGAGCTTTCTGAGCTGCTTGACCTTCATCTTCTGGTAATCGGTCAGGCGGACACCCTCAACGACACGGACGTTGGTGTCCATCTCATAGACGGCTCTCTGGGCCGCCCTATCCTCTCGAAGGTTAGAAGCAGACGGTCTCGGTCTCGGGGCTGCAGCTGGGTGACCCCCGCGGGTCCTGGCTGAGTGCCAGTGAACAAGCGGCACTTCGGGCTTCTCTTCTTCCTCGGACTCCTCTGGCATGGGAGGCTGCCTTTGACGGGCCTCGCGGATCCTCAACGATCCTCCTCGGCCACGCTCTCGCTCCTCAGCGGCGCGAGTGGCCATTAGGGCTTTCTTTGCCTCCTTCGACAGCTTCTGCTTTTTGGCGGTCGGCTCCTCGATAGCCTTGCCCTTTCCCTTCTTGTCACAGCCCATGACGACGACGAGGATGAGCACGCGGGACAAGCGAGCTCGGATATGGTGACGCAAAGGTCGTCGAGGCCGAGAACCCTAGTGATGAAGCGACGGCGACCGAAAGGGGGAAGCACCACGTCGGCGCAGAGGGCGGCGGTGGCTGTGCTTGGGGCGGTGGCGGTGGTGCGTGGGAGGGGGCGGTGGCGCTATGGAGAGGACGGCGGCCAGGCGTGAGGCGGAGGCGCGACGTGGAGCGGTGCTGCGTGGGTGCAGGGTGAGCGGCAGCGGCGGCTGGAGGCGGCCGCGGCGGCTCGGAGGGCGGCGGCGGCCGGAGGACGGCGGCGGCCAGAGGGTGGCGGCAGGGCGAGGGAGCCGCAGCGTCGAGTGGCGGAGTCGGGGAGAGAGAAAGGGAGGTGGAACAGCGTGCTAAATAGGTGGGGCCTGAACCCTCGCTCAAATTTTTAACACCGGATGAACTAACGTTAGATGATAGGAACATCGGTCGAATGGCACAGTAAGGGTATTCCAAAAGGTACCACTGACACCGGATGGTCCAACGTGGAAAGGATTTGCATCGGTGGAATTTAGCACAATTCCAGAAATGTGAACATCGGATGCACCGATGTTTCTCAGATTGAACTCGTCGGTTGATTTGTCTTACTGACTGAACTGACCCTTGGCATTAGAACACAAACTGATCCGATGAGCTTCTGGCCTATGCATCGGATAATCCAATGACTACAAAACAGCAACATCCCATATATGTCCTTTGACTCAAACAAACAAATACGAAGAAACACATGTCTTAGGACTTTTTGGGCAACCCCTTACCCCTCAAAAATACTAACTGCCAATAACTTGGCTAAGCCCTAAAGCAAATAGAACAACGAAGAAAATAAGGAATAAATAAAAATAAAATGTAAGGCCCATGCTTTGTGAGCTGGAGGATGAAGACTTCTATCTCTTTAAAGCATGTTCCTTTAGGCATTAACGCACCTAACATTTTGTTCTTTCCACATCATATGAGTTGAGATATTGTATTGCAAACAAGTCTCTTTCTCATGAAGTGGGTTCCCCTTTGTGACAATCTACCGTATGCAATGCCAAACAATTTATAATGCAAGAAATTTAAATATGAGTGCAAGTCTATATGGCAGGCATCATGCAAGACATAAAATAAACCTATCTTGCCAAATTTGAACCTTTCAAAGGCTTCTTCAGGGAGAGCCACTCTCCAAGCCTTGGGGAAACCCAAAAGAACCTCCATCCCAAGCTAACCCTTGCTCACCCCTATCCTTTGAAAGTTAGACAAGACCTATATGAGTGCATTCTTACATGACCATGGCAACTTACATGACGTTCTATGCATCTAAAAAATTTAATTCACTTCTTAGTCTAGAAAAAGTTTTCTCATCAAGTGGTTTAGTGAAGATATCCACCAATTGTTCTTCGGACCTAACACCTCGCAATGAAATGTCTCCCTTAGCTTCATGGTCCCTCAAGAAATGATGACGAATATCAATGTGCTTAGTGCGGGAGTGTTGAACAGGGTTTTTAGCTATCTTAACCGCACTTTCATTGTCACAAAGGAGAGGTACACAACCAAGTTTAATACCAAAGTCCAAAAGGATTTCCTTCATATAAAGAATTTGGGCACAACATGCACCGGCCGCTATGTATTCCGCTTCCGCCGTGGACAAAGCAATGAAATTTTGCTTCTTGCTAGACCAAGATACTAGGGAACGCCCAAGCAAGTGGCACCCACCGGAGGTACTCTTGCGATCCACACGGCATCCGGCAAAGTCTGAATCCGAGTAACCCAAGATATGGAATTTTGCACCTTTAGGGTACCACAAGCCCACACTAGTGGTATGCTTAAGATACCGAAGTATCCTAAAGACCTCCTTCTGATGCGATTCTTTAGGTGCCATTTGAAAGAGAGCACACAAGCATACACTAAACATGATATCGGGCCTAGATGCAGTAAGATAAAGCAATGAACCAATCATAGAACGGTAGTTAGATTGATCAATAGGTTTACCGTCCTTATCCGCGTCGAGATGACAATTCGTTGCCATTGGAGTCATCTTGAGCTACAATCTCCCATCTCAAATTTCTTCAAGAGGTCCTTGGTATACTTCTCTTGATAGACGAAGGTCCCCTCTTGAAGTTGCTTGATTTGAAATCCAAGGAAGAAGTTGAGCTCTCCAATCATCGACATCTCGAATTCCCTAGACATCATTTTGCCAAACTCATGGCTAAGAGCTTCGTTAGTTGAACCAAAAATAATATCATCAACGTAAATTTGACAAATAAATAATTCTTCGTCGATGTCTTTGGTGAAGAGTGTAGTGTCCACCCTCCCGATCTGGAATCCTTGCATGATCAAGAAATCCCGTAGTCGTTCATACCACGCCCTAGGTGCCTGCTTGAGCCCGTAGAGCGCCTTGTGCAACCTAAACACATGATTATGATTCCTCGGATCTTCAAACCCAGGAGGTTGTTCAACATAGACTAGCTCGTTAATATAACCATTAAGAAAGGCACTTTTCACATCCATTGGATAAAGCTTTATGTTATGATGTGATGCAAAGGCAAGGAGTATACGGATGGCTTCTAGTCGGGCGACCGGAGCAAATGTCTCCCCAAAGTCTAGTCCTTCAACTTGCGAGAACCCCTTTGCCACAAGTCTTGCCTTGTTGCGGACCACAACGCCGTTCTCATCTTGTTTGTTGCAGTACACCCACTTTGTTCTGATGACGTTCTTGTCCTTTGGTCACTCCTCCAACACCCGAACTTCATTGCGGATGAAGTTGTTGAGTTCTTCTTGCATGGCCATCAACCAGTTTGGATCTTGGAGTGCTTCCTCAATGTGAGTGGGTTCTACACATGAAACAAACGAGTAGTGCTCACAAAACGAAGCGAAATGGCGAGAACGTGTACTTACTCCCCTTGACGGACTTCCGATAATTTGGTCCATCGGATGCGCCGAGATGCATCCATACCTCATAAGTGGTCGTGAAGCACTTGGCGGTGGTGATGCGTGTTGCTCTTCTTGTGGTTGGACTTGATCATGGACTTCTTCTTCTTCTTGATGTTGTGTGACTTGTGAATCTTGAGTCGGCAATGGATCATCCTTCTCTTCTTCGTCAACTTGAGGCGCCATAGATGTGTTGATGTTGGAACTTGAAGCTCCCCCTTGATCATGGCTCTCCTCAACTTTAGGCTTGATGTCTCCAATGGTCATGTTCTTCATAGCTTCTCGTAGAGGCTCATCATCTATTTCATCATGACCAAAACTCTCCTCTTGGGAGCCATTAGTTTCATCAAACTCAACATCACAACTTTCCTCAACTAAACCGGAGGTTTGGTTGAATACTCGATATGCTTTTGAGTTTGATGCATAACCAAGAAATATACCAACATCACATCTTCTTTCAAACTTACCGAGCCTTTTCTTGCGGTAGATGTAGCACTTGTACCCGAAGACTCGGAAATAGGAGATGTTGGGCTTTCTCCCAATGAGAAGTTCATATGGGGTCTTTTGAAGTAGTCGATGTAGGTAGACCCTATTTGTGGCATGGCACGCCGTGTTGATTGCTTCGTCCCAAAACTTCTCGGACGTGCCATAGTCATCAAGCATTGCTCGTCCAAGAGTGATGAGAGTCTTGTTTTTCCTTTCAACGACACCATTTTGTTGAGGAGTGTACGTGGCCGAAAACTCATGCTTCACACCTTCACGATCAGACCACTCCCCAATGTTGTAGTTCTTGAATTCGGTGTCGTTGTCACTCCGGACCTTGATGATGGGAAGTTGAAATTCCCTTTGGGCACGGTTAGCGAAGGTCTTGAACACTTCCGGAGTTTCACTCTTGTCACCTAGAAACAAAGTCCAAGCATAGCGAGAGTAGCCATCAACTATAGCAAGACAATAGAGATTACCGCCAAGACTTTGATATGTGGACGGTCTGAAGAGGTCCATGTGGAGTAGCTCAAGTGGCTTGGAGGTTGACACCATTGTCTTCATCGGATGGTGTGAAGCAACTTGCTTCCAGGCTTGACAAGCGCTACAAAGCTTGTTCTTCTCAAAT
Organism: Tuctoria greenei; assembly: GCA_036927565.1. Classification (NCBI taxonomy): domain Eukaryota; kingdom Viridiplantae; phylum Streptophyta; class Magnoliopsida; order Poales; family Poaceae; genus Tuctoria; species Tuctoria greenei. The sequence continues at coordinate 55,093,969 of JAYESD010000004.1, forward strand.
GTGGCATCCTTCACGCCGGTCACCATCCCAAGCTTGAATGACTTATTGAGCTTGCTCATTCCAATGTGCGCTATGCGTCGATGCCATAGCCAACCCAAACTCGTGTTAGTGAAAAGACAAGTGGTCAAGCTAGCATCCCATTTGAAATAGCAATCTTACCTAACCCAATTACCTTCCCCTTAGAGTTATCACCAAAGGTGACTTGTTCATGATTGTCGGGGTTTTCTATGGTGGTGAACATACCATCATTCCCGGTCATATGTTGAGTGCACCCGCTATCGAGTACCCAATGCTTTCCTCTGGCTTTGTAGTTCACCTACACACATGAATTCAATTTTTGACTTTAGGCACCCAAGCCAACTTAGGTCCTTGTATGTGTGATACAAGTGTTTTTGGGACCCAAAGTTGCTTGGGGAGCTTCCCCTTCATGCCCTTTATGTCCTTGCCAATGAACCTTGCCTTCACTTTGTCGTCTACTTTACTCAAGAGATAATAATGATCATTGAAAGTAGACTTGTAGTTAGTAGGCAATTTTGGAGAAGGTCGGTTGGGAAGAGGACACTCCCTTGTATGGTGACCGGTGACCTCACAATGTTGGCAATAGGAACCAACTTCCTTGATGAAGCTTGTTCTAAGCTCCGGTGAGGGCACCTTTCCTTTGTTAAGCACTGGGAAGGATCCAAGTCCTCTCTTGTTGAAGGCCTTTACTTGTTGGAAGAGGATTTCCTTGTGCTTGACTTCTCCTTTTGATAGTCTTGCCACACTAGTGCGGATACTTTCAATTCCTTCCAACAAGTCCTTCTCCCTAGCATTCTCTTTCAAAGGCAAAGACTTGTGCAATACATTAGTGGCATGAGAAGTAATGGATACCTTATCATTAAGAGTTTGTTTCTTTATATTTTTCCATTCTTGATCAAGCACTTCATAAGCAAGGTTAAGTATTTTATGCTCTTGGATTAACTCATTGTGCTTACCCAAGAGTGCTTGGTGGGCTAAGTCAAGCTCATGATGATCTAGCGTGATTTGAGCCTTATCTTCCTCAATTTGCTTGACATGGGATTTAAGCGTGTCATGCTCCTTAAGTATGCTTTCATACTTGTCAAGCAAATCGAGGATAGAACTCTCAAGCTTGGCACGAGTTTCTTCAAGAGCCTTAACCTTACTCTTTTCCCTCTTAATGATAGTGTGATATTCATTTATTAATGAAGTTAAGTCATCAGGGGAAAGCTCATCATCGCTAGAATCATCACATACCTTGGTGTTACCTTTAGCCATAAGGCACATGGGAGGTGGATGAAGAGATGAGTCATCATTGTTGGCAATGGCAAGGCCGGCCAAACTTTCTTCTTCCTCTTCAGTCTCTTCATCACTTGATTCTTCGTCGGTGATCCATTCATTTGCCTCACACATGAACAACTTTTGTGGTCCTTTTCTTTTCTTTGGGAAGAGTTTTGCTTTCTTGCCCTTGTCATGTTTCTTCTTCCCAAATGATCTTTGTTTGGGTTTGACCTCTTCTTCATCATCTTCACTATCTTCAAGCTTGTGATGCTTGCTCTTGTGGTTCTCTCATATTTTATCCGGTTTTGGACAATCATATTAGATGTGGCCTTGATCACCACAATTGTAGCAAGTCTTGTGGTCATCTCTCCTTGGTATAAAAGCTTTCTTCTTGGGATCAAAGGTGTATCCCTTCTTGGCAATCTTGGAGTTCAAGCGAGAGAACTTTCTCATCATCAATGCAAGCTCATCATCGTCATCTTCACTTGATGCTTGCTCTTCTTCACTTGAGCTAGGCTCAACCACTTTCTTTTTCTTGAGACTTGTTTTCTTGGTGGAGTCCTTTAGAGCAATTGTCTTTGAAGATGATTGCTCCATCATCCCAAGTACACTCATCTCGTGAGCGTGAATTTCTCCAATAAGTTCCGAAACTTCAATGTGATAAAGAGATTCTTTTTGAAGCATGGAGTTGATGATGTTATACTTTGGCATAGGGAGGAGCATAAGAATCTTGAGGTTGATGAGTCCCTTGCCAAGAGAAGCAATATCAAGAGCATTAATTTCTTCAATAAGCACATTTAAGCTAGAAAACATTTCATTGACATTTTCATGAGGTAGCATTTTGAACTCATCATATTTGGCTTTAAGCATATGATATTTTAGTTCTTTGACACGAGAAGAACCCTCATGAATTTCTATCAAGCACGCCCAAATTTCACAAGCTTTCTCTTTGCTAGCAATCCTAGCAAATACATCTTGACTAATACATTCATAGATTGCATTCCTAGCTTTAGCATCCCACTTGATTTGATCACCAACATAATTGTGCTCACCAAACCCCACATGGGTCGCTTCCCATACCTCAGGAGCAATAGCCTCTAGATAAGCACGCATGCGTGCTTTCAATTAGGCAAAGTTCTTGCCCTCGAACCCCCAATCTTGGCCATTTTAGCTCTCTAGCGGTGAAGCTAGAATGATCCAATGAGCAACCTTGCTCTGATACCAATTGTAAGGATCGAATGCCCAAGAGGGGGGGTGAATTGGGCTTCTTTTCAAAAATTAAAGCAATAAAACTTAATTACTAAAAGCCCAATTCCCTATGCAAACAACCTATGCATTCAAGTGAATAGTAACTTTGCGATATATAATTGCATAAGTGTAAGGGGAGAGGAAGAAAGCGCAAACTCCCGAGGAGACGCGAAGGCACGAAGATTTATCCCGTGGTTCGGCAAGATCGTCAAGATCTTCCTACATCCACGTTGTGGCACCCACCAAAGGGTATAGTCACTCCCAAGTCACCGAGACCAGGGATCTTCACTATACTTCTCCATTTGCCAACCTCGGCAAGGTGGAGCTCAAGGCTTGTACAAGTTGGATCCTCCGGGCTTCCACAACCGTCTTGGCAAGCTCCGGAAGGCTCTCTCCAATACAATCACCAAGGGACACTCCCTTACAGCTCTCACTACACTAGAGATTCCAATCACAAAGAATGGAAGCACACAAGCACTATCTCTAGCAAGTTCTAGCCTATCTCTTGGTGTGTATGTGGTGTAGATGATCTAGAAGTGTTAGCTCAACATCTTGAATGCTTGAGAATGTGTAGAGTAGCTCTGGTTGTCAAGACTTGTCGAATAGACTGGTTGAAGGGGTATAAATAGCCAGCCTCCACGAAATAGCCGTTGGAAAAGTAGGCTAACATCACTGTTCTGCGAACACCGGATGATCCGATGCTCCCCCTTTAGTTATCATCGGTCAAATCCAAATTAGTTGATGTCACTGTGTCAGATATGACCGTTGTTCGACCGATGTTACCATTGCCTTCTCATCGGATGATCCGGTGGCACTTCATCCAGAATTAGTTCAGAATTGATGCTTACTAGAGTGATCGACCGATGTGTAAATTGTTGTACATCGGATGGTCCGGTGTTACACTTGGTCCAGGGAGATTGCTTACTGTATTGATGGACCGATGTAACATGCCCTTCCTCATCGGATGATCTGGTGAGTACTTAGTTCTGAGGTCTTCTTCTTCTGCTGAACCAACTCGACCGATGCGTTGTTTTCTGGAATCATCAGTTGATCCGATGAGTTGATTTTGTTTGCTTCGAGTTGTTCTAAGTGATTCTTTTGGAATTTGCTCGATTGACCTCTTAGGCATTGGTTGGAAATATTCTTCTGATGATTATCAAGCATTGAGTGATGTCAATTTTGGTTAAATAATTTTGACATGTGAGCTTTTACTTCTAATCTTCATAAACATTGATTGATCTCATAGAATGATTGTTTAGGGGTCTCCAATTATATCCAATGAGCAGTAGATGATATTCATATAGATTTCATTTGAGTGTGATGAGTGATATGGGAGACCTTGCATCCACAAATTCATTAGTAAAATCCAATGGTTGTCATTAATCACCGAAACCATACCTATGGGGGCCTAGATGCTTTCAAGTGTGTCAAGAGGTCAAAGAACGAGCATCCAAAACTAAAGAGGCTGCAACAAACAAGTAGCATGAAGACGAGTCTCCTCATTACGAACACTAGCCAGAGCATCCATCAAAGAGACATAGGGGTGACAAGCAAGTAGTTGCGCACGAAGAGGCTCAAACTCATCACGAAGATGGGTCAGGAAGTCATAGGTAAGTTGAAGCTCAAGTGCATCCTTCTGACTCTGAAAAGACTAACAAGTATCAGATGACAAATGAGGATCAAGCGTGTTAAGCCGTCGTGAAATAGCTGACTTGTGAGCAAAGAACTCATCAACAGTAACATCCCCCTAGCATAATAGTTGCTCCTGATGAATAGCAGCAAGATAAGTAGACTAACCAGTAGGCTTACAATGATTACGCAGAAAATCTCACATCAGTAGCAAGACGGTCCTCCATACTAGCAGCAAGAATAGCACCAGCCCGAGCATCCTCATCCAACCATGTCCTGTACACACTGAACTCAGACTCATAGGAAGACAAACGAGTATCATATTTTGCAAGTAACTTCTTCTTCTCATCATTAGTGGCCTTCTCTATAATGACAGACTGTGTAGGAGCAACAAGACAGGACGGGCATTTGAGATCACCCGTGAGAAACTCCCAGAGACATAAACAATGCATGTGTATACACATGCATGGAATCCAGTTGTGATAGTTGGTGCCATTGAAAAGCACCAGACATCGTAGGACTGGAACATCGTTAGACAAAGAAGTCGTCCTGACAAAGCAAAAGGTGACGGCTACAGCGCAAATAAGCAGCAGCGGGCGATGGCGAGAGTGCAACAAAAGAAGCAGCACAAGCTGCAAATTTTTTTTAAAACCATTAAATCGAACCGAGTGCCAGCGGCGGATCGACAAAGCCACCAGATCAAGGGCGGGGAGGCGCAGATCGAGGCGGCTAGATCAGGCTGCACTAGGCCCAGGGAAGAGGCGGCGAGGAGGGCAGTCACTGGCGAAGGAGCTGTCATCGAGTGGAGAAGCTGTCGAAGACGCCCGACACGGGGACGCCTTCGACCACACGCGACGAGGACAGGGAGGCATGGGGCAGCGAAGAATCCAGTCGTGCTAGCCCGATGAAGGCGGCGGCGGCGGGATGGGTGGATCTCGGTAGGACATTTGAGGATGCTTGTGAATCGGTAGCAGGGAGGGGTGTCGGTGCAAAAAGAAGCACCAAGATCGAAGCCCACAGAGGTGACATAGAGAGAAGCACCAGGATCAATTGCTAGAGAAGTAGAGAAAAACTAACCCTAGTTTTTGGCTCTATTACCATGTTACGAATAGCACTTGTCTGTATTATAGGGCAGTAGGCCCGAATATATAGAGGTACAAATATGCACAAAACTCCTTATACAACATGGAAATACAAACTAACATATATATCTCTAATAGTCTTTTCCACGAAGTGTCGGCTCTTCAAGTGCTTCTTCTACCCTGCAAACTCTTTATATTCACTCCTCTCCTCATTCCATTGTTTTTCATCTGAACTTAACCAAACCTAGAATCATGTCTAACTTCACGATTAGCCATACCAGGTTCATTCCCTCCTTGATGCAACTTGAAGACGATGGTGAGCACCAAAAAGTACGAGCAGCCTGTTTAGGGACATTGAGAAGGTTAATGAGGAAATGGCGATCGCTGTTACAGACAAGGTACTGCCCAATGCTCAGCGTGCCAATCTTATGCATAACTTTTCTGATTATATTGAGGAAAGAGAGCTAGGAAGCACTTGATCAATTACGGGGCTCATCCTTTTGATATTGGCATTTATTGGTTGAGGGATGTGAGTGAACAAGACATCCTCATTGCCGTCAATCTGCACAAGATAGGACAGCATATCTTTCGGATTGTTAAGTAGGACAAAACCCTCATTAATCATCGTAGGGCTGTATTCGCTTAAGAATATTTGGGTCATGTTACTGGGATATCCGCTGGACTTCAGGCAAACTTCATTGCTCAAGTGTGTTCTAGCTTTGGTCAGCTTTTGCATTGGAATGAAGATAACCCCGACATTGCAAGAGTAACGGCCTTGGTTACGGTCGAGAACCCGCTAGAAATACCAAATACCTAGGAGTCTTGTAATGAAGCATGGAACATAGGTCGGTTGAGAAGGTAGGTCGTGGACAATTCCCATCTACCCTTTTAACTCGTAGTTCGTGGACCAATTTCTTGCTGATGAAATGGAACCCCTGCCCATAATGGAACCCTCATCCATCCCATTGGCTGGTCCTTCCAGGTCCTGATCCCGTTGAGGCTTTTGTGCACCAAGATGAATTACAACAACAGGCAGTCCCGGTGCCTCCACCACCTCCCCCTCAACCGCAACAGGAGATTATGATCTTTGGTGCCTCTACCATAGATGATGTGCAAGTTGAAGCCGAGATTCAAGACACTCCACGGTCTCAGAATGCTGGTCACGGTGCTCAGAAGACTTCCATGATGAACGTATATATAGATAAGGGGCAAGAAGTGGTCCGGAGGGGCCCAGTTCAAAGATTGCAGTAGACCCACTCTCTTATTTGATCTCTGACAAGCTTTCCAAATGGATGATGGAAATGGGAACTGTCGGGAACGTCTCCTAAGTGTTGTTTTTTGTACCTGCACTCAAAGTTGAAATGGGTTCTAGTAATACTACTAAGAACGCTGACTTTGTTGGGCAGAGTCACTTTGATAGTCCCAAGAAGAACAAGCCAATAAAGCCCGGTCCGCCGGCCCCAGCTAAAAGGATGTTGACCAGAGCACTAGCTAAGCGTAATGGAATCAGCCCTCTAGTGGACTCTGAAGTTAGGAGTGAGAGGGCCAGGAGCAGAACTGGAGGTTATAAGGATAATCAGTCCACTACCTTGCTGAGCAAGGAAAATGAAGGGAAGACAAGAAAAAAAAGCATGAGGTAAACATTTCTAGTCATTTGAATAATAATTGATTTTACCTTCCCTGGACTATCTGATATTGTTACTGCCAATAACTTTTCTGAAATTCGAATCCATGTTATCCAAGCAGTAGCGACTGACAAATGTTGCATTGCTCCTTCGGAGGTGACCATCGAGATGCTCCTCCTTCCATAAAATGAAGATGGAGTCAGTACAAGTGATGGTCAGAAGACTCGGGAGGATGGGGCTTGAAAAGAATAATGTTGGTCTGTGGGATGTCTTGATGAATGGAAAGATTGTTTTGTTTCATGTAAAAATCTATTTGTTCTTGTATGGTTGTGCTACAGGGGATGTCCCCGTTTAAACATTCATGTTGACGTTTGACGGGGTTCTGTACCCCAGGTACCTGAAGCACAGGATCCGACGACGGTATGCAACCACTATACAGCAACAAAATCTTATCCACCCTCCAACATGAGAAGGGGCCTGCCGCCAACGCCCTGACCTATCCAGATCGGGGTACCTAGCCCGCCCGAGTACTGACCTCTGGGATCGGGTGGACGATTTTTCTCGAGCTCGAGCCTGAGAGAGGTGGACAATTGGGGGCATTTAAAACGGACAGTGGGCGGTATTACTTCTTCAGAGGGGATAACACGCAATGTGACTCTTTGCAGGATAACCTGACATCCCCCGTTCTGTCCCATCCGTAGCAGAAGAATGAGTACAACGCATGTGCGGATAAGGTGGAAGTTAAAGCGGTGAAGACTTTTGTAGCCCAGGCAGCCTGACACACGAACATTGAACAAGCGGCCCCATTATGAGGAATCAGTTAGATAGGCCCCCTCGAACCTCTATAAAAAGCCCCGAGGCCACCTTCTAGAGAGGTGAATTCATGATACTAGATTTACATATGCATTTGCTTATGCATTACATATTTTAGAGATCACACGAGCAAGGCTTGCTTGTTAACCCGTTTCTCTACGCTTTAAGAGATAACAAAGATCTTGGACAACTCGTACTGGACGTAGGGCCTCTCGCCTGAATCAGTATAAATCACTTGTCTTGTAGCTAGTCATCTGAAGACGAACGTGTAGCAAAACGATTACTAGTCGGTACTGAAAACGCCAACAATGTTGTTGCGTTTGATGAACTAATGCTTTTTTAATTTCAGATCTTTGTGTAGAATCAGGGTATCTTTATTATATATGCTTGCAAGTGATTGCTTTCTTATTATACATTGGGATATTACACTGCTGGATTGATAGTCTCATTGGACATCATCCTTTGTTTGTTGTCTTTAATGCTTAATGGCTGGATTCCAATGGATCAAACAAATAATAGAAGTTAGTCAATCTTGAATTGGAACATTAGGGGGTTGGGTTTCCTGGAGAAGCATCTATCATGCTCTTAGAACCCATATTCAAAATTCTAAATGTGATATCATCAGCTTTGCTCCAAGAAAGTTTAATTGTTTCCAACCTTCTCCATCGGTTGGGTCTTCTGGGGAGATCTTGGTTCTACGGGATGGAAACAAACTTGAAGGCATAGAGGTCCATAACAACAAACTTGACATCACAACTGATTTCACTTCTAAGCTTAATTGGGATAAATGGAGACTGTTATCTATTTATGGACCATGTGGTAGTGATCTCAGAGAGACTCATACAGTGGTTACAATCTCTTCATATGAATGAAGAAGAGTATTGGATGCTTTGGGATTTTAACTTCTATAGATCTAGTAATAGAAACAAGTTTGGGGCAATTTGGCTAACATTGCTACTTCCAATGAGATCATAAGTTAGGGGTTAATGGAAATTATACTAAAAGGTAAAAAAAATACTTGGACAGATATGCAAAGAAACCCCTTAATGCAACAATTAGACTGGTGTTTCAACACTCCGGATTAGGCATTAAAATATCCCAACACGCTGATGCTCCCTATGGCATGCACTATATCAGATCATATTCCCAGCAAATTTATAGTAGAAACTATTATTCCCAAGGCCAATGTGTTTTGATTTGAAAACTAATGGTTGGAAGTGCCTGGATCTTTTTATGTTGTTCAAGCAGTGTGGCACAAAGGAATAAAGAGGTCAATTCGGCCACATCGATCTCTCTAAAATTTAAAAATCTTAGGCAGGAGCTAAGAAAATGGAGCAAATCTTCATCTAATCTTTTTCAAATCATGAAAGATTCTCATGAAGTACTCATGGTCATGGACAGGCTTGAAGAAATTCGGCCTGTATTTGTACAAGAATGGAAATTTAGAATTCTTAAGGATCATATATCAAGGATGCAGAAACTGAGGAATGAGTTTTGGAAGCAAAGCTACATTGTCAGATGGACTAAATCGTGTGATCAAACCACCAAATTTTTCCATGCTGCTGCCACGAAAAGGCATAGAATTAAACTATTGTCTTCCTGCAAATGTAGGATGGTAAGGTCATTAAGGTGTTAGTCCAATCGGACAAGTCCTCCCTAAGACCGAACTAGTCCGATGCAGTCCAGTTTCAATGGTCGGACTAGTCTGGACCCTGACTGGACTAGTTTGATCAGTTCAGTAACTGTCAGTTTGAACTCGAAATTGACATGTGTTCTAATTGAAAGGACACGACCCAGCGAATGTTTTGTTCCTGATCGGGGGACACAACTATTCCTAAGGGATGGGAGGCCCCCTCTTGTGTCTCTTGGTCAAATATAAGAAGATGGTCAAGTGTATGGTCAAATAAGGCTTATGGAATCACATACATACACTCTACACACCTGAACTCTCTTAGTTCACTCAGAATCTGATCAACACACTAAGAGAAGAACAAGGGGAAACGCCTCTCGTCATCATTCTTCTTGCAACCTCACCTTGTTGGCTAGATGGTCGCATCATCAAGCAGCAACAGAGATGGAGTAGAAGGTATTAGAGGTGTTCTTATGCTATTCAAGAGATAGCACTTGATGTTGATCTTGTATTCAGTTTTCTTCATATAATTCAAAATGATTTAGTGGCTATTTGATTCTTTAGGCTCTCAATGATTCAATCAATGGTATCATAGAAAAGTTAGACCACTAATCATTTTGAATTTTATTTTGATCAAAGTTTTTTGCTGCAAGTTTTGAAGGTTCGGACTTGTCCGGTTTATGGGATGGACTAGTCCGGTATGCCACAATGAGGCAGTTAGGTTTTATAGATCTGGGCGTTTCTACGCGTTCATCCGATCAAAATCCTATTAAGAACTTTAGATTGTAGTCCATTTTGAAAATTAAGTTGATTTTGTAAGATGGTAAGATTAAGATTGTCTTTTTGGTATTTTGGCATTTTATGATTTTTTAGTTTGAAACTTTTTCGGGGTTGGCCGGACTAGTCCGAAATAGTCCAAACCAAACTCGAAAAGTGAAATAAAGAATGAATCAAATGTTTTTGGAATAATACCAGCCTTGTCTGTCCTATGGACCGGACTAGTCCGGTCATGGTTCTATTTGAGTTCAGACTTGTCCGGCTTATGGACAGGACTAGTCCTAAAATGGTATTGTAAGATTTTCAGACTAGTCAAGCCATGTGCGGACTAGTCCGGGCTGTACACTTAAATTTGTTTATTAAACTAAGTTTCCACTGCGAGTTAAGATTATATTGTCATAGCAATTTGTTCAAGTAACCAAAGTGAAAGATAAATTGTTGCGTCATTTTAAGTTGCTTGGAATTTTATTGAGTAACCAAAGCGAAAAATAAAATTACCATATTTTTAAGCTATATTAATGTCATTATTGGCCGAGTAACCAAAGCGAAAGGCATCAATGATATTGTTCTTCTAAGCACATAGTAATTTGGTCAAGTAACCAAAGCAAAAGATAAATTACTATATTTTTCAGTTGTTCTTAAATGTTGAGTTTTGGTCAAGTAACCAAAGTGAAAGAAAAACTCAACATTTTGTTATGTTTAATATCCATGCATTCACTCATAATCTTGTCTTTTGATTGAGAAGGTTCCTCCAATGCGAATTCAACATTGAGTTTCATTGCTTCCATTGATCCACTCAATGGAAGCAATTATAGGAGATGGCGAGCAGTCTCTGAGATAGACTTGGCTCTTACTACTCCATATATTGTTGCACCGGTAGAACCAGTAAGAAATGATGATGAAACTCAGGAAGCCTTTGCTGTGAGAACAAAGGAATATACTAATGAGTTATTGACTTATAACATTTATTGTTATAAGTGGAAGAAAGCAAACAAGAAATGTTTGATGGTGATTAAGGGCACTATCACTAAGGCCATTTGGGGAGCAATCCCTGAATGTGACACTACTGTTGAATACCTCCAAAGGATAGAGAATCAGTTCACTAGTTCTTCTAAGTCCACAGCAAGCACTCTTATCAAGAGGCTTGTTACCGAAAAGTACTATGGAGGTTGTGACACCTGGTTCCAGAAATGAACCAAGTAAACGCATATGTGTGCCCAGGACATTCAACATACATACACGAGTGCAATCACAAAAGGATATACAGAAAATTACCAAAGAACAAGATTAATTAACCAACTTTTATTACACAATTCATAATATCCTCGAATACAAGCTCTAATGAAATTTTAATGACACGTTTCAAGTAATACAGCAGAAATAACTAAATAAGCAACTAAGCAAAAAGGATAGCGCAGCACCAATCAACACCACAGGAAAAGCTAACGGCAGACACGACCTAGAACTCCGCATTATCATACGTTATACTCCCTATCCTGACCTGCAACTGTTGGTGGGGGAATTGCAAGGGTGAGTACATGGCGTACTCAGCAAGTGTGGAAAGTATGACATGTAGCTGATTCAAATGACAAATATAATAATGACTAAGTGTTGAAAAGTACATTAAAACATTTGAAAAGCAATATATTATATGTATGTGAAATACACCCATCATAAAACATATAGTTATCATAATACCAGTCCATGCTTCAACATCCACATACCAGGTTTCACCATTACCATTAACCATAATCAATACTAGAATTTAATTCATAACCAGTCATAACCATATTATTAACCATAACCATTACCAAACCATAACCATCCCAAAACCATCCCAATACCAAGTTTCCTCTAATCATATGAGGGTCCAGGTTGCTCATAACCGGGAGCACGGCTATCATGATAGTTTTTTAGACACACTCTGCAAAGGTTGTACCACTTTACCCACGTGTTGTGATTTCATCACCTTTTGATGACTATAAAATCTCAATTATGCCATCTCACACTTCCTTAGGTGTGTGGCCAAGAGATCACAAAATAGCCTTTACAAAGGGGTTACTAGCTTATTTAGACCCCACTGAGGTTTCACCGGTGGCGACGCCTCCAACTGAGCACATCTTCAACCAAGGGCCCCCTCTTGAGCCATTCGGATCCCAGGGTAGTCCCACCAACCATCAACAAACCTAATCCGACTACCCATTCCCCGAGCATCCTTAATGGTCCAAATAGCACTGGCAAAGCCCTAATTAATCAGCTACGCCACACCCATACTAGGCCTCGTGGTGGCACTGTAAATCCTGGATGGTCGCTCAACGAACCGGTCCTTAGATCTAAAGCAAGCGAAACCACCATAAACTTCCAACCCATCCACATACCATGCTTGCTTAGATCACCCATTACCAGTTCATATTAACCATAATCTCATTACTGCATAATTAAATGTGTAGTGTTGTTTTCCCATCCCAATTAATTAAGCAAAGCAAAAAGGTAAAGATCTCAGCCCGACTCTCTACCATCTACTCCAGGTGACAAGGGTGGTCAACAACGCTAGTAAACTTCCTACCATAGGGTTCTCATCAAATTGACACAAGCATATAGTTTTGCAAACAAAACATTTATTTCAAAACAGGATCAATATGCTCAAGGACACTTGCCTTGCTCTTGGGATTGGTTCGGGTCAAAACCTTCAAACTCTTGGTGCTGGAGATCCTCTGCGGCACTCTCTAGTGCAAATCCGTCTAATCCGCACAATAAACATACAAGACAAGAAACACAATCAAAGAGTGCACAAACATTACTCAATATGTCATGACATGCATGATTAATAAAAATGCAAGGTGGAACTTGTTAATGAGTTACTTTTAATGATCACTAACTAGTTCTAATAGATTTTAACAAGTTTATACAGGTTTGTATTTGATTCGATCTAATTTAGAATTAATTCAACAGAAACTAACCAGGAAAATCGGACTAGTCCGCTAGGGACCGGACAAGTCCGCACTTCGCAAAACTGGCGAACTAGGGGTTTCTAGATCGGCGTGAATTTGGAGGTTTGGGGTTGAATTCACGTAAGGAAAAGGAATTAGAAGGTATACTAGGTATTTAGAACTCCAATGAATCAAGGATCTTGGAGGCAACACTTGGATCTTGACATACTAGGGTTGATGAAGAGCTTGATGGTGGATTGTTGACGAAGAACGCAAAGTTGATGGAGATCTTGATCCTCTTTCATTTCCTCCTCTTCTTATTCTTGCTCTAGATCTCCTTCTCCCTCCTTGGTGGCGGCTATCCACGAGCTAGGGTTTGGGTGAGATGAAAAAGTGGCAAATAGATGTCAAGCCAAGGGGTGGGGTTGTTTATATAGAGGTGGAGGCTAGGGTTAGATGGATTTCGAGTTTGAGATGAGTAGGGGTCAGTTTAGAGTCCCACATGGGCTCTAAAAGAGCTAGGCACGACGTCCCTAGGCCCACTTAACAGAAAACCAAAGGAACAAGTCATGAAACAAAAGATCAACTCGGAGTCACGATTTATCGTACAAGTCCGCAAAAAGGTCGGACTAGTCCGAAGTTGGACAGAGAGATATCGGACAAGTCTGGACTGGACATCGGACAAGTCCGAACTTATCCAGAGGGGAAAAACAAGTATGGCCAAAAATCGGACAAGTCCGACTTTAGTCAGAGGGAAAAACGGAAAAGTCCGCTGGAATATCGGACAAGTTCGGACAAGTCCAGGGACTTAGCAAAATTTCAAGCAATTTGGGATACTAGACTAGTACGCTATGGGTCAGACAAGTCCAAAAATGTCCAGAGGTAAAAACAGACTAGTCCGCAGCAAAACGGACAAGTCCGTTCGAAGTCAGAGAGAAATCGGACTAGTCCGCACTTCGTAGAATTCTTAAGTGCGGTTTTGTTTCTAATTCATTTTAAACTTGTTCCTTTTTGTGTTACTAAATTTTAAACATGTATTAGAATGTATGCAATTCATGATGGATAAAAATGAGGGTGTTACAAACCTAACCCCTTAAAATGAATCTCGCCCTCGAGATTCGACGTGAAAGAGAAAAGATAGGAAAATTCCTTCTTGAGATCATCCTCCAACTCCCATGTTGCCTCTGATTCTGTGTTATGCTTCCATTGAACTTTACACCATCTAATAGTCTTGTTCCATGTGACTCTCTCCTTGGTTTCCAAGATTTTGATCGGTTTCTCGGCACAAGTCAAATCTGCCTCTAGTTCCAATTCTTCCATTGGCACTTGTTCTTCCGGTACTCTCAAGCACTTCTTTAACTGGAAAAGTGAACACATCATGGACATCTAAAAGATGAGTTGGCATCTCCAACTTATATGATACTTCTCCCCTTTTGTCCAAAATTTTAAATGGCCTAATATAACGAGGTGCTAGCTTGCCTCTTATGTTAAACCTCTTATGACATCTCATTGGTGACACCTCGAGGTAAACGAAGTCCCCTATCTCAAAGGCTAGTTTCCTTCTCCTATTATTCGCATAGCCTTTTTGCCTTGATTGAGCAGCCCTCAAATTTTCACGAATTATTTGGACTTGCTTTTTAGCTTCTTGCAACACATCAGGTCCAAACACTTGAGTTTATCCTGTCTCATTCCAAAACAAAGGTGTCCTACACTTCCTCCCATATAGTGCCTCGTATGGTGACATCTTCAAACTTGCTTGGTAACTATTGTTGTATGAGAATTCCGCATATGGCAAGCTCTTGTCCCAACTTCTTCCATGCTTCAAAGCACAACCTATTAACATCTCTTCTAAAATCTGGTTGGTCCTCTCAGTTTGTCCATCCGTTTGAGGGTGATATTTGAACTAAAATTTAACCTTGTTTCAAATGCTTCATGCAATTTCTACCAAAACCTGGAGGTAAATTGAGAACCTCTGTCCAAAACTATCCTCTTTGGAACTCCATGCAAGCATACTACTCTTCCCATATACAGTTCCGACAATTTCTCTCCATTAAAGGTGGTCTTGACGGGAATAAAGTGAGCTGATTTTGTCAACCGATCCACAATTACCCAAACTGAGTCATAACTTGACTGGGTACATGGCAATCCAACTATAAAGTTCAAATCGATTTCTTCCCACTTCCATTATGGAATCTTTAATGGTTGCAATAATCTCGCTAGCCTTTGGTGTTCCGCCTTGACTCGTTGGCACATGTCACACAAGGCTACATATTTGGCTATGTCCTTTTTCATGCTAGCCCACCAATAACAAGTCTTCAAGTCTTTGTACTTCTTCGTACAACCAGGGTGAATTGAGTATGGTGAGTCATGTGATTCTTTTAATATTGTCTCCTGAATATGCTTCACATTAGGAACGACAATCCTTTTTCCAAGCCATAGGGTACCATGTTCGTCCTCATCAAATTTGAATTATCTCCCCTCTTGGGTTCTTTCCTTGATCTCTCGGATTTCCTCATCCTTCGCTTGGCCCTCTCGAATCCCTTGATCCAAGGTTGGATTTAACTCCATCATCCCCATCTCATTCACAAATCTGAGGTTCAACCGTTCAAACTCCTTACATAGCTCAAATGGCAACCCTCAAACCACGAGTTGATGACTTACTCCTTTTCTACTCAAGGCATCGGCCACTACATTAGCCTTCCCCGGATGATAGTTGATTCACAAATCATAGTCCTTGATGAGCTCCAACTATCTTCGTTGCCTCAAATTCAGGTCCATTTGTGTGAAAATATACTTAAGGCTCTTATGATTCGTATAAATTTCACACATATGTCCAAGGATATAGTGTCTCCAAATCTTCAATGTGTGTACCATGGCTGCAAGTTCCAAATCATGCGTTGGATAATTCTGCTCATGTTTCCTCAATTGTCTCGATGCGTAGGCAACCACTTGACCTTCTTGCATAAGCACACATCCAAGTCCTTGTCTCGATGCAGCACAATAAATCGCAAAACTCTTGCTCACATCTGGCAAAACCAAAAATGGGGTTGTTGTTAACCTTTTCTTCAACTCCTCAAAACTCTCTTGACAAGCTTGAGTCCATTGAAACTCTTTCCCCTTCATTAGCAACTCCGTCATGGGCCTGGCTATCTTGGAAAAGTCCTTGATGAACCTACGGTACTATCCAACCATCCCAAGAAAACTCCTTATTTCCTTAACATTTTGCGGGAGCTTCCATTTCAACATGTCCCTCACTTTTCCTGGGTCAACCGATACTCCTCCTTCTGAGATGATATGACCCAAAAATGACACTTCTTTTAACCAAAACTAACACTTGTTGAATTTGGCGTACAATTGATGCTCCCTCAATTTCTACAATGTAAACCTCAAGTGTTCCTCGTGTTCCTTCTCATCCTTCGAGTAGATCATAATATCATCAATGAACACCACTACAAACTTATCCAGGTACTCCCTGAAGACCTTATTCATGAGATACATAAAATATGCAGGTGCATTGGTCAATCCAAAGGACATCACAGTGTACTTATAAGATCCATACCGTGTTCTAAAAGTTGTCTTAGGTATGTCCGACGGTCTTACCTTCATTTGAAAGTATCCCGACCTTAAATCAATCTTAGAGAAAACACAAGCACCCTTCATCTGATCAAACAAATCCTCTATGTGTGGCAGGGTATATTTGTTCTTGATTGTTACCTCGTTGAGAGATCGGTAATCCACACACATCCTTTGCAATCCATCCTTTTTGTCCACAAATAAATGGGCACTCCCCAAGGTGAAGAACTGGGGCGAATAATACCCTTCTCTAGTTGCTCTTGAATTTGCTTCTTAAGCTCCGCTAATTCCCCAGGAGGCATCCTATATGGCCTCTTAGCTATAGGTACAGTTCTAGGTATTAAATCAATAACAAACTCAATGTCTCGATCGGGTGGAATACCTGGCAACTCATCCAGGAACACGTCCAAAAATTCACACACCATCGGAATCTCCTCAGTTGCGGCACCGTGCATGTGGTTCAGCTCCAATTGCTTCGGTGCGTGTTGAGATGCTTCAAATTTTATGGTGATCCCTTCCTCACTAGTCAACTTCACCGTCTTCGTGGCACGCTCAATGACTCCATTGTGCTTCCTCAACCAGTCCATACCAAGTATAATGTCCAATCCTTAAGAATCCAAAACAATGAGGTTGGCGAAGAAGTCTACCCCCTTATTCTAAGGCTTACTTTTGGACATACTATATTTGTCCTCATCTCTCCTCTAGGAGACTTAACCAATAGAGTAAACTTCATATGAGAGATAGGCAAACTATACTTGGCAACATATTTCGATGCAATGAATTAATGCAATGCTCCAGAATCAAATAACATAGTCGTCGGGTTAGAGTTTGCGAGAAACATACCAATCACCACGTCATCCGCTTGTTGAGCATCCTCTGTTGAGACATGGTTCATGTTGCCACGGGCAAAATTTTGATGTCCACAATTCCCTTGCGGCTGTCCTCTAAAGGGTCTTGGGTTTTGCCTCGGCGCATTGCTTTCTTGACCAAGGCCTGACTTAGGACATTAATGTGCAAAGTGTTCGGCTTCTTCACAAGTATAGCACTTCATTACTCCACCAGAATTATTGGGGCGAGCTTGGTTCTGAACATTTGCACCAGGAAAATTAGCATGAGGAGCAGAAGGCATTGGAGGCCTAGGTACTTGCATAACAAGGCGCTGCTCCACAAACTGAGTTGGGCGCAGTGCATAACAGGGGGGTGAGCAGGCGTAGAAGAGCTGAAATATGGCACATTGGGTGGTGCAAAGCGAGGGCGCACATTACTTCCTTGTTGCTGTCCTTGATATGGTACCTTCCTCTTATTTTCTTGCTCCATCTCACGGACCTTGTTCTATACAACAATTGCCTTGTCCACAACCTTCTGGAAGTTTGCATAATCACAGTTGAGCAATTGCACTTGGATCTCATTGTTAAGGCCCCTCATAAACATATATTGTTTTTGACTGTCCCAGCTCACATCCTCAGGCGCATACTTTGAAAGTTGAGTGAATTTATTGAGATATTCACCCACACTCGATCTTTCTTGCCTCAGCTCAAGTTCTTGCCTCTTCAAGATCATGACACCTTCCGGCACATAATGAGAACGGAAGCTCTCCTTGAATTCGGCCCAAGTAATTCTCTCTTGATTCTCATGAGCATTACCATAAGCATCCCACCAATCTGCAGCTGCTCCAACAAGTTGATGCGATGCAAATGGCACCTTTTCCCGATCACTGCATTGGACAATAGCTAGTTTCTTCTCCACGGACTTGAGCCAATCATTGGCGTCCATAGGGTCAGCGGCTTGAGCAAAGGTCGGTGGCCTAGTCCTCATAAACTCTCCTAACCGGTTATGAGGAGGCGGGAATGGCGGTGGAGGCATGTGAGGCTGATTGTTGTTGTTACCAGCATGCAGTTGTCCCATAGTTTGTATCATGGTCTGCATGAGCTGGTTTTGCATTGCCAAAAGCTACTCAATGTTGATAGCTTCATGAGCAGGTACTTTTCTATTGTTGTTCTGAGGTGCTCCATTGATCTCCTCCTCATCATTGCCAACCCTCTGGTTGCGGGTCCTCACCATCTGAAGAAAAGCAAGAGATAAGAATTTAGAAGACGTCCCCAACTATATGCATCAAGGGATATGAAACTAAGCAACTAGCTATACTAGCCTAGGTGGATATGGCAATGCTAAAGCATTCAAAAATCCTCTATTAAGCACCGAAGCAAACAATATATAGCAAACAACACACCAAGCAAAAATACATCACTTCCTGGTGCTCCTATGTGCTCTAAAGTGTCCATTCTATCTAAGCTACATCCTACGGTCAACCCATGGCTCTGATACCAATTTGTGACACCCAGTTCCGAAAATGAACCAAGTGAACGCATATGTGTGCTCAGGACGTTCAACACACATACACGAGTGCAATCACAAAAGGACATACAGAAAATTACCATAGAACAAGATTGATTAACCAAGTTTTATTACACAATTCATAATATTCTCGAATACAAGATCTAATGAAATTGTAATGACAAGTTTCAACTAATGTAGCGGAAATAACTAAATAAGCAACTAAGCAAACTAAGCAAAAGGGAAGTGCAGCTCCAATCAACACCACAGACAAAGCTGACAGCAAACACAGCCTAGAACTCCGCATTGTCATATGTTATACTCCCAATCCTGACCTGCAACTGGTTGTGGGGGAATTGCAAGGGTGAGTACATGTCGTACTCAGCAAGTGTGGAAAGTATGACATGTAGCTGATTCAAATGACGAATATAATAATGACTAAGTGCTGAAAAGTACATTAAAACATTTGAAAAGCAATATATTATATGTATGTGAATAAACTCATCATAAACCATAAAGTTATCATAATACCAGTCCATGCTTCAATATCCATCATCCACATACCAGGTTTCACCATTACCATTAACCATAATCAATACCAGAATTTAATTCATAACTAGCCATAACCATATTATTAACCATAACCATTACCAAACCATAACCATCCCAAAAACCATCCCAATACCAAGTTTTCTCTAATCATGTGAGGGTTCAGGTTGCTCATAACCGGGAGCATGGCTATCATGATAGTTTTTTAGACACACTATGCAGAGGTTGTACCACTTCACCCACGTGTTTGTGATTTCATAACCTTTCGATGACTATAAAATCTCAATTATACCGTCTCACACTTCCTTAGGTGTGTGGCCAAGAGATCACAAAATAGCCTTTACAAAGGGATTACTAGCTTATTTAGAGCCCACTGAGGTTTCACCGATGGCGACGCCTCCAACTGAGCACATCTTCAACCAAGGGCCCCCTCTTAAGCCATTCGGATCCCAGGGTAGTCCCACCAACCATAAACAAACCCAATCCAACTACCCCTTCCCCGAGCATCCTTAATGGTCTAAATAGCACTAGCAAATCCCTAATTAATCTGCTACGCCGCACCCATATTTGGCCTCGTGGTGGCACTGTAAATCTTGGATGGTCGCTCCACGAACCGGTCCTTAGATCTAAAGCAAGCAAAACCACCATAACATCCAACCCATCCATATACCATGCTTGCTTAGATCACCCATTACCATATCATATTAACCAGTTCATAGTAACCATAATCTCATTAATGCATAATTAATTGTGTAGTGTTGTTTTCCCATCCCAATTAATTAAGCAAAGCAAAAAGGTAAAGATCCCATCTCGACTCTCTACCATGTACTCTAGGTGACAAGGGTGGTCAATAATGCTAGTAAACTTCCTACCATAGGATTCCCATCAAATTGACACAAGCATGTAGTTTTGCAAACAAAACATTTATTTCAAAATAGGATCAATATGCTCAATGACACTTGCCTTGCTCTGGGTTGGTTCGGGTCAAAACCTTCAAACTCTTGGTGTTGGAGATCCTCCGCGGCACTCTCTAGCACAAATCCGTCTAATCGGCATAATAAACATACAAGACAAGAAACACAACCTAAGAGTGCTCAAACATTACTCAATATGACATGACATGCATGATTTAATCAAATGCAAGGTGGAACTTGTTAATGAGTTACTTTTAATGCCACTAACTAGTTCTAATAGATTTTAACAAGTTTATACAGGTTTGGATTTGATTCGAACTAATTTAGAATTAATTCAAAAAAACTAGGAAAATCGGACTACTCCGCTAGGGATCGAACAAGTCTGCACTTCGCAGAACTGGCGAACTAGGTTTTTCTAGATCGGCGTGAATTTGGAGGTTTTGGAGTTGAATTCACGTAAGAAAAAGGAAGTAGGAATTATACCAGGTGTTTAGAACTTGAATGAATCAAGGATCTTGGAGGCAACACTTGGACCTTGACAAATTAGGGTTGGTGAAGAACTTGATGGTGGATTGTTGATGAAGAACGCGAAGTTGATGGAGATATTGATCCTATTTCATTTCCTCCTCTTCTTCTTCTTGCTTTAGATCTCCTTCTCTCTCCTTGGTGGCGGCTATCCATGAGCTAGGGTTTGGGTGAGATGAAAAAGTGGCAAATAGTACCAAGCCAAGGGGTGGGGTTGATTGTATAGAGGTGGAGGCTAGGGTTAGATGGATTTCGAGTTTGAGATGAGTAGGGGTCAGTTTAGAGTCCCACATGGGCTCTAAAAGAGCTAGGAACGACGTCCCTAGGCCCACTTAACGTAAAACCCAAGGAACAAGTCATGAAACAAAAGATCAACTCGGGGTCGCGATTTGTCGGACAAGTCCAAAAAAGGGTCGGACTAGTCCGAAGTTGGACAGAGAGTTATCGGATAAGTCCGAACTTATCCAGAGGGGAAAAAGAGACAAGTCTGGCCAAAAATCGGACAAGTCCAACTTTAGTCAGAGGGAAAAACGGACAAGTCCGCTGGAATATCGTACTAGTCCAGATAAGTCCAGGGACTTAGCAAAATTTCAAATAATTTGAGATACCGGACTAGTCCGCTATGGGCCGAACAAGTCCGAAAATGTCCAGAGGTAAAAATAGACTAGCCCGCAACAAAATAGACAAATCTGTTCGAAGTCAGAGAGAAATCGGACTAGTCCGCACCAAAATCGGACTAGTCCGCACTTTCCAGAATTCTTAAGTGCGGTTTTCTTTATAATTCATTTTAAACTTGTTCCTTTTTGTGTTACTAAATTTTAAACATGTATTAGAATGTATGCAATGCATGATGGATGAAAATGAGGGTGTTAGCACATCTTAAGGATGACAAATATGGCTGCAAAGTTTAAGCCTATGGATTTGGGAAAAGATGAGTTCGTTATGCATCTCATCATTGCCTCCCTTCCTAAGGAAATTGAGACTTTTGTCATCAACTACAACTCTCATCCTACACTATGGAATATAGAAAAACTCATGATTGTGTGTGTTTAGGAGGAAGAGAGGATTAAGTCTGTTCATGGTAATGATGCTATTAATTACATGAAGAGAAATGGTAAGGCTCAGAAAAATTATTCTTCTAAGCAATCTTTTAAGAATCATGGTTCTTCTCACCATGATAAAGATAAGTGTAAGGCTCCACAAAGCCATCCTTACCATAAGGATGTGAAAGTGGAGAAAGATCAGTGCCGCTTTTGTTTAGGCAAAGGTCACCATTAGAAGGATTGCATAGGCTTCCTTAAATGGTGTTGCAAAAATGATAATGATTTTCTGACCTTTGTTGATGAATCTCTGCTTTTAGATTATACATCATCTACTTGGTGGATTGACTCAGGTGCCATTGTGCAAGTTTGCAACTCGTTGCAGGGGTTAAGTATTAGGAGGACCCTAGAAAGAGGGGAAAGGGCTATTAAAGTTGTTGATGGCCATGAAGCTTAATTGAAAGCCATTGGATATTATCTATTAATATTAAGAAATGGCTTTGTACTTACACTTCAAGATGTATTATATGTACCCTCTTTAAGTAGAAATCTAAAATTAGTATCATGCTTAGATGATAATGGTTATGTATGCCAATTTGGCAAAGACGGGTGTATAATTAAGTTCTATAATAAGATTGTTGGTGCTGCTATAAGACAAGGCATGCTATACTTATTATCTATGCATGATGATATTAATCTTGTAAGCGACAATCAGTTTTCCTCACATCAGAGTAAGCATAAGAGAATCGATTCGAAATATCTTCGAAATTATGGCATTGTCGCTTAGGCCATATTTCGAGGGGAGAATTGAATAATTGATTTCACAATCAATTCTTCCTCATTTGGATTCTTCAGATTCAGAAGAATGCATAGACTGCATTAAGGAAAAATTTGTTTAGAAAATTAAGAAAGATGTCATACGCAGTGCGGGATTTTGAAATTAATCCACACGGACATTTGTGGTTCATCTCCTGTAGTATTTGTTGATAGTTTCGATTCATTCATAACCTTCACAGATGACTATTCTCACTATGGATATATTTATCCAATTAAAGAACACTCTGAAGCGTTGGATAAAGTTAAGATATTTAAGGCTGAAGTTGAAAATCGGCACAACACTAAGATAAACGTGGTAAGATACGATCGTAGTGGTGAGTACTACAGCTGTCATACCCTGTATAGCCAAGTTTCTGGACCATTTGCTCGGTTTCTACAAGAAAATGGCATAGTCGCCCAGTATTCCAAAGCGGGCGAGTCTTAGCGAAATGGAGTAGCAGAACGGCGCAACCATACACTAATAGATATGGTAAGATCCATGTTAAGTCAATCAGATTTGTCGATTAACTTACGGATGTAGGCATTAAAAACCGACATTCATGTGTTAAGTCGGGTTCCTACTAAGTCGGTGCCTAAAACACCGTATGAGTTGTGGATAGGACATATGCCCTCATTAAGTTATATGCATATATGGGGTTGTCCCGCTGAGGCAAAAATATTTAACCCAAACATTGGTAAGTTAAATGCTAAGACAATACATTGCCATTTTATTTGCTATGCAAAAAAGAGTAAGGGATATCGTTTCTACTGTCCAGAACAATATACTAAGTTTGTAGAAAAAAGGCATGTCGTCTTTTTAGAGGATGTCACGATCAGGGGAGTATGGTAAGACGAGAAATTAATCTTGAAGAGAAGCGGGTTTATGTACCCACTCCTATGATTCAAGAATCATATTTATAATTACCTACTGTTGTTGAATCATCAGTGTCTGTTGGGGAAGACTCAACATCTGTTGTTAGTTCTCCATTGGCAACGGAATTATTAAGAGACGTTGAACATTCTCAACCCATTGTCACTAATAATGAAGAACAACAATAGTCGCAAAATGAAGATAATGTGCAATTAAGAATATCTCAATGAGAAATAAGATCGGCCATTCCAGACAATTACGAGATCTATATGAGTGAGGCAATTCAAATATAGGATGATCCCATCACATTTGAAGAAGCTATGAGAAGTCCTCAATCATCTTAATGGCATAAAGCTATGGAGGATGAAATGAGGTCTATGGATACCAACAAAGTCTGGGATTTAGTTGAGATTCCTAATAGAGCCAAAACAGTAGGTTGTAAATAGGTCTACAAAATTAAATGTGAATCCAAAGGGAATATTGATAAGTTTAATGCTAGACTCATTGCAAAAGGCTTCACTCAAAGAGAATCGATTGATTACAATGGACATTTTCACCCATCTCAAGTAAGGATTCGTTCACAATTATGGCATTAGTTACACATTACAATTTAGAATTACATCAGATGATGTAAAATTAGTGTTCCTCAATGGTGATCTATGTGAGAACGTCTATATGACACAACCGAAAGGTTTTGTTGTTGAGGGTAAGGAACATATGAGATGTTACTTAAGAAAGTCCATTTATCGACTTAAACAAGCATCAAGGCAGTGGTATCATAAGTTCGATGAGACAATAAGAAAGTTTGGGTTTAAAAAAATGAGGAGGACAATTGCATTCATGCTAAGTTTAAGAATGGGAAATGTATTTTCCTTGTGGTTTATATAGATGATATACTACTTGCAAGTAGTGATGTCCATCTATTATCAGAAACTAAGAAGTTATTGTCCTCTAATTTTGAAATGGAAGATCTTGGTGAACATCATATGTATCGGGCATAGAAATTCACCGAGATACACTACGTAAGAAACCCAAATAGAAGACAAAGATGGGTGATGCGCTCAAAGGTGAACGTTTCTGATAAGATTAAGCGAGACGAGCCCGCTTTAGCAAGGACCTGACATGGCTCGGCTGAATGTCCAAGGAGACACGTTAGAATACAGCACTTCTTAGTTAAGTAGGTACCCGAGACGCACCTTCTCTTTCACGAATGGAAGACGCACTTCTAACAAAGCGCATCTCCTATTAGCAAAAGAAATGAGATGTACTTTACAGAAAGCACATCTCCTTTGTCTTCGCTTACAAACAGACATGAACTCATCGCTGAATGATTAATTCATTCATTCACAGTTGAACACACAAAATATTCATCACGCAAATAAACACAGATAACACATTCATTCATTAACAAATATATTACAAAACACAATAAAAAAGTACAAGACACAAGAAAATAAAAACAACATCAACTAAAAAACAACAAAAGAAAACCTAAATCCTACTCCTCCTCCCCCTCCTCCTCCTTCGGCTGCTCCGGCTACTCCAGCTGCTCTGACGGTAGCTCTGCTGGTTTGGATCCAGCGGCGCAACTTCATGATCGAGGTTCCTCGCCATCGCCGCCACCAGGATACCCTCGGCGCCGACCACATCGGCCATCGTCTCGAGCAGCCTCTGGAACCGGTCGAACAGCCTATCGAACAGCATCTCGAGCAGCTCGTTGTTGACACTCTCGGGGGAGCAGCAACACTGTTTCTTGTAGGGTGGCTCCCTCGTCGGGCTTGGCGGCGGAACGTTGTCCATGGTGGGTGGTCTGCGCGGAGAAGATGAACGAAGAGAATAGGAGAGACTGATGGCACCTTATATAAGGTCTGTGCGGAGACGCAAAATGGAGACGCGCTTAATACCGAAGCATGTCACCTATGCTCGATGTCTCCCTCTCCTCTGCTAAAAGGGAGACGAGCTATTACATAAAGCGCGTATCCTATTACCCATGTCTCCTTTAGCTTCATGATTTTCTCCATTTTACTTTGGTTCACTATTGATATCACAAATCACTGAACTTAGAGCACATTCACTTGATAACAAAATTATTCACTTGTCCAAAAAATAATCAAATCCTTCCTTATGTTTCCTGAAGAACACGATGAACACACCACACATCCATTCATTCACACAGTGGTGTAATATATTCATTCACACAGTTGTTGAACACACAAGATAATATTCAATCACATAGATAAACAAAGATAGATTTCATTCATTAACACAATATATTACAAAATACAAGAAAAAAGTACAAGCAACTAAAAACAACAATGAAAAACTAAATCCTACTCCTCCTCCTCCTCCGGATCCTCCTTCTCATCCTCCTCCTCCTCCGGCAGCGACTCCAGCGCCGGTACAATAGGAGCCTGGGTCGGCTGCACTGGCTGCACCGGCTGCACCAGCAGTGCATCTCTGAGACCGAGGTTGCTCTCTGTTGCCTCCATCAAGTTTTTGCATCCCTCGGCGCCGAGCACTTGGGCCATCCTCTGGAACAGAATGTCAAGGCGATCGGCCACCCCCATGAGGGTGAAGAGGTAGTGGTCGATGGTACCCATTCCAGTAAACTGTGGAAGGGTACCCAGATCCAAGGAACTCATGGTGCTAGACTTATTGTTGTACGCCTCTTGCGCCATAAGGAGGCATTGCTCGGTGTTGAACCTCTCGGGGGAGCTGCAATATAGTTTCTTGTACGGTGGCTCCCTTGGCGGGCTTGGCGACAGAAGGTCGGCCATGGTGGTGGTGAGTCGTCGGCGCGGAGAAGACGAAGAAGAAGAAATGGATTCAAAATGAGTGACGCGCTTGTGGAGAACTGACATTTGATGGTGCGTCTTAAATAAGATCTACGCAGAGTCGACGATGGAGTAGTTGCTTTCCTGCTCATTGATGGACTGATGGGACGCATCGATACCGCCTCGGGGAAACGAAAGGTCGCGCATGCCGGTCGCACGCGTCTCTACACCATCGCCGCCAAAATTAATTTCTCCGCGGTCCTCGTGCCGCATGTCTCTCTTTCAACAATGGAATACGCGCTTTCTTATAGCGCGTCTCGCTTTAATATCCAGTGCGTCTTGCTTTAGTCTCCCGTGCGTCTCGTGTTTATGTCGTTCGTCTCTTCGCCTCCGGTGCTTCTTTACTAAGACCAACACTCCTTTACTAATTGACCAACTCTGGTGCGACCATCGCCTCTGTTCACCATCGCCGTTGTCATCGTCGTCGTCGTCCTCGTCGTCGTTGTCACCGTTCATGGTTGGGTTAGATATCAGCTTGGTGCATAGCCGACTGAAGGAGAAGCGCTTGGCGTGGTGCAAGAACCATCCTCATGTATGTTGTATATATGTAGCTCTGCAATGGACTAATGAACTTAACTGTTTGTTTTTGGTATTTTCAATTCCTCCGTGTAGGGTTTCTCTGCGAAGCTTGAATCGGGAGATTTATTGAAGTGAAAGTGCACCATCCTCGGTAAAGAAGGGGTAAGTCATGAAGAACAAGCATAATCATATGAGTTGCAGTTGGACATGCCAGTATGAGAAAAATGGCATCACACCCCGCGAACCACATCTTTCGCATGTTGCGTGCTCGTTCGGCCACAAAATAATGCGAGACGCGCGTTACCCGGGCTCGTCTCTGATTCATGCCAAAGAACATTTGTCCCACCACCGAAAGTTGAGCACGTGGAAACGATCATATAATGCATTGCGCACATTTTCCAGTTGGACATGCCCGGATGCCAAAGATGTTGTTCCTGGCTCAATTATACTGTGGCGCATCTTTGACATACAGCATGCCCGTTCGGCCACTAAATAATGCGATACGCGCGTTATATATGTTCGTCTCCGATTTCTTACCTAATTTTAGCTCTCACGTGCTCTCTGGCAAAAAATTTCGCGCAAAACTTACTCGCGCTCTCTCGACCAAAGGGAGACGCTGAAATGAGAGATAGGTGTTATATAGGCTCGTCTTTGAGTTTTGCTATTTTTATCTCGTGCGCTCTCTCCCAATACTTGGCAAAAAAAATTTAGCTCTCGCATGCTCTCTCGACCTAGAAAATCGCAGCTCCTGAGCACGCTGCCGTTGTCCGTCTTCCACAAGTCGCTCTTCGTCGTTGTCGCGCTGTCGCGGTCGACCACAACCTTCGTCATTAGAGAGTTGAGAACGCTAGAGCACGCTGCCTCGTCCCCCGTTCTCAGAGCACGTCGCTGCCTCAACCCCGACCTCGATAATCAGTATGAGCACATTACCGCCTTCACATGAGTGCAAATGTTCTCCCTATCCCCAGAGCACGTCAGCATGCTGTCATCAGAGAGTTGAGGAACTACCGCTCCGACGCCTCTGCCAGCTCGTCCCAGAGCACGCCGTCGCCATGTCCCCTGTCCCCGGAGCACGCCGCCGCCTCGACCCTGCCCTCAGAACATGCATTCTAGTGATTTTATTGAATTTGAGGATGTCCAATGAAGGTTCATCGTTAATAATGTCATTGATCCAAAGGGAGAATTTTCATCACGGTATACATTCATCTTCCTTGTTTATGTCCGACCCAGAAGTAATGTATTTGTTTGGACTATCAATGTATAATCAATTTTGATTCGCAAACCCTTGAAACTGCAGAAACTGTGGTTGAAACTAGTATTTTCCATCCCACTTAGTTTGATTTCTACCTCTGCAGCCATGCTGGAATCAAGGTACCTATGCGATAATTAGTGTTTCTCTCACGAGTTTTGATATCAGGCTATAAAAGCATCAGTAGAATGTAAATTGTCTATTTTTTTAGGGGCAAGCAAACCAGCTCAGTACCATGTCCTGTACCATGAGAATAATTTCTCTATTGATGCCTTGCAGATGCACACCAACTGTCTGTGCTACATGTAAGCTCGGTTCTCCATTCGCCTTCTGCCTCCTTGGTGCACTGATCGGCGATGGAGAAGAGCTCGGAGACATCTTGCATGTTGTGCGTGGCTAACTTCTCGAGCATCTTCCTATCACGCACTCCCTGCCGAAATGACACTATAACAGAAGCATTCAGTATGTTGATGTTGGGGATGGAGTTGCGTACCTGGGAGAACCGTTGGATGAACAATCGCATCGTCTCCTTGGGTTGCTGGCGCACGGCGTGGTTGTCGAGCTCGGTGACGGAGAGCGTGTAGAGCTGCCAAAGTTTGTTGTGAACTGCTGGCAAAGCTCCTACCAAGAGGTTATGGACCCCTTGGGCAGGTTCATGAGCCATGACCGGGCTAAACCGATCATAGCAATGGGGAAGTAGTTCGCCAGGGTGAGCTCGTCCACTCCTATAGCAAGGAGTGTCGTCATGTAGATCTGCAGGAACTTGACAGGGTTGACGCTTCTGTCAAACTTCTCTGGCGGGTGTGGCCTGAACTTGTGTGGCCAGGGTCATCAGGCGGAGGTATGGAGCCAAGACCATGCACCCTCTGATGGGCTTTTACGGAGAAGCGTATGGAACGGCATACCCCAGGGGGTTTGCTGTGCACCTTGCGGTGAATGCAGTGCTGCCGCCTACATGACGTGTGGCTGATGCGGAGCTTGCTGCTGTGGCACCTGCTGCGCCAAGTACTGCTGTTGCGACACCTGCTGCACAGAGTACTGTAGGGGGGCAGTCGACCAAACATAATCCTGGTGAGGTGGCGATGGAGGGTTTACCTATGGCGCACCTTGGACATAGGTTTCCTCCTGCTCAGGCCCTTGACGATCATATTCGGCGTCAAGGTTGTGCCATCTCTCCTGCCACCACTCGATGATGACGCGGTCGTCTACCTGAGCTTGAGGGCAGTCAATCTCGTCCCTCAGGTCAACCGTGGGGATCCGACCAGCACTAGTAAACCTGGTGGAACGCGAGTCGGTAGATCGACGATCAATCAATGGCGTGCGCGATAGTGACACATGGTGCCTCCCCCTGACGGGAGAGTTGATGGTCGCAATGACAAAGTGGTCGATGTCTTGGACCCACTGCTAAGCCGCTCCCTGGGAAGCGTTCAAGGATGGTGGGTGGTGGAGAAGGGTCCTGGCTGCTGCCAGAGCGCTCTCTAGACTTGCAATCAGCGGGCATAGAGCGACTGGGTCAAGATGTGCCTGGATGCACCGCCCTGGGCAGCTGCATCTATGCAGGGGCGTGATGGACCAGACTGTGTTGCCCGAGCATAGGGTCTGGTCACCAGACGACGGTCTCGGGAACCGCTGTCCATGGGCTTGATGTACACCATTACGGTGAAAGCGCAACCACTTTTTAGAGGAAAAAGCTCCTACCTGGGGCACCAAATATTGAAGTGTTCTTGCGACACTTCACCCGAATCTACCATGAGAGCAGCCCGCAGAGATTCTTGATAGGCCAGGCTTAGTCCTCAAGAGAAATTGTGCGTATGAGAGATTGTGAGATGATGGTTTTACGTGGTTTGGGCCGCCGAAGCGTAATACCCTACTCTGCGGTGTGTGAGTTGTATGGCTGGTGTAAATGGGTGTGTAGCGTGTGTATGCGTTGAGGTTGGATCCTTTGTAATGGTGGCTGTCTGGTCCTTTTATAGGCAAGGACGAATGCCTTACAAGTGGGGCCCGGGGCCAACAGGTGGCCCCGGAACGATCTTATCCTAAAGATCTAAAGCTTCTCGCATAAGCCTCCTCTAACCGTGGCTTAAAGACCCGTCGTCTTGCTGCCTCAGACGCCAGTGGCTCATGCGTAGTTGTTGATGATGGCAGGAGATGTCCCGTCCAACTATCCTATCACCGTAAGATACCCACTTGGCGGAGTGGGGTAGGCCTGAGGCGCTTCACTGCGATGCGATTGGGCATAGCGGTACCTGATAGTAGGCGTGCGCCGCGTCATGTGTCTGGGGAAGGTGTGTGTCTTCAATGCTTGATTTAGACAAGGCGCACCGCTCCCTTAACTCATGCAACCCACCATCCAGGAAAAGTTGCAGGGTACGTGGCAGCTCGAGAGCTAGCCTTTGCAGGGGAGGTCGGGTCCTGAACCACGGACCACGTGGCAGCCTCGGAGCCCGTTCCTTAGTAGAGCGAGGGATCCAGGGCTGCAGGACATGTGGTAGAGTCAGAGCCCGCCTCCGCGAGAGGTGGGTGACCTGGTGCTTCGAACCACGTGGCAGCACCGAAGCCCACTCCTATGGGGGAGCGGGGTCACGACTTGCTAGACACGTGGCTGCTTGGGAGCCCATCTCCTCGTGGAGCTGGACCCCGTCTTGAGGTCCATGTGGAAGCGCTGAATCTCGTATTTGAGGTAGGGAGGGGTCCGGGCCTTCTGAACACGTAGCGCCCTCGGACCCTACCTCTGCAGGAAGACAGGACACTTAGGTGCTTTTAGCCTGTGCACGAGGGTACCCGGTATGCCAGGTATCGACAACTACCATATTTCTCTTTCACCAATAAAACAGAGGAAGCAAATGGGCTTTGACTGGGTGCTATTATACCTAAATGAAGCATGTCAGTAACTTGCCATAGTATGAAGAGGTTCAACTAGAATAGTGGCCCATATCTCATTACCTTTATGCCATTTAAGCAATTGCTCACCAGATGCTTGTTTGAGATCAGAGGAGTTATGTGGTAAGATGCCCTGCAGTTTAATAGTATGATTGCCATAATTAAAAGAAAGTCATGTATGTTTCCAGTGAAAATGCATAGACTGAATTTATCAAGCCAATCCATGCATAAAATCAGATCATATGCAGCATATCCAATACTTTGACAGTGTGAGAAAAGGTGAAGCCATGAATATACCAACAAAAGTCTATCACTTCTGCATAACATGACAGAGTTGAACCATTGGCCACCTTGATATTTAACAGAGGTATGGGAGCGACAGTACAGTTGAGTTTCTGTCCAGTGGATGCACTGATGAAAGTATCAGAGCTACCACAATCAACAAGAATCAACAATCACTACGTGAGAAAGGCTCATCCGAGACGAGCCCGCACAAAGAACGGAGAAGAGCAAATTGCGCGTCTCCATCGTCGCGTCTTGCATTATGGAGTCATCTGATACGGGCATAACGGCATGTCACGCATATCCAAACATTGGAGACGAACTTGACGAAAGCCCGTCTCCTTTATATAAAAAATCCGAGATGGGTGTTAGAATGGCTCGTCTCCTTTCTCTAAGCAATCCGAGACGCATTTAAGTGTGACCGTCTCCTTTAGGTTAATAATCCAAGACATACACATACATAAACATATGTATAGCCAAATGGAGATCACACATATGTATAGCCGGCTGCATCTTGGATCTAGCCAGGATTTGGTAGCCACATTGCCAGTGTCAGCAACATGCACATACAAAAACATATGTATAGTCAAATGGATATCACACATTAAAGTATATTGACCAATCAAATATTAACAAAGTGTCAATCGTGATTAGCAAGTAACTAATTACACAAAGAATGCCCCATGTTCATCCTGCTTACCAAGTAACTAATTACACACATTATAACTTTCATCATCTAATCATGTATACCGTAATGAAATTCTCACTTTGGATTAATGACTTCATTAACAATGAACCTGCATAGCCTCTCTCTAATGCGCTCTTGAAAGCAGTTTCGTTGTCCTGCCACACGATAGAATGAGAACTAGAAAAAGATTAATAATAAAGTAAAATAAATGTAGTTACACATAGATTGCAATTCGCCAGCTCTACAAATACAACCATGCTTAAGCAGACATGGAGTAGTCTGCTATCCATCATCTTCAGTCTGCTGCTGATGCTCTAACTGAGACATCCTCAAATTCAAGAAAATAACTGAAATCCTATAAAACATTATCAAATTGCAGTCATATTCGCACAAACAGTTTGACCAAATTTGGAAATGTTTTGGTTATGGCTTGATCATACCGATTACCGATCTTGGGGGCGACAGTGGTGGCATGCTCTGAGGGCAGGGTCAAGGCAGCGGCGTGATCCGGGGACAGGGACATTCAGATGTCGGCATGCTCCAGGGAAGAAGTGGTAGAGGCATCGTAGCGGTGGTTCCTCAACTCTCTAATGACAGTAGGCTGGCGGTGTTGGGAGAGATCGCATAAATGATCATACCAAGGTCGGGGTCGACAGCGGCAGCGCGACAATAACGAAGAGCGAGTTGAGGAAGAGGGACGGTGCCGGTATGCTCCGAGTGCAGGGTCCAGGCGGCGGCGTGCTTGGGGATGGGATGATCAGGCAGCAGCGTGCTCTGGAAACGAGGTGGCTGAGGTGCCGGAGCTGCGGTTTCTAGGTCGAGAGAGCGCGAGTAAGTTTGCGTGAAAATTTCACTAAGTGTTGGGTGAGAGCGTGCGAGAGCTAAAAATTGCTAGGTCAACAATCGGAGATGAGCTTGTATAATGTTCGTCTCTCATTTGTGTGTCTCCCTTTTGCCCATGCAATGAGACGCGACAAAGGGACGTGTGCAGTTAATAGTGCGTGTTTGTTGCCACTCGTGCACAGTTAACATCGTGAGCTTCTATTGCAACTCGCGGGCAGAGTTAACATGTGAGCGTATGTTGCCACTTTGCGCACAGAGATAATAAATGTGCATTGTTGCCACAATGAACATATATAGAACCACAATCACATTGCAATACAGAGATAAACATTTGCAACTCAATGAACATTTGCAACTCAATGCAAAAGGGAGACGTGCGGCCCAAAGAGGAGGAGGTGCGTAGAACTTAATTGCATCCGGCGTGCGACCAAAGCGTGTGACCTTTCGTTTCCCTGAGGTGAGCGGTTTTGAAGCGTCCCATCGTCCATCAATGCGCGCAAAATGAATCGCTCCATCATTGACCGTGCACAGACCTTAATATAAGGCGTGCCATCAGTTCTCCACAAGCGGGTCTCTCTTTTACATCTTTTGTTTATCTTCTTCGTCTTCTCCGCGCCGACGACCACCATGGCCAATGTTCCGCCGCCAAGCCCACCGAGGGAGCCACCCTTCAAGAAACAGTGTTGCGACTCCCCCGAGCGGCTCAACAACGACCTGCGTATCGTTATGGCACGAGATATGTACAACAGTATGTCTCACGATATGATTTTCTTGGGTCTGGGTACCCTTACAGAGTTTACTGAAATGGATACCACCGGCCACTACCTCTACGCTCTCATGGGGTTGTAAGACCTATGTGTGTTGAATACATTAGCTTGTAGTGAATACACTTGCTTTGACGATAAAAGTTTTGAATATCACCAAAACACCTTTCTATTAAGGTCCGACTAGTTTTGGTTAGCTCCGGTGAGTTTTGTCTTAAGCTCCGACATGTCTTTGATAGCTCTGACATGTTATTGTTAGGTCCGGTTGCTCTGGCAAGGTCAAGAACTTGACTGCAGTGCTTCTGCTTTTCATTTGCAATGTTTCATACTTGCTTTACATTGTAGGAAAGATTGCTTAGTATTCATTTCCTAAGTTTTTGGTGCGTATTGGTTTATATGGATGATATCGTGTTATTGTGATTTTGTAACATGCTTATGTGAGGTTCTCACATAAGGTATTGTGTTCAGAACTAACTTGAGTTAAGTCGAGGACTTGGGCTCGTATGGATTGGTTGTTTATTCATGTGCAGGTGTTGCTTGAGTTCAAGACATGTCTGGTGATGGGATCCATTGGACTAGTCTCAGGGAGGAGATGAGGTTCCAACAACCAAATTCCGGAGGAATTGTGGTTGAGCTGATCAGGAGGTTGCACAGCATGATTGAATTAAGAACAATGCATGTGAAGGTATCATGGACGTCATTAGAAGATGTTTGCACGTGTGCAAGGAGTGCATGGACATGGTTACATGGTTCTGAGACGTGATGCAGAGATGTGGACGTAAAGAGTTGGTCGGAAAGGTCCAACTGACTAGGTTATGGACTCAGGTTGCGGCTAAGTCGGGTTTGACTCAAATATGGAAAGATTTGAGTTGGTTATGATAGGATTTCGTGTGGGTCACGAATTTGAGTTGTTTAGGAATGTGGGATATGTTCCTAAGGTGTTTGTAAGTCTTAATATTGCTTCTATCTGCATATAGAAGAATCTTAAGCAGTTATGGAAAGTTACGATTCGTGAACAGAGTAGGATTAGGTTCCTGATCTGAATTGAGTTGGCTTTCGAGCTGGTTATATAAGCAAGGGACCCCAGAGCTCGTGGTGCACGACTTTGGGGATGTTCCTCTTGTGTTCTATTGAATAAAATTCATAATTTGAAGGAAATTTTGTGCCTTGTTCGTCCGACTTGTTTCAGACAAGTTTCACTCGTCAAGTTTTTGGACAGCACTACCATTCGTCGGTAGTTTTATCATAACTCGAGTTTTACAGATCCAATTGACGTGATTCTTTTTGGGTTGTCTTTAAAACTTGATTATATATCATCTGTAAAAATTTCACGGTCATTGGATTTGTGGTTTTTGATCTACACGAGTTTCTTTGCAGCATTCCAGAAACTGTTTTTCTCGAGTAGGTCAGATTGACCTTTGTTTGATCTTTCGGTCATAACTTGAGTTTTTCTCGACGGATTTGAATGATTCTTGTTGTGTTGTCTTTGTGACTTGATTCTCTATGATATCTATCACTTTTTTCATGGTGAAACACGTTTATATTAGTATCACACATGATTTCTTTAACAGATCATTTTTCTGCCGAAGGGTTGGGGTTTAATTGTTTCCGCTGCGTAAGATTTTTAAATCTACCATTCACCCTCCCCTCTCTGGTAGCTTCTCACGTGCTCTTCGATCCTACAATTGGTATCATAGCCACGGTGCTCTAATCTTTGTGATTTGCGCGTGTTTTTGACTAATCATCATGGAGAAGTACTCTGCCAAACCTTGTGTGTTCGCTGGTATTGATTTTCAGGTTTGGAAGGCACGCATGGAGGCTTTCATCCAGGCACAAGGCTTTGCAATATGGGAGAAGGTATACAAGCCTTACGAAGTGCCATCAAACGATCAAGTTACAGCTACAAATGTGAGAGATGTCGACAACAACAACAAGGCTCGGAACTTGATCATACAAGGATTAACTCAAAGCGACTTCAACAGTGTTGCACACCTCCGATCCGCATACGATGTGCGGAAAGCACTTTGTGACTATCACAAAGGATCCAACACGATCTAGGAGGTAAGACAAGAATTTTTCAAGAACAAATACATGCGCTTCGAGATGCAACCCGGTGAGTCTATTGATGACCTTTTTGCTCGCTTTAATAAGATTCTCAACAACTTGTGTAGTGTCAATGTTAATTTTTCAGATGCTGAAAATGCTAGGCAGTTGCTAAGTGCATTGGATATGTCAATTTGGGAGATGAAAGTCACATCTAGTCGTGAATCTACTGTCATGAGTTCACTTACTTTAGATGTGCTATATTCCAAGCTAAAAACTCATGAAATTGAAATAATATCACGTAAGAACCCCAACAAGTCTATTGCTTTTGTTTCTCAACGTGATATGCCTAGCTCCAGCCAATCTTCATCTTGTGGTACACTTGCTTTGTTGTCCTCTCTAACCCTTGAACAGATTGAGGAGTTTCTAGAGGAGGAGATAGCACTTCTCTCTACGAGGTTCTCAAAAGCATTGCAAAATGTGAGAACTAGAAGGAGAGGAAGCTCCGGACCTCAACGATGCTTCGAATGTGGTAAGACAGGACACTTTCGTACAGATTGTCCTAACCTTTCAGGTCCTACCTCCCAGGAAGAAAAACAATCAAGGATAAAAGCACTCCTCAACAAACGATAAGAAGAAAAAGAAGGGCTTTACTGGTCGCCAACTGGTGAACAGTTTTATCTCAGCACTCCAGGAACTTGGCTCAAGCGACGTGGACATTGGAAGTGATGAAGATGAAGATGATTTGGAAAACTTGTGCTTCATGGCGGGCAAGTCAAGATCAAGTACGGAGGAGGCAGAACACAACAGTGACAATGAAGAGGTATGTCCTACTTGCGAAGAAATGTGTGATGCTATTTCTCGTGTCACTGTTATTGTTAAGAAAAAGGACAAAAAGCTTAGAGATAGTGCTGCTAAAATTGAATCACTAGAATCTGAAATCAACCGTTTAAAAACTTTGATTCCTAGTGATGATGCATGTCCCTCATGTGATTTAATATATGAGCAATTGTCCTCATTAAGAAGTGCGCACACCTCCACACTTGATAAACTTGAGTTAGAAATTGAAAAGAACAAAGATCTTGCTGCACTTAATGATAAAAACTTGAAAGATGCTAGCTGTTCTACAATTGATTTGCATTGTTCTACTTGTGATGATCTTTATAAGAAACTACAGGATGCTATGAATGAAATCTCTATATTGAACAATGCTTTATGTTGTCATGAAGTTAAATATTGTTCCAATTTCAAATTAAAAGGAAAAACTTCATGTGAAAATTGTCTTGATCTGTCCAATAAACTTGATAACATGCATAAGACATTTGATTGGTTTTGTAATGGGAATAAGAACCTAAACTTGCTGCTGAATTCATCTAAGTCTTGCAATGATAAAACTAGTTTAGGTTTTGATTCTTATGCTCATGCTAAGGCACATCCACCGAAAATTGTAAAGTCATTAGGAAGTGGTTTGATTCAAATAGTTCCTAAACAAAAAGAAGTGATTTTCAAATGTGCAGGAGTATTGTCTTATTCGGTTTCAAATAAAAATGTTGTTTGCTCATCTAGACATGAACACAAAGTTAAATTTCATTGTACCTACTGTGGTAGAGATGGTCATGTCATAGATTTTTGTTATAGACTAGCTAAACAACAGAAAAGGGAAAGAATGGTTGCTAGATCTCATAACTTTCATGCAAAATTTGCTGCACATATTGAACCGAATGTACAACCTGCTGTTTTGAGTCAAAAACATTCAAAGTTTACCTCCGAACCTTCTGTTTTTGCCTCCGGAACAACTGATTTTTGTGCTACACAAGTAGCACCTTATAGGTCAGTAGTTAAGAATAGAAAATCTCAAACTTTTACTCATAAATCTGCTATTTTGTCTCAACTTTCGCGTGTTTTTCCTATTGCACGTTGCGTGACTCAGTACTGGATACCTAAATGTCTTTTGACTAACCCCAGTAGTGAGTCATCAACGTGTTGTGCTTCTATGTAGGTTACACGTTTGAGGAAGGAGAACATTTGGATTGTGGATTCAGGTTGCTCACGCCACATGACTGGTAACAAAGATTGGTTCTCCTCCCTCTCTTTTGTGTCACGTGTAGAGAATGTTACTTTTGCCGATAATTCCTTAACTCCTATAATTGCTAAGGGTTCGGTTAGAGTAAATGATCACTACACTTTGAAGGATGTGGCACTTGTAAAAAATTTGAAATACAACTTGCTTTCTGTTTCACAATTGCTAGATGAAAATCTGGAAATTATTTTCAATAAAAACTGCTGCAAAGTTGTAAGTTCAAATAGTGATCTTATTTTAACATGTCTCGGTTTGGAAGAGTTTTTAAAGCTGATTTTGGTATGTCTTCCTCTAAGCATAGGTGTCTAGTTGCTAATGATTCAAAGTACTTATATTTTTGGCATCGTAGACTTGGTCACGTAGGCTTTGATCACCTAACGCGTGTTAGTGCTCTTGATCGCATACGTGGGCTGCCTAAGATTAAAGGGAACAAAGAAATTATGTGCTCTTCTTGTAGACATGCTAAGATGGTTGCAGGTTCACATACTCCTCTCACAATGATCATGACAACTGAACCATGTCAACTTTTGCATCTTGACACCGTAGGACCTTCACGTGTTCAATCCTTCGGAGGTAAATGGTATGCTCTTGTGATTGTTGATGATTATTCTAGATACTCTTGAGTTTACTTTATGTCGTCTAAGAATGAAGCTTTTAGTCACTTTAGAACTTTATTTCTTAGATTATCAATTGATCACCCAGGATCTTTAAAAGCAATTAGAAGTGATAACGGAACTGAATTTAAAAATCAATCTTTTGATCACTTTTGTGCTGAAAATAGAATAGATCATCAATTTTCTTCACCTTATGTACCTCAACAAAATGGTGTTGAAGAAAGAAAGAACCGAACCTTAGTTGAGATGGCTAGGACTATGCTTGATGAATATCAAACTCCTAGGAAATTTTGGGTTGTTGCGTTAGCAACCGCTTGTTATGTCTCAAATCGTGTTTTCTTGCGCGCTAAGCTAGGTAAAACACCATATGAGCTCCGGTTTGGACATAGGCCTAGTGTTACACACTTTCGGGTCTTTGGTTGCA
The DNA here is from genome assembly GCA_036927565.1 of Tuctoria greenei. Classification (NCBI taxonomy): domain Eukaryota; kingdom Viridiplantae; phylum Streptophyta; class Magnoliopsida; order Poales; family Poaceae; genus Tuctoria; species Tuctoria greenei. Next base: position 55,132,823 of record JAYESD010000004.1, read on the forward strand.
AATGCTTTGTTAAGAAACATGGTAATCTTGATAAATTTGAACCTAGATCCATTGATGGCATGTTTCTTGGTTATCCATCTCATACTAGAGGCTACCGTGTGCTTTTACTTGACACTAACAAAATTGTGGAGACTTGTGAAGTGTCTTTTGATGAAGCTAGCCCAGGTACTAGCTCAAACATTGCAGGTCCAGATCCATATCCGCAGGTGGGGAAGCATTTTCGTTGAAGATGAGGAAGAATTGGAGCTGTTGCCCGAAAATTCAGCAACTAAAGACTTTGGTTCAGCTCTGGATGTTAATTCTCAACCAGCACCGACAACCATCAATGCTGATTCAAATCATCCTCAAGTCACAAGCTCATCGATTTGTGATGAACATGAAGAAGAAGAAGAAGCTTGTGAGACATATGTTCCCCTACGGTTTTACAAAGATCATCCCCCACAATAGATGATTGGAAGCTTGCACGAACGAGTCACACGGTCCAGGTTTTGCAATCCAAACTCTTATGCTCATTCTTCTTTTGTTGCTTCTTTTGAACCCAAAGATATATCACACGCACTCACTAATGAATCTTGGATTATTGCCATGCAAGAAGAGTTAGAAAATTTTGAAAGAAATAATGTTTGGAAACTTGTACCTCCACATCTTGGTCACACTTTAATTGGAACTAGATGGGTGTTTAAAAATAAACAAAGTGAGGATGGGGTTGTGGTTAGGAATAAGGCTAGGTTGGTTGCTCAAGGTTTCACTCAAGTTGAAGGTCTAGATTTTGATGAAACTTTTGCTCCTGTTGCTAGATTAGAAGTCATAAGAATTTTGATAGCTTTTGCAGCATCTAAAGGTTTTAAGCTATATCAAATGGATGTTAAAAGTGTTTTTCTTAATGGCTACATAGATGAGGAGGCTTTTGTCAAACAACCACTGGGTTTTGAAAATCCAAATTTTCCTAATCATGTTTACAAACTGTCCAAAGCCTTGTACGGTCTCAAACAAGCCCCTAGAGCATGGTATGATAGGTTAAAAACATTCTTACTTGAAAAATGGTTTACCATGGGCAAGGTTGATAAAACTCTTTTTGTGCTTAAGCATGGCAATGACTCATTATTCGTTCAAGTGTATGTGAATGATATTATCTTTGGTTGTGCTTCTAATGATCTTGTGTCCAAGTTTTCAGCAATGATGAGTTCTGAATTTAAAATGAGTATGATGGGTGAACTCACTTACTTTTTGGGGTTGCAAATCAAGCAAACAAAGGAGGGTACCTTTGTGCATCAAACGAAGTATACAAAAGATCTCCTAAGGCGTTTCAACATGGACAAAAGCAAGCCTCTTCGGACACCAATGGGAACAGCAACAACACTTGGACTTGATGAAGATGGTGAACCTGTGGATCAAAAAGAATATAGAAGCATGATCGGATCACTTTTATACCTCACAGCATCAAGACCAGACATACAATTCAGCGTATGTCTTTGTGCACGGTTTCAAGCCTCCCCACGTGCTTCACATCGTCAAGCCGTCAAAAGGATTCTCAGGTACTTACATGGAACTCAAGAATTTGGCATTTTTCTTCCGTCTTCCTCAACCGTTACTTTGAAAGCTTTTTCGGATGCTGATTTTGGGGGTTGTAGGATTGATAGGAAAAGTACTTCTGGTGCTTGTCATTTTCTTGGTAATTCTCTTGTTGCTTGGTCCTCTAGAAAACAAAATTCAGTTGCACAATCCACAGCCGAATCTGAATATGTAGCTGCTGCTAGTGCTTGCTCACAACTTCTTTGGATTGTTCAAACACTTAAGGACTATGGGGTTGATCTAGATAGTGTTCCACTGTTCTGTGATAACACTAGTGCCATTTGTATTGCTAAAAACCCCGTGCAACATTCTAGAACTAAGCACATTGACATTAGGTATCACTTTCTCCGAGATAATGTTGAAAAAGGAAACATTGTGCTTCACCATGTAGATACCGAACAACAATTGGCTGACATTTTTACAAAACCTTTGGATTTCACTCGTTTTTGTTACATTCGTAGTGAAATAGGGGTTATGCATCCTCATGGCTTAAATTGAGGGGGAGTTTTGAAACTTGGGAAGTCTATGTGTGAATCTGAAATTAAAATAATATGAGCATAGTATTTCATACATATATGACTTTGTGATTCCTTTTACATGCTGAAAGTTCTTACTACATTAATCGTGTTATACATTTTGTAGTTTTTGTCATGTCTAGTAATTGGAATAATTACTTATACTAAATCTGGTCATGGTCGAACTTTCTTGCTATTTTAAACTTGTTGGATGCTCACAAGTGCTTTTAATAATGGAAAATTAATCAATCAACTATTCACATGTTGAGATTTTATGATCAAATAAAAATGAGAAAAGATCAAGAGAATATGCATGCATCGCACTTCTTCTTTTGAGATGGCTTATCATTGCACTTAGATATGAACTTGGAAGAAGTTGTGTATGACTAAAACCATGTCCTTAAGCTTCTGATTGTCAAAAGACATAGGCTTGGCTTGGTTGGTTAGAATAAAGCAGATGCGCATATAATCTCTTGCAAATATCATATGATCTAAATTTGTGCTTTGAAAAATAATAAAATACAGCAACAAGTGTCATGCTTTCAGGTTTTGAAATAGTTAAGTTTGTGAGATCATGACTTACTTAAATTGAAAATTACATTTGATCTCTAGCATGGCTTACACTACTTTATGTATCTCATTGATGTGATAATGTAAGGTACCTGATAGTACCACTTGGATGAGCTTTGTTTATATGTATATGTTATAATATGCTCATAACAACTAGAGGGGAAGAGATAATTTGTTTATATGCTCATGACTTGCTGAATACATTGTCAAAGGGGGAGAGATAAGCATGAAGAGAAAGAGAATATGTGCATAAGGAGAGATAATAAAGGGGGAGAGATAATATGGGATAATTTTTGGATTTTCTTCTCATTTTACTTTTTATTTACAAAGGGGAAGAAATTGCCTTCAAAACTTTTATGTGAATAAGTCAATGTTCGGATTTTAAATGGTGTTGCCAATTCATTCATCAAGGGGGAGATTGTAAGACCTATATGTGCTAAATATATTGGCTTGTAGCGAATACACTTGCTTTGACGATAAAAGTTTTGAATATCACCAAAACACCTTTCTATTAAGGTCCGACTAGTTTTGGTTAGCTCCGGTGAGTTTTGTCTTTAGATCCGGCATGTCTTTGATAGCTCTGACATGTTATTGTTAGCTCTGGCTCAAGGTCCGGTTGCTCTGGCAAGGTCTGGAACTTGACTGCAGTGCTTCTGCTTCTCATTTGCAATGTTTCGTACTTGCTTTACATTGTTGGAAAGATTGCTTAGTATTCATTTTCTAAGTTTGGTGCGTTTTGGTTGATATGGATGATATCGTGTTAATGTGGTTTTGCAACATACTTATGTGAGGTTCTCACGTAAGGTATTGTGTTCGGAACTAACTTGAGTCAAGTCGAGGACTTAGGCTCGTATGGATTGGTTGTTTATTCATGTGCAGGTGTTGCTTGAGTTCAAGACATGGCTGGTGATGGGATCCATTGGACTAGTCTCAGGGAGAAGATGAGGTTCCAACAACCAAATTCAGGAGGAATTGTGGTTGAGCTGATCAGGAGGTTGCACAGTATGATTGAATCAAGAACAATACATGTGAAGGTATCGTGGACATTATTGGAAGATGTTTGCACGTGTGCAAGGAGTGCATGGATGTGGCTACATGGTTCCGAGACGTGATGAAGAGATGTGGACGTAAAGAGTTGGTCGGAAAGGTCCAACTGACTAGGTTATGAACTCAGGTTGCGGCTGAGTCGGGTTTGACTCAAATATGAAAAGATTTGAGTTGGTTATGATAGGATTTTGTGTGGGTCACGAATTTTAGTTGTTTAAGAATGTGGGACACGTTCCTAAGGTGTTTGGAAGTATTAAGATTGCTTATATCTGCGTATAGAAGAATCTTAAGCGGTTATGGAAAGTTACGATTCGTGAACAGAGTAGGATTAGGTTCCTGATCAGAGTTGAGTTGGCTTTCGAGCTGGTTATATAAGCAAGGGAGCCCAGAGCTCGTGGTGCACGACTTTGGGGCTGTTCCTCTTGTGTTCTATTGAATAAAATTCGTAGTTTGAAGGAACTTTTGTGTCTTGTTCGTCCGACTTGTTTCAGACAAGATTTACTCGTTGAGTTTCTGGACAGCACTACCTTTCGTCGGTGGTTTTATCATAACTCGAGTTTTACAGATCCAATTGACGTGATTCTTTTTGAGTTGTCTTCACAACTTGATTATCTATCATCTATCAAAATTGCACGGTCATTGGATTTGTGGTTTTCGATCTACACGAGTTTCTTTGCAGCATTCCAGAAATTGTTTTTCTCGAGTAGGTCATATTGACCTTTGTTTGATCTTTCGGTTATAACTTGAGTTTTTCTCGACGGATTTGAGTGATTCTTGTTGTGTTGTCTTCGTGACTTGATTCTCTATGATATCTATCACTTTTGTCATGGTTAAACACGTTTGGATTAGTATCACACACGATTTCTTTAATAGATCGTTTTTCTGTCGAAGGGGTTGGGGTTTAATTGTTTCCGCTGCATAAGATTTTTAAATATACCATTCACCCCCCCTTCTGGTAGCTTTTCACGTGCTCTTTGATCCTACAGGTATGGTCGATCGTCTCGACACTCTGTTTGAGACGATGGCCCAGGAGCTTAGCGCCGAGGGCCTCAGGAACCTGGTGGCGGCGACGGCGAGGAACCTCGGTCTCGAGGTTGCACCGCCTGAGCAGCCGGTCTAGGCTCCTTGTGCACAGGCTTTTGGGGAGCTTGTACCAGAGGAGGAGAAAGAGGAGGAGTAGGATTTAGTTTTACTTTGGTTGTTTTTCTTTTCTTGTGTCTTCTTGTACTTTTTATTGTGTTTTTTAATATATTATGTTAATGAATCAATGTGTTATTTGTGTTCATCTGTATGAATGAATATTATCTTGTGTGTTCATCTGTGTGAATGAATGTGTCGTATGTTCATCGTGTTCGTCAGGAATGACAATTAACAAGCAACGGAGATTTGAATATTTTTTGGATTTAAGTTAGACTAATTCGTTCAGTGAAGGTGCTCTATATTGAAATGACAATTTATTTAGTTTCAAGTGAGTGTGCTCTACATTCGTTTCAGTGAATGTGTTCATGTTTGTGTGATATCAAGTGAACCGAAGCAAGAGGGAGAAAATCACGGAGCCGAAGGAGACGAGCTTTCTGTAAAGCCTGTCTCATTTCCTTTCGTAAATAGGAGACATGCATTGTGCTAAGAACGTCTCTCTTTTGTCAGAGAAGCAGGAGACGAGCTTTCTGTAAAGCTCGTCTCATTTCCCTACGTACGAGCTTTGTGCTAAGATCGTCTCCCTTTTGTCAGAAGAGCAGGCGCGTCTCGGCTATTTTCTTAAATGAGACGCGTCGTATAGTAGCTCGTCTCCTTTTACACTCAACCGACCCATGTTCAGATCCTCGCTGAAGCGGGCTTGTCTCATTTATCCATATCAGAGACGACTGCATTTGCGCTCGTCGCCGATCTTTATCTCATATTTGAGTTTCTTACGTAGTGAATGTCTGATTATGAGCCAAAGCATGTAACTGAATAATCTGATGTTGAGGCTGTCCTGACAATGTATACAGAGGAAGATGGACTTCATCATCAGATTTGGGCACTTGTGACATCTATAGAATATTAAGCACTTCATCAGAAAGTAAGTCACCACCATCAGCAGAATCAGGACTGATGCAATTAACTTGAGCAACAGAGGTAACTGCACAGGAATGAGCTGGAGATATTTCTCCCCACATTTAAAACAGAGATTATTGGCACGTCTACATTCCCTGAGCTGGCGTGCTCTCCAGAGATCTGTGGTGACTGCAGGTGGTTTGTTATCAACTCTTGAGTTTTCAACAGGGGGTGGTTTGTATGAGGGATACCTGCCTTGCTTCAGTTTGAACTCCTCAGCTAAATGCTCCTGAACAGAGGCAAGTATAGCTGCTTGTGCCACAGTACTTGGAAGATACATTTCTACTATCAATCTCAAGTCTGTTTTCAAACCCAACAAAAACTGAGAGACAAGCATTCTTTTGACGCTCAAAGCAGTCATACAACCGGATACAGTAAACTAGTTCTTCAAACTTAGCACGGTATTCAGCAACTGTGCCGGTCTGTTTGAGATGCAATAAGTCCATAGTTTTAGACTTGTGGTTATTAACATCAAACTCAGCTACTACCGTAGCAATGAGCTTATGCCAATCATCAAAAGGAATTGTGTGTTTACAGGATTGTAACCAATTAGATGCTCGATCAACCGGATGCGGCTTCCCTGCTCCGATTCAGTCCTCCCATGCGTCTTCCCGCGGATGTGTCAAAATGTTATTGGTATTTTCATTAGTACTCAGTTTAACTATCATATCTTTACAACAAATAAGATGATGACACATCAGTGGGAGCACGCATGGAAGTACAAACGGGAGGAGAGAAGCTGTGTCCCGATCAACCATACGCAGAGTAGCAGCAGTCACGAAAATCAGGGGGTATATCATAAAGAGCAAAGTAACTCATGCATTTATCCACCCATATACGCACATCTGTACCATTAAATTTAGGAAACTCCAACTTAGGCATGTGATGTTTTCTACCCCTGTGAGCATGTTGATCCCCATTCTCAGGACCCCAAAAAACAGGTGGTTGCTGTGGAACATAGTTAGTACAGATTACTGGGATGGGTGAAGAGCCTAGGACACCAGCAGTTTGATGTGAAGAAGATGGATCAGGAGAAGGCTTCAGAGATTTTACCAACTGTACTTGTTCCTTCTGCAGGATGGAGATGGACTGCAAGGAGAGATCCACTTGCGACTACAACTTGGAGAATTCAGCACCCACGGAGGACACCTGCTTCACAACATCCTCCAGTGTTGCGTTGATCTTGGCTATGTCCTGATGCAGATGAGATTGGGACTCAGACATCTTGACGAGAAAAAGTGCTTGAGGACCGGGCTTGTACGTGGGCACTGTTGCAGCGGATTCAAGACGACGATACCTAAATCTGATACCAATGTAAGCACGCAGCAGAATATGGAACGAGCAAAAAAATCGAACAGAACCCGCGAGACAGCAAAACGAAGATAACGATCAAACACAGCGAAATCTGGCCATGAGCAACCCCAGATGTGGGCTCTCTTACTTCTTTTCCATTTAAGCAACTTGGAGCACAAGATGTCCAGAAGGGTAGCGGGGATTAGAGGATAGAGAAGCGGAGGAGGAGAAATGGAATCAAGTCTGTTACATGCTAACTGAATGTCGGCTCTCACACGCTCTCTCCCTTAAGTACATGCCCACATGGGCCATGGGCCGACGAAACGAAATTTAAAAAGGTGAGCCGGGCTTCTCTGCGCGCGCGCGAGCGACGCAGCCAGGCTCGATCACCACTTCAGCAGCGTGCACTACTTGTGTGGTGACATTACATGCTGATTTAATGTAATTCCTAATGTTTCTTGTTGTATGGGTACCTTGTGCATTACAAAAGCAGGACATGGGAATTGTTTAATAATGTATCATGGATTTGAATAATCTCCTGACGAATAGCGTTCTTCATCTTGCAATTCTTGTATGTTTTGCATACCTCAATTTTTCCCTTTCTTTTGCCACAGCCCGCAGATGGGAAAAAAATCAATGACACCTGTGTCATGTAGCACCGCAGTAAGAACGGTTTAGATATACATATAATGTAATAATCATACCATCCTTGATATAGAATTTGCCACATGACGTACTAATGAATGCACATGCAACAATCGATGTAAAAGCTGGCTAGTGGCGTCGGAGTTGAGCATCATTCAGTCTAAACAAGATAACTTGTGTTACACATTTTCATTGGCCAATATTATACTACCTTCACGCTTCAGACTGAACATGCTTCTGTTTTCTTCTTTTTTTTTCTTTTTTGGAAGACTGAACATGCTTCTGATATGTGACCAACTGAGCATCCGTAGCGTTTACTGTAATGGACCTATGCTGTTTTTTTGCTATGCTCCATAATTCATGTTATATTAGTCATATACACACATTTGAATATCCAGAACTCATGTTCGCACCAACCTTTTCTAATAAAATATCTTGACAAATTGAGTGCAAGTATGATGACAAATTACATTTCGATCTGGCTCATATAGTAAAGTTACATTGAAGTTTAGATGAGCGGTTCAAATATTGTCTGGTGAAGGATGAACAGGTCCAAGCTGAAAAGGGTACAAAAGCTACTACCTCCGTCTCAAAAAACTTGTCGCTCTGTAGTTCAAAAATAAATTAGAAAGCGATAAGTTTTTTGAGACATATAAAATATTTTACGTGCTTCTAGGACCTCTTTGCTGACAAGTGACATGCCATGCCAATTTGGACAGACACACATGGGATCAGGGATGAAATTGAGCCCTGATAATATTTGACTAGATTTGGCTGGTTGGATAGTTGAGAGTTGAGGCCTGAGGTAAAAGATTGAGGGACCAAGAGTACTCGCGTAACATACCACGCTGCCAGTAATAATCTGGAACCGGATCACATCTACTCCCTCCGTTTTATTTATTTTATTTACTATAGTTTGATCTAACTGACGTCAAATAAAATAAAACAAAAAGAGTAACTCCAAAGCAGATATAACACTGGCTGGAAGCTACCTATTAGTATCCATATACAACAAACACGTAAATAATTAGGATCTATTTAGATTTCAGATGATTAAAATTTGAAAAAATCTCAGGCATTGAAATATTAGCAGCTAATTACAATCATTAACTACTAATCTTTATAATTAACCATTGCTTCTATAAGTCGATCAATCACAAAATTATGTTCAGGAATATTGTTCTTCCAATTCTTTTTTTTCGTTCCTTATTTGTTTCTCTTGTAAAGAATCACATAAACATGACACACACTGGGAGTTAGATCCAACTGTTTGGTAGGAGAACAAGAAGATATTCACAAGGAAGAAGCATATGCAGCTTAACGGCCTCTAAGCACTTCAGTTTGTCACTCAAGAGAGGTTTCATATCTTCACCTCCCGCACGTCATTTTGCCCAAATGGGGTCCCGCAGCCTGGGCATTTCCGGTGGCGAATCTCAAGGTTCCTCTGGATGCACGGGGAGCAGAATAGGTGGAAACATTTGGTAATCACAACCTATGAAAGATTAAGGCGATAAATACAATACTTGTCAGACTAGGCAACTAAATTGGTCATGCAACACCTGGGAGATTAACCTGAACGTTATACATTACCTCTTTAGGGCGGTCAAAGCAGACACCACATTTAAGAATAGCCTTGCATTCTTTTATTTCATCCTGGAGCTTCTGGATAGTAGTCTCTTCCGTCTCAGATGTCAGCTCCATGACTTCCTTTTCCACCTCTACATATTGTTCCTCAAGCTTCCTCCGCTCGCTTCTAGAATACCAAAAAATGTGATAAGATACAGGTAGCAGGCCAGCAGCAGAAAAAGACCAACATGGATATTGTTAAAAACAGCAGCCTAACCTCTCACGTTCTAGCAACATTCTCAGCTCAGCTATCTTTTGCTGGGTTTGCTCGTATTCTTTCTCAGAGGATCCAATGGAGGACCGAAACCACTTCAGCTCCTTCTCTGTATTAGATATCTCCAGCGCGGTCCTTTCCAGGCTAATTGTAAGATGCCTGTTCTCTGCTGATGTTTTTATAGCTTGTGCTACATAAGTCTTCATCTGTAACGATCATTAAAGTAAGCACTTCAAAACTGACTCACTTCAAAGAGTAAGCACGAAATAAGTTAATTTATGCAATTACTTCTTTTTTCTAAGTTATTTCTTATCAAAAAAATTTCTAGAATTGTGGCACATAGTTTCAGTGACTACAACTCTGCAAGTTACCAACAAATAATACTATATGTGAGAGAATTGAAACAGAAGACTACCTGTTCTTCACCACAGGCAACTTTTAATTTAGATGACTCCAGTGAAGTGTTAAATTGCTGGAGTTGCTTCTGTAACATAAGCTTTTCAGAGAGAAGGGAACTAGAAGCTTGTTTCATCTTCACACTATCTGATACCAGCTGTCAGATGAGAATTGAGTTACTTATGGTATGGAATAAGGAAACTAAATACAATTAGCTTTTAGCAATGCAAAACAGCAGTAAACATAAATGTGACACAACTTCGATAAAGAACAAATTGATCATAATTCATAAAACCCGTAAGACTGGATTTCTCCATGCATGCCAACAGTTCACTTCATTACGCATCAAAATATGCTCCATAGATTGTGTACCTACTATGGAGATTTAACAAGATAAGGCACACTAAGGTTGCCAGGAATTCGGCAAGCTTTCAAAATATTTCAAAGCAAGCAGTATTTTGTAGAACCATTAGCATAAGATACTCCAGATATCTATCTACTGCTTGTATGAAATAGACAAGTACAGTCATTACAGTATTAAGAGCTTTAATTGAGTCTGTAGCCTCATTGTAGAAAATATGAAATGAATAGCTAGTAAATACCTTTATGTTAAAGTCATCTCTATCAGAAAGCTGTTGAAGAAGATGCTGATTCTGTGTTTGCATGTCTTCATATGCTTGCCCAATTGTCTGCAATGCAAATAATGTATGCTTTCAAACAAAAACAACAAAGCCTTGTAGCCCCAAGCAAGTTGGGTAGTAGGCAAGAGATAAAATCCAAATAGCCACTGACAACAAGGATATGCATATAACAGGGTTTAAAGAAGAACGCAACTGATAAAAAAATGAGCTAACCTCAATTTCAGAAATATAGGCATTTCCTTCAGCCTCCTTGATTCGTGTTGCCTCCTTGAGTTCCAGAACGTCTCTAACAAAACAGATCATGCATTCGACAGAAAATGTGGTTTAGAGAAAGAAGATCAAATTCTCATTCAATAATAAAATGTTAGCTGTTTCACAACTATATCATATAATGCCTTCCATTTTAAGAAACAAAGATACTGAGTTACTGACCAGATATAACAGTTCAAATAGACCATACTACAGTAAACTAGTCACTAAATACAACTAAATAAAAGCACGAAGATCGTTTGAAACAAAAAAAAAATAGATTATAATAATAACCAACCAGTAATTGTTCTAGCTTGAAGAGAACTAGAGATATCATTTTTCCCAAGGGCAGATAACCAACCTTTCAGCTACATCAACTTTGGCCCTTAAATCTTCCAGTTCAGCCTCAGCAACTGAAAGCCTTTGCTGGCATGCAGCTTCAGCTTCATTTGCTGCTTTTACTCGAAGCTCGAGGTTATGCTCCGCTAGATTACTTCTCAAATATTCAGCCTGACTGCGAGCTCGGTTTTCTGATTCTTTAATTTCTACAATTGTCCTGGATGCATAAAGGTGGAGTGAGAATGGTACATTATATTGAATGAAATGAAATGTGTATATCAAAAGACTATGGTACTCGTGTATGTAACTCTTTGTGCTGTACATGGACTTCCTCAGTGATCTACTGCTCATTACAGGAGTGGTAGTGGAAAAACATGGCAGAGGGAAACAACAACAACCAATAATTTATTTCAAGCACGTTGAGGTAGGCTAAATATGAAACCCAACAATTTTATTTATTTTTTAAAAGTAAAAGAAAGAAAGAGATAAGAGTAACAAGATACTAGTAAACTTAGATTCTAGCACATGAATTGCTAATTTTCATGCAGTCCTATCATGAGTCAAATCTCTAGCTATATTCCACTCTCCCAAGTCTCGTTTTACTGTCTCCTCCCAAGTCAACCTTGGTTGCCCTCTAACCCTCCTAATAATTCCCACACCCCCCCCCACTTTAGAATCCCACTATTCACCGGTACTTCTGAAGGTCTCCGTTGGATATATCAAAACCACCTTAGTTAATGTTAGACTAGTTTCTCTTCCGATATGTGTCACCCCTATCCTATCACGTATCACTCCGTTCCTAATTTAGTCTTTTCTTGTGTGATCGCACATCCATCGTAGCATGCGTATCTCGAAGACACATTTTTTGGACATGTTACCTTTTAGTTGGCCAAAATCCCGCCCCATATAGCATTGCGGGTTTGATCAAGGCTAACTCTGCCTATGTTGTAATAACATAGTCAGTCTCAAGCCTGGATGAAAGAGGGGGTTGTGATAGGCTTAGCGAACCAACAAGTATACTTAGCCATTCTCATGACAGAGGGAAAGGATCAAACAAATTGTAACAAAAGTTGCATGTAGCAGGGCCGACCCCTTCTTTGTGATGTACATGGACTTTCTCAATGATCTACTGCTCATTACAGGAGTGGTAGTGGAAAACGTGGCAGAGGGAAAGGATCAAACAAATTGTAACTAAATTTCCATGTACCAGGCTTAACCCCATCTTTTCTGAATAGATGCTTGGAGGCCTATGAGGACATGATTGCAAGCCAAATCAGCATGCATCACATTTCCTCAACAGATCAGACAGATGGTTGACCTGGTCATGATTATATGTAGATAACTGTTGTGGACACCTTCGTGGGCCACCAATATGGCCGGCGCAAGGCCCAAGGCGCCCACAGCTCGACTCCACCTTCAGCCCAGCCGCAGCCCAGTTTCTAGAAGGAATATTAGATAGAATAAAATCTGTAGCAGATCAATCTATTAGAGATAAAAATATTAGAAATAGAAAATAAGAGATTGAGGCGGTTCGCGGGTGTCCCAATCGCTTGGGCGCGCAGCAGGGGGTCCCAGGACGCCTATATAAGCCGCCCCCCTCCTCTGTAATTGGCACCAAGAAAATAGAGAATTCCCCATTTGGTGTTCCCTACCTTGGTCACCGTGGCTGTGCATCCTAGCAGCCGCCTGACACGTCTTCCCCTCCACAATACCTCCTGCGCAGCAACCCCTTCGCCCTCTCTCTGTTGCTCTCTCCTCTGCGCAGTCCAAGGCGCAGGAGGAGGACGTTCCCAGGCCAAGGTTCACAGCAATAACACACCAGATGTCTAAGATAAATAGATAGATTTATAAATGAAATTAACTCGCAAATGGGAGTAATTGTCTAAAGTAAAAGTATCCCGTCGTAAAATATTACTTTCAAAAATCAATTCTAAAATCCTAAAGTGACTGCATAATATCCAGAGGTCTGGTGTGCAAAGCAGATTTGGCATCTCCTGACTCTAGAGATGAAAATACAGTAGTTGACCATAAGAAAACTGGAGGACCAAAAACATAATTATATAAAAGAATCTAATAACGCGGACAATATAACAATGCAAAATGCATGCTGTTAAACATCGAGACTTATGTAAAAGATTAAGTGAAGTTATAACTAGACCTCATACAAAAAAAAAGTTATACCTTGACTCAGAACATTCTTCCACGTACATATCTGCAATATATTGCAATTCCTGCTTTTGCTGCTCCAACTCCTCAATCTGTTGAAATCACATTGCCAACATAAGAATGAGACACACCCAACATCTGTTAATTGCAGATCCACTTGTAACTTCATTTTACTCACAATTTGTGTTACGTCAACACTAACACTTGCTCAAAATGAAAAAACCAAGGTTCCAAAAGGCGCTAGGCGAGCGGTTACCCTCCGCCTACAGCCTAGACAACGCCTAGATGTTATGCACTGTAGAACAGATTAATTCTAATTTTTTTAAAAATACAGCAGTATATGCATATTTCTGTTGTCTGGGCTAATTTTCCCTGGCCTACTTCAACCCTCTGCCTTAGCATCTTCACCTCAACGCGACAGCCAAACGCCCTGTATGTCTCCTTTCGGTTCCTTACAATATCCTCCGCTCCGGACCCCCTTCTTCGGTTGTCTGCTCGCAGATCCACTCCCCGCTCCCTCCTCCACGGGCAAGCCCATCCTCCATCCGCAAAATCTGGCACTCCAGCCACCCCTACTTCTCGGGGGATCCGCCCCCCCCCCCCCCCCCCCCCCCACCACGGGACTGCCCTACCCGCTGGATTTCCCTCCCCCACCCCCGCAGAATGGCAGCCTACGTGTAACACCCAAATTTTTGGAGAAAAAAATGTAAAAGAAATTGTGAAGAGTTACAAAAATAATTTTCTTTGGAAATAAAATTCACATAACGCAATTGCATCCTGTTTGGTTGATTGTGTGAAAATTTTGAAATTCAAATTCAATAGAAATTCAGTTTAAAAAATCAAATCATAAAAGAGAAGAGAATGAAAACAGAAAAGAAAAAGAAAAAGGAAAACCGCCCCTGGGCGGAATTCCCGCCCCAGCCCAATTCCCTCCTTTCCCCCGCGCCGGCCCACTTCACCCGCGCCCGCGCCCTCTCTCCCTTCCGCTGACCAGCCGGGCCCGCATGTCGGCTCCGTCTTCCTCGTCGAACCGCCGCGCGCCCGTAAAGCCTCCACCCGCGCCGCCCACTCATCCCCTCTTCAATGTCGACTGTTTCCCTCTAATCAAGCGTCGCATCGTGCCCATGATGGTCGCCGCCAGTTACTTCAATTCCCCTATAAAAACCCGGCCAATCCCCTCGGAATTCACCATCCCCGACGCCCAAACCCTAGCCGCCGTCGAGCTTGGTAATGGCGCCGTTGTTCCCATCGACTCATCCATTTCCATGCCTCGGGTGCTTGTCTAACGTGTTTGCCATGTGGTTAGGAGCACGTCGGGCATCACCATCGGGGGTGAACGCCTCTGCGTCGCTGGTTTCGTCGGACGCCGACGAGCTCCGCCGCTTCTCACCGTCGCCGACCACCTTCCGACCCTCCTCCGGCCTTGCGACGACCGTCGGTGAGATCCCCTAGTCCCCCTCTTCATTTTGCGCCATTTAAAGGTGCTCTTTAGCGTTCCTAGAATGGATTTTGGCCGCCGCCGGCGAACTCGCCGCCGCCCAGCCTCGGTCGTGCCGACGTGGCCCATTCTTAGTTGTCTATCTTGTTTCAACGGCCGAGATTAGATTCCCACATACCCCTTCGTTTATTTAAATCTGGGCTCTCCATTTTAGATCCGACGGCCCACATTCAAAACCCTTTAGCCGTTGGTGATTCATACAGAGAACCCCTGGACTTTTTAAACTAATTACAGATTGGTCCAAAACTTTACAGAATTAACCCTGAGCTTTTTGGAAATTAGAAAATAATAGTAAAGTGAAGTAAAAATTATTTTGAAGCCCCTAGAATATTAGAAAATAGCAAATAAATACTGAAAAATTATAGAATAACCCCTGGACTTTGTAGAAATATATTTTTAGCATCTGGAATAGTTCTGTTTTTACAGAAAAGCCTCTGATAGTTCTAGAAAATAAATAAAAGTCCCTAATTTATATAAAATAATTATAAAAACAGATTTAAATATGTTTTAAATTTATTTTCATTTATGTATTATTTTAATTAATTCACTTAAATTACTGAATTAATCATAATATGCTTTTTAAGTATATTTAATTCATAAAAATTGATTTGCACATAGAAATAATTATTAAAAATAGCGTAAAAAATGTAAAATACACATTTTATGTTATAAATTTATTTTAACCATATTTTGCATGAGAAAACTTTCTAGGGAAATAGTAATAGGTTTCAAATAAATAAAAAAAAGGTATAAAATTTTGTTAAAAATATGTTTTACTCAATAAATTTCATTTAACTCTAAATTCTCAATAAAGTGTTTATGCCTATAATTTAAATTAACCATAAAATCACTTTTGCGTGGGAATTTATGTTTATTTGAAATGTTCTTATTGTATGTTATTATTTTATGTATCGTCATAATCTAGAGTCGGTACCAGAACCGACATTTAATCTTCAAGAGCAGTAATTTTCCGTCGACCACCAGTCTCAATTTGGAGGCAAGTTCCTTGACCATCTTGCACCCTTTTTGTTAAGTTTTAGTTAGATGCATGCTAATTTAAAATATGAATCATATGCTATGTTTCTCTAGTTATTACCCATGTTCCTTGTCACTTGGTTTGGGTGTTTTACTATTAATTAGTTTATGCTCAGCCATGCTTAATTGAAATATGATCTATTTATCTACAAGTTATATTTGATATATTATGATTCATGAATTGATGGCAATAATGGAATTAGCAGTTAGGAATCTGATAGGGGGTTTTGTATGGATTGGTGCATGCGTGCACAAGATCTTGGTTTGGGACTTGACACCTATCAGATTCTAAGGACCGGTTTATAAAGGAAGTTGCTAAGCCTTTTAGTATCACCACAGAATTGTGTATGGGACAACTTGGTTTAGTAATTTGGTCTCTCCCGATGTAGCATAGGTAATTGAACGGGCGGGGAATGGGTTCAGAATTCTGCCTTGGGATCCACATGGCTCAAGAGGGGACTTCTCCTGACGGAGGGAAAATATAAAATAGACTCCAGGTGACGGAGCGGTGAAACCTTAGAGTACCCATTGCAAGTCGGGAGAACCATCGGAAACACCTCGTAGGATCTCCTGGCCACACACCTTCGGAAGTGTAATGTGGTTAGCTACCACGGGTATCAGGGAGGTTTACCTTAGTCCACCTAGCAACAAGGGATGAAATCACGAACTGTGGGTAAAGGATACAAACTCTGCAGAGTCTTGTCAAACTGTCTAGACAGCCGTGCTCACGGACACGAGTGGCTTGGAACCAAATTCATAATTAGCACACATGGTTACATAATGGATGGTTTGGGCTTGTTCTTACCTGGTTATTTTGGGATGTTGGTTGGAATTTCACCTAGATGTATGTGTTTAACAACATTAAGAGTAAGTTATAATTGTTATAGTGTTTTAACTATTATTTGTCATCCTTGTTATGAGCCTCATGTCATAATTTCTCAACTTGCGAGTACTATTGGTACTCAAACTTGTTAGTTGCATATTCCCCCCCCCCCCCCCCAGTCTACGAAGACAAAGAGGTGGAGAATCAGGATTTCTATGGAGATTCCGATGAGATGTTCTAGGCTGGTGCTCTCCCGTGCAATGCCTGTGCTTGGAGCCCCTTTTATATGTTTTTTCCGCTGCTTATGTACTTTTATTTTAGACCTAGAAGGTCATTTATGTAATAAGGTGATGTACTCGAACATGGCATTATTTATGGTATTTCACTTTCGTCTACACATGTATGAGTTGAACTGATCTTGGCATACATGTGGAAAGCATCTGGTTGTCTTCTTATTACCAGGTGTGACAAAGTGGTATTAGAGCCGTGTTGCCCGTAGGACGCAAGCCTAGGTAGAAAAGGACGAATTAACGACTTTACTATTTTCAAATATAATTAATTGTGAAAATTTCTTTGCATTCTTTACCTTGTACTTATTTTATTTACTCTTTGATTTGTTTTGTTACTGACCCTCTCCTGTCTCAAAATTGTAGATGGCCAACGTCAGGAGGACTGCCCGTATGTCCACTGGAGGATACATACCAAACCGTAGGATTGCTGCCCGCCGCACCCCGCTCAACAATCCTCGACGTGCGTGGTGATTCGCACTGATCGAAGGGCCGCAGGACGACTTCGACTTCAAGCTATACTACGTGATGCCGGCTACAGGCACGAGAGACTGTCACTCACCTATCACTCAATCGGGATGCAGCGCCCTTACAGGATAGAGTAATCATGCAAGTTGTTCGTCTACTATGGAGATGAGCTACTCAAGGTGCACCATACACCTGCCTCGAGGAGCTACCATCGTCATGCTGAACAAGATGTTAGTTGGGAGGCCAACACTTTCTGGAGTCACTCCTACCGGTACCAGCTGAGGAACACCGTGCACACCTACACACCCCAGCGTCCAAGTGGTACAGGCAACTTCGTCACCAGGTTCGTGGAGGGACCCCTAGACCTTCCGCAGACTCATCAGGCAGTGGATGATGTGGAGCGCCTCAGCATTCGCCTCCACAAGGCACAGCAGGAGATACAGGATGTTTGTGACCTCGCAGCACAGTACGAGAGGTTGGTGAGGAGGTATCGTCGGATCACCGACGAGGACCCAGATGGCTATGCTTCTGACACCTCCACGTGGATCCCGGACTCCCCAGACCGATGTGTCGGTCAAGGCGATACTCGTTCACTAGACCAGACTTCGAACGAGGAGCCATCTTCAGAGGAGCCTTCTGTGCCGCAGCAGCCCGCCAACTCCTCCACATGGCAACGAGTCCCATGAAAGCAACTCTAGGTATGATGGAGATGATGATGAAGACCCAGATAAGGACGCTGAGGAGGAGGATCCCGAGAAGCGAGAGTAGACTTCGACCTATCCTTACGACTCAAGGTTAAGACATTTACCCATCATTTGTAATAAGAGTGAGTAGTGACGTATCTATGTAATCTTGAGTTGTATGATTTGCTTTGAGAACTTGATTATCCATATTTGAGTTTGCTTAATGAAATGAATTTTATTGCTCATATTTCTTATTGATGCATATAGTGGGAAAGTCGCATAGAATAGTTTCTCTCTCATCTTCTTATTCTAAAGCAACACCCTAACCTCATATGGCAGGAAGAGGAAGAGGACGTGGACATGGTGCGCCACCCAATCAAAACAATGAAGTTCTGTTACCTCAATGGAATGGAAGAGGTGCCCGTGGAGCACCAGCTGCAAACCAAATGCAACAGATGATGGCAATGCAGCTGCAGATGATGCAAAATTTGACATAAATTGTGAACAACATGCAACAGGCTCGACAAGCACCACCACCACCACCACCACCCCCACCTTCGAGATCTTGCTTAAGAGACTTCATGAACACTCAACTTGCACGCTTTTCCAACGCTGTAGAGCCTATGGATGCTGACGACTGGATCAAGACAATTGAAAATAAACTGAGGATTGTTCAATGCGAAGGAAGAGAAAGGGTACTACTAGCGTCGCACCAACTCACTGAACCTGCAGCTGACTGGTGGACTGCTTTTACAGCAGCCCATACTAATCCAGACAATATAACATGGGAGGAATTCAGGGATAATTTTCACAATCATCATGTACCTGAAGGAGAAATACAAGCTAATTGTCTAGAATTCCTAGCACTGAAGCAAGGGAACATGAACATACAGGGATATTTAAACAAGTTTACACAGTTGTCTCGGTACGCCTGTGGAGATGTCGACACTGATGCCAAGAAGCAATTCTGTTTCAAGGAGGGACTGGACAAGGAGATACAGCTGATGATGTCTTCCAGTGACTATGCTAGCTTTCAACATTTGGTGGATAAAGTCTTTACTGTGGAAAGAAAGAAGAAGGAATGTGAGGGAGAAGACCGGAAGTGGAAGATGATGATGGGACAATCTTCAAGTAACAATTGTCCTCGCTTTAACCCATAGCAGTCTGGACACCTGACTCGTCTCATGGGTAATAATCAAGGGCAGCGATATTCCAACTCTTCATTCAGACCTCAAGCGCAATATGCTCGCCCACAGTACCAGCAGATGCAACCACAACGCCCTCAAATGTATCAACAGCGCCTTATGTCTTCAAATCCTCGACCAATTGGACAACCGCAGCAGAATCAACAAAGAAACAAAGCTCAAAACACCAGTGCTCGGGGAGCTTGCTACATTTGTGGTGACAAGGGACACTATTCCAACAACTGCTCGAAGAAGCCATCGCAGCAGAATCAATCCAGAGGTCGGGTCAATCATGTTGTTTGGAGGAAGCTCAAGATGCATCTGATGTGGTGATCGGTACGTTCTCTGCTGATTCCCATCCTTCTACAGTATTGTTTGACTCTGGTGCAACACATTCATTCATAGCAAAAGAATTCATAAGAAGACATGGAATGACTGTTACATTAATGACTCAAGTGTTAGTAGTCAACTCTCTAGTAGGAGAGATGTTAACAAGGCAAGTATGCCCTAATGTAAGCATAAGCATTAGGGGGGTAGCGTTCTTAGCAAACCTTATCATATTGGAGTCACAAGGGATAGACATTATTCTGGGAATGGATTGGTTAACCAAGTACAAAGGAGTGATCCACTACGCCACCAGAACAGTATGCTTAACTCATACAGATGACACAAACGTGGAATTTTGTCCTGATCAAGTACCAGTTCAGAAAATACGACTCAATCAAGTTGAAGGAGTACAAGAGATTAAAGTTGTATGTGACTTTCCGGATGTATTTCCTGAGGAATTATCGGGTATGCCCCTTGACAGAGAAATTGAATTCATCATTGAATTAGTGTTTGAAACAGCTCCAATTTACAAGCGACCATACAAGATGGATGCTAAACAGTTAGCAGAATTGAAGGATCATATCAATGAGTTGTTAGAAAAAAGATACATTTGTCCTAGTTCCTCACCCTGGGGAGCTCTAGTGATATTTGTGGCTAAGAAGGATGGCACACTGAGGTTGTGCGTGAATTATCGTGCTCTCAACGCAGTAACTATCAAGAATAAGTATCATCTACCAAGGATTGAGGATTTGTTTGAACAGTTGAGAGGTGCTTGTATGTTCTCGAAGATTGATTTGCGTTCGGAGTATCACCAATTGAAGATACAACCCTCGGACATACCCAAGACGACATTTGTTTCAAGATACGGACTATATGAGTATACCGTCATGTCCTTCGGTTTAACCAATGCCCCTGCTTATTTCATGTACCTTATTAATAAGGTGTTTATGGAATATTTGGACAAGTTTGTCGTGGTGTTCATTGACGACATCTTGATATTCTCCAAAAGTGAAGAGGAACAAGAGGAACACCTGAGATTGGCCTTACAGAAGCTTCGTGAACATCAATTGTACGCAAAGCTAAGTAAATGCGAGTTTTGGTTGAAAGAGGTGTCATTTCTGGGACATGTTATATCAAAAGGAGGAATATCAGTAGACCCGGACAAAGTGAAAACTGTTCTGAATTGGAAAACACCAGAAAATGTTGGGAAAATCAGGAGTTTCTTAGGAATGGCTGGCTATTATCGCCGGTTCATTGAAGGATTCTCAAAAATATCTCGACCATTAACAAAGTTACTTGAGAAGGGAGATGTATTCAAGCGGACACCGGAATGTGAAGCTAGTTTTGCGGAATTAAAGAAAAGGTTGACAACTGCACCTGTGTTGGTTATGTCAGATATGCAAAAAGAATTTGCAGTTTATTGTGATGCATCCGAACAAGGGTTAGGATGTGTATTGATGCAAGATGGATATGTAGTGGCTTATGCATCACGTCAACTCAGAAAACATGAAAGAAATTACCCTACTCATGATTTGGAGTTAGCAGTCGTGGTTCATGGGTTGAAGCTATAGAGACATTATTTGATAGGAAAAAGAACTGAAATCTACACAGACCACAAGAGTCTGAAGTATATTTTTACTCAATCAGATCTAAACCTCAGACAACGCAGATAGTTGGAGCTTATCAATGATTTTGATGTTAGAATCAATTACTATCCTGGAAAAGCTAATGTGGTCGCAGATGCTTTAAGTAGATCAGCTCAATGCAACAGCTTGGCACTACAGGATCAACAACCGCAGTTATGTGAAGAATCCGCGAAGCTAAACCTCAGTATTGTGACTAACATTGAGGTAGTGTCCATAGAAGTAGACTCTATAGGATATTCGGGAAGGGCAAAAGAATGATAAGTGGATCCAAAAGATTAAGCGACTAATGAAAGAAGGAAAAACACCGGACTTTAAAGAAGATGAACAGGGAACTCTATGGCTAGGAAAGAAAATATGTGTGTCTGATATCAAGGAGATTCAGGAGTTGATACTCAGAGAAGCCCACGATTCGTCGTATTCTATCCATCCGAGAAGCACAAAGATGTATCAAGATCTTAAAGATCGATATTGGTGGTATGGAATGAAACGCAATATAGCAGAATATGTAGCTCTGTGTGACACATGTCAGAAGGTCAAAGCAGAACATCAAAGACCAGCAGGGTTACTTCAACCAATTAAAATTCCTGAATGGAAATGGAAAGAAATAAGTATGGACTTTATTGTGGGATTGCCAAGAACTCAGTCAGGATACGACTCTATATGGGTCATAGTGGACCGCTTGACTAAAGTGGCTCACTTTATTCCAGTAAAAAAAAGCTATTCTGGTTCAAGATTGGCATAACTATATATGGCAAGAATTGTATGTCTGCATGGAGTTCTGAAGAAGATAATATCAGATAGAGGTGCTCAGTTCACTTCCAGATTTTGGCAGGAGTTGCATGAGTCTATGGATACCCGACTGTATTTCAGCTCAGCATATCATTCGCAAACAGACGGCCAGACAGAGCGCACTAATCAAATTTTTGAAGACATGTTGAGAGTGTGTGCTTTGAAAAACAGCAGAAGTTGAGATAAGAACCTACTATATGCTTCCTATAATAATAGTTATCAAGTCAGTTTGAAGATGTCTCCGTTTGAAGCTTTGTATGGACGAAAGTGCAGAACACCGTTGTTTTGGAATCAAATTGGAGAAAGTCAAGTATTCGGGTCTGAAGTGTTAAGAGAAGTTGAGAGACAAGTGCAAGAAATCCGAAAGAATTTGAAGACAACTCAATCAAGGCAGATAGGTTATGCAGATACTCGACATCATGATCTATCATTTGAGATTGTTGATTTTGTGTATCTCAAGGTGTCACCCGTGAGGGGATTGAGACGATTCAAGGTGAAGGGCAAATTATGACCCTGTTACATTGGTCCTTTCAAGGTGTTGGAGAAAAGAGGAGAAGTAGCCTATCGGCTCGAGCTACCATCTCACTTATCAGATGTACATGACGTATTCCATGTGTCACAATTGAAGAAATGCTTAAGAGTGCCTGAAGAACAGTTGCCATTGGAAGCAGTAGATGTGCAAGAGGACCTGACCTATACAGAAAAACCTGTTAAGATTCTCGAGACATCAGAACGAGTTACGAGGAATAAAGTTACTCGTATGTGCAAAGTCCAATGGAAACATCACTCGGAAGAAGAGGCAACATGGGAAAGAGAAGAAGACCTCAAGGCGGAGTTTTCCAGTCTATTCTCTTAGGACGTTCAAATCTCGAGGGCGAGATTTCTTTTTAGGGGGGTAGAATTGTAACACCCAAATTTTTGGAGAAAAAAAAAAGTAAAAAGAAATTGTGAAAAGTTACAAAAATAATTTTCTTTGGAAATAAAATTCACATAAGGCAATTGCATCATGTTTGGTTGATTGTGCGAAAATTTTGAAATTCAAATTCAATAGAAATTCAGTTTAAAAAAGCAAATCATAAAAGAGAAGAGAAAAAAACAGAAAAGAAAAAGAAAAAGGAAAACCGCCCCTGGGCGGAATTCCCGCCCCGGCCCAATTCCCTCCTTTCCCCTGCGCTGGCCCACTTCACCCGCGCCCGCGTCCTCTCTCCCTTCCGCTGACCAGCCGGGCCCGCATGTCGGCTCCGTCTTCCTCGCCGAACCGTCGCGCGCCCGTAACGCCTCCACCCGCGCCGCCCACTCATCCCCTCTTCAATGTCGACTGTTTCCCTCTAATCAAGCGTCGCATCGTGCCCATGATGGTCGCCGCCAGTTACTCCAATTCCCCTATAAAAACTCAGCCAATCCCCTCGGAATTCACCATCCCCGACGCCCAAACCCTAGCCGCCGTCGAGCTCGGTAATGGCGCCATTGTTCCCATCGACTCATCCATTTCCTTGCCTCGGGTGCTTGTCTAAAGTGTTTGCCATGTGGTTAGGAGCACGCTGGGCATCACCATCGGGGGGAAACGCCTCTGCGTCGCCGGTTTCATCGGACGCCGACGAGCTCCGCCGCTTCTCACCGTCGCCGACCACCTTCCGACCCTCCTCCGGCCTTGCGACGACCGTCGGTGAGATCCCCTAGTCCCCCTCTTCATTTTGCACCATTTAAAGGTGCTCTTTAGCGTTCCTAGCATGGATTTTGGCCGCCGTCGGCGAACTCGCCGCCGCCTAGCCTCGGTCGTGCCGACGTGGCCCATTCTCAGCCGTTTATCTTGTTTCAACGGCCGAGATTAGATTCCCCCGTACCCCTTCGTTTATTTAAATCTGGGCTCTCCATTTTAGATCCGACAACCCATATTCAAAACCCTTTAGCCGTTGGTGATTCTTACAGAGAACCCCCTGGACTTTTTAAACTAATTACAGATTGGTCCAAAACTTTACAGAATTAACCCTGAGCTTTCTGGAAATTAGGAAATAATAGTAAAGTGAAGTAAAAATTATTTTGAAGCCCCTAGAATATTAGAAAATAGCAAATAAATACTGGAAAATTATAGAATAACCCCTGGACTTTGTAGAAATATATTTTTAACATCTGGAATAGTTCTGTTTTTACAGAAAAGCCCCTGATAGTTCTAGAAAATAAATAAAAGTCCCTAATTTATATAAAATAATTATAAAAACAGATTTAAATATGTTTTTAATTTATTTTCATTTCTGTATTATTTTATTTAATTCACTTAAATTACTGAATTAATCATGATATGCTTTTTAAGTATATTTAATTCATAAAAATTGATTTGCACATAGAAATAATTATTAAAAATAGTGTAAAATTGTAAAATACACATTTTATGTTATAAATTTATTTTAACCATATTTTGCATGAGAAAACTTTCTAGAGAAATAGTAATAGGTTTCAAATAAATATAAAAATGGTATAAAATTTAGTTAAAATATGTTTTACTCAATAAATTTCATTTAACTCTAAATTCTCAATAATTGGTTTATGCCTATAATTTAAATTAACCATAAAATCACTTTTGCGTAGGAATTTATGTTTATTTGAAATGTTTGCATTCTCTGTGTTCTTATTGTATGTTATTATTTTATGCATCGTCGTAATCTAGAGTCGGGACCAGAACCGATATTTAATCTTCAAGAGCAGCGATTTCCTGTCGACCACCAGGCTCAATTTGGAGGCAAGTTCCTTGACCATTTTGCACCCTTTTTGTTAAGTTTTAGTTAGATGCATGCTAATTTAAAATATGAATCTTATGCTATGTTTCCCTAGTTATTCCCCAGTATTTCTTGTCGCTTGGTTTGGGTGTTTTACTATTAATTAGTTTACGCTTATCCATGCTTAATTGAAATATGATCTACTTATCTACAAGGTATATTTGATGTATTATGATTCATGAATTGATGGCAATAATGGAATTAGCGGTTAGGAATCTGATAGGGGGTTTTGTATGGATTGGTGTATGCGTGCACAAGACCTTAGTTTGGGACTTGACACCTATCAGATTCTAAGGACCGGTTTATAGAGGAAGATGCTAAGCCTTTTAGTATCACCACAGAATTGTATATGGGACAACTTGGTTTAGTAATTTGGTCTCTCTCGATGTAGCATAGGTAATTGAACGGGCGGGGAATGGGTACAGAATTCTGCCTTGGGATCCACATGGCTCAAGAGGGGGCTTCTCTTGGCGGAGGGAAAATAGATTCCAGGTGTCGAAGCGGTGAAACCTTAGAGTACCCATTGCAAGTCGGGAGAACCATCAGAAACACCTCGTAGTGATCTCCTGGCCACACACCTTTGGAAGTGTGTAATGTGGTTAGCTACCACGGGCATCAGGAAGGTTTACCTTAGTCCACCTGGCAACAGAGGATGAAATCACGAACTGTGGGTAAAGGATACACACTCTGTAGAGTCTTGTCAAACTGTCTAGACAGTCGTGCTCACGGACACGAGCGGCTTGGAACCAAATTCATAATTAGCACACATGGTTACATAATGGATGGTTTGGGCTTGTTTTTACCTGGTTATTTTGGGATGTTGGTTGCAATTTCACCTAGATGTAGGTGCTTAACAACATTAAGAGTAAGTTATAATTGCTATAGTGCTTTAACAATTATTTGCCATCCTTGTTATGAGCCTCATGTCATAACTTCCTAACTTGCAAGTATCGTTGGTACTCAAACTTGTTAGTTGCATATTTTCCCCCCAGTCTACGAAGACGAAGAGGTGGAGAACCAGGATTTCTATGGAGATCCCGATGAGATGTTCTAGGTTGGCGCTCTCCGTGCAATGCCTGTGCTTGGAGCCCCTTTTATATGTTTTTCCGCTACTTATGTACTTTTATTTTAGAGCTGGAAGGTTATTTATGTAATAAGGTGATGTACTCGAACATGGCATTATTTATGGTATTTCAGTTTCGTCTACACATGTATAAGTTGAACTGATTCTGGCATACATGTAGAAAGCATCTGGTTGTCTTCTTATTACCATGTGTGACACTACACCCTGAGGTGAGACGGAAGGGCTGCGCCTAGTGTCGAGGCGTGCGGAGGCGACCGCCTAATAAAGCCTTTCTGAACGCTGGTAAAAACAAATATAATAATGACCAACCTATCAGAGAGATGGTTCCACCTTATTTCTTAAATATAAACATCTCACATGATGGTACTTTACATGATCATTGCAAAATAGTGTGTGATTTTACTTCACATATAAATGAAATACTTCAATAGTCATATGGGCCTAAGAAAAGAACGACCTCAGCTAGCTACTTGTAGGCTAAATATATTTTAGGCCCCGCTTGGTATGGTTCCAGATTCACACAGAATCAGAAACAGTTCCATTTCGACGCAGAATTGATTTCCGACAATGGAACAGAATCACTTTAGAGCCATTTGGCTAACATTCCTATTTCAGTAACAGTAGAAATAAGAGAAAGAGTGCATTGACCCATTTACCCTGGCTGTTTTGTGGTTTTTATTTGTTTTCATTTGTGTTCATGTAATCAGGTTGAACATTAAAAAAATTGTTCTCTAATCATCCCATCTAATTTTATTTATTTTTCTTTTTTCCTTCCATTTTCTTTTTTATCTGGTTTTATTTTTTTCCTTTCATTTTTTTCCTCTTCCAACCTCTTGTTCTGGAACCTTCCAGGGGAAGGTCGTGGCCTGGCAAGCCATTCAACCCTGCACAGTACCGAACCTTCTCGGGGAAACTCACATTGTGGTGGCAGGTCTGGTAAATTCCCTTGGGACCATGCCTTCTCGGGAAACTGGCTCCGATTCTACCCTGCGGAACACCCTTTCGCGTGATTCTACCCTCTAGTTCAATCTCCAATTCCGATTCTCCCCGTTCCAATTCTACTTTTTTACCGTTTGGATGAAATTCTACTGATTCACTGGTGAATCGGAACTGATTCACTCATCCAAACGGGCCCTTAGATCTCGAAAGATCAAGTATGATCTTAATCCATAATATATCTAATATGGTAACCAAAATATTACACGGATCAATCGTTCATAATCATAATATTGTATATCCTCACTAGCATAAAAATTAATATAGTTGCTAGTGTTCAATTGTTGATACAAGTTTCACAACTAACCAAGAGAATGTACAAATAGTTTTCAGGCACTAAAATGCATTTATAGGAAACAGGGAAGATTTTAGGATAGCGTACCAGTGTTTTGAGAGACTTGATCTCAATGACTTGTGAGTTGTATTCATCAGATATCGCCTTTTGTTCATCAATCTAAAAATTTAACAATTTCATCAGATACTAGAAGTTTACCAGCAATTTATTTCTCAGAAGAGGACTGAAGTATATAGAAACCTAATTAAGAATAGCAGATCTACTGATATTATGTAATTAGTTTGCATATATGCATGATGGCATCGAAGCTGGCATGTCTATCCCTCAATGATCCTACATATAATTCTGCTTTGGCGTGAACAGCTTGACATTTCCAAATAATCCAAAACTGCATATTCATGTCTGCAGCGTTGCAGCTCAGAGATCTACACAAAGGTATTAAGTTTATCCTGCTTTAAACATAATCATCATGCTCTGACTATGTATATTTCTAATCTGAAAACACTGTTTTTGACTCGGATGATCTTCTGAAATCAGAAGCATTCATGCAAGAAACCAACAAGAATGAACAAATTAAGGTGATTGCTACTTGAATATACTATAAACGCCAGGAAGATGAATGAGAAAACATGTCTCAAGGAGAAACCAAGGCAATTCCAAAATCATGAAATACATGACATGACACGATAATATGAACTGGGATGAACTTTCAGTGGTGGTAGTAGTGAGTGAGCTATGTTGAAACATAAGTGAATTGCCTACCCTTTCCCGTCAGCTTAAGCTTTTGACTGCAACCAATCAACGCATAGTAGTTAACATGGTTTCAAAGCCAGAGATCTCGAGTTCAAATCCTGGCGGGCACGATTTATTAAATAAATTGCAGCTGACTCCTATTTTCACGTTTGCGGCCCAAGGGAGCCAGCAGCCCAGCACGTGAGAGGGAGTTTTGAAACATAAGTGAATTGCATGCCCTTCCCATCAGCTTAAGCTTTTGAGTGCAACCGATCAGCGCATAGTAGCTAACAAGCTAGAACATCACCCCAGGGTTCGGCGCCAATAAATGGCAGGTTGGGAACCACCCATGACATTAAAGTTACAAGTTACATGGAAAACTAAGCGCAGATGTAAATCACAAGTCCAAGCAAAGCAAAATTTCAACAGGGTAAGCTTTAAAACAAAATCCACAAGAATGGCCATGAATGTTATAAAACAACTAAACAAATGCTCAGAACAAGATAATGCAAATTCAAAAAGGATAAAATCAGATCAGAAGAACGACCTTCTTAGCTACCAAGGTTCTTAAAGACTTGGCTTCCTCACGTAATGCAAGCGCTTCAAAAGCTGCATCCTTGGATCTATTCAACTGATTCTCCATCATTTCAATCTCTTTGGAGAGTGATGCAGCCATGACATGAATCTCGTCCTTGAAATCTTTTTTACCTAAACAGGGAAAACAAGAATAATATATATTACACTCTGCACGAAGCACAATCGCTTTATTAAACAAGCTACTGATGTGTTAGGTCCTCTACCTGAATCTTGTAAGGTTTCCTCAACCTTGATCTCGAGATCATTCTTCTCAGCCATGAATATCTGAATTTGACATTCCAATTCTTCGATTTTGGTTTCATTAGTAGTAATGTTAAGTCTCATGTTGTCGATTGATTCTGCTCTTTCACAAATTTCGTTTTCCTTTTGCATATGCTGCTTCTTTTCATTCTGAATTCAGAAAAGACTGGGTGAACCGGTGACCACATATAGTCCAAGGTAGTACATCGGAGGACAAATATTATCATACCTGTAGTACTTCAAATATCCCTCTGTAGCGCTCAATCTCAGCATTCAGATGATGTAACTGATCACTAAGAATCATATATGGTTTTGATACAAGAACATAGTTCTCATCTTTCAATTGCCCCTGCATACAACATGAAGAAATCAGAAAAAAAAAATAGGATTCATCTTTAAAATGCAGAAAAAATGACAAGGTTAATATTTCATTCAAGTTCAAATTTCAATCAAAGAACTTGCTACGAACCTCAAGATCTCCCAACTGCTTTGATAATATCAGATTATCCTCTTGAGTCTCATGGAGTTCAAAAAGACGGTTTGATGCGAGGGTCTGCCGTCAATTAGGCAGAATTAGTGGCAAAAGATGGGCATACATGATCAAGCATACGACAAAAGGATCATGAGTATTCATGCCAATAAAATTGCAAATTGTTCTGATTACTGTGCGCACCTTGGCCTCCTCAACAGCATCTTTTAGTTCTTGCCAGTTCATACTTTTCTCTGAAGATTTAACAGTTGGAACACCACCATTCACATTGTTTGCAGCAGACACATCCATTAGCAAACCATGCCTCTGAAGCTGGAGCACAACTAACTTCCGTTGGCTTTCCTCAAGCTCTGCTATGCTTTCCTCCAACTCACCTGCAATCCAATGTATGCAACATTTTGTTTATACTTCATGACCAGGTTAGAAGAACTGCTGTAGCACAAATTTTGTGATCCAGGGTTAACAATTTGAAGTGCAGTGTAACGATTCACACGCAACCAAATGAGTACAAATTGGATGCCCATATTCTGAAATAAACATGCAAATAAGGTCCAACGTAAAACCTGGATTTATTTCATAGAATAGGGCACTTTTTAATTATACGGCAACAGCAATTATTTAGTATGTTTCAATTAGCAACATAAATTATTACAAGAACTCGAAATGGCACATCTTTAATGAGTAAATTTTGTACAAACCAAAGATAAGAACGGGAAGGATCAGAAAGAATATTTTCAGCACCTGAAAGGCGCTTAATTTCCTGTAGTTCCCTTGAATGGTTGCTTTTAAAGGTCTCAATCTCATCCAAATACCTTTTGTGCTTCTCATTGATAATGGAAATAGCTTGACTTGCATTATCAACCAGCTCTTTCAGATGATCATTATGGTTTTGAAGGGCCACAATAACATCTAAAGAAAATGTTCAGGCAAATGGGTGATTCGTAATTACTTTAGGTGCAGAGCGAATAAGAAGGGAAAAAGTTCAACATTTCCATTTTTTACCTTCATTTGACTTTTGTCCATTTAAAGCTGCAGATAGATATTCACTCCTAGCCTGCTGTGAAGCAATTGCCTCTTGCATGGACTTCATCAGAGTAACAGTTGTTGAACGCCGAAAAACAAGATTTTCTTCAACAAATTGTAACAAGCTACTATCTTTATTACTCTTTAGATTGGCAGACTTCAGGAGCCTCAAGAGAAATATCTCCTCAGACGGACATGACTCAAAAATATCTGAGCAGCAATGAGCGCACAATCAGCTGAGAGAAACATCACCAGTGAAACGGGATAGACTAATACAACAACAACAAAGCCTTTGTCCCAAGCACGTTGGGGTAGGCGATATGGAACAGACTAATAAGCAGTACTAAACCTTCTGATATCTCTTCATGGTCAAGTGCTTGCAAATTGTCCAAATCGCCACCAACACGTACCCCAAGCAGGACCAAATCATCAATAAGCTATAATTTACATAAGCGTAATGAGAAACATGTCAAACTGCGAAAGATTCATACAGCAATGTTGATATTAGACCCGGAGGAAGTAACCTGATTCCACATTTTATTAAGAGAAATCAGAATTCTGTCATAAGAACATTTCTCGTCCCCCAGTGCTTTGAATTTGCCTTCCAATATATGCATTTCAGCCTTCTGCGCCTCCAATTGTTGTACCAACTTTTGGTTTTCATACTGGAGTGCAGCAGCATCCATCTATAACAGAAAATATAAATAACAAAGAAATGATTAAATAATGAAAATGCAAAAAAAGTTGACCTTACCACAGCAAGGACAACATAAGAATTATACAAACTGACCATCCAAAGTTTCACAGTTAATTAGGTAGCAAAAGCAGGTGCACAGTTGTGGTTGCCTTGAAAATTGCGTTGGATTAAATTATAAGTGAAATCCCAATTATTCTTTACTAGCATGGATATAAAACATCTGCATTGTAGGCGTACCAATTCATAGGCAATGCCAATACACAGAGGAAAAAAAATGTTTAAATTGGAGCCATGCCAAAGTTTGCGAAAATAGTGGGTCTAACGCTTGTAACTTTCAACGATAAAACAACCGAACATGATGTTATTTAATTTATTGATATCATTAAAACCTCGATAATAAAAAAGTGACACTTTTAAAGCAACCAACCATGAGCTGGCACTTCAGCACCAGCTGTGCACTCCACAACAAAAAAAATGCGAGCAAGCTCCCTCATCGTGTGTACTCAAGACTAGTGTTGCCAGATTTCACAGAGAATTGCCAAATAAATGAAGCCAAACACATTGTGACAACGAACTCCTGGGTGAAAGATGGGAAAGACTAGCATACAATCAACCCTCTTGTGCAATTGTGCAAAAATTAATTGTGAGCCACACGATCTTCATCACACGGTCATTGCACTTTTACACTTAAACCCTTCCACTGTACAACAAGAACTCTGTTACCTAGTGGGAGGGTTTAAATGTAAAATTACAATGACCGTGGGATAAAGATCGTGTGGCTCACAATTAATTTTTGCACAATTGCACAGGAGGTCTGATTGCATTCTAGTCGTTCCCGTGAAAGAAACCCATTGTGGTTAATACATACAGAGCACTCAAGCTACTTCTAATGATTAATTCAGATCTTGACTGGCCAACCAATCAATCAATGCACGCCATAGGCAGCAACAACAGCATGTCTGAAGCAGCTGCCATGGAAGTGCTTGCTGCTAGAATGGGTTCAGTACTTCAGTTCAATCCCCAAGTTGAAACAGCAGCAACAGCTTCGCTTCCTGAAGTAGTGGCACAACGTATGGACTATCAATCTTGCGCCCAGGTAATAAGGAGAGAAGTGCCTAATCAAACGAACGAAAACGATATATGATGGCAGGATGAGTTGGGATTATACCACGCAGCAAAGCAATCTACCACTAACAAATGGAGAGAATGAGAAGTCTAGATTTGATGGTCCACAACTCCCAGAAGAGACAGAAAACTAAATCTTTGAAAATTCCACGAAACCAAGTTAAGGTTCCATAAAACAAGAATTCTACACCGAACCCGGATCAGGCTGAGGTGGTAGGAGGATGAGGAGAACTTTGACGCAGAGGAAACGGCTAGATAGGAGTTCACCTAGGGTGGCAGGAGTTGTCCTAGGGTGGCCGGCAGGGTGGTCCAGCTGCCTACGGGCGGCAGCCACAGCTGGCACTCCGGTAGGCAGGTTACAGGCGCCGGCATACCCCAAGCGACAGGCGGTCAAGCCCAGCCGAGCAGGTCGCACGAGTGCAGCCGCGCAGCCTATTCGCCCCAGGCTATCAGTAACCAGGTGACGGAGGTAGCCGGTGAGGAGCTTACCAGCGGCCGGAAAGGATGAGAACGAAGGCGAACTGCCGTGCACAGACGCGGTGGCGGCCCAAGAGACCACAAGGCTGCAGCTGAGCAATGGAGAAGTGGATCTATCCGCCGACGCTTGGACTCGACGGCCGGGGAGGGGCTTGCGGCGGCAAGGTCAGGGCGATCGGCGGCTCAACCTGGTTGTGGTAACATGTTGGAGAAGAAAGAAGTCGGCAGGGGACGAACCTGGAATCGGTCGGCTCAGCCTCCGGTTAGGTTTAGACAAGGGGAGATATCGGCTAACTGGGCTCATCGGCAATAATCCATATACTCCCTACATTCTTATTTATTCCATGTGCGAAGAAGTAATTTCAATTTTCCCAACCTCAAATAAATGGGATGATGGGAGTACTTTTAACAGCTCCTACTCTATAGCCTTGCATGACATCTTTCATTTTGCTTCTATTTCTCCCCACATTGTTGTTCTCTTTGAGCATCTCCAACCAAATTGTTATTCTACTTAATGACAAATATGATATTCACATTTAACAACTCATTCTCCAACTAATTTGCTAAATCGATTTGTTAAACATGTGTTATATACAACTTCCTCATATTTTATTGATACCTGATAACTAGTTTGAAATTCAAATGATATTGTTGCACTGACTATATTTGTAACTGTTGTATTCATAACAGCTATTTTTCAATGGTTATATTTTTAACGTTATATTTCCAATGATTATTTTTCAACGGCTATATTTTCAACCATGATTTTTCTGAGAATCTTACCTGCAAGCCAACATTCTTTAGATGCAGGTTTGTATGTATGACAATATTTTAATTATTGTATCTGTTAATACAAATTTTTCTGCTTATTTTAACATTTATGTTTTGTCGCTCGGGTTTAGTATGAGTCGTCCTTTGTTTTCCTTTTATCCTCTATTTTTTCAATACTATTTATTTCTTTTTTCCTCCTATTCTTTATTTCCTTTTTTTCATCTTTCCCCTTTTCTCCCGGAAATTATTCAGTTATGGCTTCCACCTATTTCTCGAGACACTCTCTCTTTTTCAGCTCCCAGCGAAAAGAAACAGCAAGCGAGCTCGCTCCCAGCGGTGGCGGTGTGAGCCCAGCTCGTGACAACCGGTGGGGCGCGCCCGGGTCGCGACAGCGGCAAGGGCGCGAGCCCGACTCATGGCGGCGGGGGAGGGGCGCACCCGAGTCGCTGCAGCAGGGATGACACGAGCCTACCTCAGGTCGTCGGTGCTCACTGTTGTCCAAGCGATGCCTAGGCGTCCGGTCGCTCCAAGCCGGATGCCATGGCTCATTGCCTTGCTTGGAACTGTCCAGGCGCCCCACTTGGATGCCTTGGTGTCTCTTGGCGTCCAGACGCGACGTCCAAACGGCTTCCAGCTTCGCTTGGTCGTCGTGTTGTGCAGCGGTATGGAGCAGAGGTGCGCAGCCACTGAGGCCAGGGGCAAGAGGAGGGCGAGAGGAGCAGAGCGGAGATGTGTAGCGAGAGGGAAGGGTGTGCATCGCTCGCACAGAAGGAAGACAAAGAGGCAGAGGGCGACGGCTGGATCTAGATCTTGGGGTGAGGACGACGAATTAGAGGGTGACTAGTCCATCAGGCGGGGGGGGATGTATCGAGTGTGGGGACCTGGAAAAAGGGTTAGGGTTAGAAGTTATTATATACTTGGCCTTAAAAATAGCCCTCTATAGCCCACAGCGCCCTCACACGTGAACTCCCAGACGCCTACGCTACTGCCACCTCCGATCCCACTACGATCTCGACCGCCGCATCCGATCATAGTCGCCTCTAACGTTCCTGCTCCCCTGAGGCAGCCGCCCTCCTCGATCCCGGCCGCCTCCGATGCCCTCGCTCCCCTGAGACAGCCACCTCCGGCCTCCACTCCGACGCCTCCGCTCCCCTGCAGCCTCGTCTCCGCTACTCAGCCCCGGCCCTCGTCCTGGTCGCTTGGCCCTTGCCTAGGCACCTAGTCATCCAGGCGGTCGGTAGGCGTCCAGGCAATGTTTTACAACATTGGCGGTGCTGGCCCATTCGGGGAGGTGACGACAGGGCGCGTCCGACTCCGCCTTGACCGCAGTCTCCTCCACCTTCTCCAACACGGCAGTAGCGGAGAAGGTAGGCAGGGGCATGCATCCAGGTCTGACGGCGGAAAGTCAAGCGTGAGGTAGTAGGAAGGAGGAAGATGTGGCGTGAGTAGTGGATAGAAAAGGAGACTTGAGTGCTACTAGTAGCACACGGAGGTTGTAGATAGCAATCGGCTAAAAGTAGCAAACCGTGTAGCATATTAGTTTAGGGATAATTGTTTCAGTAACCCCAAATTAAGATCTAATTGTACACTTAACCCTGCTTTTTAGAGTTTGCACGTTTGACCCTGATTTTTCCTAGTGAAATCACTGTTTGACCCTGTGTTTAACGGTTCTGTTAATTTTAAGTAATTTTAGATTATTAAAAAAATATAAAATCAGATTAATAATACAAAGAGACCCAAATACCCTTTCCTAGGGCCAACCCTGGTTCCCTCTGTTCCCTACAGATTCAATCTCAAGACTCAAGTGTACCGTATTCTTACACTCTCACGGCGACCGGCGGCGGTGGCGGCGGCTGGCAGCGTGCCAGCGGCGGGCAGCGTGCGGCGTGCGGCAGCGCGCGAAGGCCAGGGGCTGCCTTGTGCGAGGGGCGGCGGCGGCCAAGCAGCAAGCGCCCAGAGTGTTCCCGCACCGGCAAGCAGTTTGCCTGCCCTTGTTAATTGAATGAGTGTCCTTGTTAATTGAATTGATACATTTATGCTTCGAGCAGTAACGAATCTCTAGAAGGCTTTCATTCAATCAAAATTATTAAAAACTATTTCAACTAGTGCGAAATTTTATTATAATGACAGGCATAATGATGATTTTTATGTATAAAGTAGGGTCATAAATGATATTGCAATTAAAAATAAGGGTCAATTGTGCAAGAGTAAATATGTCATTTTGACATGGAGTTAACACCGTTAAGTGGTCTTAACGGAGCAGGGTCATTTCATTTGCTCATTTTGAAAAAATAAGGTCATATACGCAAACCCTAAAAAGAAGGGTCAACCGTACAATTAAAGTAAAAAATGAGGTCGATTTCGCAAATGGCCCATTAGTTTAAGATGATTTTGGTCTTTCTTTCCTAAATAATATGATAGCAAACCATATAGGAGATCGATTGGAGATGCTCTTACACCATAAAATTTTTTGTCTTTCATGTTGGAACTGCATCTAAATCAAGACTGAAACCAATTCAGTGGAAATCTATCAAACTGGGATGAGTTCACTGAAATTTGATCGCTTGGTGGCTCAATTGATCACGTGGAAGTACATGCATTAATATAGGGCAAGGATACACTTCACCATGTTGCTAATTACGCGCCACGATCCCTCTGCTTGCTCTCCCACGATGGCACGACGTGCTCGCTTGATTTCCGGTTGTGGTGGTATCTTCCGCGAGGATCGGCACCATGCTACTCTCCTGACAACTTGGTCTGATCTCGTTCGTACGCTGCATTGCTCGATCATCCAAGCACGTTGTCCGCCGAATGCATTTGCCTTTGATCGACACTACTCACACTACATGAGAAAGGCTCATCCGAGATGAGCCCGAATGAAGAACGGAGATGAACAAATAGTGTATCTCTACCGTCGCGTCTTGCAGTACATAGTCATCAGAAATAGGTAGCGGGTGCGTCGCTGATCAGCATAAGTGCAAGACAAGCTCAAAGATGCGCGTCTCCTTTCTTTGAGTCATACCAGACGTGCTTTGCAGAGTCATCGAAGATGAGCAACTAGCTCGTCGCCCATCAGTATACATGCGAGACAAGCTCTAATATAGCGCGTCACAGATTTATTGACTGATCTGAGACGGGCTTTATGGTAGCTCGTCGTAGATTCGTTGACTGATCTGAGCTGTAAGGAAACTGGTCTTCTTTATTTAGGTAATCTGAGACGATCTTTATTACAGATCGTCGTGAATTATTTACAGGCAGAGTCTCCTATTAGGTGTCCCCCACCTCTGATTATTCTATTTGTCGGCTGCATGGTGGAGCTAGGCAGGATTTGGCAGCCGCATTGCTAGTGTCAGCAATATACACATACATGAACATATGTATAGCCAAAAAGATCACACCTTAAATTATATTGATCAATCAAATATTAACGAAGTGTCAACCGTGGTTATCAAGTATACTAATTACACAAAGAATGCCCCCTCTATTTATCCTAATTACAAAATAACTAATTACACACATAATAACTCATCATCTAATCATGTATATCGTAATGAAAATTCTCCCGATCAATGACTGTATTACTGATGAGCCTTCATAGCCTCTAATGCTCTGACTGAGACATCCTCAAATTCAATAAATCACTAAAATCATATAAAACATTATCAAATTGCAGTCTAACCAATCACATAAGGGAGCAAATATCTGAAGGCTTAGGAACAAATTAGTATACAATTGTAATAAACACAAGAACTATTAGTGAATGGAGAACCGAACTTACTTGTAGCACAAACAGTTGGTGAGCATATGCAAAACATCAGCATAGAAATTTTTCTCATCATAAAGGACATGTGTCGAAGTTTTGTACGACACTTCTCTCGGACCTGCTAATGAGCAGCCCGAGGAGGTTTGTATTTAGGAGGGGTGAATTCTCTGGATCTACGAGCAAGGTGAACACGGATGATTTTACATGGTTCGAGCCGTCGGGAGATGTAATACCCTACATCCATCAGGGGTTGTGTTGTATTGCGTGTGCTCAGCTTGTTTGCGTATGAGCGAGATATGAGAGTGTTGTCTAAGTCGATGACTACCCGATCCTTTTATATGCCAAGGGCCGACAGATTACACTATGATCGGAGTCCGACTGGTGGCCCTGGGTTAATTAGTCATGAAAGCAAATTAACGTGCCTTGATGACACATTAATGGATCTTGATGGTGCACTAACATGTCCTGATGACACGTTAATGGGTCTTGATAGGTCTTGATGGTGTACTAAGGTGTCTTGATGACACATTAATGTTGTGTTGATGGCTCGTTAATGCGGTCTTGAGTGTACATGTTGCCTTCCAGAGTCACGGGGCGCGTGGTAGCGCCGGACATCTCCTCAGCGGGGAGGCTGGGTCTGGAGTCCTCAGGACGTGTGGCAGCACCGGACCTCTCTTTAGCGGGAGACTAGGTCCAGAGTCCTCGAGACGTGTGGCAGTACCGGACCTCTCCTCAGCGGGAAGGCTAGGTCCGGAGCTACGGGTCATGTGGCTGTGTCGGTGCCCTCCTCTGCAGGGAGGCGAGGTCCAGCCTCGCGGAGCACGTGGCAGTCTCTGGGTACCTCCCCCTCCCAGGAGGTGAGACCCAATGCCTTTTCTTCCTTGTATGCAGGGGTACCCGGTCTGCAGGGTACCCATAGTGGCTCCCCGAGCCCACCTTAGAAGAGGCGACGATTTTGGAGATGGGGCCACCATCATTAACGTTTACTACAAGCTCCCTCAGAGGTGCCAGAACTTGGTAAAGGTGCGGGAGCGTCCACCATCGATGCTAAGAACGTTGACAGTGGGCCCCCTTGGAAGGTGCCAGTGTTGGAGCTTGAAGTCCGATGGCAGAGCTCGAAGAAGAGGGAAGTCCTGCACAAGAGTGATAGTAGAAAGAGTAATAATGCTCATTGGTTACTATCGGTACCCTGCATATCGGATACCCTTTGGAACTGCAAAGAGTGCAAAGGAACTCCACCTATCTGAGTTTGTAAGGATCGAAACGCCCAAGAGGGGGGTGAATTGGGCTTTCTTTCAAATTTTAAGGCAATTAAAAATGAACTACTTAAGCCCAATTCCAAATGCGGTTCTAACTATGCAATCAACGTAGATATAACTTGTGAAGTAAAGATTGCATAATGTAAAGAGAGAGAGAAATGCAAACGCTAGGGGACACGAAGGTTTATCCCGTGGTTCGGCAAGATCGCAAGGATCTTCCTACGTCCACGTTGTGGCACCCACCGAAGGGTTTTGCCACTTCCAATGTCACCGAGACAATGGAGTCTTCACTAATCTTCTCCGTTCGCCATCTCCGACAAGGTGGAGCTCAAGCCTTGTACAACCTTCGATGTTCCGGGCTTCCACACACACCTTGGCAAGCTCCGGAACGATCTTCTTCAACTTCTCACTAGCCTAGAGAGTTCAATCACAAAGAAAGAACGCACACAAGCTTCTCTCTAGCCTATTACAAATGATCTAAAAGTGTGGAAATGTATGCTCTATAGTCTTGAATGCTCTTGGATGTGTAGTTGGCTTCAGGTGATCAAGACTTTACGGAATGACAGGGTTAGAGGGTTTTATAGCCAGCTAAACTGAAATAGCCGTTGGAAAAGTAGACTGACAGAACTTTACTGTGAACACCGGATGATCCGATGTCTCCCCTCTAGTTATCATCGGTGTAATTACTTTGGCTGACGTCATTGTGTCAGATATTACCGTTATTAGACCGATGTTGCCCCCTGTCTTCTCATCGGATGATCCGGTGGCTCTTCCTCCAGAATTTGCTTGATCTTTATGCTTACTGGAGTGATCAACCGATGTGTGTAAGTCTGCACATCGGATGATCCCGTGCTTCACTTGTTCCAATTGTACTGCAAACTGTACTGATGCACCGATGTTGTTGAGCCCTTCACATCGGATGATCTGGTGAGTTCATTTGTCTGAGGTCTTTTTCTTCAGTTGAATCAACTTGACCGATGTGTTCATTTTGGAAATCATCGGTTGGTCCGGTGAGTTGATTTTGTTTGCTACGAGTTGTTTTGAGTGAATCTTTTGTGTCTTGCTCGAATGACCTCCTAGACATTTGTTCCACAAGGCTCTCTGATGATTCTTGAGCATTGTATGATGTCAATTTTTGATTGAGTGACTTAGACATAGAGCTTTCACATCTTGTCTTTATCTCATGAATTTGATCTCGAAAGTTGAGTATCTATGGGTCTCCAATGACATGTTCATTTCATTTTATTGAGTGTTTATGGGGACCTTGCATTCACAAATTCATTAGTAAAGTTCAATGGTTGTCATTAATCACCAAAACCGTACTACATGAGGGGGGCCTAGATGCTTTCAATATCCCCCTTTTTGGTGATTGATGACAACACAATAATCAAAGCGCAATAGTAATGAATTTGATAGAATGAACCTTAAAAGAATATGCAATGAATACATGGTGTCACACTTGAAGCTTTAAACATCAATTAATAACACAAGTGTGAATTCAAAGAGATCATAATCATAGATAAACATTCAAAGAGATCATAATCAAATGATTAACAACTCATGGAAATAGGTTCATTACACACCAAGTGTAGCAAATACGCAAATACAATAAAGATAAGCAAAGATAAGCTGGACTCGACTCCCCCTAACACTAGGACTCCCCCTGACTCCTCTAACTCTCCCCCCCTTTGGCATCAAGGCACCAAAAAGGGATCCGAGCACCTACGTACCCTGAGAGCTGGGCGCGATGACGAACTGGTCACCGCCGCTGTCGTCGGAGCTGCTGGCCGGAGTAGCGGAGGAGGGTGCTGCCGGAGCCGAAGGTGCCACCGTCGGTGCCTGCTGAGGAGGAGGTGCTGGAGCAGGGACACTGGTGACGGAGGCCGGCGTCTGAAGAAACAGTGTCGTGGCCGGCAGTGGGGAGTGAAGAGGAGCACCAGGAGCCAGCAGTGGGGACATGCTGAACAAAGGGATCGGAGTGGAGGGAACTGGAGCCACTGGTGCAGCAGCTGGAGCCAAGACGGGAGGCGGAGGAGCTACTCCAGGCAGATGTGATGGGAGGGCGATCCCGGTCTGGGTGTAGAGGTTGGTGATTAACCCCAGGATCACCATCATCGCCTGCTGCGTCTGCTGCTGCTGGTCCAGAGTGCACTGGTGCATCTGGTCGATGAGCCCCGTCAACCGGTCAGTGTCTTCACGCCTCTCACGGGCGATCTGACGCTGCATCTCCTGCTGCTGCTGCTGGAGCTCAAGAAGACGTGTAGCCTACTCCGCGCGGGCCTGCTCAGCGGCCAGCCTGTCTAGCCTCTGCTGCTCGACCATCTGCTGGAGGAGCGAAGTCAGCTCAGACGGCTGCGTGACCTGCGCCTCAGTGACGGGAGGTGGAGTGGGTGGTGGCGCTGTAGAACCTCCAGCCTCCGCGTCGTGCTATCGGGGAGAGGGGGGAGGAGGGAAATACTCCTCGACACTTTCGTCAGTGTCGCTCTCTGACCAAATGTGCTGCAGGTCCTCCCCCTGAGCCTCAGCCTCTGCAAGTCTCTCGTCCTCCCGCTCTAGCTCGGACCAATCTTCCTCTGTCAGACGGTCCCTGACCTGGCGCTCAACTGGACGACCAAGGCGGCGGTCTCCAGGAGCCGGGGCACGGTAGTGACCAAAGCGAGTCACGCTCTCATCAGCAAGTCTGACCTGAGCTGCATCCCCCTCAGGCACCATCATAGTGCATAGGTAACTGATCCAGTGCCCGTAGACCATCTGCCTCATCATGCCTACCCCATCTGTGATCACGTCTTCCATCTCGCACAGGAGAATGTCCACAATGTCGAAATCCATCCCGTTCATTATGTAGAACAGGAGGGTCTGCTGTAAACTAGTGAACCCCTCCAAGTACCCCGACCTCGGCAGGAAAGTGCGGCGCAAGGCGAGGTGCACAATGTGCGCAGCTGGGGTCAGAAGTGCTGGAACTCTCGGCTGGTCCGGAGAGAACGTGGGGCCGAACAGGGACCGGATCTCCTCAAGCTGTGGTGCCACCCCTCCAGTAAGTGGCCTCCTTGGTGGATCTGCCTGCCCGTATACCTTCTCGTGCACGCAGGTGTCGTGCAGGTCCAAACCAAGAAGCTGCCCCAACGTATGCCTTGTGAGGTGGTAGCGCTGACCCATAAACATGAAGTCGATCGACCTCCTGCCCTCAGAGATGTACAGGGTCACGTAGAAGACACGGACCCAATCTTCCACATATGCACTCCTCTCGTAAGCTAGCAGCTGCACCAATCCTCGGTATCTCTTAAAGTACGAACGGACCTCCGTCTCCGCTGCCAATGCAAGCTGCCCCCACTCCAGGTAGTTATGCTGAAAAAGCTTGTGCCCCCGACATCTGTAGGTCTCGTAGAGAGACGCATGGGTGACAGTCCAGAAGCGACTGTCTACAAGAGCCTCTCGGGGCTGTGGGTACCACTCCTCAAGCAACACATTCCATCGAAGCTTGCGTAGCTGCTTGGCCTTCATCTTCCGGTAGTTCGTGAGACGGACTCCCTCACCAACACGGACTGCCGTGTCCATCTTGTAGATGGCCCTCTTGGCCTCCCTGTCCTCACAACGGTCGGCAGCCGTCGGTCTCGGACGAGGAGCAGCCTCGGTGTGACCCCCACGCGTCCGGGCTGAGCGTCGGCGGACGAGAGGCTCAACCGGCTCCTCTTCGGCCTCGGAGTCGTCGATCACGGGAGGCTGCCTGGAACGAGCCTCGCGGATCCTCAGGGACCCCCCTCGGCCACGCTCACGCTCCTCGGCGGCGCGAGCGGCCATCAAGGCCTTCTTCTCCTCCTTTGACAACTTTTGCTTCTTCGCGGCCGGCTCCGCGATGGCCTTGCCCTTGTTCTTCCTGTCGCGATCCATTGCGATCGCGAGTTTGCACGGAGTCGACGAAGGGAGTGAAGATCGACGGGCCGGGAAACCCTAGCGACAGGGAGATGACCGGAGAAGGTGCACGTTGATGGTGGAGAGGGTGGTGCGTGCGTGGAGCGGCTTTGGCGGTGGAGAGAGGCGGCGGCGGCGCTTGGGCGCGGTGGTGAGCGGTGGAGACGGCGGCGCGAGGGAGAACGG
The DNA here is from genome assembly GCA_036927565.1 of Tuctoria greenei. Lineage (NCBI taxonomy): Eukaryota > Viridiplantae > Streptophyta > Magnoliopsida > Poales > Poaceae > Tuctoria > Tuctoria greenei. The sequence goes on from JAYESD010000004.1 coordinate 55,175,351, forward strand.
CGGCAACGCTTAGGGCGGCGGCGCTGTGGGCGGCGGCGCTGTGGGCGGCGTTTGGGTGCAGCGGCGTAGGTGGCGGCGATTAGGGCGAGAGGCGGCGACAGTGAGAGAAATCGGGGAGAGAGAAGACAGCGGCAGCGCATGGGTTTAAATAGTGGGACCCAAACCCTAGCCGTTATTTTAACACCAGATGGACCGATGTTAAGAGAAGTGAGCATCGGTCGAATGCCACAGAAAGGATATTCAAGAATTGTTGTTGACACCGGATGGACCGATGTCTAGGGTTTTGAACATCGGTCGAAAAGCACAGTAAGGGTGTTCAAAAGAGTGATGTAGACACCGGATGGTCCGACGTAGGAGAAAGTAAACATCGGTTGAATTGACCACAGCTCCAGAAGAGTGAACATCGGATGGACCGATGTTTTTCGGAATGAACTCGTCGGATCATTTGAAATTCAGACTGAAGTGGCCCTTGAAGATTGAGCACCTATTGGTCCGATGAGAGATGAACCTAGGCATTGGATAATCCGATGAGAACTAAACACCAACATCCCATATATGTCCTTTGACCAAACAATCAAACAATGGGAAACACATGTCTTAGGACTTTTTGGGCAACCCCTTACCCCTCAAAAATACTAGTATGCCAATAGCTTGGCTAAACCTTAAAGCAAATGGAACACCGAGAAAAATGGAGGAGAAAATATCCAAATAAAATGTAAGGCCCATGCTTTGTGAGGTAGAGTATGAAGACTTCTATCTCTTTGAAGCATGTTCATCTAGGCATTAACGTACCTAATATTTTGTTCTTTCCACCTTATATGAGTTGAGATATTGCATTTCAAACAAGTCTCCTTCTCATGAGGTGGGTTCCCCTTTATGACAATCTACCGTATGCAATGCCAAACAAATTTTAGTGCAAGAAATTAAATGAGTGCAAGTCTATATGGCAGGGATTATGCAAGGCATAAAATAAATCTATCTTGCCAAGTTTAAACCTTCCAAAGGCTTCCTCAGGGAAAACTATTTCTAGTTTGCCCCTATCCTTTGGGAGTTAGACAAGACCTATATGATATGCAACCTTACATGAACATGGCAACTTACATGACGTTAGATGCATCTAGCACATTTAGTTCACTTCTAAGTCTAGAAAAGGTTTTCTCATCAAGTGGTTTAGTGAAGATATCCGCCAATTGTTCTTCGGATCTAACACCTTGCAAAGAGATGTCTCCTTTAGCCTCATGATCCCGCAAGAAGTGATGGCGAATATCAATGTGCTTAGTGCGAGAGTGTTGAACGGGGTTTCTAGCTATCTTAACCGCACATTCATTGTCACAAAGGAGAGGCACACAACCAAATTTAATTCCAAAGTCCAAAAGGGTTTGCTTTATATATAGAATTTGGGCACAACATGCACCGGCCGCTATATACTCCGCCTCCGTGGTAGACAAAGCCACGGAATTTTGCTTTTTGCTAGACCAAGACACTAGGGAACGCCCAAGCAACTGGCACCCATCGGAGGTACTCTTGCGATCCACGCGGCATCCGACAAAGTCTGAATCCGAGTATCCCAAGAGTTGGAAGGTTGTACCTTTAGGGTACCACAAGCCCATACTTGGGGTATGCTTAAGATACCTAAGTATCCTAAAGACCGCCTTCTTATGCGATTCTTTAGGAGCCGCTTGAAAGTGAGCACATAAGCATACATTAAACATTATGTCGGGCCTAGATGCGGTAAGATAAAGCAATGAACCAATCATAGAGCGGTAGTGAGATTGGTCAATAGGTTTACCGTCCTTATCCGCGTCGAGATGGCAATTTGTTGCCATTGGAGTGCTTCTTGATCTACAATCTCCCATCTCAAATTTCTTCAAGAGGTCCTTGGTGTATTTCTCTTGGTAGACGAAGGTTCCCTCTTGAAGTTGCTTGATTTGGAATCCAAGGAAGAAGTTGAGCTCTCCAATCATTGACATCTCGAATTCCCTAGACATCATTTTGCCAAACTCATGGCTAAAAGCTTCGTTAGTTGAACCAAAGATAATATCATCAACATAAATTTGACAAATGAACAAATCTCCGTTGATGTCTTTGGTGAAGAGTGTGGTGTCCACCCTCCCTATCTTAAATCCTTGCATGATGAGGAAGTCCCGTAGTCGTTCATACCACGCCCTAGGTGCTTGCTTGAGCCCGTAGAGCGCCTTGTGCAACCTATACACATGGTTAGGATTCCTCGGATCTTCAAACCCGGGAGGTTGTTCAACATAAACAAGCTCATTAATGTAGCCATTAAGAAAGGCACTTTTCACATCCATTTGATAAAGAGTAATATTATGATGTGAAGCAAAAGCAAGGAGAATACAAATTGCCTCTAACCGGGCGACCGGAGCAAATGTCTCCCCAAAGTCTAGTCCTTCAACTTGCGAGAACCCTTTGGCCACAAGTCTTGCCTTGTTGCGGACCACAACGCCATTCTCGTCTTGTTTGTTGCGGTACACCCACTTTGTTCCGATGACGTTCTTGTCCTTGGGTCGCTCCTCCAACACCCAAACTTCATTGCGGATGAAGTTGTTGAGTTCTTCTTGCATAGCCATCACCCAATTTGGGTCTTGGAGTGCTTCCTCAATGTGAGTGGGTTCTACACACGAAACAAACGAGTAGTGCTCACAAAATGAGGCAACGTGGCGGGAACGAGTACTTACGCCCCTTGAAGGACTTCCAATGATTTGGTCCATTGGATGCGCCTTGGAGATGCGTCCATGCCTCATAAGTGGTTGTGAAGCACTTGGCGGTGGTGAAGCGTGTTGCTCCTCTTGTGATTGGACTTGATCATGGACTTCTTCTTCATCTTGATGTTGTATTGCTTGTGAGTCTTGAGTTGGCAATGGATCATCTTTCTCCTCTTCGTCTACTTGAGGTGCCATGGAGGTGATGTTGTTGGAACTTGAAGCTCCCCCTTGATCATGGCCCTCTTCAACTTCCGGCTCGATGTCTTCAATGGTCATGTTCTTCATGGCTTCTCGTAGAGGCTCATCATCTATTTCATCATGACCAAAACTCTCCTCTTGGGAGCCATTAGTCTCATCAAACTCAACATCACAACTTTCTTCAACTAGACCGGAGGTTTGGTTGAATACTCGATATGCTTTTGAGTTTGATGCATAACCAAGAAAAATGCCAACATCACATCTTCTTTCAAACTTACCGAGCCTTTTCTTGCGGTAGATGTAGCATTTGCACCCAAAGACTCTAAAGTAGGAGATGTTGGGCTTTCTCCCAATGAGAAGCTCATATGGGGTCTTTTGGAGTAGTCGGTGAAGATAGACCCTGTTTGCGGCATGGCACGCCGTGTTGATTGCTTCGGCCCAAAACTTCTCCGACGTGCCGTAGTCATCAAGCATTGCTCTTGCAAGAGTGATGAGGGTTTTGTTCTTCCTCTCAACGACACCGTTTTGTTGAGGAGTGTATGTGGCGGAGAATTCATGCTTCACACCTTCACGGTCACACCACTCCCCAATATTGTAGTTCTTGAATTCGGTGCCGTTGTCACTTCGGACCTTGATAATGGGAAGTTGGAATTCCCTTTGAGCACGGTTGGCGAAGGTCTTGAACACTTCGGAGTTTCACTCTTGTCACCTAAAAATAGAGTCCAAGCATAGCGAGAGTAGTCATCAACTACAACAAGACAATAGAGGTTACCGCCAAGGCTTTGGTATGTGGACGGTCCGAAGAGGTCCATGTGGAGTAGTTCAAGTGGCTTGGAGGTTGACACCATTGTCTTCATTGGGTGGTGTGAAGCAACTTGCTTCCCGGCTTGACAAGCGCTACAAAGCTTGCTCTTCTCAAATGTCACATCCTTCACGCCGGTCACCATCCCAAGCTTGAATGACTTCTTGAGTTTGCTCATTCCAATGTGTGCTATGCGTCGGTGCCATAGCCAACCCAAGCTTGTCTTAGTGAAAAGACAAGTGGTTAGGCTAGCATTCTTGTTGGAGAAGTCTACTAAGTAGAGATGTCCATGCCGAAACCCTTTGAAGATTAGCTCTTTGCTTGACTCACTACTCACAACAACATCATTTTTGCTAAATGTGCATGTTAGTCCAAGATCACAAAGTTGTGCAATGGAAAGTAGATTAAAGCTAAGCGACTTAACATACAACACATTAGAAATGGATAAATTATTAGAGATAGCAATTTTACCTAATCCTATTACCTTACACTTAGAATTGTCACCAGAAGTGACTTGTTCATGATTACCGGGGTTTTCTATGGTGGTGAACATACCATCATTGCCGGTCATGTGTTGAGTGCACCCGCTATCGAGTGCCCAATGCTTTCCTCCGGCTTTGTAGTTCACCTTGGTGTTACCTTTAGCCATGAGGCACATGGGTGGTGGAGGAAGAGGTGAGTCATCATGTTTGGTAATGGCAAGGCCGACCAAGCTTTCTTCTTCTTCTTCACTCTCTTCATCACTTGTTTCTTCGTCGGTGACCCATTCATTTGCCTCACACATAAACACCTTTTGTGGACCACTTCTCCTCTTTGGGAAGAGTCTTGCCTTCTTGCCCTTGTCTTGCTTCTTCTTCCCAAAGGCTCTTGGTTTGGGCTTGGCTTCTTCTTCATCATCATCACTTTCTTCAAGCTTGCGTTGCTTGCCTTTGTAGTTCTCTCTCCTTTTGTCCGGTTTTGGACAATCATAGGAGATGTGGCCTTGATCTCCGCAATTGTAGCATATCTTGCGATCGTCTCTTCTTGGTAGAAATGCCTTCTTCTTGGGATCAAAGGTGTATCCCTTTTTGGTGATCTTGGAGTTCAAGCGTGAGAACTTTCTCATCATCAAGGCAAGCTCATCATCGTCATCTTCACTTGACGCTTGCTCTTCTTCACTTGAGCTAGGCTCAACCACTTCTTCTTCTTGAAGCTTGTCTTCTTGGTGGAGGCCTTTAGAGCAATTGTTTTTGATGATGATTGCTCCATCATCCCAAGTACACTCATCTCATGAGCGTGTATTTCTCCAATGAGCTCTGAAACTTCAATGTTGTCAAGTGATTCCTTTTGGAGCATGGAGTTGATGATGTTGTACTTTGGCTTGGGAAGGAGCATGAGGATCTTGCGGTTAATAAGTCCCTTGCCAAGAGACGCAATGTCAAGAGCATTAATTTCCTCAATAAGAACATTTAAGCGTGAAAACATTTCATTAACATTTTCATGAGGAAGCATCTTAAATTCATCATATTTAGCTTTGAGCATGTGATATTTAAGTTCCTTTACACGAGATGAGCCCTCATGGATTTCTATCAAGCAAGCCCAAATTTCACAAGCTTTCTCCTTACTAGCAATCCTAGAGAAGACATCTTGACTTATGCATTCATAAATAGCATTCCTAGCCTTAGCATCCCACTTAACTTGATCACCCACATAGTTAAGTTCTCCAAATCCTGCATGAGTCGCTTCCCAAACTTCGGGGGCAATAGCCTCAAGGTAAGCGCGCATGCGTGCTTTCCAATAGGCAAAATTCTTGCCCTCGAAGATAGGAACCGAACCCCCAACCTTGGCCATTTTTGCTCTCTAGCGGTGAAGCTAGAATGATCCTATGAGCAACCTTGCTCTGATACCAATTGTATGGATCGAAACGCCCAAGAGGGGGGGTGAATTGGGCTTTCTTTCAAATTTTAAGGCAATTAAAAACGAACTACTTAAGCCCAATTCCCAATGCGGTTCTAACTATGCAATCAACGTAGATATAACTTGTGAAGTAAAGATTGCATAATGTAAAGAGAGGGAGAGAAATGCAAACGCTAGGGGACACGAAGGTTTATCCCGTGGTTCGGCAAGATCGCAAGGATCTTCCTACGTCCACGTTGTGGCACCCACCGAAGGGTTTTGCCACTTCCAATGTCACCGAGACAATGGAGTCTTCACTAATCTTCTCCGTTCGCCATCTCCGGCAAGGTGGAGCTCAAGCCTTGTACAACTTTCGATGTTCCGGGCTTCCACACACACCTTGGCAAGCTCCGGAACGATCTTCTTCAACTTCTCACTAGCCTAGAGAGTTCAATCACAAAGAAGGAACGCACACAAGCTTCTCTCTAGCCTATTACAAATGATCTAAAAGTGTGGAAATGTATGCTCTATAGTCTTGAATGCTCTTGGATGTGTAGTTGGCTTCAGGTGATCAAGACTTTACGGAATGACAGGGTTAGAGGGGTTTTATAGCCAGCTTAACTGAAATAGCCGTTGGAAAAGTAGGCTGACAGAACTTTACTGTGAACACCGGATGATCCGATGTCTCCCCTCTAGTTATCATCGGTGTAATTACTTTGGCTGACGTCATTGTGTCAGATATTACCGTTATTAGACCGATGTTGCCCCCTGTCTTCTCATCGGATGATCTGGTGGCTCTTCCTCCAGAATTTGCTTGATCTTGATGCTTACTGGAGTGATCAACCGATGTGTGTAAGTCTGCACATCGGATGATCCGGTGCTTCACTTGTTCCAATTGTACTGCAAACCGTACTGATGCACCGATGTTGTTGAGCCCTTCACATCGGATGATCCGGTGAGTTCATTTGTCTGAGGTCTTTTTCTTCAGTTGAATCAACTCGACCGATGTGTTCATTTTGGAAACCATCGGTTGATCCGGTGAGTTGATTTTGTTTGCTACGAGTTGTTTTGAGTGAATCTTTTGTGTCTTGCTCGAATGACCTCCTAGACATTTGTTCCACAAGGCTCTCTGATGATTCTTGAGCATTGTATGATGTCAATTTTTGATTGAGTGACTTAGACATAGAGCCTTCACATCTTGTCTTTATCTCATGAATTTGATCTCGAAAGTTGAGTATCTATGGGTCTCCAATGACATGTTCATTTCATTTTATTGAGTGTTTATGGGGACCTTGCATTCACAAATTCATTAGTAAAGTTCAATGGTTGTCATTAATCACCAAAACCGTACTACATGAGGGGGGCCTAGATGCTTTCAATCTCCCCCTTTTTGGTGATTGATGACAACACAATAATCAAAGCGCAAGAGTTGAAGAAAAGATGGTAGAAGGACACCTAATGGGGTCTACTGTCGACGCTCTACGTGTTGATGGTGGTTGCTGCCAGAGCTACTAAGCTCCGACAACCCCAAAGGGCTAGTCGTCGATGCTCTACGTGTTGACAGTGGTCGCTGCCAGAGCTACTAAGCTCCGACAACCCCAGGGGGCCCCTGCTGTCGATGCAACAAAACTTCGGACCTATACTCTACAAGTTCGAAGCACTCAAGTCTTCAACAAAATGCTACATCTTTTTGGTACATGTTCGCAATCAAATTGTGTACATCTACTAGGGGGCCGAGTAAGACAAAGGTTGAAGACAAAAAATGAAATTCATAATTTTTTTTGGATTTCATTCATCTAAAGACAAGAGATTACAAAATTGGAGAAAAGAAGAGAAGATACAAGTGGGAGCTAAAAGGAGAAAGTCCTAAGTTCTATGGAAGAACGAGGCGACCTTCTGGGCAACCTCCGACACGCTGGTCTTGGCGGCATCTCCCTCTCCATCGATGGGACCTTCAAGCACCGAGTTTAGTGGAAAATGAGGATCCCAGCTTGTGTAGCACGTCATCATGTATTATGCAACATTCTGCGCAAGGGATTTTCCTTCAGTTTCCAAATGATCCGCGATGACATCGCCCATCGCGTCGAGTTTGTTGCCAACCGAGCTCAGCGCCCCCAATGCATGGTCCAGCTCCAGCTCTGGATTGTCCGGATGCACAGGACTAAAGCCCATCGGCGCCAGCGCGACATCGGCTTTGCCCACAAAGTCCCATACTTGTTGGGACTCTGCATCCCTTGAGCCCCGAATCTCCACCAAAGACCCCCGGGCCGCCTCAAGCTCTGAACCCTCCCGGGCAAGGCACTTGACCTCCTTGGCATGCTGTTGAATCCTCTCAGCAACTTGCTTTTCAAGGTAACCAAGCTCCTTCTCCAGGACGTGGATCCGGTTCTGGCGGTCAACCAGGTCTTTCTCCCGGCCTCACACCTTCTTCTCCCTGGCAGCGACTTCGACCTCCCTTTTGGTAAGGTCCTGTCCCCACTGCCAGGCTTCTCCTCTTCGCTCTTGTAGAGCTCCTCCAGCTTTTTGGTGCGCTCTGCAAGGCTCTTGTCACTCATAGCCAACCTTTGGGCGAGCTCCTCCTCCCTCTTCACGAGGTCATCCCTCAGCTCCAGGAGTTTTTGCTCTTCCTCTTCGAGTTTTTTCTCTCGCTCATTTAGACCCTCCCGACGCTTGACGAGGCTTTCATGGATGGTATTGAGCTTCTCCTGGCGATCATTCGCCGCTCCATTAGCAGCCAGGGTTTGTTCGTATATAGCCCGGGACAGATTGTCGAGGGATCGCACCATGTTTTCCCTATCATCTAACAGTTGGCCTCATTACTCCATCTGGGCCTTCTCCCTCTTGACCCACTCCTTGTCGTCGGCCACCCTTGTTTGCGCCAGCTTGGTCTCAAATTGGAGTCGGTTGCGCCACGTCCTAAGAGTTTGGTGCTCCTCCTCGAGGGTCTTGCTGTCATGATAAAATGCAAGCTGGACCTGACGAAGGCTGGAGCAGGCATTCTCGATGGATAGCGATAGGGGGATTGGCTCCGGACCTGTCGGGGTCCTCTCCGCTGACTCCAGCAGGTTCTCTGTAACACCCTCATTTTCATGCATCATGCCTTGCATACACTCATATACATGTTTAACATTAACCCACAACAAGAGGAACGAGTTTAAAATTGATTTGGAGCAAAACCACACTTAAAATGCAGGAAAGTGCGGACTAGTTCGATTTTACTGAGGACTAGTCCGATTTCTCTCTAACTAAAAACAAACTTGTCTGTTTTTGCTGCGAACTAGTCCGATTTTGCCTCTGGAAACTTTCGGACTTGTCCGGTTTTGTGCGGACTAGTCTGATATTCCAAGAATCCTTGAAAATTTGCTAAGTCCCTGGACTTTTCCGGACTAGTCCAGTGTTCTAGTGGACTTGTCCGATTTCCTCTCTGACTAAAGTCGGACTTGTCCGATTTTTGACCAGACTTGTCCAATTTTTTCTCTGGACAACTTCGGACTAGTCCGGTCCTTTCCGGACTTGTCCGATATTTCGCGACTCCATGTTGATCTTTTGTTTTATGACTTGTTTCCTGGGTTTCACATTAAGTGGGCCTAGGTATGTCGTGCCTAACTCTTTTAGAGGCCATGTAAGACCCTAAACCGGCCTCTACTCAACCCCAACTCGAAATCCATCTAATCCTAGCCTCCACCTCTATATAAACAACCCCACCCCTTGGCTTGACATCTATTTGCGACTTTTCCACCCCACCCAAACCCTAGTTCGTGGAGAGCCACCATCAAGGAGGGAGGAGGATATCCCAAGCAAGAAGAAGAAGAGGAGGAAACGAAGAGGATCAAGATCTCCACCAAGTTTCGTCCCTCATCACCAATTCATCTCCAAGTTCATCACCAACCCTAGATCGTCAAGATCCAAGTGTTACCTCCAAGTTTCTTGATTCATTGGAGTTCTAAACACCTGGTATACCTTCTATTATCTTTTCCTTACGTGAATTCAACCCCAAATCTCCAAATTTACGTCGATAGAGAAAACCCTAGTTCGCTAGTTCTGCGAAGTGCGGACTAGTCCGGCCTTCTGCAGACTATTCTGATTTTGCTGACTAAATTGAATTGAGTTGATTCTAAAAGTAGATCTAATCACATCCAAACCTGTATAAACTTGTTAAAAGCTATTAGAACTAGTTAGTGATTACTAAAAGCAATCTATTAACAAGTTCTACCTTGCATTTGCATTAGTCATGCATGTCATGTCATATTGAGTAATATTTGTGCACTCTTTGATTGTGTTTCTTGTCTTGTATGTTTATTGTGCGGATTAGACGGATTTGCGCTAGAGAGTGCTGCGGAGGATCTACAACACCAAGAGTTTGAAGGCTTTGACCCTAATCAACCGCAAGAGCAAGGCAAGTGTCCTTGAAGCATATTGATCCTATTTTGAAATAATTTTTTTGTTTGTAAATTGCATGCTTGTGTCAATTTGATGGGAAATCCTATGGTAGGAAGTTTACTAGTTTTGTTGACCACCCTTGTCACCTGGAATTATGGTAGAGAGTCGGGAAGGGTTTTTTACCTTTTTGCTTCGCTTAATTAATTGGGATGGGAAAACAATACTACACATTAATGATGTATTTATGAGACTATGATTAACATGAACTGGATAATATGATATGGTAATGGGTGATCTAAGCAAGCCTGGTATGTGGATGGGTTGGATGTTATGGTGGTTTGCTTGCTCTAGATCTAAGGACCGGTTCATGCGAGAATAAGCCAGGACTACAGTGCCACCACGAGGCCAAGTATGGGTGTGACATAGCTGATTAATTAGGGCTTTGCTAGTGTTGTTTGGACCATTAAGGGTGCTCGGGGAAGGGGTAGTCAGATTGGGTTTGTTGATGATTGGTGGGACTACCCTGGGATCCGAATGGCTCAAGAGGGGACCCTTGGTTGAAGATGTGCTCAGTTGGAGGCATCACCACCGGTGAAACCTCAGTGGGGTCTATATAGGCTAGTAATCCCTTTGTAAAGGCTATTTTGTGATCTCTTGGCCACACACCAACGGAAGTGTGTAATGTGACCGACGAGTCACGGGCAAAAGGGAGATTCTTAGTCACCGAAAGGTGATGAAATCACGAACACGTGGGTAAAGCTGTACAGACTCTGCATAGTCCAATAAAAGTACCATGATAGCCGTGCTCCCGGTTATGAGCACCTGAACAACTTCCATGATTAGAGGAAAATTGGGATTTGGGATGGTTATGGTTGGTATTATGGTTATGGATGGTTATGAATTAAATTCTGGTATTGAATATGGATATTGGTATATGATGATGGATTTGGAATATGAACTGGTATTATGATTACTACATGGCCTATGATGGGTTTGATTTGTATACATATAATATATTGCTTTTCAAATGTTTTAATGTACTTTTCAGCACTTAGCCTTTATTATATTCGTCATTTGAATCAGCCACATGTCATACTTTCCACACTTGCTGAGTACGACATGTACTCACTCTTGCAATCCGCCCAACAGTTGCAGGTCAGGATTGGGAATTTAATGGTGATAATGCAGAGTTCTAGGCCGTGTCTACCGTCAGCTTTGCCTGTGGTGTTGATTGGAGCTGCGCTACCTTATTGCTTATGCTGCCTAGCTGTTTAGTTTGCTTAATTAGTTTATTTCCGCTGCATTAGTTGAACTTGTCATTAATATTCATTAGAGTTTGTATTCGAGGACAATATGGTCTGTTTAATAAAGTTTGGTTAATTAATCTTGTTCTGTGGTAATTTTCTGTATACTCTTTTGTGAATGCACTCGTGTATGTGTGTTGAACATCCTGGGCACACATATGCGTTCCTTTGGTTCATTTTTGGAACCGGGTGTCACAGATTGGTATGAGAGCCACAGGTTGACCGTAGGACAGAGCCTAGATAGATTGGACACTTTAGAGCACATAGGAGCACTCAGGAAGCGTTGTGATTCTGTTTGGTGTGCTGTTTGCTATATATAATTGTTGCTTGTGTGCTTAATAGAGGATTTTGGGATGCTTTAGCATTGCCATGTCCACCTAGGCTAGTGTAGCTAGTTGGTTAGTTTCATATTCCTTGATGCATATAGTTGGGGATTCGTTCTATCTCTCTTTTCTTTCTCGCTCAACCTCTACTTCAATGGAAGAAGGACACAACCAGAAGATTCATTGTCTCATACGAAGTTGTATGGAAGATGAGAACAAAGATAGTGTGTCTAAGAAGTTTTAAAATAAGGGGGGTAGAATCCTTCGCCAACCTTAATGTTTTGGATTCACAAAGATCAGACGTGACACTTGGAATGGATTGGCTACGGAAGCATAATGGAGTGGTCCAGTATGCCACAAGGACATTACAATCGACATGTGATAAGGAAGTCAGCATTGGAGTTGATGCGTCACAATAGATATCAAGACTATCCAATCATCAAAGACTACTCCAACGTAGTGAAGTGCATGACTGAGTTGCAAATAAGGGGAAGGCCTCTCAAATGGGTTCTATCTTGTCAGGATACTATTGAGAAAGTGAATAAGAGATTTATCACTACACCAATGTTGGTATTACTAGACATGAGCAAGAAGCTTGGATTTATACGACGCATCAAGGCAAGGACTTGGATGTGTGCTCATGCAAGAAGGTCAAGTGATCGCCTATGCATCAAGACAACTGAGGAAACATGAGAAGAATTACCCAACACGTGATTTAGAACTTGCAGCCGTGGTACATGCATTGAAAATTTGGAGACACTACATCTTTGGACATAGGTGTGAAATTTATACGGATCATAAGAGTTTGAAGTATATTTTCACACAAACGGATCTGAACTTGAGGCAACGAAGATGGTTGGATCTCATCAAAGATTATGATTTGGGGATCAACTATCATCCGGGAAAAGCCAATGTAATGGCCGATGCTTTGAGTAGAAAAGGAGTAAGTCATCAACTCACAGTTCGAGAGTTACCATCCGAGTTATGTAAGGAGTTTGAATGGTTGAACCTTGGATTTGTAAATGAGATGGAGATGATGGAGTTAAACCCAACCCTGGAGCAAGAAATTCGAGAAGCACAGGCCGCGGATGAAGAGATCAAGGAAATCAAGGAAAGGACTGAAGAAGGGAGAGAATTCAGATTTGATGAAGACGAACATGGTACCTTATGGCATGGAAAGAGAATCGTTGTGCCTAATGTAAAGCATATCCGGGAGACAATATTAAAGGAGGCACATGACTCGCTGTACTCAATTCACCCTGGTTGTACGAAGATGTACAAAGACTTGAAGGCTTGCTATTGGTGGGATAGCATGAAAAAGGACATAGCTGAATATGTGGCATTGTGTGATGTGTGTCAATGAGTCAAGGCGGAACATGAAAGGCCAGCTGGATTATTGCAACCATTGAAGATCCCGGAATGGAAGTGGGAATAAATTGGAATGGACTTCATAGTTGGGTTACCACATACTCAGTCCGGGTATGACTCAATTTGGGTAATTGTGGATCACTTAACCAAGTCAGCTCATTTTGTCCCCGTGAAGACCAAATATACAACTGCACAATTGGCCGAAATATACATGGAGCATATTGTGTGTCGACACGAAGTACTGAAGAAGATAGTCTCGGATAGAGGTTCTCAATTTATTTCCAAATTTTGGCAGAAATTGCAAGAAGCTTTGGGAACGAGGTTGAATTCCAGTTTAGCATATCACCCTCAAACCGATGGAAAAACCGAGAGGACCAACCAGATTTTAGTGGACATGTTGAGATCTTATGCTTTAAAGCATGGGAAAGGTTGGGACAAAAGCTTGCCATACGCGGAAGTTTCATACAACAATAGTTACCAAGCAAGCTTGAAAATGTCACCATATGAAGCGCTTTATGGGAGGAAGTGTAGGACACCTTTATTCTGGAATGAGGTAGGAGAAACTCAAGTATTTGGTCCGGATGTGTTGCAAGAAGCCGAAAAGCAAGTCCAAATAATTCGTGAAAACTTGAGGGCTGCCCAATCATGACAAAAGGGCTATGCGGACAATAGGAGAAGGAAATTAGCCTTTGAAATAGGAGATTTTGTTTACCTCAAGGTGTCACCAATGAGAGGTCATAAGAGGTTTAACATAAGAGGCAAGCTAGCACCTCGTTATATTGGACCATTCAAGATTTTGGACAAAAGAGGAGAAGTAGTGTATAAGTTGGAGATGCCAGCTCATCTTTCGGACATCCATGATGTCTTTCATGTTTCCCAGCTCAAGAAGTGCTTGAGAGTACCGGAAGAACAAGTGCCAATGGAAGAATTGGAACTAGAGGAAGATTTGACTTATGCCGAGCAACCGGTCAAGATCTTGGAAACCAAGGAAAGAGTCACAAGGAACAAGGTGATTCGATGGTGTAAAGTTCAATGGAAGCACCACACAAAAAAAGAAGCAACGTGGGAATTGGAGGATGATCTCAAGAAGTAATTTCCCTATCTCTTCTCTTCCGCGTCGAATCTCGAGGGCGAGATTCATTTTAAGTGGGGTAGGTTTGTAACACCCTCATTTTCATGCATCATGCCATGCATACACTCATATACATGTTTAACATTAACCCACAACAAGAGGAACGAGTTTAAAATTGATTTGGAGCAAAACCACACTTAAAAGGCAGGAAAGTGCAGACTAGTCTAATTTTACAGAGGACTAGTCCGATTTCTCTCTGACTAAAAATGGACTTGTCCGTTTTTGCTGCAGACTAGTCCGATTTAGCCTCTGGAAACTTTTGGACTTGTCTGATTTTGTGCGGACTAGTCCGATATTCCAAGAATCCTTGAAAATTTGCTAAGTCCCTGGACTTTTCTGGACTAGTCCGGTGTTCCAGCGGACTTGTCCGATTTCCTCTCTGACTAAAGTCAGACTTGTCCGATTCTTGACCAGACTTGTCTGATTTTTTCTCTGGACAACTTCGAACTAGTCCGGTCCTTTTCGGACTTGTCCGATATTTCGCGACTCCGAGTTGATCTTTTGTTTTACGACTTGTTTCTTGGGTTTCACATTAAGTGGGCCTAGGGATGTCGTGCCTAACTCTTTTAGAGGCCATGTAAGACCCTAAACCGGCCTCTACTCATCCCAAACTCGAAATCCATGTAACCCTAGCCTCCACCTCTATATAAACAACCCCACCCCTTGGCTTGACATCTATTTGCCACTTTTCCACCCCACCCAAACCCTAGTTCGTGGAGAGCCACCATCAAGGAGGGAGGAGGAGATCCCAAGCAAGAAGAAGAAGATGAGGAAATGAAAGCGGATCAAGATCTCCACCAAGTTTCGTCCCTCATCACCAATTCATCTCCAAGTTCATCACCAACCCTAGATCGTCAAGATCCAAGTGTTACCTCCAAGTTTCTTGATTCATTGGAGTTCTAAACACCTGGTATACCTTCTATTCTATTTTCCTTACGTGAATTCAACCCCAAATCTCCAAATTTACGTTGATCTAGAAAACCCTAGTTTGCTAGTTCTGCGAAGTGCGGACTAGTCCGGCCTTCTGCAGACTAGTCTGATTTTGCTAACTAAATTGAATTGAATTGATTCTAAAAGTAGATCTAATCACATCCAAACCTGTATAAACTTGTTAAAAGCTATTAGAACTAGTTAGTGATCATTAAAATCAATCTATTAACAAGTTCTACCTTGCATTTGCATTAATCATGCATGTCATGTCATATTGAGTAATATTTGTGCACTCTTTGATTGTGTTTCTTGTCTTGTATGTTTATTGTGCGGAATTAGACGGATTTGCGCTAGAGAGTTCCGCAGAGGATCTACAGCACCAAGAGTTTGAAGGCTTTGACCCTAATCAACCGCAAGAGCAAGGCAAGTGTCCTTGAAGCATATTGATCCTGTTTTGAAATAAATGTTTTGTTTGGAAATTGCATGCTTGTGTCAATTTGATGGGAAATCCTATGGTAGGAAGTTTACTAGTTTTGTTGACCACCCTTGTCACCTGGAATTATGGTAGAGAGTCAGGAAGGGTTTTTTACCTTTTTGCTTCGCTTAATTAATTGGGATGGGAAAACAATACTACACATTAATGATGTATTTATGAGACTA
This sequence comes from Tuctoria greenei, assembly GCA_036927565.1. NCBI lineage: Eukaryota > Viridiplantae > Streptophyta > Magnoliopsida > Poales > Poaceae > Tuctoria > Tuctoria greenei. Next base: position 55,191,046 of record JAYESD010000004.1, read on the forward strand.
TGATTAACATGAACTGGATAATATGATATGGTAATGGGTGATCTAAGCAAGCCTGGTATGTGGATGGGTTGGATGTTACGGTGGTTTGCTTACTCTAGATCTAAGGACCGGTTCATGTGAGAATAAGCCAGGACTACAGTGCCACCACGAGGCTAAGTATGGGTGCGGCATAGCTGATTAATTAGGGCTTTGATAGTGTTGTTTGGACCATTAAGGATGCTCGGGGAAGGGGTAGTCGGATTGGGTTGGTTGATGATTGGTGGGACTACCCTGGGATCCGAATGGCTCAAGAGGGGGCCCTTGGTTGAAGATGTGCTCAGTTGGAGGCATCGCCATCGGTGAAACCTCAGTGGGGTCTAAATAGGCTAGTAATCCCTTTGTAAAGGCTATTTTGTGATCTCTTGACCACACACCAACGGAAGTGTGTAATGTGACCAACGGGTCACAGTCAAAAGGGGGGTTCTTAGTCATCGAAAGGTGATGAAATCACGAACACGTGGGTAAAGTGGTACAAACTCTGCATAGTCTAATAAAACTACAATGATAGCCGTGCTCCCGGTTATGAGCACCTAGACAACTTCCATGATTAGAGGAAAATTGGGATTTGGGATGGTTATGGTTGGTATTATGGTTATGGATGGTTATGAATTAAATTCTGGTATTGAATATGGATATTGGTATATGATGATGGATATGGAATATGGACTGGTATTATGATTACTACATGGCTTATGATGGGTTTGATTCGTATACATATAATATATTGCTTTTCAAATGTTTTAATGTACTTTTCAGCACTTAGCCTTTATTATATTCGTCATTTGAATCATCCACATGTCATACTTTCCACACTTGCTGAGTACGACATGTACTCACTCTTGCAACCCCCCCCCAACAGTTGCAGGTCAGGATTGGGAGTTTAATGGTGATAATGCAGAGTTCTAGGTCGTGTCTACCGTCAGCTTTGCCTGTGGTGTTGATTGGAGCTGCGCTACCCTATTGCTTATGCTGCCTAGCTGTTTAGTTTGCTTAATTAATTTATTTCCGCTGCATTAGTTGAACTTGTCATTAATATTCATTAGAGTTTGTATTCGAGGACAATATGGTTTGTTTAATAAAGTTTTGTTAATTAATCTTGTTCTGTGGTAATTTTCTGAATACTCTTTTGTGAATGCACTCGTGTATGTGTGTTGAACATCTTGGGTACACATATGCGTTCACTTGGTTCATTTTCGGAACCAGGTGTCACATTCTCCAAAATAATAATTGGGTCCCACTCTACAAGACCGGTCCCCTGAGCTTCCGCGGCACTAGGACTACCCTCCGGGAGTGCCTCGGTCATCGTCGAGGTGGGTCCTACAATGGTAGCTTCTACCTCTGGAGTCAGCTCTAAAGGTCCTGCCGCCAGGTCATCATCAACTGGTCCCTCAGGCAAGGGACCGGCCACTTCGTCTTGGCACCCTGGCTCAGGAATGGGTACCTCCAGAACTACCACCTCCAGGGCAGGCATTGAAGACCCAGCTGGAGCTGAGGCCGTCTCTGGCTTCGACGCTGGTGCTTCCTCCACTGTTGTTTCAGACACCGACGCTTCGACCTCCACCGGTTCGGGTGCCGGCACCCTCATGTCAACTGGCTCAGGCACCAGAACTTCATCAACCGCCGGCTCTGCTGCCGGGGCTTCAGTAACATCTGGCTCGAAGGCCGGAACTGCAGCTACCTCCGGTTCTGAGGCTGAAGCATCCATCATCACAACATCCAAAACCAGAGCTTCAGCCTCCGGAGCTAGTGCCGCTGGTACATCTTCATTCCCGTGGTCCGGCGCTACCACGGGAGCTTCAGAAGATGAGTCGAGGTCCAGAACCACGAGAGCTGGCGCCAAAGCTGCCGTGACCTCAACCACCACCTGGGGCGGCACTGGAATTGGAGCTGGAGCCTCCGCCTGCACTGCATCAGCTGCTGTCACATGAACCGGAGCTTCAACCCCTTTTTTGGATACCCTGTGGATGAAGGACAAATAAACTCAAAATATGGTTACAACAAAAATAACAAACTGAGGTAAATAAGCAAATTTACCTTGGAAGGCTTCAACTCCAGCTAGGCCGGAACCTCTTCGCCGGACGCTCAGAGCCCGACCCAGTCACAACTGGTGTAGTAACTCCGGAAGGCTCTTCGGAGCTTGCTGCCGCCGTAAGCGACGTCTTGGTTGCCCCCCCCCCCCCCCCCGACGGAGAAGGACCCTCGGACCTAGAGCCCTTAGCTGGCCCTGGTGCTGGAGTCACCTGGTCAGAGCTGGCATTCCGGGGAGACGCCGATGCTGGAGTTGGTGTCACCATCGAAGACCTCCTCCGCCGAGGAGAAGGAGTTGTTGTGGAAGGAGCAGGTCTGACGGACCTCCTGTCAGAGTGCTTCAACTTCCTCTTTCGGTTGGAGGGATCAGCCAACTCTTTGTCCTTGCCTATGACTTTAGCTCTTTGGCTCGGGGCGGAAGCATGGCCACCCTCAGAAGCTCCGGGGATCACCAATCTGGTGGTCGGACGCCTCTCTACCTTACCGAGGTCGTCAAGCACCGGCATGCTCCTCCGGAGCTCCCTGTTGAACTCTACCTCCATGTTCAGAGGGAGGAAAGCCACCGACAGAGTTAAGTCATCGCCCTCGACGTCAATGCCATGCTGAAACTTCTTGAGATGAAGCTCCAAAGCAGCATCGTCCAAATTGGACCTCAGACCGGTTTCAATCCAGTCATCATCCATCACGCTATTGAGGGCCCCGGCGAGCTTCTCCCTCTTCTTCAGCGGAGCCCACCTATTGACCAGGAAGTTGCAGAAGACCATCTGGGGGGTCACCCCTCCTTCCACACATTCGTGGATCCTGGTCAAGACAGGGTTTAAGGCCTCTGACAGCACCGGAACCACACTCCATGTGTTAGTGTCAACATTGGGAAGACCTTCAGGCAGCTCCAACTTCTCGTGCTCCTCTGTCGTGACGATAATCCAATCCTTCTTCCAGTCGTCCCACTTGTCGGAAGGAAACGACCTCAAGTACTTGTAGGGGCATTTCTTGCGCTTCACAAAATAGTAGAAGCCAAGATACTCAGAACTCTTGCCGGTGGTGTGGATGGTGAAGAAGGTACGGAAAAGCTCTACGCAGGGGGGAATACCCACCCACATCTCGCAGAAGTGGAAAAATATTGACACAAGAAGAATATAATGGGTGCCAAGGTGGTCTAACAGCATCAAGAGGAAAGTTTAGAAAGGTGGGATCAGCCCCACCATGGCGTACACAGAGAAGTACACCATGTTGCCACCGCGCTTCTTCTTGAACGGGAGCTCGCCGGCGTGGACCAGATGGTTGAAGGAGTCGCTGGACCACCCCATGTAGGTCCGTACCTTCTTCAGATCGTCATCACTCGTGAGACAGCTCTTGCGAAGTCCCAACTCCATCGCAACACGGCGGGGCGAGAGAGAAAAAGCAAGCGACGGTTTGGAGGATTCGAGCGCAAGTTAAAATGAAAGCGTAAGAAATCCCCAAACCATGCGTGCTTTCCCTCTTAAGTAAGCCCCCGCAACGCTTGGATGGAAAATGCAAAAAGGCCTATGATACATTTCAAAAATTACACCCTGCCAATGACAAAGGGGCCTGGGGCCACCCAAACGATCAAGTCGAGGCCCTTACCCCAGGCGAACAGTTGTCATGATGAGAGGCGGGAAATCCAAAAGCGGCGACCTCACAGGGCGCGCGGAACCAATAAGATTTTCGTATTGGGAACCAACAACCTTTAATTGCGTGAGATCCGCACGCGCAAATCTCACCTGCCACGTCCAGAAGATGTCACGCGGCGATGGTTTAACTACGAACTATCACCTCAATGGTACATCCAAAATTCCTTGAAGACACGGTGCAAAAATCAAAAGATGGACCCACCTCCAGCAGAACGACTTAATCCAGAGGGTCTCTCCCAGAGGTGGGACAGGGGGAACTGTCGGTACCCTACGTACCGGATACCCCTTGGAACTGCAAAGAGTGCAAAGGAACTCCACCTATCTTAGTTGAAGACCTACGAAGGCCCCACATGTCACTCATAACCAAACCCGCCTCCCTCATATGGTTAGTCCTAGTGCCGCCACGTGTATCATAAAACCAGAGCTACAATCCATACATGGGAATTCTCCGGACTGGATACCTGTGTGGCACCCTCGGACCTAAACCCCAACAGAGGGAAGCTCCGGTACCAACACGTGTACCATGACACCGGATCTACTCGTCCAAGACGGTAAGCTCCAAAGCTGCCACGCGTCCAATCGCCGGATTATTTATGACAACTACTATGGAGTATATATAGGTGGGAGGATGTCCAATGGGTGTGGGGGTCGTTACCCAATCCTAAGACACGAAAATAATGTACTTAGACTTGATACAAGGCCCAATGGCCCAATACGGTGGTGCAGCATCCTGACAGATTCTGGACTCGATTTTGTTTCGACGATTCCTGTCGACTTTAAAGTAATTTTGACATGGGACCAGAGCCATTGGAAAGTTTATCCTCTCCTCTTTCGGTGCATATGTAGAACGTCTAAAACGGAGTTTGTATGCATCCTGGGCAACTGTTTTAGTGCGAACTGCTTCTGGACTCTGAGTTGGACAGGAATTTGAGTTGGGGTCGGTTTCCATCTTATTTGAACGTAATATCTGGTCCTCCCCACACCTAAATCTTCCTCCAATTACTCCTTAAACTTCTCCATAGATCCTAATCACAATTAAGTCATTAGGTAGCAATCTATTCTCAAAAATATATAAGGCAACATATAAGAATGAGCTCACCTCTGAAATTAATTGGTGTGTGTGAATTCTATTGATTGCATCTTGTATGTTGAATGGAGTGTTGTGTATATACATAGGAGTGATGTCCTCATCATCCTCCCCTTCTTGAATTGGAGTCGCCCTCGACTCAAGTTCATCTTCTCTCATGTGTGGGTCCATATGTGCAGCACCATCAAATCCTCTTGTGTGCATCAAAGGCGGAGGCCAAGGTGGTGGATGATATAGTGAACTATCTCCATGTTCTCCATCAAATAAGCATGACCATTCAGTTGAGCCAGGATCCCAAATAAATAAACATTGTGCCATGTTTATTTGTGCAATGATAATATGCAAGATCTCATCATTTCAGAGGTGAGCTCATTCTTATATGTTTCCTTATATATTTTTGAGAATAGATTGCTACCTAATGAATTAATTGTGATTAGGATCTATGGCGAAGTTTAAGGAGTAATTGGAGGAAGATTTAGGGGCGTGGTGGACCAGATATTACGTTCAAAGAAGATGGAAACCGACCCCAACTCAAATTCGCGTCCAACTCGGAGTCCAGAAGCAGTTCGCACTAAAACGGACGCCCAGGACGCATACAAACTCCGTTTTGGACGTTCTACATATGCACGGGAAGAGGAGAGGATAAACTTTACAATGGCTCTGGTCCCATGTCAATATTCCTTTGAAGTCGGCATGAATCGTCGGAACAAAATCGAGTCTAGAATCTGTCAGGGTGATGCGCCACCGTATTGGGCCAATGGGCCTTGCATCAAGTCTAAGTACATTATTTTTGTGTCTTAGGGTTAGGTCACGACCCCAACACCCGTTGGACGTCCTCCCACCTATATATGCTCCATAGTAGCCGCCATAAAAATTGGGTTTTGCATAGATTAATAATATCACCATTTATCGGTTTGTGAAACCCCAATTCAACAATTTCAGATTGCTTCTTCTACGTTCTTGCTTGTGTTCTCGGATGCACTTGCAGGGATTAGCCTTCTTGGCAAGGTCAAGCGTGTGCAGCACGGTTGATAACCAATGGAGCAGTAGTGTAGTGATTGCAGGGGTATTCGAGCTGCTCGAGTGCCGCAGACCATCAACGTCGAGTTCTCCACCTCAATCGACTTATCATTACCTTTCGGAAGATCGGTCCTAAACTCCTCATCAACTTTCCTCATCAATTGGTATCACATTTCCAGGTTGCTGTTAGGTAATTCACCTATCCATTACATTAGTTTTGATATTCATACCTAGAGTCCACAAAAAAGCCACAAAAAACTTGCAGTTTAGTAGATCTGTTCTTTACTTTGTCCAAACCACCATTGAGTCTTTACAACTTTCATTTTCAGTTTGGTTTTGTTGAGTTTGTGTCCATTGTCGAGTCATATTGCTGGTTTAGAAAGTGTTTTTGGTATTAGTTTGAATGTTGCATTGTGTCGATTCATCTTTTTGTATCGCATCATCACGTCTAGATTAGATTCATCTCTGTCCTGTTCGGTATTTTGATCATATCTCAGACATGTAAACATTAAATTTGGAGTTCTTACACTTTCTTGAAAGCTTAAGAAATTTTCTACAACTTTCATATTCATAGGTTTTGCATAAAATAGAGTTATCATAGTCAAAAGTGCATTAGTTCTGAATCTGTTCTCGACCTAGAATTTCTGAACAGTCTGTGTTTCGGGGCAATATCTCCTATTGTTCTTGTCCAAACTATTTCTTCCATATATTGAAATTAAAGAGGAGAGACATATCTACAATCTTTCTGTTGTAAGTTTTTCTATTTGGATCCTCTAAGTATGCGTATTTGTCCTTGGAATATTGAGCAGAAAATTTGTTACAGACCCATGAGATATCTTTGATTGTTTTTCATTGTGTTCTTCTTTTGCAGCACATTCTGAAAAAAAAGAAAAAAAAAGGCAAGTGCAAAACAAGATACAAAAGCCGCAAAAAAGGAGAAAAAAACAACAACAAAAAACAGAAATGCTTGTATTCTTTGTGTCATCTAGTTTTGTCTCGTGTCTTGTTAGCTTGAACTACTAGGAACACATTTAGGCCAGCAACTTTGACAAGTACTTTGGAAACTTATTCAACTTTACTATCTGATTGCATTGTTGCTAATCCTTGCTACATATAAAGTGCCATCGAAGCTATACTTTACTATTGAGCAGAATCGATGCAACTTTGCAATCATCCCACACTTCATTGGTTTCTTCATACCGGCCACCGTTTGCCACCTGCAGTGTCGGTAAGAACACTTGTAAGAGCGTGGTAAGACACTTGAGAGTGTGTGATTCCACTTCCACATTGCCATTATCCTTTGTAGTTGATAGGGATAATATATTTTTTTGTTGTTTTCTGTTTGCTACTAACAATGTCAGGTAAAAGCAAGAATCATGCATTATATGCTGAGATGATTGACATGATGAAGACGACCATGAAGTGACTCGCTAAGAATTAAACATCAACCAAGGTTTCACATGACATTAAGACCATCTTTACAACTTCTTCCACAGAAAGTAATTACATTCTCCCATCTCTTCCTTGTTATGATGGTTTTGGTTACGATGAATATATTGCTTGGGAAATAGAGTTGGATAAAAATTTTGGACAATGTCATATGTGTGAGAGGAGAAAAATTTGAAATGTTGCAAGTGTATTAGTACATTGTGCATTAACTTGGTGGAACAATTTAAATGATTTAGAAAAACCTCAAACATGGAAGGATATGAAAAATTGTATGCGAGAAACTTTTATGAATGCATTTAATTGCAAAGATGAAGTGCATCAATTTGAGGAGAAATTTCTTGTTGTACCTCTTTTTGTGTCTAACATTTTGCAGGACAATATAGAAAATAATGTAGATGATGCAAAAGAGAATGAGGCTTTCGACAACACTTGTGAAATTTTAGATGGATCAACTCACAATGCACTCAAAATCACTGCTGAAAATGGTAAGGCAAAACATTATACAAATGCAGAAGGTGAAAAGTTTTTGGATGTTCTGAATTTTTCCACCAATCATGCTATTTTTGAGGAGCAACTATTAGAATCGTTTATTTTTACACAATTGTCACATGTTGATTTTCCTGCTGATCGTTGCGTTGAGAAAGAGTTGTGTGCTGATAACTCTATTATATCTATGCAAAAACAAGTTATTGTACTAGATGATTGTGTTTTGGATTCACCTACTTGTGCTGAAATTCATAATTTGATTACTACTACTGCTGAAAATGATGAGCTGAAATTGTTGTCTTCCCTAAATACTTTGGGTTATATTGAATTTGACACTCTTTGTGATCTAGATATTGTAGAGAGGAGAATATTTTCCCAATCTGAATTGCCTTTGTTAAGTAGAATTATTTTTCATGCTATAGGCAACTATGAAGATAGTGGTGAATTTATGGTGCATAAAGTTTACATACGCTCAAATGAGAAATCCCATTTTGTGCTGCAACAACATGGTGAAATGAATGAATGCACTAACACTAATAATTATTTGTCAAGTTTTTCTAGTATTTTTTTCTTGCAGCATCGACATTATTTAATTGAGGAACATTGTTCGTCGCGGTTGTTCAATATGGACAATGCTCATTCTACCCCCAAAGCAAGCCTCTTTGTTGGACATACGAGCAAGCCGAGGACGGCTTGTCATAAAGAAGGGGAGAATGATGAGATCATGCATATTATCATTGCACAAATAAACATGGCACAATGTTTATTTATTTGGGATCCTGGATCAACTGAATGGTCATGCTTATTTGATGGAGAACATGGAGATAGTGCACTATATCGTCCACCATCTTGGCCTCCGCCTTTGATGCACACAAGGGAATTTGATGGTGTTGCACATATGGACCCACACATGAGAGAAGATGAACTTGAGTCGAGGGTGACTCCAATTCAAGAAGGGAAGGATGATGAGAACATCACTCCTATGGATATACACAATACTCCATTCAACATATAAGATGCAATCAATAGAATTCACAGACACCAATTAATTTCAGAGGTGAGCTCATTCTTATATGTTTCCTTATATATTTTTGAGAATAGATTGCTATCTAATGATTTAATTGTGACTAGGATCTATGGAGAAGTTTAAGGAGTAATTGAAGGAAGATTTAGGGGCGTGGAGGACCAGATATTACGTTCAAAGAAGATGGAAACCGACCCTAGCTCAAATTTGTGTCCAACTCGGAGTCCAGAAGCAGTTCACACTAAAATGGATGCCCAGGACGCATACAAACTCCATTTTGTTCATTCTACATATGCACATAAAGAGGAGAGGATAAAATTTCCAATGGCTCTGGTCCCATGTCAAAATTCCTTTGGAGTGGACGGGAATCGTTGAAACAAAATTGAGTCCAGAATCTGTCAGGGTGTTGCGCCACCGTATTGGGCCATTGGGCCTTGTATCAAGTATAAGTACATTATTTTCGTGTCTTAGTGTTAGGTCACGACCCCAACACCCGTTGTACGTCCTCCCAACTATATATACTCCATAGTAGCCGCCATAAATAATTGAGTTTTTCTTAGATTAATAATATCGCCATTTACCAGTTCGTGAAACCCCAATTCAGCAATTTCAGATTGCTTCTTCTATGTTCTTGCTTGTGTTCTCGGATGCAATTGCAGAGATTAGCCTTCTTGGCAAGGTCAAGCGTGTGCAGCACGGTTGATAACCAACAAAGCAGTGGTGTAGTTATTGCATGGGTATTCGAGCTGCTCGAGTGTCGCGGATCATCAACGTCGAGTTCTCCACCTCAATCGACTTATCATTACCTTTCGGAAGATTGGGCCTAAACTCCTCATCAATTTTACTCATCAATTGGTATCAGATTTCCGGGTTGCCGTTAGGTAATTCATCTAACCATTACATTAGTTTTGATATTCATACCTAGTGTCCACAAAAAAGCCACAAAAACTTACAGTTTAGTAGATCTGTTCATTACTTTGTCCAAACCACCATTGAGCATTTGCAACTTTCGTTTTCAGTTTGGTTTTGTTGAGTTTTTGTCCGTTGTCGAGTCATATTGCTGGTTTAGAAAGTGTTTTTGGTATTAGTTTGAGTGTTGCATTGTGTCGATTCATCTTTTTGAATCGCGTCATCACGTCTAGATTAGATTTATCTCTGTCTTCTTCGGTATTTTGATTATATCTCAGACATGCAAACTTGAGATTTGAAGTTCTTATACTTTCTGGAAAGCTTAAGAAGTTCTCTACAACTTTCATATTCATAGGTTTTCCACAAAATGGAGTATCGTAGTCAAAAGTGTATTAGATCTGAATCTGTTCTCGACCTAGAATTTCTAAACAGTTTGTGTTTCGGGGGCAATATCTCCCATTGTTCTTGTCCAAACTACTTCTTCCATATATTGAAATTAAAGAGGAGAGACATACCTACAATCTTGCTGTTGTAAGTTTTTCTATTTGGAGCCTCTAAGTATGCCTATTTGTCCTTGGACAATTGAGCAGAAAATTTGTGACGGACCCACGAGATATCTTTGATTGTTTTTCATTGTGTTCTTCTTTTGCAGCACATTCTGAAAAAAGGAAAAAAAAGGAAAAGGCAAGTGCAAAATAAGATACAAAAGCCGCACAAAAAGGAGAAAACAACAACAACAAAAAACAGAAGTGCTTGTATTCTTTGTGTCATCTAGTTTTGTCTCATGTCTTGCTAGCTTTAACTACTAGGAACACATTTAAGCCAACAACTTTGACAAGTACTTTGGACACTTATTCAACTTTACTATCTGATTGCATTGTTGCTAATCCTTGCTACATATAAAGTGCCATCCAAGCTATACTATACCATTGAACAGAATCGATGCACCTTTGCAATCATCTCATGCTTCATTGGTTTGTTCATACTGGCCACCGTTTACCACCTGCAGTGTCGGTAAGAACACTTATAAGTGCGTGTTAAGACGCTTGAGAGTGTGTGATTCCACTTCCACAATGCCATTATCCTTTGTAGTTGATAGGGATAACATATTTTTTGTTGTCTTCTGTTTGCTACTAACAATGTCAGGTAAAAGCAAGAATCATGCATTATATGCTGAGATGATTGACATGATGAAGACGGCGATGGAGTTGCTCGCTAAGAATCAAACATCAACTAAGGTTTGACATGACATTCAAACCATCTTTACAACTCCTTCCACAGAAAGTAATTACATTCTCCCATCTTCCTTGTTATGATGGTTTTGGTTAAGATGAATATATTGCTTGGGAAATAGAGTTGGATAAATTTTTTGGACAATGTCATATGTGTGAGAGGATAACGATTAGAAATGTTGCAAGTGCATTAGTAGATTTTGCATTAACTTGGTGGAATAATTTAAATGATTTAGAAAAACCTCGAACATGGAAGGATATGAAAATTTGTATGCGAGAAACTTTTATAAATGTATCTAATTGCAAAGATGAAGTGCATCAATTTAAAGAGAAATTTCTTGTTGTACCTCTTTTTGTGTCTAACATTTTACAGGACAATATAGAAAATAATGTAGATGATGCAAAAGAGAATGAGGCTTTTGACAACACTTGCGAAATTTTAGATGGATCAACTCACAATGCACTCGAAATCACTGCTAAAAATAGTAAGGCAAAACATTATTCAAATGCAGAGGGTGAGAAGTTTTTGGATGTTCTGAATTTTTCCACCAATCATGCTATTTTTGAGGAGCAACTATTAGAATCGTTTATTTTTACACCATTGTCACATGTTGATTTTTCTGCTGATCGTTGTGCTAAGAAAGAGTTGTGTGCTGATAACTCTATTATACCTATCAAAAACAAGTTATTGTACTAGATGATTGTGTTTTGGATTCACCTACTTGCGCTGAAATTCATAATTTGATCACCGCTACTGCTGAAAATGATGAGCTGAAATTGTTGTCTTCTCTAAATACTTTGGGTTATATTGAATTTGACACTCTTTGTGATCTAGATATTGTAGAGAGGAGAATATTTTCCCAATCTTAATTGCCTTTGTTAAGTAGAAATATTTTTCAAGCTATAGGCAACTATGAAGATAGTGGTGAATTTATGGTGCATAAAGTTTACATATGCTCAAATGAGAAAACCCATTTTGTGCTGCAACAACATGGTGAAATGAATGGATGCACTAACACTAATAATTCTTTGTCAAGTTTTTCTAGTACTTTTTTCATGCAGCACAGACAATATTTAATTGAGGAGCATTGTCCACCGCGGTTGTTCAATATGGACAACGCTCATTCTACCCCCAAAGCAAGCTCTTTGTTGGACATACGAGCAAGCCGATGACGACTTGTCATAAATAAGGGGAGAATGATGAGATCATGTATATTATTATTGCACAAATAAACATGGCACAATGCTTATTTATTTGGGATCCTGGCTCAAGTGAATGGCTCAAGTGAATGGCACAAATACCGGTGGCGGTAGAAGCCATTGAGTGGAGACAGTAGTAGCCACCGGAACACGGAGTGTGTGTCCGCTGGGCCAGCCCGCTATGGAGTGGGAAGTGGCGCCGTCCTTCCTGCTCCCTTCATGGCAGAAGGGTCGAGAGGAGCCAGCGATAAACTGAGGGTTCACCATCGTGGTGAGGCTCGTAAATCCAAAAAATTGCCCCCCTACCTGGCGCGCCAAATGCCGAAGTGTTTTGCGACATTTCCCTCGGACCTGCTAAGGAGCAGCGGTTAACGGTTCCTACGCACTACTAACAATTCATCTCTAGGAGTGGTGCCAGAAATGCTTGTTAATAGATTTTAGATTATACATATAAATCAGCAAGCGCACGAAAACTATCGATGTAGCATTTCCCCTCTAAGAGTATTCCCAAAGGGTGTCATTTATATTCTCCCAAATGAAGAATAGATGGAAGTAAAGTAATCATAAAGTGGAGAGGCTAGGTTGGCCTAGGTAGGGTTCTAGCAAGGATGGATAAATGATAAATTGGAGTTAGGTTGTCATTTACACACACAAGAGCATTCTATCCTAAGGGTATAAATGGGGTAAAGAGGACTAGGCTAAGGGTTAGGTAGAGACTCCTACTATGCTTCTAATGTACATATACATAGCCTAAGTTAGTCACTAATGATCATGTCAATTATGAATTCTCATGCTAAGCGGATTAACACATCGGGCACGGGTTTACCCCTAGCAATACTAGGATGACACCCGCCAAGAGCCTATGTCCTAGCCGAACGTGGAGGATTATAAAGGACAGATGGGGCTGTCACCACCTACTGCCTATCTCTTCAATCCGTGGGTCTACGAGACATTCAATGCTACTTTCTATCCTAGCACCATGCTAGCATACTAAGTAATTACCTTAAGAGGCTAGGCACAAGCCATCCTAAGGCAATGAACTAAATCATCGTTGAACCAATGTTAATTCATTGCATAAGTGATTCATGTTATCATAATCATGTCATAGCTAATTAGACTATAGTGGGGGTTTGTAGTGTTTATGATGATATAATGACAATGATATAGCATAATTGTCGGTGTTTGGAACTGGCAGATCTCCCGACACTACCTTTGGTAGATCGAGGAGTTGTAGTTCAGTAATGGGCGCGCAGAGATTCAAGAAGGTGAAAGACACGTGTACGCAGGGATTTACGTGGTTCGGGCCGCCTGAGCGTAATACCCTACTCCACGGGGTGTGTTGGTGATGTATTAAGCTTGTGAGTCTAGAAGAAGCTCCAAAAGAAGAAGATCGTCTAGCTCAGAGTGTTCAGCCGTCGTCTGGAACCGTCCTTTGTGTATCGTCGACCAGTCCTTTTATAGTACAAGGACTGGTCGTTACAATGTTAGCCTGGCCCGATAGGTGGCCCCGGCAGTTACACACGCTTGATACACAATAAATGGGGTTAATTACCCTTAATAGCCTGGTTATGGGCCTTAACAACGCCGTTACCAGTATTAAGGACCATCTGATCATGTGTCATTAACATGGCATTAATGACACTTAATTGGGTCTTGAAGGTTTTGATTGATCCTTGAAGGTCCGGAGCCGTTGGGGGGGTCCACCAGCCTAATAATTGAAGTTGAAGGTCCGGCGGTTGCCATGTGGCAGCTCTGGAGCTCACCGTCGTGGACGGGTAGGTCCGATGCTGTTGGACACGTGTCACTACCAGAGCTTCCCTCTGTCTGGGGTTAGGTCCGGGGGTGCCATATTGGTATTCTCACCGGAGCTTCCCAGGTGTGGGTGATAGCTCTGGTCTTGTGATACACGTGGTGGCCTCGGAACTAACCATGTCGGGCAAGTAGGTCCGGCTACGCCTGACATGTGGGGCCTTCGTAGGTCTTCAAATCTGGTAGATGGAGTTTACTTGTGATCTTTGCAATCTCAAGTGGTATCCGGTACGGAGGGTACCGACAGTGGCCCCCTGGACTCACCTCCGGGAGAGACCTTTTGTATGAAGTCATTTCGCCGAAGGTGGGTCCATTCTTCGGTTTCTGAACCGGGTCTTCGAGGGTCTTTGGTTGTGCCATTGGCGGTAGTTCACAGTTAAACTTCCGCCGCGTGGCTTATCTTGAAGGCGACAGGTGAGATCTCAGGTGCGGATCTCACGCAATTGAAGGTCGTCGGTTCTCGATACGAAAATCATATCGGTTCCGCGCACCCTGTCAGGCCACCGACTTCGGGTTTCCCGCCTTTCATGATGGCAACCTTTCGCCTGGGGTAAGGACCTCGGCTTGATCGTCGGGGTGGCCCCGGGACCTCTTGTCATTGGCGGGGTGAAATCTTTGACTGGTATCGTCGGCTCCTCTGTGGTTTCCATCCAGGCGTTGCGGGGGCTTACTTAAGAAGGAAAGCACACATCGTTTGGGGTTCTTTACACCTTTCAATCGATCTTGCGCTCAAACCTTCCAAACTTTTGCTTGCCTTTCCTCTCTTGCCTCGTTGTGCCGCGATGTAGTTGGGTCTCCGCCAAAGCTGACTGAAGACCGATGATGATTTGAAGAAGGTCCGGGCCCTCATGGGATGGTCCCCTGACTTCTTCAACCACCTGGTCCGCATCGGCAAGCTTCCGTTCGAGAAGGAACACGCCGGCGACATGGTGTACTTCTCCGCGTACACCATGGTGGGACTGATCCCACCTTTCTCCTCCTTCTTCTTGATGCTGCTAGACTTCTATGGTCTGCAGCTTTACCACCTTGGCCCCCACTCCATTCTGTTGGTGTTCATATTTGTCCACTTCTGCGAGATGTGGGTGGGGATCCCCCCTGCATTGAGCTCTTCCGCACCTTCTTCACTGTCCAGACCACAGGTCGGAGCAACGATTACCTTTGCTTCTATTATTTCATGAAGCGCAAGAAGTGCCCGTACAAGTACTTGCAGTCGTTCCCTTCTGGGAGGTGGGATGACTGAAAGAAGGACTGGATTGTAATCAGGGTGGAGGAGCACGAGAAGCTAGAGCTGCCGGAAGGCCTCGCCAACATCGACACTGCAGTTTGGAGTGAAGCTTCGGTGCTGTCGAATGCCTTCGATCCTGCTCTGACCAGGATCCGCCTGTGTGTGGAAGGAGGGGTGACTCCCCAGGCAGTGTTTTGCAACTTCCTGACCAACAGGTGGGCTCCGTTGAAGAGGAGGGAGAAGTTTGCTTGGGCCCTCAATAGTATGCTGGACGACGACCGGATCGTGACCGGTTTGAAGTCCAACATGGAGGGTGCAACTTTGGAGTTCCACCTGAAGAAATTCCAACATGACATCGACGTCGAGGGCGACGATTTGGGTCTGCTGCCAGATTTCCTCCCACTGAACATGGAGACTGCATTCAGTAGGGAGCTTCGGCAGACGATGCCGGTGCTTGACGACCTTGGTGTCGTTGAGAGGCACTCGACCACCGGGTTGGCGATCTCTGAAGCTCCGGAGGGTGGCTCCGTCCCCGCCCCTAAGCCAAGAACCGAAGTCATCGGCAAGGGCAAGGAATTGGCCGAGCCCTCGGGCCATAAGAGGAAGCATGCCGACAGGAGGGCCAGGCATACTTCTTCTATAGCATCTCCTTCTCCCCGGAGGGTAAGGTCTACGACGGCGGCGTCTACTCCAGTAGCGGCTTCTTCCCGGGGTGCTAGCTCCGGCCAGGTGACTCTGATCCCAGGGCCAGCTGAGGGCTCCGAGTTCGGAGGTCCTTCCCGGTCGAGGGGGGCCTCAACCAGAGCAACACCGACAACAGCAGAAAGCTCCGGGGGGTCCTCCGGGACTACCACGCCAGTGTCGGCTGGGGCCAGTCTGGAGCGTCCGAGGAAGAGGTTCCGCGGGAACTGGTGCGGAAGCCTTCCGAGGTAATTTTTGATTTTTTACCTCAGTCAGTTGTTTTATTGTTAACTGTATTTTGAGTCTCTTCATCCTTCATTCACAGCGTGCCCAAGAAAAGGGCTGAAGCTCCAGCCCCGACAGCAGCAGTTGAGGCTGTGCAGGCTGAAGCTCTGGCTCCGATTCCAGCGCCGCCCCAAGAGGTGGCAGAGGCTGTGGCAGCCCCGGCGCTGGCTATCGTGGTATTGGACGACTCATCCCTAGAAGCTCCCGTAGTAGCGCCGAACCACGGGACTGAAGATGTACCAGCAGCGCTAGCCTTGGAGGTTGAAGCTCCGGGCTTGGATGCTGTGATGTTGGACGCTCCGGCCGCAGAACAGGAGGAAGCTGTGATTCTGGCCCTAGAGACGGATGTTGTTGAAGTCCCGGCAGTCGAGCCGGTGGTTGAGGAGGTCCCGGCGGTAGAGCTGAGTATTGATGAAGCTTCAACACTTGAGCCGATCATCGAGGAAGCTCCGGTGGTAGAGCCGATTGCTGCAGAAGTTCTGGCTATGGAGCTGGCTGTTGAAGAGGTCCCAGCGTTCGAGCCAGTTGCTGCGGAGGCGACAGCGCCTGAGCCTATGGTGGTCGAAGTGCCAGCACCAAAGCCCATGATGGAAGAAGCGCCAGCACCCGAACCAGAGGCGGAGGAAACGCCTGCGCCGGAGCCAGAAGTAGCTTCTACTCCGGCCAAACCTTCAACACCCGCTCCGGAAGCAGTGACCCCGGAGGTGCCCGTTGCCGAGCTAGAGTGGCAGGATGAAGCTGCTGGCCCCCCGCCGGAGGGACCAATTGTTGATGACCTGGCGGCTGGGCCTTCGGAACCAATTCTGGAGGTCGGTACTTCTGCTGCAAGCACTTCCTCGGCGGCGTCCAAGGCTATCCCGGAGGATGACCCTTGCGCTGTGGAAGCTCAGGGTACCGCTCTCATAGAGTGGGACCCAATTTTTGTTGCTGAAGATCCGCTGGAGCCAACGGAGATGACCCCGGCAGGTCCGGACCCGATCCCCCTATCGTTGTCTATTGACAACGCCTGCTCCGGTCTTCGCCAAGTCCAATTGGCCTTCTACCACAACAGCAAGGCCCTTGAGGAGGAGTGCCAAACCCTTAGGAGGTGGCACAACCGACTCCATTTCGAGACCGAGCTGGCACAGTCGAGGCTGGCTGACGACAAGGAGTGGGTGCAAAGGGAGAAGGTCCGCCTGGAGTACGGGGGAAAGTTGTTGGATGAGAGGGAAAACATGACGTAAACCCTCGACAACCAGTCCTGGGCCATCTATGAGCAGTCCAAGGCTACGAATAGCGTGGCGGATGATCGCCAGGAAAGGCTTACTGCCATCCACGATAGTCTCGTCAAGAGCCGAGAGGCTCTTGAAGCTCGGGAAAAACAGCTCGAAGATGAAGAGCAGAAATTCCTGGAGCTGCGAGACGACCTCGTGAAGAGGGAGGAGGAGCTTGTCAAAAAGACATCTTTGGCTGACAAGAGCCTTGAAGGACGCACCAAGAAATTGGAGGAGCATTGCAAGGAGGAGGAGAAGATGGCCTGGGAGCGAGGGCAGGATCTCTACAAGCAGGAGAATGCCATCGCCGCCCGGGAGAAGAAAGTGCGGGGCCGGGAGAGAGATCTGGTCAACCGCCGAAATGAGATCCACCTTCGGGAGGAAGAGCTCAGCAAGCTCGAAAGGCAAGTTGCTAAAACGATTCAGCAAAATGCCAAAGAGGTGGAGCGTCTTGCTCGGGAGAGCTCGAAGCTGGCGGCGGCCAAAAGATCCTTGGCGAAGATGAGTGGTGCAAGGGCTACGGAGTCCCAACAAGTTTGGGACTTCCTGGGCAAGGCCAACGACGTGCTGACAACAATTGGCTTCAGTCCCGTGCGTTAGGATGATCCGGAGCCAGAGCTGGACCAGGCGTTGGAGGCGCTAGGGTCAGCAGGCAACAAGCTCTCCAAGGTGGGCGATGTCATTGTGGACCAATTGGAAATGGAGGGTCAGTCCCTGGCGAAGAACATCGCAGAGTATGTGCTGACGTGCTACACCAGCCGGGACCCTCAATTCCCTTTGGACCCGGTGCTTGAAGGTCCCATCGAAGGAGAGGGTGAAGCCGCCCGAGCCAACGTGTCAGAGGTGGCTCAGAAGGTCGCCCAATTCTTCCATAGGGTCTAGGATCGTCTCCCTGTAGCTCTCGCTTGTACTTTCTCTTCTTCCTCCCCAATTTTGTAATGAAATCCAAATTTTTGTGAATTCGAATTTCATTTTTTGTCTTCAACACCTTTGTCTCGCTTGGCCCCCTGGTAGATGTACACAATTTGATTGTGAACATGTACTAAGAGGATGTTCCAGTTGTTGAAGACTTGCATGCTTCGAACTTGTAGAATGTAGGTCCGAAGTCTTCGATAGTGTAGGCCCCCTGAGGCTGTCGGAGCTTAGTGGCTCCAGCATTGACCATCGCTGGAGCTTAGTAGCTCTGGAGCATCGATGGTTAGTCCTCCGGGGTGTCGGAGCTTGGTAGCTCCGGCTCCATTCACCATCGTCCTGAAATGTTTATTTTTCCTGCGCATTGAAGTCAAGAAAAACAGTAAAATCCGTTTCCTATCTATAACTTCATTGTGGCTTACTGTTCTTGAGAAAGTTTTAGGTCGAACACAATTCTAAATACAATCAAGTGCACCGTCTAGCTTCCTTCAGGTCCGATCGTTTCCGGACTTGCCTTACTTCAGCCTACCGGGGTGTAGGTAGAGTGGCGTACTTAGGGTGCAGGACCAGGCTAAGTCGATAGCACACTCCGGCCCTAGATTGGCTTGGCGGCATTCAGACAAGTAGACCATCAACAATGCTTGAACCCGGAAGGACAGGCAATGCAACTCGAATTGTACATGAACTGGTCGAGCTAAAGTTTCTTAAGAACTACACAACTTTGTTATAGACAAGAAAGAGAAAAATAAAAAATATTGAGCCTGTACAAAGTAAATGCACATGGAGTCTGTTTTCACACAATGATGTCTTTCATTATAGGTCTGGGGTACAGGGGAAACAAGTACACTCTTAGGGTATGGAACCAGGCTAAGTGTGTTTCATTTCTCGTTTGACCCAAGGTAGCTAGCTACACTTTTAGTTCTGAGACTGTGACAAGTGTTGCATGGGCGTTGCAGACCTAGTAGGGTAGGTCCAACTGCCCTCCCGGAGGAGCTACCCGACTCTGTACAATGACTCTATAACATACACCACATGTAATTACAGACTCACCTCCGTGATATTAAGCGTAGAACTTACGGAGGTGCTCAATGTTCCATGGATTTGGGAGAGGTGTCCCATCCTCGGTTGCCAAGCGAACGCATCCGCGACGGGATACTTTGATCACTCGGAAGGGTCCCTCCCAGCTGGGGGAGAGTTTGTTTAACCCTTCTCTAGATTGTATTCTCTGTAGCACCAGATCGCCTTCCTCGAGCTGTTGCGTGTGAACATGCCGTTGGTGATAGCGCCGAAGAGCTTGGCGGTATCAGGCATTCTGAACAGCTGCTCGGCACCTTCCCTCTTCAAGGAGGTCAAGGTCTTCACGCCGGATCTGGTCCTGCGTGGCTTCATCGGAGGTCCGGACCCGGAGCGACCCCAAGGTGATTTCCGGAGGAAGGACTGCTGTAGGATCGAAGAGCACGTGAAAAGCTACCAGAGGGGGGGGGGGTGAATGGTAGATTTAAAAATCTTACGCAGCGGAAACAATTAAACCCCAAACCCTTCAGCAGAAAAACGATCTGTTGAAGAAATCGTGTGTGAGACTAATCTAAACGTGTTTCACCGTGACAAAAGTAATAGATATCAGATAGAATCAAGTCACGAAGAGAACACAAAAAGAATTACTCAAATCCGTCGAGAAAAACTCAAGTTATGATCAAAAGATCAGACTATGGTCAATCTGACCTACCCGAGAAAAACAGTTCTGGAACACTGCTAAGAAACTCGTGTAGATCAAAATCCACAAATCCAATGACCGTGAAATTTTGACAGATGATATATAATCAAGTTGTGAAGACAACCGAAAAAGAATCACGTCAATTGGATCTGTAAAACTCGAGTTATGATAAAACCACCGACAAAAGGTAGTGCTGTCCAGAAACTCGACGAGTAAAACTTGTCTGGAACAAGTCAGACGAACAAGGCACAAAAGTTCCTTCAAACTACGAATTTTATTCAATAGAACACAAGAGGAACAACCCCAAAGTCGTCTCTCACGAGCTTTGGCCTTCCCTTGCTTATATAACCAGCCCTTAGGCCATCCCAATCTCAACTAGGACTCCAATCCTAATCCGATCACAATCGGTACTTACCATAACTGCTCAAGATTCTTCTATACGCAGATAGAAGCAATCTTAAGACTTCCAAACACCTTAGGAACGTATCCCACATTCCTAAACAACTCAATTTCGTGATACACACGAAATCCTAACATAACCAACTCGATACTTCCCATACCGAGCCATAACCGACTCTGCCGCAGCCAAAGTCTTCAACCGATACGATCCGATCCTTCCGATCAGATCTTCCTTCCATAATCCGTCTCTAGAAGCATATTGCCACGTCATGCACCTCATGCATACGTGCGAACACCTTCCTTCGACCTTCATATGCACTGCCCTTGATTCAATCATCCTGCGCGACCTCCTGACCCGCTCAACCACAGTTCCTCCCGAACTTGGTTGTTGGAACCTCATCTCCTCCTGAGACTAGTCCAATGGATCCCGTCACCAGCCATGACTTGAACTCAAGCAACACCTGCACATGAATAAACAACCAATCTATACGAGCCCAAGTCCTCGACTTGACTCACGTTAGTTCCGAACACAACACCTTACGTGAGAACCTCACATAAGCATGTTGCAAAACCACAGTAGAAACGATATCAACCGTATCATACAAAACGCACCAAAAACTCAGCAAATGAAAACTAAGCAATCTTTCCTATCAAGTAAAGCAAGTACGAGACATTGCAAATGCAAAGCAGAAGCACTGCGGTCAAGTTCCGGACCTTGCCAGAGCAACCCGGAGCTTGAGCCGGAGCTAACAAGAGCTAGTAGAACCTAGCGCCGGAGCTTACCAAAACTAGTAGATCCTGGATCTAGAGCATATCAAAACTAGTAGATCCTGGATCCGGAGCTTATCAAAACTAGTAGATCCTGGATCCGGAGCTTATCAAAACTAGTCGGAACTAGTCAACCCAAAACCCGGAGCTAGACAAAGTACGTCGAAGCTTAGCATCCCGGAGCTAACGAAAATATGCCGGAGCTAACAAATATATGCCAGAGCTAAAGATAAAGCTCACCGGAGCTAACCAAAGCTGGTCGGACCTTACCAAGAAGTCGGACCTAGCATCAAACGTAACCGGAGCTACCCAAATCAAGCCGGACCTACCGTCGGACCTTGCTGTAGCTCGGAGCTAGAGTCGGACCTTGATAAAAAGATGTTTTGGTGATATTTAAAACTTTTATCATCAAAGCCAAGTGTATTCACTACAAGCCAATGTATTCAACACACATAGGTCTTACAATCTCCCCCTTGATGAATGCATTGGCAACACCATTTAAAATCCGAACATTGGCTTATTCACATAAAAGTTTTGAAAACAATTTCTCCCCTTTTGTAAAACAAACGTAAATGAAAATCTCTCCCCCTTTTGAAAATGAAAATGTCTCCCCCTTTATTATCTCTCCTTTTTTTAATGTGTGATTAATCTCTCCCCCTTTGACAATGTATTCAGCAAGGTAAAAGAGAAATTTTAATTGTTATGAGATTAAACAAATTATCTCTCATTCTTTAGTTGTTATGAGCATATTATAACATATACATATAAACAAAGCTCACCCAAGTCATACTATCAAGTAACTTACACTATCACATCAATGAGATACATAATGTAGTGTAAGCCATGCTAGAAAGCAAGTGTGATTTTCAATTTTAGCAGGTCATGATCTCACAAACTTAACTATTTCAAAACCTGAAAGCATGACACTAGTTGCTGCATTTTATTATTTTCAAAGCATAAATCTAGATCATATGATATTTGCAAGAGATTATATGCTCATCTGCCTTATTCTAACCAACCAAGCCAAGCCTATGTCATTTGACAATCAGAAGCTTAAGGACATGGTTTTAGTCATACACAACTTCTTCCAAGTTCATATCTAAGTGCAATGACAAGCCATCTCGAAAGAAGAAGTGCGATGCATGCATATTCTCTTGATCTTTTCTCAATTTATATTTGTTCATAAAAACTCAACATGTGAGTTGATTACTTGATAAATTCTTAATGATTAAAAGCATTTGTGAGCATGCAACAAGTTCAAAACAGCAAGAAAGTTCGACCATGACCAGATTTAGTGTAAGTAATTATTCCAATTACTAGACATGGCAAAAACTACAAAAAGTATAACACGAGTAATGTAGTAAGAACTTTCAGCATGTAAAAGGAATTACAAAGTCATATATGTATGAAATAATATGCTCATATTATTTTAATTTCAGATTCACACATAGACTTCCTAAATTTCAAAAACTCCCCCTCAATTTAAGCCATGAGGATGCATAACCCCTATTTCACTACGAATGTAACAAAAACGAGTGAAATCCAAAGGTTTTGTAAAAATGTCAGCCAATTGTTGTTCGGTATCTACATGGTGAAGCACAATGTTTCCTTTTTCAACATTATCACGGAGAAAGTGATACCTAATGTCAATGTGCTTAGTTCTAGAATGTTGCACGGGGTTTTTAGCAATGCAAATAGCACTAGTGTTATCACAGAACAGTGGAACACTATCTAGATCAACCCCATAGTCCTTAAGTGTTTGAACAATCCAAAGAATTTGTGAACAAGCACTAGCCGCAGCTACATACTCAGATTCGGCTGTGGATTGTGCAACTGAACTTTGTTTTCTAGAGGACCAAGCAACAAGAGAATTACCAAGAAAATGACAAGCACCGGAAGTACTTTTCCTATCAATCCTACAACCCCCAAAATCAGCATCCGAAAAAGCTTTCAAAGAAACGATTGAGGAAGAAGGAAGAAAAATGTCAAATTCTTGAGTTCCATGTAAGTACCTGAGAATCCTTTTGACGGCTTGACGATGTGATACACGTGGGGAAGATTGAAACCGTGCACAAAGACATACGCTGAATTGTATGTCCGGCCTTGATGCCGTGAGGTACAAAAGTGATCCGATCATGCTTCTATATTCTTTTTGATCCATGGGTTCACCATCTTCATCAAGTTCAAGTGTTGTTGCTGTTCCCATTGGTGTCCGAAGAGGCTTGCTTTTGTCCATGTTGAAGCGCCTTAGGAGGTCTTTGGTATACTTCGTTTGATGCACAAAGGTACCCTCCTTGGTTTGCTTGATTTGCAGCCCCAAAAAGTAAGTGAGTTCACCCATCATACTCATTTCAAATTCAGAACTCATCATTGCTGAAAACTTGGACACAAGATCATGAGAAGCACAACCAAAGATAATATCATCCACATACACTTGAACGAATAATGAGTCATTGCCATGATTAAGCACAAAAAGAGTTTTATCAACCTTTCCCATTGTAAACCCCTTTTCAAGTAAGAATGTTTTTAACCTATCATACCATGCTCTAGGGGCTTGTTTGAGACCATATAAGGCTTTGGACAGTTTGTAAACATGATTAGGAAAATCTGGATTTTCAAACCCTGGTGGTTGTTTGACATAAACCTCCTCATCTATGTAGCCATTAAGAAAAGCACTTTTAACATCCATTTGATATAGCTTAAAACCTTTAGATGCTGCGAAAGCTAACAACATTCTTATGGCTTCTAATCTAGCGACAGGAGCAAAAGTTTCATCAAAATCTAGACCTTCAACTTGAGTGAAACCTTGAGCAACCAACCTAGCCTTATTCCTAATCACAACCCCATCCTCACTTTGTTTATTTTTATATACCCATTTAGTTCCAATTAAAGTGTGGCCTTGAGGTGGAGGTACAAGTTTCCAAACATTATTTCTTTCAAAATTTTCTAACTCTTCTTGCATGGCAATAATCCAAGATTCATTAGTGAGTGCGTGTGATATATCTTTGGGTTCAAAAGAAGCAACAAAAGCAGAATGAGCATGAGAGTTTGGATCGCAAAACCTGGACCGTGTGACTCGTTCATGCAAGCTTCCAATCATCTGTTGTGGGGGATGATCTTTGTAAAAACGTAGGGGAACAGATGTCTCACAAGCTTCTTTTTCATTAGGTTCATTGTAGATTGATGAGCTTGTGATTTGTGGACGATCAGGACCAGCAGAGGTGACAGCCGGAGCTTGTTCAATGTCCGGAGCTGGACAGGTGTCAACTTCGGAACTACCAGGCAGTATCACCGGCTCTTCTTCATCTTCGAAAATACCCTCCCCCTGAGAATATGAATCTGGTCCTGCAACACCGGAGCTAGTACCTGGGCTAGCTTCATCAAAAGACACTTCACAAGTCTCCACAATTTTGTTAGTGTCAAGTAAAAGCACACGGTAGCCTCTAGTATGAGATGGATAACCAAGAAACATGCCATCATTGGATCTAGGTTCAAATTTATCAAGATTACCATGTTTCTTAACAAAGCATTTGCAACCAAAGACCCGAAAGTGTGTAACACTAGGCCTATGTCCAAACCGGAGCTCATATGGTGTTTTACCTAGCTTAGCACGCAAGAAAACACGATTTGAGACATAACAAGCGGTTGCTAATGCATCAGCCCAAAATTTCCTAGGGGTTTGATATTCATCAAGCATAGTCCTAGCCATCTCAACTAGGGTTCTGTTCTTTCTTTCTACAACACCGTTTTGTTGAGGTACATATGGTGAAGAAAATTGATGATCTATTCTATTTTCAGCACAAAAGTGATCAAAGAATTGATTTTTAAATTCAGTTCCATTATCACTTCTAATTGCTTTTAATGATCCTGGGTGATCAATTGATAATCTAAGAAATAAAGTTCTAAAGTGACTAAAGACTTCATTCTTAGACGCCATAAAATACACCCAAGAATATCTAGAATAATCATCAACAATAACAAGAGCATACCATTTACCTCCGAAGGATTGAACACGTGAAGGTCCTACGGTGTCAAGATGCAAAAGTTGACATGGTTCAGTTGTCATGATCATTGTGAGAGGAGTATGTGAACCTGCAACCATCTTAGCATGTCTACAAGAAGAGCACACAATTTCTTTGTCCCCTTTAAGCTTAGGCAGCCCACGTATGCGATCAAGAGCACTAACACGCGTTAGGTGATCAAAGCCTACGTGACCAAGTCTACGATGCCAAAAATATAAGTCCTTTGAATCATTAGCAACTAGACACCTATGCTTAGAAGAAGACATATCAAAATCAGCTTTAAAAACTCTTCCAAACCGAGACATGTTAAAAATAAGCTCACTATTTGAATCTACAACTTTGCAGCAGTTTTTATTGAAAGTAATTTCTAGATTTTCATCTAGCAATTGTGAAACAGAAAGCAAGTTATATTTCAAATTTTTGACAAGTGCCACATCCTTCAAAGTGTAGTGATCATTTACTCTAACCGAACCCTTAGCAATTATAGGAGTTGAAGAATTATCGGCAAAAGTAACATTCTCTACACGTGACACAAAGGTGAGGGAGGAGAACCAATCTTTGTTACCGGTCATGTGGCGTGAGCAACCTGAATCCACAATCCAAATATTCTCCTTCCTCAAGCGTGTAACCTACATAGAAGCACAATACGCCGATGACTCAATACTGGGGTTAGTCAAAAGGCATTTAGGAATCCAGTACTGAGTCACGCGATGTGCACCAGGAAAAACACGCGAATGCTGAGATAAAACAGCAGGTTTATGAGTCAATGATTGAGGTTTTCTGTTCTTAACAGTTGATTTAGAAGTTGTTACTTGTTTAGAGTGAAAACCAGTAGCTCCGGAGGTAAAAGCAGAAGGTCCGGAGGCAAAAACTGAAGCTCCGGAGGGAACAATAGAAGATCCGGTAGCTCTCGGAGCTATCGGAACTATCGGAGCTGCTTTTGCGGATTTCTTACCTGAAGGTCCGGAAACTACCTTTTCAAATTTCTGACTCACTAAAGCAGGTTGTGTTTTTCTAATTGCATGAAAGTTATAAAATCTAGCAATTTTTCTTTCCTTTTTCTGTTGTTTAGCTAGTCTATAACAAAAATCTATGACATGACCATCTCTACCACAGAAGGTACATTGAAATTTAACTTTGTGTTCATGTCTAGATGAGCAAGCAATATTTTTATTTGAAACGGAATGAGGCAACACTCCTGCAGATTTGAAAACCACTTCTTTTTGTTTAGGAACTGTTTGAATCAAACCACTTCCTAATGACCTTACAATTTTAGGTGGATGTGCCTTAGCATGAACATGAGAATCAAAACCTAAACCAGTTTTATCTTTGCAAGACTTGGAAGAATTCAGCAACAAGTTTAGATTCTTATTCCCATTATAAAACCGACTTAGTGTCCTTTTCATGTCATTAAGTTTCTTAGACAAGTCTAGGCAGTTTGCACATGAAGTTATTCCTTTTAGTTTGCAGTTGGAACAATTTTTAACTTCATGAGATCGTAAAGCATTGTTCAATATAGAAATTTCATTTATAGCATCTTGTAGTTTCTTATCAAGATCATTACAAGTAGAACAATGCAAGTCAATTGTAGAACAGCTAGCATCTTTCAAGTTTTTATCATTAAGTGCAGCAAGCTCTTTGTTCTTTTTAATTTCTTCATCAAGTCTATCTAGAGTGGAGGAGTGTGCACTTCTTAATGTGGACAATTGTTCATAGATTAAGTCACATGAGGGACATGCATCATCACTAGGAATCAAAGTTTTTAAACGGTTAATTTCAGATTCTAGTGATTCAATTTTAGCAGCACTATCCCTAAGATTTTTGTCCTTTTTCTTGACAATAATAGTTGCACGAGAAATAGCATCACACATTTCATTGCAGGTAGCACATACCTCATCATCGTCACTGTTGTGTTCTGCTTCCTCCTGACTTGATCTTGATCTTGCTTTGCCCGCCATGAAGCATAAGTTGGCCAGATCATCATTATCTTCATCACTTTCAAAGTCTACATCACTTGAACTGAGCTCTTGAAGCGCGGTGATGAAGCTGTTGATCATCTTGCGTCCTATGGTACCTTTCTTCTTCTTGTTGGAATTTCCAGAGGAGGTCCGGATCTTGCTCTGTTTTTCTTCCCGGGTGGTCGGACATGAAAGGTTAGGGCATTCTGTACGAAAGTGTCCTGTTTTACCACATTCAAAACAGCGTTGAGGTCCGGAGCTTCCTCTTCTTCTAGTTCTCACATTTTGCAATGCTTTTGAGAATCTAGTAGTGATGAGTGCCAACTCCTCTTCTAGAATTTCTTCGATCTGCTCCAGGGTTAGTGAGGACAATAAAGCAAGAGTATTGCAGGATGATGATTGGCCGGAGCTAGACATATCACGTTGTGAGACAAATGCAATAGACTTGTTTGGGTTCTTACGTGCTAGGATGTCAATTTCATGAGTTTTTAGTTTAGAATAAAGTACATCTAACGTAAGAGAACTCATGACAGTTGATTCACGAATAGATGTTACTTTCATCTCCCAAATTGTCATGTCTAATGCACTAAGAAGTTGTCTAGCATTCTCAGCATCAGAAAAATTTACATTGACACTACGTAAGTTGCTGAGAATTTTATTGAAACGAGCAAAGAGGTCATCGATCGACTCACCTGGTTGCATCTCAAAACGCATATATTCTTTCTTGAACATATCTTGTTTTACCTCCTTGATTGTGTTGGAGCCTTCATGATAATCACAGAGGGCTCTCCAAACGTCGTATGCTGACCAGAGGTGCGCGACACGATCAAAGTCGCTTTGAGTGAGTCCTTGGATGATCAAGTTTCGGGCTTTGTTGTTGTTGTCGACGTCCCGGAGGTTCGTGGCCGTGACTTGATCATTGGGTGGCACTTCATAAGGCTTATACACCTTCTCCCATATTGCAAAGCCTTGTGCCTGGATAAAAGCCTCCATGCGTGCCTTCCAAACCTGAAAATCAATACCAGCAAACACACAAGATTTGACGGAGTACTTCTCCATGATGATTAGTCAAAAACACGTGCAAATCACAAAGATTAGAGCACCGTGGCTCTGATACCAATTGTAGGATCGAAGAGCACGTGAAAAGCTACCAGAGGGGGGGGTGAATGGTAGATTTAAAAATCTTACGCAGCGGAAACAATTAAACCCCAAACCCTTCAGCAGAAAAATGATCTGTTGAAGAAATCGTGTGTGAGACTAATCTAAACGTGTTTCACCGTGACAAAAGTAATAGATATCAGATATAATCAAGTCACGAAGAGAACACAAAAAGAATTACTCAAATCCGTCGAGAAAAACTCAAGTTATGATCAAAAGATCAGACTATGGTCAATCTGACCTACCCGAGAAAAACAGTTCTGGAACACTGCAAAGAAACTCGTGTAGATCAAAATCCACAAATCCAATGATCGTGAAATTTTGACAGATGATATATAATCAAGTTTTGAAGACAACCGAAAAAGAATCACATCAATTGGATCTGTAAAACTCGAGTTATGATAAAACCACCGACAAAAGGTAGTGCTGTCCAGAAACTCGACGAGTAAAACTTGTCTGGAACAAGTCAGACGAACAAGGCACAAAAGTTCCTTCAAACTACGAATTTTATTCAATAGAACACAAGAGGAACAACCCCAAAGTCGTCTCTCACGAGCTTTGGCCTTCCCTTGCTTATATAACCAGCCCTTAGGCCATCCCAATCTCAACTAGGACTCCAATCCTAATCCGATCACAATCGGAACTTACCATAACTGCTCAAGATTCTTCTATACGCAGATAGAAGCAATATTAAGACTTCCAAACACCTTAGGAACGTATCCCACATTCCTAAACAACTCAATTTCGTGATACACACGAAATCCTAACATAACCAACTCGATACTTCCCATACCGAGCCATAACCGACTCTGCCGCAGCCAAAGTCTTCAACCGATACGATCCGATCCTTCCGATCAGATCTTCCTTCCATAATCCGTCTCTAGAAGCATATTGCCACATCATGCACCTCATGCATACGTGCGAACACCTTCCTTCGACCTTCATATGCACTGCCCTTGATTCAATCATCCTGCGCGACCTCCTGACCCGCTCAACCACAGTTCCTCCCGAACTTGGTTGTTGGAACCTCATCTCCTCCTGAGACTAGTCCAATGGATCCCGTCACCAGCCATGACTTGAACTCAAGCAACACCTGCACATGAATAAACAACCAATCTATACGAGCCCAAGTCCTCGACTTGACTCACGTTAGTTCCGAACACAACACCTTACGTGAGAACCTCACATAAGCATGTTGCAAAACCACAGTAGAAACGATATCAACCGTATCATACAAAACGCACCAAAAACTCAGCAAATGAAAACTAAGCAATCTTTCCTATCAAGTAAAGCAAGTACGAGACATTGCAAATGCAAAGCAGAAGCACTGCGGTCAAGTTCCGGACCTTGCCAGAGCAACCCGGAGCTTGAGCCGGAGCTAACAAGAGCTAGTAGAACCTAGCGCCGGAGCTTACCAAAACTAGTAGATCCTGGATCCGGAGCATATCAAAACTAGTAGATCCTGGATCCGGAGCTTATCAAAACTAGTAGATCCTGGATCCGGAGCTTATCAAAACTAGTCGGAACTAGTCAACCCAAAACCCGGAGCTAGACAAAGTACGTCGAAGCTTAGCATCCCGGAGCTAATGAAAATATGCCGGAGCTAACAAATATATGCCGGAGCTAAAGATAAAGCTCACCGGAGCTAACCAAAGGTGGTCGGACCTTACCAAGAAGTCGGACCTAGCATCAAACGTAACCGGAGCTACCCAAATCAAGCCGGACCTACCGTCGGACCTTGCTGTAGCTCGGAGCTAGAGTCGGACCTTGATAAAAAGATGTTTTGGTGATATTTAAAACTTTTATCATCAAAGCCAAGTGTATTCACTACAAGCCAATGTATTCGGCACACATAGGTCTTACAACTGCTTCAGCTCCGTACACCAGGAAGAAGGGTGTCTCTCCAGTTGACCGGTTTGGAGTTGTCCTGTTGGCCCATAGAGTGGGCGGAAGCTCTTCGATCCAGTTGGCTCCATGTTTTTTCAGGCGCTCATATGTGCGCGTCTTGAGTCCTTTCATGGTTTCTGCATTTGCTCTCTCGGCTTGGCCATTGCTTGCCGGGTGAGCTACGGAGGCGTAGCTGACTTGGATGCCGAGGTCTTCGCAGTATCCTTGGAAAGCAGAGCTTGTGAATTGGGTCCCATTATCTGTTATGATTTTGTTCGGGACTCCAAATCTGCATACGATGGACTGAAAGAAGTTGATAGCCAATTGCTTGTTTATTGTCACAGCTGGAGTTGCTTCCGGCCATTTGGTGAACTTGTCAATGGCAACATACAGAAACTTGTAGCCTCCGATGGCTCTTGGGAAAGGTCCCAAGATGTCCATACCCCACACAGCGAAAGGCCATGTAGGAGGTATCATTTGTAGAGGCTGAGACGGTGTATGAATTTGCTTTGCATGGAACTGACATGCTTGAAGTCAGGAGGAGCCAACACATGGCGTTTGAAAGCGTTTGGCACTAGGACCTAGTCGGCCGACTAGGGGGGTCAGTCGACCTGGTCTTGGCTCTTTTTGCGGTGTGCTTCCTCCAGGTCTCTGCCAGGTGAGTCCTATTGACTGATATTGGTGCTACACCGCTAGATGGCCTCGGATACTTTTTGTAGGCCATTTGATCCATGTGGTGCCACATGTCGTCGCTTGATTGGCTGAAATGATATTTTATAGGATCCATCCCCTTGTTTCACTTCAATCTTGCATAAAATCCCTGCATGCACTACTTTCTCCAAAGACTAGTGAAAATAGGTTAAATAGAAAGGTTATGTGTGCAAGAAATGATATTTCCTTCGCATAATTGAGTTATATTGACCTGTAAAATTTGTAGATAACAACCGTCAACAAACTCCCCCAATCTTATCCTTTTCTCGTCCTGAGCAAAGTCAAGACTTTAGGTTGATGATCAGGAGTTGCTAAAATGTTCTAATTTTCAAAAGTACCATGTGTACAACAAAATACTCTACCTAGTATTACAAAAATTGGCATGGTACTTCACCCATCTTAGGTCATTATGGGGCTTATGCCATCTCCTATTCATAGGTGGTTGAAAGATAGAATAGCAAATGGAGCATACATACCCTAGAAATCAAGTTCCACTCAAATTATGGAGAGTTCAATTTAGATTTTAAGTATCTCAATTTGATTCTCTCGGTCTCTCATTTATATGTAGTGGAAATGTATCCCCACCAAGGCTTTTTGCCTAAATTCATCCTACCTCTACATAAGGCTTGTATGTGGAGCTTTGTAGGGAATATTGTAGGCATATTTGCAACACATAATATTGCTAAGTCAAAAGGGCAAGCCTTAGGATCAATCAATTCAAAACAATTTGATTCAAGACTTGTACATGTGTGATGGAATGGAGTGAATGTGGATATTTGAGATGACTCCTTTTTGAGTGGACTCTCTTATTTTGCAGGGATGAAACATGACTATTTTTTTTCTTTTTTTTTGTCATGCTTGTGATGTAAGCATGTGTCAAAGTGTAGCAACGACACTTCCCCCGGTACTACTAAAGTGTAGCCCGCGGAGGTTCTTGTATAGGTTTGGGCACGTAGAGATCAAGAACAAGATGGTGACACGAGAGATTTACGTGGTTCGGGCCGCCTGAGCGTAATACCCTACTCCACGGGGTTTGTGTTATTATATTGAGAGTCACTAGTATGCGTAGTGTATAGCTTAGCTTGGATCAGCCCCTCTGTATCGTGTGGCTCAGTCCTTTAATAGTCCAAGGACTGACCGTTACATCATTTGCCTGACCTGACATGTGGCCCTGGCATATTTAATAGCCTAATACAATGTCTATGAGCATTAAGCATGGTTAATAGTGTAATAACATGCCTTAATGGCTGCGTTACCTCTGTTAACAGTGCTCTGATTGTGTGTCATTAATACATCATTAATGACACGTAATTAGGTCTTGTAACTGCCGCTTTAACTGTCCCTTGAATGTTTGTGCTGGAGGAGATCCGCCAGTGTATTCATTGGTGATGAAGGTCCGGAGGCTCCACACGTGGCAGCTGTGGGGACCAAAGTCCACACATCCGAGGATCTCATTGGGTGGTGCCGTGCGATGCGGCACCTAACAGCACACATGAAAAGGATACCAAAACATATAAAGTTTTCATTTCATAATAAGAAGAGTTTACAAAAGAGTGTATAACAGGGGTACACACGCAACGGAAAATACATACTCATAATCTCACCTAACTAAGCAGGAGAGAAGCCGTCCATGCCCTAGGACGATTCTCACTAGCAACAAGAAGAACATTCAACAGCAGCGTGGTTCACATGAGATTTATCTCGACACCTCGAGTCTCATGTACAACCTGAACAACAGAAATAAAACTAATACCCGCAAAAATCATTAAAGCGCAAACGTGAGCATAAGGCTCAGCAAGACTAACCCGTCTCACTAGACATACGCAGGGGTAAGTACTAAGCATAGGTAAGGAATAGCATAAAAGACTTGCCTACAAGTGGGTCCTTATAGTCATGTTTTTAAGTAGCACATGACATTCTTCAGGCACGACACATCATAGACTCCACAATCAAACAAGAAACGCTTTGCCGATGATATGACATGCCCAAAGCACACAATGCTATTACAGGTAAAGTATGGGGAAACTGTAGACTTTTAATTGTACTATCTCTAAGCCAAACAAGGTTGTTCAAGAAATTTGTAAACCAATATATCATATTCGTCTGACTTCTTTAGTATTTACTATGTCACAACTCAGTGAACAAGTGGTACTCTATTACCGCGAGGTACGGTGATTGCAATCAGGAAACACCCGAAATACACGACACATACGCCCGCTCGGAAATACCTTTCACTGTACTCCTCTCCCACGTCGTATGTGGCCACCTTTCACCCGTCATCTCGATGTCGAACTAGTTCTACCGTCCCTGTCGGTGGTTTTGATCCGGCAGATCTCCCAACACTACTAAGGTGTTTACAAAGTTTGAAGTTCGGTGTGGGCGCGCGGAGATTCAAGAAGGTGAAATGTAAAATGACACAGGAGACACAAAGATTTACGTGGTTCAGGCTGCCTGAGCGCCTACTCCACGGGGTGGGTTGGTGTTGTATTGGATGTATGAGCTCAACGTGAGTTGAGAGTGTAGAGTGAGCGCATCGAGTGAGCGTGTCCTATGTATCGTCGGCTTGTCCTTTTATAGTGCAAGGGCAGGCCGTTACAAGTTGGCCTGGCTCGACATGTGGCCCTGGCGATTACTAATATTGATAC
This sequence comes from Tuctoria greenei, assembly GCA_036927565.1. Taxonomy (NCBI): domain Eukaryota; kingdom Viridiplantae; phylum Streptophyta; class Magnoliopsida; order Poales; family Poaceae; genus Tuctoria; species Tuctoria greenei. The sequence goes on from JAYESD010000004.1 coordinate 55,224,599, forward strand.
ACATTTGATACGCTTAATTACCCTTAGTGACCGAGTTACGGGCTTTGACAGCACCGTTACTGGTAATGAAGATCGTCCGATCGTGTGTCATTAACATAGTATTAATGACACTTAATCGAGTTTTGAAGTCCTTGATTCCCCTTTGAAGATCTGGAGCCGTTGTGAAGTTTTCCGGAGGTTTGAGGCTAAATATCTGACGGTTGGACACATGGCAGCTCCGGAGCGTACTGTGGGGAACAGATAGGTCCGGTGCTACCAGAAATGTGTCAGTTCCAGAGCTTCCCTCGGTCTGGGGTTAGGTCCGGGGGTGCTGTTATGGTACATAGCCCGGAGCTTCCCCCTTGTGGGCGGTAGCTCCGGTTTGATGGTACATGTGGCGACCCTGGGACTAACCATGTTGGGGAAGCAGGTCCGTTTATGTCTGACATGTGGGCCTCCGAAGGTCTTCAAATCAAGTAGATGACATTCCCTTGAGATCTTTGCAATCTCAAGAGGTATACGGTACCCAGGGTACCGACAGTGGCCCCCTGGGCCCGCCTCTGGGGAAGATCCCTTGGGCGAAGTCATTTCGCCGGAGGTGGGTCCATCCTTCGACTTCTGAACTGAGTCTTCAAAGGTCTTCAGATGTGCCGTTGGCGATAGTTTTGGAGTTAAATCCTCGCCGCGTGGCATATCCCGGGTGCAGCAAATGAGATCCTTGGCGTGCGGATCTTACGCAATTGAAGGTCGCCAGTTCCTAATACGAAAATCGTATCGGTTCCGCGCGCCTTGTCAGGCCGCCGCCTTCGAACTTCCCGCCTTCCATGATGACAACCGTTCACCTGGGTAAGAACCTCGACTTGATCGTCGAGGTGGTCCCGGGCCCTCTTGTCATCGGCAGGGTGAAAGTTTTGAGTAGTATCTTCGACTTCCCTGCGGTTTCCATCCAAGCGTTGCGAGGGCTTACTTAAGAAGGAAAGCGCGCACCGTCTGGGGTTCTTTACACCTATCATCTATACTTGCGCTCAAACTCCCAACTTGTGCTTGCTTTTCCTGTCTTGCCTCGCTGTGCTGCGATGGAGTTGGTTCTCCGCGAGAGCCGTTTGAAGACCAAAGGTGATCTGAAGAAGGTCCGGACCCTCATGGGGTGGTCCCTAGACTTCTTCAACCACCTGGTCCGTGCCGGGGGAGAGCTCCCGTTCTAGAAGGAGCACGCCGGCGAGATGGTGTACTTCTCTTCATACGCCATGGTGGGGTTGATCCCACCTTTTTCCTCCTTTTTCTTGATGCTGTTAGACTTATATGGTCTGCAGCTGTACCACCTTGGCCCCCACTCCATTCTTCTAGTGTCTGTCTTCGTCCACTTCTGCGAAATATGGGTGGGCATCCCCCCCTGCATTGAGCTTTTCCAGACCTTCTTCACCGTCCATACCACCGGTAGGAGTAATGAGTACCTTGGCTTCTACTACTTCGTGAAGCGCAAGAAGTGCCCATTCAAGTACCTCCGGTTGTTTCCCTCTGGAAAGTGGGACGATTGGAAGAAGGAATGGATAGTCATCCGGGTGGAGGAGCACAAGAAGCTGGAGCTGCCCGAATGCCTCCCCAACATCGACACTGCAGTCTGGAGTGAAGCTCCGGTGCTGTCGGATGCCTTCAACCCTTCTCTGTTCAGGATCTGCCAGTGTGTGGAGGGAGGATTAACTCCTCAGGCGGTATTTTGCAATTTCATGGTCAACAGGTGAGCACTGCTGAAGAGGAGAGAAAAACTCGCTTGGGCCCTCAATAGTGTGATGGACGACGACCGGGTTGTGACCGGACTGAAGTCCAACATGGAGGGGGCGACCTTGGAGTTTCATCTCAAGAAGTTCCAGCACGGCATCGACGTTGCGGGTGATGACTTGACCCCACCCCCAGCTTTCCTCCCTCTGAACGTGGAAGTAGAGTTCAGCAGGGAGCTCTGGCAGACGATGCCAGTGCTTGACGACCTTGGTGTCGTCAAGAGAAGATTGACCTCCAGGGTGGTGATCCCTGGGGCTTCTGAAGGTGGCCCCAACCCTGCTCCGAAGCCAAGGACTGAAGTCGTTGGCAAGGGCAAGGAGCCGACGGACGAACCCTAGAGCCGGAAGAGGAAGCTGAAGCATGCCGACGGAAGGTCCATCAGGCCTGCATCCTCTGCATCAGCTCCTTCTCCCCGGAGGGGGAGGTCTTCTACAACTGCGGCGACTGTACCTACAGCGGCGTCTTCCTGGGGTGCTAGCTCCGGGCATGCGACTCCAGCGCCAGGGCCAGTTGAGGCCTCTGGGTCTGGAGGTCCTTCCCGGTTGAGGGGGGCCTCGACTAAGGAAATGCCCGTGGCTGCAACGAGTTCCGGGGGGCCTTTCGGAGCTTCCACGCCGCCGGCGGCTATGGTCAGCCCAGAACGCCCGGGAAAGAGGTTCCACGCAAGCTGGTGCGGAAGCCTCTCGAGGTAATCTTTAATCTTTACCTCAGACAATTGTTTTGTTGTAGTAACTGTTTTTTAAGTTTCTTCATCCATCATCTGCAGCGTCCCCAAGAAGAGGAATGAGGCTCCACCCTCAGCCACAGCAGCTGAAGCTGTGAGGGCGGAGGTTTCTGCTCCTGTCCCGGTGCCGCCCCAAGTGGCGGCTGAAGCTGCGGCAGCTCCGGCGCCAGCTGTCGTGGTCATGGACCTTGACTCATCCCCTGAGACTCCCGTGGTAGCGCTAGACCACGGGAGAGAAGATCTGCCAGCGGCACCTGCCCCGGAGGTTGAAGCCCCGGGTCTTGATGCTGAGATGATGGAAGCTTCAGCCGTTGAGATGGAGGAAGCAGTAATTCTGGCCCCAGAGCCGGAAATTGTCGAAGCCCCGACGGTTGAGCCGGAGGTTATTGAAGTCCCGGCAAGTGAGCTGGATGTGGAGGAAGTTCTGGCGGTTGAGTCGGCTACCTCCGAAGCTCCGGCCTTAGAGTCGGTTGTAGTTGAAGACCTTCCGGCGCCTGAGCCGGTTGAGGTTGAAGCTCCGGCCTCAGGGCCGGTTGTTGTGGAGGCATCAACACTCAAACCCATGGTGGTCGAGATGCCAACACCCGAGCCATCAACAGAGGAGGGGCCCAGGCCAGAGTCGGAAGTAGCCCCTGCTCCGAAAGTGTTGTCGGCGGAGGTGCCTGCTGCTGAGCCGGAGTACCCAGATGAAGTTGCTGGCCCCCTGCCTGAGGGGGCAAATGAAGACCTGGCGGCGAGGCTTCGGGACCACTTCTGGAGGTTGGAACTTCTTCCGCGAGACCCTCCTCGGTGGCAACTGAGGCAATCCCAGAGGACGGCCCTAGTGCCGTGGAGGCTCAGGGGACCACTCTTTTGTAGTGGGACCCAATTTTTGTAAGCGAGACCCCGCTGGAACCAGCAGAGGAGACCCCAGCAGGTCCGGAACCTATTCCCCTGTCGTTGTCTATTGACAACGCTTGCTCCAGTCTACGTCAAGTCCAATTGGCGTCCTACCACGACAGCAAGGTTCTTGAAGAGGAGCACCAAACCCTTAGGCAGTGGCGTAACCGGCTCTACTTCGAGACCAAGCTGGCGCAGTCGAGGCTGGTAGATGACAAAGAATGGATCAAGCAGGAGAAGGTCCGCCTGCAATACTGGGGCAAATTATTGGATGACAGGGAGATCTTGACTCGTGCCCTCGATGCACAATCCCGGACCATTTATGAGTAGACCAAGGCAGCTAATAGTGCGGCTGATGATCACCAATAAAGGCTTGAAGCCATTAACACTACTCTCATCAAGCGCCGGGAGGCACTTGAGGAGAGGGAGAAAAGGCTCGAGGATGAACAGCAAAAACTCTTAGAGCTGCGGGATGACGTCCTGAAGAGGGAGGAGGAGCTTGCCGAAAAGGTGGCTCTGGCTGACAAGGGCCTCGAGGAACGCGCCAAGAAATTGGAAGAGCATTGCGCTGAGGAGGAGGAGAAGGCCTGGGTGCAAGGGCAGGAACTCTACTAGCAAGAGTGTGCCATTGCTGCTAGGGAGAAGAAAGTGAGGGGCAGGGAGAAGGACCTGGTTGACCGCCGGAACAAGATCTACCTCTGGGAGGAGGAGCTCGGAAAACTCGAGAAGCATGTTGTTGAAAAGATTCAGGAAAATGCCAAAGAGGTTGAGCGCCTTGCTCGAGAGAATTCTGAACTGGCGGTGGCCAAAAGATCCTTGGAGGAACTGAAGGGCTTGAGGGCTGCGGACTCCCTACAGGTTTGGGAGTTCCTGAGCAAAGCCAATGACATGCTGACACCGATGGGCTTCAGTCCTGTGCGTCCGGATGATCCGGAGCCAGAGCCGGACCTGGCATTGCAGGCGTTGAGCTCGGCGGGTAGCAAACTCTCCAAGGTGGGTGACGTCATCACAGACCAGTTGGAGGTTGAGGGGCAGTCCCTGGCGAAGAACATCGCAGAATATGTGCTGACGTGCTACACCAGCCGGGATCCCCAATTCCCTCTGGACCCGGTGCTTGAAGGTCCCGTCGAACGAGAAGGTGAAGCCACCCGAGCCAACGTGTCGGAGGTTGCTCAGAAGGTCGCCCAGTTCTTCCATAGGGTCTAGGACCATCTCTGTAGCTCCCACTTGTATTCTCTCCTTTTCTTCCTCAATTTTGTAATCCCTTGTCTCCAGATGAATGAAATCCAAATTTTTGTGAATTTCATTTTTTATCTTCAACACTTTTGTCTTCACTTGGCCCCCTGGTAGATGTACACAATTTGATTGTGAACATGTAACAAGAGGATATTGTGTTTTTTTTTGAAGACTCGTTTGCTTCGAACTTGTAGAGTGTAGGTCCGAAGTCTTCGATAGTGAAGGCCCCCTTAGGTTGTCGGAGCTCAGAAGCTCCGGTATTGACTACCGTTGGGGCTCAGTAGTTCCGACAATAGTTCCTATCGACGTGTAGAACATCGATAGTTAGACCTCCGGGGTGTCGGAGCTTAGTAGCTCTGGCAGTGACCTTTGCCAACGCGTAGTTTGTCGGCAGCAGACTTCGTTCGTGGAATCTTCTCACCATCTTTTACTCTGTGTCGACGGCTGGCCCCCCTAGCTTTACTGGAGCTTGGTTGCTCCGGTGATGCTCGTTTTCAATATTTAACATCGATTACAAGCCACCTAGGGGGAGTCGGAGCTTCGTTAGCTCCGGCTTTTCTCCATCAACGTGGATTCTTTATTTTTCCTGCACACTGAAGCCAAAAAAAATAGTAAAATTCGCTCCTTGCCTATAACTTCGTCGCGGCTTACGATTCCCAAGAAAATTTTAGGTCAAACACAATTCTGAATACAATCGAATGCATTGCCTTCTTTCTTCCGGATCCAATTGTACTTGGACCCGCCTTACTTTGGCCTGCCGGGGTGTAGGTAGAGTGGCGTACTTAGGGTGCTTGACCAGGCTAAGTCGATAGCACACTCCGGCCCTTGATTGGCTTGGCGGCATTCAGGCGAGTGGGCCATGAACAATATTTGAATCCAAAAGAATCGACAATACAGCTCGAATCATATATGAACCGGTCGAACTAAAATTTCTTAAGAATTGCACATCCTTGTTATAGACAAGAAAGAGAAAAATAAAAAATGTTGAGCCTGTACAAAGTAAATGCATGTGGAGTCTGTTTCACATGAAGATGCCTTTCATTATAGGTCCGGGGTACAGGGGAAACAAGTACACTCTTAGGGTACGGAACCAGGATAAGCGTGTTTCATTTCTCGTTTGACCCAGGTGAAAGTTGCCTAGAGGGGGGGGGGGGGGGTGAATAGGCTAATCGACCTGCAAATGACTCAATAAAACGAGATTAAATTACAGGGGCGGACTAGTCCGGTCTAGTGGCGGACTAGTCCGGTCAGCCTGCGAGAAGATCCCTAAAAGGTGTTTCTAGCAAGTTTTAAGGTGATTTTCTCGAAGCTACAGGTGAGGATATGGTTATGTCAAGTTTAGCAACTACCAACACAAGTATATGACTAAGAGAAACAAGTTTATAGCAATATGAAGCACAAGACAAAACTAGCAACCCTAGAACGAAATATTCGATAAACGAAATGCGAAGAACATGGAGACACAAGGATTTTATCCCGAGGTTCGATCCCACACAAGGAATCTATGTCCCCGTTGAGGAGTCCACAAAGGACCGGGTTCAACAACCCTTCCCTCACCAAGTTTACCGCACGGGCCTAACTTGGTTCTCCACTATCACAAAGAATGAATACAAGATTCGTTGGGGCTTCTCACAATCTGAGGCTCCCACCACAATTATAATCGCAAATCACAAAGATTAACTCAAGCCACAGATTGTAATGATTCACAAAGTGCAAGAGATCAAACCGGGAGCCTAAGCGCGATGTTCTTCCTCTTTTCCACCTCACTAAACCCTAATCCACTTAAGAATTAGTTTTAGAGGGAAAGTAGGCAAGAAAGGGGCTCAAGAATGCTCCAAGTTTTGCTGTGGCGGCGCTAGGGTTACAGGTTGCTCAAGAAGTTGTTCAAAAGAACCCAGGGGACCTCTATTTATAGAGGTCCCAAGCCCATACTGCTGACTTCAGCAGATGGGCGGACTAGTCCGGCCTACAGCCCGGACTAGTCCGGCCTAGGGGACCACTGACCCCTCTGACAACTGTCGCACTGTGCGGCAATCGTCACACTACCCGCCAAACTTCAAATTCAAATGGTAACTTCAACAACGGACTAGTCCGGCCCTCACCGGACTAGTCCGATCTCACACAAAACCTTTTGTTCCGTGTGAAAATGGACTAGTCTGAAGATCACGGACTAGTCCGGCCCCAAGGGCGGACTAGTCCGGCCTTCCCAGACTTAGTCGCAAAACCTCTCTGCACTTAGCAACACAGACTAGTCCGACCCATGAACGGACTAGTCTGATCTCACTCAGAACCTTTTGGTCCGCCCCAAAACGGACAAGTCCGCTCTCCTGGACTTAGTCCCGAATCTTCACCCTAGGGGTACCACGGACTAGTCCGTCCCACTACGGACTAGTTCGAAGTCACACAGGACCTTTTGGGCCGTGCCAAAACGGACTAGTCTGCCCAGGAGCGGACTAGTCCGGCCGTCAGGCGGACTAGTCCGGCCCCTCCTGCCAGACTATTCTAACTTCAACTCTCAAAGGGGTTTCTACCTAAACCACCACTCTTGAGCTCCTAACTTGATCTCTTTGCACTTTACGCACACACCCTCCTATTTCTACGGCTCGTACAACTCAATATGCTAGAAACCCTAGTTTCTACGCTTCGAGTCGACTCCATTTTCTTCCTTTTCCTTTTTGAGGGTTTGCGTCTCCGATCGAGTCCACACCTGTGCTAAAGATCACTTGAGCTAATTAGCGACTTAATTGTCGTCATCAATCATCCAAAACCCACGGGAAACCTAGATGCACTTTCAGTCTCCCCCTTTTTGGTGATTGATGACAACACATCAAGTCCTTCACAATTAAGAGTATAAATTTGGTTTTCATAACATGTGTGCGTATGATAGACTCCCCCTCAATGTATGCAACATGTAAAAGAGGTGGAGGAGATCTTTCATACCCACACACGTTATGGTGGGATGCCTATGTGATGTGCTCAACTATTGTGACAAGTTATAAGGACCATCAATATAATCACAAGATAGTCAATGAGAGCATCATATTGAAATTAAGCAATAGTAACATGTCTTGCACAAAAGTAAACATCCAACATCCAAGAAGCATAAATATTTTACAAGACAAGTCCAAAGGCACCACACAAAAGACTAACTCCCCCTAACTCTCCCCCTTTGGCATCAAGGCACCAAAAAGGAAAAGAAGGGGGACTAGGACCTAAAAGCTAGTCCCCGTCCTCATCACTACCACTCTCCGTGGCCTCGGGGTCTGTGACATCCTCATCATCATCGGCATTGTCGTCGTCGTCGTCGGAGGTCGTTGCGGAGGTACCCTCCGTCTCACCCAAGAGTGTCAACTCGTCGGGGGTGAGAAGCGGGTACGGAGTGAGCTCGTCGTCGGAGGCCTCAGGGCTCATCGGGATCTCGAGCTTGTCGCAGATCTTCCTCACGTACCGCTCAGTCCTCTGAGCTTGCACCTCGGCTTTGCGGCACGAGGTGAAGATGGACCAAAGAAACTTGAGGACTTCGCTGCTAGAGGAGCCCGCCGAGTGCTGAGATGGAGGTGCAATGGAAGGAGGCACCTCAGAGCGGGAGGATGGCTCCACATTCTTCCTCCGGGCAGGAGTCGGGACAGCTAGTGGCATCTGGGGTCGGAGAGGCTGGTGAGTGGTGTCCTTCACAAACACGAGCCCGGACACCTTCTCTATCAGGCACAATATGTAAGGGGCATAGCCACAGGCAGGGTTGGGTGTGTGTGAGATGTTGTAGATATCATCGAAGATGTAATCCAAAAGGTTGAACATCTCATGTCCATCAATGAGAACCAACAGGTGCCTGAGGTGACCCTGGATGATCCCCGCATCCCCTTCTTTAGGAGCCACCGTCCTCCTAAGAATCCTGTTAAGGATGCTGTAGAAGGGAAGGATGTTCCTGGCCAATCCAGCTTCATAGTGGACGTGAGGAGGGTACATGTAGCTCATGTCATCCCTGTCCATAGCCTTGAGATTAGAGATAATGATCTCATGGTCCAGGTGACTCTCCAGACCAAGAGCCTGAGCAAAGACCTCGAAGGTGGCATAGTACTGCTCACCGTTGGTCATCCAAGTGATAGCTCGGTCGCCATGAGAGTGGAAGTGAACTGTGGTATAAAACTGTACGATGACCTCCTCATTCCAGTCATACTTGAATCCAAGAATGTCTTTGATCCCGTGGCGCTCAGCTGCCTCAATCACTGCGTCAAATGCCTCGTGTTTCTTCTTAGCCATATGGGCCCAGTCCACCCATTGAGCCTGGATCACTGGCTTCTTCATTGCCTGATAGACTGTGTGATAGTAATCGCAATGGAAGTCACACCAAAACCGAGGGTCGGCAGTGGACCTCTCAAACCTATAGACATTCTCATCTCTGAGCCTCCTGGCCTTCTCAGCTCCCTTTCCTTTGAACACATTTGCAGCCAAGTTGAACTGCCTATTGGGGTTTCGTGCTGGACTGTGCATCTTGAGAGGGCCAACGGCCTAGGCCTTCCCTTTCTCATGGATCACTACCCCTCCGGGTGCCTTCTTGGCTGGCACCTTGACAGTTGGATTTTCTTCTTCGGCTCGACTGGAGCCGGAGCCTTTCCCTTCTTAGGGTCACGCTCGACCCTAGGCTCAGCTGCCCCTTGGGCTTGCTCCTTGCCCTTAGCCTTCTCGCCAATGGTGACAGCTTCTTCCTCTTGGGGGGCATTGGCCTCTGCAGCCCTGGAATTGTGGGCCTCTCTAACTTCTCTCTTCTTCTTCCGTGCCTCACGGAGAGAGTCTTCAGTAGCACGAGCAATGGCTTCATCCTCGTTGTAGACAGATGCGGCTACTCTGGAAGCTTCAAGAGTCTTCAGCCGCCGTTCTTCCTTTGCTTTCTGCGCCTCGATGAGGGCAGCCTTAGTTCTTGCCTCGATGATTTGGGCTTTGGTGCGTGCCTCCCGGGGATCTCTGGGAGGGGGAGGCACTTCAGCACCCCTCTCCTCGGTGCGGCGCTCCTCACCCACAGGGTTGGAACTCGGAAGATTGCGCTCGAAGTCAGACATCGTGCTGAAAACACAACGAGAAGAGGACATAAGAGACCAAGGGGGTGAAATATTGCGGAAGGAATCTCAAGAAATAGCTAAGATTAGGGTTTGCCCTGTGCAAAACGGACTTGTCCGCCAGGGCCGGACTAGTCCGGGTTGCACAGGATGAACCCTAACCCTAACGATTTTTGAAAAATCTTCAACTCAACGCGCAATACTTCTAGAATATGATCGCACGAATGTATGAAGCAACATTAGTGAAGGTACTCCTATCAAAAACTCCAAGAATAAAAAATGAGAGGAATTTTTGAAAGGAGGGAAATACCTCCTCAAATCCGAAGAAATCGACGAGATCGGAGTAGGAAGGCGTCGAAGAAGTGCGGGGAAACGATCCCACACTCCTAAAGGCTTCAATGTGCGGATTGGATGCGAGTTTTGGTGGTTGGAGCGAAAAATCGCCGACGGGGCGGTTGCTTGAGCGCGGGAGAGAGAGAGGCGAGAGTGAGGGGAGAGAGGAGGGGTCTGGGCCGCCCCTGGGGGGTTTAAGTCCCCAAGGGCCGGACTATTCCGGTATCAGGGCGGACTAGTCCGGTGCGCGGACCAGCCGCGGACTAGTCTGCCTCCGGACTTGTCCGGCCTTAGGGCGGACTAGTCCGGTCCTACTGGGCAGAAGATAATATATACGAGTTCAAGCCCACAACTATATGTCCTATTGGACAAATAGCACAACAAAACTTTGTGAATATGGTTAGTAAGCAATCAACATTCAAACTATGACCATGACTCACAAAGTCACTAGTTTTTCAAATATTTAGGAGAAAATTGAGATAGAGAGAGTTTTTCAAAACACATGCATTCTTTTGAACAAGGCATAAGTAAACATTCAGATGTGCATGTTTCAAGCCACATTTCGAGAATCTAAGATATTGAGCTCACTCCTAAGCTCACAAAATCGCTTCTCATCTAGGGGCTTGGTGAATATGTCGGCTAGTTGGTTCTCAGTTCTCACATGGGAAATCACTATATCCCCCTTTAAGGAATGATCTCTCAAGAAATGGTGTCTAATGTCTATGTGTTTGGTCCTTGAGTGCTCAACTGGATTATGGGCTATTTTGATGGCGCTCTCATTGTCACATAGGAGAGGGATATGGCGCAAGTTTATACCATAATCCCTTAGAGTTTGTCTCATCCACAGAAGTTGTGCACAACAACTTCCGGCTGCGACGTACTCCGCTTCGGCTGTGGAGAGAGCAATGGAATTTTGTTTCTTAGAGGACCAAGACACTAATGATCTACCCAAGAATTGGCATGTCCCGGATGTGCTCTTTCTATCAACTTTGCACCCCGCATAATCTGCATCAGAATAACCAATGAGGTTGAACTTGGATCCTTTGGGGGACCAAAGTCCTAGGCTCGGTGTGTGAACTAGATATCTAAGAATTCTCTTCACGGCGGTCAAATGACACACCTTTGGTGCAGCTTGAAACCGTGCACACATACACACACTAAGCATGATATCCGGTCTAGATGCACAAAGATATAACAGGGAGCCAATCATGGAACGATATACCTTTTGGTCCACACTTGGACCATCTTCGTTGAGGTCTAGATGTCCATTCGTCGCCATAGGGGTCTTAATGGGTTTGGCCTTGTCCATGTCAAACTTCTTCAATATGTCTTGAGTGTACTTTGTTTGACTTATGAACGTGCCTTCTTTGAGTTGCTTGACTTGGAAACCTAAAAAGAACTTCAACTCCCCCATCATGGACATCTCAAATATTTCCGTCATAATCTTTGAAAACTCATCACAAAACACTTTGTTAGTAGAACCAAATATAATGTCATCGACATATATTTGGCACACAAAAAGATCATCATTGAAGTGCTTCGTAAATAGAGTATAATCAGCTTTTCCTATCTTAAAACCATTTTCAATTAGAAAGTCTCTAAGACACTCATACCAAGCTCTAGGAGCTTGTTTGAGGCCATAGAGAGCCATACACAATTTGAAGACATGGTTTGGGAATTCTTGGTCTTCGAAGCCCGGTGGTTGCTCCACATATACTTCCTCCTTGATTGGGCCATTTAGGAACGCACTCTTGACGTCCATTTGATACAACGGGGTGATCCCGTTGAACACTTTGATGTACTCGAGGATGTGGAGGTTGAGCTCTTGAGTCATCATCATATTCTTCTTCTTCTTGATCTCCCCCTTGATGAGTGCCTCTCCCTTGACTTTCATCTTCTTGATCGTTTTGAGGTCCTACTTGACCGTCGACAACTTGATCACATGGAGGAGTACTTGCATCATCTTGTGGTTGGTCACTTGAGCATTGAGGTTGTTCTTGTGGTCGAACATCTCCAAATGCCATTCTCCTAAGTGATTCTTGTGGAGAGTCTTCTTGATCTAGCACACTTTGATCAACTTGCTCCACTTGGGAGCCATTAGTTTCATCAAACACCACGTCGCGTGTTATTTCAACAATTCCGGAGGTTTTGTTGAAGACACGATAGGCGTGAGTGTTTGAGTCATAGCCAAGCAAGAAACCCTCATCGGACTTTGAGGCAAACTTTGAAGTCCTAGGCTTCTTGTTGAGAATATAACACTTGCTCCCAAAAACACAAAAATAAGAGACATTGGGTTTCTTACCAACTAGAAGCTCGTAGGGAATCTTCTTGAGGAGGCGGTGGAGGTATAATCGATTGACGGCGTGGCAAGCGGTGTTAACCGCCTCCGCCCAAAACCGATCCGATGTCTTGTACTCATCAAGCATCGTCCTTGACATCTCAATGAGTGTTCTGTTCTCCCATTCCGCCACCCCGTTTTGTTGAGGGGAGTATGGAGCTGAAAATTCATGCTTGATGCCTTCCTCATCCAAGAATTCTTCTACTTGAGTGTTTTTGAACTCGATGCCGTTGTCACTTCTTATAGCTTTGATTCTTGAGGCGAACTCATTTTGAGATCTCCTCAAGAACCTCTTGAGGACACCATGGGTTTCACCCTTATCATGCAAGAAAAACACCCAAGTGAAACGAGAAAAGTCATCAACAATACCAAGACCATATTTGTTACCGCCAATGCTTATGTAGGTTATTGGCCCGAAAAGGTCCATGTGTAGCAGATCCAACGGTCTTGTCATCATCATGATGTTCTTGGAGGGATGTTGAGCTCCTACTTGCTTCCCCGCTTGGCACACACTACATGGCCTGTCTTTTTCGAAGACAACATTCTTCAAGCCATGGATGTGATCGCCCTTAAGAAGCTTTTGTAAGTTCCTCATGCCAACATGGGCTAGCCGTCTATGCCAAAGCCATCCCATGTTGGTTTTCGCCATTAAGCATGTGTCAAGTTGAGCTTTATCCGACGCAAAGTCCACAAGATAAAGCTTTCCCTTGAGCACACACTTAAAAGCGATTGAGTTATCACTTCTTCTAAGGACGCTCACACCCTCATTAGTGAAAACACAATTATAACCCTTGTCACATAGTTGTGATATGGACAAGAGGTTATAGTCTAAAGAATCAATGTGTAGAACGCCAGAAAGAGTGTGTTGAGGAGAGATGACAATTTTACCGGAGCCAAGGATTTTTCCTCGGCTATTGTCTCCAAAGAGGATTCCTTCATTTGGATCATCGTGTTCTTCATACTCCTCGAACATCGTCCTCTCTCCGGTCATGTGGTTTGTGCACCCACTATCGAGCACCCATTTGGAACCACCGGAGGAGTATGCCTACAAAACAAGATTATGCCTTCCTTTTAGGTACCCAAGCGGAGTTGGGTCCTTTGACGTTAGTGGTAAGGCATTTGGGCACCCACACACAATGCTTGGGGCTCTTGCGGAGTGGCCCAACATATCTAGCAAACACCTTGCCATATTTGTTCCTCATAAGCACGTAAGAAGCATCAAAATCATGAAATAGAGGATGCGGTTCAGATTTAGGCATTTTGTTGCTAGTGGATGTGTTCTTCTCAATTTTAGTTGTAGATGAACTTTCCTTAACAAAGACAATCATGTCTTTGTTATACTTGGAGGTTTTGGCATTGTGCCTACCACTTCTAGTATAGCCAAGACCATCCTTGACATGGGGAGGTCTTGTGTTGGTGTATGCACTTCGTGCATACGCCACCTTCTCCTTGTCAAAGATGGCACCCTTAGGTGCTTGCTTGCCTTGCGTTTAGTTCAGTTCATCCTTAAGTTTAAGGATTAAGTTAGAGCACTTGCAAGGCGTGGTTGCATTGGATGAGGCCTTTGAGGAGGTTGAGCTCTTGGAGGAAGAGGCTACATTGTTCTTAAGGGACCCAATTTGAGTCTCAAGGATCTTGTTAACTTTTGTCAAGTTCCCAAGTTCATCCTTGAGCTCAATTGATTTCTCCTCAAGACTTGAACACGTTTTCTTGCTTAGAGCAAGTTCGTGTTCCAATGCCTTGCTCTTCTCTCTTTCAAGCTCAAGGAGCTCATTAAGCTCTTGACATCTCTCATTTTCAAGGATGAGCATGTCCTCTTGTCTGTTGATGAGCTCCTCCTTCTCAAAGATCTCATCCATAAGCAACTTCATCCTACGCAAGGTGCTTTTGCTTATGTCCTTAAACATGTGCTCATTTTCACTAGCGCTATCAAATTCATCATGAGAGTAAATGGAGGAGGAGGAGTGAGATGTTACCTTTCTCCTTCCTTCCTTTGCCATAAGGCAAGTTGGTTTGTAGTCGTTGTTGAGGTTGGGGAAGAGCTTGCTTCCCTTGGAGCTCCTCCCGATGGCTATGGTGGCCATCTTCTCCTCTTCTTCTTCGGAGGAGGACTCATCGTTAGAGTCCCACTCCTTGCCCAAGTGTGCTTGTCCGGAGGGCCTCTTCTTCTTGAAGAACTTCTTCTCTTGAGGCTTGCCCTCCTTTTTCTTCTTCACTTCTTCATGGGGGCAATCAACTATGAAGTGGCCATACTCGCCACAATTGTAGCAAGCCCTCTTGTTTTTGGGCCTTGCCTTTTCTTTGCCTTTTCCTTCATGCTTGTATCCTCCTTTTCTTCTCCTCATCATCCTCTTGAAGTTGTTGATGAAGAAGGCCTCTTCCTCATCGGTGTCAAGGCTCTCCTCATCATCTTTCGTTTGCTCTTTTGGGGAGGATGTTGCTTTGAGCGCAACATTCTTCATCTTCGAGGCGGTGAATCTTTGAAGGTCGTTGTAGAAGAGCACCTCCTTTTCCATGATCTCGTGATTAATGATCCCTCCAAGGACCTCTTCCGGGGTCATTTTGGCAAACCCCGGACTTTCTCGGATCATGGAGCATAGATAGACGTTCCTAGGCAAAAATGCCCGAATCATTCTCTTCACCACCTCGTGGTCCGTCCACTTGGTGCAGCCATAAGATCTACTCTTGTTGATGAGTATCTTTAGGCGGTTGTACATCTCTTGGGGAGATTCACCATCCATAATGGCAAACCTCCCGAGCTCTCCTTCAATGAGTTCAATCTTTGCTTCCTTGACGACTCGGTTGCCTCCATGAGCCGTCTTGAGAGTGTCCCAAATATCTTTGGCCACCTCAAGTCCACCCACTCGGTTGAACTCATCTGTTGAGAGGGATGAGATGATTACTCCGGCCGCTTGAGCATTGCGGTGAAGGAGCACGGCTTGCTCCGGTGTGATATCTTCTTCATTTTTAGGGATGTGCACCCCGATCAACACAATTTGCCATAGTGAGGGATTGAGTGACACAAGGTGGATCTTCATGTTGTGCTTCCACATCCCATAGTCAGTTCCATCGAATTGGGGAGGTTTCCCCAATGGGATGGAAAGGTAGTGGTTGTTGACGGCAAGGCGTTCATAGTTGAACCCTTGTTGGTTGTAGTTGACTTCGCTGCTACCACTTGATGAGCTTGACGGTTCAACCGCAGCAATCTTCAGCTTCTCCCGGAGCTTCGCCTTGAGCTGCAAGTCTCCTCATCATCGGTTGGCTTGTCTTGATAAGCCATTGTCTCCTCATGTGTCAGTTGAGAATCATTGGTCGACACCTCTTCAAACACCACTCCGGCCATCTCTCCGAGTTGTTAGACTCTTTGTGGAGAGTCCTGCTCTGATACCAATTGAAAGTTGCCTAGAGGGGGGGGTGAATAGGCTAATCGACCTGCAAATGACTCAATAAAACGAGATTAAATTATAGGGGGCGGACTAGTCCGGTCTAGGGGCGGACTAGTCCGGTCAGCCTGCGAGAAGATCCCTAAAAGGTGTTTCTAGCAAGTTTTAAGGCGATTTTCTCGAAGCTACAGGTGAGGATATGGTTATGTCAAGTTTAGCAACTACCAACACAAGTATCTGACTAAGAGAAACAAGTTTATAGCAATATGAAGCACAAGACAAAACTAGCAACCCTAGAACGAAATATTCGATAAACGAAATGCGAAGAACACGGAGACACAAGGATTTCATCCTGAGGTTCGATCCCACACAAGGAATCTATGTCCCCGTTGAGGAGTCCACAAAGGACCGGGTTCAACAACCCTTCCCCCACCAAGTTTACCGCACGGGCCTAACTTGGTTCTCCACTATCACAAAGAATGAATACAAGATTTGTTGGGGCTTCTCACAATCTGAGGCTCCCACCACAATTACAATCGCAAATCACAAAGATTAACTCAAGCCACAGATTGTAATGATTCACAAAGTGCAAGAGATCAAACCGGGGGCCTAAGCGCGATGTTCTTCTTCTTTTCCACATCACTAAACCCTAATCCACTCAAGAATTAGTTTTAGAGGGAAAGTAGGCAAGAAAGAGGCTCAAGAATGCTCCAAGTTTTGCTGGCGGTGCTAGGGTTACAGGTTGCTCAAGAAGTTGTTCAAAAGAACCCAGGGGACCTCTATTTATAGAGGTCCCAAGCCCATACTGCTAACTTCAGCAGATGGGCGGACTAGTCCGGCCTACAGCCCGGACTAGTCCGCCCTAGGGGACCACTGACCCCTCTGACAACTGTCGCACTGCGCGGCAATCGTCACACTACCCGCCAAAATTCAAACGATAACTTCAACAACGGACTAGTCCGACCCTCACTGGACTAGTCCGATCTCACACAGAACCTTTTGTTCCATGTGAAAACGGACTAGTCTGAAGACCACGGACTAGTCCGACCCCATGAGCGGACTAGTCCGGCCTTCCCAGACTTAGTCGCAAAACCTCTCTGCACTTAGCAACACGGACTAGTCCGGCCCATGGACGGACTAGTCCGATCTCACTCAGAACCTTTTGGTCCGCCCCAAAACGGACAAGTCCGCTCTCCTGGACTTAGTCCCGAATCTTCACCCTAGGGGTTCCACGGACTAGTCCGTCCCACTACGGACTAGTCCGTCCCACTACGGACTAGTCCGAAGTCACACATGACCTTTTGGTCCGTGCCAAAACGGACTAGTCTGCCCAGGAGCGGACTAGTCCGACCGTCAGGCGGACTAGTCCGGCCCCTCCTGCCAGACTATTCTAACTTCAACTCTCAAAGGGGTTTCTACCTAAACCACCACTCTTGAGCTCCTAACTTGATCTCTTTGCACTTTACGCACACACCCTCCTATTTCTACGGCTCGTACAACTCAATACGCTAGAAACCCTAGTTTCTACGCTTCGAGTCGACTCCGTTTTCTTCCTTTTCCTTTTTGAGGGTTTGCGTCTCCGATCGAGTCCACACTTGTGCTAAAGATCACTTGAGCTCATTAGCGACTTAATTGTCGTCATCAATCATCCAAAACCCACGGGGAACCTAGATGCACTTTCACCAGGGTATCTAGCCACACTTTTAGTTCTGAGACTGTGACAAGCGTTGCATGAACTTTGCGGACCTTCCAGGAAAGGTTCGGCTGTTCTCCCGGAGGAACTACCCGACTCTATACAATGACTCTATAACATACACCTCAAGTTACTACAGACTCACCTCCGTGATATTAAGTGTAGAACTTACGGAGGTGCTCAATGTTCCAAGGATTTGGGAGAGGTGTCCCATCCTCGGTTGCCAAGCGAACGCTTCCGGGACGGGATACTTTAGTCACTCGGAAGGGTCCTTCCCAGTTGGGGGAGAGTTTGTTTAACCCTTCTCTGGATTGTATTCTCCGTAGCACCAGATTGCCTTCCTCGAGCTGTCGGTTGTGTACATGCCGCTGATGATAGCGCCGAAGGGATTGGCGGTATCAGGCATTCCGAACAGCTGCTTGGCACCTTCCCTCCTCAAGGAGGTCTAGGTCTTCATGCCGGAGCTGGTCCTGCGTGGCTTCGTCGAAGGTCTGGACCCAGAGTGACCCCAAGGTGATTTCCGGAGGAAGGATTGCTTCAGCTCCGTACACCAGGAAGAAGGGTGTCTCTCCAGTTGACCGGTTTGGAGTTGTCCTGTTGGCCCATAGAGTAGGCGGAAGCTCTTCAATCCAGTTGGCTCCATGTTTTTTCAAGCACTCATAGGTGCGAGCTTAGAGTCCTTTCAGGATTTCAACATTTGCTCTCTCGGCCTGGCCATTGCTTGCCGGGTGAGCTACGAAGGAGTAGCAAACTTGAATCTTCGCAATACTCTTGAAATGCAGAGCTTGTGAATTGGGTCCTGTTATCAGTAATGATTTTGTTTGGGACTCCAAATCTGCATACGATGGACTGCAAAAAGTTGATAGTAGATTGCTTGTTTATTGTCACAACTGGAGTTGCTTCCGGCCACTTGGTGAACTTGTCAATGGCGACATACAGGAACTTGTAACCTCCGACGGCTCTTGGGAAAGGTCCCAAGATGTCCATCCCCCACACGGCGAAGGGCCATGTAGGAGGTATCATTTGTAGAGGCTGAGCCAGTGTGTGAATTTGCTTTGCATGAAATTGGCATGCTTCGCATTTCTTCACCAGCTCAGTTGCATCCTCGAGTGCTGTAGGCCAGTAGAAGCCATGCCGGAAGGCTTTACCGACCAGCGTGCGGGAAGACGCGTGGTTCCCACACTCGCCTCCATTGATTTCTACGAGGAGCTCGCAGCCTTCTTCCCTTGTGATGCACCGCATTAGGACGCCGTTGGCACCGCGCCGGTAGAGATCCCCTTCTACCAACGTGTATCTTTTAGCCAATCTGACTATCCGGTCAGCGGATACATCATCGTCAGGAAGAATGTTGTCTTTCAAGTAGCTCTGGATCTCCGAGATCCATGCATCGGAGCTAACTTGAGCATTTGAGTCTTGCGTGTTGGGTTGCTCGGAGCTTCCGGCAGCACCTACGACCCTTGATGGCTGCCATGGTAACAGGGCCATCGGGACCGTCAGCTTCGGGATGCTGATCTCGCCCCCTTCGCTCAGTTCGGCAGGCTGAGCTGTGGGTTTTAACAACCTCCGAACAAAAGTTCCGTCTCGAGCTAGAGCTCCGGTTGACGCTTTCGTCGAGAGTTCGTCGGCTTCAGCATTGTGGGCATGCTGAACATGGTGGAGGTCTAAGGCTTCAAAGTCCTTCTGAAGCCTCTAGACTTCAAGTAGGTAGGCGGCTAGCTAAAGATTGTTGCAGGAGCATTCACCCTTCACTTGTTTAATGATGAGATGTGAATCGCCCTTGACCAGCAACTGCTTGACACCGTACGATAGTGCCACCTTTAGTCCGTAAATGAGTGCTTCGTACTCCGCCATGTTATTGGTCGCCTTGAAGTCAAGGTGCACCATGTATTTTACCTTCTCCCCGGTTGGTGCTAGGAGAAGGATCCCAGCTCCAACCCCTTGCTTTTGCATGGAGCCGTCGAAGTAGAGGGTCCAGTGAGGCTCGATGAAGACTGGAGCCTTGAATTCCAGCTTCTGCTCACTGGGGCCCCCAGGGTTTGATGGAGAGGGAGTCCATTCCGCCACGAAATCCGCCAATGCTTGACTCTTTATTGCTTGCCTTGAAATGAATTCGAGATCGAATTCGTCCAATTCCGCTGCCCATTTTGCAATATTCCCAGTTGAATTGGGATTATGCAAGATTGCTCGAAGTGGGTAAGAAGTCACCACTGAAATCTTGTGAGCTTGGAAGTAATGGCGAAGCTTCCTGGAGGCAATAAGAACTGCATAGAGCAGCTTATGCACCTCTAGGTATCGAGTCTTGGTGTCATGAAGTACTTCACTGATGAAGTACACTGGGTGCTGGATGGTCCGAACCCTCCCAGAGGGACCCGAAGCTCCCTCTTCATTGACCCGGATCCTCCCTGAGGGATCCGGACCTTCTTCGGGGACCTCCCGATCCTGGCTGGAGGGACCCAGAGCTTCTTCAGAAGCGACCTGGACCGCCCCCCCCCCCCCCCCCCCCGGAGGGGTCTGAGTCTTCTGAAGTAACTTCTTGTGGACTCAAGTCTGGGAGCTGGGACCCAGACTCGCTTTCAGGAACCTCCGGACCCTCGCGGAGGGGTCTGGATTCCTGAGCATGGGATTGTTCTAGTCTCTCCGCAACCAGGACCATACTGACGACTTCATCAGTTGCTGAAATGTAAAGCAGCAAAGGCTCACCAGGGTTCGGAGCTACCAGAGTTGGTAGGGGGGTGAGGAACTGTTTTAGCTCCTGGAACGCCTTTTCTGCTTCTTCAGAACATTGGAATGGTCCGGACTTCCTCAATAACTTGAAGAAGGGAAGTGCCCGTTCCGCCAGTCTTGAAATGAACCGGCTAAGGGCTGCTAGACATCCAGTCAGCTTTTGGACATTCTTGATGCGGGCTGGTGGCCGCATGTCTTCAATGGCTTTGATCTTCGCCGGATTAGCTTCTATGCCCCGGTGACTTACCAGGAAACCAAAAAGTTTTCCGGAGCTAACCCCGAAGACACACTTGTCTGGGTTTAGCTTTGTGCGAGTGACCCGCAACTTGTCGAAGACAGCCTGTAAGGTGTCAAGGAGTGACTCCTTGTCCTTGACCTTCACCACGATGTCATCGACGTACACTTCCACTATGTCTCTAATGAGTTCTTCAAAAGTTTTGTACATAGCTCGTACAAAGGTTGAAGCTGCATTCTTGAGACCAAATGGCATGGCTGTATAACAGTACAATCCATCTACTGTGATAAAAGAGGTATGCTCTTCATCTTCCCTAGACATTCTGATTTGATGATACCCAGAATATGCATCTAGGAAACACAGTAATTCACACCCGGAGGTGGAATCCACTATCTGATCTATTCTAGGTAGTGGGAATGGATCTTTTGGACATGCCTTATTTAGTGTTGTGTAGTCGATACACATCCGAAGCTTCCCGCCGGCCTTGGGCACAACGACTGGGTTTGCCAGCCATTTTGGATGGAAGACTTCTCGGATGAATTCAGCTTCGAGCAACTTCTTCACTTCTTGTCGAATGAAGTTCTGTCGCTCACGGATTGCTTCCGAGGCTTCTGGTGTACGGGCTGGGCGTCAGGGTAGATCTTCAGATTGTGCTCAATCACTTCCCTGGGGATCCCATGCATTTGTGACGGTTGCCAGGCAAACATGTCGACATTAGCCCAGAGGAAAGCGATGAGCGCGAGTTCCTATTTGTCATTCAGTCCTCCCGATATACGGGTGGTCTGAGCGGCATCGGAACCGATTTGGACGACTTTGACGGGAATGTTGGTGTCGCCGCTTGGCTGCACACGAGGTGCAGAAGTCGAGCCTTGCTGACGAATGCTCGGGGGTTTTGGAGCTTGTTCTTGCCTGGAGTCCTCCTCTTGCGCCGTAGTAAGCGCATGAAGTTCTTCCAGAGCAGTTACTCCGGCAGTACGATCTCCATGGATCTGGAGAACGCCTACTGGTGTTGGCATCTTTAACACGAAATAGCCATAATGAGCAGCTGCCATGAATCTGTCGGAAAGGAGCTTCTTCCCGGCGCTTGTTGTAGCGCTCGACAAGGTTTTGGACCTCCCGGCAGTCTTCCAAACTGTGGCTGTCTGTCTTATGAATTAGACACCACACCTTGGGTTTGCCACCGTCTTTAGAGGACGGTCGAGGTCACTTCTCGGGGCGTGGCCCCCGGCCACTCGGAGCTGCAGCAGCTGCAACATTAGATGCGCCGGCCGACGGCTTCTTCTTGCCGTTGGTCTTTTTCTTCTTCTTGCCACTCCCGGAGGTAGTGGCTTCGCCTTTGGAGGATTTTTTGTGATCCTCCGGAGGTGGTTTGGAGTGCATTTCATGGCCCTCCGCAGCTCTGGCACATTTGTCAGCCAAGCTGAAGAGTTCCGTGACACTGGTGATCTCCTTGATCGCCAGTTTCTCCAACATCTTCTTATCTCGTACGCCCTGTCTAAATGCCACAATGACAGAAGCGCTAGAGATAGAAGGGATTGTGTTTTGTACCTAAGAAAATCTCTGGATGAATGATTGCAGGGATTCTCCCCCTTTTTGCACGACAGCAAAAATGTCTAGTTCAGTGCATGGTCGGGTGTATGAACTCCCGAAGTTGGCGGTGAACTGCCGGCACAACTCCTCCCAACTGTTGATGGAGTTGGGTGGAAGGCTCATAAACTAGGACCGGGCGGTCCCAGTTAAAGCCACTGGAAAATAATTGGCAATTACGGCCTCATTCCCTCCAGCTGCTAGGATAGTAGTGGAGTAAATCTGAAGAAATTCGACGGGATTAACGGTCCTGTCAAACTTCTTCGGCAGGTGAGGACAGAATTTCTGTGGCCACCTGACCATACGCAGATGCATGGCTAGGGCCGAATTGCCTCCTCCTACTCCTTCAGGAGCAGGAATGTCCTGAGCTTCTCGTCTTTCACGAGCACGCTCAATATGGACTCGTCCGTCTTGTTGACGGTATCGGCGATCAAGCTCCGCCCGGAGGTCATGAGTTGAAAGCCTTGACACCGTGTGAGTGCGCCGTGCCCCGGAGGGCAACGACGTCACTTGCTGCAATAGAGCACATCTCCTATTGTTGGAAACGTGCGGACCAAGTCTGCCAGACAAGGTCCGTCGCTGTGACGGGGCCCGTCCTGAAGGAGGGGGACCCTGGTTGCTGATGCGGTCGGCTGCTACTGCAACCAAGTGTTCCACATCGGCCCTCCACTGCTCCATTGTGTCCCAGGATGCGTCCGGAGGTGGTGGGCGCTGAAGAAGAGCACGTGCTGCATGGAGCGCGTGTTCTGGGTTGTCATGATTTGCCGATGCAGTGATTGATGCCGGTGCACCATCGCGCTGCCCAACTTGATTTGCTGGTGGAGGCGGCGGTGGTGGTAGTGTGACTCCTGCTGGAACTGAGGTTCCTGCTGGTGGCTGCATATTGGAGAGATTGCCCCCAACAGCTTGAACAACGGGATGACCGTTGGATGATCCAGCATCTGAGTTCACCATTCTTGAAATCTCAAGCGCCCCCTACCTGGCGCGCCAACTGTCGGTGGTTTTGATCCGGCAGATCTCCGGACACTACTAAGGTGTTTGCGGAGTTTGAAGTTCGGTGTGGGCGCGCGGAGATTCAAGAAGGTGAAATGTAAAATGACACAGGAGACACGAAGATTTACGTGGTTCGGGCCGCCTGAGCGTAATACCCTACTCCACGGGGTGTGTTGGTGTTGTATTGGATGTATGAGCTCAACGTGAGTTGAGAGTGTAGAGTGAGCGCATCGAGTGAACGTGTCCTATGTATCATCGGCCTGTCCTTTTATAGTACAAGGACAGGCCGTTACAAGTTGGCCTGGCCCGACATGTGGCCCTGGCGGTTACTAATATTGATACACATTTGATACGCTTAATTACCCTTAATGACCGAGTTACGGGCTTTGACAACACGTTACTGGTAATTAAGGTCGTCCGATCGTGTGTCATTAACATAGTATTAATTACACTTAATTGGGTCTTAAAGTCCTTGATCCCCCTTTGAAGATCCGGAGCCGTTGTGAAGTTTTCCGGAGGTTTGAGGCTGAAGATCCGACGGTTGGACACGTGGCAGCTCCGGAGCATACTTTGGGGAACAGATAGGTCCGATGCTACCAGACACGTGTCCGTTCTAGAGCTTCCCTCGGTCTGGGGTTAGGTACGGGGGTGCCGTTATGGTACATAGCCCAGAGCTTCCCCCTTGTGGGCGGTAGCTCCGGTTTGATGGTACACGTGGCGACCCTGGGACTAACCATGTTGGGGAAGCGGGTCAGTTTATGTCTGACATGTGGGCCTCCGAAGGTCTTCAAATCAAGTAGATGACATTCCCTTGAGATCTTTGCAATCTCAAGGGGTATACGGTACCCAAGGTACCGACAATCCCAAAAGTAAGGTTCCTAAACGAGCACGTCGAAGTTGCTCCTTAGAGGTTCTCACCTTACGATGATCATCTTCCCCTGAAGGACGGCGGTATAAGTTTCGACACGAGGGTGCCCGAGCTACATCAGTTTAATGGACCCGATTAATCCATTATGTAACCGGTACTGTTCAAACTTGCTCAATAGGGCTGCACACGAGACGGTCCTTAACCGACACAGACGGGGCTACAAACCAACCTCCACATTTGCCTTACCCTTACTGGCACAGGCCCAAATGTGGTCGCAAGCATTGTCCCCTTCATTCGGGCTTAGACAACCTTGCGCGTCCCATCCTAGAGGAACATCCCCGTCCACATCTCCAATTATTAAGAGTGAACATTTTGGTAACATCTCGCGGGTAGATTCCCCTACTCGACTTCTCTCGCAAGTAGAATTCAACTACTTGACTTGTGATCAATAAAATGTGACCCTCTCGCGAGTAGATTCCAACTACTCGACTTCTACCGGATTTCCTATACATTAGCAAAGCAGTTACTACAGGTCAAACTGTAACCCGTTCCAACCAACCCCTGGGATTTGTGGTCATGCAAGTGGAGTATCAATCACCCTATACGTAATGCACATATGAAACTTAAGACGTAATGTGAGAAATACTGCAAAACTCTGTAAAGCTTTAAAATGCAAACCGGGCTTGCCTTAGTTTGCGATTCGAATAAATGTCAAGGGTCAGTGGCTTGATGCTTCACGAACAGGTCTTCTTCGACTCCTTTCCGTCACAGCGTTTATCGCAATGGATATGCATATAACACATAATATACTTTAATAACTTAACTAATGAATATGCACACATGATGCAACGTCATTCTCATAAAGGAAGTATGTTTGTAACTCAAGAATGAGTAAGGTGTACTGTTGGGTATTAAATTGGATTTGGGTAGGTTAATTTGATATTACTTCATATTATAAGAATGTACATAAGAAATTTCTATATAGTCATGCATAAAAGGAAACTATACAGAATAAATTCCTATGCAGATGAGTTCTATTGGCTCTGATAATTTATCTCTGGTATACAGATGTGATGAAGAAATTCTCATAAAAATTTCAGTGAATTTGATGGGAGAAAATGATCTACAAAATTCTATCAAGCTTTCATCATTTAGTAATTTGCAGATAAAACCAGAGGTTTTATCATGTCCGTAAATGGCACAGCTAGATAGTAATGATCAAAAGGAAGCTACCAAAATTGGTTTCACAATTTTTCAAGCTTCCTACAGGAAGATATTGAATTTACAAGTCCTTATAAATTTCTGGATTTAATTTGTTATTTTCTGGAATTATAATTAACCTAGGCAAAGACTTTGAATTAAAACCTCTTAAACAACTTTTTTATGCTTGAAACTTATACAAGAGCTTCTACATAACAAAATGATTGGTTGGGTAAAATTCCAGAATTATCTGAATAGAATCCTATTTTCTATATTTTCCACAATGCATTATACTAATTGATTTATAGAATATTCTCTAGGGCTTTTCATGAAGATCGGGATGGACCACTGGAAAGTACAGATCCTAAGGAGAATTACAAAATTTGTTTTATCTAATTTGGAGCATCCTAGCCAAAGTTATAGCATTTCAAAGTTTAGGCATTTTTCTGGAATTCTTTTTGAATGGAAAAGGACAACTCTTTAATCAACTGACACGTGGCCCCCACAGGTATATTTCTCCCCACCCAGCCGATGCCACACCGGGGCCACAGGTTTTACTCGCATTGTCACACGGAATCCCTGTGCCACAGAAAATCCCACGGGGGGGGGGGGTCTTCTTCTTCCCCGACGGCCCGTGGCGGCGCCATGGCCGGAGGCCGGCCGGCGACTCGCCGGAGCATGCCGTGCCACCTTCCCCATGGCTGGGAGTTGCCACTCGGGGGTTTTCGACCCTCAGGAATTCACTGATGGCCTCAGTTTGGATTGAAACGCCCCGGAAAACTGCCTACACCAATGACCGGCGGAACTCGACGATCGGCGACGACGTTCTCGGTGTACAAGGCATGGGAGAAGCTGCTTCTTGCTCTGGAAGCTTCGTGGTGATGCCCTTATCTTTGGCCAACACTCCAATCGCTCGAAAATTGGTCGGAGTATGGAGGCACCGCAGAGCCGGCCCTAGGCGGCGGCGAGATTTGAAATTCCAGTTAGCCTGAGTGGGGATATGGCTAGCTAACGCCTCAGGAAGGAGCGCACGCAAGTGTAGAAGCTGGGGGCGGCTGGAATTGTGAAGATACTCACCATGGAGGAAAAGCTTCGGTTGTAGATGAAGAAGGTCGATAGCGCGCTGGAAGAAGAACCTGCGATTCCCCCCGGGATGCTAGGTCCGGCGGCAGCCTCGGTTCAGGGAGGTCGAGAGGGTATGGGCGCGCACCAAAACATGGCTTTGCTCGGGGGCTGCTGTAATTTTGGCAGCCGAGTGGAGCGATGCGGGAGAAGGAAGAAGAGCCGAGCGCTCGGTCCCTGTTATACGCCGACCGACGGAGCCGAGCCAGTGGGAAGTGTCGTGGCCCTCCGTGGTGCACATGCACGCGGCAAGCCATCGCGCTGGAGAGCTGCTTGCCGCCCTGCGGTGAGCTGGAGAGCTGCTTGCCGCCCTGCGGCCAGCGCTGGGACGCGCGCTCGTGAGACAGAGCAAACAGTCTTTGGGCTCCTCTTACAAGTGGGCCCCACTCTGCTCTTATCCCCTTAATTCTTTCATTTTTCTTTAATACAGCTGGCTTCAAAGATCTTTGTTCAGATGGGATGAGCCCTGATACAAAAAAATGGATTTGCACATCTTTGCATAAAAAGTTTGGCCACTTAGAATTTGAATTAGATTCAAATTTGAACCCATAACTTTTATGCATATATTTTAATCTTCTTAATTATTGCCTTTTTAAATGGCCATGGGTTTCTAATAATGTGCTCAATAATTAGTCCACTGCAGATTTGAAATTGAACACTTAATTTGAATATATTTCTATTCCACATATAACATGTTTGGTTTCCTGCAAATTTGAATTAGATTCAAATTCAATTTTTATAATCTATATGCATGTCATTTAATTTTTCCCCCCAATATTAATGTATATAATGTACTATGCTTTTAATTGACTAACCTGATCAAATGGAGAATATGTTTTTGTACCTTGATCATTGATTTGAATATTTTGTACATTTCCATATATACTTTTATTCACACCTGTTTGTTTTATTTCTTTTGATTTTTCCCTTGTGATCAAAGCACATAATTTCAGGTGTCTTAAATTTGTGATTCAAGAATGTTTAGAATTTAGGCTTAGCTGGTTCCAAAAATAATGATAGGTTTAAACTAGATCTTCCAATAAAACTTTACACTTACATCTATATGACTTTATTTGCTCTCATTTTAACATGGTCCTTATTGTACACACTTAAACTATTATTTCATGTGCCATACATAGGAGACAAAAGCTTCCAAAAGTTTGGGCTTTTACATCCCCCCCCCCCCCTTAAAAGAATCTCGTCCCGAGACTACAAAAGGAGAAGAAATGTCGGAGTATATCACCGTTGATACGACGATAGCAACTCCAGATAGTTGGAGCGAAGATAGTCCTCACTCTCCCATGTAGCTTCTTCGACGGTGTGGTTCTTCCATAACACTTTATAGAACCACAACGTTTGGTTTCTTGTCTCTCTCGTCTTCTCATCAATAATCCGGATCGGTTGTCCAACATTGGTCAGATCCGGCTTCAGTTGTTCCATGTCCTCAGATATGACTTCTGTTGGAGTTTTGAGACACTTCCTTAACTGAGACACGTGGAATACATTGTGCACTCCGGCCAATGACGCGGGTAGCTCCAGCCGGTAGGCTACGAGTCCACACCTTTCCGTGATGGGAAATGGCCCGATAAATCTTGGAGCTAGCTTTCCCTTTACTCCAAAGCGATGAATACCTTTTATCAGAGAGACATGAAGATACACATGGTCTCCGACGTTAAAGCTCAATGGACGACGTCGCTTGTTAGCATAACTTTTCTACCGAGACTGAGGTGCTTTGAGGTTTGCCTGAATTAGCTTAACTCATTCTTCAGCTTCATTAGTGAGATCCACTCCGAAGATTACCCTCTCTCCAGACTCACACCAATTGAGTGGTGTGCGGCACTTTCGACCGTAGAGAGCTTCAAAAGGTGCCATCTTGATACTGGACTGATAACCATTGTTGTATGAGAACTCTGCCAATGGTAAATGATCATCCCAATTCTTTCCGTGATCTATGGCACATGCCCTGTGACGCCCGGTTCTGAAAAGAACCAAGCTAACACATATGTGTGCCCAGGATGTTCATCACACATACACGAGTGCAATCACAAAAGAGTATACAAAAAATTACCACAAGACAAGACTAATTATCCAAGTTTTATTACACAAACCATATTATCCTTGAATACAAGCTCCAATGTATATTTATGACAAGTTCAACTAATGCAGCGGAAATAAACTAATTAAGAAACTAAGCAAACTAAGCATAAGGGATAGCGCAGCTCCAATAACACCACAGGCAAAGCTGACGGTAGACACGGCCTACAACTCTGCATTATCACCATTAAACTCCCAATCCTGACCTGCAACTGTTGGTGGGGATTGCAAGAGTGAGTACATGTCGTACTCAGCAAGTGTGGAAAGTATGACATGTGGCTGATTCAAATGACGACAATAATAATGGCAAAGTGCTGAAAAGTACATTAAAACATTTGAAAAGCAATATATTATATTTATATGAATCAAACCCATCATAAACATAAGTAATATCATAATACCAATCTGAATTCACTACCATCATCAATAATTCCATATTTCACCATTGCCAATAACCGTATTCCATACCAGAAATAAATCCATAACCATAATACCAACCATAACCATCCCAAATACCATCCCAATACAAAGTTCCCTCTAATCATGGAAGTTGTCCAGGTGCTCATAACCGGGAGCACGACTATCATGATAGTTTTATTTAACTCTGTAGAGTTTGTACCACTTTACCCACGTGTTCGTGATTTCATCACCCGTCGGCGACTAGAGAAACCTCTCTTATGCCAATTACACTTCCTTTGGTGTATGGCCAAGAGATCACAAAATAGCCTTTACAAAGGGATTACTAGCCTATTTAGACCCCACTGAGGTTTCACCGGTGGCGATGTCTCCTACAGAGCACATCTTCAACCAAGGGCCCCCTCTTGAGCCATTCGGATCCCAGGGTAGTCCCACCAATCATCAACAAACCCAATCCGACTACCCCTTCCCCGAGCATCCACAATGGTCCAAACAGCACTAGCAAAGCCCTAATTAATCAGCTACGCCGCACCCATACTTGGCCTCGTGGTGGCACTGTAGTCCTGGCTTATTCTCGCATGAACCGGTCCTTAGATCTAAAGCAAGCAAACCACCATAACGTCCAACCCATCCACATACCAAGCTTGCTTAGATCACCCATTACCATGCTGTATTGACCAGTTCACATTAACCAGAATATCATTAATACATAATAAAATGTGTAGTGTAGTTTTCCCATCCCAAATAATTAAGCAAAGCAAAAAGGTAAAAAGCCCATCCCGACTCTCTACCATAATTCCAGGTGACAGGGGTGGTCAAACAACGCTAGTAAACTTCCTATCATAGGATTCCCTTCAAATTGACACAAGCATGCAATTTTGCAAACAAAACATTTATTTTAGAAACAGGATCAATATGCTTCAAGGACACTTGACTTGATCTTGCTGTTGATTAGGGTCAAAGCCTTCAAACTCTTGGTGCTGTAGATCCTCCGCGGCACTCTCTAGCGCAAATCCGTCTAATCCGCACAATAAAAATACAATACAAGAAACACAATCAAAGAGTGCACAAATATTACTCAAGATGACATGACATGCATGATTAATGCAAATGCAAGGTAGAACTTGTTAATAGATTGCTTTTAATGATCACTAACTAGTTCTAATAGTTTTAACAAGTTTATACATGTTTGGATGTGATTAGATCAAATTTTAGAATTAATTCAACGCAATGTATCCAGGGAAATCGGACTAGTCTGCTAGGGACCGGACATGTCCGCACTTCTGCGAGATCAGCAGATTAGGGTTTTCTAGATCGACGTAAATTTGGAGATTAGGGGTTGAATTCACGTAAGGGAAAGAGAATAGAAGGTATACCAAGTGTTTAGAACTCCAATGAATCAAAAAACTTGGAGGTAACACTTGGATTTTGATGATCTAGGGTTGGGGATGAACTTGGAGATGAATTGGTGATGAAGAACGAAACTTGGTGGAGATCTTGATCCTCTTTCGTTTCCTCCTCTTCTTCTTCTTGCTTGGGATCTTCTCCTCCCTCCTTGATGGTGGCTCTCCACGAACTAGGGTTTGGGTGGGGTGGAAAAGTGGCAAATAGATGTCAAACCAAGCGATGGGGCTGTTTATATAGAGGTGGAGGCTAGGGTTAGATGGATTTCGAGTTTGGGATGAGTAGAGGCCGGTTTAGAGTCCCTCATGGGCTCTAAAAGACTTAGGTACGACGTCCATAGGCCCACTTAACGTGAAACCCAAGATTCAAGTCGTAAAACAAAAGATCAACTCGGAGTCACGAAATATCGGACAAGTTCGGAAAGGACTGGACTAGTCCGAAGTCGTCTAGAGTGAAAATCGGACAGGTCTGGCCAAAAAATCAGACAAGTCCGACTTTAAACAGAGTGGAAATCGGACAAGTCCGCTAGAACACCGGACTAGTTTGGAAAAGTCCAGGGACTTAGCAAAATTTCAAGGATTCTTGGAATATCGGACTAGTCCGCACAAAATCGGACAAGTCCGAAAGTTTCCAGAGGAAAAATCGAACTAGTCCGTAGAAAAAATGGACAAGTCCGTTTTTAGTCAGAGAGAAATCGGACTAGTCCTCAGTAAAATCGGACTAGTCCGCACTTTCCTGCGTTTTAAGTGCAGTTTTGCTCCATATCAATTTTAAACTCGTTCTTCTTGTTGTGGGTTAATGTTAAACATGTATATGAGTGTATGTAGGGCATGATGCTTGAAAATGAGGGTGTTACAAACCTACCCCCCTCAAAATGAATCTCGCCCTCGAGATTCGACGTGGAAGAGAAAAGATAGAGAAATTCCTTCTTGAGATCATCCTCCAATTCCCACGTCGCTTCTTTTTCTGTGTGGTGCTTCCATTGAACTTTACACCAGCTAATAACCTTGTTCCTTGTGACCCTCTCCTTAGTTTCCAAGATTTTGACCGGTTGTTCGACATAAGTCAAATCTTCCTCTAGTTCCAATTCTTCCATTGGCACTTGTTCTTCTGGTACTCTCAAACACTTCTTGAGCTGGGAAACAAGAAAGACACCATGGACATTCGAAAGATGAGCTGGCATCTCCAACTTATACGCTACTTCTCCTCTTTTGTCCAAAATCTTGAATGGTCCAATATAACGAGGTGCGAGCTTGCCCCTTATGTTAAACCTCTTATGACCTATCATTGGTGACACCTTGAGGTAAACAAAATCTCCTATTTCAAAGGCTAAATTCCTTCTCCTATTGTCCGCATAGCCTTTTTGCCTTGATTGGGCAGCCCTCAAATTCTCACAAATTATTTGGACTTGCTTTTCGGCTTCTTGCAACACATCCGGACCAAATACTTGAGTTTCTCCTGGCTCATTCCAAAATAATGGTGTCCTACACTTCCTCCCATAAAGCGCTTCATATGGTGACATTTTCAAGCTTGCTTGGTAACTATTGTTGTATGAAAATTCCGCTTATGGCAAGCTTTTGTCCCAACTTTTCCCATGCTTTAAAGCACAAGCTCTTAACATGTCCTCTAAAATTTGATTGGTCCTCTCGGTTTGTCCATCCGTTTGAGGATGATATGCTGAACTAAAATTCAACCTCGTTCCCAATGCTTCATGCAATTTTTGCCAAAATCTGGAGGTAAATTGAGAACCTCTATCCGAGACTATCTTCTTAGGGACTCCATGTCGACACATAATATGCTCCATGTATATTTTGGCCAATCGTGTAGCTGTATATTTGGTCTTCACAGGGACAAAATGAGCTGACTTGGTTAAACGATCCACAATTACCCAAATTGAGTCATACCCGGACTGAGTACATGGTAATCCAACTATGAAGCCATACCGATTTCTTCCCACTTCCATTTCGAGATCTTCAATGGTTGCAATAATCCAGCTGACCTTTGATGTTCCACCTTGACTCGTTGGCACACATCACACAATGCTACGTATTCAACTATGTCCTTCTTCATGCTATCCCACCAATAGCAAGCCTTCAAGTATTTGTACATCTTTGTACAACCAGGATGAATTGAGTAAGGCGACTCATGTGCCTCCTTTAATATTGTCTCCCAGATGTGCTTTACATTAGGCATAACGATTCTCTTTCCAAGCCATAGGGTACCATGTTCGTCTTCATCAAATCTGAATTCTCTCCCTTCTTCGGTCCCGTCCTTGATTTCCTTGATCTCTTCATCTGCGGTTTGTGCCTCTCGAATTTCTTGCTCCAAGGTTGGGTTTAACTCCATCATCTCCATCTCATTTACAAATCCGAGGTTCAACCTTTCAAACTCCTTACATAACTCTGAATGGTAACTCTCGAACTGTGAGTTGGTGACTTACTCCCTTTCTACTCAAAGCATCAACCACAACATTGGCCTTTCTCGGATGATAGTTGATCCCCAAATCATAATCTTTGATGAGCTCCAACCATCTTCGTTGCCTCAAGTTCAGATCCGTTTGTGTGAAAATATACTTCAAACTCTTATGATCCGTATAAATTTCACACCTATGTCCAAGGATATAGTGCCTCCAAATCTTCAATGCGTGTACCACGGCCGCGAGTTCCAAATCATGTGTTGGGTAATTCTGCTCATGTTTCTTCAGTTGTCTTGACGCATAGGCAACCACTTGACCTTCTTGCATGAGCACACATCCAAGTCCTTGTCTCGATGCGTTGCAATAAATATCAAAACTCTTGATCACATCTGGCGGTACCAAAACTGGGACTGTTGTTAACCTCTTCTTCAACTCCTCAAAACTATTTTGACAAGCTTGAGTCCATTGGAAAGCCTTTCCCTTCATTAGCAACTCCGTCATAGGCTTGGCTATCTTGGAAAAGTCTTTGATGAATCTACGGTAATATCCAGCCATCCCAAGAAAACTTCTTATTTCCTTGACATTTTGCGGTGGGTCCCACTTCAACACGTCTCTCACTTTTCCGGGGTCAACCGATACTCCTCCCCCTGAGATTATATGACCCAAAAACGACACCTCTCTCAACCAAAACTGACACTTGTTGAACTTGGCATACAATTGATGCTCCCTTAATTTCTGCAATGTAAGCCTCAAGTGTTCCTCATGTTCCTTCTCATCCTTCGAATAGATCATAATGTCATCAATGAACACCACGACGAACTTGTCCAAGTACTCCATGAAGACTTGATTCATGAGGTACATAAAGTAGGCAGGTGCATTTGTCAATCCAAAAGACATCACGGTGTACTCATAAGATCCATACCATGTTCTAAAAGCTGTTTTTGGTATGTACGATGGTCTAATCTTCATTTGAAAGTATCCTGACCTCAAATCAATCTTAGAGAAGACACAAGCACCCTTCATCTGATCAAACAAGTCTTCTATGCGTGGCATGGTGTACTTGTTCTTGATTGTTACATTGTTGAGAGCTCGGTAATCTACACACATCCTTTGGGATCCATCCTTCTTGTCCACAAATAGAACGGGCGCTCCCCAAGGTGAAGAGCTTGGGTGAATAAAACCTTTCTGTAATTGCTCTTGAATTTGCTTCTTGAGCTCCGCTAATTCCATAGGAGGCATCCTATACGGCCTCTTAGCTATAGGTGCAGTTCCAGGTATTAAATCAATAACAAACTCAATGTCTCGATCAGGTGGCATACCTGGCAACTCGTTCGGAAAAACATCCAAAAATCCACACACCACCGAAATCTCCTCAATTGCGACACCGTCCATATGATTCAGTTCCAATTGCTTCGGTGCAGTTTGAGATGCTTCAAATTCAACGGTGATCCCTTCCTCATTGGTCATCTTCACCGTCTTCGTGGCACACTCAATAACTCCATTGTGCTTCCTCAACCATTCCATACCAAGTATAATGTCCAATCCTTGAGAATCCAAAACTATGAGGTTGGCGGAGAAGTCTACCCCCCTTATTCTAAGGCTTACTTTTGGACATACTATATTTGTCCTCATCTCTCCTCCAGGAGACTTAACCAATAGAGTAAACTTCATATAAGAGATAGGCAAACTATACTTGGCAACATACTTTGATGCAATGAATGAATGCGATGCTCCAGAATCAAATAACATAGTCGCGGGGTTGGAGTTTGCGAGAAACATACCAATGACCACGTCATCCACTTGTTGAGCATCCTCCGTAGAGACATGGTTCATGTTGCCACGAGCAAAGTTCTGCTGTCCATGGTTCCCTTGTGGCTGTCCTCCATTGGGTCTTGGGTTTTGCCTCGGTGCATTGCTTCCTTTACCAAGGCCTAACTTAGGACATTGATGCGCAAAGTGTCCAGCTTCTCCACAAGTATAACACTTCTTAACTCAACCAGAATTATTGGGACAAGCTTGGTTCTGAACACTTGCAGCAGGAAAGTTAGCGCGAGGTGCATAAGGCATTGGAGGCCTAGGTGCTTGCATGATAGGGCGCTGCTGCACAAACTGAGTTGGGCGTGGTGCATAACCAGGGCGTTGAGCAGGAATAGAAGAGCTGTAATAAGGAGCATTGGGCGGCGCAAAGCGAGGGCACACATTACTCCCTTGTTGCTGTCCTTGGTATGGCGCCTTTCTCTTATTGTCTTGCTCCATCTCACGGATCTTGTTCTCAACCACAATTGCTTTGTCCACAAGCTTCTGAAAATTTGCATAATCACAATTGAGCAATTGCACTTGAATTTCGTTGTTGAGGCCTCTCATGAACAAATATTACTTCTGACTGTCCCGGCTCACATCCTCAGGCGCATACCTTGAGAGTTGAGTGAACTTGTTGAGATACTCACTCACGCTTGATCTACCTTGCCTTAAATTCTCAAATTCTTGCCTCTTCAAAATCATAACACCTTCCGACACATAATGAGAACGGAAACTCTCCTTGAATTCCGCCTAGGTAATTCTCTCTTGGTTCTCATGAGCATTACATAGTGAATCCCACCAATCCGCAACTGCTCCAACTAGTTGATGAGAAGCGAAAAGCACCTTCTCCCGGTCACTACATTGGACAATAGCTAACTTCTTCTCCACGGACTTGAGCCAATCATCCGCATCCATAGGGTCAGCAGCTTGAGCAAAGGTCGGTGGCCTAGTCCTCATAAACTCTCCCAACCGGTTATGGGGAGGCGGGGGTGGAGGTGGAGGCATGTGGGGCTGATTGTTGATATTGCCAGCCTGCAGCTGTCCCATAGTTTGTATCATGGTCTGCATGAGCTGGTTTTGCATAGCCAATAGCTGCTCAATGTTGATAGCTCCCTGAGTGGATCCTTGTCCAATGTTGTTCTGAGGCACTCCATTGTTCTCCTCCTCATCATTGCCATCCCTCTGGTTGCAAGTCCTCACCATCTGGAGAAAAGCAATAGGTAAGAATTAGAAAACGTCCCCAACTATATGCATCAAGGGATATGAAACTAAACAGCTACACTAGCCTAGGTAGACATGGCAATGCTAAAGCATCCCAAAATCCTCTATTAAGCACACAAGCAAACAATATATATAGCAAACAGCACACCAAGTAAAAACACATCAATTCCTGAGTGCTCCTATGTGCTCTAAAGTGTCCATTCTATCTAGGCTGCATCCTACGGTCAACCTGGCTCTGATACCAATCTGTGACGCTCGGTTCCGAAAAGAACCAAGCTAACGCATATGTGTGCCCAGGATGTTCATCACACATACACGAGTGCAATCACAAAAGAGTATATAGAAAATTACCACAAGACAAGATTAATTATCCAAGTTTTATTATACAAACCATATTATCCTCGAATACAAGATCCAATGTATATTTATGACAAGTTCAACTAATGCAGCGGAAATAAGCTAATTAAGCAACTAAGCAAACTAAGCATAAGGGATAGCGCAGCTCCAATAACACCATAGGCAAAGCTGACGGTAGACACGGCCTATAACTCCGCATTATCACCATTAAACTCCCAATCCTGACCTGCAACTGTTGGGGGGGATTGCAAGAGTGAGTACATGTCGTACTCAGCAAGTGTGGAAAGTATGACATGTGGCTGATTCTAATGACAACAATAATAATGGCAAAGTGCTGAAAAATACATTAAAACATTTGAAAAGCAATATATTATATTTATATGAATCAAACCCATCATAAACATAAGTAATATCATAATACCAATCTGAATTCACTACCAGCATCAATAATTTCAGATTTCACCATTGCCAATAACCATATTCAATAACAGAATTAAATCCATAAGCATAATACCAACCATAACCATCCCAAATACCATCCCAATACTAAGTTCCCTCTAATCATGGAAGTTGTCTAGGTGCTCATAACAGGGAGCACGACTATCATGATAGTTTTATTTAACTCTGCAGAGTTTGTACCACTTTACCCACTTGTTTGTGATTTCATCACCCGTCGACGACTAGAGAAACCTCTCTTATGCCAATTACACTTCCTTTGGTGTATGGCCAAGAGATCACAAAATAGCCTTTACAAAGGGATTACTAGCCTATTTAGACCCCACTGAGGTTTCACCGGTGGCGATGTCTCCTACAGAGCACATCTTCAACCAAGGGCCCCCT
The DNA here is from genome assembly GCA_036927565.1 of Tuctoria greenei. Classification (NCBI taxonomy): domain Eukaryota; kingdom Viridiplantae; phylum Streptophyta; class Magnoliopsida; order Poales; family Poaceae; genus Tuctoria; species Tuctoria greenei. The sequence goes on from JAYESD010000004.1 coordinate 55,261,275, forward strand.
CTTGAGCCATTCAGATCCCAGGTTAGTCCCACCAATCATCAACAAACCCAATCCTACTACCCCTTCCCCGAGCATCCACAATGGTCCAAACAGCACTAGCAAAGCCCTAATTAATCAGCTACGCCGCACCCATACTTGGCCTCGTGGTGGCACTGTAGTCCTGGCTTATTCTCGCATGAACCGGTCCTTAGATCTAAAGCAAGCAAACCACCATAACATCCAACCCATCCACATACCAGGCTTGCTTAGATCACCCATTACCATACCGTATTGACCAGTTCACATTAACCAAAATATCATTAATACATAATTAAATGTGTAGTGTAGTTTTCCCATCCCAAATAATTAAGCGAAGCAAAAAGGTAAAAAGCCCATCCCGACTCTCTACCATAATTCCAGGTGACAAGGGTGGTCAAACAAGGCTAGTAAACTTCCTATCATAGGATTCCCTTCAAATTGACACAAGCATGCAGTTTTGCAAACAAAACATTTATTTAAAAAACAGGATCAATATGCTTCAAGGACACTTGCCTTGCTCATGCTGTTGATTAGGGTCAAAGCCTTCAAACTCTTGGTGCTATAGATCCTCCGCGTCACTCTCTAGCGCAAACCATCTAATCCACACAATAAACATACAAGACAAGAAACACAATCAAAGAGTGCACAAATATTACTCAAGATGACATGACATGCATGATTAATGCAAATGCAAGGTAGAACTTGTTAATAGATTGCTTTTAATGATCACTAACTAGTTCTAATAGTATTTAACAAGTTTATACAGGTTTGGATGTGATTAGATCAAATTTTAGAATTAATTCAACACAATTTATCCAGGGAAATCGGACTAGTCCGCTAGGGACTGGACAAGTCCGCACTTCTGCGAGATCAGCAGATTAGGGTTTTCTAGATCGACATAAATTTGGAGATTAGGGGTTGAATTCATGTAAGGAAAAGAGAATATAAGTTATACCAAGTGTTTAGAACTCCAATAAATCAAGAACTTGGAGGTAACACTTGGATCTTGATGATCTAGGGTTGGGGATGAACTTGGAGATGAATTGGTGATGAAGAACGAAACTTTGTGGAGATCTTGATCCTCTTTCGTTTCCTCCTCTTCTTCTTCTTGCTTGGGATCTTCTCCTCCCTCATTGATGGTGGCTCTCCATGAACTAGGGTTTGGGTGGGGTGGAAAAGTGGCAAATAGATGTCAAACAAAGCAGTGGGGTTGTTTATATAGAGGTGGATGCTAGGGTTAGATGGATTTCGAGTTTGGGATTAGTAGAGGCCGGTTTAGAGTCCCTCATGGGCTCTAAAAGAGTTAGGCACGACGTCCCTAGGCCCACTTAACGTGAAACCCAAGATTCAAGTCGTAAAACAAAAGATCAACTCGGAGTCACGAAATATCGGACAAGTCCGGAAAGGACTGGACTAGTCCGAAGTCGTCCAGAGTGAAAATCGGACAAGTCTGGCCAAAAAATCGGACAAGTCCGACTTTAAACAGAGAGGAAATCGGACAAGTCCGCTGGAACACCGGACTAGTCCAGAAAAGTCCAGGGACTTAGCAAAATTTCAAGGATTCTTGGAATATCGGACTAGTCCACACAAAATCGGACAAGTTCGAAAGTTTCCAGAGGCAAAATTGGACTAGTCCGTAGCAAAAACGGACAAGTCCATTTTTAGTCAGAGAGAAATCAGACTAGTCTGCACTTTCCTGCGTTTTAAGTGTGGTTTTGCTCCAAATCAATTTTAAACTCGTTCCTCTTGTTGTGGGTTAATGTTAAACATGTATATGAGTGTATGTAGGGCATGATGCATGAAAATGAGGGTGTTACATACCCTCAGCATATCTTCTAGGATTTGGTTCACCCTTTCAGTTTGTCCATCAGTTTGAGGGTGGTATGCCGAGCTTCGGATTAACTTAGTTCCCATTGCTGCATGTAGTTGCTCCCAGAAACGAGCAACAAACAACGATCCCCTGTCAGAGATGATGGTGCGGGGAACTCCATGTAAGCACATGATCCGTGACATATACATCTCAGCATACTTCTTTGCATTGTACGTCGTGTTCACTAGAATAAAGTGTGCTGACTTGGTTAATCGGTCTACGATTACCCAAATAGAATCGCACTTGTGGAACATGAGAGACAATCCAACAATGAAGTCCATACTAAGATCCTCCCAGTTCCATACAGGGACACTTAAAGGTTGTAGTGGTCCCGCTTTCCTCATATAGTCAGCCTTCACTCTTTTGCATGTATCACACTCGGACACGTACTTTGCAATCTCTCTCTTCATTCGTGTCCACCAGAATTTTGTTCTAAGATCTTGATACATCTTATTGCTTCCTAGATGAATCGAATACTTCGATAAGTGAGCTTCATCCAAGATCTTCTTCCTAAGTTTCATGTTTTGGGGTACTACTATACGATCGTTGAACCATAGAGTTCCTTGTTCATCTTCCTGGAAACATTTCACCTCCCCGTCTCTCATTCTCTCCCGAATGTGAGACATAGCCTTGTCTTTCTTCTGAGCTGCAATAATCTCCTCTCGGGTTGTAGGTATGAGAGCAAGATTATATAGAGCTCCGTAGGGAACCTACCGTAGACTTGGTTCTTCCTCTTCATACGGAATGATGGTTATGTTGTGAACATGAGATTTCCGACTCAAAGCATCGACAACTACGTTTGCTTTGCCCGGATGGTAATGGATCTCAAGTTCATAGTCCTTTATAAGCTCTAACCATCTTCTTTGTCTCATATTCAAATCCTTTTAAGTGAATATGTACTTGAGGCTCTTTTGGTCAATGTAGATATGCACTAGATTTCCCATTATGTAGTGTCTCCACATTTTCAATGCCATTACCACGGCAGCCAACTCCATGTCATGAGTCGGATAATGCCGCTCATGAATCCGGAGTTGTCTTGATCCATATGCGATTACACGTCCTTCTTGCATCAAGACGCATCCCAGACCAGTGCCTGATGCATCGCAATAAATATCAAACGGCTTTGTCGTGTCTGGTTGAGCTAGAACTGGTGCCGTTGTGAGGTGTTTCTTCAATATCTGGAATGCCTCTTCACAGGCTTCACTCCAGACATACTTGTTTCCTTTCTTCAGCAATTCCGTCATAGGCTTAGCCACTTTGGAGAAACTTGGAACAAATCTCCGGTAGTAGCCAGCTAAACCTAAGAAACTTCTGACCTCATGGACGGAGGTCGGAGATTTCCATTTAAGTACCTGTACCACTTTGCTTGGATCCACAGCAATACCGTCTGCTGAGATAACATGACCCAGAAATGGTACCTTGTTAATCCAAAATTCACATTTGCTACATTTGGCATATAGCTTATGGTCTCTCATTCATTGAAGCACGATATTCAGATGTTCGGCGTGTTCTTCCTCTGATTTGGAATAGACCAAGATGTCATCTATGAAGACCACCACGAACTTGTCCAACTCCGGCATGAATACTGAATTCATTAGATACATGAAGTGAGCCGGTGCGTTGGTGAGACCAAAAGACATGACAAGATACTCATATAGCCCGTATCTTGTCGAGAATGCCGTCTTAGGTATATCTTCAGCCCGTATCTTGGTTTGATGATAACCGGACCAAAGATCCATCTTTGAAAATACCTTAGCACCCACTAACTGAGCGAATAGAATATCAATCCGTGGCAGTGGATACTTGTTCTTTATAGTCACAGCATTCAGCGGACGATAATCGACACATAACCTTAGTGTCTTGTTCTTCTTCTTCACGAATATCGCTGAGCATCCCCAAGGTGATGAGCTGGGACATATGAATCCCTTCTCAAGTAACTCATTGAACTGTTCTTTTAGCTCAGCCAATTCCTTGGGTGCCATCTTGTAAGGTCTTCGAGATATGGGTGTGGTTCCTGATATTAACTCAATCTTGAATTCCACATCTCGCTCAGGTGGCATGCCTGGTAGATTGTCAGGAAACACATCCGGGTAATCCCGAACAACAGGAATGTCCTCTAGCTTTGTGGCTTCCGTGTTATACACCACTAGAGGTTGTGGTGTCACATTCTTTAGAACCAAAGTATGCTGCCCATTCCTTTTAGCATTCAGTTGTACAGTACGAGCACTGATATCGAAAATTGCTTCATGATGTGTCAACCAGGACATTCCCAAGATAATGTCAATCTTCTGCACGTCCAATATAATGAAGGTGGTAGGGTAAATCCTACCTTCCAAACATAGAGGTGCTTGGGCAATAATTTGGTTGGCTGACATTTTTCCTCCAGGTGAATTTATTGTATACGGTGTTGATAGCATTGTTGATGATAATTGACGCTTCAACACGAACTCCTTGCTGATGAAATCATGTGTTGCTCCAGAATCAAACAACACAAATGCCGGTTGAGCATTTAAGCTGAACATACCCGCTAACACGGGTTCTCCTACTGGAATATCCACGATAGCTATAAAGTTGAGGTTGCCGGCTTCCATCTTCTTCTGTTGCCTACGAGATTGAATATTTCTCGGAGGAGCGACTTCTAGACTGATGTCTTGTTTAGCTGCCGGACCTTCTAGAACTAACTGCTCTTTATCACCACCACTATGTACTGTCCTTTGCATTGCCTGCAGTGGAGTAACTTTTCGTGCCGCTCGTGGAGGTGGTGCACAAGAACTCACTTGCTGCTGCATCTCAGGTGCTTCAATCCACTGCAATGGTGGGGACCAACTCTACATCGGTGGCTGTATTGCAACTACCCGAACTTCTGGTTCGGCTGGTAAATGATATACCAGTCGATATTTTCGAGGAGTACCACTAATATCATCCGTTGATGTGATGCTCTTCCTCATCTCAGCCTGACAACGAAGAGAAGCATCTTCCTGATATGTAGCGTTACTGATCAATTCGTTATAGTCTCCTTTGTTGAATAGGACCAATCTTTCATGAAGTTTGGCATTCAAGCCTCAGAGAAATAGGTCACACCTCGAAGCTTCTGTTCTCACATAGTCTGGTGCATATTGTGCCAACCGGTTGAATTCTCTGGAGTACTCAAGAGCACTCCTCCCCCCTTGGGTCAATTCTACAAACTCTTCAAGCTTCGACTTGATAATCCCCCTCAGAATATACCGAGCACAGAACGCATCACGAAATTCATTCCAATTCACGTGATGTCATTCAATGGTTATGGCGAGATACTCTGTCCACCAAGCTCCAGCAGATCCATGAGGCTGCTGAACTGCAAAGTCCACCTTCTGATACTCGTCACACTGGATCAAACCGAGTTTAGCTTCAATAACCCGGATCCAATGATGTGCCTCCAACGGATCTGTTGCTTCCGTGAAGACAGGCGGTTGAGTTGTCAGAAAATTCAAATAAGAACTTTCATTCAGATCCCGTTGTCGTGATGCTTGAATAAAGCCTTGTTGCACCAATGTCTGAAGCAGCTGGTTGTTCTCACGATGAGACTCAACCATTTGTGCCATAACCTCCGTCAATCGGGTTGACGGCGGTTCTTGCAGTCGAGTCAAGTCATTTCCGCTGTGACTAGACTCTCCCGTTTCAGCGCCAGAACGAGTGCAAACCATACTGCAAGAATGACCAATTACGGTTACTTTCCAAGATTGAATGACAGTCGATGCTTGAAAACATTAACCGTATATGAATCATAAAACTTTGCAGCATATTCATACACGTTCAAACGACACTCTGATTCTAAACTTCTTCTAGACCTCTTAATGAGCTTTTTCCAATGCTCAAGTTTCATAAACTGAACATACATACATCTTGACATGTTGCACAACTTTGGCAAGTTTCAAACATGCCTATCCATAAACAAGTTTCCATTTCAAATGCATTGGCCAATCTGCTGTCCAAAATTGACCAGTTTGCAAAGAACTCAGATTCTACTACAGTAAACTGTAGAATCAATCCTAAACTTGAATACCAAAGTTACAGACAACTTCATTAGCTTTTGAAAAAAAAATTCTTACTTTGCTTCCTGATCAGCTCTGGATCAAAAGTTATGATATTTCAAAGTTGACAGAATTCTGGAAAAATTTCAACAGCACCTCCTTTGGAAGTGGCTGATTTGAACATCAATTTCCATACAGTTCTGCCTCAAATTTGGAAAAACTTTGAATTAAAAAGTTGTAACACATATCATAAACTTTCCAACGATATAAACTAGGATCTATAGAAATTTTTCAACAGGAAGTTATGGTGGAAAAACAGAAAATTCCAGAGAGGTTTTGACAGTTCTGTTTTCAGCAACAGGTTCTACAAAACTGGAATTTTTCACCAATTTGAAGATTGATTCAGTTCTGGCAGTCTACATAAAAGTTGTAGAGCACTTCAAGACCTTTCCAAAACTGTATTACACATCCACATCGGTTAACGCTAGCAAGAGTTATGCCCTGTACAAATCCAGCAAAAATTCTGCCAGAAAAACAGGGAACTCTGCTTTTGAATCTTTTTGAAAATCACTAAACTCCAATTGAATCTTAGTTCAACATAAGAGCTCTGTAGTAAATATTAGATTCTAAAACTTTCTTTTGGTTCTCAATTCAAGGTTTTACTTGTCTTCAACAGAAAAGATTTTTGGGGTGAAGTAAGGTGTGAATGCATCACAACAATTATGTCGGTACTACGTTACCTCACAAACTGAAAATCTTTACCAGATTCTTAGCCGGCATAACGTGCTATAGGTGGCACTAAAACGATCACTTGCAAACGTATTCTACTCGCAATACGTTCAACGTGGTTAGTGTACCTGTCACTACACTCAAACTACTGATCAATCATATGGTACCGTACGGTACAGTCTAGCCCGCACGGGCGATCAATTCACAAAAACATATATGAAAGTAAAAACATTCGTCCTGTGTCATTCCATACGGGCCGCCTCGAGTTAAGCCACGTCTCGAGGTACATGACCCGGTTTTCTACCACCAGACGGGGTCCCACGTCTTTGCATAATGCTGCACCAGTAGGAGGCACATCGGGTTATGTCCCACCCGACGGGGGCTCTCACTAATTTTGTGTCACGCTGGGGTACCGCGTGTCATATGTTCCCAGAAACATGGAAAGTTTCAGAGACTCATATTGACATTTCCGTGCCAAGCCACGGAAATAATCACATGCTACCTCTCGCATGGTGAGCTTACCGCAATTGATCCGCTTGCGGTGGCGTACCTTACCTCTTACCTGACGTTGGAGCATCGTTACAGAATATAATAACACATATGTTTGCTTTGCCACCTTAAGTAACTAATACTATAATAGACCTTATGTGGGCATATAACTAATCCTCACTCGACTACTTTGTAGTTTTCAAAAATAGGCTCTTTTTGAGCGTGCTATTCCCAATGCAGCTCTGATACCATGTCTGTGGGGATCGAAGTCCACACATCCGAGGATCTCATTGGGTGGTGCCGTGCGATGCGGCACCTAACAGCACACATGAAAAGGATACCAAAACATATAAAGTTTTCATTTCATAATAAGAAGAGTTTACAAAAGAGTGTGCAACAGGGGTACACACGCAGCGGAAAATACATACTCATAATCTCACCTAACTAAGCAGGAGAGAAGCCGTCCATGCCCTAGGACGATTCTCACTAGCAACAAGAAGAACATTCAGCAGCGGTGTGGTTCACATGAGATTTATCTCGACACCTCGAGTCTCATGTACAACCTGAACAGCAGAAATAAAACTAATACCTGCACAAATCGTTAAAGCGCAAACGTGAGCATAAGTCTCAGCAAGACTAACCCATCTCACTAGACATATGCAGGGGTAAGTACTAAGCATAGGTAAGGAATAGCATAAAAGACTCGCCTACAAGTGGGTCCTTATAGTCATGTTTTTAAGTAGCACATGACATTCTTCAGGCACATCACATCATAGACTCCACAATCAAACAAGAAACGCTCTGCCGATGATATGACATGCCCAAAGCACACAATGCTATTACAGGTAAAGTATGGGGAAGCTGTAAACTTTTAATTGTACTATCTCGAAGCCAAACAAGGTTGTTCAAGCAATTTGTAAACCAATATATCATATTCGTCTGCCTTCTTTAGTATTTACTACGTCACAACTCAGTGAACAAGTGGTACTCTATTACCGCGAGGGACGGTGATTGCAATCAGGAAACACCCAGAATACACGACACATACGCCCGCTCAGAAATACCTTTCACTGTACTCCTCTCCCATGTCGTATGTGGCCACCTTTCACCCGTCATCCTGATGTCGAACCAGTTCTACCGTCCCAAAAGTAAGGTTCCTAACCGAGCACGTCGAAGTTGCTCCTTAGAGGTTCCCACCTTACGATCATCTTCCCCCGAAGGACGGCGATATAAGTTTCGACACGAGGGTGCCCGAGCTACATCAGTTTAATGGACCCGATTAATCCATTATGTAACCGGTACTGTTCAAACTTGCTCAACAGGGCCGCACACGAGACGGTCCTTAACCGACACAGACGGGGCTACAAACCAACCTCCACATTTGCCTTACCCTTACCGGCCCAGGCCCAAATGTGGTCGCAAGCATTGTCCCCCTCATTCGGGCTCAGACAACCTTGCACGTCCCGTCCTACAGGAACATCCCCGTCCACATCTCCAATTATTAAGAGTGAACATTTTGGTAACATCTCGTGAGTAGATTCCCCTACTCAACTTCTCTCGCAAGTAGAATTCAACTACTTGACTTGTGATCAATAAAATGTGACCCTCTCGTGAGTAGATTCCAACTACTCGACTTCTACTGGATTTCCTATACATTAGCAAAGCAGTTACTACACATCAAACTGTAACCCATTCCAACCAACCCCTGGGATTTGTGGTCATGCAAGTGGAGTATCAATCACCCTATACGTAATGCACATATGAAACTTAAGACGTAATGTGAGAAATACTGCAAAACTCTGTAAAGCTTTTAAATGCAAACTGGGGCTTGCCTTAGTTTGTGATTCGAATAAATGTCAAGGGTCAGTGGCTTGATGCTTCATGAACAGGTCTTTTTTGACTCCTTTCTGTCACGGCGCCTATCGCAATGGATATGCATATAACACATAATATACTTTAATAACTTAACTAATGAATATACACACATGATGCAATGTCATACTCATAAAGGAAGTATGTTTGTAACTCAAGAATGAGTAAAGTGTACTGTTGGGTATTAAATTGGATTTGGGTAGGTTAATTTGATATTACTTCATATTATAAGAATGTACATAATTAGTTTCTATATAGTCATGGATATAAGGAAACTATACAGAATAAATTCCTATGCAGATGAGTTCTATTGGCTCTGATAATTTATCTCTGGTATACATATGTGATGAAGAAATTCTCATAAAAATTTCAGAGAATTTGATGGGAGAAAATGATCTACAAAATTCTATCAAGCTTTCATCATTTAGGAATTTGCAGATAAAACCTGAGGTTTTATCATGTCCATAAATGGCACATATAGATAGTACTGATCAAAAGGAAGCTACCAAAATCGATTTCACAATTTTTCAAGCTTCCTACAGGAAGATATTGAATTTACAAGTCCTTATGAATTTTTGGATTTAATTTGTTATTTTCTGGAATTATAATTAACCTAGGCAAAGACTTTGAATTAAACCCTCTTAAACAACTTTGTTATGCTTGAAACTTTTACAGGAGCTTCTACATAACAAAATGATTGGTTGGGTAAAATTCCAGAATTATCTGAATAGAATCCTATTTTCTATATTTTCCACAATGCATTATACTAATTGATTTATAGAATATTCTCTAGAGCTTTTCATGAAGATTGGGATGGACCACTGGAAAGTACAGATCCTAAGGAGAATTACAAAATTTGTTTTATCTAATTTGGAGCATCCTAGTCAAAGTTATAGCATTTCAAAGTTTAGGCATTTTTCTGGAATTCTTTTTGAATGGAAAAGGACAACCCTTTAATCAACTGACACGTGGCCCCCACAGGTTTATTTCTCCCCACCCAGCCGATGCCACACCGGGGCCACAGGGTTTACTCGCATTGTCACACGGAATCCCTGCGCCACAGAAAATCCCATGGGGGGGGGGGGGTTCTTCTTCTTGCCCGACGGCCCATGGCGGCGCCATGTCCGGAGGCCGGCCGGCGACTCGCCGGAGCACGCCGTGCCACCTTCCCCGTGGCTGGGACTTGCCACCCGAGGGTTTTTGACCCTTAGGAATTCACTGGTGGCCCCGGTTTTGACTGAAACGCCCCAGAAAACTGCCTACACCGGCGACCGGCGGAACACGACGATCGGCGACGGTGTTCTCGGTGTACAAGGCATGTTAGAAGCTGCTTCTTGCTCTGGAAGATTCGTGGTGATGCCCTGATCTTTGGCCAACACTCCAATCGCTCGAAAATTGGTCGGAGTATGGGGGCACCACGGAGCCGGCCCTAGGCAGCGGCGAGATTTGAAATTCCGGTTAGCCTGAGTGGGGATATGGCTAGCTAACGCCTCAGCAAGGAGCGCACGCAAGTGTAGCAGCTGGGGGCGGCTGGAATTGTGAAGATACTCACCATGGAGGAAAGGCTTCGGGTTGTAGACGAAGAAGGTCGACAGCGCGCCAGAAGAAGAACCGCGATTCACACCTGTTTGTTTTATTTCTTTTGATTTTTCCCTTGTGATCAAAGCACATAATTTCAGGTGTCTTTAATTTATGATTCAAGAATGTTTAGAATTTAGGCTTAGCTGGTTCCAAAAATAATTATAGGTTTAAACTGGAGCTTCCAATAAAACTTTACACATACACCTATATGACTTTATTTGCTCTCATTTTAACATGGTCCTTATTGTACACACTTAAACTATTATTTCATGTGCCATACATAGGAGACAAAAGCTTCCAAAGGTTTGGGCTTTTACAATAGCTTCAGAGCTTTCCCTTGCGGGGAGGTAGCTCCGGAACTGCTATACACGTGTCGGCACCAGAGCTCCCCTCCGTTGGGGGTTAGGTCCGGGGTTGTTGTACACATGTTAATAGCGGAACTTCCCAATGTTGGGAGTTTATTTCCAAACTTACATTTCATGTGTCAACCCCAGAGCTTCCCATATGAAGGTTGCGGGTCCGGTGTAGTGTGACATGTTAAGGTCCTGAGGAGACCCTCAACTTTGACAGGCAGAACTCTCTTTCACTTCTTGCGGTATCATGGGGTACCCAATATGTAGGGTACCGAGAGTGGCCCCCAGGTATACCTCTGGGAGAAACCCTTTGGGTTAAGTTATTCTACCGGAGGTGGGTCCATCCTCGATTCCTGCACTTCGACTTCAAAAGTCTTCTGATGTGCCATTGGGGCGATGGTCCGTGATTAAACCATCGCCGCATGGCTTGTTATGAATGCACAAGATGAGATCTTTGAGTGCAGATCTCACGCAATTGAAGGTCGCCAGTTCCTAATACGAAAACTGTATCAGTCCCGAGCGCCTTGTCAGGGTGCCACCTTTGGGTTTCCTGCTGCCCATCAAGACAATGGTTCTCCTGGGGTAATGACCTCGATCTCTTCGTCGGGGTGGCCCCGGGCCCATTCGTCATGGCGGGGTGACCCCACTCTTGTTGCGGTTTCCATCCAAGCGTCGCGGAGGCTTACTTAAGAAGGAAAGTATGTGTGGTTTGAGGACTCTTTACGCTTTTGATCAAACTCGTGCTCAGAGCCTCCCAAACTCCGCCTAGCTTTCCTTTCCTTTGCTCCACTTTGCCGCGATGGAGTTAGGTCTTCCCAAGAGCCGCCTTAAGAGCAAGGACGATTTGATGAAGGTTTGAACCTATATGGGGTGGTCCAGTGACTCCTTCAACCTGTTGATCCGTGTCGGCAAGCTCCCATTCAAGAAGGAGCATAATGGCAACATGGTGCACTTCTCAGCGTACGCCATGGTGGGATTGATCCCACCTTTTTTAAGCTTTCTCTTAATGCTGTTGGACTTCTATGATTTCCAGCTATATCATCTTGGCCCCCGTTCTCTTCTGCTAGTGGCAACCTTCGTCCACTTCTGCGAGATGTGGGTGGGTGTCCCCCCCCCCCCCCCCCATCGAGTTGTTCCATACCTTCTTCACGGTTGTAAGGATCGAAATGCCCAAGAGGGGGGGGTGAATTGGGCTTTCTTTCAAATTTTAAAGCAATTTAAGATTAACAACCTAAAGCCCAATTCCCTATGCAATTTAAACTATGCAATCAATATAAATTAGAGTTGCGGAATGGAGATTGCATAAGAGTAAAGGAAGAGGGATGCAAACGCTCAAAGGACACGGAGTTTATCCCGTGGTTCGGTAAGATCACAAGGATCTTCCTACGTCCACGTTGTGGCACCCTCCGATGGGTTTTGCCACTCCCAAGTCACCGAGACTAGGGGCTTCTTCACTATTCTTCTCCGTTCGCCAACCTCGGCAAGGTGGAGCTCAAGCCTTGTACACTTTTGGGATCCTCCGGGCTTCCACAAACCACTTGGCAAGCTCCGGAAGTTACACACACCAAGGGACACTCCCTTGTGGCTCTCACTATGCTAGAGACTCCAATCACCTAGAGTGGAGGCACCCAAGCACTATCTCTAGCTAGTTCTAGCCTATCTCTTGGTGTACAATTGATGTGAAATTGATGTGAAAGTGGTAGCTCTCTTGCTTGAATGCTCTAGGATGTGTAGAGTATGTCTGGGCTTCAAGTCATGTCGATTTGACAGGTTGAAGGGGTATAAATAGCCAGCCTCCACGAGATAGCCGTTGGAAAAGTAGGCTGACATCACTTGTCTGCGAACACCGGATGATCCGATGTCTCCCCTTCAGTTATCATCGGTCAAAGCCAAATTAGCTGATGTCACTATGTCAGATATGACCGTTGTTAGACCGATGTTGAACTGTCTTCTCATCGGATGATCCGGTGGCTCTTCCTCCAGAATTCTGCTTGATCTTGAAGCTTCCTGGAGTGATCGACCGATGTGTACAAACCTGCACATCGGATGATCCGGTGCTTCACTTGGTCCAATGGTGTTGCAATCTGTGATGATGGACCGATGCACTAAGCCACTTACATCGGATGATCCGGTGAGTGTATTTGTCTGAGGTCTTCTTCTTCAGTTGAACCAATTTGACCGATGCAGTCAACTCCAAGTACATCGGATGATCCGGTGTGTTCAACTTGTTGACTTCAAGTTGTTTTGAGTTGTTCTTTTTGGAATTTTGAACTTGTGACCTCTTTGACATTTGTTCGAAGTGTTGTTCTGATTGTCTTCAAGCATTGATTGATGTCAAGTTAGAGCTTTCACTTCTTGTTCTTCACATGATTCGTTTTGATCTCATTTGTTGATTTCAGATGGGTCTCCAATGTAATTTTGATTTTATTTGATTGAGTGCTATTGAGACCTTGCATTCACAAATTCATTAGTAATATTGAATGGTTGTCATTAATCACCGAAACCGTACCTCATGGGGCCTAGATGCTTTCAATCTCCCCCTTTTTGGTGATTGATGACAACACAAAAATTTAGAGCGCAATAATAATGAATTTGATGATAGTGTTCAAGTAGATATGCAATGAATACAAGATAAGACACATTAAGCTTGTAAAACGCAAATGAAAATTATGGTGCGAAAAGCTCAATCGATTAAAATCATAAGCAAATGAGACAAGTGAAGGAGTGCTTATTTAAAATTACAAAAGAGTATGAATACAAAGCATGAAAACAAAGATACAAAGGATAACCACGCAATCACGCACTCACACTCCCCCTGAAACTACTACTCCCCCTGACTCTCCTACACCTTCTCCCCCTTTGGCATCAAGACACCAAAAAGGGATCAGAACGCCTACTGACCCTGAGAGCTAGGCGCGAGGACGAACTGGGCACCGTCGCAGTCGTCGGAGCTGGAGTCGCCGGTCGAAGGGGCTGCCGGAGCGGTGGAAACTGGAGGGTCCGCTGCCGGTGCTGGAGGAGAGGAAGCAGGGACCGAAGGTGCTGGAGGAGCTGGAGGAAGTGGAGCGCTCACCACGGACGCCGGTGTCTGCTGGAACAAGGTCGTCGCCGGCAGTGGTGAGTGAATCGGTGCGCTAGGTGCCAGAAGAGGTGACATACTGATCGAAGGGATAGGAGTAGTAGGCACCTGAGCGACACCTGGAGCCAGCCCCAGTCCAGGCTGCTGTGAAGGAAGGGCGATCCCGGTCTGAGTGTATAGGTTGGTGATCAACCCTAGGATCCCCATCATGGCCTGCTGGGTCTACTGCTGCTGGTCGAGGGTACGGCGGTGCATCTGATCTACCAGGTTGGTGAACCTGTCCGTATCCTCTCGCCTCTGACGGGCGATCTCAAGCTGGAGCTCCTGCTGCTGCCTCTGCAGCTGTGCCAAGTGAGCAGCCTGCTCTGCCCTGGCCTGCTCAGCAGCGAGCCTGTCCTGGCGCTGCTGCTCGATCATCTGCTGGAGAAGCGACGTCAGCTCAGACGGCTGCGTCACCTGCGCCTCGGACACAGGAGGTGGTGTCGGTGGCGGAGCAGCTGATCCTCCTGCCTCGGCGTCGTGCGGCCTCGGTGAAGGTGGAGGGGGAGGGAAGTACTCCTCGACACTGTCGTCGGTGTCGCTCTCAGACCAGATATGCTGCAGGTCCTCCCCCTGAGCCTCAGCCTCAGCAAGTCTCTCGTCCTCCCGCTCTAGGTCGGACCAGTCTTCCTCAGTCAAGCGGGCCCGGACCTGGCGCTCAACTGGACGGCCAAGACGGCGGTCTCCAGGAGCGGACGCACGGTAGTGACCGAAGCGGGTCACGCTCTCGTCTGCAAGTCGGGCCTGTGCTGAGTGCTCCTCTGGCACTACCATAGAGCAAATAAAACTGATCCAGTGCCCATAGACCATCTGTCTCATCATCCCAACCCCATCAGTGATTACGTCCTCCATCTCGCAGAGAAGTATGTCTATGATATCGAAATCCATCCCGTTCATTATGTAGAACAAGAGGGTCTGCTGGAGACTCGTGAACCCCTCCAAGTACCCTGACCTCGGCAGGAGCGTGCGGCGCAAGGCGAGGTGCACAATGCGCGCAGCTGGAGTCAGGAGGGCTGGGACTCTCGGCTGGTCCGGAGAGAAGGAGGAGCCAAATAGGGAGCGGATCTCGTCTAGCTGTGGAGCTACCCCTCCAGTAAGTGGCCTCCTCGGTGGATCTGCCTGCCCATAGACCTTCTCATGTATGCTGGTGTCGTGCAGCTCCAAACCAAGAATGTGCCCCAAGGTCTGCCTCGTGAGGTGGTAGTACTGGCCATTGAACATGAAAGCAATGGACCGCCTGCCTTCCGAGATGTACAGGGTCGCGTAGAAGACACGGACCCATTCTTCCACATAGGCACTCCTCTCATAGTCCAGTAGATCCACCAACCCTCTGTATCTCTCAAAGAAGGGGCGGACATCAGTCTCCGCGGCCACTGCAAGCTGCCTCCAGTCCAAGTGGTTGTGCTGAAAGAGCTTGTGGCCACGGCGTCTGTAAGTCTCGTAGAGAGACGCCTGCGTGACCGTCCAGAACCGACTATCCACAAGAAGCTCTCGGGGCTGTGGGTACCATTCCTCTAGCAGTACACTCCATCTGAGCTTCCGTAGTTGCTTCGCCTTCATCTTTCTGTAATCCACAAGACGGACTCCTTCACGGACCAGGACGGCCGTGTCCATCTCATGGATGTCCCTCTCAGCCTCCCTGTCCTCACGACGGTCGGCAGCCGTCGGTCTTGGACGAGGAGGAGCCTCGGCGTGACCCCCACGTGTCCGGGCTGAGCGCCGGCGGACGAGGGGCGCGACCGGCTCCTCTTCGACGTCGGAGTCGTCGACCACGGGAGGCGGCCTCGGTCGGGCCTCGCGGATCCTCAAGGAACCCCCACGGCCGCGCTCACGCTCCTCGGCGGCGCGAGCGGCCATCAAGGCCTTCTTCTCGTCCTTGGATAGCTTCTTCTTCTTCGCGGCGGGCTCCACAATGGCCTTTCCTTTGTTCTTCCTGTCGCGACCCATCTAGTCGACGGAGAGCTAGGGTTAGGCGACGATGACGAAAGAACGACGAGAGAAGCAAATGAGATATGTCGCATGGCACGGGGCTCACCTTAGCGACGATGATCAACCGGGCCGAGAAACCTTAGCGAGGAGGTGACCGGAGATGGCGTTGCTTGGGTGGAGGTGCTTCGACGGAGGGAGAGAAGCGTGGAGTGCTTGGGTGCTGGTGGAGCACGGCGGCGGCGGCGCCTAGGGCGGCGGCGGCGGCGGCTGGCGATGGAGGTGCGCGAGCACGGGCGGCGATGGCGCGTGGGGAGGCAGCGGCGGCGGTGCTGCGGGTGGAGGTGGCGCTGGGCGGCGGCGCTGCGGGCGGCGGCGCTGGGCGGCGGCGCTGCGGGCGACGGAGAGGCGGCGACGTGAGCACGGGGGCGCGAAGGGTCGGGGAGAGAGAAGGTGGCGGCGGCGCGGGCGATTAAATAGTGGGGCCCAAACCCTAACCGTTTTTAAAACACCGGATGGTCCGATGATAAGTACGTTGCACGTCGGTCAAATGCCACAGTAAGGATATTCGAGAATTGCTGTTGACATCGGATGGACCGACGTTTAGGGTTTGGGACATCGGTCGAAAGGCACAGTAAGGGTGTTCAGCCGAGTGAAGTTGACACCGGATGATCCGACGTAGGGGAGAGGTAAACATCGGTGGAATTGATCACAGCTCCAGAAGAGTGAACATCGGATGGACCGATGTTTTTCAGGATGAACTCGTCGGATCATTTTGAGGTTCTGACTGAAATTGGCTTTGAAGAATGAACACTTATTGGACCGATGAGGGTTAGACAAAGGCATCGGATAATCCGATGACAACAGAACTAAAACATCCCATATATGTCCTTTGACCGAACAAACAATTGAGAAGAAAACACATGTCTTAGGACTTTTTGGGCAACCCCTTACCCCTCAAAAAGCTAATATGCCAATAGCTTGGCTAGGCCTTAATGCAAATGGAACACCGAGAAAAATAGAGGAAAAATATCCAAATAAAATGTAAGGCCCATGCTTTGTGAGGTAGAGTATGAAAACTTCTATCTCATTAAAGCGTGTTCCTTTAGAATTTTGCTCTTTCCACATCATATGAGTTGAGATATTGCATTTCAAACAAGTCTCCTTCTCATGATGTGGGTTCCCCTTTGTGACAACTCTACCGTATGCAATGCCAAACAAATTATAGTGCAAGAGATTAAATGAGTGCAAGTTTATATGGCAGGGATCATGCAAGGCATAAAATAAATCTATCTTGCCAAGTTTAAACCTTCCAAAGGCTTCCTCAGGGAAAACTATTTCTAGCTCACCCCTATCCTTTGGGAGTTAGATAAGACCTATATGATATGCAACCTTACATGACCATGGCAACTTACATGACGTTAGATGCATCTAGCACATTTAACTCACTTCTAAGCCTAGAAAAAGTTTTCTCATCAAGTGGTTTGGTGAAGATATCCGCCAATTGTTCTTCGGACCTAACACCTTGCAAAGAGATTTCTCCCTTAGCCTCATGGTCCCGTAAGAAGTGATGGCGAATATCAATGTGCTTAGTGCGGGAGTGTTGAACGGGGTTTCTAGCTATCTTAACCGCACTTTCATTGTCACAAAGGAGAGGCACACAACCAAACTTAATTCCAAAGTCCAAGAGGGTTTGCTTCATATATAGGATTTGGGCACAACATGCACCGGCCGCTATATACTCCGCCTCCGCGGTGGACAAAGCCACGGAATTTTGCTTCTTGCTTGACCAAGAAACTAGGGAACGCCCAAGTAAATGGCAACCCCCGGAGGTACTCTTGCGGTCTACACGGCATCCGGCAAAGTCCGAATCCGAGTAACCTAAGAGATGAAAACTAGCGTTCTTGGGGTACCACAAACCTACACTTGGGGTATGCTTGAGATACCGAAGTATCCTAAAGACCGCCTTCTTGTGCGATTCTTTAGGTGCCGCTTGAAAGCGAGCACACAAGCACACACTAAACATAATATCGGGCCTAGATGCGGTAAGATATAGCAATGAACCAATCATGGAACGGTAATGAGATTGATCAATAGATTTACCGTCCATGTCCGCGTCGAGATGACAATTTGTCGCCATTGGAGTGCTTCTTGAGCTACAATCTCCCATCTCAAATTTCTTCAAGAGGTCCTTAGTGTACTTCTCTTGATGGATGAAGGTCCCCTCTTGAAGTTGCTTGATTTGAAATCCTAGGAAGAAGTTGAGCTCTCCAATCATTGACATCTCGAATTCCCTAGACATCATTTTGCCAAACTCATGGCTAAGAGCTTTGTTAGTTGAGCCAAAAATAATATCATCGACATAAATTTGACAAAGAAATAAGTCTCCGTCGATGTCCTTGGTGAAGAGTGTAGTGTCCACCCTCCCAATCTTGAAACCTTGCATTACGAGGAAGTCCCTTAAGCGCTCGTACCATGCCCTTGGAGCTTGCTTGAGTCCATAGAGTGCTTTGTTTAGCCTATAGACATGGTTAGGGTTTCTTGGGTCCTCAAACCCGGGAGGTTGCTCAACAAACACAAGTTCATTAATATAGCCATTGAGAAATGCACTCTTAACATCCATTTGATAAAGCATGATATTATGATGAGAAGCAAAAGCAAGGAGTATGCGGATAGCTTCTAACCGTGCTACCGGGGCGAATGTCTCCCCAAAATCCAAACCTTCAACTTGAGCAAATCCCTTCGCCACAAGCCTAGCTTTGTTGCGGACCACCACGCCATTCTCATCTTGCTTGTTGCGGTAGACCCACTTCGTTCCAATCACATTCTTGTCCTTGGGTCGCTCCTCCAACACCCAAACTTCATTGCGGGTGAAGTTGTTGAGTTCCTCTTGCATAGCCATCACCCAATTGGAGTCTTGGAGAGCTTCCTCAATGCTTTTGGGTTCTACACACGACACAAAAGAGTAGTGCTCACAAAAAGATGCAACATGACGTGAACGAGTACTTACTCCCCGTGAAGGACTTCCAATGATTTGATCCATTGGATGTGCCTTGGAGATGCGCCCATGTCTCATCAACGGTTGTGAGTCACTTGGTGGTGGTGAAGCATCTTGCTCGTCTTGTGGTTGGACTTCATCTTGGACTTCATCTTCTTCTTGGTGTTGTGTGGCTTGTTGGTCTTGCATAGGCAATGGATCATCTTTGTCTTCTTCTTCATCCACTTGAGGCGCCATGGAGGTGTTGATGTTCGGACTTGAAGCTCCCCCTTGATCATGGCTCTCCTCAACTTCGGGCTTGATGTCTCCTATGGTCATGTTCTTCATAGCTTCTCGTAGAGGCTCATCATCTATATCATCATGACCAAAACTCTCCTCTTGGGAGCCATTAGTCTCATCAAACTCAACGTCACAACTTTCTTCAACTAACCCGGAGGTTTGGTTGAATACTCGATATGCCTTTGAGTTCGACGCATAACCAAGGAAAATACCAACATCGCACCTTCTTTCAAACTTACCAAGTCTTTTCTTGCGGTAGATGTAGCACTTGCATCCGAAGACCCGGAAGTAGGAGATGTTGGGCTTTCTCCCAATGAGGAGCTCGTAGGGAGTCTTTTGGAGAAGTCGATGAAGGTAGACTCTATTTGCGGCATGGCATGCCGTGTTGATCGCTTCCGCCCAAAACTTCTCCGACGTCCCATAATCATCAAGCATGGCTCTCGCGAGGGTGATTAGTGTCTTGTTCTTTCTCTCAACAACACCGTTTTGTTGAGGGGTGTATGTAGCCGAAAATTCGTGCTTGACTCCTTCACGGTCACACCACTCCCCAATATTGTAGTTCTTGAACTCGGTGCCGTTGTCACTCCGGACCTTGATGATGGGAAGTTGGAATTCCCGTTGAGCTCGTTTTGCAAAGGTCTTGAAGACTTCCGGAGTTTCACCCTTGTCACCTAAAAACAGAGTCCAAGCATAGCGAGAGTAATCATCAACAATAACGAGACAATAGAGATTACCGCCAAGGCTTTGGAAGGTGGACGGTCCGAAGAGATCCATGTGAAGTAGTTCGAGCGGCTTGGAGGTAGACACCATTGTCTTCATCGGATGGTGCGAAGCCACTTGCTTCCCGGCTTGACATGCACTACATAGCTTGTTCTTTTCAAACGTCACGTCCTTTACGCCGGTCACCATCCCTAGCTTGAAGGACTTCTTGAGCTTGCTCATTCCTATGTGAGCAATCCTCCGATGCCATAGCCACCCCAAACTTGTCTTGGTGAAAAGACAAGTGGTTAGGCTTGCGCTCTTGTTGGAGAAGTCCACCAAATATAGATGACCATGCCTAAAGCCCTTGAATATTAGCTCTTTGCTAGCTACGCTAGTCACCACAACACCATCTTTGTCAAATGTGCACGTCAGTCCAAGATCACAAAGTTGAGCAATAGAGAGTAAATTAAAGCTAAGAGACTTAACGTAAAGCACATTCGAGATGGACAAGTCATTAGAAATTGCAATTTTACCTAAACCAATTACCTTCCCCTTTGAGTTATCACCAAAGGTGACTTGTTCATGATTGCCGGGGTCTTCTATGGAGGTGAACATACCATCATTGCCGGTCATGTGTTGAGTGCACCCACTATCGAGTACCCAATGTTTTCCTCCGGCTTTGTAGTTCACCTACACACATGAATTTAGTTTTTGAGTTTAGGAACCCAAGCCAACTTAGGTCCTTGTATGTGTGATACAAGTGATTTTGGGACCCAAAGTTGCTTGGGGAGCTTCCCCTTCATGCCCTTGATGTTTTTGCCAATGAACTTCGCCTTCACCTTTCCACCTACTTTGCTCAATAGATAGTGACAATCATTGAAAGTAGATGAATAGTTAGGAGGTAATTTTGGAGAAGGACGAGTGGGAAGAGGGCACTCCCTAGTGTGATGTCCGGTGACCTCACAATGTTGGCAATAGGATCCCACTTCCTTGATGAAGCTTGTCCTAAGCTCCGGTGAGGGCACCTTCCATTTGTTGGGCGTAGGGAAGGTCCCAAGTCCCCTCTTGTTGAAGCCTTTAGCTTGTTGGAAGAGGATCTCCTTGTGCTTGTCCTCTCCCTTGGAAAGTCTAGCCACACTAGTGCGGAGACTTTCGATCTCGTCCATTAGCTCCTTCTCCCTATTAGCTTTCAATGGCAAAGACTTATGCAAATTGTTAGTGGCATGTGAACTAGCGGGTGTTTTGCCATCAAGAGTTTCTTTCTTCAAGTTATTCAATTTTAGTTCCATTGCTTCATAGGAAAGACTAAGTGTCTCATGCTCTTGAACTAACTCGTTATGCTTAGCCAATAGTGCCAAGTTAGCTAAGTCAAGCTCATGGAATTCAAGCTTGATTTGAGCTTTCTCCTCCTCGATTTGCTTGACATGTGACTTGAGCGTTTCATGCTCATTAAGTATGGTGACATACTTGTCTTGCAAATCGAGGTTGGCACCCTCTAGCTTAGCGCGAGTTAGCTCAAGTGCCTTAACCTTAGCCTTTTCCCTTTTGATAATGGCATGATATTCATTGATCATAGATGCTAGTTCATCGGGAGAAAGTTCATCATCACTTGAGTCATCACATACCTTTGTGTTACCTTTCGCCATGAGGCACATAGGCGGTGGAGGAAGGGGTGAGTCATTCTTGTTGACGATAGCGAGGTTTGCCAAGTTTTCTTCCTCATCTTCACTATCATCACTTGTTTCTTCATCGGTGACCCACTCATTTGCTTCGCACATGAAGACCTTTTGAGGTCCTCTTCTCTTCTTTGGAAAGAGCTTGGTCTTCTTGCCTTTGTCAAGTTTCTTCTTTCCAAAGGTGCGCTTGGGCTTTGCATCTTCATCATCCTCACTCTCTTCTAGTTTGCGATGCTTGCCCTTGTCCTTCCTCTTGTCCGGTTTTGGACAATCATATGATATGTGGCCTTGATCGCCACAATTGTAGCACGTCTTGTTTTCATCTCTCTTTGGCAAGAAGGCTTTCTTCTTGGGATCAAACGAGTATCCCTTCTTGGCAATCTTTGAGTTGAGACGTGAAAACTTCCTCATCATCAATGCAAGCTCATTGTCATCATCATCTTCACTTGTAGCTTGTTCTTCCTCACTTGAGCTAGGCTCAATCACTTTCTTTTTCTTGATATGTGTCTTCTTGGTTGAGGCCTTGAGAGCAATGGTCTTTGATGATGATGACTCCTCCATCATTCCAAGCACACTCATCTCATGAGCATGTATCTCTCCAATGAGTTCCGAAACCTCAATGTTGTCAAGTGACTCCTTTTGGAGCATTGAGTTTATGATGTTGTACTTGGGCTTGGGAAGTAGCATGAGGATCTTGCGGTTGATGAGTCCCTTGCCAAGAGAAGCAATGTCAAGAGCATTAATTTCCTCAATGAGTACATTTAAGCGAGAAAACATTTGATTAACATTTTCATGAGGAAGCATTTTAAAATCATCATACTTGGATTTAAGCAAGTGATATTTGAGCTCTTTGACACGAGAGGAACCCTCATGGATCTCAATCAAGCAAGCCCAAATTTCACAAGCTTTTTCCTTACTTGCAATTCTAGCAAATACATCTTGACTAATGCACTCATAAATAGCATTCCTAGCCTTAGCATCCCATTTTAGTTGATCACCAATATATTCATGGTTGCCAAACCCCGCATGGGTCGCTTCCCACACTTCGGGAGAAATTGCCTCAAGGTAAGCGCGCATGCGTGCTTTCCAATAAGCAAAATTCTTGCCCTCGAAGGTAGGAACCGAACCCCCATTCTTGGCCATTTTTGCTCTCTAGCGGTGAAGCTAGAATGATCCAATGAGCAACCTTGCTCTGATACCAATTGTAAGGATCGAAATGCCCAAGAGGGGGGGTGAATTGGGCTTTCTTTCAAATTTTAAAGCAATTTAAGATTAACAACCTAAAGCCCAATTCCCTATGCAATTTAAACTATGCAATCAATATAAATTAGAGTTGCGGAATGGAGATTGCATAAGAGTAAAGGAAGAGGGATGCAAACGCTCAAAGGACACGGAGTTTATCCCGTGGTTCGGTAAGATCACAAGGATCTTCCTACGTCCACGTTGTGGCACCCTCCGATGGGTTTTGCCACTCCCAAGTCACCGAGACTAGGGGCTTCTTCACTATTCTTCTCCGTTCGCCAACCTCGGCAAGGTGGAGCTCAAGCCTTGTACACTTTTGGGATCCTCCGGGCTTCCACAAACCACTTGGCAAGCTCCGGAAGTTACACACACCAAGGGACACTCCCTTGTGGCTCTCACTATGCTAGAGACTCCAATCACCTAGAGTGGAGGCACCCAAGCACTATCTCTAGCTAGTTCTAGCCTATCTCTTGGTGTACAATTGATGTGAAATTGATGTGAAAGTGGTAGCTCTCTTGCTTGAATGCTCTAGGATGTGTAGAGTATGTCTGGGCTTCAAGTCATGTCGATTTGACAGGTTGAAGGGGTATAAATAGCCAGCCTCCACGAGATAGCCGTTGGAAAAGTAGGCTGACATCACTTGTCTGCGAACACCGGATGATCCGATGTCTCCCCTTCAGTTATCATCGGTCAAAGCCAAATTAGCTGATGTCACTATGTCAGATATGACCGTTGTTAGACCGATGTTGAACTGTCTTCTCATCGGATGATCCGGTGGCTCTTCCTCCAGAATTCTGCTTGATCTTGAAGCTTCCTGGAGTGATCGACCGATGTGTACAAACCTGCACATCGGATGATCCGGTGCTTCACTTGGTCCAATGGTGTTGCAATCTGTGATGATGGACCGATGCACTAAGCCACTTACATCGGATGATCCGGTGAGTGTATTTGTCTGAGGTCTTCTTCTTCAGTTGAACCAATTTGACCGATGCAGTCAACTCCAAGTACATCGGATGATCCGGTGTGTTCAACTTGTTGACTTCAAGTTGTTTTGAGTTGTTCTTTTTGGAATTTTGAACTTGTGACCTCTTTGACATTTGTTCGAAGTGTTGTTCTGATTGTCTTCAAGCATTGATTGATGTCAAGTTAGAGCTTTCACTTCTTGTTCTTCACATGATTCGTTTTGATCTCATTTGTTGATTTCAGATGGGTCTCCAATGTAATTTTGATTTTATTTGATTGAGTGCTATTGAGACCTTGCATTCACAAATTCATTAGTAATATTGAATGGTTGTCATTAATCACCGAAACCGTACCTCATGGGGCCTAGATGCTTTCAACGGTCCACACCACCAGCAAGGGGAGTAAGATTCTTGGCTTCTACTATTTCGTGAAGTGCAAGAACTTCCCCTTCAAGTACTTGAAGTCATTCTCTTCTTGCAAATGGGATGATTGGAAGGATTGGGTCATCATTGCAGTGGAGGAGCACGAAAAGTTGGAGCTTCCCCAAGGCTTCGCCAACATTGATGCTGTCAGATGCATTTAACCCCGTCCTGACTAGGATCCGAGAATGCATGGAGGGTGGAGTGACCCCTCAGATAGTCTTCGGCAATTTCTTGTTCAACAGATAAGATCCGCTAAGGAAGAGGGAGAAGCTCGCCTGGACTCTCAACAGCGTGATGGATGACGACCGGATTGAAACTGATATGAAGTCTAACTTGGATGATGAAGATCTGAAACTTCATCTCAAAAAATTTTAGCATGGGATAAACGTCCAAGGCGATGACTTAGTTCTGCCGGCTGCTTTACTTCCTCTGAACATGGATCCATTGTTCAGCAGAGAGCTCCAGAGGAAGATTCCGGCGCTTGATGACCTTGGTGAGGTGGAGAGGCATCGGACCTCCAAGATTGTGATCCCCAGAGCTTCTGAAGGAGTGCTCGCCTCTGCCCCGAGCCAGAGGGTTGAAGACAACAGCAAGGGCAAGGGCAAGGAGCCAGCCGAACCCTCCAACCGGAAGATGAAGCTGAAGCATGCTGATGGGAGGTCCATTAGGCCTGCTCCCTCTACAACGTCTCCTTCTCCCCGGCAAGGGAGGTCTTCTGCGGTTGCACCTTCTCTGGCGTAGGCATCTTCAAGAGGCGCTAGCTCTGGTCAGTCAACACCGGCCTCAGTGCTGGCTAAGAGCTCCAGGCCTAAGAGTTCTTCCCGACCAAGAGAAGCTCTGGTCGAGAGGAGTCCAGCTGCCGCAAGCGGTCCCCAGCTGAGGTCCAAAGTCATTGTCTCACCAGACTTGGTGGGCTCTCGCTCCAGGTTTCGAGGCGACTGGAGCGGTAGCATCCCTAGGTAAGCATCGTGTGCTCGCCTTAAAATGCTGATCTTGTTTTTTTTTTGTGTCTTTAATCTTCTCATCCCTTTATTCCCAGGGTGTCGAGAAAGGGGTCAGGGACTTCGGCATCTATTGCAGCGACTGTGGCTGCGCTTGACGAAGCTCCAGCTTCGACCACCGAGCCTCCTTCTCCAGTGGTGGCAGGGGTCACAACAGCTCCAACACCAGCTGTCGTGGATTTGGATTTGGAGTCTTCACCGGAAGCTCCCGTGGTAGCGCTGAACCACAGGGGAGAAGTTGAAGATGTACCTCTAGCGATGGTGCCGGAGACTGATGCTCCAGTATCGGAGATGTTAGAAGCTCCAGTCTTTGAGCCGGAAGACATTGAAGCCCTAACTGCTGAGCCAAAGACAATTGAAGCCCCGACCATCGAGCCAGAGATGGCTGAAGCTCCGGCACTTGGGCCAGAAGTTATTGAAGGTCTGGCCATTGAGCCAGAAAGGCTTGAAACCCCAGTTGCTAAACCGGAAGTGGCTGACGTGCTGGCTCCTGAGCCAGCGGTGGTGGAGGCACCGGATGAAGCCCCAACCGTTGCCCTGGAGGTAGCTGCCCCGGAGGTGTTTGGACCAGAGCCAGAGTAGCATGAAGAGGTGGCGGCAAGTCCTCCACCCTCGGAGCTGGTAACTGAAGACCCGGAAGCAATGCCTTCAACTTTCGCTCCAAAGGTGGGAGTTCCCCTAGTGGGTTCTTCCTCTGCTGCTGCTGAAGGGCTTCCAGAGAGCGCCTCTAGTGCTGCAGAAGCTCGGGGGATCACACTTGTAGAGTGAGACCCTATTTTTGTAATGGAGAACCCCCTGGAGCCAGCGGAGGTGATCCCAGCGGGTCCGGAGCCTATCCCCTTGGTGTTTTCCATAGACAATGTCTGCTCAAGTCTTCGACAAGTTCAGCTTGCCTTTGATCATGAGAGCAAAGCCCTGGAGGAGGAGCGCAACACCTTAAGGCGTTGACATAACAGGCTCCATTTTGAGACCAGGCTTGCTCAGACAAGACTTGCTGACCAGGAGGAGTAGATCAAGAGGGAAAAGGCCTGGATAGAATACTGGGACAAGCTATTGGAGGAAAAGGAAGCTGCCATCAGGGTGCTCGATGCTAACTCTAGGGATATCCTTAAGCAAGCCAAGGAGAGGCGTGGTGCTGCTGATGAGCGTCACCAAAACCTCAATGAATTGAACGAGGTTCTCCTGAAGCGCCGGGTGGACGTTGATGCTAGGGAAGAGAAGCTCCTGGAGCAGCAGGAGGATATTTTGAAGAGGGAGGCGGAGGTCACCCAAAAGTTGACTCTGGATGAACAGAATTTGGCAGATCGCAGTAAAAAGCCGGATCTATGGAGTAAGGAGGAAAAGGAGAAGTATAGGAAACTGGGGCAGGAGCTCTCAAAAAGAGAAGCTAATGTTGCCACCAGGGAAGGGAAAGTGAGAGGCAGGGAAAAAGACATGGCGGAAAGGCAAAACCGCATCCACCTCCAGGAGAGAGAGCTGACTGATCGCGAGAAGCGTGTTGATCAGAATATGCAGCAACATGCCAAATTGGTCGAGCGCCTCGCTCAGAAAGGTTCGGAGCTTGCAGTCGCACGGAAGTCACTGGAGGAGCCGCGGAGCTTGAAGGAGACGGAGTTCATTCAAGTGTGGGACTTCTTGAGGCGAGCCAACGACGCGCTGACGCCTTTAGGCTTTAGTCCTGTACGTCCAGACAATGCGGAGCTGGACTTGGACCGAGCGCTAGTGGCCCTCAATGCTGCTGGCGGCAAGCTCGACGCGATGGGTAATGTCATTGCAGACCAGCTAGAGGCAGAGGGTAGATCTCTAGCTACGAACATCATAGAGTATGTGATGACATGTTATGTGAGTCGAGATCCCAAATTCTCCCTGGACCAAGTGCTCCAAGGTCCCGTTGCTAAAGAGGAGGACGCCGCCACGGCCAGCATCCAAGAAGTTGCCAAGAATGTCGCCTCATTCTTCCGCAAGACTTAGATCCTCCGTAAGCTAGGACTTTTTCCTTTTGCCTTCTGCTGTAATCCCAATTTTGTAATCCAATGCTTCAAATTAATGAAATCCACTTTGCCATGAACTTAATTTTATTGTTGTTTTGTCTTCAATATAATGTGCTCTGTCTTGTTGGCCCTCTGGTATATGTGCACAATTCAAGTGTGTACATGTACCAAAGGATTTGATAGTATATTGATGACTTGAACGCTTCGAACTTGTAGATTTTAGGTCTGAAGTTTTATTTCCGACACGTCGACGGCTGGCCCTCTGGGATTGGCGGAGCTTGGTAGCTCCGACGGTACCCACCATCAACGTATAAAACATCAACGGCGGGCCCCTAGGATTTATCGGAGCCTGATAGGTCTAGTAGCGCCTAATGTTAACGCACGAATCATTGAAGGTAGCCTCCCCAGGGGTTGTCGAAGCTTCATAGCTCCGACGTCACCCACTGTCAACATATTAAATGTTGACGGCGGGCCCCCTTGGAGGATGTCGGAGCTTAGTAGCTCCAGTGTCGTCCACCATCGTTATGAATTTCTGTTTTTCCTACACATTAAATACAAGAAAAGAGTAAAATTCGTCCTCTTGTCTATAAATCATTTGTGACTTATCGTTCTTATTTGAGTTTTAAATCCGAAGAAACTTGATATGGTAACAATCATATTGATGTAATCTTTCCGGACCCATATGCTTTTTCAGTACTCACCCTACTGAGGCCTGCCGGGGTGTAGGTAGAGTGGCGTACCTAGGATGCTGGACCAGGCTAAGTCAATAGCACACTCTGGACCTATGTTGGCTTGGCGTTCAAGCAAGTAGACTTATACAACATGTTAAGATCCAAAGAGATCAACAATATAACTTGTGACACATATGAATAACTTGGGCAAAAACTAAAGAAGAATTGCACAACTTCATTATAGACAAGAAGGTTAAAAACAATAATTTGATATATCGAGCCTTGTACAAAATAAATGCACGTGGAGTCTGTTTTCACACAAGAATGTCTTTCATTATAGGTCCAAATTACAGGGGAGACAAGGACACACTTAGGGTGCGGGACCAAGCTAAGTGCACTATGCATATTGTACTAACCCCGAGTAGGTAGTTACACTTTTAGTGTTGTGACTGTATGAAGTGTAATTGAACTTCCCGGACCTTCCCAAAGGGGTTCGGAGGTTCTCCTAGAGGACCTATCGATCTTTGTGTGGTGACTCTATAACATACATTGCGCGTAATTACAGACTCACCTCCATGATGCTAAGCATAAAACTTACGGAGGTGCTCGATATTCCAAAGATTAGGAAGTGGAGTCCCATCCTCAGTTGCCAAGCGAATGCATCCGGGTCGAGATACTTTGATCACTCGTAAAGGACCTTCCTAGCTGGGGGAAAGTTTGTTCATCCCTTCTCGAGTTAGTATCTTTTGAAGTACCAGATCACCTTCTTCGAGCCGTCGGTTGCGCACATGCCTTTGATGATAACGCTAGAGTGCTTGGCGATAACGTGCATTCCGAACAGCCGCTTGGATCCTTCCCACATCGACGAGGTCAGGGTCTTCACGCCGGAGCTGGTCCTGCGTGGCTTTGTCGAAGGTCCAGACCTAAAGGGACCCCAAGGTGATCTCCGGAGGAAGGACTGCTTCAGCTTGGTACACCAGGAAGAAGGGTGTTTCTCAAGTTGACCGGTTAGGTGTTGTCCCGTTCGCCCACAATGTGGACAGAAGCTCTTCAATCCAGTTGGCTCCATGCTTTTTCAGGCGCTCGTATGTGCGCGTCTTGAGTCCTTTTAAAATTTCTTCATTTGCTCTCTCAGCTTGACCATTACTTGCTGGGTGAGCTACTTAGGCGTAACTGAGTTGAATGCTGAGGTCTTCGCAATATTCTTGGAATGCAACACTTGTGAATTGGGTTCCATTGACAGTTATGACTTTATTTGGAACTCCAAATCTGCATATAATGGACTTCAAGAACTTGATTGCTGATTGCTGGTTGATTGTCACAATTGGAGCTGCTTCTGGCCATTTGGTGAACTTGTCGATGGCGACATATAGGAACTTGTAACCTCTAACGGCCTTTAGGAATTGTCCCAAGATGTCAATGCCCCACACAGTGAATGGCCGTGTAGGAGGTATCATGTGTAGTGATTGAGCTGGTGTGCGAATCTGTTTTGCGTGGAACTGGCACGCTTCACATTTTTTCACTAGCTCAACCGCATCCTGGAGTGCTGTAGGCCAGTAAAAGCCATGCCGAAAGGCTTTACCAACCAACGTGCGGGAAGATGCGTGATTCCCACACCCGCCTTCATGGATTTCCACGAGAAGCTCATGGCCTTCTTCCCTTACAATGCACTGCATTAGGATGCCGTTTGCACCGCACCGATAGAGATCCCCTTCTACCAACGTGTATCTTTTAGCCAATCTGACAATCTGGTCAGCGGATACACTGTCTTCAGGAAGGATATTGTCTTTCAAGTAGCTCTGAATCTCTGAGATCCATGCATCAGAGCTAACTTGAGCTTCCGAGTCTTGCGTGCTGGGTTGCTCGGAGCTTCCGACAGCACCTATGACCCTTGGTGGACGCCATGGTAACAGGGCCACCGGGACTGCCAGCTTTGTGATACTGGTCTCGCCCCCTTCGCTTAGTTCGGCAGGCTGAGCTGTTGGTCTTAACAACCTCCGGACAAAGATTTCGTCGGGAGCCGGAGCTCCGGTTGAATCCTTCGTCGAGAGTTTGGCAGCTTCAGCGTTATGTTGACGCTGAACATTGTGGAGATCCAGGACTTCGAAGTCCTTCTGGAGGCTCTGGACTTCAAGGAGATAAGCAGCTAGTTGGGGATTGTTATAGGAGCATTTACCTTTGACTTGTTTGATGATGAGTTGTGAATCACCCTTCACCAACAGCTGTTTGACACAATAAGATAGTGCCACCTTGAGTCCATAGATGAGAGCTTCATACTCCGCCATATTGTTGGTCGCCTTGAAATCAAGGTGAACCATGTACTGGACCTTCTCCCCAGTCGAAGCCAGGAGAAGGATTCCAGCTCCAGCCCCCTGCTTCTGCACAGAGCTGTCGAAGTAGAGATTCCAGTGAGGCTCGGTGAATACCGAAACCGTGGGTTCCAGTTTCTGCTCACTGGGGCCCCCATGGTTTGATGGAGAGGGAGTCCATTTCGCGACGAAGTCGGCCAAGGCTTGACTTTTGATTGCTTGTCGTGACATGAATTCTAGATTGAACTCGGCCAACTCTGCTACCCACTTTGTAATGTTCCCAGTAGAGTTAGGGTTATGCAAAGTAGCACGCAGTGGGAAAAAAGTTACCACTGATATTTTGTGGGCATGGAAGTAGTGACGAAGATTCCTTGAGGCAATAAGAACTACATAAAAGCAGTTTATGCACCTCAATGTATCTTGTCTTGGCATTATGGAGTACTTCGGTGATGAAGTACAGTAGGCACTGGACAGTACGAACCCTCTCGGAAGGACCCGAAGCTTCTTCTCCATCGACCCGGACCCTCCCGGAGGGGTTTGGGCTCTTGGTCTGGATGTGGCTCTGGTCTTTCCGCGACCAGGATCATCCTGACAACTTTGGTGGTTGCAAAAATGTAAAGCAGCAAAGGCTCACCTAGATTCGGAGCTACCAAGATTGGTTGTGTGGTGAGGAGTTGTTTCAGCTCTTGAAACGCCTTTTCTGCTTCTTCAGACCAATGAAACGGTCCGAACTTCCTCAAGAGTTTGAAGAAAGGAAGTGCCCGCTCTGCCAATCTTGAGAAAAACCGGCTGAGCGCAGCTAAACACCTAGTTAACTTCTGCACATCCTTGATGCGGGCTGGGGGCCGCATATCCTCTATAGCCTCGATCTTCGCCGGATTTGCTTCAATTCCTCGGTGAGTCACCAAGAAACCTAGAAGCTTCTCGGAGCTAACCCCGAAGACACATTTGTCCGGGTTCAGCTTGGTGCGTGTGATGCGCAGCTTGTAAAAGACAGCTTGTAAATTGTCAAGGAGTGACTCCTTGTTCTTGAT
Source organism: Tuctoria greenei (assembly GCA_036927565.1). Lineage (NCBI taxonomy): Eukaryota > Viridiplantae > Streptophyta > Magnoliopsida > Poales > Poaceae > Tuctoria > Tuctoria greenei. The sequence goes on from JAYESD010000004.1 coordinate 55,292,529, forward strand.
CTTCACGACAATGTCATCGATGTACACCTCCATCAAGTCTCTAATCAGCTCTCCAAATGTTTTGTACATAGCTCGCACAAATGTTGAAGCAGCATTTTTGAGACCAAAGGGCATGGCAGTATAACAGTACAATCCATCTATTGTTATGAAGGCAGTATGGTCTTCATATTCCTTAGACATTTGGATTTGATGATATCCAAAATATGCATCTAAGAAACACAATAGCTCACACCGAGAGGTGGAGTCCACTATATGATCTATCATAGGTAGTGGAAATGGATCCTTTGGACATGTCTTATTTAAGGTGGTGTAGTCGATACACATCCGAAGCTTCCCGCCAGCCTTAGGCACCACAACTGGGTTTGCCAACCATTTTGGGTGAAACACCTCCCGGATGAAACCATCTTCGAGCAACTTTTTAATCTCCTGTCGGATGATGTTTTGCCGCTCGATAGATTGCTTCTAGGGCTTCTGGTGTACAGACCGTGCATCAGGATAAATCTTTAGATTGTGCTCAATCACCTCCCTAGGGATCCCAGGCATTTGCGACAGTTGCCAGGCAAACACGTCGACATTACCCCGGAGGAAAGTGATGAGCGCGAGTTCCTATTTGTTGTTCAAACCTTCCGATATACGGGTAGTCTGAGCAACATCGGAACCAATTTGGACCACTTTGACAGGAACACCGGTGTCGCCGCTTGGTTGCACGCAAGGTAAAGAGGTAGAGCCTCGATGATGAATGCTCGGAGGGTTCGGAGCTAGCTCCTTACCGGATGCTTCCTCCTGCGCTGTAGTAAGGGCATAGAGTTCCTCCAATGCAGTGATTCCTGCAGTGCGATCTCCGCGGATCCCGCAGGTGTTGGCATCTTCAACACTAAATAACCATAATGGGCGGTGGCCATGAACCTGTACAAGGCTAGCTTGCCCAAAATTGCATTGAATGGCAGACTGATCTGTGCGACGTCGAAAACCAACTTCTCGGTTCTGTAATTCTTCTGAGTCCCGAAGGTCACTTGGAGTGTGATGGAGCCGAGAGGGGTAATGGCCCCAGGATCTACCCCAAAGAAAGGTCGAGATGGGTGAAGGTCGGAAGGTCGGGGCTAGAGTTTAACGAAGGCTTCAAATCTTATGAGGTTCAGTCCTGCACCTCTGTCCACCATTACATGGTGGAGTTGGATATTGTTAATGGTTGGTGACACCATCAACGGGAGTTGGCCAGCTCCCATCATGTTGCGGGGGCAGTCCGAAGCATCGAAAATGATGGGAGTGTCCATCCACTTCCGATGAGGCTCCGCCCTAGTGGTGGGAGCTGCAACAGCCATGTCCCGCCACATCGTCTTGAGGATGCGACGAGAGGTGATATCCCAAGAACCACCATAAATGGTGTTCAGGGTCTTTCGACGCTCGCTGTCAGAAACGTCGGAGTCGTCATTGATGGTGTTGTAGATAGCTTTCAAAACCTTTTTGGGGTCCTGAAAACCTAACTCCTCCTCAGCCGGAGCTTCGTCGATGTTTTGTTTTCCTTCCCGCTGGCAGAAAGGAGCTTTTTCCCGGCGCTTGTTGTAGCGCTCAACAAGGTTCCGGACATCTCGGCATTCTTCCAGACTGTGTTTTTCCGTCCTATGGATCGGACACCACACTTTGGAGCTGCCACCATCTTCTGATGATGGTCGAGGTCGTTTCTCAGGGCGTGGCCCCCGGCCACCTAGAGATGCAGCAGCCGCAGCGGTAGGTGCGCCGACCGACGACTTCTTCTTGTCATTGAGCTTCTTTTTCTTTTTGCCACCTCTGGATGTAGTGGCTTCAGTTTTGGAGGACTTCTTGTTGGCCTCCGGAGCTAGCTTGGAGTGCATCTCACGACCCTCTGCAGCTTTAGCACATTTGTTTGCTAGGCTGAAGAGTTCCGTGATGCTGGTGACTTCCTTGATTGCCAGCTTCTCCAACATCATTTTGTCCCGAACGCCCCGTTTTAATGCAACAATAACAGAGGCGCTCGAGATGGATGGCATGGTATTGCGTACTTGAGAGAATCGCTAGATGAAGGATTGCAGCGACTCTTCTGTTTCTTGCTGCATAGCAAAAAGGTCCAGTTCAAGGCCAGGTCGAGTGTATGAACTCCCGAAATTAGCAGTGAACTGTTGGCATAGCTCCGCCCAACTGTTGATGGAGTTAGGCGGGAGGCTCATAAACCAGGACCTAGCGGTTCTGGTTAAGGCCACTGGGAAGTAGTTGGCCATCACGGCCTCATCACCCCCTGCTGTAAGTATAACAGTGCAGTAAATTTGAAGAAATTCATTGGGGTTAACAGCCCCGTCGAATTTCTCCGGTAAATGAGGCCAAAACTTCTGTGGCCATCTGACCATGTGTAAGTGCATGGCCAGGGCAGAACAGCCTCCTCGTACTCCCTGAGGAGCAGGGTTGTCCCGAGCCTCTCGCCTCTCGCGAGCACGCTCGATATGGACGCAACCGTCCTGGTGCCGATAATGACGATCAAGTTCCGACCGCAGGTCGTGAGTCAGAATCCTGGTGATGGTGTGGGTGTGTCGTGCCCCGGGAGGCAGCGAAGTCACCTGCAGGGATGCATCACGTCTCCTATGCTGCGAGACTTGTGGACCAAGTCGGCTCGACAAGGTCTGTTGCTGTGATGGTGCTCGCCCCGAAGGGGAAGGACCTTGATTGATGATGCCAGTGGCTGCAGCTGCAACCAGATGGTCAACATCAGCTCTCCACTGTTCCATAGCACCCTGGGGTGCCCCTTGAGGCAGTGGGTGTTGTAGAAGAGCTCGCGTGGCAATGAGTGCATACTCAGGGTTGTTGTTTGTCGATGCTGTGATCAACGCAGATGCTCCATCTTGTCGCCCAACATTGTTTGTCGGAACCAATGGTGGTTGTGGTGCTATAGTACCTGCTGGAACAATGGCACCCACTAGCTGCTGTACGTTGGAGGGATTGCCTCCAGCATGTTGTTCAACGTGATTGCCGTTGGAAGATCCTGCGACGGAATTCACCATCTTGCAATCTCGGGTCCCCCTTCCGACGCGCCAAAATGTCGAAGTGTAGCAACGACACTTCCCCCAGTACTACTAAAGTGTAGCCCGCGACGGTTCTTGTATAGGTTTGGGCACGCATAGATCAAGAACAAGATGGTGACACGAGAGATTTACGTGATTCGGGCCGCCTGAGCGTAATACCCTACTCCATGGGGTTTGTGTTATTGTATTGAGAGTCACTACTATGCGTAGTGTATAGCTTAGCTTGGATCTGCCCCTCTGTATCGTGCGGCTGAGTCCTTTTATAGTCCAAGGACTGACCGTTACATCATTTGCCTGGCCCGACATGTGGCCCCGACGTATTTAATAGCCTAATACATTGTCTATGAGCATTAAGCATGGTTAATAGTGTAATAACGTGCCTTAATGACTGTGTTACCTCTATTAGCAGTGCTCTGATCTTGTGTCATTAATACAACATTAATGACACATAATCATGTCTTGTAACTGGTGCTTTAACTGTCCCTTGAATGTCTGTGCTGGAGGATATCCGCCAGTGTATTCGTTGGTGATGAAGGTTCGGAGGCTCCACACGTGGCAGCTTCGGAGCTTCCCCTTGCAGGGAAGTAGCTCCGGAACTGCTATACACGTGTCGGGACCGGAGCTCCCCTTTGCTGGGGGTTAGGTCCGGGGTTGTTGTACACGTGTTAATAGCGGAACTTCACTATGTTGGGAGTTTACTTCCGGACTTACATTGCATGTGTCAACTCCGGAGCTTCCCATATGAAGGGTGCGGGTCCGGTGTAGTGTGACATGTTGAGGGCCTGAGGAGACCCTCAACTTTGACAGACAGAACTCTCTTGTGCTTCTTGCGGTATCGTGGGGTACCCGGTACGCAGGGTACCGACAACATGCATTTTTCTTTTTCTTGTAGCCATGTCTTCTACTCCCTTTTGATGCAATAAATTTGGAGAGAGTACTAAGCATGAATGATATGGAGTTTCTCTTTTTTTTGTGGAATGGTGGTATTGTGGAATTTTGCTTACTTCTAGTGTAGAAGTATAGCATGTGCAAGTGAAGTCTTGAATTCAAAAAGTAAGGAATGAAATCTCACATAGGTCTATACTAGTTTGACAAAGCTCAATGTGAATACAAATAGCATATGCATCAGTGTAATGTATCATATGACTTTGTAGATATTTTCAATCAAATGAGAGTAACTTAAATATTTTTAGAATTTCTCCAGAAATCTAAGTTTCACTTTCAAACTAAGAATAGCAGCCCTGTCGCTATATGATATCTCACAACAACTTAGAATGGATTAAGATTTTGCTACCCACAATTTTTAAATCAACGCAAAAACAATTTTAGCCAATGAGAGCAATATGTTGGAGAGTAGTAAGTTGTAAGCCAGGGACTTAAGAAAATTAAAACAGAGCAACTATTCATCATTTCATCTATGTGAATTCCAAACCATTCTTACCGCACATCATTTATTTTTGAAAACAAATCTATCCTATATTTTTTATATGCAAGGTGGATGATGGGTGAGTGGAAAATAAATATGCAAAGGGTGTGATACAATTTACCTCAAGTGGGGGTCCCCCCAAGCTTGTTCTTCACTCACCTCTGTGATGAGGGTTGAACCCTTGATGACGGAAGTATGCCGCGAGATCGGCTTGTTCTTGTTGTAGCGTGAAGTTGAAGTGGGTGAATTGAGTGTCCATGTGTTGTTGCCAATCTTGGGTACCTAGGACATGCCCTTGGAGAGTGTTGTAGATGTCACTCATTCTCACTTCAAGCTCTTCCATACGTCTAGTGAGATATGTCATTCCTTGGCTATAGTCATGATAACTTCTAGCCGAAGAGGAACAAAATCTTCTCATGGACATTGGAGGCAAGCTGCTAGAGCTTGAAGTGGATAGAGGTGGCTCCCATGTGGCACCTGACCATCCATGCCAAGACGGACCTTTGGTCTCATACGATGGAGGTTGAGTCCATCCAGGTGCATCACCCATTGGGTTCTCTTCCTCTTCATACTCATAGACTGTGGAGGTTGTCGGGGGCATGACCACTCTCCTTGCACGACTTCTAGTTACCCTGCTAGAGACATTACTTCTTCGTGCTTCCTCGATGCGAAGAAAGTCAATGGTTAGCCTCCAATATTTGTACAAATGATAATTCTGGTTAGGTAACCGAATTTCATTGACAAAGCCAGAATAATAAAATAACAAAGAGCCATCTTAATCAGGCTTAAGGGTATGTCCTTGCACTAAATAATCTTCATCAATTAGTTCTCTTTCATTTCCAATATACTCAAATGAAGAATATTCTAGTGCTCCTACCCTAGTAGCAATACGAGTAATCAATGAAGTGCATTCAATTGACCCTGTTCTTGAAATTTAATCTAACCATTGTGTCATCATGGCAATAACTGGAGCAACTTTTATCTTTTTAATCATGGCAAATAAGATTTTCAGCTCATCATCACACACTATCCTTACATCTCCTCTAGGAAACATAGTCATAGCCACCCATCTATGCATGAAGCGTAAAGTAGGGTTGTGTAAGTGATTATTCCCAGGTGCACTACATCTGACCTCACAAGTTAAATCTTGCCAAAACAATGTTTGTTAAACTTAGGCAAAACGTCTAAATCTAGCAAACATCGTCTATGGAAGCCTAGGATTTCACTTAATTCTTTCCATAGGATATTGTATTCTTTTAAAATAATCTAAAAGTAATACCATCAAATCCTATTTTGAGTGTGCAAATAAATTGTATGGAGAGAAGGAGAGAACCTCTCTCCTCTATGTGAGCTAAGTTTTCCCATCCTAGTGCACACTCAATGGAAAAGAATTCGGAATCCATACCTATTTTGGAGATCAAATCCAAATCATAAGCTTTCATATGAGAAAACTCACGATCTTGGAGGAGCTTGCATGCTTGATCTTCAACTTCACTTTGTTTGTCGAGGTCGTCGTCGTGGAAAAGTTGATGAGGGTTGCCCCTCTCATCCATGAGAGTGTCTTCACCTACACTCCTCCTCCGTGAACTTAGTGTAGCAACGGAAGAGGAGCGTGCACTTGAGTCGCCACCATGGCTTGGGCTTGCAGCCTCCTTCCCAAACAACCTATTCATCCCTTTCATGGCCACAACAAACAAGAATACAACAAGGCAAAAACTCGAAAGAGGTGATGTTAGCAAAAAGCAAAACCCCGACGAATTTTCCCTTGAAGAACTTGGAAGCAAATTGCAAATGCAAGCAAAAGCAAATCTTTTTGAGTTAGAAATTGATTAAGAGCACTTCAATGAATAGCAAGAAAAATAATGTGAGCAAGAGTGACTTTGGAGAGGTATGAAATGAGGTGAAGTATGAGGAGATGTGCCCCCTCATGGTCACCATTTATAGTGTGCACTCCACAACGGTCACTAGGATACCAAATGTAGCAATTGGAGGAGAGAGAGGCAAAATGACTCCTTCCCCTAGTCGGCCGAACTGACAAGTGGACCCCCCTGTTCTCCCTTTTGGCAGGTGGCTCCCCAACAGCTATGGGATTAGCACGTTGGTTAATTATCACTTTTGCAGCTCAGAAAAATTGTTTTCCGAATAAAAACTCTTTTTTCAAAAACCCAACAATTTTCTTTTTGTGAAAATAAAGAAATAAAAATGATAGTTGAGAATATAAGATTCTAAACTTACTAAGAAAATCAAAATATGCAGTGGGGAAAATCAAACTAAATGGGGAAAACCAAATAGAGAGAAAAGAAAAAAAAGAAAATGATAATTACCAATTTAACCTATTGGCTAGGTCTCACCACCGTCCGATGAGATGGACATTCCTCTTTCTTCATTTCTTGACATTCGAGCCCGGTGGAATGGGCTCGGACAGCTGTCTTGCTTCTTCTTTGGCGGCTTGGTGGACTTGGGCTTTAGGGGAGGCCCGAATTTCTCCGTCTTCTTAGGGTGTCAGCGTGGACGATAAGACGGATTTTCCGCATAGATCAAATTCCTCATTGTAACATCCCAATATTTATAAATTTATAAGTCGAGTTATACAATAATAATCAGTGCATAAATTAATAATCAGTACATAATAATAAGAAATAAATAAAATAAAATAAAAAGAATTATGGCAATAATGCTCACGTATGTGATGGTCTAATGCCGGTCAGTGCTGGTAATTGACTTGCGTTCAAACACACGGGCCCGCACTCTAATTAACTTTGAGCGGACTGGTAGGCTCCTGCCACTTTTTTCCTGCGTCTTGTACATCCCATCTTACCAAGTAGCCCTCCCACTCTTTTCTAATTGCAAAAGGCCCCTTTCTTCTACCTCTGGTAAACAGCAGCATCGTACACTCTCTTTGACCAAAACCAAACAACATGTCGCCTCTGTCCAAGTATTAGCGTAACACGCGGAACACTCCATCGCAGCTGCAGCAAGCAGGCCTGCTACGATCCTCTTCTGTTCCCGGCTTTTGCGCGCCTTCAAAGCTCTCGTTCTCGTGTTCAACCGAACCACCACCCACTCGCCTTCACTCACGTCTCGACTGTGAAGCCTGCTGCCTTGGCAGCCGCGCAAGCACGCCACTACACGACGCTGAGGTCAGCCGAAGTGACGCCTGGTCTGCCCGTGTCTCCTGTGTGCGCGTGCTTGAACAGCGTCGTGTCTACTTGCTCCATACCGCAGAGAGGAGTCTCATCGCCTTTACCCTTGTCCTATGAGCGCTGGCCAACCTCGCCCTCTCTCCTTTCCTGGCCGGCTATAAGATGGCGCCCTTGCGCCTCGCTCTACGACTGCCCAGCCGAGCTCCGACGTCCACACAGGTGGTGCGCGTCGATCTTTGCCAAGAAGCCTCCGCTGTTCGAGCCGCACCCGAGGTGAGCATCTCTGACCTCTAGAACACCTCCCTAACATGATCTCGAGCAGTTCCCCCCTGTCCTTCGAGCTAGCACCGAGTGCCACTCGCCATAACCGCCGTTCACCGAAGCCACCCCAAATCTCTTTGCTTCCTCCCAAATCAGCACCTCCAGCGAGCGAGCCATAGGCTGCTCGTGCGGTTCTCTACTTCCTATCCACCCTCTCCCTTGTTTCCCTGCTCGATTTGAACTCGCAGAGCCATCCAAGGTTGTTCGTCGGGAGGTAGACGAAGGCATTGGTGTGTTTTTCGTATGTCCTGTTGGGCTCATCCAGTCAGCTAGCCTCCATTAGTTACTTAAAACACTTAGCCCACCTACATGACAGCAGGCCCAAACGGAGAGGAAGCCCACAAGCTTGACGCAAGCCCAAGTTGGTAGTGCCGGCAAGACCAGAACCGAAGCACTTTTTACTTAAGCCAATATCATTAGTTATCTATTTATTTTTAGATTTAATATTTGACCAGTACTAGAAAATCAAGATCTGAGCCATACGAACTCTTTTTGAACTATTTCTTCTTTTAAAAATCATATCAAATCATAACCTATTTAATATGATTACTTTTGTATGATGTATTGATATATTTATATTTTGCTTGTATGTTTGTTTGTGCGCGCGCGTGCCGATGTAGAGCCTGCTCTGGAGGAGAATCCGGAGGAGCCAGGAGACCACTACTTCGACGCTGCCGACGGTAGCGAAGGCAAGTTTCACTGCTCCCTTTTTGTTCATGTTGCACCTATGTGAGGCTTAACCGTTGTTGCCAGTAGACTAGATTATTTCATTGGTGGGCATTACCGACTCGAGCGACTGAGAGAAGCCATGATAGTTGTATTGTTGCATATTGAGATGATGGTATGATGGTTGATAATGATGTTTGTTGTACATCTAGTGAGAGCATATCTGAGTTGAGGCCGGGGCATATGGTTTAGTGTTGGTGTAAAACTACTGTGGTGGTAGACTTATGACTGTGTAAAATCCGTTCGAATGACCGTGTCCTCAGTATAGGATGGGTTACGGTGTGGTCCCGTTGTCAGATTGAGATGAGAGATATCTCGGGATGAGATGTTCGGTTGCATTGGGCTGCATTATTATTTGTTCATCGCATGTATATTGTTGCATCCCCTACCATATGGCCAGGTGGATTTTGCTCAGTACTTTTTACTCAAACGTTGTTGATATCTTCAGAAGATCCCAACTACGTGCCGAAGGACTTCGAGTAGGGTCGCGTCCGCACCCAAGCGGTGAAGGTGGAACCATGGGCGATGAAGAGCTACTTATTTCTGTTATATTGACAATTATTGTTATGTTGTTAGTTGTTCTCGTTTTTATTCACAAGACTATGCCACTGTAATAAAGCTCTGTACAATTTGGTTCCACTTGTGATATAATATATTGTATCGAAAAATCATTTTTGGTATTATATTACATGTTGAGTTCCGATCTGCGGGTCGGGACGCTTCAAGTGGTATCAAAGCCATACTTGGCTATAGGATGCGGACCCTAGTACGTAAGTGACCGTAAGAGACCGTAGAAGGATTTTCCTGTAGGAACCTTTGGACCGTAGAGCCTTGGTGATAGGTTTTGCTCTTAACTAATCCTTGTACCCTGTTCTAAGTCATATGGCCGACACCGTATCACTTCCTTCTGCATCAACGAAGACGGCTTCCCCAAGGTGCTCTATGCCGCCACAGTCCGACTCAGTATTTTAGATCGCCTGGAATACGTGGGTCATGAATTTATGGAGCATGTCATAGAAATCTTCAAGGTCACGGTGCATGTTGGTGCTAGTGATAAGTTCTTGGAGATGAAGCCATGGAGCGTTACAGCTACGGGATGGCACATGAATGATACTTGCCATCTTGTAGCCCGCAAAGCCCTGAAGTACCTATGCCACATGTTTGACTGGCATCTAAGTTCCACACCGTTGAAGTACTTTCCACCGGTGGATCGTAGTCGTCCTTCTTGGATGGCAAAGATCTGCAACCTAGAAGATCTCGGGTCGACTGAAGATGACCCCACCATGGTCGCCATGTCCGGCTATCTGCTAAGTTTGGATGACCTGTGCGACCTGCTGAACTAGCATGTGAAGAAACTTGTCAAGCGCACGGAGGCATTGGAGCCCCATTGGCGGAAGGCTAAACTAGCGTTAGCACAGGATAATGCTCATGCTGCCAGCGCCGAAAGCCGTGTCGTGTTGGCCGAGGAGAATCTTAGGAAGCAGGCCGACCTGATGAGGACATCACAACAGCGGAGACACGCATTGAACTGCAAGGACCAATCACAAGAGCACGGGCACGGTTATTAAATCAGCAGGTGAATTCGTTCTTAACTTCTTTTGCATGTGAGTTTGAGAATAGATTGCTATGTGATGATTTAATTGTTATTAGGAATAATGGAGAAGATCAACAAGTGAAGGAAGGAGGCCTTGGGAGCATGGAGAACCACCTGGGACGTCCACAAGTAGATGGAAACAGTTTACAACTCGGACTCGAGTTCAACTCGGAGTCCAGGAGCAGTCCACCTTAAAACAGACGCCCAGGAGGCATACGGACTCCGTTTTCGACGTTCTACATATGCACGGAAAGAGGAGAAGATAAACTTTCCAATGGTTCTGGTAACACCTCAAAATTCCTCCGGAGTCATTGGGAATCTTCAAAACAAGTCGAGTCCAGATTTCTGTCCGGTGTTGCGCCACCGAATCGGGCCTTTGGGCCTTGTATCCCGTAAGAGTCCATTAGGGACACGCCTAATCGTGTTTTTGTCGAACCCTAGCCTATAAATACTGCAGCCTCCGGTCATATTCGGTGGGTTTTGCTTAGATCAATAATATCGCCGTTCTACGGTTTGTGAGACCCCAATTCAGCAATTTCAGATTGCTTCTTCTACGTTCTTGCTTGTGTTCTCGGTTGCACTTGCAGGGATTAGCCTTCTTGGCGAGGTCAAGCGTGTGTAGCACGGTTGATAACCAACGGAGCGGTGGTGTAGTGATTGCAGGGGCTGTTCGTGTTCTACTCGAGAGCCTCGGATCATCAACGTCGAGATCTCCATCAATCGACTTACCCATTACCTTTCGGAAGATCGGGACTCATCAATTTTCCTATCAATTGGTATCAGATTTCCAGGTTGCCCGTTAGGTAATTCATCTATCCATTACATTAGTTTTGTTTTTCATACCTAGAGTCCACAAAAAAGCCACAAAAAAACTTGCAGTTTAGTAGATCTGTTCATTACTTTGTCCAAACCATATTGAGCCTTTGCAACTTTGTTATACAGTTTGGTTTTGTTGAGTTTGTGTCTGTGGTTGAGTCATATTTCTGGTTTAGAAAGTGGTTTTGGTCTTAGTTTGAGTTTTGCATTGTGTGATTCATCCTTTTGAATCACGTCATCACGTCCAAATTAGATTCACCTCTGTCCAGTTGGGTAGTTTCATCATATCTCGCACATACAAACTCGGATTTTCGTGTTCTTATACTTTCTGGAAAGCTTAAGAAGTTCTCTATAACTTTCTTATTCATCATTTTCCCAGAAAATATAGTTATCGATGTCGAAATTGCATTAGATCCGAATCTGTTATTGACCTAAAAATTCTGAACAGTCTGTATTTCGGGGGCAGTATCTCCTATTGTTCTTTTCCAAAATTGGTCTTCCATATATTGAAATTAAAGAGGAAAGATATATATACAATCTTGCTGTTCTAAGTTTTCCAATTTAGAGCCTATAAGTGTGCCTATTTGTCCTTGGAAGATTGAGCAGAAAATCTGATTTTCATTGTGTTCTTCCCTTGCAGCACATTCTGAAAAAAAAAGAAGAAAAAAGAAAAAGGCAAGTGCAAAACAAGAAACAAAAGCCGCACAAAAAAGAGGAAAAAAACAACAAAAAAACAGAAGTGCTTGCATTCTTTGTGTCATCTAGTTTTGTCTCATGTCTTGCTAGCTTGAACTACTAGGAACACATTTAGGCCAGCAACTTTGACAAATACTTTGGACACTTATTCAACTTTACTATCTTATTTCATTGTTACTAATCCTTGCTACATAGAAAGTGCCATCCAAGCTACACCTTACTCTTGAGCAGAATCGATACACCTTTGCAATCATCCCACGCTTCATTGGTTTCTTCATACCGTCCACCATTTGCCACCTGCAGTGTCGGTAAGAACACTTGTAAGAGTGTGGTAAGACGCTTGAGAGTGTGTGATTCCACTTCCACTTTGCCATTATCCTTTGTAGTTGATAGGGATAACATATTTTTTGTGTTGTCTTTTGTTTACTACTAACAATGTCAGGTAAAAGCAAGAATCATGCATTATATGCTGAGATGATGGACATGATGAAGATGACGATGGAGTTGCTCACTAAAAATCAAACATCAACCAAGGATTCACATGACATTTAGACCACCTTTACAACACCTTCCACAAGAAGTAATTACATTCTCCCATCTCTTCCTTCTTATGATGGTTTTGGTTACGATGAATATATTTCTTGGGAAAGAGAGTTGGATAAAATTTTTGAAAAATTGCATATGTGTGAGAGGAGAAAGATTAGAAATATTTCTAGTGTGTTAGTTGATTGTGCATTAACTTGGTGGGACAACTTAAGCGATATAGAAAAACCTCGAACATGGAAAGAAACGAAAATTCTTATGTGAGAAATTTTTGCTAATGTATCTATGTGCAAAGAAGAAATTCAGCAATTTGAGGAGAAATTTCTTGTTGTACCTCCTTTTGTGTCTAACATTTTGCAGGACAATATAGAAAATAATATAGATGATGCAAAAGAGAACGAGGCTTTTGACAACACTTGTGAAATTTTAGATGGATCAACTTATAATGCACTCGAAATCACTGCTGAAAATGGTAAGGCAAAACATTCTACAAATACAGAAGGTGAGAAGTTTTTGGATGTTCTGGATTTTTCCACCAATCATGCTATTTTCGAGGAGCAACTATTAGAATCGTTTATTTATACACCATTGTCACATGTTGATTTTCCTGCTGATCGTTGCGCTACGAAAGAGTTGTGTGCTGATAACTCTATTATACCTATGCAAAAACAAGTTAATATACAAGATGATTGTGTTTTGGATTCACCTACTTGTGCTGAAATTCATAATTTGATCACCGCTACTACTGAAAATGATGAGCTGAAATTTTTGTCTTCTCTAAATACTTTGGGTTATATTGAATTTGACACTCTTTGTGATCTAAATATTGTATAGAGGAGAATATTTTCACAATCTGAATTTCCTTTATTAAGTAGAAATATTTTTCATGCTATAGGCAACTATGAAGATAGTGGTGAATTTATGGTGCATAAAGTTTACATATGTTCAAATGTGCAAGCTCCTTTTGTGCTGCAACAGCATGGTGAAATGAATGGATGCACTAACACTAATAATGTACTGTCAAGTTTTTCTAGTATTTTTCTATTGCAGCAAGGACAACAAATAAAAAAGAAGCATTGTTCATTGCGGTTGTGCAATATGGATAGTGTTCATTCTACCCCCAAAGCAATCTTTTTTCCTCGACATACGAGCAAGCAGAGGACGGCTTGTCATAACGAAGGGGAGAATGATGAGATCATGCATATTATCATTGCACAAATAAACATGGCGCAATGTTTATTTGTTTGGTATCCTGGCTCAAGTGAATGTGCACTCTTATTTGATGGACAAGATCAAGATGGCGCACTATGTCGTCCACCACCTTGGCCTCCTCCATTCACGCATACAAAAAGATTTGATGGCGTTGCACATTTGGACCAACACATTAGAGAAGATGAACTTGAGTCGAGGACGACTCCAAGTCAAGAGGGGGAGGATGATGAGGACATCACAACAGCGGAGACGCGCATTGAACTGCAAGGACCAATCACAAGAGCACAGGCACGGTTATTAAATCAGTAGGTGAATTCGTTCTTAACTTCTTTTGCATGTGAGTTTGAGAATAGATTGCTATGTGATGATTTAATTGTTATTAGGAATAATGGAGAAGATCAACAAGTGAAGGAAGGAGGCCTTGGGAGCATGGAGAACCACCTGGGACGTCCACAAGTAGATGGAAACAGTTTACAACTCGGACTCGAGTTCAACTCGGAGTCCAGGAGCAGTCCACCTTAAAACAGACGCCCAGGAGGCATACGGACTCCGTTTTCGACGTTCTACATATGCACGGAAAGAGGAGAAGATAAACTTTCCAATGGTTCTGGTACCACCTCAAAATTCCTCCGGATTCATTGGAAATCGTCGAAACAAGTCGAGTCCAGATTTCTGTCCGGTGCTGCGCCACCGAATTGGGCCTTTGGGCCTTGTATCCCGTAAGAGTCCATTAGTGACACGTCTAATCGTCTTTTGGTCGAACCCTAGCCTATAAATACTGCAGCCTCCGGTCATATTCGGTGGGTTTTGCTTAGATCAATAATATCGTTGTTCTACGGTTTGTGAGACCCCAATTCAGCAATTTCAGATTGCTTCTTCTACGTTCTTGCTTGTGTTCTCGGTTGCACTTGCAGGGATTAGCCTTCTTGGCGAGGTCAAGCGTGTGTAGCACGGTTGATAACCAATGGAGCGGTGGTGTAGTGATTGCAGGGGCTGTTCGTGTTCTACTCGAGAGCCTCGGATCATCAACGTCGAGATCTCCATCAATCGACTTACCCATTACCTTTCGGAAGATCGGGACTCATCTTTTTCCTATCACGACCGCCATAGCCAGCTCCTTAGAGGTGTCTACCTCACGGACCGAGCCAAGCGCAAAGACCGCCACATCAGTGCATTTGCTGAACCGCTTACCTTGGAAGGAGTCCCAATGAATCACCTGTACAACCCACATAGGAGAATTTGTGAGCCTGTACCACCCACTCCTCCGACATCACCTCGCGGGGCGAAAGATGAAGATCCGAATGACCACCTTGTAGGACTCAATAGTCAAGCAGAAGTTATGGCCGACCCTTGAGGGTACAGACTTAGGGATGGCTTGCCCCAATGTATCATGTACCCGTTTGCTTTGATGAATGAATGTATGGTGTGTTGCTTGCAATGTTTGATGTTTGTGTGACTTGTGTGGTATAAATAAATATATAACAATAAATATTAACAATTGCCCTCAAATAATTAAGAAAAAAGAATAAGTAACTAAGATGCAACATAACACACCTAAATACACTCTAGTAACACATTCTTAAGTAATGAAATATTATTAATAATAAATTATTGTCTAATTCAACCCTTCCTTGTCACAGATGTCTTGCCGCTCGCTCTGAGTTAGGATTGGGCAGGACGTGGACCGGAATCTTCCAAAGATTCCACTTGCACCACAGTCGCAGGCGTCAGTGAACAGTACACCACTGGAGGAACAGTTGCCTCCTTGTAGAGAAATCATGTTGACACTTTCCACAGGAGGTTCGGGCTGTCCTGACATCTTGCAATTCTCCACTGGAGGAACAACAACAGCCAGTTGAGCCAACTGAGTTTCCAACATTTTGTTGAAACTCAATTGATTCTTGAAGGCTGAGGATAGTCCTTCAATCTTGGCATTAATACTTTCTAGGGTCTTGTCATTGGTCGACAACTTCTTAGATATAGTCTCATTGATCTTTAGCTGGCCAATGGCAAGTTCTCTCAAGTTGGGTTGATTTCCATTGTTGCTATTGTTGTTGTACCCTCTTTGAAAGAATGGGCGTGGTTGGTCCCACCCTTGACCTCCTGGAAGATAGCCATTGTTGTTTCCATTGTTGGCTACGTATAAGACATCCTCACGAGTTTCTGGGTAGTCATTGACCAAATGGCTCGTGTTGCCACAAACTTCACATGTGATGTGAGAGTCTAAGGCATAGGCATTGCTACATACCTAACCATTGCTTTGCCCATCAATCTTTGTCATAAGGAGGTCCAATTTGGCAGCGATCATGCCCACCTCCTTCAAGGTGTGCATGCCTCGCTGGCGGGCGTGGCGATGCTTGTCACTCCAACCATGTTTGACACCATATTCTCAATGAAATCTTTGGCTTTGAGCATCGTCAATGAGAAGAGGGCACCTCCAGCAGCAGCATCCACATGGTCACGGGCAGAAGTGATCAGCCCGTTGTAGAAGTTTTGGACGATGAGCCAATCATCCATCCCATGGTGGGAACAGGCTAGGATGTACTCCTGATATCTTTCCCAAGCCTCGGGAATAGATTCCTTGGCATCTTGCTGGAAGTGGGAAATTCTTCCACGTAGGGCATTGGTCTTGCTCAACGGGAAAAACTTGGCAAGGAATGCCGTAGATCATTTCTCCCAAGTGTCTACAACACTTCGGTTCATATAGAACCACTGTTTTTCTCTCCCAAGAAGAGAGAATGGAAACAACCTAAGACAGACAACATCGGGAGATACGTTCTTGATCTTCAAAGTGATGCAGATCTCAAGGAACTATTGCAGGTGAGCACTTGCATCCTCATTAGCCTTCCCCCAAAATGGGTTGGCGTGAACCATAGTGATAAGGCCAATCTTGATTTCGAAGTTTACGTCTCCCGTGTTAACAATGGACCTAACAGGCACATTGTTAGCAGAGGGAGCTGAAAACTCACGAAGGGTCTTCTGGGCCATTAGCATTTCAGTTGTTGGTGTAGTTACGCTGGCTTGCTTTGCCGCTTGAAGCTTCTGAGGAGTAACAACATGAGGTCAATCTCTCAAAAGGGATTTGGGATCTTAAATAAAGTTGTTCGGCAAGAGGAAACCAGACATACACTACCCTGTTTTCACATAAAATGCGAAAACATAGAAGAGTCATCCTACTAAAACCTACCAGGGTCCTATCCTATTCACTCAATCATGCAAAACTTCGGCTGCCTTCCCTGGTAATGGCGCCAGAACTGCTTGTTGATGCCTACGCACTATTAAAAATTCATCTCTAGCAGTGGTGTCAGAAATGCTTGTTAATAGATTTTAGATTATACATATAAATCCGCAAGCGAACATAAACTATCGATGTAGCATTTCTCCTCTAAGAGTATTCCCAAAGGGTGTCATTTATATTCTCCCAAAGGAAGGCTAGATGGAAGTAAACCAATCATCAAGTGGACACTACGTAAGAAAGGCTCATCCGAGACATGCCCTAACAAAAAAGGGAGACGAGCAAACTGTGTGTCTCCGTCGTTGCGTCTCGCATTACGTTGTCATCAGAGACGTGCTTATGGCACGTCATCGTTCATCCTAAGTGCGAGACACGCTTAAAAGAAGCACGTCTCCTTTCTTTGTGTCATAACAGATATTCTTTACAGGGTCATTGAAGACGCGGGTGGCGCGTCGCCCATCATCATACATGCGTGACAAGCCCTAACAAAGCGTGTCACATATATAATGATTGATCCAAGACGTTCTATACTGTAGCATGTCACAGATTTGTGTACTGATCTGAGACGGGCTTTATGGAAGCTTGTCTCCTTTATGTAGGTTATCCAAGACGATCTGTGCTACAGCTCGTCGCGGATTGTTTACAGGCAGGGCATCTTATTAGGTGCCCCCAGTCCTGATTATCCTGATTGCCAGCTGCATCCTGGAGCTAGCCAGGATTTGGCAGCCATATTACCAGTGTCAACAATATATTGTTCATATATTAACATACTGTTCATGAATATATGTATAGCCAAAACAGATCACATGTTAAATTATATTGACCAATCAGATATTAACAAAGTGTCAATCGTGGTTATCAAGTATACTAATTGTAAGGATCGAATGCCCAAGAGGGGGGGGTGAATTGGGCTTCTTTTCAAAAATCTAAGCAATGAAACTTAATTCCTAAAAGCCCAATTCCCTACGCAAACGATCTATGCATTGAAGTAAATAGCAACTTCACGGAATATAAAATGCATAAATGTAAGGGAGAGGAAGAGGATGCAAACTCCCGAGGAGACACGAGGATTTTTCCCATGGTTCGGTAAGATCGTCAAGATCTTCCTACATCCACGTTGTGGCACCCACCAAAGGGTATAGCCACACCCAAGTCACCGATACAAGGGATCTCCACTATTCTTCTCCGTTTGCCAACCTCGGCAAGGTGGAGCTCAAGCCTTGTACAACTTCGACCCTCCGGGCTTCCACAAACGCCTTGGCAAGCTCCGAAAGTCTCTCACAGTTACAAACACCAAGGGGCACTCCCTTGAGGCTCTCACTATCCTAGAGGTTCCACTCACCCAGAATGGAGGCACACAAGCTCTCTCTCTCTAGCTAGTTCTAGCCTATCTCTTGGTGTGTAGGTGGTCGAAATGATGTAGAAGTGATGGCTCTTGGTCTTGAACGCTTGTGGATGTGTTGAGAATGTCTGGTGATCAAGACATGTCGAAATGATAGGTTTAGGGGGTATTCATAGCCAGCCTCCACGAAATAGCCGTTGGAAAAGTAGGCTGACAGAACTTTTCCGCGAACATCGGATGATCCGATGTCTCCCCTTTAGTTATCATCGGTCAACTTTACTTTAGCTGACGTCATTGTGTCAGATATGACCGTTGTTAGACCGATGTTGCACTTGTCTTCTCATCGGATGATCCGGTGGCTCTTCCTCCAGAATTGACTCAAACTTGATGCTTACTGGAGTGATTGACCGATGTGTATATTTCTGTACATCGGATGATCCAGTGCTACACTTGGTCCAAGTATATTACAAACTGTACTGATGGACCGATGTAGCCTAGCCCTTAACATCGGATGATCCGGTGAGTGCTTTGTTCTGAGGTCTTTTTCTTCTGCTGAACCAACTCGACCGATGTGTTATTCTCAGAAATCATCAGTTGATCCGGTGAGTTGATTTTGTTTGCTTCGAGTTGTTTCTAAGTGATTCTTTTGTGTCTTGCTCAATTGACCTCTTAGACTTTTGTTGGAAATGTACTTCTGATGGTTGTCAAGCATTAAGTGTCATCAATTGTGGTTGAATGACTTTGACATAAGAGCTTTCACTTCTTGTCTTCATATCATTGATTTGATCTCATAAAGTGATTGTATATGGGTCTCCAATGACATATAGATTTCATTTGATTGAGTGATTATGGGGACCTTACATTCACAAATTCATTAGTAAAATCCAATGGTTGTTATTAATCACCGAAATCGTACCTCATGGGGGCCTAGATGATTTCAATCTCCCCCTTTTTGGTGATTGATGACAACACAACAATTAAAGCACAATAGTAATGAATTTGATAGTACGAAGCTTAAGAGGATATGCAATGAATACAAGATTATTACACTTAAAATTTGAAAGCTCAATCAAAGAATAACTCAAGTGAATAAGTGATCATAAGATAGGCACCAAATAAGCTCAATCGATTAATATCTCAATAAATAGCAAGTGAGTAGCAAACACACCAAATTACAAAAGATAACTCATATAGATAAACTCCCCCTACAGCTAGGACGCTCCCCCTGAGGCTAAGCTATCCTCCCCCTGACTCTCCTCTAACTCTTCTCCCCCTTTGGCATCAAGACACCAAAAAGGGATCCGAGTGCCTAAGGACCCTGAGTACTAGGCGCGATGACGAACTGGTCACCGTCGGGAGTGCTGTCGTCAGAGCTGCTGCCTGGAGTAGAGGAGGAAGGAGCTGTCGGAGCCGTAGGAGCCACCGTCGGTGCCTGCTGAGTAGTAGCTGCTGGCAAGGGGGCACTGACGACGGATGCTGGCGTCTGCTGGAACAGCGTCGTAGCTGGCAGGGGAGAGTGGATCGGCGCACCCGGAGCCAGCAGTGGAGACATGCTGAACGACGGGATCGGCGTGGTCGGCACCGGAGCTGCAGCTGGAGCAAGGACAGGCGGTGGTGGAGCAACGTTTGGCAGCTGCGACGGGAGGGCAATCCCGGTCTGGGTGTAGAGGTTGGTGATTAACCCCAGGATGCCCATCATCGCCTGCTGCGTCTGCTGCTGCTGCTGGTCGAGGGAGCGCTGGTGCATCTGGTCGATCAGCCCAGTCAGCTGGTCAGTTTCCTCTCGCCTCTCACAGGCGATCTGGTGCTGCATCTCCTGCTGCTGCTGCTGTAGCTCCAGAAGACATGCTGCCTGCTCTGCTCAGGCCTGCTCAGCTGCAAGCCGGTCCAGGCGCTGCTGCTCAACCATCTGCTGGAGAAGTGAAGTGAGCTCAGACGGTTGAGAGACCTGTGCCTCTGTGACGGGAGGTGGAGTGGGGGGTGGCACTGTAGAGCCTCCAGCCTCCGCGTTGTGCTGCCTAGGTGAGGGAGGAGGTGGGTAGTACTCCTCGACACTGTCATCCGTGTCGCTCTTGGACCATATGTGCTGCAGTTCCTCACCCTGAGCCTCTGCCTCGGCCAGCCTCTCATCCTCCTTCTCCAGATCTGAACAGTCCTCCTCGGATAGTCGAGCCCAAACCTGACGCTCGACTGGACGGCCAAGGCGGCGGTCTCCAGGAGCTAGAGCTCGGTAGTGGCTGAACCGTGTGACGCTCTCGTCAGTGAGACGGTCACGCACAGCGGACTCCTCATGTACCATCATGGAGAGCAGGTAGCTGATCCAGTGTCCGAACACAAGCTGCCTCATCATGCCCACTCCGTCGGTGATCACGTCCTCCATCTCGCATATGAGGATGTCCACAATATCGAACTCCATCCCGTTCATGATGTAGAACAGGAGAGTCTGCTGCAGACTGGTGAACCCCTCTAGGTATCCTGACCTCGACAAGAGTGTGCGGTGCAAGGCAAGGTGAACTGTGCGTGCAGCTGGAGTCAGTAGTGCCGGTACCCTCGGCTGGTCTGGAGAGAAAGTCGGTCCAAACAGAGAGCGTATCTCCTCCAGTGGAGGTGCCACTCCTCTAGTGAGCGGCCTCCTCAGTGGGTCTGCCTGACCATATACCCTCTCATGCACGCAAGTGTCATGCAGGTCCACTCCCAGCAGCTGTGCAAGCGTCTGTCTCGTTAGGTGATGGTGCTGTCCCATGAACATGAAGTCAATCGACCTGCGGCCCTCAGAGACGTAGAGGGTAGTGTAGAACACGCGGACCCAATATTCCACATATGCACTCCTCTCATAGGACATCAGCTGGACCAGCCCTCTGTACCTCTCAAAGTAGGGCCGTATCTCCGTCTCTGCAGCCAGGGTGAGCTGATCCCAGTCCAGAAAGTTGTGCTGGAATAACTTGTGGCCGCGGCGTCTGTAGGTTTCATAGAGTGACGCCTGTGTCACGGTCCAGAAATGACTGTCCACCAGAGCCTCTCTGGGCTGCGGGTACCACTCCTCAAGCAACACACTCCATCTGAGTCTTCGGAGCTGCTTGGCCTTCATCTTCCGGTAATCAGTCAATCGGACACCTTCACCGACACGGACAGTGGTGTCCATCTCGTAGATGGCTCTCTGGGCCTCCTTGTCCTCACGACGATCGGAAGCTGACGGTCGTGAACGTGGTGCTGCCGCGGGAGGACCCCCATGGGTCCTGGCTGATCGCCGGCGAACGAGTGGCACTTCCGGCTCTTCTTCTACCTCGGATTCATCGATCACGGGAGGCTGCCTCGGACGAGCCTCGCGGATCCTCAGTGAACCTCCTCGGCCTTGCTCTCACTCCTCGTCGGCGCGATTGGCCATCAACGCCTTCTTCTCCTCCTTCGAGAGCTTCTGCTTCTTTGCAGCCGGCTCCGCAATGGCCTTGCCCTTGTTCTTCTTGTCACGAGCCATTCCGACGAGGCAAAGCGCGTGAACGAAGTCGACGATGCACGGAACGGCGACATGATGGTTGATGCGGTCGGAAACCCTAGCATCGGCGACCAGTGGAGGTACCAATGACGCAGAGGGTGGTGTGTGCGAGGGGCGGCTGTGGTGGTGGAGAGAGGCGGCGGTGGCGCTTGGGTGGAGCAGCGGCGGCGGCTGCGGTGGAGTCGAGTGGCGGCAGCACTAGATGATGCGGCGGCAACGCTGGAGGATGGCGGCGGCGGCCGGAGTGCGGCGGCGGCGACCAGAGACGGCGGTGGCACAACTTGGGTGAGAGGATCGGCGGCGGCGGTGAGGGCTGCGTCAGGATCGGGAAGAGAGAGAAAAGGAGATGAAAGGCCGTTTAAATAGTGGGTCCCAAACCCTAACCAAAACTGATAGGAAAATTGATCCCGATCTTCTGAAAGGTAATGGGTAAGTCGATTGATGGAGATCTCGACGTTGATGATCTGAGGCTCTCGAGTAGAACACGAACAGCCCCTGCAATCACTACACCACCACTCCGTTGGTTATCAACCGTGCTTCACACGATTGACCTCGCCAAGAAGGCTAATCCCTGCAAGTGCAACCGAAAACACAAGCAAGAACGTAGAAGACACGATCCGAAATCGCGAAGTTGGGGTTTCACAAACTGTAGAACAGCGATATTATTAATCTAAGCAAAACCCAATTGTTCATGGCGGCTACTATGGAGTATATATGGGTGGGAGGACGTCCAAGGGGGTGTTGGGGTCGTGACCTAACCCTAACACATGAAAATAATGGACTTAGACTTGATACAAGGCCCAATGGCCCAATACGGTGGCGCAGCACCCTGACAGATTCTGTACTTGATTTTGTTTCGACGATTCCCGACCACTCCGAATGCATTTTGACATGGGACCGGTTCCGTTGGAAAGGTTATCCTCTCCCCTTTCCGTGCATATGTAGAACGTCCAAAACGGAGTTCGTATGCGTCCTGGGCGTCCGTTTTAGTGCGTACTTCTCCTAGACTCCGAGTTGGATATGATTTGGAGTTTGGTTCGGTTTCCATCTTCTTTGAACGAATTATCTGGTCTTCCACGTCCCTAATAATCCCTCCAAGTACTACTTGAACCTCTCCATGGATCCTAATCACAAATAAACATTAAGTAGCAATTTATGCTCAAAAACATATAAGGAAATATATAAGAACGAGTTCACCTCTGAAATTAATTGTTGTGTATGAACTCTATTGATTGCATCTTGTATGTTTAATGGAGTGTTGTTTGTATCCATAGAAGTGATGTCCTCATCATCCTCCCCTTCTTGAATTGGAGTCGTCCTCGACTCAAGTTCATCTTCTATCATGTGTGGGTCCATACGTGCAACGCCATCAAATCTTCTTGTAAGCATGAAAGGAGGAGGCCAAGGTGGTGGATGGCATAGTGCACCATCTTGATCTTGTCCATCAAATAAGAGTGCACATTCACTTGAGCCAGGATCACAAACAAATAAACATTGTGTCATGTTTGTAGGTGCATTAATAATATGCATGATCTCATCATTCTCCCCTTCTTTATGACAAACCGTCCTCGGCTTGCTCGTATGTCCAGCAAAAAGTCTTGCTTTGGGGGTAGAGTTTAGGTCCGAGTGAGCACTGTCCATATTGCACAACCGCAGTGAAATTTTTTTTTGTTGTCCCTGCTGCAAGGAAAAAATACTAGAAAAACTTGACAAGATATTATTAGCGTTAGTACATTCATTTACTTGACCATGTTGTTGCAGCACAAAAGGAGCTTCCTCATTTGAACATATGTAAACTTTATGCACCATAAACATACCACTATGTTCATATTTGCCTATAGCATAAAAAATATTTCTACTTAACAAAGGCAATTGAGACTGAGAAAATATTATCTTCTCTACGATATCTAGATCACAAAGAGTGTCAAATTCAATATAGCCCAAAGTATTTAGAGAAGATAACAATTTCAGCTCATCCCTTTCACATGTAGTTGGGATCAAATGCTTAATTTGCACAAGTGAGTAATAAAGTATCAAATTCATTTGGTTGTTCTAGCATAGGTACAATATAATTATCAGCACACAACTCATTTTTGTTGTAAGAATCAGTAGGAAAATCAACTAATGATAAATGTGTATTATGAAAAGGTTCATCTTGTTGCTGCTCATCGATAGTATGATTGGTAGCAAAATTCAGCACATCTGAAAATGTCATACCTTGGTTAACTGTATAGCATTGTCCATTAACACTACTCTCATTTTCAGCAAGAAATTCAAATGCATTATGAGTTGATTCATCAAAAAATTCAGAAGAGTTGTTCAACACCTCACTCTCATTTGCATCTACATTTATTTGTTCATGTTCCTGCAAAAGGTTAGGCAAAGGAGGAGGTGCAACAAGAAAATTCTTCTCAAGTTCATGTATTTCATCTTTGCAATTAGATACATTAGCAAAAGTTTCTCGCATAAGAATTTTCATATCTTTCCATGTTCGAGGTTTTTCTATATCGCTTAAGTTGTCCCACCAAGTTAATGCACAATCAACTAACGCACTTGAAATATTTCTAATCTTTCTCCTCTCACACATATGTAATTTTCCAAAAAATTTATCCAACTCTATTTCCCAAGCAATATATTCATCGTAACCAAAACCATCATAAGAAGGAAGAGATGGGAGAATATAATTACTTCTTGTGGAAGGTGTTGTAAAGGTGGTCTGAATGTCATGTGAATCCTTGGTTGATGTTTGATTTTTACTGAGCATCTCCATCGTTGTCTTCATCATGTCCATCATCTCAGCATATAATGCATGATTCTTGCTTTTACCTGACATTGTTAGTAGCAAACAGAAGACAACACAAAAAATATGTTATCCCTATCAACTACAAAGGATAATGGCAAAGTGGAAGTGGAATCACACACTCTCAAGCGTCTTACCACGCTCTTACAAGTGTTCTTACCGACACTGCAGGTGGCAAACGGTTGACGGTATGAAGAAACCAATGAAGCGTGGGATGATTGCAAAGGTGTATCGATTCTGCTCAAGAGTAAGGTGTAGCTTGGATGGCACTTTCTATGTAGCAAGGATTAGCAACAATGAAATCAGATAGTAAAGTTGAATAAGTGTCCAAAGTATTTGTCAAAGTTGCTGGCCTAAATGTGTTCCTAGTAGTTCAAGCTAGCAAGACATGAGACAAAACTAGATGACACAAAGAATGCAAGCACTTCTGTTTTTTTGTTGTTTTTTTCTCCTTTTTTGTGCGACTTTTGTATCTTCTTTTGCACTTGTTTTTTCTTTTTTTTTCTTTTTTTTTTCAGATTGTGCTGCAAAAGAAGAACACAATGCAAACACTCAAAGATATCTCGTATGTCTGTTACAGATTTTCCGCTCAATGTTCTAAGGACAATTAAGCACATTTATAGTCCCTAAATCTAAAAACTTTGAACAGAAATATTATATATCTATCTCTCCTCTTTAATTTCAGTATATGGAAGATCTATTTTGGATAAGAACAATGGGAGATATTGACCCCGAAATACAGACTGTTCAGAATTTCTAGATCAATAATACATTCAGATCTAATGCAATTTCGACATCGATAACTATATTTTCTGGGAGAGTGATGAATAAGAAATTTATAGAAAACTTCTTAAGCTTTCCAGAAAGTACAAGAACTCTAAAATACGAGTTCGTATGAGCGAGATATGATGAAAATACCGAACTGGACAGAGGCAAATCTAATCTGGACGTGATGACGTGATTCAAAAGGATGAATCACACAATGCAAAACTCAAACTAAGACCAAAAACACTTTCTAAACCAGAAATATGACTCAACCACGGACACAAACTCAACAAAACCAAACTGAATAACAAAGTTGCAAAGGTTCAATATGGTTTGGACAAAGTAATGAACAGATCTACTAAACTGCAAGTTTTTTTTGTGGCTTTTTTGTGGACTCTAGGTATGAAAAACAAAACTAATGTAATGGATAGATGAATTACCTAACGGGCAACCTGGAAATCTGATACCAATTGATAGGAAAAGATGAGTCCCGATCTTCCGAAAGGTAATGGGTGAGTCGATTGATGGAGATCTCGACGTTGATGATCCGAGGCTCTCGAGTAGAACATGAACAGGCCCTGCAATCACTACACCACCGCTCCGTTGGTTATCAACCGTGCTTAACATGATTGACCTCGCCAAGAAGGCTAATCCCTGCAAGTGCAACCGAGAACACAAGCAAGAACGTAGAAGACACGATCTGAAATCGCGAAGTTGGGGTTTCACAAACTGTAGAACAGCGATATTATTAATCTAAGCAAAACCCAATTGTTCATGGCGGCTACTATGGAGTATATATAGGTGGGAGGACGTCCAAGGGGGTTTTGGGGTCGTGACCTAACCCTAACACACGAAAATAATGGACTTAGACTTGATACAAGGCCCAATGGCCCAATACGGTGGCGCAGCACCCTGACAGATTCTGTACTTGATTTTGTTTCGACGATTCCCTACCACTCCGAATGAATTTTGACATGGGACCGGTTCCGTTGGAAAGGTTATCCTCTCCCCTTCCGTGCATATGTAGAACGTCCAAAATGGAGTTCGTATGCGTCCTGGGCGTCCGTTTTAGTGCGTACTGCTCCAGGACTCCGAGTTGTCTACGATTTGGAGTTTGGTTCGGTTTCCATCTTATTTGAACGAATTATCTGGTCTTCCACGTCCCTAATACTCCCTCCAAGTACTTCTTGAACCTCTCCATGGATCCTAATCACAAATAAATCATTAAGTAGCAATTTATGCTCAAAAACATATAAGGAAATATATAAGAACGAGTTCACCTCTGAAATTAATTGTTGTGTATGAACTCTATTGATTGCATCTTGTATGTTCAATGGAGTGTTGTTTGTATCCATAGAAGTGATGTCCTCATCAAAAACTTTAACACCGGATGGACCGATGTAGAAACGATAGAAGCATCGGTCGAATGGCACAGTAAGGGTATTCAAGGCGGTGCCGTTGACACCGGATGGTCCGACGTGGAAGGGAATAGCATCGGTGGAATTCAGCACAGATCCAGAAGTGTGAACATCGGATCGACCGATGTTTTTCAGAATGAACTCGTCAGATGATTTGAGATATAGACTGAACTGGCCCTTGGCTTTTGAACACCAACTGATCCGATGATGGTCTGACCTAAGGATCGGATAATCCGATGACTACAAAACAGCAACATCCCATATATGTCCTTTGACCAAACAAACGAACAATGAGAAACACATGTCTTAGGACTTTTTGGGCAACCCCTCACCCCTCAAAAAGCTAATATGCCAATAACTTGGCTAAGCCTAAAGCAAATGGAACACCGAGAAAAATAGGGAGGAAAACATCCAAATAAAATGTAAGACCCATGCTTTGTGAGCTAGAGTATGAAGACTTCTATCTCTTTAAAGCATGCTCCTCTAGGCATTAACGCACCTAACATTTTGTTCTTTCCACATCATATGAGTTGAGATATTGCATTTCAAACAAGTCTGTTTCTCATGAGGTGGGTTCCCCTTTGTGACAATCTACCGCATGCAATGCCAAACAATTTATAATGCAAGAAATTTAAATATGAGTGCAAGTCTATATGACAAGCATCATGCAAGACATAAAATAAATCTATCTTGCCAAATTTGAACCTTTCAAAGGCTTCTTTAGGGAGAGCCACTCTCCGAACCTTGGGAAAACCCAAAAGAACCTCCATCCCAAGCTAACCCTTGCTCACCCCTATCCTTTGAAAGTTAGACAAGACCTATATGATATGCATTCTTACATGATCATGGCAACTTACATGACATTTGATGCATCTAGCACATTTAATTCACTTCTTAGCCTAGAAAAAGTTTTCTCATCAAGTGGTTTAGTGAAGATATCCGCCAATTGTTCTTCGTACCTCACACCTCTCAAAGAGATGTCTCCCTTAGCTTCATGGTCCCTCAAGAAATGATGGCGAATATCAATGTTCTTAGTGCGGGAGTGTTGAACGGGGTTTTTAGCTACCTTAACCACACTTTCATTGTCACAAAGGAGAGGCACACAATCAAGTTTAACACCAAAGTCCAAAAGGGTTTGCTTCATATAAAGAATTTGGGCACAACATGCACCGGCCGCAATATATTCCGCTTCCGCCTTGGACAAGGCGACGGAATTTTGCTTCTTGCTAGACCAAGATACTAGGGAACGCCCAAGCAAGTGGTACCCACCGGAGGTACTCTTGCGATCCACATGGCATCCGACAAAGTCCGAATCCGAGTATCCCAAGAGATGGAATTTTGCACCTTTAGGGTACCACAAGCCCACACTAGGGGTATGCTTAAGATACTGAAGTATCCTAAAGACCGCCTTCCGATGCGATTCTTTAGGTGCCGCTTGAAAGCGAGCACACAAGCATACACTAAACATGATATCGGGCCTAGATGCGGTAAGGTAAAGCAATGAACCAATTATAGAACGGTAGTTGGATTGATCAATAGGTTTACCGTCCTTATCCGCGTCAAGATGACAATTTGTTGCCATTGGAGTGCTTCTTGAGCTACAATATCCCATCTCAAATTTCTTCAAGAGGTCCTTGGTATACTTCTCTTGATAGACGAAGGTCCCCTCTTGAAGTTGCTTGATTTGAAATCCAAGGAAGAAGTTGAGCTCTCCTATCATTGACATCTCGAATTCCCTAGACATCATTTTGCCAAACTCATGGCTAAGAGCTTCGTTAGTTGAACCAAAAATAATATCATCAACATAAATTTGACAAATAAACAAATCTCCGTTGATGTCTTTGGTGAAGAGCGTAGTGTCCACCCTCCCGACCTTGAATCCTTGCATGATAAGGAAATCTCGTAGTCGTTCATACCACGCCCTAGGTGCTTGCCTGAGCCCGTAGAGCGCCTTGTGCAACCTATACACATGATTAGGATTCCTCGGATCTTCAAACCTAGGAGGTTGTTCAACATAAACAAGCTCGTTAATGTAACCATTAAGAAAGGCACTTTTCACATCCATTTGATAAATTCTAATATTATGATATGATGCAAAGGCAAGAAGTATACGAATGGCTTCTAGCCGGGCGACCGGGGCAAATGTTTCCCCATAGTCTAGTCCTTCAACTTGCAAGAACCCTTTGGCCACAAGTCTTGCCTTATTGCAGACCACAACGCCATTCTCGTCTTGTTTTTTGCGGTACACCCACTTTGTCCCGATGACGTTCTTGTCATTGGGTCACTCCTCCAACACCCAAACTTCATTGCGGATGAAGTTGTTGAGTTCTTCTTGCATAGCCATCTCCCAATTTGGGTCTTGGAGTGCTTCCACAATGTGAGTGGGTTCTACACATGAAACAAACGAGTAGTGCTCACAAAATGAAGCGAAATGGCGAGAACGTTTACTTACACCCCTTGACGGACTTCCAATGATTTGGTCCATCGGATGCGCCTTGGAGATGCGTCCATGCCTCATAAATGGTTGTGAAGCACTTGGTGGTGGTGATGCGTGTTGCTCCTCTTGTGGTTGGACTTGATCATGGACTTCTTCTTCTTCTTGATGTTGTGTGGCTTGTGAGTCTTGAGTCGGCAATGGATCATCCTTCTCTTCTTCGTCAATTTGAGGTGCCATGGAGGTGTTGATGTTGGAACTTGAAGCTCCCCCTTGATCATGGCTCTCCTCAACTTTAGGCTTGACGTCTCCAATAGTCATGTTCTTCATGGCTTCTCGTAGAGGCTCATCATCTATTTCATCATGACCAAAACTCTCCTCTTGGGAGCCATTAGATTCATCAAACTCAACATCACAACTTTCCTAAACTAAAACGGAGGTTTGGTTTGGTTGAATACTCGATATGCTTTTGAGTTTGATGCATAACCAAGAAATATACCAACATCACATCTTCTTTCAAACTTACCGAGCCTTTTCTTGCGGTAGATGTAGCACTTGCACCCAAAGACTCGAAAGTAGGATATGTTGGGCTTTCTCCCAATGAGAAGCTCATACGGGGTCTTTTGAAGTAGTCGATGGAGGTAGACCCTATTTGTGGCATGGCACGCCGTGTTGATTGCTTCGGCCCAAAACTTCTCCGACGTGCCGTAGTCATCAAGCATTGCTCGTGCAAGAGTGATGAGAGTCTTGTTCTTCCTTTCAAAAACACCATTTTGTTGATGGGTGTATGTGGCCGAAAATTCATGCTTCACACATTCACGGTCACACCACTCCCCAATGTTGTAGTTCTTGAATTCGGTGCTGTTGTCACTCCGGACATTGATGATGGGAAGTTGAAATTCCCTTTGAGCGAGGTTGGCGAAGGTCATGAACACTTCCGGAGTTTCACTCTTGTCACCTAGAAATAAAGTCCAAGCATAGCGAGAGTAGTCATCAACTATAACAAGACAATAGAGGTTACCGCCAAGGCTTTGATATGTGGACGGTCTGAAGAGGTTCATTTGGAGTAGTTCAAGTGGCTTGGAGGTTGACACCATTGTCTTTATTGGGTTGTGTGAAGCAACTTGCTTCCCGGCTTGACAAGCGCTACAAAGCTTGTTCTTCTCAAATATGACATCCTTCACGCCGGTCACCATCCCAAGCTTGAATGACTTCTTGAGTTTGCTCATCCCTATGTGCGCTATGTGTCAGTGCCATAGCCAACCCAAGCTTGTCTTAGTGAAGAGACAAGTGGTCAAGCTAGCATTCTTGTTGGAGAAGTCTACTAGGTAGAGGTGTCCATGCCGAAATCCTTTGAAGACTATGTCTTGGCTTGTTTCACTACTCACAACAACATCATTTTTGCTAAATGTGCATGTTAGTCCAAGATCACATAATTGTGCAATAGAAAGTAAATTAAAACTAAGTGACTTAATATACAAAACATTAGAAATAGATAAGTCATTTGAAATAGAAATTTTACCTAACCCAATTACCTTTACCTTAGAGTTATCACCAAAGATGACTTGTTCATGATTGCCGGGGTTTTCTATGGTGGTGAACATACCATCATTGCCGGTCATATGTTGAGTGTACCCGCTATCGAGTACCCAATGCTTTCCTCCGACTTTGTAGTTCACCTACACACATGAATTCAATTTTTGGCTTTAGGCACCCAAGCTAACTTAGGTCCTTGTATGTGTGATACAAGTGTTTTTGGGATCCAAAGTTGCTTGGGGAGCTTCCCCTTCATGCCCTTCATGTCTTTGCCAATGAACCTTGCCTTCACCTTGCCATGTACTTTACTCAAGAGATAGTAATGATCATTAAAAGTAGATTTGAAGTTAGTAGGCAATTTTGGAGATGGTCGGTTAGAAAGAGGACACTCCCTTGTGTGGTGACCGGTGACCTCACAATGTTGGCAATAAGAACCAACTTCCTTGATGAAGCTTGTTCTTAGCTCCGGTGAGGGCACCTTTCCTTTGTTAGGCACTGGGAAGGATCCAAGTCCTCTCTTGTTGAAGGCCTTTGCTTGTTGGAAGAGGATTTCCTTGTGCTTGACTTCTCCTTTTGAATGTCTAGCCACACTAGTGCGGAGACTCTCAATTTCTTCCAACAAGTCCTTCTCCCTAGCATTTTCTTTCAAAGGCAAAGACTTGTGCAAGACATTAGTGGCATGAGAAGTAATGGATATCTTATCATTAAGAGTTTGTTTCTTCATAGTTTTTAACTCTTGATCAAGCACTTCATAAGCAAGGTTATGTTTGATGCTCTTGGATTAACTCATTGTGCTTTCCCAAGAGTGCTTGGTGGGCTAAGTCAAGCTCATGATTATCTAGCTTGATTTGAGCCTTATCCTCCTCAACTTGCTTGACATGGGATTTAAGCGTGTGATGCTCTTTGAGTATGCTTTCATACTTGTCAAGCAAATCAAGGTTAGCACTCTCAAGCTTAGCACGAGTTCCTTCAAGAGCCTTAACCTTACTCTTTTCCCTCTTAATGATAGTGTGATATTCATTTATTAAAGAAGTTAAATCATCGGGGGAAAGCTCATCATCGCTAGAGCCGTCACATACCTTGGTGTTACCTTTCACCATGAGGCACATGGGCGGTGGATGAAGAGGTGAGTCATCATTGTTGGCAATGGCGAGGCCGGCTAAACTTTCTTCTTCCACTTCACTCTCTTCATCACTTGTTTCTTCGTCGGTGACCCATTCATTTTCCTCACACATGAACACCTTTTGTTGGCCATTTCTCTTCTTTGGGAAGAGTTTTGCCTTCTTTCCCTTGTCATGTTTCCTCTTCCCAAAGGATCTTGGTTTGGGTTTGGCCTCTTCTTCATCATCATCACTTTCTTCAAGCTTGCGATGCTTGCTCTTGTGGTTCTCTCTTCATTTGTCCGGTTTTGGACAATCATAGGAGATGTGGCCTTGATCACCACAATTGTAGCAAGTCTTGTGATCATCTCTTCTTGGTAGAAATGCTTTCTTCTTGGGATCAAATGTGTATCCCATCTTAGTAATCTTGGAGTTCAAGCGTGAGAACTTTCTCATCATCAACGCAAGCTCATCATCATCATCTTCACTTGATGCTTGCTCTTCTTCACTTGAGCTAGGCTCAACCACCTTCTTCTTCTTGAGGCTTGTTTTCTTGGTGGAGGCCTTTAGAGCAATTGTTTTTGAAGATGATTGCTCCATCATCCCAAGTACACTCATCTCATGAGCGTGAATTTCTCCAATGAGCTCCGAAACTTCAATGTGGTCAAGAGACTCATTTTGAAGCATGGAGTTGATGATGTTGTACTTTGGCTTGGGAAGGAGCATGAGGATCTTGCGGTTGATGAGTCCCTTGCCAAGAGAAGCAATGTCAAGAGCATTAATTTCTTCAATAAGTACATTCAAGCGAGAGAACATCTCATTGACATTTTCATGAGGTAGCATCTTAAATTCATCATATTTTGCTTTAAGCATGTGGTATTTAAGTTCCTTGACTCGAGAAGAACCCTCATTAATCTCTATTAAGCAAGCCCAAATTTCAAAAGCTTTTTCTTTACTAGCAATTCTAGCAAACACATCTTGACTAATACATTCATAGATTGCATTCCTAGCTTTAGAAGCCCATTTAATTTGATCACCAACATAGTTGTGTTCTCCAAACCCCGCGTGGGTCCCTTCCCATACTTCGGGAGCAATAGCCTCTAGATAAGCGTGCATGCGTGCTTTCCAATAGGCAAGGTTCTTGCCCTCGAAGATAGGAACCGAACCCCCAACCTTGGCCATTTTAGCTCTCTAGCGGTGAAGCTAGAATGATCCTATGAGCAACCTCGCTCTAATACCAATTGTAAGGATCGAATGCCCAAGAGGGGGGGGGGGGTGAATTGGGCTTCTTTTCAAAAATCTAAGCAATGAATCTTAATTCCTAAAAGCCCAATTCCCTACGCAAATGATCTATGCATTGAAGTAAATAGCAACTTCACGGAATATAAAATGCATAAATGTAAGGGAGGGCAAGAGGATGCAAACTCCCGAGGAGACACGAGGATTTTTCCCGTGGTTCGGTAAGATCATCAAGATCTTCCTACATCCACGTTGTGGCACCCACCAAAGGGTATAGCCACACCCAAGTCACCGAGACGAGGGATCTCCACTATTCTTCTCCGTTTGCCAACCTAGGCAAGGTGGAGCTCAAGCCTTGTACAACTTCGACCCTCCGGGTTTCCACAAACGCCTTGGAAAGCTCCGGAAGTCTCTCACAGTTACAAACACAAAGGGGCACTCCCTTGAGGCTCTCACTATCCTAGAGATCCCACTCACCCAGAATGGAGGCACACAAGCTCTCTCTCTAGCTAGTTCTAGCCTATCTCTTGGTGTGTAGGTGGTCGAAATGATGTAGAAGTGATGGCTCTTGGTCTTGAACGCTTGTGGATGTGTTGAGAATGTCTGGTGATCAAGATTTGTCGAAATGACAGGTTTAGGGGGTATTTATAGCCAGCCTCCACGAAATAGTCGTTGGAAAAGTAGGCTGACAGAACTTTTCTGCGAACATCGGATGATCCGATGTCTCCCCTTTAGTTATCATCCAAGTTTACTTTAGCTGACGTCATTGTGTCAGATATGACCATTGTTAGACAGATGTTGCATTTGTCTTCTCATCAGATGATCCGGTGGCTCTTCCTCCAGAATTGACTCAAACTTGATGCTTACTGGAGTGATTGACCGATGTGTATATTTCTGTACATCGGATGATCCGGTGCTACACTTGGTCCAAGGATATTACAAACTGTTCTGATGGACCGATGCAGCCTAGCCCTTAACATCGGATGATCCGGTGAGTGCTTTGTTCTGAGGTGTTTTTCTTCTACTGAACCAACTCGACCGATGTGTTGTTCTCAGGAATCATCGGTTGATCCGGTGAGTTGATTTTGTTTGCTTCGAGTTGTTTCTAAGTGATTCTTTTGTGTCTTGCTCAATTGACCTCTAAGACTTTTGTTGGAAATGTACTTCTGATGGTTGTCAAGCATTAAGTGTCATCAATTGTGGTTGAATGACTTTGACATAAGAGCTTTCACTTCTTGTCTTCATATCATTGATTTGATCTCATAAAGTGATTGTATATGGGTCTCCAATGACATATAGATTTCATTTGATTGAGTGATTATGGGGACCTTGCATTCACAAATTCATTAGTAAAATCCAATGGTTGTCATTAATCACCGAAATCGTACCTCATGGGGGCCTAGATGCTTTCACTAATTACACAACAAAGACTGTTCATCCTGATTGCAATGTAACTAATTACACACATCATAACTGTCATCATCTAATCATGTTGGAGAACTGAGCTTACTTGTAGGACAAGCAGTTGGTGAGCATCTGCAAAGCATCAGTAGAGAAATTGTTCTCATGGTAAAGGACATGGTAGTGAGCTGGTGTGCTTGTTCCATGAAAAAATAAACAATTTACATTCCGCTGATGCATTTATAGCATGATATCAAATACTCGTTAGAGAAACACCAATTATCGCATAGGTACCTTGATTCTAGCATGGATGCAGAGGTAGAAATCAAACTCACTGGGATGGAAAATGCTAGTGTCAACCACCATTCCTCCAGTTTCAATGGCTTGCGAATCAGAATTCATTATATACATTGATAGTCAAAACAAGGAAGATGAATATATACCGTAATGAAAATTGTCCTTTTGGATCAATGACTTCATTAATGATGAGCCTTCATTGGACATATTCAAATTCAATAAAATCACTACAATGCACACTCTGAGGGCAGGGTCGAGGCGACGACGTGCTCCGGGACGAGCTGGCGGAGGCGCCGGAGTCGCGATTCCTCAACTCTCTGATGACAGTAGGCCGGCGTGCTGTGGGGACAGGGAGAACATTTCCACATATGTGAAGGTGACGGTGTGCTCATACCGATTACCGAGGTCGGGGTCGAGGCGCGGCGTGCTCTAGGGATAGGGGACGAGGTGGTGTGCTCCAACGTGCTCAACTCTCTTATGATGAAGGTCGCGGTTGACAGCGGGGTAGGGGTTGACGGCGGCAGCGTGACAATGACGAAGAGTGAGTTGAGAAAGAGGGACAGCGGCGGTGTGTTCCGGGGAGAGGAGACGAGCCGGTGTGCTCTAGCGTTCTCAACTCTCTGAAGACACCAAGGTCGGGGTTGACGGTGGGGTCGGGGTCGATGGCGGCAGCGCGAAGTTGACGATGATGGGACGGCGGCGGCGTGCTCAGGAGTTGTGGTTTCTATGTCGAGGGAGCGCGCGAGAGCTAAAATTTTTTGCCAAATGTTGGGAGAGAGCGCACGATGGATAAAAATAGCAAAACTCGGAGATGTGCCTTTATAACACCCATCTCTCATTTCAGCGTCCTTTGGTCGAGAGAGCATGAGAAAAGTTTCGCCAAAATAGAGTGCCCGAGGTTTAAAATAATCCTCGAAGACGCACATATATAACGCACGTCTCGCATTATCATCTTTCACATCAGGGCATTTTCCCGCTTGCAAAAGACGAGCCATGGTGTGATGAAGTAGGGAACATCTTTTGCATGCGGGTATGCACCACTAGCAACTGTGCGCAATACCTTATATGATTGTTGCACTGCGCTCAGCTTTCTGAGGTGGGATCAAAGATCTTCGGTGTAAATCGAAGACGAGCCCAGGTAAGACGCGTCTCTGCCAATGTAAGGCGCGTCTCGCATTATTTTGTGGCTCCGGACAGTCTGGAGTGTCCTGGATGCACCACGGTGTGTTGAAGCCAAGAACAACATCTAGGACATTCCGGCGTGCCCAACTGGCAACTATGCTCAATGCCTTATACAATTGTTGCAACGTGCTCAACTTTTTGAGGTGGGACAAAAGTTCTTCGGCACAAATCAGAGACATGCCCGAGTGCGGCTCGTCTCCCTTGTGCCAGATCACAGATATCTAAGACGCACCTTCCTAAAGTGCGTCTCTAATGCACTCTTTATCCGTTGCCAGGATAAACAAATGCAATGACATTGGAATTAATAGATTAATTGGAATTCAGGGATAAACAAACGCAATGACATTGCAATCCAGACACAATTTGCTACTCAATGAATTTCATAGTTCATACATTGCATGCCCTCTAAATTAATTTCGAATCTAAACTTATTCCTAAAGCTCCCATCGATCAATCTAAACTGTACCGTCCAGCTTGCTCCAGAACACGTCTCTTATATTCCCCTGGATCCTGAAAAATATTGACATTCTTTAAATTAACAAATGTCAAAGGAGGAATGAATAACCTACGTTGGTCACTAACACAAAGTATCTAACCTTGATAGTTAGATTATAGCAATCATTTTCAACATCGGGTGCATTTGGCTGATGCAGCAAACGCTGAACTTCAAGTAGTATAGTTTTGATTGTAAACTAGTCCACCAACCCTACAAAATATCAATTTAAGCAACATAAGAAACTAATTCAAATAAGTTTGGAAACAATTACTAATTACATGAGCAAAATAGGTCTATATTACAATCTCTTGATCAAGAATCCCAATGCAGAGTGCTCGTGAGTGATGGACATTTGGGTGAAAGAAACCACTTGGAAAGCACTCTTGGAGGCACCAATGGATAGTCCTCTGAGAAGGAGATTGTCAGGGGGTAGTAACCACCTTCTCAGTCAGTCTACAAAGGAAATTCATTAATAGGAGGATGATGGTTAAACTCATATTGTGCTTGTTCTTCATGACTTACCCCTTCTTTACCGGGGACGATGCACTGCCATTTCAATAAATCTCCCGATTCAGGCTTCACAGAGAAACCCTACGCAGAGAAATTGAAAATACCAAAAACAAACAAGATGGAAAAACAAAACTACAGTTAATTTCATGAGCCATTGCAGATCTACATATATACAACCATGCGACTGGTGTGCCATATGTACATACATGGGAATGGTTCTTGCGCCACGCCAAGCGCTCCTCCTTCAGTCAGCTGCGCGCCAAGCCGATACCAACCATGAACAATGATGACAACGAGGACGGCGACAATGACGACGATGAGGACGGTGACAATGACGACAATGATGATGGCAAACAGAGGAGGCAGTCGCACTGGAGTTGGTCGGTTAGTAAGGTCAATTTGTAAAGGAGCACCGAAGGTGAAGAAAAGACGAGGGAGACAAATGCGAGATGCGCTAGAACAAAGAGAGACGCGCGTTAAGTTAAAGAGCGTCTTCCATTGCCGAAGAGACGAAGAGATGATGGAGATAAATGCGAGACACACTATAACAAAGAGAGACGCCCGTTAAGTTAAAGAGCATCTTACATTGTCAAAGAGAGAAAGAGACGAGGGAGATAAATGCGAGACGCACTATAACAAAGAGAGACGCGCGTTACTCTAAAGTGTGTCTTCCATTGTCGAAAGAGAGACGCGCGACACAAGGTCTGCGGAGAACTTAATTTTGGTGGCGTGGCGCAGAGACGCGTGCGATGTTCGCGCGCTACCTTTTGTTTCCCTGAGGTGGTATCGATGCGTCCCATCATTCCATCAATGTGAGGGAAACCAACTGCTCCATCGTCGACTCCGCGCAGACCTTATTTAAGATGCGCCATCACTCGTGAGTGCTCCACAAGCACATCACTCACTTTGAAACCTCTTCTTTTCCTCGTCTTCTAAGCGCCGATGACACACTACCACCACGGCTGACCTTCCGCCGCCAAGCCCTCTGAGGGAGCCACCGTGCATGAAACTGTACTGTAGCTCCATGGAGAGAATCAACACCGAGCAGCGTGTCCTTATGGCACAAGAGGCAAACAACAATACATATCGCACCATGAGTTCCTTGGGTCTTTGTACGCTTCCCCAATTTACTAGAATTGGTACCATCAACCACTACCTCTTCGCCCACACAGGGGTGACCGATCGTCTCGACATTCTACTCAAGACGATGGCCCAGGTGCTTGGCCCCAAGGGCCGCAGAAACCTGATGGAGGCGACGAAGAGCAACCTCATTCTCTGGGTTGCACCTCCGGTGCAGCCGGTGGAGCTGGAGCAGCCGGCGCAGCCAGCCCAGGCTCCTGTTGCACCGGCGCCGGAGGAGGAGGATCCGGAGGAGGAGCAGGAGTAGGATTTAGTTTTTCTTTGTTGTTTTTAGTTGATTATGTTTTGTAAATATTGTAAGTGAATGAAATCTATCTTTGTTCATCTGTGTGATTGAATATTATCTTGTGTGTTCTTTAACTGTGTGAATAAATGAATGTGTGGTGTGTTCATCGTGTTCCTCAGGTATCATAAGGAAGGATTTGATTATTTTTTGGACAAGTGAATGATTTAGTTATCAAGTGAATGTGCTCTAAGTTACTTGATGTGTGATATCAACATTGAACCAAAACAAAATGGAGAAAATCACGAATCTAAAGGTTACGTGTGGAATTAGAGATGCGCTCTTTCTAAAAGCGCGTCTTCATTTTGCTTCTCCCCATAGACATATAAAAGGCGCCATCAGTCTCTTCTCTTCGTTCGTCTTCTCTGCACAGAAAATCCACCATGGCCAACGTTCCGCCACCAAGCCCACCGAGGGAGCCACCTTGCAAGAAATAGTGATGCCGCTCCCCCGAGAGGCTCAACAAAGAGCTGCTCGAGATGATGTTCGATAGGCTATTCGATCGGTTTAAGAGGCTGCTCGAGATGATTGTCGAGGTGCTTGGCGCCAAGGGCCACAATATCCTGGTGGCGGCGATGGCGAGGAACCTCGGTCGCGAGGTTGCACCGCCGGATTCCAACCAGCCGGAGCAACCGGTGGAGCGGCCGGAGTAGTCGGAGGAGAAGGAGGGGGAAGAATAGGATTTAGGTTTTCTTTTGTTGTTTTTTAGTTGATGTTGTTTTTATTTTCTCGTGTCTTGTACTTTCTTCTTGAATTTTGTAATATATTTTTAATGAATATCTGTGTTCATCTGTGTGATGAATATTTTGTGTGTTCATCTGTGTTATATGTGTTCAACTGTGAATGAATGAATGAATTAAGTGTTCAGCGATGAGAGTCTGTAAGCGAAGACAAAGGAGACGGGGTTTGTGTAGAGTACGCCTTATTTCTTGCGCATATTGGTGACGCGCTGTGTTTGATGCGCATCTCTCGCTTGTCAGAGAGATGACGTGTCTAGAATACCAATTTAACTGAGACGGGCTTTATTTTAACGCGTCTCCTTGTACTTTCAGCCGAGCCATGTCAGATCCTCGCTGAAGCGGGCTCGTCTTGCTTAACATTATCAGAGACGCCGCGTTTGAGCACGTCACCCATCTGTGTCTTCTATTTGGGTTTCTTACGTAGTGGGAGAGGCTAGGTTGGCCTAGGTAGGTTTCTAGTAAGGATGGATAAATGATAAATTTGAGTAGTGTGACACACACAAGAGCATTCTATCCTAAGGGTATAAATGGGGTAAAGAGGGACTAGGCTAAGGGTTAGGTAGAGACTCCTACTATGCTTCTAATGTACATATACATAGCCTAAGTTAGTTGCTAATGATCATATCAATTATGAATTCTCATGCTAAGCAAATTAACACATCGGGCACGGGTTTACCCCTAGCAATACTAGGATGACTCCCGCCAAGAGCCTGTGTCCTAGCCGAACGTGGAGGATTACAAAGGACAGATAGGACTGTCACCACTTACTGCCTACCTCTTCAATCCGTGGGTCTACGAGACATTCAACGCTACTTTCTATCCTAGCACCATGATAGCATATTAAGTAATTCTCTTAAGAGGCTAGGCACAATACATCCTAAGGCAATGAACTAAATCATCATTGAACCAATGTTAATTCATAGAATAAGTGATTCATGTTAACATAAACATGTCATAGCTAAATACTATAGTGGGGGTTTGTAGTGTTTATGATGATATAATGACAATGATATAAGATAATCATAAATACTACTCTTACCACACACATGTAATCCTATAGGATTGGAGACAACATGAAAAGCTACCAAAGGGGGGGGTGAATGGAAGATTTAAACTTTTTCAGCGGAAGCAATAAAAACCCCTCGATAGAAAAATGATCTGTTAAAGAAATCGTGTGTGAGACTAATCTAAACATGTTTCATCGTGACAAAAGTGATAGATATCAGAGAGAATCAAGTCACGAAGACGACACAATAATAATTACTCAAATCCGTTGAGTGAAACTCAAGTTACGATCGAAAGATCTAACAAAGGTCAATCTGTCCTATCCGAGAAAAACAGTTCTGGAACACTGCAAAGAAACTCGTGTAGATCAGAAACCAAAAACTCAATGACAGTGAAATTTTCATAGATGATAGAAAATCAAGTTGTGAAGACAACCCAAAAAGAATCACGTCAAATGGATCTGTAAAACTCGAGTTATGATAAAACCACCAAAACAAGAGAGTGATGTGTAGAAACTCGACGAGAAAAACTTGTGTGGAACAAGTCGGACGAACAAGGCACAAAAGTTCCTTCAAACTACCAATTTTATTGATCAAACCACAGGGGGAACAGCCTCAAAGTCATCTCCCACGAGCTCTGGCCTCCCTTGCTTATATAACCAGCCCTTAGTCCAACCCAATCTCAACTAGGACTCTAATCCTACTCAAATCACGAATCGAAACTTTCCATAACTGCTTAGGACTCTTCTATACGCGGATAGAAGCAATATTAAGACTTCCAAATACCTTAGGAACGTATCCCACATTCCTGAAACAACTCAAATTCGTGACCCACATGGAATCCTATCATAACCAACTAAAATCTTTCTATATTTGAGTCAAACACGACTCAGCCGCAGCCTGAGTCCATAACCTAGTCGGTTGGACCTTTCTGACCAATTCTTTACGTCCACATCTCTTCATCACGTCTCGGAACCATGTAGCCACGTCCATGCACTCCTTGCACACGTGTAAACATCTTCCAACAACGTCCACGATACCTTCATATGCATTGTTCTTGATTCAAACATGCTGCGCAACCTCCCGATCAACTCAACCACAATTCCTCCCGAACTTGGTTGTTGAACCTCATCTTCTCCCTAAGACTAGTTCAATGGATCTCGTCACCAGCCATGTCTTGAACAGAAGCAACACCTGCACATGAACAAACAACCAATCCGTATGAGTCCAAGTCCTCGACTTGACTCAAATTAGTTCCGAACACAACATCTTATGTGAGTCACATAAGCATGTTGCAAAACCACATTAAAACGATATCAACCATATCAATCAAAACGCACCAAAAACATAGCAAATGAATACTAAGCAATCTTTCCAACAATGTAAAGCAAGTTCGAAACATTCCATAGTAAAAGTAGGAACATTGCGATCAAGCTCCGAACCTTGCTAAAGCTAACCTGAGCTTGAGCCGGAGCTTACCAAAGCTAGTACAACCTAGCGCTGGAGCTTATCAAAGCTAGTCGGACCTAGCGCCGGAGCTAACCAAAGCTAGTCGGACCTAGCACCAGAGCTAACCAAAGCTAGCCGGACCTAGTGCTGGAGCTAACCAAAGCTAGTCGGACCTTACGTCGGACCTTGCCAGAGCTACCCGAAACAAGTCGGACCTATCGTCAGACCTTGCTGGAGCTCGGACCTAGATGAAAAAAGTGTTTTGGAAGTATTTAAAGCTTTTATCATCAAAGCCAATGTATTCAGCACAAGCTAATGTATTTAGCACACATAGGTCACACAATCTCCCCCTTGATGAATGCATTGGCAACACCACTTAAAATCCGAACATTGGCTTATTCACATGAAAAGTTTAGAAAACAATTTCTCCCCCTTTGTAAAACATAAATAAAATGAGAAGAAAAACAAATTCTTCCTCTGAGAAGAATCGTGCCAAAACAATTGTGAATATGTGCACTGTGTAATCAATTTCTCCCCCTTGCATACTTATCTTTAAAAATTCACATATTATCTCTCCCCCTTTGACAATGTATTCAGCAAGGTTCAAAAGAGAAATTTCAAATGTTATGAGCATATTATAACATATACATATAAACAAAGCTCATCCAAGTCATACTATCAAGTAACTTACACTATCACATCAATGAAATACATAAAGTAGTGTAAGCCATGCTAGAGATCAAATGTAATTTCCAATTTAGCAAGTCATGATCTCACAAACTTAAATATTTCAAAACCTAAAAGTATGACACTTGTTGCTGCATTTTATTATTTTTCAATGCACAAATTTAGATCATATGATATTTGCAAGAGATTATATGTACATCTGCCTTATTCTAACCAACCAAGCCAAACCTATGTCATTTGAAAATCTGAAGCTTAAGGACATGGTTTTAGTCATACGCAACTTCTTCCAAGTTCATATATAAGTGCAATGATAAGCCATCTCGAAAGAAGAAGTGCGATGCATGCATATTCTCTTGATCTTTTCTCAATTTATATTTGTTCATAAAAACTCAATATGTGAGTTGATTACTTGATTAATTCTTTATGATTAAAAGCACTTGTGAGCATGCAACAAGCTTAAAACAGCAAGAAAGTTCGATAATGACAAGATTTAGTGTAAGTAATTATTCTAATTACTAGTCATGGCAAAAACTACAAAATGTATAACACGAGTAATGTAGTAAGAACTTTCAGCATGTAAAAGGAATCACAAAGTCATATATGTATGAAATACTATCCTCATATTATTTTAATTTCAGATTCACACATAGACTTCCCATGTTTCAAAACTTCCCCTCAATTATAGCCATGAGGGTGCATAACCCCTATTTCACTACGAATATAACAAAAACGAGTGAAATACAAATGTTTTGTAAAAATGTCAGCCAAGTGTTGTTCGATATCTATATGGTGAAGCACAATGTTTCCTTTTTCAATATTATCACAGAGAAAGTGAGACCTAATGTCAATGTGCTTAGTTCTAGAATGTTGCACGGGGTTTTTAGCAATGCAAATGGCACTAGTGTTATCACAAAACTGTGGAGCACTATGTAGATCAACCCCATAGTCCTTAAGTGTTTGAACAATCCAAAGAATTTGTGAGCAAGCACTAGCAACAGCTACATATTCAGATTCAGCCGTGGACTGTGCAACTGAGTTTTGATTTCTAGAGGACCAAGCAACAAATGAATTACCAAAAAAATGACAAGCACCGAAAGTACTTTTCCTATAAATCCTACGACCCCCAAAATCAGCATCCAAAAAAGCTTTCAATGTAACGGTCAAGGAAGATGGAAGAAAAATGCCAAATTCTTGAGTTCCATGTAAGTACCTGAGAATCCTTTTGACGGCTTGAAGATGTGAAGTATGTAGGGAGGCTTGAAAACGTGCACAAAGACATAGGCTGAATTGTATGTCCGGTCTTGATGCCGTGAGGTACAAAAGTGATCCGATCATGCTTCTATATTCTTTTTGATCCACGGGATCACAATCTTTATCAAGTTCAAGTGTTGTTGCTGTTCCCATTGGTGTGCGAAGAGGCTTGCTTTTGTCCATGTTGAAGCACCTTAGGAGGTCTTTTGTATACTTCGTTTGATGTACAAAGGTACCCTCCTTGGTTTGCTTGATTTACAGCCCCAAAAAGTACGTGAGTTCTCCC
This sequence comes from Tuctoria greenei, assembly GCA_036927565.1. NCBI lineage: Eukaryota > Viridiplantae > Streptophyta > Magnoliopsida > Poales > Poaceae > Tuctoria > Tuctoria greenei. The sequence goes on from JAYESD010000004.1 coordinate 55,336,126, forward strand.
ATCATACTCATCTCAAATTCTGAACTCATCATAGCTAAAAACTTGGATACAAGATCATGAGAAGCACAACCAAAGATAATATCATCCACATACACTTGAACGAATAATGAGTCATTGCCATGCTTAAGCACAAAAAGAGTTTTATAAACCTTGCCCATGGTAAACCCCTTTTCAAGTAAGAATGTTTTTAACCTATCATACCATGCTCTAGGGGCTTGTTTGAGATCGTTCAAGGCTTTGGACATATTGTAAACATGATTAGGGAAATCTGAATTTTCAAAACCCGATGGTTGTTTGACATAAACCTCCTCATCTATGTAACCATTAAGAAAAGCACTTTTAACATCCATTTGATAAATCTTAAAACCTCTGGATGCAGAAAAGCTAACAAAATTCTTATGGCTTCTAATCTAGCAACAGGAGCAAAAGTTTCATCAAAATCTAGACCTTCAACTTGAGTGAAACCTTGAGCAACCAACCTAGCCTTATTCCTAACCACAACCCCATCCTCACTTTGTTTATTTTTAAACACCCATCTAGTTCCAATTAAAGTGTGACCAAGATGTGGAGGTACAAGTTTCCAAACATTATTTCTTTCAAAATTTTATAACTCTTCTTGCATGGCAATAATCCAAGATTCATTAGTGAGTGTGTGTGATATATCTTTGGGTTCAAAAGATGCAACAAAAGCAGAATGAGCATGAGAGTTTGGATCGCAAAACCTGGACCGTGTGACTCGTTTGTGCAAGCTTCCAATAATTTGTTGTGGAGGATGAATTTTGAGAATCCAGAGGGGAGTGGACACTTCACAAGCTTCTTCTTCTTCATGTTCATCACAGATCGATGAGCTTGTGACTTGAGGAGGATCTGGACCAGCAATGGTGGTCGTCAGTGCTGGTTGTGAATCAAAATCAGGAGCTGGAACAATGTCATTAGCTGCTGAATTTTCGGGCAGCAGCACCACTTCTTCCCGATCTTCAATGAAAATGCTCCCCCCTGCAGATATGGATCCGGACCTGTAATGTTTGAGCTAGTACCTATGCTAGCTTCATCAAAAGACACCCCACAAGTCTCCACAATTTTGTTAGTGTCAAGTAAAAGCACATGGTAGCCTCTAGTATGAGATGGATAACCAAGAAACATGCCATCAATGGATCTAGGTTCAAATTTATCAAGATTACCATGTTTCTTAACAAAACATTTGCAACCAAAGACCCGAAAGTGTGTAACACTAGTTCTATGTCCAAATCGGAGCTCATATGGTGTTTTACCTAGCTTAGCGCATAAGAAAACACGATTTGAGACATAACAGGCGGTTGCAATCACATCAGCCCAAAATTTCCTAGGACTTTGATATTCATCAAGCATAGTCCTAGCCATCTCAACTAGGGTTCTATTCTTTCTTTCTACAACACCGTTTTGTTGAGGTACACATGGTGAAGAAAATTGATGATCTATTCCATTTTCAGCACAAAAGTGATCAAAAGATTGATTTTTAAATTCGGTTCCGTTATCACTTCTAATTGCTTTTAAAGATCCTGGGTGATCAATTGATAATCTAAGAAATAAAGTTATAAAGTGAATAAAAGCTTCATTCTTAGATGCCATAAAGTAAACCCAAGAGTATCTAGAATAATCATCAACAATCAAAAGAACATACCATTTACCTCCGAAGGATTGAACACATGAAGGTCCTACGGTGTCAAGGTGCAAAAGTTGACCCGGTTCAGTTGTCATGATCATTGTGAGAGGAGTATGTGAACCTGCAACCATCTTAGCATGTCTACAAGAAGAGCACACAATTTCTTTGTCCCCTTTAAGCTTAGGCAGTCCACGTATGCGATCAAGAGCACTAGCACGTGTTAGATGATCAAAGCCTACGTGACCAAGTCTACGGTGCCAAAAATATATGTCCTTTGAATCATTAGCAACTAGACACTTATGCTTAGAGGAAGACATATCAAAATCAGCTTTAAAAACTCTTCCAATCCGAGACATGTTAAAAATAAGCTCACTATTTGAACCTACAACTTTGCAGCAGTTTTGATTGAAGATAATTTCCAGATTTTCATCTAGCAATTGGGAAACAGAAAGCAAGTTGTATTTCAAATTTTTGACAAGTGCCACATCCTTCAAAGTGTATTGATCATTTACTCTAACCGAACCCTTAACAATTATAGGAGTTGAAGAATTATCGGCAAAAGTAACATTCTCTACACGTGACACAAAAGAGAATAGGAGAACCATTCTTTGTTACCGGTCATGTGGCGTGAGCAACCTGAATCCACAATCCAAATGTTCTGCTTCCTCAAGCGTGTAACCTATATAAAAGCACAATACATCGATGACTCAATACTGAGGTTAGTCAAAAAGCATTTAGGAATCCAATATTGAGTCACACGACATCCAACTGGAATAACACGCGAAAGCTGAGATAAAACAAAAGGTTTATGGGCCAAAGCTTGAGGATTTTTGTATCCAACTACTGTCCTACAAGATGTTACATGTGTAGCACAAAAAACAATAGGTTTGGGAGCAACCTTTGCATGTTTTTGACTCATTACAGTAGATTGAATGTTCCTATCACTTGGTTTAGCAAGTGCAGCAAATTTTGCATGAAAGTTATGAGATCTAGCAATTATTCTTTCCATTTTCTGTTGTTTAGCTAGTCTATAACAAAAATCTATGACATGACCATTTCTACCATAGTAGGTACAATGAAATTTAACTTTGTGTTCATGTCTAGATGAGCAAGCAACATTTTTATTTAAAACCGAATGAGACAACACTCCTGCATATTTGAAACCCACTTCTTTTAGTTTAGGTATTGTTTGAATCAAACCACTTCCAAACGACTTTATAATTTTAGGTGGATGTGCCTTAGCATGAGCATGAGAATCAAAACCTAAACCAGTTTTATTATTGCAAGACATGGAAGAATTCAACAGCAAGTTTAGGTTCTTATTCCCATTACAAAACCGATCTAATGTCCTATGCATGTTATCAAGTTTATTGGACAGATCAAGGCAATTTTCACATGAAGTTTTTCCTTTTAATTTGCAATTGGAACAAAATTTAACTTCATAAGAATGTAAAGCATTGTTCAATATAGAAATTTCATTCATAGCATCTTGTAGTTTCTTATCAAGATCATCACAAGTAGAACAATGCAAATCAAATGTAGAACAGCTAGCATCTTTCAAGTTTTTATCATTGAGTGCAGCAAGTTCTCTATTCTTTTCAATTTCTAACTCAAGTTTATCAAGTGTGGAGGTGTGTGCACTTCTTAATAAGGACAATTGTTCATATATTAAATCACATGAGGGACATGTATCATCACTAGGAATCAAAGTATTCAAACAGTTGATTTTAGATTCTAGTGATTCAATTTTAATAGTATTGTCCCTAAGATTTTTGTCCTTTTTCTTAACTATAACAGCGGCACGAGAAATAGCATCACACATTTCTTCGCAAGTTGGACATACCTCTTCATTATCGCTGTTGTGTTCAGCCTCCTCCATACTTGATCTTGACTTGCATGCCATGAAGCACAGGTTTGCCAAATCATCTTCATCTTCATCACTTCCAATGTCCACATCACTTGAGTCAAGTTCTTGAAGTGCGGAGATAAAACTGCTCACCAATTGATGTCTTGTAAAACCCTTGTTTTTCTTCGTATCTTTTGCAGAGGAGTGCTTCGTCCTTGTTTGCTTTTCATCTCGGGAAGTAGGACCTGAAAGGTTAGGGCAATCTGAACAAAAATGTCCTGTCTTACCACATTCGAAACATCGTTGAGGTCCGGAGCTTCCTCTCCTTCTAGTTCTCACATTTTGCAGTGCTTTTGAGAACCTAGTAGAGAGAAGTACTAGCTCCTCCTCTGGAAACTCCTCAATCTGTTCAAGGGTTAGAGAGGACAACAAAGGAAGTGTACCACAAGATGAAGATTGACTGGAGCTAGACATGTCATGTTGAGAAACAAAAGCAATAGACTTGTTGGGGTTCTTACATGATATTATGTCAATTTCATGAGTTTTTAACTTGGAATATAGCACATCTAAAGTAAGTGTACTCATGACAGTAGATTCACGAATAGATGTGACTTTCATCTTGCAAATTGACATATCTAATGCACTTAACAATTGCCTAGCATTTTCAGCATCTGAAAAATTAACATTGACACTACGCAAGTTGCTGAGAATTTTATTAAAGCGAGCAAAAAGGTCATCAATAGACTCACTGGGTTGCTTCTTGAAGCACATGTATTCTTTCTTGAACATGTCTTGCCTTACCTCCTTGATCGTGTTGGATCCTTCGTGGTAGTCACATAGTGCTTTCCACACATTGTATGCAGATCGAAGGTGTGCAACACGGTCGAAGTCGCTTTGAGTTAATCCTTGTATACTAAAGTTTTGAGCCTTGTTGTTGTTTTTGACATCTCTCAGATTTGTAGCTGTAACATGATCATTTGACGGCACCTCGTAAGGCTTGTATACCTTCTCCCATATTGCGAAGCCTTGAGCCTGAATGAAGGCTTCCATACGTGCCTTCCAAACCTGAAAATCAATACCACTAAACACACAAGGTTTGGCGGAGTATTTCTCCATGATGATTAGTCAAAAACATGTGCAAATCACTAATATTAGAGTACCATGGCTCTGATACCAATTGTATGATCGGAGAGCACGTGAAAAGATACCAGCGGGGGGGGGGGGGGGGGGGGATGGTAGATTTAAACTTTTTCAGCGGAAGCAATGAAAATCCCTCGGCAGAAAAATGATCTGTTAAAGAAATCATGTGTGAGACTAATCTAAATGTGTTTCACCGTGACAAAAGTGATATATATCAGAGAGAATCAAGTCACAAAGACTACACAACAAGAATTACTCAAATCCGTCTATAGAATCTCAAGTTACGATTGAAAGATCGAATAAAGGTCAATCTGTCCTACCCGAGAAAAATAGTTCTGGAACACTGCAAAGAAACTCGTGTAGATCAGAAACCACAAATTCAACGACCGTGAAATTTTCACAGATGATAGAAAATCAAGTTGTGAAGATAAACCAAATAGAATCACATCAAATGGATCTATAAAACTTCAGTTATGATAAAACCAACAAAACAAGGTAGTGATGTGCAGAAACTCAACAAGAAAAACTTATCTGGAACAAGTCGGACGAACAAGGCACAAAAGTTCCTTTAAACTACGAATTTTATTGATCAAACCACAGGAGGAACAGCCCCAAAGTTGTCTACAACGAGCTCTGGCCTCCCTTGCTTATATAACCAGCTCTTAGGCCAACCCAATCTCAACTAGGACTCTAATCCTACTCAAATCACGAATCGAAACTTTCCATAACTGCTTATGACTCTTCTAAACACAGATAGAAGCAATCTTAAGACTTCCAAACACCTTAGGAACGTATCCCACATTCCTAAAACAACTCAAATTCGTGACCCACACGAAATCCTAGCATAACCAACTCGATACTTTCTATATTTGAGTCAAACACGACTCAGCTGCAGCCTGAGCCCATAACCTAGTCAGTTGGACCTTTCCGACCAATTCTTTACGTCCACATATCTTCATCATGTCTCAGAACCATGTAGCCACATACATGCACTCCTTGCACACGTGCAAACATCTTCCAACGACGTCCACGATACCTTCGTATGCATTGTTCTTGATTCAACATGCTGCGCAACCTCCCGATCAACTCAACCACAATTCCTCCTGAACTTGGTTGCTGAACCTCATCTTCTCCCTAAGACTAGTTCAATGGATCCCATCACCAACCATGTCTTGAACTCAACCAAAACCTGCACATGAACAAACAACCAATCCGTACGAGTCCAAGTCCGCGACTTGACTCAAATTAGTTCCGAACACAACATCTTATGTGAGCATCTCACATAAGCATGTTGCAAAACCACAGTAAAATGATATCAACCATATCAACCAAAACGCACCAAAAACATAGCAAATGAATACTAAGCAATATTTCCAACAATGTAAAGCAAGTTCGAAACATTTCATAGTAAAAGTAGGAACATTGCGATCAAGCTCCGAACCTTGCCAAAGCTAACCTGAGCTTGAGCCGGAGCTTACCAAAGCCAGTACAACCTAGCGCTAGAGCTTATCAAATCTAGTCGGACCTAGCGCCGGAGCTTACCAAAGCTATTTGAACCTAGCGCCGGAGCTAACCAAAGCTAGTCGGACCTAGCGCCGGAGCTAACCAAAGCTAGTAGGACCTTACGTCGGACCTTGCCGGAGCTACCCAAAACAAGTCGGACCTAACGTCGGACCTTGCTGGAGCTCGGACATAAATGAAAAAGGGGTTTTGGAAGTATTCAAAGCTTTTATCATCAAAGCCAATGTATTTAGCACAAGCCAATGTATTCAACACACATAGGTCTCACAAATCCACAATCAATCAAGAAATGCTTGATCCAAGCATATGAACAATAGAAGACTAAAGATAACATCTTTATTAAGAATAAAGTCACAAATACAAATAGGAATATAAAATCCATACCTTTCCCAATTATGAATTGGGAAGAGACTCCTTCTACTCCTCTCCTATTTGGACTATGGACTAGAGACTCTCCTCTCTACATCCTATACTCCTCTAAATATATGGAGAGTAGTGGATACAATGGATGAATACTCAAGTGGTGTGTGTTGAAGTGAGGGGTCAGGGGTCCTATTTATAGCTTAGAGAAGGGTCAGTTCCTGCCACCAAAAGTGCGCGAATCAGTCACCCATGACCTTTTCATGCCGGAAGGAGCCAACATGTGACGTTTGACCGTGTTTGGCGCCAGAACCTAGTCGGTCGACTGGGGGCTCGGCCGACCTGGTCTTGGCTCGTGTGCTTCCTCCAGATCTCTATCAGGTGGGTCCCATTGACTGATATTGGTGCTACACCGTTGGATGGCCTTGGATACTTCTATTTGTGGGCCATTTGATTCATGTGGTGCCACATGTCATCGCTTGATTGGCTGGAATGATATTTTATAGGATCCATCCCCTTGTTTCACTTCAATTCTGCATAAAATCCCTGCATGCACTACTTTCTCCAAAGACAAGTGGAAATAGGTTAAATAGAAAGGTGATGTGTGCAAGAAATGATATTTCCTTCACATAATTGAATTATATTGACAGGTGAAATTGGTATATAACAATCGTCAATAGCAGCTCGTAGAGGTTCGTATTTAGGAGGGGTGAATTCTCTAGATATACGAGCAAGGTGAACAAGGATGATTTTACGTGGTTCGGGTCACCGAGAGGCGTAATACTCTACATCCATGGGGGGTTGTGTTATATTGTGTGTGCTCAACTTGTTTGCGTATGAGCGAGATGTGAGAGTGTTGTCTAGGTCGGTGGCTGCCTGATTCTTTTATATGCCAAGGGCCAGCAACTTACATTATGATCGGAGCCTGACAAGTGGCTCCGGGTTAATTATTCATGAAAGCACATTAACATGCCTTGATGACACATTAATGGATCTTGATGGTGCACTAACGTGTCCTGATGACACGTTAATGGGTCTTGATAGGTCTTGATGGTATACTAAGGTGTCTTGATGACACATTAATGTTGTGTTGATGGCTCATTAATGCTCGTCGATGGACTCGCCTGGTTGTATCTCAAAATGCATATATTCTTTCTTGAACATATCTTGCCTTACCTCCTTGACCGTGTTGGATCCTTCGTGGTAGTCATGAAGTGCTTTCCACATATCGTACACGGATCGGAGGTGTGCAACACGGTTGAAGTCGCTTTGAGTTAATCCTTGTATGATCAAGTTGCAAGCCTTGTTGTTGTTGTCGATATCTCTCATGTTTGTAGCCGTGGCTTGATCATTTGACGGCACGTTCTAAGGCTTGTACACCTTTTCCCATATTGTGAAGCCTTGCGCCTGGATGAAGCTTCCCTACATGCCTTCCAAACCTGAAAATCAATACCACTAGACATACAAGGTTTTGCGTAGTATTTTTCCATGATTATTAGTCAAAAGCACGTGCAAATCACAAAGATTAGAGCACTGTGGCTCTGATACCAATTGTAGGATCAAATTTTAGGATCAAATAGCACGTGAAAAGCTACCAGAGGGGGGGGGGGGTGAATGGTAGATTAAAGCTTTTTCAGCAGAAGCAACAAAAACCCCTTGGTAGAAAATTGATCTGTTAAGAAATCGTGTGGGCAATTAATCTAAACGTGATAAACTATGACAAAACCAGTATAGATTTTGGAGAACCAAATTACGAAGATATCACAACAAGAATCACGAAAATTTGTCGAGAAAAACTCAAGTTATGATTGAAAGATTGAACCAAGGTCAATCTGTTCTACCCGAGAAAAACCAGATCTGCAACACTACAAATAAACTCGTGTAGATCCAAAACCACAAACCAAATGACCGTGAAATTTTCAAAGATGATAGATAATCAAGTCATGAAGACAACCCACAAAGAATCATGTCAATCGGATCTGTAAAACTTGAGTTATGATAAAACCACCAAAGCAAGGTAGTGCTGTGCAGAAACTCGACGAGAAAGACTTGACAGAAACAAGTCGGACAAACAAGGCACAAAAGCTCCTTTAGTCTACGAATTTTATTGATAGAAACACAAAATGAACAGTCCCAAAGTCGAGCACCACGAGCTCTGGCCTCTCTCCCTTATATGACTAGCCCTTAGGCCAACCCAATTCTAACTAGGACTCAAATCCTACTCGGATTCAATCGAAACTTTCCATAACTGCTCAAGACTCTTCCATACGCAGATAGAAGCAATCTTAAGACTTCCAAACACCATAGGAACATATCCCACATTCCTAAAACAACCCAACTTATTGACACACACGAAATCCTATCAGAACCAACTCAAATCTTTCCATATTTGAGTCAAACCTGACTCAGCCGCAGCGTGAGTCCATAACCTAGTCGGTTGGACCTTTCCGACCAATTCTTTACATCCACATCTCATCATCACGCCTTGGAACCATGTAGACACATCCATGCACTCCATGCATACGTGCAAACACCTTCCAATGATGTCCACAATACCTTCATATGCATTGTTCTTGATTCAAACATGATGCGTGACCTCCCGATCAACTCAACCACAATTCATCCCAAACTTGGTTGTTGGACCTCATCTTCTCCCTAAGAATAGTTCAATGGATCCCGTCACCAACCATGTCTTGAACTCAAGCAACACCTGCACATGAATAAACAACCAATACTTCCGAGCACAAGTCCTTGACTTGACTCACGTTAGTTCCAAAACCACAACACCTTACGTGAGCACCTCACATAAGCATGTTGCAAATCATAGCAAAACTATATCAAAACATTAACCACCAAGACACAAAAAAAACTTAGTAGAAAAGTACTAAGCAAACTTCCCATCAACGTAAAACAAGTTTGAATCATTTCGAGGTAAAAGCAAAACCATTGCAATCTAGCTCTGGACCTTGCCAAAACTAACCAGACCTTGAGCCGCAGCTTACCAAAGGTAGCAGGACCTAGCACTGCAGCTTACAAAAGCTAGTCAGACCTAGTGCCGGAGCTTACTAAAGCTTAGTCGGACCTTGTCAAAGCAAGTCAGACCTAGACAAAGAATTCAGACCTAGCCAAAGTAAGTCGGACCTAGACAAAAAAGTCAGTCCTAGACAAAGAAGTCAGACCTAGCCAATGTAAGTTGGACCTTACGTCGGACCTTGCTGGAGCTACCCAAAACAAGTCGAAGCTATTGTTGGACCTTGCTGGAGCCTGAACCTAGAGCTGGACCTTGTTGAAAAAGGTGTTTTGGTGATATTCAAAACTTTTATCGCCATAGCCAATGTATTCAACACACATAGGTCTTACAGTCACAGATAAAAATCTGCAAGTGCACATAAACTGTCGTGTAGCACTTCCCCTTAAGAAAGTATTCCGAGAGTATTGAATTCCAAGGAACGTGTGTGTAATCTTACAAACTAATTCACCCAAGGATACAAAGTTATTTTGTAGGCAAGGAAGAGAGAGGAATTCAAAGTATTGATTCTAATTCAAAAGAATTTCCAGTAGCTGCTTGCTTTGGGCACAGGTTTACCCCTAGCAATACTAGGATGACTCCCGCCAAGAGCCTATGTCATAGCCGAACGTGGAGGATTACAAAGGACAGATAGGGCTGTCACCACCTACTACCTACCTTTTTAATCCATGGGTCTACGAGATATTCACTGGTGATGTCTAACCTAAGAACCATGCTTATGTTCTAATCACAACTCTAGTTGATTCAAACACATAGCTACAACTAGAGCCTCTAATAAATTAAAGCAATGAACCCACAAGTAACTACTTGTGCAAACTACCATGAATTGAGAATCAAACTTGAATTGAATTCACAAAGGGCTTACTTGATTTGAGTACATCTTTGTAGGGATACAAGTGTGGAAGAGGGACTTGACAATCCCAAGCCTCCTTCTCCTAAACTCTCACCACACTCTTCTTCTACTTGGCAGCCTCTAGGACTACTCTAAACCTTTGTAGTGGTATTCTATTCTCAACTTTTGGTGTGTGTGTGAAGTGAGGTGTGAGGTTCTATTTATAGGTGGGAGAAGGGTTGGTTCTCGCCACCAATTGTGGGTGAATCAGTCACCCATGACTTCTTCAAGCCGGGAGGAGACAACACATGGTGTTTGACCGTGTTTGGCACAAGGACCTAGTCGGCCGACTAGGGGGTCGGCCGACCTGTGGCTCTTTTTGCGGTGTGCTTCCTCCAGGTCTCTACCAGGTAGGTCCTATTGACTAATATTGGTGCTACACCATTGGATGGCCTCGGATACTTCTGTTTGTGGGCCATCTGATCCATGTGGTGACATGTAGCATCGCCTGATTTGTTGAAATCCAATTTTATGGATGACTCCCTACATGTCTTGGTATTTTGGGTCAAAATTCACCTGCATAAAAATAAACACCAACACTCGTGTAATTGGTTAGTTTTTGACCCTATCACTACCTTGTGTTTCTCTTTTATGCTCATTACGAGGTGAATTTACGGTCTAAATATGCCACTTCAGGACTGTCAACAAACTCCACCACACTTAGTCCTTTGCTCGTCCTCGAGTGAAGACAAGAAAAAAAAGAACTAAGGTGATGTCATAAATTTGCTATAAGTTAGAAAAAGAGAATACTAGATATTTCAACTCATACCTCAATTCATGAATTCCCTCTGTGGAACGTGGCTACCACATCAATCTTGGGTGTCTAAAGAGTGGATGGTTGGAATGTGGTTCTCTTGGATCTTCCCTTGTTGAAATGATCTGATGATTTGCTATATTCAGAAGGTCAAACAAACAATTGCCCTTATCTCTCATTTGGAATCTCTCGAGTCTCTCAAAGTGTTTTCATAGTCACCTTGGCATGTTGTGCCAATTTTGTCTCTATACTAAATATGGCTATATCCGGAGCTTGGTAGGGATAAATGTGGCACACATTGCAATTCATGTATTACTAAGTCAAAAACTTGATCCTATGAGTGACCTATGCAACAAAAAAGTTGACAAAGAAAATCCTTGTGCATATTGTAGGATCAAAGAGCACGTGAAAAGCTAGGGGGGTGAATGGTAGATTTAAAAATCTTACGGAGCGAAAATAATCAAATCCCAACCCCTTCGGTAGAAAAATAATCTGTTAAAGAAATCATGTGTGAAACTAATCTAAACGTGTTTCACCATGAAAAAAGTGATATATATCAGAGATAATCAAGTCACGAAGAAAACACAAGAAGAATCACTCAAATCCGTCGAGAGAAACTCAAGTTATGATCGAAAGATCGAACAAAGGTCAATCTGTCCTACACGAGAAAAACAGTTCTGGAATGCTGCAAAGAAACTTGTGTAGATCAGAAACCAAAAATCCAATGACCGAGAAATTTTGAATGATGATATATAATCATGTTGTGAAGACAACCCAAAAAGAATCACGTCAATGGGACCTGTAAAACTCGCGTTATGATAAAACCACCGACGAAAGGTAGTGCTGTCCAGAAACTCGACGAGTAAAACTTGTCTGGAACAAGTCGGACGAACAAGGAACAAAAGTTCCTTCAAACTATGAATTTTATTCAATAGAAAACAAGAGGAACAGCCCCAAAGTTGTGCACCACGAGCTTTGGCCTCCCTTGCTTATATAACCAGCCCTTAGGCTAACCTAATCTCAACTAGGACTCCAATCCTACTTAGATCACGAATCGTAACTTTCTATAACTGCTTAGGACTCTTCTATACGCAGATATAAGCAATCTTAAGACTTCCAAACACTTTAGGAATGTATCCCACATTCCTAAAACAACTCAAATTCGTGACCCAGACGAAATCCTATCATAACCAACTCAAATCTTTCCATATTTGAGTAAAACCCGACTCAGCCGCAGCTTGAGTCCATAACCTAGTCGGTTGGACCTTTCCGACCAATTCTTTACGTGCACATCTCTTCATCACGCCTAGGAACCATGTAGCCACATCCATGCACTCCTTGCACACGTGCAAACATCTTCCAACGACGTCCAGTAACCTTTATATGCACTACCCTTGATTCAATCATTCTGCGTGACCTCCTGACCCGCTCAACCACAATTCCTCCTGAATTTGGTTGTTGGAACATCATCTCCTCTTTGAGAATAGTACAAAGGATCCCGCAACCAGCCATGTGTAGGATCGAAGAGCACGTGAAAAGCTACGAGAGGGGGGGTGAATGGTAGATTTAAAAATCTTACGCAGCGGAAACAATTAAACCCCAAACCCTTTTGGCAGAAAAACGATCTGCTAAAGAAATCGTGTGTGAGACTAATCTAGACGTGTTTCACCGTGACAAAAGTGATATATATCAGATAGAATCAAGTCACGAAGACAACACAAAAATAATCACTCAAATCCGTCAAGAAAAACTCAAGTTATGATTGAAAGATCAAACAATGGTCAATCTGCCCTACCCGAGAAAAAACAGTTATAGAACGCTGCAAAGAAACTCGTGTAGATCATAGACCACAAATCAAATGACCGTGCAATTTTGACAGATGATATATAATCAAGTTGTGAAGACAACCCAAAAAGAATCACGTCAATTGGATCTGTAAAACTCTAGTTATGATAAAACCACCGACGAAAGGTAGTGCTGTCCAGAAACTCGACGAGTAAAACTTGTCTGGAACAAGTCGGACGAACAAGGAACAAAAGTTCCTTCAAACTACGAATTTTATTCAATAGAACACAATAGGAACAGCCCCAAAGTCGTGCCTCACGAGCTCTGGGCTCCCTTGCTTATATAACCAGCCCTTAGGCAAACCCAATATCAACTAGGACTCCAATCCTACTCAGATCATGAATTGTAACTTTCCATAACTGCTCAAGATTCTTCTATACGCAGATAGAAGCAATCGTAAGACTTCCAAACACCTTAGGAACGTATCCCACATTCCTAAACAACTCAAATTCGTGACCCACACAAAATCCTATCATAACCAACTCAAATATTTCCATATTTGAGTCAAACCCGACTCAGCCGCAGCCTGAGTCCGTAACCTAGTCGGTTGGACCTTTCCGACCAACTCTTTACGTCCACATCTCTTCATCATGCCTCGGAACCATGTAGCCACGTCCATGCACTCCTTGCACACGTGCAAACATCTTCCAATGACGTCCACGATACCTTCATATGCATTGTTCTTGATTCAATCATGCTGTGTAACCTCCTGATCAGTTCAAGCACAATTCCTCCTGAATTTGGTTGTTAGAACCTCATCTCCTCCCTGAGACTAGTCCAATGGATCCCGTCACCAGCCATGTCTTGAACTCAAGCAACACCTGCACATGAATAAACAACCAATCCATATGAGACCAAGTCCTCGACTTGACTCACGTTAGTTCCGAACACAACACCCTACGTGAGAACCTCACATAAACATGTTGCAAAGCATAGCAAAACGATATCGGCCATATCAACCAAAACACACCAAAAACTTAGAAAATGAATACTAAGAAATATTTCCAAGAATATAAAACAAGTTCAAAACTTTGCGAATGAAAAGCAGAAGTATTGCGGTCAAGTTCCGGACCTTGCCAGAGCAACCCGGACCTTGAGCCGGAGCTAACAAAAGCTAGTAGAACCTAGCGCCAGAGCTTACCAAAACTAGTACAACCAAGCTCCCGCCGGATCTTACAAAACTAGCAGGACCTAGCGCCGGAGCTAACCAGAACTAGTCGGAATTAGTAAACCCAAAAGCCGGAGCTAGAAAAATCAACTTCAGAGCTTAGCAAAAACACGGCGGAGCTATTAAAAACAAGTCAGAGCTATCAAAGACATGCCAGAGCTAAAGACAAAACTTCACCGAAGCTGACCAAAGCTAGTTGGACCTAGCATCGAACGTAACCGGAGCTACCCAAACCAAGCCGGACCTACCGTCGGACCTTGCTGTAGCTCAGAGCTAGAGTCGGACCTTGATAAAAAGGTGTTTTGGTGATATTCAAAACTTTATCGTCAAAGCAAGTATATTCACGACAAGCCAATGTATTCAGCACACATAGGTCTCACAATCTCCCCCTTGATGAATGCATTGGCAACACCACTTAATATCCGAACATTGGCTTATTTTCAATAAAAGTTTTGAAAACCATTTCTCCCCCTTTTTAAAATGAGAAGAAAATCAAAAAAAAAGATATCTCTCCCCCTTTATTATTTCTCCTTATGCACATATTCTCTTTCTCTTCATGCTTATCTCTCCCCCTTTGACAATGTATTCATCAAGTCATGAGCATATAAACAAATTATCTCTCCCTCTTTAGTTGTTATGAGCATATTATAACATATACATATAAACAAGGCTCATCCAAGTCATACTATCAAGTACCTTACATTATCACATCAATGAAATACATAAAGTAGTGTGAGCCATGCTAGAGATCAAATGTAATTTTCAATTTAATCAAGTCATGATCTCACAAACTTAACTATTTCAAACCTGAAAGCATGACACTAGTTGCTACATTTTATTATTTTTCAAAGCATAAATTTAGAGCATATGATATTTGCAAGAGATTATATGCGCATCTGCCTTATTCTAACCAACCAAGCCAAGCCTATGTCATTTGACAATCAGAAGCTTAAGGACATGGTTTTAGTCATACACAACTTCTTCCAAGTTCATATCAAAGTGCAATGATAAGCTATCTCAAAAAAAGAAGTGCGATGCATGCATATTCTCTTGATCTTTTCTCAATTTATATTTGTTCATAAAAACTCAACATGTGAGTTGATTACTTGATAAATTCTTAATGATTAAAAGCATTTGTGAGCATGCAACAAGTTCAAAACAGCAAGAAAGTTCGACCATGACGAGATTTAGTGTAAGTAATTATTCGAATTACTAGACATGGCAAAAACTACAAAATGTATAACACTTGTAATGTAGTAAGAACTTTCAGCATGTAAAAGGAATCACAAAGTCATATATGAATGAAATACTATGCTCATATTATTTTAATTTCAGATTCACACATAGACTTCCCAAGTTTCAAAAACTCCCCCTCAATTTAAGCCATGAGGATGCATAACCCCTATTTCACTACGAATGTAACAAAAACGAGTGAAATCCAAAGGTTTTGTAAAAATGTCAGCCAATTGTTGTTCGGTATCTACATGGTGAAGCACAATGTTTCCTTTTTCAACATTATCTCGGAGAAAGTGATACCTAATGTCAATGTGCTTAGTTCTGGAATGTTGCACGGGGTTTTTAGCAATGCAAATGGCACTAGTGTTATCACAGAATAGTGGAACACTATCTAGATCAACCCCATAGTCCTTAAGTGTTTGAACAATCCAAAGAATTTGAGAGCAAGCACTAGCAGCAGCTACATATTCAGATTCGGCTGTGGATTGTGCAACTGAATTTTGTTTTCTAGAGGACCAAGCAACAAGAGAATTATCAAGAAAATGACAAGCACTGGATGTACTTTTCCTATCAATCCTACAACCCCCAAAATCAGCATCCGAAAAAGCTTTCAAAGTAACGGTTGAGGAAGAAGGAAGAAAAATGCCAAATTCTTGGGTTCCATGTAAGTACCTGAGAATCCTTTTGACGGCTTGACAATGTGAAACACGTGGGGAAGCTTGAAACCGTGCACAAAGACATAAGCTGAATTGTATGTCCGGTCTTGATGCTGTGAGGTACAAAAGTGATCCGATCATACTTCTATATTCTTTTTGATCCATGGGTTCACCATCTTCATCAAGTTCAAGTGTTGTTGCTGTTCCCATTGGTGTCCGAAGAGGCTTGCTTTTGTCCATGTTGAAGCGCCTTAGGAGGTCTTTGGTATACTTCGTTTGATGCACAAAGGTACCCTCTTTGGTTTGCTTGATTTGCAGCCCCAAAAAGTAAGTGAGTTCACCCATCATACTCATCTCAAATTCTGAACTCATCATAGCTGAGAACTTGGACACAAGATCATGAGAAGCACAACCAAAGATAATATCATCCACATACACTTGAACGAATAATGAGTCATTGCCATGTTTAAGCACAAAAAGAGTTTTATCAACCTTGCCCATGGTAAACCCCTTTTCAAGTAAGAATGTTTTTAGCCTATCATACCATGCTCTAGGGGCTTGTTTGAGACCGTATAAGGCTTTGGACAGTTTGTAAACATGATTAGGAAAATCTGGATTTTCAAAACCCGGTGGTTGTTTGACATAAACCTCCTCATCTATGTAGCCATTAAGAAAAGCACTTTTAACATCCATTTGATATAGCTTAAAACCTTTAGAGGCTGCAAAAGCTAACAAAATTGTTATGGCTTCTTATCTAGCAACAGGAGAAAAAGTTTCATCAAAATCTAGACCTTCAACTTGAGTGAAACCTTGAGCAACCAACCTAGCCTTATTCCTAACCACAACCCCATCCTCACTTTGTTTATTTTTAAATACCCATTTAGTTCCAAATAAAGTGTGACCTTGAGGTGGAGGTACAAGTTTCGAAACATTATTTCTTTCAAAATTTTCTAACTCTTCTTGCATGGCAACAATCCAAGATTCATTAGTGATTGCGTGTGATATATCTTTGGGTTCAAAAGAAGCAACAAAAGCAGAATGAGCATGAGAGTTTGGATCGCGAAACCTGGACCGTGTGAGTCGTTCGTGCAAGCTTCCAATCATTTGTTGTGGGGGATAATCTTTGTAAAAACGTAGGGGAACAGATGTCTCACAAGATTTTTCTTCATTAGGTTCATCGTAGATTGATGAGCTTGTGACTTGTGGACGATCAGTACCAGCATAGATGATAGCCAAAGCTTGTTCAATGTCCGGAGCTGGACATGTGTCAACTTCGGAACTACCAGACAGTATCACCGGCTCTTCTTCATCTTCGAAAATACCCCCCCCCCCCCCTGAGAATACGGATCTGGTCCTGCAACACCAGAGCTAGTACCTAGGCTAGCTTCATCAAAAGACACTTCACAAGTCTCCACAATTTTGTTAGTGTCAAGTAAAAGAACACGGTAGCCTCTAGTATGAGATGGATAACCAAGAAACATGCCATCAAAGGATCTAGGTTCAAATTTATCAAGATTACCATGTTTCTTAACAAAGCATTTGCAACCAAAGACCCGAAAGTGTGTAACACTAGGCCTATGTCCAAACCGGAGCTCATATGGTGTTTTACCTAGCTTAGCACGCAAGAAAACACGATTTGAGACATAACAAGTGGTTGCTAACGCATCAGCCCAAAATTTCCTAGGAGTTTGATATTCATCAAGCATAGTCCTAGCCATGTCAACTAAGGTTCCGTTCTTTCTTTCTACAACACCGTTTTGTTGAGGTACATATGGTGAAGAAAATTGATGATCTATTCCATTTTCAGCACAAAAGTGATCAAAAGATTGGTTTTTAAATTCAGTTCCGTTATCACTTCTAATTGCTTTTAAAGATCCTGGGTGATCAATTGATAATCTAAGAAATAAAGTTCTAACGTGACTAAAAACTTCATTCTTAGACGCCATAAAGTAAACCCTAGAGTATCTAGAATAATCATCAACAATAACAAGAACATACCATTTACCTCTGTAGGATTGAACACGTGGAGGTCCTACGGTGTCAAGGTGCAAAAGTTGACCAGGTTCAATTGTCATGATAATTGTGAGAGGAGTATGTGAACCTGCAACCATCTTAGCATGTCTACAAGAAGAGCACACAATTTCTTTGTCCCCTTTAAGCTTAGGCAGCCCACGTATGCGATCAAGAGCACTAACACGCGTTAGGTGATCAAAGCCTACGTGACCAAGTCTACGATGCCAACAATATAAGTCCTTTGAATCATTAGCAACTAGACACCTATGCATAGAGGAAGACATATCAATATCAGCTTTAAAAACTCTTCCAAACCGAGACATGTTAAAAATAAGCTCACTATTTGGACCGACAACTTTGCAGCAGTTTTATTGAAAATAATTTCCAGATTTTCATCTAGCAATTGTGCAACAGAAAGCAAGTTATATTTCAAATTTTTGACAAGTGCCACATCCTTCAAAGTGTAGTGATCATTTACTCTAACCGAACCTTTAGCAATTATAGGAGTTGAAGAATTATCGGCAAAAGTAACATTCTCTACACGTGACACAAAGAAGAGGGAGGAGAACCAATCTTTGTTACCGGTCATGTGGCGTGAGCAACCTGAATCCACAATCCAAATGTTCTCCTTCCTCAAACGTGTAACCTACATAAAAGCACAATACGTCGATGACTCAATACTGGGGTTAGTCAAAATGCATTTAGGAATCCAGTACTGAGTCACGCGACGTGCAGCAGAAAAAACACGCGAAAGCTGAGACAAAACAGCAGGTTTATGAGTCAAAGTTTGAAATTTTTTATTCTTGACTACTGACCTATAAGGTGTTACTTGTGTAGCACAAAAATCAGTAGCTCCGGAGGCAAAAACAGAAGGTCCGGAGGTAAACTTTGAATGTTTTTGACTCAAAACAGCAGGTTGTACATTCAGTTCAATGTGTGCAGCAAATTTTGCATGAAAGTTATCAAACCTAGCAACCATTCTTTCTCTTTTCTGTTGTTTAGCTAGTCTATAACAAAAATCTATGACATGACCATCTCTACCACAGAAGGTACAATGAAATTTAACTTTGTGTTAATGTCTAGATGAGCAAGCAATATTTTTATTTGAAACCGAATGAGGCAACACTCCTGCAGATTTGAAAACCACTCCTTTTTGTTTAGGAACTGTTTGAATCAAACCACTTCCTAATGACTTTACAATTTTAGGTGGATGTGCCTTAGCATGAGCATGAGAATCAAAACCTAAACCAGTTTTATCATTGCAAGACTTGGAAGAATTCAGCAGTAAGTTTAGGTTCTTATTCCCATTACAAAACCGATCTAATGTCCTATGCATGTCATCAAGTTTATTGGACAGATCAAGGCAATTTTCACATGAAGTTTTTCCTATTAGTTTGCAATTTGAACAAAATTTAACTTTATGAGAACGTAAAGCATTGTTCAATATAGAAATTTCATTCATAGCATCCTGTAGTTTCTTATCAAGATCGTCACAAGTAGAACAATGCAAATCAATTGTAGAACAGCTAGCATCTTTCAAGTTTTTATCATTAAGTGCAGCAAGCTCTTTGTTCTTTTCAATTTCTAACTCAAGTTTATCAAGTGTGGAGGTGTGCACACTTCTTAATGAGGACAATTGTTCATATATTAAATCACATGACGAACATGCATCATCACTAGGAATCAAAGTTTTTAAACGGTTGATTTTAGATTCTAGTGATTCAATTTTAGCAGCACTATCCCTAAGCTTTTTGTCCTTTTTCTTAACAATAATAGTGGCACGAGAAACGGCATCACACATTTCTTTGCAAGTAGGACATACCTCTTCATTATCGCTGTTGTGTTCTGCCTCCTCCATACTGGATCTTGACTTGCCCGCCATAAAGCACAAGTTTGCCAAGTCATCTTCATCTTTATCACTTCCAATGTCCACATCGCTTGAACTGAACTCTTGAAGCGCGTGATGAAACTGTTGATCATCTTGCGTCCTATGACACCTTTCTTCTTCTTGTTGGAATTTCCAGAGGAGGTCCGAACCTTGCTTTGTTTTTCTTCCCGGGTGGTCAGACCTGAAAGGTTAGGGCATTCTGTACGAAAGTGTCCTGTTTTACCACATTCAAAACAGCGTTGAGGTCCGGAGCTTCCTCTCCTTCTAGTTCTCACATTTTGCAATGCTTTTGAGAATCTAGTAGAGATGAGTGCCAACTCCTCTTCTAGAAATTCTTCGATCTGCTCCAGGGTTAGTGAGGACAACAAAGCAAGAGTATTGCAGGATGATGATTGGCCAGAGCTAGACATATCACGTTGTGAAACAAATGCAATAGACTTATTGGGGTTCTTACGTGAGATTATGTCAATTTCATGAGTTTTTAACTTGGAATATAGCACATCTAAAGTAAGTGAACTCATGACAGTAGATTCACGAATAGATGTGACTTTCATCTCCCAAATTGACATATCTAATGCAATTAGCAATTGCCTAGCATTTTCAGCATCTGAAAAATTAACATTGACGCTACGCAAGTGTCACACCTGGTAATAAGAAGACAACCAGATGCTTTCCACATGTATGCCAGGATCAGTTCAACTCATGCATGTGTAGACGAAAGTGAAATATCAAATATAACACCATGTTCGAATACATCACCTTATTACATAAATGACCATCCAGGTCTAAAATAAAAGTACACATGCAGCGGAAAAACATAACAAGGGCTCCAAACACAGGCATTGCACGGGGGAGCGCCAGCCTAGAACATCTCTTCGGGGTCTCCGTAGAAGTCCTGGTTCTCCACCTCTGCGTCTTCGTAGACTAGTGGGAAAAATATGCAACTAACAAGTTTGAGTACCAACGGTACTCGCAAGTTGGGAAATCATGTCATGTGTGGTTCACAACAAGGAAGGCAATTAAAAGGTTAAGCACTATAGCAGTAACAACCTACTCTTAATTGTTTATTAAGCACCTACAACTAGGTGAAATCCCAACCAATATCCCAAAATTAATCTAGGTAAGACCAATCCCAAACCATCCATTGAGTATCCAAGTGCTAATTATGAATTTGGTTTCCAAGCTGCTCGTGTCTGTGAGCACGGCTGTCTAGACAGTTTGACAAAACTCTGCAGAGTGTGTATCCTTTACCCACAGTTCGTGATTTTGTCCCCTGTTGCCAGGTGGACTAAGGTAAACCTCCCTGATGCCCGTGGTAGCCAACCACAATACACACTTCCGTAGGTGTGTGGCCAGGAGATCACTACGAGGTGTTTTCGATGGTTCTCCCGACTTGCAATGGGTACTCTAAGGTTTCACTGCTCCGGCACCTGGAGTCTATTTTCCCTCCGCCAGGAGAAGCCCCCTTTTGAGCCCTGCGGATCCCAAGGCAAAACCCATTCCTCGCCCGTTCAATTACCTATGCTACATCGGGAGAGACCAAATTACTAAACCAAGTTGTCCCATATACAATTTTATGGTGATACTAGAAGGCTTAGCAACTTCTTCCATAAACCGGTCCTTAGAATCCGATAGGTTTCAAGCCCCAAACCAAGGTCTTGTGCACGCATGCACCAATCCATACAAAACCCCCTATCAGATTCCTATCTACTAATTTCCATTATAACCACCAATTCATGAATTAAAGTACTTCAAATGTAAACTTGTAGATTAATAGATCATATTTCAATTAAGCATGGCTAAGCGTATTCTAAATAATAATAAAATGCCCAAATCATGTTGACAAGGAAAATATTGTGGTAAATCTAGGAAAACATAGCATAGGATTCATATTTTAATTTAGCATGCAACTAACTAAAACTTAATAAAAAGGGTGCAAGATGGTCAAGGAACTTGCCTCCAAACTGTGTCTCGGGATCGTTGGGAAACTGCTGCTCTTGAAGGTTAAGGGTGGGTTCTGGCCACGACTCTAAATTACGATGATGCACGAAAAATAACATTCAATAAGAATATAGTAAAATGCACAATATTGAAATAAACGCAAATTCCTACGCAAAAGTGACTTTAGGGTTGATTTTTATTATAGTCATACATTTGTTGATGAGAATTTAAAGTTAAATGAAATCTAGTGAGTAGAACAAATTTTTATAAATTTTTATACCATTTTTATACTTATTAGAACCCTAAAATTATTTTCTAGAAATTTTATCCTTCAAAATAAGCTTAAAACAGATTTATAATCAATAATATAAATTTTACAATTTTTACATTATTTTTACTAATTATTTCTATGTGCAAAACAATTTTTATGAACTAAATATACTTAAAAGTATTCTTATGACCATTTAAGCAATTTAAATGAATTAATAAAAATAATACAGAAATGAAAATAAATTACACATAATTAAATCTGTTTTTATAATTATTTTATACAAATTAAGGACTTTTATTTAATTTTTAGAACTAACAGGGGTTTTTCTGCAAATACAGAACTGTTCCAGAGGTTAAAATATTTTCTATTAAGTCCAGGGATTATTCTACAATTTTTCCAGATTTTATTTGCTATTTTATAACTTTCTAGGGGCTTTAAAACACTTTTTATTAATTTTAACCAGTATTTTACTAATTTTCAGAAAGTCCAGGGGCTAGTTTGGCATTTCTAGGGGCTAGACTTGAATTCCAGAGAAACTCAGGGGGTAGCCCACAAGTTTCCAGGGGTTTGAGTGAAATTCCAGCGGCGGGAAGACTAGTTTGAACGTGGGCCATTGATTTTAAATTGGATGGCTCAGATTTTATTAACCGAAGCGGTACGCTCGGTTTTAATCTCGACCATTGAAACATAATGGATGACGGGCATTGAGCCACGTCGCCCCGATTTGGGTCAGGCGGCGGTGCGCGGCAGCGGCGACACGAGTGCGGCGGCGACCTCGCCGGAGTTGAACGAAAATTCGCTACAAACGCTTTGGGGCGCATCTGACTAGCGCAAAACGTTGAGGAGGGCACGGGGGTCTCACCAGAGGTTGTCGCACGGCCGGAAAATGGATGGAGGGTGGTCGGCGACGATGGACGGCGGAGGAGCTCGTCGGCGATGATGGAATCGGTGACGTAGCGACGTTCCACCCCAACGATGATGTCCGACAGACTCCTAACAACACGGGGAAGATGTTAGGCAAACTCCCGAGGAGTAGAAGTGGGTGGAAAGTCGGGAACAGAGGCGCCATTACCGAGCTTGTCGAAGCTAGGGTTTTGATCACCGGGGTGAGGAATTGAGGGGAATGGCCGGGTTTTTATAGGGGATTCGGAGTAGAAACGGTCGGCGGCCATCATGGGCACGACGCGACACTTGATTGGGGTGAAACGGCCGGGAATGAAGAGGGGGAAAAGTGGGCGGCGCGGTATTATCGCATGCAAGCTTTATGGCGCGGGCGCGACGGGAGGTGGGCGACGGGTCTGACAGGCGGGGTCGGCTAGCAGCGAGGGGAGAGAGGGTGCGGCGCGGGGTGAGGCTGGCGCGCGGGGCCCGGCTGGCAGAGAGAGAGGGAGGGGAGAGGAGGCGCGGGCCGGCGCGGGGAAGCGAGGAAAATTGGGCCGAATTGGGGAATTCGGCCCAGGGGCGTTTTTCCTTTTTCTTTTCCCTTTTCTTTTTCTTTTCTGTTTTCTTTTTCTTTTGTTTTAAGTTTTGAATTTGTAAACCAAATTTCTAGCTAATTTGAATTTTCAAAAATTCACACAATCATTCAAATATGATGCATCTTGCCTTATATGAATTTTATTCCCAAGAAAATGATTTTACTTCTAGAAAAATTTCATTTTACAATTTTTTTTCCTCTCTAAAATAGTGGGTGTTACAATTCTACCCCACTAAAAAGAAATCTCGCCCTCGAGATTTGGACGCCTAAGAGAATAGACTAGGAAACTCCACCTTGAGGTCTTCCTCTCTTTCCCATGTTGCCTCTTCTTCTGAGTGATGTCTCCATTGGACTTTACACATCCGAGTAACTTTATTCCTCGTAACTCGTTCTGATGTCTCGAGAATCTTAACAGGTTGTTCTGCATAGGTCAAGTCCTCTTGCACGTCTACTGCTTCCAATGGCAATTGTTCTTCTGGTATTCTTAAGCATTTCTTTAATTGTGACACGTGGAATACATCGTGCACATCTGATAAATGAGATGGTAGCTCGAGCTGATAGGCCACTTCTCCTCTTTTCTCCAGTATTTTGAAGGGACCAATATATCGGGATGAAACTTGCCCTTCACCTTGAATCGTCTTAACCCTCTCACGGGTGACACCTTGAGATACACAAAATCACCAATCTCAAAGGTTAGATCACGACGTCGAGTATCAGCATAACTCTTCTGCCTTGATTGAGCCGTCTTTAAATTCTTCCGGATTTCTTGTACTTGTCTCTCAGCTTCTCTTAACACCTCAGGCCCAAATACTTGGCTTTCCCTAGTTTGATTCCAAAACAATGGTGTTCTGCACTTCCGTCCATATAAAGCTTCAAACGGAGACATCTTCAAACTGGCTTGATAACTATTGTTATAGGAGAACTCAGCATATGGTAGGTTCTTATCCCAACTCCTACTGTTTTTCAAAGCACATGCTCTCAACATGTCTTCAAGAATTTGGTTAGTACGCTCTGTTTGACCGTCCGTTTGCGGATGATATGCCGAGCTGAAATTGAGTCGGGTATCCATAGACTCATGCAACCTTTGCCAAAATCTGGAAGTGAACTGAGTACCTCTGTTTGATATTATCTTCTTCGGCACTCCATGCAGGCATACAATTCTTATCATATATAGTTCTGCAAGCCTTGAACCAGAATAGCTTTCTTTTACTGGAATAAAGTGAGCCACTTTGGTCAAACAATCCACTATGACCCATATAGAATCGTATCTTGAATGAGTTCTCGGCAATCCCACAATAAAGTCCATACTTATTTCTTCCCATTTCCATCCAGGAATTTTAATGGGTTGAAGTAACCCTGCGGGTCTTTGATGTTCTGCTTTAACCTTCTGACATGTGTCACACAGATCTACGTACTCTGCCATATCTCGTTTCATTCCATGCCACCAATATCGATCCTTTAGATCCTGATACATCTTTGTGCTCCCCGGATGAATAGAGTATGACGAATCATGGGCTTCTCTCAGTATCAGCTCTCGAATCTCCTTGATATCAGGTACACATATTTTCTTCCCTAGCCATAGAGTTCCCTGTTCATCTTCTCTAAAGTCCGGTGCTTTTCCTTCTTTCATTAGTTGCTTAGTCTTCTGGATCCACTTATCATTCTTTTGCCCTTCACGAATATCCTTTTCCAAAGTAGAATCTACTTCCATAGACACTACCTCAGTATTAGTTACGATACTAAGGTTTAGCCTTGCTAATTCCTCACATAATTGCGGTTGTTGACCTTGCAGTGCCAATCTATTGCATTGAGCTGATCTGCTTAATGCATCTGCGACTACATTAGCTTTCCCAGGATGATAGTTGATTCCGACATCAAAATCATTGATAAGTTCCAACCATCTGCGTTGTCTGAGATTTAGCTCTGGTTGGGTGAAGACATACTTCAAACTCTTGTGGTCCGTATAAATTTCAGTTCTTTTTCCTATAAGATAATGTCTCCATAATTTCAATGCATGAACCACTGCTGCTAACTCCAAGTCATGAGTAGGGTAATTTCTTTCATGTTTTCTGAGTTGACGTGATGCATAAGCCACTACGTGTCCCTCTTGCATTAGTACACATCCCAATCCTTGTCCCGATGCATCACAGTAAACTGCAAATTCTTTCTGCATATCTGGCATAATCAACACTGGAGCAGTAGTCAACCTTTTCTTTAGTTCTATAAAACTAGCTTCACACTCTGGTGTCCATTTGTACGCAATTCCCTTCTCAAGTAACTTGGTTAACGGACGAGATATTTTTGAGAATCCTTCGATAAACCGGCGATAATAGCCAGCCATGCCCAAGAAACTTCTGATTTCCCCAACATTTTCTGGTGTTTTCCAATTCAGAACATTTTTCACATTACTGGGGTCTACTTCTATTCCTCCCTGTGATATAACATGTCCTAGAAATGACACTTCCTTTAACCAGAACTCACATTTACTTAGCTTTGCATACAACTGATGTTCCCAAAGTTTCTGTAAAGCCAATCTTAGGTGCTCCTCATGTTCCTCTTCACTTTTGGAGAATATCAAAATGTCGTCAATAAACACCACGACAAACTTATCCAAATACTCCATAAATACCTTATTCATAAGGTACATGAAATAAGCCGGGGCATTAGTTAAACCAAAAGACATGACTGTATACTCATATAATCCAAATCTTGAAACAAATGCCGTCTTTGGTATGTCCGAGGGTCGTATCTTCAATTGGTGATACCCTGATCGTAGATCAATCTTTGAGAACACACATGCACCTCTCATCTGGTCAAACAAATCCTCAATCCTTGGTAAAGGATATTTGTTCTTGATATTTACTGCGTTGAGTGCGCGATAATCCACACATAACCTCTGTGTACCATCTTTCTTGGGCACAAATATCACTGGGGCTCCCCAAGGTGAGGAACTAGGACGAATGTATCCTTTCGCTAACAACTCATTGATATGATCTTTCAATTCTGCCAATTGTTTAGCATCCATCCTGTATGGTCGCTTGTAAATTGGTGTTGTACTAGGTACTAATTCAATGATGAATTCAATTTCTCTGTCTGGGGGCATACCTGGTAGTTCATCAGGAAACACATCTGGGAAGTCACAAACAACTTTGATCTCTTGTACCCCTTCAATCTGGTTGAGTCGTATTTTCTGAACTAGTGCTTGATTAGGACGAAACTCCACGTTTGTGCCATCCGTATGAGTTAGACATACTGTTCTCGTGGCACAGTGGATCACTCCTTTGTACTTGGTTAACCAATCCATTCCGAGAATAATATCTATTCCTTGTGACTCTAGCACTATAAGGTCTGCTAAGAATGCTACCCCCCTAATGCTTATGCTTACATTAGGGCATACTTGCCTTGTCAGCATCTCTCCTCCAGGAGAGTTGACTACTAATACTTGATTCATTAATGTAACATTCATTCCATGTCTTCTTATGAATTCTTTTGCTATGAACGAATGTGTTGCACCAGAATCAAACAATACTGTAGAAGGATGGGAATCAGCAGGGAACGTACCGATCACCACATCTGATGCGTCTTGAGCTTCCTCCAGAACAACATGATTGACCCTTCCTCTGGACTGGTTCTGCTGCGAATGCTTTTTCGGGCAGTTGTTGGAGTAATGTCCCTTGTCACCACATATATAACAAGCTCCCCGAGTACTGGTGTCTTGAGCCTTGTTTCTTTGTTGATTTTGTTGTGGTTGCCCAGTTGGACGAGGGTTTGAAGTCATAGGACGTTGTTGATACATTTGAGGGCGTTGTGATGGCATCTGCTGGTACTGGGGCCGCACATACTGAGATTGAGGTCTGAATGAAGAGTTATTAGGGTACCGCTGTCCTTGATTATTGACCATGGGACGACTCAGGTGTCCCGATTGCTGTGGGTTAAAGCGAGGACGATTGCTACTTGAAGTCTGCCCCATCATCATCTTCCTTTTGCGGTCTTCTCCTTCGCACTCCTTCTTCTTTCATTCTACCGTGAAAGCTTTATCCACGAGATGTTGGAAACTAGCATAGTCACTGGAAGACATCATCAACTGTATTTCTTTATCCAGTCCCTCTTTGAAACAGAATTGTTTCTTGGCATCAGTGTCAACATCTCCAGGGGCGTACCGAGATAATTGTGTAAACTTGTTCAAATACCCCCTTATGTTCATGTTCCCCTGCTTCAGTGCTAGGAACTCCATACGCTTGGCTTGAATTTCTCCTGCCGATACATGATGATTGCGGAAGTTTTCTCTAAACTCTTCCCAGGTAATATTGTCTGGGTTGCCATGAGCAGCAGTAAAAGCGGTCCACCAATCAGCCGCAGGTCCATGGAGTTGGTGTGATGCCAATAACACCCTTTCCCTTCCTTCACATTGTACAATCCTTAGTTTACTTTCAATAGTATTGATCTAATCATCTGCATCCATGGGTTCCGTGGCGTTGGAGAAGCGTGGGGGTTGAGTGTTCATGAAGTCTCTTAAGCAAAATCTTGGAGGTGGGGGTGGTGGTGGTGGCGGAGGGGGTGGTGGTGCTTGATGAACCTGTTGCATATTGTTCACAATTTGTGTCAAGTTTTGCATCATTTGAAGTTGCATAGCCATCATATGCTGCATTTGGTTTGCAGCTAGTGCCCCACAAGCACCTCTTCCATTCCACTGAGGTAGTGGGACTTCATTATCTTGATTGGGTGGCACACCACGTCCACGTCCTCTTCCTCTTCTTGCCATCTGAGATTGGGGGTATTGCTTTAGAACAAAAAGATAAGATAGAAACTATTCTATACGTCTTTCCCACTATATGCATCAATAAGAAGATAGAGAAATAAAGATCACTTTCATTAAACAAACACAAACATGGATAATCAAGTTCTCAAAACAAAATCATACAACTCAAGATTACACAGATCGTCACTACATTGCTCTTATTACAACTCATGGGTAAGTGTCTTAATCTTGAGTTGTAGGGCAGGCCAGAGTCTACTCTCGCTCCTCGGGGTCCTCCTCCTCGTCTGGGTCTTCATCGTCATCTCCATCATAACCTGAGTTGCTACCACGAGACTCGTTGCCATGCGGAGGAGAGTTGGCTGGCTGCTGCAGCACAGAAGGCTCCCCTGAATCTGGCTCCTCGTCTGAAGAGTAGTCCATCAAGTCGGTGTCCCCACGACCAACACGGCGGTCAGGAGAGTCCGGGATCCAAGTGGAGGTGTCTGAAGCATACCCATCTAGGTCCTCGTCGGTGATCCGACGGTACCTCCTCACTTGCCTTTCATAATGTGCTGCCAGGTCACGAACATCCTGAATTTCTTGCTGAGCCTTGTGGAGGCGAATGCTGAGGCGCTCCACGTCATCAACTGTGTGGTGAGTCTGTGGAAGGTTCAGGGACCCCTCCACGTACCTGGTGACGAAGTTGCCAGTGCCGCTGGGACGCTGGGGAGTGTAAGCGTGTACTGAGTTCTGCAGCTGGTAGCGGTAAGTGTGGCTCCAATAGGTGATGGCCTCCCAGCTGACATCCTGCTCAGCATGGCATCGGTAGCTCCTTGCAGTAGGGGTACGGTGCACCTTGAGTAGTTCGTCCCCATAGTAGACCAATAGCTTGCATGACCACTCGATCCGGTAGGGACGCTGCATCCCAATAGAGTGGTAGGTGAGTGCCAGTCTCTCGCGTCTGTAGCCGGCGTCGAGCAGTATAGCTTGAAGTCGACGTCGAAGTCGTCTTGCAGCTCTTCCATCGGTACGAATCACCACCGCACGTCGAGGATCATTGATTGGGGTACGGCGGGCAGCAATCCTTCGATTGGGAACATAGCCTCCAGTTGACATGCGAGCGGTTCTCCTGACGTTGGCCATCTAAGATTTTGAAACAGGAGAGTGTCAGCAATAAAACAAATTAAAGAGTAAGTGAAATAAGTGCAAGGTAAAGAACAAAGAAATTTTACAATTAATAATATTTGAAAATAGTAAAGTCCTTAAATTGTCCTTTTCTATCTAGGCTTGCGTCCTACGGGCAACACGGCTCTGATACCACTTTGTCACACCTGGTAATAAGAAGACAACCAGATGCTTTCCACATGTATGCCAGGATCAATTCAACTCATACATGCGTAGACGAAAGTGAAATATCAAATATAACACCATGTTCGAATACATCACCTTATTACATAAATGACCATCCAGGTCTAAAATAAAAGTACACATGCAGCGGAAAAACATAACAAGGGCTCCAAACACAGGCATTGCACTGGGGAGCGCCAGCCTAGAACATCTCTTCGGGGTCTCCGTAGAAGTCCTGGTTCTCCACCTCTGCGTCTTCATAGACTGGTGGGAAAAATATGCAACTAACAAGTTTGAGTACCAACGGTACTCGCAAGTTGGGAAATCATGTCATGTGTGGTTCACAACAAGGAAGGCAATTAAAAGGTTAAGCACTATAGCAGTAACAACCTACTCTTAATTGTTTATTAAGAACCTACAACTAGGTGAAATCCCAACCAATATCCCAAAATTAATCTAGGTAAGACCAATCCCAAACCATCCATTGAGTATCCAAGTGCTAATTATGAATTTGGATTCCAAGCCGCTCGTGTCCGTGAGCACGGCTGTCTAGACAGTTTGACAAAACTCTGCAGAGTGTGTATCCTTTACCCACAGTTCGTGATTTTGTCCCCTATTGCCAGGTGGACTAAGGTAAACCTCCCTGATGCCCGTGGTAGCCAACCACAATACACACTTCCATAGGTGTGTGGCCAGGAGATCACTACGAGGTGTTTACGATGGTTCTCCCGACTTGCAATGGGTACTCTAAGGTTTCACTGCTCCGGCACCTGGAGTCTATTTTCCCTCCGCTAGGAGAAGCCCCCTTTTGAGCCCTGCGGATCCCAAGGCAAAACCCATTCCTCGCCCGTTCAATTACCTATGCTACATCGGGAGAGACCAAATTACTAAACCAAGTTGTCCCATATACAGTTCTATGGTGATACTAGAAGGCTTAGCAACTTCTTCCATAAACTGGTCCTTAGAATCCGATAGGTTTCAAGCCCCAAACCAAGGTCTTGTGCACGCATGCACCAATCCATACAAAACCCCCTATCAGATTCCTATCTACTAATTTCCATTATAACCACCAATTCATGAATTAAAGTACTTCAAATGTAAACATGTAGATTAATAGATCATATTTCAATTAAGCATGGCTAAGCATATTCTAAATAATAATAAAAAGCCCAAATCATGTTGACAAGGAAAATATTGTGGTAAATCTAGGAAAACATAGCATAGGATTCATATTTTAATTTAGCATGCAACTAACTAAAACTTAACAAAAAGGGTGCAAGATGGTCAAGGAACTTGCCTCCAAACTGTGTCTCAGGATCGTCGAGAAACTGCTGCTCTTGAAGGTTAAGGGTGGGTTCTGGCCCCGACTCTAAATTACGACGATGCACGAAAAATAACATTCAATAAGAACATAGTAAAATGCACAATATTCAAATAAACGCAAATTCCTACGCAAAAGTGACTTTAGGGTTGATTTTTATTATAGTCATACATTTGTTGATGAGAATTTAAAGCTAAATGAAATCTAGTGAGTAGAACATATTTTTATAGATTTTTATACCATTTTTATACTTATTAGAACCCTAAAATTATTTTCTAGAAATTTTATCCTTCAAATTAAGCTTAAAACAGATTTATAATCAATAATATAAATTTTACAATTTTTACATTATTTTTACGAATTATTTCTATGTGCAAAACATTTTTTATGAACTAAATATACTTAAAAGTATTCTTATGACCATTTAAGCAATTTAAATGAATTAATAAAAATAATACAGAAATGAAAATAAATTACACATAATTAAATCTGTTTTTATAATTATTTTATACAAATTAAGGACTTTTATTTAATTTTTAGAACTAACAGGGTTTTTCTGCAAATACAGAACTGTTCCAGAGGTTAAAAATAATTTCTATTAAGTCCAGGGATTATTATACAATTTTTCCAGATTTTATTTGCTATTTTATAACTTTCTAGGGGCTTTAAAACACTTTTTATTAATTTTAACCAGTATTTTACTAATTTTCAGAAAGTCCAGGGGCTAGTATGGCATTTCTAGGGGCTAGACTTGAATTCCAGAGAAACTCAGGGGGTAGCCCGCAAGTTTCCAGGGGTTTGAGTGAAATTCCAGCGGCGGGAAGACTAGTTTGAACGTGGGCCGTTGATTTTAAATTGGATGGCTCAGATTTCATTAACCGAAGCGGTACGCTCGGTTTTAATCTCGACCATTGAAACATAATGGACGACGGGCATTGAGCCACGTCGCCTCGATTTGGGTCAGGCGGCGGTGCGCGACAGCGGCGACGCGAGTGCGGCGGCGACCTCGCCGGAGTTGAACGAAAATTCGCTACAAACTCTTTGGGGTGCATCTGACTAGCGCAAAACGTTGAGGAGGGCACGGGGGTCTCACCAGAGGTTGTCGCACGGCCGGAAATTGGATGGAGGGTGGTCGGCGACGATAGACGGCAGAGGAGCTCGTCGGCGACGATGGAATCGGTGTTGCAGCGACGTTCCACCCCAACGGTGATGTCCAGCAGACTCCTAACAACATGGGGAAGATGTTAGGCAAACTCCCGAGGAGTAGAAGTGGGTGGAAAGTCGGGAACAGAGGCGCCATTACCGAGCTTGTCGAAGCTAGGGTTTTGATCACCGGGGTGAGGAATTGAGGGGAATGGCCGGGTTTTTATAGGGGATTCGGAGTAGAAACGGTCGGCGGCCATCATGGGCATGACTCGACACTTGATTGGGGTGAAACAGCCGGGAATGAAGAGGGGGAAAAGTGGGCAGCGCGGTATTATCGCATGCAAGCGTTACGGCGCGGGCGCGACGGGAGGTGGGCGACGGGTCTGACAGTCAGGGTCGGCTAGCAGCGAGGGGAGAGAGGGTGTGGCGCGGGGTGAGGCTGGCACGTGGGGCCCGGCTGGCAGAGAGAGAGGGAGGGGAGAGGAGGCGCGGGCCGGCGCAGGGAAGCAGGGAAAATTGGGTCGAATTGGGGAATTCGGCCCAGGGGCGTTTTTCCTTTTTCTTTTCCCTTTTCTTTTTCTTTTCTGTTTTCTTTTTCTTTTGTTTTAAGTTTTGAATTTGTAAACCAAATTTCTAGCGAATTTGAATTTTCAAAAATTCACACAATCATTCAAATATGATGCATCTTGCCTTATATGAATTTTATTCCCAAGAAAATGATTTTACTTCTAGAAAAATTTCATTTTACAATTTTTTCCCTCTCTAAAATAGTGGGTGTTACAGCAAGTTGCTGAGAATTTTATTAAAGCGAGCAAAGATATCATCAATTGACTCAATGGGTTGCATCTCGAAGCGCATGTATTCTTTCTTGAACATGTCTTGCCTTACCTCTTTGATTGTGTTGGATCCTTCGTGGTAGTCACAAAGTGCTTTCCACACATCGTATGCAGATCCGAGGTGTGCAACACGGTCGAAGTCGCTTTGTGTTAATCCTTGTATGATCAAGTTCCGAGCCTTGTTGTTGTTGTCGACATCTCTCAGATTTGTAGCTGTAACTTGATCATTTGATGACACTTCGTAAGGCTTGTATACGTTCTCCCATATTGCAAAGCCTTGTGCCTGGATGAAAGCCTCCATGCGTGCCTTCCAAACTTTTCAATACCAGCAAACATACAAGGTTTGGCGGAGTACTTCTCCATGATAATTAGTCAAAAACACGTGAAAATCACAAAGATTAGAGCACCGTAGCTCTGATACCAATTGTAGGATCGAAGATCACGTGAAAAGCTACCAGAGGGGGGTGAATGGTAGATTTAAAAATCTTACGCAGCAGAAACAATTAAACCCCAAACCCTTTTGGCAGAAAAACGATCTATTAATGAAATCGTGTGTGAGACTAATCTAAACGTGTTTCACCGTGACAAAAGTGATAGATATTAGAGAGAATCAAGTCACGAAGACAACACAAAAAGAATCACCCAAATCCGTCAAGAAAAACTCAAGTTATGATCGAAAGATCAAACAATGATCAATCTGCCCTACCCGAGAAAAAACAGTTCTGGAACGCTACAAAGAAACTCGTGTATATCATAGACCACAAATCCAATGACCGTGAAATTTTGACAGATGATAGATAATCAAGTTGTGAAGACAACCCAAAAAGAATCACGTCAATTGGATCTGTAAAACTCGAGTTATGATAAAACCACCGACGAAAGGTAGTGCTGTATAGAAACTCGACGAGTAAAACTTGTCTGGAACAAGTCGGACGAACAAGGCACAAAAGTTCCTTCAAACTACGAATTTTATTGAATAGAACACAAGAGGAACAGCCCCAAAGTCGTGCCCCACGAGCTCTGGGCTCCCTTGCTTATATAACCAGCCCTTAGGCCAACCCAATATCAACTAGGACTCCAATCCTACTCAGATCATGAATCGTAACTTTCCATAACTGCTCAAGATTCTTCTATACGCAGATCGAAACAATCTTAAGACTTCCAAACACCTTAGGAAAGTATCCCACATTCCTAAACAACTCAAATTCGTGACCCACACAAAATCCTATCATAACCAACTCAAATCTTTCCATATTTGAGTCAAACCCGACTCAGCCGCAGCCTGAGTCCATAACCTAGTCGGTTGGACCTTTCCGACCAACTCTTTACGTCCACATCTCTTCATCACGCCTCGGAACCATGTAGCCACGTCCATGCACTCCTTGCACATGTGCAAACATCTTCCAATGACGTCCACGATACCTTCATATGCATTGTTCTTGATTCAATCATGTTGCGTAACCTCCTAATCAGTTCAACCACAATTCCTCCTGAATTTGGTTGTTGGAACCTCATCTCCTCCCTGAGACTAGTCCAATGGATCCTGTCACCAGCCATGTCTTAAACTCAAGCAACACCTGCACATGAATAAACAACCAATCCATACGATCCCAAGTCCTCGACTTGACTCACGTTAGTTCTGAACACAACACCCTACGTGAGAACCTCACATAATCATGTTGCAAAGCATAGCAAAACGATATCGGCCATATCAACCAAAACACACCAAAAACTTAGCAAATGAATACTAAACAATCTTTCCAAGAGTATAAAGCAAGTTCAAAACTTTGTGAATGAAAAGCAGAAGTATTGCGATCAAGTTCTGGATCTTGCCAGAGCAACCCGGACCTTGAGCCAGAGCAAACAAAAGCTAGTAGAACCTAGCGCCGGAGCTTACCAAAACTAGTACAACCAAGCTCCCGCCGGAGCTTACAAAACTAGCAGGACCTAGCGCCGGAGCTAACCAGAACTAGTCGGAATTAGTAAACCCAAAAGCCGGAGCTAGAAAAATCAACTTCAGAGCTTAGCAAACACATGGCGGAGCTATCAAAAACATGTCGGAGCTATCAAAGACATGCCAGAGCTAAAGACAAAACTTCACTGGAGCTGACCAAAGCTAGTCGGACCTAGCATCGAACGTAACCAGAGCTACCCAAACCAAGCCGGACCTACCGTCGGACCTTGTTGTAGCTCAGAGCTAGAGTCGGACCATGATAAAAAGGTGTTTTGGTGATATTCAAAACTTTTATTGTCAAAGCAAGTATATTCACGACAAGCCAATGTATTCAGCACATATAGGTCTCACACCATGACTTGAACTCAAGCAACACCTGCACATGAACAAACAATCAATCCGTACGAGCCCAAGTCCGCGACATGACTCAAGTCAGTTCCGAACACAACACCTTACGTGAGCACCTCACATAAGCATGTTGCAAAGCATATCAAAACGATATCAGCCATAACCACCAAAACACACCAAAAATTTAGTAAAAGAATACTAAGCAACCTTTCCATAAGTGTAAAGCAAGTTCGAAACATTTCATATTAAAAGCCGGAACATTGCAATGAAGCACCGGACCTTGCCAAAGCTAACCGGAGCTTGACCCGGAGCTTACCAAATCTAGTACAACCTAGCGCCGGAGCTTACCAAAGCTAGTCGGACCTAGCACCGGAGCTAACCAAAGCCAGTCGGACCTAGCGCCGGAGCTGACCAAAACTAATCCGAACTTGTCATCCCAAAAGTCAAAGCTAGAGAAACATATCGGCGCTTAACAAAGACATGCCAGAGCTAACAAAGACATACCAGAGCTAAAGAAAAAGCTCACTGAAGCTACCCAAAAACATGTCGGATCTAGACAAAGAAAGTCGGCCATACGTCGGACCTTGAAGAAGCTCGGAGCTAGAGTCGGACCTTGCTAAAAAGATGATATGGCAGCATTCAAAACATTTATTGTCAAAGCCAATGTATTCAGCACAAATAGGTCTCACAATCCCCCCCTTGATGAATGCATTGGCAACACCACTTAAAATCTGAACATTGGCTTATTCACGTTAAAAGTTTTGAAAACAATTTCTCCCCCTTTGTAAAACAGAACAGAAATAAAATGAGAAAAATAAATTCTCCCCCTGAGAAGAATCGTGCCAAAAACAATTGTGAATATGTGCAATATGTAATCAATGTCATTTGTTTTTAAAAATTCACATATTATCTCTCCTCCTTTGACAATGTATTCAGCAAGGTTTATAAGACAAATTTTAATTGTTATGAGCATATTATAACATATACATATACAACAAAGCTCATCCAAGTCATACTATCAAGTAACTTACACTATCACATCAATGAAATATATAAAGTAGTGTAAGCCATGCTAGAGATCAAATGTAGTTTCCAATTTAGCAAGTCATGACCTCACAAACTTAACTATTTCAAAACTTGAAAGCATGACACTTGTTTCTGCATTTTATTATTTTTCAAAGCACAAATTTAGATCATATGATATTTGCAAGAGATTATATGCGCATCTGCCTTATTCTAACCAACCAAGCCAAGCCTATGTCATTTGACAATCAGAAGCTTAAGGACATGATTTTAGTCATACACAACTTTTTCCAAGTTCATATCTAAGTGCAATGATAAGCCATCTCAAAAGAAGAAGTGCGAGGCATGCATATTCTCTTGATCTTTTCTCAACATATATTTGTTCACAAAATCTCAACATGTCAGTTGATTACTTGATTAATTCTTTATGATTAAAAACACTTGTCAGCATGCAACAAGTTCAAAACAGCAAGAAAGTTCGACCATGACCAGATTTAGTGTAAGTAATTATTCCAATTACTAGACATGGCAAAAACTACAAAATGTATAACAGGAGTAATGTAGTAAGAACTTTCAACATGTAAAAGGAATCACAAAGTCATATATGTATGAAATACTATGCTCATATTATTTTAATTTCAGATTCAAACATAGACTTCTCAATTTTGAAAATTCCCCCTCAATGTAAGCCATGAGGATGCATAACCCCTATTTCACTACGAATGAAACAAAAACGAGTGAAATCCAAAGGTTTTGTAAAAATGTCAGCCAATTGTTGTACGGTATCTACATGGTGAAGCAAAATGTTTCCTTTTTCAACATTATCATGGAGAAAGTGATACCTAATATCAATGTGCTTAGTTCTAGAATGTTGCACAGGGTTTTTAGCAATGCAAATGGCACTAGTGTTATCACA
The DNA here is from genome assembly GCA_036927565.1 of Tuctoria greenei. Lineage (NCBI taxonomy): Eukaryota > Viridiplantae > Streptophyta > Magnoliopsida > Poales > Poaceae > Tuctoria > Tuctoria greenei. The sequence goes on from JAYESD010000004.1 coordinate 55,373,433, forward strand.
AAACTGTGGAACACTATCTAGATCAACCCCATAGTCCTTAAGTATTTGAACAATCCAAAGAATTTGTGAACAAGCGCTAGCAGCAGCTACATATTCAGATTCGGTTGTGGATTGTGCAACTGAACTTTGTTTTCTAGAGGACCAAGCAACACGAGAATTACCAAGAAAATGACAAGCACCGGAAGTACTTTTCCTATAAATCCTACAACCCCAAAAATCAGCATCCAAAAAAGCTTTCAAAGTAACGGTTGAGGAAGAAGGAAGAAAAATGCCAAATTCTTGAGTTCCATGTAAGTACCTGAGAATCCTTTTGATGGCTTGATGATGTGAAGCACGTGGGGAGGCTTGAAACCGTGCACAAAGAAATACGCTGAATTGTATGTCCGGTCTTGATGCCGTGAGGTACAAAAGTGATCCGATCATGCTTCTATATTCTTTTTGATCCACGAGTTCACCATCTTCATCAAGTTCAAGTGTTGCTGTTGTTCCCATTGGTGTCCGAAGAGGCTTACTTCTGTCCATGTTGAAGCGCCTTAGGAGGTCTTTTGTATGCTTCGTTTGATGCACAAAGGTACCCTCCTTGGTTTGCTTGATTTGCAGCCCCAAAAAGTACGTGAGTTCTCCCATCATACTCATCTCAAATTCTGAACTCATCATAGCTGAAAACTTGGACACAAGATCATGAGAAGCACAACCAAAGATAATATCATCCACATACACTTGAACGAATAATGAGTCATTGCCATGCTTAAGCACAAAAAGAGTTTTATCAACCTTGCCCATGGTACACCCCTTTTCAAGTAAGAACGTTTTTAACCTATCATACCATGCTCTAGGGGCTTGTTTGAGACCGTACAAGGCTTTGGACAGTTTGTAAACATGATTAGGAAAATCTGAATTTTAAAACCCGGTGGTTGTTTGACATAAACCTCCTCATCTATGTAGCCATTAAGAAAAGCACTTTTAACATCCATTTGATATAGCTTAAAACCTTTAGATGCAGCAAAATCTAACAAGATTCTTATGGCTTCTAATTTAGCAACAGGAGCAAAAGTTTCATCAAAATCTAGACCTTCAACTTGAGTGAAACCTTGAGCAACCAACCTAGCCTTATTCCTAACCACAACCCCATCCTCACTTTGTTTATTTTTAAACACCCATTTAGTTCCAATTAAAGTGTGATCTTGAGGTGGAGGTACAAGTTTCCAAACATTATTTCTTTCAAAATTTTCTAACTCTTCTTGCATGGCACTAATCCAAGATTTATTAGTGAGTGCGTGTGATATATCTTTGGGTTCAAAAGAAGCAACAAAAGCAGAATGAGCATGAGAGTTTGGATCGCAAAACCTGGACCGTGTGACTCGTTCGTGCAAGCTTCCAATTATCTGTTGCGGGGGATGATCTTTGTAAAACCGTAGGGGAAATGATGTCTCACAAGCTTCTTCTTTTTCATGTTCATCAAAAATCGATGAGATTGTGACTTGAGGACGATTTGAATCAGCATTGATGGTTGTCGGTGCTAGTTGAGAATTAACATCCGAAGCTGAACCAAAGTCTTTAGCAGCTGAATTTTTAGGTAGCAGCTCCAATTCTTCCTCATCTTCAATGAAAATGCTCTCCCCCTGTGGATATGGATTTGGACCTACAATGTTTGAGCTAGTACCTGGGCTAGATTCATCAAAAGACACTTCACAAGTCTCCACAATTTTGTTAGTGTCAAGTAAAAGCACACGGTAGCCTCTAGTATGAGATGGATAACCAAGAAACATGCCATCAATGGATCTAGGTTCAAATTTATCATGATTACCAAGTTTCTTAACAAAGCATTTGCATCCAAAGACCCGAAAGTGCGTAACACTAGGCCTATGTCCAAACCAGAGCTCATATGGTGTTTCACCTAGCTTAGCGTGCAAGAAAACACGATTTGAGACATAAAAAGCGGTTGCAATCGCATCAGCCGAAAATTTCCTAGGAGTTTGATATTCATCAAGCATAGTCCTAGCCATCTCAACTAAGGTTCCGTTCTTTCTTTCTACAACACCGTTTTGTTGAGGTACATATGGTGAAGAAAATTGATGATCTATTCCATTTTCAGCACAAAAGTGATCAAAAGATTGGTTTTTAAATTCAGTTCCGTTATCACTTCTAATTGCTTTTAAAGATCCTGGGTGATCAATTGATAATCTAAGAAATAAAGTTCTAACGTGACTAAAAACTTCATTCTTAGGCGCCATAAAGTAAACCCTAGAGTATCTAGAATAATCATCAACAATAACAAGAACATACCATTTACCTCTGTAGGATTGAACACGTGGAGGTCCTAGGTGTCAAGGTGCAAAAGTTGACCAGGTTCAATTGTCATGATAATTGTGAGAGGAGTATGTGAACCTGCAACCATCTTAGCATGTCTACAAGAAGAGCACACAATTTTTTTGTCCCCTTTAAGCTTAGGTAGCCCACGTATGCGATCAAGAGCACTAACACGCGTTAGGTGATCAAAGCCTACGTGACCAAGTCTACGATGCCAACAATATAAGTCCTTTGAATCATTAGCAACTAGACACCTATGCTTAGAGGAAGACATATCAATATCAGCTTTAAAAACTCTTCCAAACCGAGACATGTTAAAAATAAGCTCACTATTTGGACCGACAACTTTGCAGCAGTTTTATTGAAAATAATTTCCAGATTTTCATCTAGCAAATGTGAAATAGAAAGCAAGTTGTATTTCAAATTTTTGACAAGTGCCACATCCTTCAAAGTGTAGTGATCATTTACTCTAACCGAACCTTTAGCAATTATAGGAGTTGAAGAATTATCAGCAAAAGTAACATTCTCTACACTTGGCACAAAAGAGAGGGAGGAGAACCATTCTTTGTTACCGGTCATGAGGCGTGAGAAACCTGAATCCACAATCCAAATGTTCTCCTTCCTCAAGCATGTAACCTACATAGAAGCACAATACATCGATGACTCAATACTGGGGTTAGTCAAAGGCATTTAGGTATCCAGTACTGAGTCACACGACGTGCAGCAAGAAAAACACGTGAAAGCTAAGATAAAACAGCAGGTCTATGAGTCAAAGTTTGAGGTTTTTTATTCTTAACTACTGACCTATAAGGTGTTACTTGTGTAGCAAAAAATCAGTAGCTCCGGAGGCAAAAAAAGAAGGTTGCAAGGTCTAGAGGGAAACTTTGAATGTTTTTGACTCATAACAGCAGGTTGCATGTTCCTGGCATTCGGTTTAATATGTGCAGCAAATTTTGCATCAAAGTTATGATATCTAGCAATCATTTTTTCCCTTTTTTGTTGTTTAGCTAGTCTATAACAAAAATCTATGACATGACCATCTCTACAATAGTAGGTACAATGAAATTTAACTTTGTGTTCATGTCTAGATGAGCAAGCAATATTTTTATTTGAAACCAAATGAGACAACACTCCTGTAGATTTGAAAATGACTTCTTTTTGTTTAGGAACTATTTGAATCAAACCACTTCCTAATGACTTTACAATTTTAGGTGGATGTGCCTTAGCATGAGCATGAGAATCAAAACCTAAACCAGTTTTATCATTGCAAGACTAGGAAGAATTCAACAGCAAGTTTAGGTTCTTATTCCCATTACAAAACCGATCTAATGTCCTATGCATGTCATCAAGTTTATTGGACAGATCAAGGCAATTTTAACATGAAGTTTTTCCTTTTAATTTGCAATTGGAACAAAATTTAACTTCATGAGAACGTAAAGCATTGTTCAATATAGAAATTTCATTCATAGCATCTTGTAGTTTCTTATCAAGATCATCACAAGTAGAACAATGCAAATCAATTGTAGAACAGCTAGCATCCTTCAAGTTTTTATCATTAAGTGCAACAAGCTCTTTGTTCTTTTCAATTTCTAACACAAGCTTATCAAGTGTGGAGGTGTGCGCACTTCTTAATGAGGACAATTTTTCATATATGAAATCACATGAGGGACATGCATGATCACTAGGAATCAAAGTTTTTAAACGGTTGATTTTAGATTCTAGTGATTCAATTTTACCAGCACTATCCCTAAGCTTTTTGTCCTTTTTCTTAACAATAATAGTGGCACGAGAAATAGCATCACACAGTTCTTCGCAAGTAGGACATACCTCTTCATTGTTGTTGTTGTGTTCTGCCTCCTCCATACTTGATCTTGACTTGCCCGCCATGAAGCATAAGTTGGCCAGATCATCATCATCTTCATCACTTTCAAAGTCTACGTCGCTTGAACCGAGCTCTTGAAGTGCAGTGATGAAGCTGTTAATCATCTTGTGTCCGATACCCTTCTTTTTCCTGTTGGGGTTTCCAGAGGTGGTCTTGACCTTGTTCTTTTTTTCTTCACGGGTAGTAGGACCTGAAAGGTTAGGGCATTCTGTACGAAAGTGTCCGGTCTTACCACATTCAAAATAGTGTTGAGGTCCGGAGCTTCCTCTCCTTTTAGTTCTCACATTTTGCAATGCTTTTGAGAACCTAGTAGAGAGAAGTGCTAGCTCCTCCTCTGAAAATTCCTCGATTTGCTCCAGGGTTAGTGAGGCAACAAAACAAGAGTATTGCAAGATGATGATTGGCTGGAGCTAGGCATATCACATTGTGAGACAAATGCAATAGACTTATTTGGGTTCTTTCATGATAAGATGTAAATTTCATGAGTTTTGAGTTTAGAGTAAAGCACATCTAAAGTAAGTGTACTCATGACAGTAGATTCACGAATAGATGTAACTTTCATCTCCCAAATTGACATGTCTAATGCACTAAGAAGTTGCCTAGTGTTTTCAACATCAGAAAAATTAGCGTTGACACTACGTAAGTTACTGAGAATTTTGCTAAAGTGAGCAAAGAGATCATCGATGGACTCACCGGGTTGCATCTCGAAGCGCATGTATTCTTTCTTGAACATGTCTTGCCTTACTTCCTTGATCGTGTTGGATCCTTAGTGATGGTCACAAAGTGCTCTCCATACATCGTATGCCGATCGGAGATGTGCAACGCGGTCGAAGTCGCTTTGAGTGAGTCCTTGGATGATCAAGTTTCGGGCCGTGTTGTTGTTGTCGACGTCCCATAGGTTTGTAGCCGTAACTTGATCGTTAGGTGGCATTTCGTAAGGCTTGTACACCTTCTCCCATATTGCAAAGCCTTGGGCCTGGATGAAAGCCTCCATGCGTGCCTTCCAAACTTGAAAATCAATACCAGCAAACACACAAGGTTTGGCGGAGTATTTCTCCATGATGATTAGTCAAAAACATGTGCAAATCATAATGATTGGAGCACCTTGGCTCTGATACCAACTGTAGGATCGAAGAGCACGTGATAAGCTACCAGAGGGGGGTGAATGGTAGATTTAAAAATCTTACGCAGCGGAAACAATCAAATCCCAACCCCTTCAGCAGAAAAATGATCAGTTAAATAAATCATGTGTGAAACTAATCTAAAAACCCTATATATGAGAGAGAATCAAGTCACGAAGAAAACACAAGAAGAATCACTCAAATCGGTCGAGAGAAACTCAAGTTATGATGATGTAGGATCGAAGAGCACGTGAAAAGCTACCAGAGGGGGGGGGGGGGTGAATGGTAGATTTAAGAATCTTACGCAGCAGAAACAATTAAACCTCAACCCCTTCGGCAGAAAAACGATCTGTTAAAGAAATCGTGTGTGAGACTAATCTAAACGTGTTTCACCATAACAAAAGTGATAGATATAAGAGAGAATCAAGTCACAAAGACAACACAACAAGAATCACTCAAATTCGTCGAGAAAAACTCAAGTTATGATCGAAAGATCAAACAAAGGTCAATCTGCCCTACCCGAGAAAAAAATAGTTCTGGAACGCTGCAAAGAAACTGGTGTAGATCACAGACCACAAATCCAATGACCGTGAAATTTTGACAGATGATAAGTAATCAAGTTGTGAAGACAACCCAAAAAAGAATCACGTCAATTGGATCTACAAAACTCCAGTTATGATAAAACCACCGATGAAAGGCAGTGCTGTCCAGAAACTCGACGAGTAAAACTTGTCTGGAACAAGTCGGACGAACAAGGCACAAAAGTTCCTTCAAACTACGAATTTTATTCAATAGAACACAAGAGGAACAGCCCCAAAGTCGTGTACCACGAGCTCTGGGCTCCCTTGCTTATATAACCAGCTCGAAAGCCAATTCAACTCAGATCAGGAACCTAATCCTACTCTGTTCACGAATCGTAACTTTCCATAACTGCTTAGGATTCTTCTATACGCAGATAGAAGCAATCTTAAGACTTCCAAACACCATAGGAACGTATCCCACATTTATAAACAACTCAAATTCATGACCCACATAAAATACTATCATAACCAACTCAAATCTTTCTATATTCGAGTCAAACCCGACTCTGCCGTAGCCTAAGTCCATAACCTAGTCGATTGGACCTTTCCTACCAACTCTTTACCTCCACACCTCTTTATCACGTCTCGGAACCATGTAGGCACGTCCATGTACTTCTTGCACACGTGCAAACATCTTCCAATGACATCCACGATACCTTCACATGCATTGTTTTTGATTCAATCATGCTGCACAACCTCCTGATCAGCTCAACCACAATTCCTCCTGAATTTGGTTGTTGGAACCGCATCTCCTCCCTGAGACTAGTCCAATGGATCTCATCACCAGCCATGTCTTGAACTCAAGCAACACCTCCACATGAATAAACAACCAATCCATACGAGCCCAAGTCCTCGACTTGACTCAAGTTAGGTCCGAACACAACACCTTACGTGAGAACCTCACATAAGCATGCTGCAAAATCACAGTAACACGATATCATCCATGTCAACCAAAAACACATCAAAGACTTAGCAAATGAATACTAAGCAATCTTTTCAGAGATGTAAAGCAAGTACGAAACATTGCAAATGAAAAACAGAAGCATTGCGATCAAGTTCCGGACCTTGCCAGAGCAACCCGGACCTTGAGCCGGAGCTAACAAAAGCTAGTAGAACCTAGCGTCGAAGCTTACCAAAACTAGTACAACCAAGCTCCTGCCGGAGCTTACAAAACTAGTCGGACCTTGATAAAAAGGTGTTTTGGTGATATTCAAAACTTTTATCGTCAAAGCAAGTGTATTCACTACAAGCCAAAGTATTCAGCACACATAGGTCTTACAATCTCCCCCTTGATGAATGCATTGGCAACACCATTTAAAATCCGAACATTGGCTTATTCACATAAAAGTTTTGAAGGCAATTTCTCCCCCTTTGTAAATCAAGAGTAGAATGAGAAGAAAATCCAAAAATTATCTCTCATATTATCTCTCCCCCTTTATTATCTCTCCTTATGCATATATTCTCTTTCTCTTCATGTTTATCTCTCCCCCTTTGACAATGTATTAAGCAAGTCATGAGCATATAAACAAATTATCTCTCCAACTTTAGTTGTTATGAGAATATTATAACATATACATATAAACAAAGCCCATCCAAGTCATACTATCAGGTACCTTACATTATCATATCAATGAGATACATAAAGTAGTGTAAGCCATGCTAGAGATCAAATGTAATTTTCAATTTAAGCAAGTCATGATCTCACAAACTTAACTATTTCAAAACCTAAAAGCATGACACTAGTTGCTACATTTTATTATTTTTCAAAGAATAAATTTAGATCATATGATATTCGCAAGAGATTATATGCGCATCTGCCTTATTCTAACCAACCAAGCCAAGCCTATGTCATTTGACAATCAAAAGCTTAAGGACATGGTTTTAGTCATACACAACTTCTTCCAAGTTTATATCTAAGTGCAATGATAAGCCATCTCAAAAAAAAAGAAGTGCGATGCATGCATATTCTCTTGACCTTTTCTCAATTTATATTTGTTCATAAAAACTTAACATGTGAGTTGATTACTTGATTAATTCTTAATGATTAAAAGCACTTGTGAACATGTAACAAGTTCAAAACAGCAAGAAGGTTCGACCATGACCAATTTAGTGTAAGTAATTATTCCAATTACTAGACATGGCAAAAACTACAAAATGTATGACACGAGTAATGTAGTAAAAACTTTCAGCATGTAAAAGGAATCACAAAGTTATATATGTATGAAATACTATGCTCATATTATTTTAATTTCAGATTCACACATAGACTTCCCAAGTTTCAAAACTCCCCCTCAATTTAAGCCATGAGGATGCATAACCCCTATTTCACTACGAATGTAACAAAAAGGAGTGAAATCCAAAGGTTTTGTCAAAATGTCAGCCAATTGTTGTTCGGTATCTACATGGTGAAGCACAATGTTTCCTTTTTCAACATTATCTCAAAGAAAGTGATACCTAATGTCAATGTGCTTAGTTCTAGAATGTTGCAAGGGGTTTTTAGCAATGCAAATGGCACTAGTGTTATCACAGAACAGTGGAACACTATCTAGATTAACCCCATAGTCCTTAAGTGTTTGACCAATCCAAAGAATTTGTGAGCAAGCACTAACAGCAGCTACATATTCAGATTCGGCTGTGGATTGTGCAACTAAATTTTGTTTTCTAGAGGACCAAGCAACAATAGAATTACCAAGAAAATGACAAGCACCAGAAGTACTTTTTCTATCAATCCTACAACCCCCAAAATCAGCATCCGAAAAAGCTTTCAAAGTAATGGTTGAGAAAGAAGGAAGAAAAATTCCAAATTCTTGAGTTCCATGTAAGTACCTGGGAATCCTTTTGATGGCTTGATGATGTGAAGCACGTGGGGAAGCTTGAAACCGTGCACAAAGACATAAGCTGAATTGTATGTTCGGTCTTGATGCCGTGAGGTACAAAAGTGATCCAATCATGCTTCTATATTCTTTTTGATTCACGGGTTCACCATCTTCATCAAGTTCAAGTGTTGTTGCTGTTCCCATTGGTGTCCAAAGAGGCTTGCTTTTGTCCATGTTGAAGCGCCTTAGGAGGTCTTTTGTATACTTCGTTTGATGCACAAAGGTACCCTCCTTTGTTTGCTTGATTTGCAGCCCCAAAAAGTACGTGAGTTCTCCCATCATACTCATCTCGAATTCTGAACTCATCATAGCTGAACACTTAGACACAAGATCATGAGAAGCACAACCAAAGATAATATCATCCACATACACTTGAACGAATAATGAGTCATTGCCATGCTTAAGCACAAAAAGAGTTTTATCAACCTTGCCCATGGTAAAACCTTTTTCAAGTAAGAATGTTTTTAACCTATCATACCATGCTCTAGGGGCTTGTTTGAGACCGTACAAGGCTTTGGACAGTTTGTAAACATGATTAGGAAAATCTGGATTTTCAAAACCCGGTGGTTGTTTCACATAAACCTCCTCATCTATGTAGCCAATAAGAAAAGCACTTTTAACATCCATTTAATATAGCTTATAACCAATAGATGCAGCAAAATCTAACAAAATTCTTATGGCTTCTAATCTAGCAACAGGAGCAAATGTTTCATCAAAATCTAGACCTTCAACTTGAGTGAAACCTTGAGCAACCAACCTAGCCTTATTACTAACTACAACCCCATCCTAACTTTGTTTATTTTTAAATACCCATTTAGTTCCAATTAAAGGGTGACCTTGAGGTGGAGGTACAAGTTTCCAAACATTATTTCTTTCAAAATTTTCTAACTCTTCTTGCATGGCAATAATCCAAGATTCATTAGTGAGTGCGTGTGATATATCTTTGGGTTCAAAAGAAGCAACAAAAGCAGAATGAGCATAAGATTTTGGATCGCAAAACCTGGACCGTGTGACTCGTTCATGCAAGCTTCCAATCATCTGTTGTGGGGGATGATCTTTGTAAAACCGTAGGGGAACAGATGTCTCACAAGCTTCTTCTTCTTCATGTTCATCAAAAATCAATGAGCTTGTGACTTGAGGACGATTTGAATCAGCATTGATGGTTGTTGGTGCTGGTTGAGAATTAACATCCGGAGCTGAACCAAATTCTTTAGCTGCTGAATTTCCGGGCAGCAGCTCCAATTCTTCCTCATCTTCAACGAAAATGCTCCCCCCTGCGGATATGGATCTGGACCTGCAATGTTTGAGCTAGTACCTGGGCTAGTTTCATCAAAAGACACTTCACAAGTCTCCACAATTTTGTTAGTGTCAAGTAAAAGCACACGGTAGCCTCTAGTATGAGATGGATAACCAAGAAACATGCCATCAATGGATCTAGGTTCAAATTTATCAAGATTACCATGTTTCTTAACAAAGCATTTGCAACCAAAGACCCGAAAGTGTGTATAACTAGGACTATGTCCAAACTGGAGCTCATATGATGTTTTACCTAGCTTAGCATGCAAGAAAACACGATTTGAGACAGAACAAGCGGTTGCTAATGCATCAGCCCAAAATTTCCTAGGAGTTTGATATTCATCAAGCATAGTCCTAGCCATCTCAACTATGGTTCTGTTCTTTCTTTCTACAACACCGTTTTGTTGAGGTACATATGGTGAAGAAAATTGATGATCTATTCTATTTTCAGCACAAAAGTGATCAAAAGATTGATTTTTAAATTCAGTTCCATTATCACTTCTAATTAAAGATCCTGGATAATTAATTGATAATCTAAGAAATAAAGTTATAAAGTGACTAAAAAGTTCATTCTTAGACGCCATAAAGTAAACCTGAGTATCAAGAATAATCATCAACAATCACAAGTACATACCATTTACCTCCGAAGGATTGAACACGTGAAGGTCCTACAGTGTCAAGATGCAAAAGTTGACATGGTTCAGTTGTCATGATCATTGTGAGAGGAGTATGTGAACCTGCAACCAACTTAGCATGTCTACAAGAAGAGCACACAATTTCTTTGCCCCCTTTAAGCTTAGGCAGCCCACGTATGCGATCAAGAGCACTAACACGCATTAGGTGATCAAAGCCTACTTGACCAAGTCTACGATGCCAAAAATATAGGTCCTTTGAATCATTAGCAACTAGACACCTATGCTTAGAGGAAGACATATCAAAATCAGCTTTAAAAACTCTTCTAAAACGAGACATGTTAAAAATAAGCTCACTATTTGAACTTACAACTTTGAGCAGTTTTTATTGAAAATAATTTCCAGATTTTCATCTAGCAATTGTGAAACAGAAAGCAAGTTGTATTTCAAATTTTTGACAAATGCCACATCCTTCAAAGTGTAGTGATCATTTACTCTAACCGAACCCTTAGCAATTATAGGAGTTGAATTATCGGCAAAAGTAACATTCTCTACACATGACACAAAAGAGAGAGAGGAGAACCAATGTTTGTTACCGGTCATGTGGCGTGAGCAACCTGAATCCACAATCCAAATGTTCTCCTTCCTCAAATGTGTAACCTACATAGAAGCATGATACGTCGATGACTCAATACTGGGGTTAGTCAAAAGGCATTTAGGAATCCAGTACTGAGTCACGCGACGTGCAGCAGGAAAAACACACGAAAGCTGAGACAAAACAGCAGGTTTATGAGTCAAAGTTTGAGATTTTTTATTCTTAACTGCTGACCTATAAGGTGTTACTTGTGTAGCACAAAATTCAGTAGCTCCGGAGGCAAAAACAGAAGGTCCGGAGGTAAACTTTGAATGTTTTTGACTCAAAACAGCAGGTTGTACATTCGATTCAATATGTGCAGCAAATTTTGCATGAAAGTTATGAGATCTAGCAACCATTCTTTCCCTTTTCTGTTGTTTAGCTAGTCTATAACAAAAATCTATGACATGACCATCTCTACCACAGTAGGTACAATGAAATTTAACTTTGTGTTCATGTCTAGATGAGCAAGCAATATTTTTATTTGAAACCGAATGAGACAACACTCCTGCAGATTTGAAAATCACTCCTTAGGGAGGACAATTGTTCATATATTAAGTCACATGTGTGGAGGTATGTGCACTTCTTAGGGAGGACAATTGTTCATATATTAAGTCACATGAGGAACAAGGATCATCACTAGGAATCAAGGATTTCAAACAATTAATTTCAGATTCTAGTGACTCAATTTTAACAGCATTGTCCCTAAGCTTTTTGTCCTTTTTCTTAACAATAATAGTGGCACAAGAAATAGCATCATACATTTCTTCGCAAGTAGGACATACCTCTTCATTGTCGCTGTTGTGTTCTGCCTCCTCCATACTTGATCTTGACTTACCCACCATGAAGCACAAGTTTGCCAAATCATCTTCATCTTCATCACTTCCAATGTCCACGTCGCTTGAGCCAAGTTTCTGGAGTGCGGAGATAAAACTGTTCACCAGTTGACGACCTGTAAAACCCTTCTTTTTCTTCGTATCTTTTGCAGAGGAGTGCTTCGTTCTTGTTTTCTTTTCATCCTGGGAAGTAGGACCTAAAAGGTTAGGGCAATCTGAACGAAAATGTCCTGTCTTACCACACTCAAAGCATCGTTGAGGATCGGAGCTTCCTCTCCTTCTAGTTCTCACATTTTGCAGTGCTTTTGAGAACCGGATAGAGATGAGCGCTAGCTCCTCCTCTGGAAACTCCTCAACCTGTTCAAGGGTTAGAGAGGACAGCAAAGCAAGTGTACCACCAGATGATGTTTGACCGGAACTAGGCATGTCACGTTGAGAAACAAAAGCAATAGACTTGTTGGGGTTCTTACGTGAGATTATGTCAATTTCATGAGTTTTTAACTTGGAATATAGCACATCTAAAGTAAGTGAACTCATGACAGTAGATTCACGAATAGATGTGACTCCCAATTGACATATCTAATGCACTTAGCAATTGCCTAGAATTTTCAGCATCTGAAAAATTAACATTGACACTACGCAAGTTGCTGAGAATCTTATTAAAGCGAGCAGAAAGGTCATCAATAGACTCACCGGGTTGCATCTCGAAGCGCATGTATTATTTCTTGAACATGTATTGCCTTACCTCTTTGATCATGTTGGATCCTTCGTGGTAGTCAAAAAGTGCTTTCCACACATCGTATGCAGATCAGAGGTGTGCAACACGGTCGAAGTCGCTTTGTGTTAATCCTTGTATGATCAAGTTAAGAGCCTTGTTGTTGTTGTCGACATCTCTCAGATTTATAGTTCTAACTTGATCGTTTGATGGCACTTCGTAAGGCTTGTATACCTTCTCACATATTGCAAAGCCTTGTGCCTGAATAAAAGCCTCCATGCGTGCCTTCCAATCCTGAAAATCAATACCAGCAAACACACAAGGTTTGGCGGAGTACTTCTCCATGATGATTAGTCAAAAACACGTGCAAATCACAAAGATTAGAGCACCGTGGATCTGATACTAATTGTAGGATCGAAGAGCACGTGAAAAGCTACCAGAGGGGGGGGTGAATGGTAGATTTAAAAATCTTACGCAGCGGAAACAATTAAACCTCAATCCCTTCGGCAGAAAAATGATCTGTTAAAGAAATTGTGTGTGAGACTAATCTAAACGTGTTTCACCGTGACAAAAGTGATATATATCATAGAGAATCAAGTCACGAAGACAACATAACAAGAATCACTCAAATCCATCGAGAAAAACTCAAGTTATGATCGAAAGGTCAAACAAAGGTCAATCTACCCTACTCGAGAAAAAAAAAGTTATGGAACACTGCAAAGAAACTCGTGTAGATCATAGACCACAAATACAATGACCGTAAAATTTTGACAGATGATATATAATCAAGTTGTAAAGACAACCCAAAAAGAATCACGTCAATTGGATCTGTAAAACTCGAGTTACGATAAAACCACCGATGAAAGGTAGTGCTGTCCAGAAACTCGATGAGTAAAACTTGTCTGGAACAAGTCGGACGAACAAGGCACAAAAGTTCCTTCAAACTACGAATTTTATTCAATAGAACACAAGAGGAACAGCCCCAAAGTCGTGCACCACGAGCTTTGGGCTCCCTTGCTTATATAACCAGCTCGAAAGCCAACTCAACTCACATCAGGAACCTAATCCTACTCTGTTCACGAATCGTAACTTTCCATAACTGCTTAGGATTCTTCTATACGCAGATAGAAGCAATCTTAAGACTTCCAAACACCTTAGGAACGTATCCTGCATTCCTAAACAACTCAAATCCGTGACCCACACAAAAAGCTATCATAACCAACTCAAATCTTTCCATATTCGAGTCAAACCCGACTCAGGCGTAGCCTAAGTCCATAACCTAGTCGGTAGGACTTTTCCGACCAACTCTTTACGTCCACATCTCTTCATCACGTCTCGGAACCATGTAGACACATCCATGCACTCCTTGCATATGTGCAAACATCTTCCAATGACGTCCACGATACCTTCACATGCATTGTTCTTGATTCAATCATGTTGTGCAACCTCCTGATCAGCTCAACCACAATTCCTCCTGAATTTGGTTGTTGGAACCTCATCTCCTCCCTGAGACTAGTCCAATGGATCCCATCACCAGCCATGTCTTGAACTCAAGCAACACCTGCACATAAATAAACAACCAATCCATACGAGCCCAAGTCCTCAACTTGACTCAAGTTAGTTCCGAACACAACACCTTACGTGAGAACCTCACATAAGCACGCTACAAAACCAAAGTAACACGATATCATCCATGTCAACTAAAAATGCATCAAAGACTTAGCAAATGAATACTAAACAATCTTTCCAGAGATGTAAAGCAAGTACGAAACATTGCAAATGAAAAACAGAAGCATTGCGGTCAAGTTCCGGACCTTGAGCCGGAGCTAACAAAAGCTAGTAGAACCTAGCGCCGGAGCTTACCAAAACTAGTACAACCAAGCTCCCGTCGGAGCTTACAAAACTAGTCGGACCTTGATAAAAAGGTGTTTTGGTGATATTCAAAACTTTTATTGTCAAAGTAAGTGTATTCACTACAAGTCAATGTATTCAGCACACATAGGTCTTACAGATCGAACGATCGAACAAAGGTCAATATGTCCTACGCGAGAAAAGTAGTTCTAGAATGCTGCAAAGAAACTCGTGTAGATCAGAAACTATAAATCCAATGACCGTGAAATTTTGAAAGATGATATATAATCAAGTTGTGACGAAAACCCAAAAAGAATCACGTCAATTGGATCTGTAAAAATCGAGTTATAACAAAACCACCGACAAAAGGTAGTGCTGTCCAGAAACTCAACGAGTAAAACTTGTCTGGAACAAGTCGGAAGAACAAGGCACAAAAGTTCCTTCAAACTATGAATTTTATTCAATAGAACACAAGAGGAACAGCCCCAAAGTCGTGCACCATGATCTTTGGCCTTCCTTGCTTATATAACCAGCCCTTAGGCCAACCCAATCTCAACTAGGACTCCAGTCCTACTCAAATCACGAATCGTAACTTTTCATAACTGCTTAGGACTCTTCTATACACAGATAGAAGCAATCTTAACACTTCCATACACTTTAGGAATGTATCCCACATTCCTAAAACAAATCAAATCCGTGACCCATACGAAATCCTATCATAACCAACTCAAATCTTTCCATATTTGAGTCAAACCCGACTCAGCCGCAGCTTGAGTCCATAACCTAGTCGGTTGGACCTTTCCGACCAATTCTTTACGTCCACATCTCTTCATCACGCCTCGGAACCATGTAGACACATCCATGCACTCCTTGCACACGTGCAAACATCTTCCAACGACGTCCAGCAACCTTCATATGCACTACCCTTGATTCAATCATTCTGTGTGACCTCCTGACCCGCTCAACCACAATTCCTCTTGAATTTGGTTGTTGGAACCTAATCTCCTCCCTGAGACTAGTCCAAAGGATCCTATCACCAGCCATGACTTGAACTCAAGCAACACCTGCACATAAACAAACAACAAATCCGTACGAGCCCAAGTCCACGACTTGACTCAAGTTAGTTCCGAACACAACACCTTACGTGAGCACCTCACATAAGCATGTTGCAAAGCATATCAAAAAGATATCAGCCATAACCACCAAAACACACCAAAAACTTAGTAAAAGAATACTAAGCAACCTTTTCATAAGTGTAAATCAAGTTCGAAACATTTCACATTAAAAGTCGAAACACTGCGATCAAGCACCGGACCTTGCCAAAGCTAACCGGAGCTTGAGCCGGAGCTTACCAAAGCTAGTACAACCTAGCATCAGAACTTACCAAAGTTAGTCGGACCTAGCACCGGAGCTAACCAAAGCCAGTCGGACCTAGCGCCGGAGCTGACCAAAACTAATCGGAACTTGTCATCCCAAGAGTCGGAGCTAGAGAAACATGTCAGCGCTTAACAAAGACATGCCGGAGCTATCAAAGACATGCCGGAGCTAAAGACAAAGCTCACCGAAGCTACCCAAAAACTTGTCGGATCTAGACAAAGAAAGTCGGACCTTACGTCGGACCTTGCAGAAGCTCGAAGCTAGAGTCAGACCTTGCTAAAAAGATGTTATGGCAGCATTCAAAACTTTTATTGTCAAAGCCAATGTATTCAGCACAAATAGGTCTCACACATATGAATGGAATGGATAAAGGTGGACTCCAATGTTTTTCTCTCTTTAATGATGAAACATGTCTACTTTCTTTTCTTCTCTTCTCCCTCTCTCTTTTTTTAGTTGCCATGTATTCTACTCCTTTTTTATTGGGTGGATGAATCATGGATACAAACTCTCAATGTGAGAGATTTTTGCATGAGTAAGGTGCACAAGAATTTCTAAGTCAAAAGATTCATGTGTGTCACTCAATTGGGTCATGAGTTTGACAATGTTCAATGAAAGGCAAAGTGGCATATCCATGTGGTCGTCAATAATTTATATCATATGGCTGTGGTGGGTAATTAAATGTCCAATGAGAGAATACGGCAAAGTTCAAGACTCCAAATTGTGCAAACATCAAAATCAATTTCAAGCAAAGAGATATCTCCTCGAATTACTCATTTACCATATCACACTAGTCAAATACTTAGATGACGTGTTTTTTCTATTTTGCTTGTTGGAATCATAAACAAGGCAGTAAATCAAAATATAAAGCATTCAAATTTTCAGCTCAAGCAAATTTTGACTACCAAGTTTTAAATTTTAACTATTGAGTTGAATTTATTTCACATATTCAGTATTAAATATTAAATCAACCCAAACAGTAACGTAGCATGCACATTCAGGGGTAAGAGATCCAAACCGAATTTGTGGAGCGAAACGGAGCTGTGTGGGACACACAATAGGTCGGTCGACCAGGGGGTTCGACCGACCCCTTTCTGGCTACGTGCGACATCAGTGGAGTGTGTCGACGCAACTCTGAGTATGGGCGTACATGTCGTGCAGTCCGGGTGTTTTTTATTCAAATCACTGTTGCTCGCGGTTATGGATTGAGCATACTTGGTCACTAAGTCTTGACGTAGTAATAAAGAGTTGTGGGAAGATTATGAATACGCTACTATGAATAGTATCTTGTATTGTAACCTTGGCTGTTAGGGATAGCACAATTAAATTTACCATTTTTGAACCTTTAACTTGAATAAAGCATATGGAACCTTGAGCGAGTATCATCGTGGATGAAACATTTCTTGTTTGATTGTGGAATTCAGAATGATGCTATGCCCGTGGATCGTGTATGCTACTTTAAAACAAACCACTAAGGATTTACTTTCATCGAGTTTATTTCTGGAAATTCAGCTTTCCAGTCTTTAACGTTTTAGGCATGTAGAGTTCCATGCCTTAGGTGAGACGGTTAAGTTTTGCTGAGCCTTGTGCTCACGGTTGCTGTATTGTGGTTTTTGCAGGTATTATAGCTTATGCTTATGTCTTGGTTGTCGGTGAGACCTCGAGCTTGTCTAGAGGTATCTCTCACGGAAACCTTGCCGCTACAATCTCTGCTTCGTGTTGCTAGTGAGAAGCGCCTGCGGACATGGACGACTTCTCTGGTGCATAGCTAGTTGAGAATATGAGTATGTATATTCCGTTGCATTGTACTTTATGTTGTAATAGAGAATTACATTGTGAAAAAAAGATTTGTGTTTGTTATTTTCTTATGTTTTTCATGTGTGCTGTTGGGTGTCGCATTGCACGGCGCCACCTTATGAAATTCCTGGAATGGCGGGCCCCAGTCCCCACATGGCCTATTTAGAACGGATACTAGTTTGCCTTCCAATTCCATTTGTAGAATCAACCATGGTTCAATCCTGTTGGAAAATATCCACCAGATGATCCTACGGAGATCCTCGATCAAAAGGATTAGAAAACAGTGGCTCATTCACGGCGGAACCCGAATATTCCCCACCGCCGCCATGAAACTAACCTAGGTTGTCTAGGAGGTCTATGATGCAGCCGCTTTCCGGGTGATTGGAGCTCATATTAGGATTTCCCTCTGAGCAGGGATGCTGTAGAGTTAAAAATCTGAGCCGTTTCACCATGGTTGAACCGTGCTCACGGCGGCGTCGAGTTGGTAGCCACCGCCGCTGCCGTTGACAAAGACATCCCCGTAGTCGCTGCACCTTGAGACGTTGCCTGACATGTGTTCCAAGATCCAGTGAAAATTTTGTGCTAAGAGCCACCGCATTACGCCGTCCGGCGAGGGGACGCGAACGCGCCGCCAGGGAGCCGCCGCTCAGGCCTCTGTCCTGAGGTTGAAGAAGACTCAACCTTGGGGCCCACCTGTCTTTCCCAGATCCAATGTGGCAAGTGATCAATTGTGCCAATGCCCAGTTAAACCGTGTGGCCCATGTATGGCTCAATGCTGATTGGGTCATTTGTAATACGTGGGCCCAGTAGGTTTAATTCAAACTTTTCAATATAGAATTAATTCCAGATTTCCCATCCAACTTGAAAAAAGCCATACTTCTTGACAGATTTAACCAAGAATTCCCAAATAAATTTTTTTGAACTCCTCATGACATGTACTTTTTGTTGGTGCAAATTAATTGCTATGAAAGTCCCTGGATTTGGCTCAATAATTCCCCAAAAATAAAAATGTGGATTTATTATAGATGATTTCCTTTATAGAAAATTCCCAATTTTTGCCAGAAAACCTTCATACAAATACCCCTGATCTTCAATAAAAATTTCAAAGTCATTTGAGTTTATTACTGGTTCAAATAGTGTTCCAATCCTCAATGTCCATGAAAAATGCTAAAATCAACAGATATTTTTGGAAATTCTTAGAAACTTGAAAAATTAATATCTCCCTCTAAGAAGCTTAGAAAAATATGAAACCAATTGTGTTGGACTCCTGGTGATCAACACTATTAGGAAAACTCACTTCGATGCATGACAAAGCTACATAATTACTCTGTTAATTCAGAGAATGAGAAAGCTTTGAGGAATTATGGAGGTCACATGCTTCCATAACAAAAGCTGAAATTTTGCTAGCTGTTCATGTATAACCTGTAAAAGCTACTGTAATGTTTTCGGATTTTTTAGACACTGTTTTTATACAGGATTTATTCTGTACCACTCCTATAGCACAAATGTTGATTTATAGGATCCCCTAAGGACCTTGCCGTCGAAACCAGTTGGACGAAGTTTGATTTTACTCAGACTGTAAGAATTCATATGAGGACCTTCTCTAAATTCCTGCATGAGAATTTAGCAAAAGTAATCTTTTATGATTGTCATATCATGGAGGTTCACACTAATGGGTTAGAGCCACATACCTAGGCCCACTTGAATCCAAACTTGATCTTTATTCAGCTCATGAGTAACTAGTAAAGACCTTCTCTATATTCTGTATAGCATATGAATTTCTCTTGTTATTCACATATTCCCTTTCTGTGCTAAGTTCCATTCTCAAATTATGCATATCATCTCGATAGCTCACATGACAATGAAGGACGATCAGGAGCACCCTATGGAGGAGGAGGGGATCAACATGGTTCATGCTGCAAGCAAATTATAATTGGAGCAGCAGCAAAGGTACTTGACAATAGGAATCAACTTGAAGCTCCATCACAATATCAAGCACTGATTATTATTGACATTTGCATAGTCGTAACCCAAGGCAAGCCTGGTTTGCATTTAAGTTCATTCACAAATTTTTCTTTATACCATTGTTGATTAGTATTGTATTGTGCATTAAGTCTAAGGTTGATAAATACTCCACATGCATGACAAAAATCCTTGGAGTGGGTGGATAGAATAAGACTCCATCGTATTATACTGCTATGCTTAATTGCTTAGTTGATAGGTCGGTAGAAGTGGAGTAGTTGGAATCTACTCGTGAGAATAGTCCCTGTTGACGGCTGTTATATACCAATTTCACCCGTCAATATAACTCAATTATGTGAACGATATGTCATTTCTATCACACATCACCTTTTTACTTGACCTATTTCCACTTGTCCTTGGAAATATAGTGCATGCAAATTTCTTATACAGGAATTGAGGCAAAGTATGAGAGCAATCCTGAAAAGTACCATCCCAGCCAATCAGGCGAGGACATGAGGCATCACATGGATAAAATGGCCCACAAACAGAAATATCCGAGGAGGTCAAACGGTGTATCACCCACATCAGTCAGGAGGACCCGGCTAGAAGCCACCACAAGAAAGCACAGGCCGTTTGTAGCCCAGACCAGGTCAGCCGACCTGGTGGCTTTGCCGACATGGTAGCTCCTCCAAACTCAGTCTTTTTCCACGTGTTGACTCCCTATGCTGTCCTGATAATGATGAAGACTGATTCGCGCGCTAATTGTGACAGGAACCAACCTTTCTCCAGCCATAAATAGGACCCCCTACCCCTCACTTCAACACACACCACTTGGGCATCATTCTATTGTATACACTACTTTTTTTTAGTCCTCAGAGGAGTTAGGCTATAGAGAGGAGAGTCTCTAGTCCCAAGTCCAAATTGGAAAAGGAGTAGAGGGAGCCTCTCTTCCCAATAAGAAATTGGGAAAGGTATGGCTCATGTATCCCTTCTTATATTTGTGACTTTATGCATAATAAATATATTTTCTTTAGTCTTCCATTATACATATGCCCGGATGAAGCGTTTCTTGTTTGATTGTGGATTCCATGTATGTCGTAGTAATATTCTTTACGATCAAGCCTTAATGTTAATATATTATCATCATCTATAAACCCCCACTATAGTCTATGTAGTTATGATATGATCATATTAATATGAATAAATATGCTATGTATCAACATTGGTTTCAACAATGATTTAGTTCATTACTTCAGGATGGCTTGTGTCACGACTCCTAAGGTATTTGCTTAGTATGCTAGCATGGTGCTAGGATAGTTAAGTAGCGTTGAATGTCTCGTAGACTCACGGATTGAAGAGGTAAGCAGTAGGTGGTGACAGACCTATCTGTCCTTTGTAATCCTCCACGTTTGGCTATACCACAGGCTCTTGGCGGGAGCCATCCTAGTATTTCTAGTGGCAAACCCGTGCCCGATGTGTTGAACAACTTAGCATAAAGATTCACCATTGACATTCTCATCAGTACCTAACTTAGGCGATGTATATGTATACTAGAAGCATTGTAGGAGCAACTCACCAACTCCTAGTCTAATCTTCACTAGAACCTATTTATTCTTTTAGAATAGATTGCTTAGTTGTGTGTCACACTACCCATATTATAAACTTACCCCTGTCATGATAACTGATTAGTATCCCATAGCTTGATCATAAGAGTAGTGTGTACTTTACTCCATCACCTTCCTTTGAGATAAATATGATACCCTTGGGAATACTCATGGGTGAAATGCTACAATGGTATCTTTCGTGCACTTGCAGACCTCATCTCTTACTAGAGATGATCTGTGGTATTAAGTAATACCAACAAGCATTTCTGGCACAGTTGCGGGTAGGCAAAGGAAGTGAAGGATAACTATCACTTATGCTTAAGCTATAAATACTAGTAGTTATTAAAAAGGATTGCCCTTGCTTGTTTTCTCCTTTTTTGTGAAAAGAGGGTAGTGTTGGCTAACCCTTTTTATGGGATGGCCAACGAGCACATGAGTGCTCAACTGCAAGATGATTCAAGGTCTACCTCAACCATTGCCCTTTGCGAAAGATTTTAGCTTCTAGCAGGAGCCACAAACATCCATTCCCAAGCTTGGGGGAGGCTCCAAGAGTTCTTCATTTGCCTCCATCATGGGGTGGATAGTTGGCTCTTCATCCAACACTGGTGTCATGGGTTGGTGTGAGACCTATGTGTGCTGAATACATTGGCTATTGCGATAAAAGTTTTGAATATTGCCAAAACACCTTTTCAACAATAGATATGACATGTTTTTGGTAGCTCCAGCAAGGTCCAACAATAGGTTTGACATGTTTTTGGTAGCTTCCACATATCACTAGGGGTAACTACAATGTTCTTGGGGCTTCTCAATGGTGAGGCTCCCACAAATGATCAACAACAATGAGCACATGAAGCTCAACTGCCACAGCTCACAAAAATGGAACACGAAGTGCAAGACATAAAATTGAGAGCCAAAGCAAGAAGTTCTTCCTTCTCTCCACTTCCCAAACCCTAATCCCCTCAAGATTTTGTTCTAGAGGGCAAGTAGGCAGAGGAGATGGCTTCGATGGCTCAACGATGCTTGTGGCGGTGCAAGGGTTCTAGAGTTTTGAAATAGAGGTTGGGGGTCCCATTTTATAGGGGCCCCGACAGCCTACTGTTGCCACTAGCTAATGTTTGGACTAGTCCGACCCAATGGTACCACTCGACGTCACACATTGCAAAAGTGTGTCGTACCCACTAACTTTGAATTTCGCAACACAGACTAGTTTGGCCAACAACGGACTAGTCTAAACTAAAACATAAACCTTTAGTCTGGCTGAAAATGGACTACTCTTCAGTGTCCGGACTAGTCTGTCCTCTGTGGAGGACAAGTCCGACCTCTCGGGACTGAGCTCCGAAAACTCTCACAAAGTGTAGAACGGACTAGTCTATCCCCAAACGGAAAAGTCTGAACTCACACAGAAACTCTTAGTCTGACCCAAAATGGACTAAGCTGTCACACCAGGACTAGTCCGGCCTGGAGCCCGGACAAGTCCAGCCAACTCGGATTTCTCTCAATAAGGATTCTCACTTAAGTTTCGAATGTGGCCTAGAGGGGGGGGGGGTGAATAGGCCATTTTGATTTTCTGTCGGAACCTGTAAAACTTAACAACCAGATCAAACCTCGAGATATTGGACTAGTCTGGTCGAGTGTAGACTAGTCCGGTGTGTACCGACAAGGTTTATCAAATCTGATCGATTATCTTGATCCTAGGATGTATGCAGCGGAAATATACTTGTAATTGAAGTGTTACAAAACTATAAACCAGGTTGTACCACAAGTTAATCCTTTATTCAATGTTTCAACGTAAAGTGAGTATGATTGGTTGAAACCCTAGATATATATGAAGTGTAATATTAATGAGCGCAAAGAAAGAACACAAGCACTTTATCCCGTGGTTCGATTCCCACAGAGGTAACCTACATCCATGTTGAGGAGTCCACAAAAGGACCGGGTCTTCTCCAACCCTACCCTCATCGGATCGCCACGGAGGGCAATCCTCTTCACTTATCACAAAGGGCAAATAACCGAATTCAAGGGGCCTTCTCACACGTTGAGGGCTCCCCAAGATTACAACATGAACACCACCAAGAACGCACTCGAAAGATCATAATGAAAACCACAGGAGTGTGTTAGGGAATCAAACTAAGAGCTCAATGAGTGATGAACCGTGTCTCTCCAATGATCCAAAGTGTATCCTCAAAGGATTGATTTTTGTTGCATTTGATTTCGTGGAGAGAGGTGTTTTCTAGGCTCTTGGGAGGTGTGATGACGCAGGGGGTCGACAGTTATTGGAAGATGGGCCGTGTACACCTATTTATATGGGGTTCCCAAAAGTGACCGTTAGGGTTTAGAAAGATCGGACTAGTCCGTGGTGGACACCGGACTAGTCCGGTGTGCTAAGTGTAGCAAACCCTAGGTGTCCCGAAATATCGGACTAGTCCGGCTGAGGGCGGACTTGTACGATTTTGGTTCTGGAAAACTTCGTACTAGTCCGATAAATATCGGACTTGTCCAGATATGTGAAACCCTAAGTGAATTTGGCGACAAGTCTGCACTTGGAGGACTTGTCCGATTTAGGTTAGAGGGTTTTTCGGACTAGTCTGTGCTAATATCAGACTTGTCCGATTTTGTGCAACTTGTGAAGTGTTTGGAGGACTAGTCCGCACTAGGGAGGACTAGTCCGATTCTAGTCAGAGAGATATTGGACTAGTCCGTGATGATATCGGACTTGTCCGAACCGGTGCAGAAAGATATCGGACTAGTCTGGGTCAGTCGGACTAGCCTGGTCCTGTATACATATGTGCAATGTATGAGATTATTTGTGCTTGAGCTCATAGGGTGTGTTTCCTTAACACACTCCATATACAATGATCTACTACAATTGTTTCTTGATTTCTTTTCCGCATTGCTCCTCATTCTCCTTTTTTTTGGCACTTTGCTCATTTTCTCATTAGAACCTGTGCTCATCTCAACAAAGTGGTTAGGATCTCTTTTGCTTGTCATAAATCATCCAAAACCCACAAGAGATTCCTAGATGCACCCTCAATCGCCCCCCTTTTGGTGATTGATGACAACCAATTGAGATTTCACAAAATATGATAAAAAGTTGAGATTTTCATAAAGTGTGCACACATGAGTTTAAAACACATTAAGCAATGAAAACATGATCCATATGTGCACTCTTTATGGTGGGATGCATAACTAAGTGTATAGAAACAATAATCATGATGAGAATGATATATTTGAAATCAACATATTAACAACAAGCATATATGTCATTCTTATAGCAAAATCACAAATTTCATCAATATATTCATAAACAATTCAAAGCATTGCATCACAGGACCAATAGTATTAAAAGAGCATATTAAAAGTTTTACAACCCACAAATCAACAAAAGACACAAAAAGAGAGAGCTCTCCTTGTGACGCCTGGTTCCGAAAATGAACCAAGCTAACACATATGTGTGCCCAGGATGTTCAACACACATACACGAGTGATTCACAAATGATAAACAGATAATTATCACAGCTCAAATTATTAAATAAGTACTCTTATTACATAATTCATTATATCCTCGAATGCAAGCTCTAATGAATATTAATGACAAGTTCAACTAATGCAGCGGAAATAAACTAATTAAGCAACTAAGCAAACTAAGCAAAAGGGATAGCGCAGCTCCATGCAACACCACAGGCAAAGATGACGGTAGACACGACCTAGAACTCCGCATTATCGCCATTAAACTCACAATCCTGACCTGCAGCTGTTGGGGGGGGGGACTGCAAGAGTGAGTACATGTCGTACTCAGCAAGTGTGGAAAGTATGACATGTGGCTGATTCAAATGACGACAATAATAATGGCTAAGTGCTGAAAAGTACAGTAAAACATTTGAAAAGCAGTGTATCATATTATGTGAAGTAAACCCATCATAAACCATGTAACCATAATAATACCAGTACATAAATCACCATTACCAATAACCATAATCAATGTCATAAACCATAATTCCATCCCATAACCATAACCATAATCATAACAACCATAACCATTACCAAACCATAACCATCCCAAATCCCAAATTCCCTCTAATCATGTAGGTCATCCAGGCACTCATAACCGGGAGCACGGCTATCATGATAGTTTTAATACTCTGCAGAGTTTGTACCACTTTACCCACGTGTTTGTGATTTCATCACCCGTCAGCGACTAAAGAACCTCCCTTATGCCGATTACACTTCCTTTGGTGTATGGCCAAGAGATCACAAAATAGCCTTTACAAAGGGATTACTAGCCTATTTAGACCCCACTGAGGTTTCACTGGTGGCGATGCCTCCAACTGAGCACATCTTCAACCAAGGGCCCCCTCTTGAGCCATTCGGATCCCAGGGTAGTCCCACCAATCATCAACAAACCCAATCCGACTACCCCTTCCCCGAGCATCCACAATGGTCCAAACTGCACTAGCAAAGCCATAATTAATCAGCTATGCCGCACCCATACTTGGCCTCGTGGTGGCACTGTAGTCCTGGCCTATTCTCCCATGAACCGGTCCTTAGATCTAAGGCAAGCAAACCACCATAACATCCAACCCATCCGCATACCAGGCTTGCTTAGATCACCCATCGTATTGACCAGTTCACATTAACCAGAATATCATTGATGTATAATTAAATGTGTGGTGTTGTTTGTCATCCCAATTAATTAAGCGATGCAAAAAGGTAAAAACCCTTCCCGACTCTCTACCATATATTCCAGGTGACAAGGGTGGTTAAACAAATCTAGTAAACTTCCTACCATAGGATTCCCATTAAATTGACACAAGCATGCAGTTTGCAAAAAAAAACATTTATTTTAAAAATAGGATCAATATGCTTCAAGGACACTTGCCTTGCTCCGACGGATAGGGTTGCTCAAGCGCTTCGAAGTCTTGATTCTGGAAATCCTCGTACACGATCTCTTCTCTACTCGTGATCACACATACAAGAAAATACATACAAATCAACACGATGCATACATACTAATCAACATGCGATGACATGCATGCATGCAAAGTTTAATAATTAATTAACTACGGTTGTTTATTAATTAGATGCAACTAGTTCATACGTGTTCATATGAGTTTACGGGGGTTTTAGAGAGGATTAATGCTGCTGAAAATAAAAAGACGATGCAACTAAAATCAATTTACGTCTATTAGATCTAATACGTCACAAAAATTCGCATCGGGAAAAACGAATCCTACCGTAGATGTGATGGCTTCGAAGATCGCGGAACGAATGCAACGCGTAGACGAAGTGGATGGCACAGCAGTCCCTCGGCGGCACGACGACGGCGACGATCTCCGGTGGACGACGGCACCCTCCTCTTTTTCTTCCTCTTCTTCCCCTTTTTTCCTCTCTTTTCTTCCCTGGCGGCGGCTCTGGTGCTTCCTTTTTGTACCCGGGCGGTGCTAGGCTCGGGGGCGCTGGGAATTACGAAGCCCCTGGGCTTTTTATAGCGGCGGCTAGGGCGTACGCGTGCGGGAGTCTCGGGCGGAGGTTGCGGTGCGGGGCGCGTTTGAGGGCGGCGTGGGAATCGCGCTGGGCGCGCGTCGGTGCGGCCGGTTGCGCGGGGAGGGCGGGGCGAGCGCGGTAGTCAGCGGGGTGCGTGGGAGGTGGCTCGAGCGGGGCGCCAGGGCGGGTCGTGGGAGGCGCAGCGCGGTGCGGGGTGGGCGGCGCGTGCCAGGGCGCTGCAGGCGGGGTGGGGGCCCAGGCGGCGGGGCCAACGCCTTTCTATCCTTCTTAAGTTTTGCAATTGCTCTTTCAAAATCTTTTTTTTCATGTGTTTGTACTGGCTTGATTCTCGATTCGCCTGGGACATCGAATAGCGACTTTGCAATCCTAGTAGGGTCAAGGATACCTGTCTTGCGCGCCAACTTTTCATTATCCATGTATTGCATCCTATTGAAGAAGTCCAGAATTGTTATAATCTATTGAAATGCGTATGCGTGTAGTAAAAAAAGCAAATACAAAATATTAGAGCACTTACAAGCACCAGACGAGCAGCAGGTTGATATCGAGCATGCCCTGATGGAAAAGGGAAAGCAGCTCTTCAAATAAAATGACTCGTTTATCTACTCCAGTGCTCCAGATGCTTCTTTTGGAATACAAAATGTGACGCACTCAAGACCAAATTTTGTGCTGGCAGTGATGTACCCACTCATGCATTCTTCTGAGCTGGACGGGTTGTTTGCTAAGTTGTACGGATGTCATGAACGGCTTCCCATTCTCAAATTTAGGAGGAACATCCTCAAGCTTGTATATTGGAACTCCTGGTTTAACTAAAGCCGTCCGCCGATTATACATGGCACCGTCTTCTTCCCACTCCTCGATATCTTCTAATGCTGGCTCATGAGAAGAACGAGATGCACTCGATTTTCTAATATTTTCCTTAGTAGCTTCCAAATACTTTGACACTTCTGATGAAGGTTTATTAATTTCGTATGAGCTAACTTTGATAGGCACTGATGATCGAGTAGTAGTCGTCGGAAGTTGGACACTGGCTTGTTGTTGAACCTGTTGTTCAACTGATTGCTCTTTACTCCCAGCAGTTGGCTCCAGTACTACTTCAAGCTGTTGCTCAACTAGTTGCTCTTTACTAGCAACAGCTTGCTCTGGTACTGCTTGAAGTTGTTGTCCAACTTGTTGCTCTTGGATATCATCCTTGCTGAGACATAGGGGGAGTGGATCTTCCCGGACTGGGAGTGGATCTTCATGCACTTTTTCCTTAGAAGATGGGGTTGCAGTATTTGGAGATGCGACGGGGATAGAAATTGGCTCATCGTCCAATGCGATATCGCGTCGGTGCCAAAGGATTAATTGGTTGACAGCCTGCCCCCAGAGTCGCGATCCCCCTGAGGTGTGATGTGGTCTATTTCATAATCTTCATAATCATTATCAATGATCTAAAGAACTTGCACCACAGAATAATACAACGGAAGTGGATTCCCGTTGAAGTCACGATCAGGCTTTGCCATAACAGTGACAACCTGTTTGGTTTTGTTCCCTGCTCTGCCTATCGGGACAAGAAGATGAAAAGATTTGTCGTTAGCAATATCATCGACAGGGAACTTATGGGTTGACCCTGAGCCTGGCACGGAACCAACGCTGCTAGGGTAGGCAGTTGGAGATACTAATTGCTCCTTTTGCACCGGAACCATCATTGTACTCGGTGCCACTAATTGTCCTGATTGTCTAAGTTGTTCCATTATTTCTTGCATATTTTCTTTGACCTTTTGAGCAATCGTTTCATCAAGTGTTTTCTTAAACTTCTCACGTCTTCTATATGTGTCTTTATCTTTAGGGAAACCATCTAGCCAAGACATTTGAGAAGAGACCGCTCGAACCCGTCCGCTGTGTTCAGGGTTTCCTAAGATAGCGGTAAGTTGGTCATTCTCCCTCTTCGGCTTGAACAGACCCTTCGGTTGCTTTTCAATTACTTCTTTCATTTTATCCTCTACTTCATTCAGAGAGTCGGGCTTTTCAAGTTTGCCCTTGCTGGTCAAACCTGACCGAGCAAAGACCCAGCGTTGAGTTTGCTCATCGCACCCTTCTAATGGGTGAGGAATGCCCTTACTGGTAATTTTGTCTAATATCTTATTCCATTTCTGGACTTTGGGGCCATATCTGGCAGACCCCAAGTGATGATGGTATTTGTTCTTCTTTGCAATCTCTGACCTAGTTGCACTTAGAGCTTTAGCATCAGGTGTGCTCTTTTGACGAGCAAACTCTTGCCACTGAGCTTGTGTGATTTTTCCCATCTTCCTCGGGCTAGGGACCTTATTGGCCTTAACATAAGCATTCATTTCACTCTTCCAGCATCGAAACTTCTTGCCGCAAGAGACCATTGTTGCTTTCTTTACAGCTTCTTCTGTGCCTTTCGAGAACTTGAATTGTTTCTTTATCTTTTCCCACAACTCATTCTTGGTCTGCTCGGGTAATTTCCTCCAATTCTCGGTTGTGATCAGCACAACCTCCCTAACAAGAAAACCGCATGCATTACGGTACTTGGTAACTGAATCCAGTGGTTCTTGGGGAAGCCCACCTGGACCGACCCTTGTTATGTACATGATGCGGTCCAGTGCACCCTTATTGGGACCTCGTTGCCCTCGTTTCCGCTTGAGTGAAGCTGAGGATTCATCCATTGGAGAACCTTCTGCGGTTTTAGGAGCCGATGTCACCTCATTGTCTTCGAGATTAATCTAGGTAGAAAAAAATTATAAGACTTCGTATACTTGACAACCAACATTAACTTGAACTGCTGAAGTTAAGATTCATGATCCATACCTCGTCGGCAGGATCATATTCCGGGTCTAGATCCACTGAAGTCTTTTTAATTTTTATATTCGGAAAAGGATCCGAAGGACTGTGATAGGAGCCTGAACTGCTGGAGTTAGTAAACTCCATATTGTCTTCTTTGTTGTTACTATCAGGAGCAGTCTTCTTAGGGCTTTCCATGCTAGATCTAATAAGACAAAAAAATCTAATAAATGCCATATTAACTCTACATGAAGTGTTGCATGAAGAAAAAGATGGAAGCATTCTAGGATTTGATAAGGCATTCTAGGGTTTAAGGCGACTGACCAAAAGGTTCCTATACATTGCGAGGGTGACAAGCATGTTAAAGTTGCTCACCAATGGCAATTTTATCTTTTTATTCTAAATAGGCTAGCTTCGTTCAGAGTGGCGACCACGTTCTTGTGGTTTACTAGGCGGCGCCTAGCTCCAGACCTATAACTGATCAAGCAAGGGACAAAAAGCAAATCCCCGCACAGCTCCTACCTAGCTTAGAGGGCATTATTGTCCCCGTTCTCAAGTTTCGTCTTATTCCCTATCACTGATTCTTCTACCTACTGAATGAAAAACAACATGCTGATGCGTACTTGTGCAGATGCAGTGCCTAGAAGAGACTGATAGCAGCAGCAGCAACTAGCAAGCTCACTTTACACCGACAACCCAAGGCATAACTTAGTCAAAATTAGTCAAGTATAGCTATATCTAATGTAACTTAGCCAAAATTAGCCAAATTTGCTCAACTTAACCAAATATAGCTAAATCTTGCCTAGCATAGTCAAACATGCTTGATTATGCTTCAGTTAGCTAAATTTGGTCATATTTTAAAACAAATTTTCTGAATTTTGGCTCAATTAAGTAAATTTAGCCAAAACACATTTTTGAAGTTATATAGGTCTTCATATGCTCAGAGTCCATCGCCACACCTAGTGGTACCTAGATATGGGCGTGAGGATGCTCCTGGCATCACAAATGAGTTTACCAGCAACTTGTTTGGCTTCAGAGCTAAATATAGCATAACTTTGGTAGCTCAGATTAGGTACAATTGCTCAAATGAAGCTGATGGAGCCACAAGTGTAGACATCTTTGGTAGCACAGATTATCTACAATTGCTCAAATGAAACTTAGAGAAATAAAAGCAAACTTAGCCAAACTTAGTCTAGCATAGCTAACTCTAAGCAAAAGTAGCCAAATATAGCTAAATATAGCATAACTTAGTCAAAATTAGTCAAGTATAACTATATCTAATGTAACTTAGCCAAAATTAGCCAAATTTGGTCAACTTAACCAAATATAGCTAAATCTTGCCCCTAATAGAGAATTATGTGGCATATGCAAGGCCGATGACAGAAATAGGGAATATACTGCTGTTACTAGAGTCTAGAATCATGTTTACCACTAATGTGTCAGAACAGTTTCAGACACACAGAACCAACTACCAATTTATCGTGATATAACCATCCACGACGAAGGGAGTAACTCCTATTCATTCGAACTTGACAGTTTTATCTCTGTAAACTACCAGAAGATGAAATGCTACTGATTTCACAGTTTCAGACACACAAAACCATCCACATAAATCTTGCCCCACCGAACTTGATAGTTTTTCGAATTCCACCGAACCCTAACCAAGGATGCCTACCATTTTCTAATTCCCGAACCCTAACCAAGGATATGCAAGGCGGCAGTGAGGGCGGGGTGGGAGGCGGCACGGCGAAGGAGGATGGAAGGTCGAAGGGTTTAGGGTTTACCTTGAAGCTCGGAGGCAACAGCCATGGCTTCGCTCGGCGTACCTGGAAGTGAGGAGGGCGAAGCTCGGCGGCGACGGCGAAGCTCGGCGACGGTGAAGCTCGGCGGCGTACCTGGAAGTGACGAGGGCGAACACTTGGCAGCAAACGAAATTTTGGCAGCCTAACGGCGTCTAAGTGTTTCGCCCGGGTTAGGTTTTTCCAATGCTGCCGAGGGGTATATATAGACTTTCATTTTCTCAGGCGGATTTTAAGTACCGACCACCTAAGAAGATTGTTACCTCAGTCGGATTTTACTTACCAACCGCTTGAGAAAATACAATTATCTCAGGCGGTTGGTTAGTAACACCCGCCTGAGATAAACATGGGCCTATGAAGATATTTACTTCTTCTTAATTAATATGTGTTCATTATAATTTGATGAACGCTTACATAAATACCCCTCACCAACCGTGTGCGACCTTTCTTTTCCCCGAGGCACGACCTTTCAATGCACGGTAAACCAACTGCTCCATCTTCCACTCCGCGCGGCCTTAAAGACGCGCTATCGCTCACAAGCGCATTGCTCACTTTGAATCCTCTTGTTTTCTTCGTCTTCCTCCGCTCCGACGACCCAACACCACTATGGCCGACCTTCCGCCGCCAAGCCCTCCGAGGGAGCCACCTTGCAAGAAACTATGTTGCAGCTCCCCCGAGAAGATCAACACCGAGCAGCGCCTCCTCATGGCGCGAGAGGCGTACAACAATACGTCTCGCGCCATGAGTGCCTTGGGGCTGGGTACCCTTCCAGAGTATACTGGAATGGGTACCATGGGCCACTACCTCTACGCCCTCACGGGGGTGGCTGATTGTCTCGACATTCTGTTCGCGACGATGGCCCAGGTTCTTGGCCCCGAGGGTCGTAGAACGCTGGTGGAGGCGACGGCTAGCAACCTCGGGGTTGCACCGCCGGTGCAGCCGGTGCAGCCGGCCCTGTCTCCTGTTGCACCGGTGCCGAAGTCGCCGCCGGAGGACGAGGAGGAGGAGAAGGAAGAGGAGTAGGAGTAGGATTTAATTAGTTTTTCTTTTTGTTGTTTTTAGTTGCTTCTGTTTTGTAAATATTGTTAATGAATGAAATCTATCTTTGTTCATCTATGTGATTGAATATTACTTGTGTATCTTGTGTGTTCTTGTGTAAATATTGTGCATCTTGTGTGTTCTTCAACTGTGTGAATGAATGAATGTGTAGTGTGTTCATCGTTAATTAGAATTTCACGTCTGAGAAGAAGGTTATCTCAGGCGGTTGTTAAGCAATACCCGCCTGAGATAAATATATTTTCAGGCGGTTGGTAAGTATCAACCGCCTGTGAAGATATTTACTTCTTCTTAATTAATATTCTTGATTAAATGTGGTCCTTTAAAAGGCAAAAATCCACTTTTCTTGTAATATTATTGATAAGTAAAGGTTACCATTAAATTTCACTTCATAAATCCTTTGAAATTGGTCAGAACATAAAAAACATACAACAAATGCTATTTTTCATTTTTTCTATCTTGATGAATATAATGCTTTTTTCATTTATTTTTTCAGTGGACATTTTTACTCATCATACCAACCTCTACGAATTTTCTCATATTTTTTTAAGTTTTTTGAATCAATGTGTGTTCATAATTTGATGAATGCCTCATATGTATATGAGCATTTAGTTAGAATGGTGGACAATTTGAAGTTTGACATGTTGGAATGCTTTTAAAAAAATTAAAAAAATTCATAAATGTATAAATTATACAAATATGTTCATACCAACAATATTGAGTGAAGGAACTTTTTTTATGAGATACACAAATGTGAATAATATGTGAGTAGAAATTAATTTGATATTTACCAAAACATTACAATGTCAGCTATACAAGTTTTAAAAATATTTGGTTCAGGTGGTAGATGTTAATTTTATACAAATGTAGAAGAAAGAATCATCGAATTTGGACACAATTTGCAGAATCTAAACATGTTTGAGTATTTATATTGGAATCTAAATAAAAAAGAAGCAAGGGATAAGGAAACTGAAGAACAGTATCGGGCATTATCTCAGGCGGTTGTTAAGCAATACCCGCCTGAGATAAATATATTTTCAGGCGGTTGGTTGAAGATATTTACTTCTTCTTAATTAATATTCTTGATTAAATGTGGTCCTTTAAAAGGCAAAAATCCACTTTTCTTGTAATATTATTGATAAGTAAAGGTTACCATTAAATTTCACTTCATAAATTCTTTGAAATTGGTCAGAACATAAAAAAAATGCTATTTTCATTTTTCTATCTTGATGAATATAATGCTTTTTTCATTTATTTTTTCAGTGGACATTTTTACTCATCATACCAACCTCTACGAATTTTTTCATATTTTTTTAAGTTTTTTTGAATCAATGTGTGTTCATAATTTGATGAATGCCTCATATGTATATGAGCATTTAGTTAGAATGGTGGACAATTTGAAGTTTGACATGTTGGAATGCTTTTAAAAAAATTAAAAAAATTCATACATGTATAAATTATACAAATATGTTCATACCAACAATATTGAGTGAAGGAACTTTTTTTATGAGATACACAAATCTGAATAATATGTGAGTAGAAATTAATTTGATATTTACCAAAACATTACAATGTCAGCTATACAAGTT
The DNA here is from genome assembly GCA_036927565.1 of Tuctoria greenei. Taxonomy (NCBI): domain Eukaryota; kingdom Viridiplantae; phylum Streptophyta; class Magnoliopsida; order Poales; family Poaceae; genus Tuctoria; species Tuctoria greenei. The sequence continues at coordinate 55,407,634 of JAYESD010000004.1, forward strand.
TTAAAAATATTTGGTTCAGGTGGTAGATGTTAATTTTATACAAATATAGAAGAAAGAATCATCGAATTTGGACACAATTTGCAGAATCTAAACATGTTTGAGTATTTATATTGGAATCTAAATAAGAAAGAAGCAAGGGATAAGGAAACTGAAGAACAATATCGGGCGTTATCTCAGGCGGTTGTTAAGCAATACCCGCCTGAGATAAATATATTTTCAGGCAGTTGGTTGAAGATATTTACTTCTTCTTAATTAATATTCTTGACTAAATGTGGTCCTTTAAAAGGCAAAAATCCACTTTTCTTGTAATATTATTGATAAGTAAAGGTTACCATTAAATTTCACTTCATAAATCCTTTGAAATTGGTCAGAACATAAAAAACATACAACAAATGCTATTTTTCATTTTTCTATCTTGATGAATATAATGCTTTTTCCATTTATTTTTTCAGTGGACATTTTTACTCATCATACCAACCTCTACGAATTTTTTCATATTTTTTTAAGTTTTTTTGAATGAATGTGTGTTCATAATTTGATGAATGCCTCATAAGTATATGAGCATTTAGTTAGAATGGTGGACAATTTGAAGTTTGACATGTTGGAATGCTTTTAAAAAAATTAAAAAAATTCATACATGTATAAATTATACAAATATGTTCATATCAACAATATTGAGTGAAGGAATTTTTTTATGAGATACACAAATGTGAATAATATGTGAGTAGAAATTAATTTGATATTTACCAAAACATTACAATGTCAGCTATACAAGTTTTAAAAATATTTTGTTCAGGTGGTAGATGTTAATTTTATACAAATGTAGAAGAAAGAATCATCGAATTTGGACACAATTTGCAGAATCTAAACATGTTTGAGTATTTATATTGGAATATAAATAAAAAAGGGATAAGGAAACTGAAGAACAGTATCGGGTATTATCTCAGGCGATTGTTAAGTAATAACCGACTGAGATAAATATCTTCTTTGACGGTTATTAAATACCAACTGCCTGTGAAGATATTTACTTCTTAACTAATATAACCCATAGAGTACAACACGTTATGGGAGAACATGTCATACTCGCGCTCAATCCTACAGTTCTCAGTACAGAAGACGGTCTCGGATCACCCTCGCCTGCCGCAGCGGGCAGGCCCCTGGTTCCCCCCTATTGGGCAGCGGCAAACGCCATCGTCAATGTCGGGCAGCGCCACCGGCGGCGGTCCGGGAGGAGGCCTACGCAGTAACCTCCAGCTCACGAAAACGTCGAGCCTCTGCATGGCTTGATTCCGACACCGGCAACACTCCTTGTTGGTCCTCTTCATCACGATAGACCCGACCGTGTTGTCGCCGACATGGGCCTTGCCTTTGACCTGCCGGATATACTTGAGGGCGTCGTGGTCCCCGCGGTCGGCGTCGTAGCGGAGCATGGTGAGGATGTAGGCCACCACCTTGTGGCCGTTCGCGGCCGCCCGGGCAAGGAACTGGGTGCCCCGCTGCGCCTGCGCGCGGCCGTAGTTGAAGACGAGGTCGAAACCGGTGACGTAGCACGCATGAGGGTTGCCCACGTTGGCCAGGCGCTCCACGAGGGCGTCGTAGCTCCCGTTCCCGTGCCGTTGGAACCACTCCCAGCTGCTCTCCCGCTCCAGCGCCACGCGCCTGCCCACGGTGGGATCACAGCACGCCGCGTGCATGGCCTTGCAGGTGGCGCGCAGACTGGAGAGGTCGTCCATGGGCTGGGTGGAGGTTGCGGCGACCCACCCCGTGATTAGGACCGCAATATCGTGTGGCAAGGGGAACTCCATGGGCTTATCTCAGGCGGTTGGTAAGTAACACCTGTCCCCGAGATAAATATATTCTCAGACGGTTGGTAAGAACCAACCGCCTGAGAAGATGTTAATTAACTGACACGCCGCACGAGGTCTATGGAGAAGTTGAGAAGCCGTGGTGCACGGACGCGTGCGACGGAAGGATCTCTGAAGATCGTCTTCCACAGTGGTTTAATTGTGCAATGCACGAGGTCTGCAAAGAGTTCAATGCGCAATGAACAAAATATTTTGTTCAGTTGGTAGATGTTAATTTTATACAAATGTAGAAGAAAGAATCATCGAGTTTGAACACAATTTGCAGGATGTAAACATGTTTGAGTATTTATATTGGAATCTAAATAAAAAAGAAGCAAGGGATAAGGAAACTGAAGAACAGTATCGGGCATTATCGCAGGCGGTTGTTAAGTAATAACCTCCTGAGATAAACATTTTTGAAACTACAAGATGTTAATTAACGGCCTGAGAAGATGTTAAGTAACAACAAATGCTATTTTTCTCAGGCGGTTTGTAAGTAATACCCGCCTGAGATAAACATTTTTGAAACTACAATATGTTATTTAACGGCCTGAGAAGTGTTAATTAACTGACGCGCCGCACGAGGTCTGCGGAGAAGTTGAGAAGCCGTGGTGCACGGACGCGTGCGACGGAAGGATCTCTGAAGATCGTCTTCCACAGTGGTTTAATTGTGCGCTGCACGAGGTCTGCAAAGAGTTCAATGCGCAATGAACAAAATATTTTGTTCAGTTGGTAGATGTTAATTTTATACAAATGTAGAAGAAAGAATCATCGAATTTGAACACAATTTGCAGAATGTAAACATGTTTGAGTATTTATATTGGAATCTAAATAAAAAAGAAGCAAGTGATAAGGAAACTGAAGAACAGTATCGGGCATTATTGCAGACGGTTGTTAAGTAATAACCGCCTGAGATAAACATTTTTGAAACTACAAGATGTTAATTAACGACCTGAGAAGATGTTAAGTAACAACAAATGCTATTTTTCTCAGGCGGTTTGTAAGTAATACCCGTCTGAGATAAACATTTTTGATACTACAATATGTTAATTAATGGCCTGAAAAGTGTTAATTAACTGACGTGCCGCACGAGGTCTGTGGAGAAGTTGAGAAGCCGTGGTGCAGGGACGCGTGCGACGGAAGGATCTCTGAAGATCGTCTTCCACAGTGATTTAATTGTGCACCGCACGAGGTCTGCAAAGAGTTCAATGCGCGGGAAATGAACCGCTCCCTCATCTACTCCGCACAGACCATATATAAGGCGCATCGTCGGTTATGTACAAGCACAGAACTTTTCCACTCCTTTCTTCTTCTTCCATCGTTCCACCTCTCCTAGCCCGGCACCGACTAACCACCACAGCCATGGCCAACCTTCCGCCACCTAGCCCGCCGAGGCAGCCACCCTGCAAGCGGATACGCTGCAGCTCCCCCGAGAGGGTGAATGACGACCAGCGCGTTCCACCACCGGTGCAGCCGGAGCCATCGGTACAGCCGGAGCAATCGGCTCAGCTGGAGCAATCGGCTCAGCCGGAGCAGTCGACCCTCTCTCCTGTTGCATCGTCGCCAGAGGAGGAGGAGGAGGAGGAGGAGGACGACGACGACTTCGACGACGATGATGATTATGACGATGATGACGACGAGTCGTCCTCCGACGACGGCGACGACGAGTTGTCCTCCGACGACGGCGACGACGAGTCATCCTCTGACGATGGTGACGATGACGACGGCGACCACCACCATGGTGACGACGACGACGACAAGTCGGAGGAGGACCGCTTGGCTTGGTTTGAGAAGCTGGCGGAGAGGATGGAGGAGGCGGGGCCGTAGTGTAGTTTTAGGATTTCAATCAAGTGTTCTTGTACATTTTTCTTGTGTTTTGTACATATTTCAATCAAGTGTCAATGAATACTGGTGGATAATTTGAAGTTTGACATGTTGGAGTGCTTTCAAATATGTTCGTACCAACAATTTTGAGTGAAGGATCTTTTTTTTATGAGATACACAAATGTGAATAATATGTGAGTAGAAATTAATTTGATATTTACCAAAACATTACAACGTCAGCTATACAAGTTTTAAAAATATTTTGTTCAGTTGGCATTATCTCAGACGGTTGTTAAGTAATACCCGTCTGAGATAAAAATCTTCTTAGGCGGTTATTAAGTAACAACAGTCTGTGAAGATATTTACTTCTTAATTAATAAATATCTTCTCAGGCGGTTGGTAAGTAAAACCCGCCTGCGATAAAGTTAAAAACCGCCTGTGAAAAACCGACGTCTATATAAGGACCCCTCACCGCAGTCAAAACGCAACCCTGGAGAATTTATATTGACGCCGCAAGGCTGTTGAATTTCCCCTGCGCCGCGCCGCCGCTCCGCCGCCCAGCCCATACTGCCGCGCCGCCGCTCAACCCCGCACCACCACTTCTCCACCCAGCCGGCCCACCGTGCTGACGCCTCCCCACCGTGCTGACGCCTCTGCAAGGTAAATGTAGTTTCCTTACTTTTTCTTTGTATATTTTTATTAGCTGATAAGCTGTTAGTTTTGTGTGTTCTGGTATATGGATTCTGTCCTTTTGCATGTGTAAGGACTGTATGGATTGTGTTCTGGTATATTGATGTATGGACTATATGGATTGTTTCCTTTTTGTACCTATTATGTGACATGAATATGATGTTTAATTAACAGATGCTATTGTAATATATATAAGATGTATTTGGGCCTGTTTCCCGATATAACAGACCGGATCCCACCCAGACCAAGCCCATGCTGCTGGGCCTGTTTCCCCCTTTGACTCCGTCTGCCTCAAGACGTCGCCCGTCTCCTACATTAGTCGCCCTAATCATACTTGTTATGTCTCTGTAAATTCATTTTATAGAAGACCTTTAGAGAATATTTGTGGCCAAATTTTGTAAATCTGAGAAAAAATCTATTATTGAAGCATGGACTGTCGAGCGTGGATGTATAACATGCCAAGACCAGATCCTATGTACATTCGTAATGTTGCAAATTTTATTGAAGCATCCAAGAGACATGCGAAGTTGCAAAAGATAGATGACATATTATGTCCATGTATCGACTGCGAAAATAAGATTGCTTGGACGGATACTATAGTAATCCAATCTCATTTGGTGAAAAGAGGTTTCAAAAATAACTACACAATATGGACAGAGCATGGTGAGTTAGATACACATGATGTGGATAAAGATGATGAGAGAGGCTCAGATGATGATAATGTTCATATCGATGATGGTAGTGACAATCAAGCTGGTGATGATGATGATGAGTTCGATTGTGAGGAGATGTTGCGTCACATTGAACCACATGTACTGACTTCTATGGGAGCAAGCAAAGGATTAAGTAAAATGGAGAGATTGCAGAATGCGGCGACAGAGCTTTTATATGATGAATCAAACAGTTGTGATAAAGAGTTTACTACATTGCGTGTAGTCTTAGAACTACTAAAGTTGAAAGCTACGCACGGATGGTCCGATTGTAGTTTCTCTGATCTTTTGAATCTTCTGGCAGAAATTCTTCCAAATCCAAATAAACTGCCCAGAAGCACTTATAAAGCGAAGAAACTTCTTTGCCCGATGGCACTAGGTGTGACAAAAATACAAGCTTGTGTGAACCATTGTATTCTGTATCGCAAAGAGCATGAGCTCGCAACTAGATGCCCCATTTGTGGTGTCAGTAGATACAAGAAGGACTACAATCACCAGTATGTTACCAACATGAAAAAGACTCAGAAGAATAAGAAGTTTATTACTGGTCCTGAAGGTGACGATGACAATACTTCTGGCGATGCAGACGGGAAGAATAAGAGAAAAATTCCTGCATTGGTGATGTGGTACCTTCCGGTAATTCATCGCTTGAAGCGTTTGTTCTCAAACCCTAGGGAGGCTGAACTTATGCGTTGGCATTCCGAGCAAAGCAAGAAGAATGAAAAACATATACGACACCCTGGTGATGCAACGCAGTGGAAAAATTTTGATATTCAGTATCCAGAATTTGTGAAGGAAATCAGAAATGTGAGGTTTGCCTTGGGTACAGATGGAATGAATCCGTTTGGTGAAAAAAGGAGCATACACAGCACATGGCCCGTGGTCTTAACTATGTACAACCTACCAACGTGGTTGTGTCACAAAAGGAAATATATCTTATTATCTGTTCTTATCCAAGGTCCAAAACAACCCGGCATCGAAATTGATGTGTTCTTGGAACCTTTAATGGAAGATATGGCGAAATTGTGGAATGAAGGGGTACGTACATGGGATGAGTACAAGCGGGAGTATTTCACGCTAAGAGCAATGATATTCGTTACCGTGCATGATTATCCCGGACTGTTTACATTATCGGGACAAATAAAAGGGAAGAAAGGTTGCGTTAGGTGCGTGGATAGAACTGGATTTCTATACCTCACTTCATCCAGAAAGACGGTGTACATGAGACATCGACGTTCTTGACAGATACACACAAGTATAGGAAGATGAAAGAACAATTTGATAACAAAATCAAAAAAATACTGCACCGAAACCTTACAGTGGAAAACTTGTGTTTGAAATGGTCAAGAACATTCATATTGCTTCCGGTAATGGAAAAAAGAGTAAAGGAATTAAGAGAAAGAAAAGTACATCTTCGGATGATACAACTGACATGGCTTTCAAGAAACAATCAATTTTTTTCTAGTATCTTCCGTATTGGAAGAATCTGTAATTTTGCCATAGTATTGATTTGATGCACGTTACAAAGAATGTATTTGACAGCATCATTGGGACCTTGTTGGACATGCCGAGGAAAACAAAGGACGAATTAAATTCACGTATGGACCTAGTAAATCTTGATTTGAGACCAGAGCTTCATCTAGTAGAAAAGGCGAACGGGAAGCATTACCTTCCCCCAACCAGCTAAAACTTGACGCTAGAAGAGAAAAAAGCAATTTGCGAATGCTTGCGTGGGATCAAAGTGCCCACAAGTTTCTCATCCAATATCCGCAAACTAGTCTCGATGAAAGACTTGTCTTTATTCGGTTATAATTCTCACGACTATCACATGATGATGACAGTTTTCCTTGCCATTGCAATAAGAGTAATCAAACCTGAGCATATAAAAGTTGTCATCACACGTTTGTGTTACTTCTTCAATGCAGTATCGCAAAAGGTGATAGCACGTGAAGATTTAGACTATCTGAAAACATACATCGTCGAGATAATGTGCAAGCTTGAGATGTGTTTCCCACCATCCTTTTTTGATATGCAAGTACACCTAATCATACATCTTGTTGATCAGATAAAAGAATTGGGGCCACTATATTTACATCATATGTTTTCGTTGGAGAGATATTTAGGAGTATTAAAAGGTCATGTGCGGAACCGTGCTCACCCAGAGGGTTCGATTATGGAAGGATACACCACTGAAGAAGTGATTGAAGGTTGTGCTGATTACATCAAAGATGGAAAATCGATAGGTGTGCCTATACCGGTACATGAGGGTAGACTACGTGGGAGAGGCAAAGTGGGTAAGAAAACTTTTATTGTTCAAGATTACAAGAATGTACACCGTGCACATTTTGGTGTACTACAACAGCTCGCAATAGCTGAGCCGTACATCGAGGAACACCAAATTGAGCTTCATGATAAAAACTAAGACCGCAAAGAGGACTGGATTATGAAAGAGCACAGAAGATGTTTCACTGAATGGTTAATGGACAAAAATATATCATACGGAAACACTATAGAAGAGGCAACAATGAAGAAGTTAGCTTGTGGCCCATCTGCTTTGGTAACATCATGGCAAGCATATGACATCAATGGTTACACATTTTACACTAAAGAAAAAGACGGTAAGAGTGTTGCACAAAATAGTGGTGTTCGTATTGAGGCTTATGATTCACAAGGGCAGAAGACCACATACTTCGGGTTCATAGAGGAAATATGGGAACTCGATTATGGCGAAAGAATGGTAATGCCCGTATTTAAGTGCCAATGGGTCAAACATCCTGATGGTTTGAAAGTGGACAATTACGGGCTGACACTGGTAGACTTGAATAAAGTGGGTTACAAAGATGACTTGTGGGTTCTCGCCGATAATGTTGCACAAGTTTTTTATGTTGAAGATCCAGAAACTGAGAAGTTGCACGTAGTTGTTTCTGGAAAGAAAAATATTGTTGGGGTTGACAATGTGGGAGATAATGAAGAGGAATATAATCAGTATGAAGAGATGTACCTTTTCACCGAACTAGAAAACATCAAGCGTGTAGAGAGAAGCATTAAAAAGAATTTGAAACCCTATATGCGAGAAGATGTCAATGCTGGAAAAAATGTATATAGCAATGCGAGATGATATATATTGTATATATTTGTATCTTCTGAAATCAACTTAGAGCAATGTTGGTATATGGATTGTGTCCTTTTGCATTTGTGTACACATATGCGTTTGGACTCAATGATTTGGAAGTTTGGAAGTTTGGTCTTTCAGATAATGATGTCTCGGGCGTGTAGCCGATTGAAGGAGGAGCGCTTGGCGTGGCGCAAGAACCATCCCCATGTATGTACATATGGCACACCAGTCACATGGTTGTATATACATATGTATCTGTAATGGACTGATGAACTTAACTGTAGTTTGTTTTTCCGTCTTGTTTGTTTTTGGTATTTTAAATTTCTCTGCGTAGGGTTTCTCTGCGAAGCCTGAATCGGGAGATTTATTGAAGTGGCAGTGCATCGTACCCGGTAAAGAAGGGGTAAGTCATGAAGAACAAGCACAATATGAGATTAACCATCGTCCTCCTATTAATAAATTTCTTTTGCAGACTGAATGGGAAGATGGTTACTACCCCCTGACAATCTCCTTCTCTGAGGACTATCCCTTGGTGCCTCCAAGATGCACCTTTCCAATTGGGTTCTTCCACCCAAATGTCCATCGTTCGGGAGCACTCTGCATCGGGATTCTTGATCAAGAGACTGTAAGATAGACCTATTTTGTTCATGTAATTATTACTTATAATTGTTGTCGAACTTATTTGAACTGGTTTCTTATATTGCTTAAATTATATTTCGTAGGGGCGGTGCAGTGCTTTTACAATCAAAACTATACTACTTGAAGTTCAGCGTTTGCTGGATCAGCCAAATGTGCCTGATGTTGAAAATGATTGCTATAATCTACTTATCAAGGTTAGATGACACTTAGACTTAGTGACCAATGTAGGTTATTCATTCCTCCTTCGACATTTGTTAATTTAAATAATGTCAATATTTTCAGGATCCAGCGGAATATAAGAGACATGTTCGGGAGCAAGCAGGACGGTACAACTTAGATTGATCGATGGGAGCTTCATCGTCGATCTACAATGAATGTAGCATGATTTTTGTTCAGTGTGTAAAGAAATTATCTTTGAACAATTGTAAAGCCTATAATGGTGTATTATCACAATTAAGCCAGCCTCACTGGTGATCGAGCATTTCCTACAATGCATTACTGTACTAGTATCCGCTCATCTGTGTTTTTTTCCTAATACAATTTTCCCTACAATGACTACATACGGTTGTGATAATTGCAACGACTACATCCCTGTAATTTCAATGAAAACTGCTTGTGATAATTGAACAACTACATACATGATCTTCTCAGACCGTTGTTAACCAAGAACCGTCTATGAAGTTCATTGCATTACAGGCGGTTATTAATTAAGAACCGTCAACGAAGATCATGTATTTACCCAGACGGTTGTTTTTTAAAATCCATCTATGAAGTTCGTTGCACTACAGGCGGTTATTAATTAAGAACCGTCAACAAAGATCATGTATTTACCCAGACGGTTGTTTTTTAAAATCCGTCTGTGAAGTTCATTACATTACAGGCGGTTCTTAATTAAGAACCGTCTATAAAGATCATGTATTTACCCAGACGGTTGTTTCTTAAAATCCGCCTGTGAAGTTCATTGCATTACGGACGGTTCTTAATTAAGAACCGCCTGTGAAGATCATGAATTTACCCAGACGGTTGTTCTTTAAAATCTGTCTGTGTTGTTCTATCATCATAGGCGGTTATTATATCATTCGTCATCACAGTCGCATATTTTTAAGGACCGCCTGTGTTTGAAAATTTGAGGCGCCTATAAAAATGCTTTTTGTAGTAGTGCCAATGAAACTTGTTTAGATTAGTATAACACACGATTTCTTTAACATATCGTTTTTCTGCCGAAGGGGTTGGGATTTAATTGTTTCCGCCGCGTAAGATTTTTTTTTTAAATCTACCATTCACCCCCCTCTGGTAGCTTTTCATGTGCTCTTTGATCCTACAATTGGTATCAGAGCCATGGTGCTATAATCATTGTGATTTGCACATGTTTTTGACTAATCATCATGAGAAATACTCCGCCAAACCTTGTGTGTTTGATGGTATTGATTTTTAGGTTTGGAAGGCACGCATGGAAGATTTCATCCAGACGCAAGGCTTTGCAATATGGGAGAATGTTTACAAGCCTTACGAAGTCCCGCCTAACGATCAAGTTACAGCTACAAACCTACGGGAAGTCGACAACAACAATAAAGCCCGAAACTTGATCATCCAAGGACTCACTCAGAGCGACTTCGACCGCGTTGCACATCTCCGATCAGCATACGATGTATGGAGAGCACTTTGTGACTATCACGAAGGATCCAACATGATCAAGGAGGTAAGGCAAGACATGTTCAAGAAAGAACACATGCGCTTCGAGATGCAACCCAGTGAGTCCATTGATCATCTCTTTGCTCGCTTTAACAAAATTCTCAGTAACTTGCGTAGTGTCAACGTTAATTTTTCTGATGCTGAAAATGCTAGGCAACTTCTTGGTGCATTAGACATGTCAATCTGGGAGATGAAAGTTACATCTATCCATGAATCTACTCTCATGAGTACACTTACTTTAGATGTGCTTTACTCTAAACTCAAACTCATGAAATTAACATCTTATCACGTAAGAACCCAAATAAGTCTATTGCATTTGTCTCACAACGTGATATGCCTAGCTCCGGCCAATCATCATCTTGCAATACTCTTTCTTTGTTGTCCTCACTAACCCTGGAGCAGATCGAGGAATTTCCAGAAGAGGAGTTAGCACTAATCTCTACTAGGTTCTCAAAAGCATTGCAAAATGTGAGAACTAGAAGGAGAGGAAGCTCTGGACCTCAACACTGTTTTGAATGTGGTAAGACATGACACTTTCGTACAGAATGTCCTAACCTTTCAGGTCCTACTACCCGTGAAGAAAAACAGAACAAGGTCAAACCACCTCTGGAAACCCTAACAAGAAAAAGAAGGGTACCATAGGACGCAAGATGATTAGCACCTTCATCACTTCACTTCAAGAGTTCACTTCAAGCGATGTAGACTTTGAAAGTGATGAAGATGATGACAATCTGGACAACTTATGCTTCATGGCGGACAAAACAAGATCAAGATCAAGTCAGGAGGATGCAGAACAGAATAGTGATGACTATGAGGTATGTTCTACCTGTAATGAAATGTGTGATGCAATTTCTCGTGCAACAATTATTGTTAAGAAAAAGGACAAAAAGCTTAGGGATAATGCTACTAAAATTGAATCACTAGAATCTGAAATCAACCGTTTGAAAACCTTGATTCGTAGTGATGATTCTTGTCCCTCATGTGATTTAATCTATGAACAATTGTCCACACTAAGAACTGCACACTCCTCCACTCTAGATAGACTTGGAAATAACAAAAAGCTTGCTGCACTTGATATTGGAAACTCAAAAGAAGCTTCTTGTTTTACAATTGATTTGCATTGTTCTAGTTGTGATGATCTTGAAAAGAAACTAAAAAATGCTATGAATGAAATCTCAATATTGAATAATGCTTTACGTTCTCATGAAGTTAAATATTGTTCCAATTGCAAATTAAAAGGAAAAACTTCATGTGAAAATTACCTTGATTTGTCCGATAAACTTGATAACATGCATAGGACATTAGATCGGTTTTGTAATGGGAATAAGAATCTAAACTTGCTGCTGAATACTTCCAAGTCTTGCAAAGATAAAACTGGCTTAGGTTTTTACTCTCATGCTCATGCTAAAGCACATCCACCTAAAATTGTAAATTCATTAGGAAGTGGTTTGATTCAAACAGTTCCTAAACAAAAAGAAGTGATTTTCAAATCTGCAGGAGTGTTGTCTCATTTGGTTCCAAATAAAAATATTGCTTGCTCATCTAGATATGAACACAAAGTTAAATTTCGTTGTACCTACCGTGGTAGATATGGTATTGTCATATATTTTTGTTATAGACTAGCTAAAAAAAAAGAAAAGGGAAAGAATTATGGCTAGATCTCATAACTTTCCTGCAAAATTTGCTGCACATATTAAACCGAATGCCAGGAACATGCAACTTGATATTATAAGTCAAAAACATTCAAAGTTTACCTCCGGACCTTCTGTTTTTGCCTCCGGAGCTAATGATTTTTGTGCTACACAAGTAACACCTTATAGGTCAGTATCTAAGAATAAAAAACCTCAAACTTTGACTTATAAAGCTGCTGTTTTATATCAGCTTTTGCGTGTTTTTCCTGCTGCACGTCGTGTGACTCAGTACTAGATACCTAAATGCCTTTTGACTAACCCCAGTATTGAGTCATGAACATATTGTGCTTCTATGTAGGTTACATGCTTAAGGAAGGAGAACATTTTGTTGTGGATTCATGTTTCTCATGCCACATGACTGGTAACAAAGAATGGTTCTCCTCCCCCTCTTTTGTGTCACGTGTAGAGAATGTTACTTTTGCCGATAATTCTTCAACTCCTATAATTGCTAAGGGTTCGGTTAGAGTAAATGATCACTACACTTTGAAGGATGTGGCACTTGTCAAAAATTTGAAATACAACTTGCTTTCTGTTTCACAATTGCTAGATGAAAATCTGGAAATTATTTTCAATAAAAACTGCTGCAAAGTTGTAGGTTCAAATAGTGAGCTTATTTTTAACATGTCTCGGTTTGGAAGAGTTTTTAAAGCTGATTTTGATATGTCTTCCTCTAAGCATAGGTGTCTAGTTTCTAATGATTCAAATGACATATATTTTTGGCATCGTAGACTTGGTCACATAGGCTTTGATCACCTAACGTGTGTTAGTGCTCTTGATCACATACGTGGGCTGCCTAAGCTTAAAGGGGACAAAGAAATTGTGTGCTCTTCTTGCAGACATGCTAAAATGGTTGCAGGTTCACATACTCCTCTCACAATGATCATGACAACTGAACCTGGTCAACTTTTGCACCTTGACACCGTAGAACCTTCGCGTGTTCAATCCTTCGGAGGTAAATGGTATGTTCTTGTTATTGGTGATGATTATTCTAGATACTCTTGAGTTTTCTTTATGGCGTCTAAGAATGTAGCTTTTAGTCACTTTAGAACTTTATTTCTTATATTATCAATTGATCACCCAGGATCTTTAAAAGCAATTAGAAGTGATAACGGAACTGAATTTAAAAATCGATCTTTTGATTACGTTTGTGCTGAAAATGGAATAGATCATCAGTTTTCTTCACCATATGTACCTCAACAAAATGGTGTTGTAGAAAGAAAGAACAAAACCTTAGTTGAGATGGCTAGGACTATGCTTGATCAATGTCAAACTCCTAGGAAATTTTGGGCAGATGTGATTGCAACCGCTTGTTATGTCTCAAATCGTATTTTCTTGTGCGCTAAGCTAGGTAAAACAGCATATGAGCTCCGATTTGGACGTAGTCCTAGTGTTACACACTTTTGGGTCTTTGGTTGCAAATGTTTTGTTAAGAAACATGGTAATCTTGATAATTTGAACCTAGATCCATTGATGGCATGTTTCTTGGTTATCCATCTCATACTAGAGGCTACAGTGTGTTTTTACTTGACACTAACAAAATTGTGGAGACTTGTGAAGTGTCTTTTGATGAAGCTAGCCCAGGTACTAGCTCAAACATTGCAGATCCAGATCCATATCCACAGGGGGAGAGTATTTTCGTTGAAGATGAGGAAGAATTGGAGCTGCTACCCAAAAATTCAACAGCTAAAGACTTTGGTTCAGCTCTGAATGTTAATTCTCAACCAGCACCGACAACCATCAATGCTGATTCAAATCATCCTCAAGTCACAAGCTCATCGATTTGTGATGAACATGAATAAGAAGAAGCTTGTGAGACATCTATTCCCCTACGGTTTTACAAAGATCATCCCACGCAACAGATTATTGGAAGCTTGCACGAACGAGTTACAAGGTCCAGGTTTTGCGATCCAAACTCTCATGCTCATTCTGCTTTTGTTGCTTCTTTTGAACCCAAAGATATATCACACGCACTCACTAATGAATCTTGGACTATTGCCATGCAAGAAGAGTTAGAAAATTTTGGAAGAAATAGAGTTTGGATACTTGTACCCCCTCCTCAAAGTCACACTTTAATTGGAACTAAATGGGTGCTTAAAAAAAAACAAAGTGAGGATGGGGTCGTGGTTAGGAATAAGGCTTGGTTGGTTGCTCAAGGTTTCACTCAAGTTGAAGGTCTAGATTTTGATGAAACTTTTGCTCCTGTTGCTAGATTAGAAGCTATAAGAATTTTATTAGCTTTTTCTGCATCTAAAGGTTTTAAGCTATATCAAATGGATGTCAAAAGTGCTTTTCTCAATGGCTAGATAGATGAGGAGGTTTATGTCAAACAACCACCGGGTTTTGAAAATTCAGATTTTCCTAATCATGTTTACAAACTGTCCAAAGCCTTGTACGGTCTCAAACAAGCCCCTAGAGCATGGTATGATAGTTTAAAAACATTCTTACTTGAAAAGGGGTTTACCATGGGCAAGGTTGATAAAACTCTTTTTGTGCTTAAGCATGGCAATTACTCATTATTCGTTCAAGTGTATGTGGATGATATTATCTTTGGTTGTGCTTCTCATGATCTTGTGTCCAAGTTTTCAGCTATGATGAGTTCAGAATTTGAGATGAGTATGATGGGAGAACTCACGTACTTTTTGGGGATGCAAATAAACAAACCAAGGAGGGTACCTTTGTGCATCAAACGAGGTATACAAAAGACCTCCTAAGGCGCTTCAACATGGACAAAAGCAAGCCTCTTCGGACACCAATGGGAACAGCAACAACACTTGAACTTGATGAAGATGGTGAACCCATGGATCAAAAAGAATATAGAAGCATGATCGGATCACTTTTGTACCTCACGGCATCAAGACCGGACATACAATTCAGCGTATGTCTTTGTGCACGGTTTCAAGCTTCCCCACGTTCTTCACATCGTCAAGCCGTCAAAAGGATTCTCAGGTACTTACATGGAACTCAAGAATTTGGTATTTTTCTTCCTTCTTCCTCAACCGTTACTTTGAAAGCTTTTTTGGATGCTAATTTTGAGGGTTGTAGGATTGATAGGAAAAATACTTCCGGTGCTTATCATTTCCATGGTAATTCTCTGGTTGCTTGGTCCTCTAGAAAACAAAGCTCAGTTGCACAATCCACAGCTGAATCTGAATATGTAGCTGCTGCTAGTGCTTGCTCACAAATTCTTTGGATTGTTCAAACAGTTAAGGACTATGGGGTTGATCTACATAGTGTTCCACTATTTTGTGATAACACTAGTGCCATTTGCATTGCTAAAAACCCTGCGCAACATTCTAGAACTAAGCACATTGATATTAGGTATCACTTTCTCCGTGATAATGTTGAAAAAGAAAACATTGTGCTTCACCATGTAGATACCGAACAACAATTGGCTGACATTTTTACAAAACCTTTGGACTTCACTCGTTTTTATTATATTCGTAGTGAAATAGGGATTATGCATCCTCATGGCTTAAATTGAGAGGGAGTTTTCAAACTTGAGAAGTCTATGTGTGAATCTAAAATTAAAATAATATGAGCATAGTATTTCATACATATATGACTTTGTGATTCCTTTTACATGCTAAAAGTTCTTACTACATTACTCGTGTTATACATTTTGTAATTTTTGTCATGTCTAGTAATTGGAATAATTACTTACACTAAATCTGGTCATGGTTGAACTTTCTTGCTGTTTTGAACTTGTTGCATGCTCACAAGTGTTTTAATCATAAAGAATTAATCAAGTAATTAACTCACATGTTGAGTTTTTGTGAACAAATATAAGTTGAGAAAAGATCAAGAGAATATGCATGCATCACACTTCTTCTTTCGGGATGGCTTATCATTGCACTTAGATATGAACTTGGAAGAAGTTGTGTATGACTAAAACCATGTCCTTAAGCTTCTTATTGTCAAATGACATAGGCTTGGCTTGGTTGGTTAGAATAAGGCAGATGCACATATAATCTCTTGCAAATATCATATGATCTAAATTTATGTTTTGAAAAATAATAAAATGCAGCAACAAGTGTCATGCCCTTAGGTTTTGAAATAGTTAAGTTTGTGAGATCATGACTTGCTAAAATTGAAAATTACACTTGATCTCTAGCATGGCTTACACTACTTTATGTATATCATTGATGTGATAGTGTAAGTTACTTGATAGTATGACTTGGATGAGCTTTGTTTTATATGTATATGTTATAATATGCTCATAACAATTAAAATTTCTCTTTTGAACCTTGCTGAATACATTATCAAAGGGGGAGAGATAATATGGTGAATTATGCAAGGGGGAGAAATAGGTATAGGGGAGAAATATTTATTTTCTATCTCATTTGATTTTCAAAAAGGGAAATTTGTTCTCAAAACTTTTCATGCCAATGTTCGGATTTAAATGGTGTTGTGTAAGACCTATGTGTGCTGAATACATTGGCTTGTAGTGATTACACTTGGCTTTGATGATAAAAGTTTTTAATATCACCAAAACACCTTTTTATCAAGGTCCGACTCTAGCTCCGAGCTACAGCAAGGTCCGACGATAGGTCCGGCTTGCTTTGGGTAGCTCCGGTTACGTTTGATGCTAGGTCCGACTTCTTGGTAAGGTCCGACCAGCTTTGGTTAGCTCCGGTGAGCTTTATCTTTAGCTCCGGCATATATTTGATAGCTCCGGCATATTTTCGTTAGATCCGGGATGCTAAGCTTCGACGTACTTTGTCTAGCTCCGGGTTTTGGGTTGACTAGTTCCGACTAGTTTTGATAAGCTCCGGATCCAGGATCTACTAGTTTTGATAAGCTCCGGATCCAGGATCTACTAGTTTTGGTAAGCTCTGGCGCTAGGTTCTACTAGCTCTTGTTAGCTCCGGCTCAAGCTCCGGGTTGCTCTGGCAAGGTCCGGAACTTGACCGCAGTGTTTCTGCTTAGCTCCGGGTCAAGCTCCGGGTTGCTCTGGCAAGGTCCGGAACTTGACCGCAGTGCTTCTGCTTTTTATTTGCAATGTTTTGCACTTGCTTTACAAGATTTGAAAGATTGCTTAGTATTCATTTGCTAAGTTTTTGGTGTGTTTTGGATGATACGGCTGATATCGTTTCTAATGTGGTTTTGCAACATGCTTATGTGAGGTTCTCATGTAAGGTGTTGTGTTCGGAACTAACGTGAGTCAAGTCGAGGACTTGGGCTCGTATGGATTGGTTGTTTGTTCATGTGCAGGTGTTGCTTGAGTTCAAGTCATGGCTGGTGACAGGATCCATTGGACTAGTCTCAGGAGGAGATGAGGTTCCAACAACCAAGTTCGGGAGGAACTGTGGTTGAGCGGGTCAGGAGGTCACGCAGGATGATTGAATCAAGGGCAGTGCATATGAAGGTCGAAGGAAGGTGTTCGCACGTATGCATGCGGTGCATGACGTGGCAATATGCTTCTAGAGACGGATTATGGAAGGAAGATCTGATTGGTAGGATCGGATCGTATCAGTTGAAGACTTAGGCTGCTAGCTGAGTCGGTTATGGCTTGGTATGGAAATATCGAGTTGGTTATGTTAGGATTTCGTGTGTGTCACGAAATTGAGTTGTTTAGGAATGTGGGATACGTTCCTAAGGTGTTTGGAAGTCTTAAGATTGCTTCTATCTGCGTATAGAAGAATCTTGAGCAGTTATGGTAAGTTCCGATTGTGATCGGATTAGGATTGGAGTCCTAGTTGAGATTGGGATGGCCTAAGGGCTGGTTATATAAGCAAGGGAAGGCCAAAGCTCGTGGTAGACGACTTTGGGGCTGTTCCTCTTGTGTTCTATTGAATAAAATTCGTACTTTGAAGGAACTTTTGTGGCTTGTTCGACCGACTTGTTCCAGACAAGTTTTACTCGTCGAGTTTCTGGACAGCACTACCTTTTGTCGGTGGTTTTATCATAACTCAAGTTTTTATGATCCAATTGACGTGATTCTTTTTGGGTTGTCTTCACAACTTGATTGTATATCATCTGTCAAAATTTCACGGTCATTGGATTTGTGGTTTTTGATCTACACGAGTTTCTTTGCAGCACTCCAGAAACTGTTTTTCTCGGGTAGGTCAGATTGACCAGTGTTTGATCTTTTGATCATAACTTGAGTTGTTCTCGACGGATTTGAGTAATTCTTTTTGTGTTGTCTTCGTGACTTGATTCTCTCTGATATATATCACCTTTTTCACGGTGAAAAACGTTTATATTAGTCTCATACATGATTTCTTTAACAGATCGTTTTTCTACTGAAGGGATTAGGGTTTTATTGTTTCCGCTGCGTAAGATTTTTAAATCTACCATTCACCCCCCTCTGGTAGCTTTTCACGTGCTCTTCGATCCTACAATTGGTATAAGAGCCACGGTGCTTTAATCTTTGTGATTTGCACGTGTTTTTGACTAATCATCATGGAGAAGTACTCCGTCAAACCTTGTGTGTTTGCTGGTATTGATTTTCAGGTTTGGAAGGCACGCATGGAGGCTTTTATCCAGGCACAAGGCTTTGCAATATGGGAGAAGGTGTATAAGCCTTATGAAGTGCCACCCAATGATCAAGTCACGGCCACGAACCTCCGGGACGTCGACAACAACAACAAAGCCCAAAACTTGATCATCCAAGGACTCACTCAAAGCGACTTTGATCGTGTCGCGCACCTCCGATCAGCATACGACGTTTGGAGAGCTCTCTGTGATTATCATGAAGGCTCCAACACAATCAAGGAGGTAAAACAAGATATGTTCAAGAAAGAATATATGCGTTTTGAGATGCAACCAGGTGAGTCGATCGATGACCTCTTTGCTCGTTTCAATAAAATTCTCAGCAACTTACGTAGTGTCAATGTAAATTTTTCTGATGCTGAGAATGCTAGACAACTTCTTAGTGCATTAGACATGACAATTTGGGAGATGAAAGTAATATCTATTCGTGAATCAACTGTCATGAGTTCTCTTACATTAGATGTACTTTATTCTAAACTAAAAACTCATGAAATTGACATCCTAGCACGTAAGAACCCAAACAAGTCTATTGCATTTGTCTCACAACGTGATATGTCTAGCTCCGGCCAATCATCATCCTGCAATACTCTTGCTTTGTTGTCCTCACTAACCCTGGAGCAGATTGAAGAAATTCCAGAAGAGGAGTTGGCACTCATCTCTACTAGATTCTCAAAAGCATTGCAAAATGTGAGAACTAGAAGGAGAGGAAGCTCCGGACCTCAACGCTGTTTTGAATGTGGTAAAACAGGACACTTTCGTACAGAATGCCCTAACCTTTCAGGTCCGACCACCCGGGAAGAAAAACAAAGCAAGATCCGGACCTCCTCTGGAAATTCCAACAAGAAGAAGAAAGGTACCATAGGACGCAAGATGATCAACAGCTTCATCACCGCGCTTCAAGAGCTCAGTTCAAGTGATGTAGACTTTGAAAGTGATGAAGATAATGATGATCTGACCAACTTATGCTTCATGGCGGGCAAAGCAAGATCAAGATCAAGTCAGGAGGAAGCAGAACACAACAGTGATGATGATGAGGTATGTTCTACCTGCAATGGAATGTGTGATGCTATTTCTCGTGCAACTATTATTGTCAAGAAAAAGGACAAAAAGCTTAGGGATAATGCTGCTAAAATTGAATCGCTAGAATCTGAAATTAATCGTTTAAAAACCTTGATTCCTAGTGATGATGCATGTCCCTCGTGTGACTTGATCTATGAACAATTGTCCTCTCTAAGAAGTGCACATTCCTCCACTCTAGACAGACTTGATGAAGAAATTGAAAAGAACAAAAAGCTTGCTGCACTTAATGATAAAAACTTAAAAGATGCTTCTTGTTCTACAGATGATTTGCATTGTTCTGCATGTGATAATCTTGATAAGAAACTAAAAGATGCAATGAATGAAATTTCCATTCTGAACAATGCTTTACGATCTCATGAAGTTAAAAATTGTTCCAATTGCAAACTAAAAGGAAAAACTTCATGTGCAAACTGCCCAGACTTGTCTAAGAAACTTGATGACATGAATAGGACACTAGGTCGGTTTTGTAATGGGAATAAGAATCTGAACCTGCTGTTGAATTCTTCTAAGTCTTGCAATGATAAATCTGGTTTAGGTTTTGATTCTCATGCTCATGCTAAGGCACATCCACCTAAAATTGAAAAGTCATTAGGAAGTGGTTTGATTCAAACAGTTCCTAAACAAAAAGGAGTGGTTTTCAAATCTGCAGGAGTGCTTTCTAATTCTGTTTCTAATGTTGGATGCTCATCGAGACATGATTACAAAATTAAGTTTCATTGTACCTACTGTGGTAGAGATGGTCATGTCATAGATTTTTGTTATAGACTAGCTAAACAACAGAAAAGGGAAAGAATGTCTGCTAGATCTCATAACTTTCATGCTAAACCGAAAATTAGAAACATGCAACCTCCTTTAGTGAGTCAGAAATTTGAAAAGGTAGCTTCCGGACCTTCTGGTAAGAAATCCGCAAAAGCAGCTCCGATAGTTCCGATAGCTCCGAGAGCTCCCGGATCTTCTGTTGTTCCCTCCGGAGCTTCAGTTTTTGTCTCTGGGCCTTCTGCTTTTACCTCTGGAGCTACCGGTTTTCACTCTAAACAAGTAACAACTTCTAAATCAACTGTTAAGAAAAGAAAACCTCAATCTTTGACTCATAAACCTGCTGTTTTATCTCAGCATTCGCGTGTTTTTCCTGGTGCACGTCGCGTGACTCAGTACTGGATTCCTAAATGCCTTTTGACTAACCCTAGTATTGAGTCATCGGCGTATTGTGCTTCTATGTAGGTTACACGCTTGAGGAAGGAGAATATTTGGATTGTGGATTCAGGTTGCTCACGCCACATGACCGGTAACAAAGATTGGTTCTCCTCCCTCACCTTTGTGTCACGTGTAGAGAATGTTACTTTTGCCGATAATTCTTCAACTCCTATAATTGCTAAGGGTTCGGTTAGAGTAAATGATCACTACACTTTGAAGGATGTGGCACTTGTCAAAAATTTGAAATATAACTTGCTTTCTGTTTCACAATTGCTAGATGAAAATCTAGAAATTACTTTCAATAAAAACTGCTGCAAAGTTAAAGATTCAAATAGTGAGCTTATTTTTAACATGTCTCGGTTTGGAAGAGTTTTTAAAGCTGATTTTGATATGTCTTCTTCTAAGCATAGGTGTCTAGTTGCTAATGATTCAAAGGACTTATATTTTTGGCATCGTAGACTTGGTCACGTAGGCTTTGATCACCTAACGCGTGTTAGTGCTCTTGATCGCATACGTGGGCTGCCTAAGCTTAAAAGGGACAAAGAAATTGTGTGCTCTTCTTGTAGACATGCTAAGATGGTTGCAGGTTCACATACTCCTCTCACAATGATCATGACAACTGAACCATGTCAACTTTTGCATCTTGACACCGTAGGACCTTCACGTGTTCAATCCTTCGGAGGTAAATGGTATGCTCTTGTTATTGTTGATGATTATTCTAGATATTCTTGGGTGTATTTTATGGCGTCTAAGAATGAAGTCTTTAGTCACTTTAGAACTTTATTTCTTAGATTATCAATTGATCACCCAGGATCATTAAAAGCAATTAGAAGTGATAATGGAACTGAATTTAAAAATCAATTCTTTGATCACTTTTGTGCTGAAAATAGAATAGATCATCAATTTTCTTCACCATATGTACCTCAACAAAACGGTGTTATAGAAAGAAAGAACAGAACCCTAGTTGAGATGGCTAGGACTATGCTTGATGAATATCAAACCCCTAGGAAATTTTGGGCTGATGCGTTAGCAACCGCTTGTTATGTCTCAAATCGTGTTTTCTTGCGTGCTAAGCTAGGTAAAACACCATATGAGCTCCGGTTTGGACATAGGCCTAGTGTTACACACTTTCGGGTCTTTGGTTGCAAATGCTTTGTTAAGAAACATGGTAATCTTGATAAATTTGAACCTAGATCCAATGATGGCATGTTTCTTGGTTATCCATCTCATACTAGAGGCTACCGTGTGCTTTTACTTGACACTAACAAAATTGTGAAGACTTGTGAAGTGTCTTTTGATGAAGCTAGCCCAGTTACTAGCTCCGGTGTTGCAGGACCAGATTCATATTCTCAGGGGGAGGGTATTTTCGAAGATGAAGAAGAGCCGGTGATACTGCCTGGTAGTTCCAAAGTTGACACGTGTCCAGCTCCGGACATTGAACAAGCTCCGGCTGTCACCTCTGCTGGTCCTGATCATCCACAAATCACAAGCTCATCAATCTACAATGAACCTAATGAAAAAGAAGCTTGTGAGACATCTGTT
The DNA here is from genome assembly GCA_036927565.1 of Tuctoria greenei. Classification (NCBI taxonomy): domain Eukaryota; kingdom Viridiplantae; phylum Streptophyta; class Magnoliopsida; order Poales; family Poaceae; genus Tuctoria; species Tuctoria greenei. The sequence continues at coordinate 55,430,147 of JAYESD010000004.1, forward strand.
CCCCTACGTTTTTACAAAGATCATCCCCCACAACAGATGATTGGAAGCTTGCATGAACGAGTCACACGGACCAGGTTTTGCGATCCAAACTCTCATGCTCATTCTGCTTTTGTTGCTTCTTTTGAACCCAAAGATATATCACACGCACTCACTAATGAATCTTGGATTATTGCCATGCAAGAAGAGTTAGAAAATTTTGAAAGAAATAATGTTTGGAAACTTGTACCTCCACCTCAAGGCCACACTTTAATTGGAACTAAATGGGTATATAAAAATAAACAAAGTGAGGATGGGGTTGTGATTAGGAATAAGGCTAGGTTGGTTGCTCAAGGTTTCACTCAAGTTGAAGGTCTAGATTTTGATGAAACTTTTGCTCCTGTCGCTAGATTAGAAGCCATAAGAATTTTGTTAGCTTTCGCAGCATCTAAAGGTTTTAAGCTATATCAAATGGATGTTAAAAGTGCTTTTCTTAATGGCTACATAGATGAAGAGGTTTATGTCAAACAACCACCAGGTTTTGAAAATCCAGATTTTCCTAATCATGTTTACAAACTGTCCAAAGCCTTATATGGTCTCAAACAAGCCCCTAGAGCATGGTATGATAGGTTAAAAACATTCTTACTTGAAAAGGGGTTTACAATGGGAAAGGTTGATAAAACTCTTTTTGTGCTTAATCATGGCAATGACTCATTATTCGTTCAAGTGTATGTGGATGATATTATCTTTGGTTGTGCTTCTCATGATCTTGTGTCCAAGTTTTCAGCAATGATGAGTTCCGAATTTGAAATGAGTATGATGGGTGAACTCACTTACTTTTTGGGGCTGCAAATCAAGCAAACCAAGGAGGGTACCTTTGTGCATCAAACAAAGTATACCAAAGATCTCCTAAGGCGCTTCAACATGGACAAAAGCAAGCCTCTTCGGACACCAATGGGAACAGCAACAACACTTGAACTTGATGAAGATGGTGAATCCGTGGATCAAAAAGATTATAGAAGTATGATCGGATCAATTTTGTACCTTACGGCATCAAGACCGGACATACAATTCAGCGTATGTCTTTGTGCACGGTTTCAAGCTTCCCCACGTGTTTCACATCGTCAAGCCGTCAAAAGGATTCTCAGGTACTTACATGGAACTCAAGAATTTGGCATTTTTCTTCCTTCTTCCTCAATCGTTTCTTTGAAAGCTTTTTCGGATGCTGATTTTGGGGGTTGTAGGATTGATAGGAAAAGTACTTCCGGTGCTTGTCATTTTCTTGGTAATTCTCTTGTTGCTTGGTCCTCTAGAAAACAAAGTTCAGTTGCACAATCCACAGCCGAATCTGAGTATGTAGCTGCTGCTAGTGCTTGTTCACAAATTCTTTGGATTGTTCAAACACTTAAGGACTATGGGGTTGATCTAGATAGTGTTCCACTGTTCTGTGATAACACTAGTGCTATTTGCATTGCTAAAAACCCCGTGCAACATTCTAGAACTAAGCACATTGACATTAGGTATCACTTTCTCCGTGATAATGTTGAAAAAGGAAACATTGTGCTTCACCATGTAGATACCGAACAACAATTGGCTGACATTTTTACAAAACCTTTGGATTTTACTCGTTTTTGTTACATTCGTAGTGAAATAGGAGTTATGCATCCTCATGGCTTAAATTGAGGGGGAGTTTTTGAAACTTAGGAAGTCTATGTGTGAATCTGAAATTAAAATAATATGAGCATATTATTTCATACATATATGACTTTGTGATTCCTTTTACATGCTGAAAGTTCTTACTACATTACTCGTGTTATACATTTTGTAGTTTTTGCCATGTCTAGTAATTGGAATAATTACTTACACTAAATCTGGTCGTGGTCGAACTTTCTTGCTGTTTTGAACTTGTTACATGTTCACAAATGCTTTTAATCATAAAGAATTAATCAAGTAATCAACTCACATGTTGAGTTTTTTATGAACTAATATGAATTAAGAAAAGATCAAGAGAATATGCATGCATCGCACTTCTTCTTTTGAGATGGCTTGTCATTGCACTTAGATATGAACTTGGAAGAAGTTGTGTATGACTAAAACCATGTCCTTAAGCTTCTGATTGTCAAATGACATAGGCTTGGCTTGGTTGGTTAGAATAAGGCAGATGCACATATAATCTCTTGCAAATATCATATTATCTAAATTTATGCTTTGAAAAATAATAAGATGCAGCAACAAATGTCATGCTTTCAGGTTTTGAAATAGTTGAGTTTGTGAGATCATGACCTGCTAAAATTGAAAATCACACTTGCTTTCTAGCATGGCTTACACTACATTATGTATCTCATTGATGTGATAGTGTAAGTTACTTGATAGTATGACTTGGGTGAGCTTTGTTTATATGTATATGTTATAATATGCTCATAACAACTAAAGAGGGAGAGATAATTTGTTTATATCTCATAACAATTAAAATTTCTCTTTTACCTTGCTGAATACATTGTCAAAGGGGGAGAGATTAATCACACATTTGAAAAAAAAGGAGAGATAATAAAGGGGGAGACATTTTCATTTTCAAAAGGGGGAGAGATTTTCATTTACGTTTGTTTTACAAAAGGGGAGAAATTGTTTTAAAAACTTTTATGTGAATAAGCCAATGTTCGGAATTTTAAATGGTGTTGCCAATGCATTCATCAAGGGGGAGATTGTAAGACCTATGTGTGCTGAATACATTGGCTTGTAGTGATTACACTTGGCTTTGATGATAAAAGTTTTTAATATCACCAAAACACCTTTTTATCAAGGTCCGACTCTAGCCCCGAGCTACAGCAAGGTCCGACGATAGGTCCGGCTTGCTTTGGGTAGCTCCGGTTACGTTTGATGCTAGGTCCGACTTCTTGGTAAGGTCCGACCAGCTTTGGTTAGCTCCGGTGAGCTTTATCTTTAGCTCCGGCATATATTTGATAGCTCCGGCATATTTTCGTTAGCTCCGGGATGCTAAGCTTCGACGTACTTTGTCTAGCTCCGGGTTTTGGGTTGACTAGTTCCGACTAGTTTTGATAAGCTCCGGATCCAGGATCTACTAGTTTTGATAAGCTCCGGATCCAGGATCTACTAGTTTTGGTAAGCTCCGGCGCTAGGTTCTACTAGCTCTTGTTAGCTCCGGCTCAAGCTCCGGGTTGCTCTGGCAAGGTCCGGAACTTGACCGCAGTGTTTCTGCTTAGCTCCGGCTCAAGCTCCGGGTTGCTCTGGCAAGGTCCAGAACTTGACCGCAGTGCTTCTGCTTTTTATTTGCAATGTTTTGTACTTGCTTTACAAGATTGGAAATATTGCTTAGTATTCATTTGCTAAGTTTTTGGTGCGTTTTGGATGATACGGCTGATATCGTTTCTAATGTGGTTTTGCAACATGCTTATGTGAGGTTCTCATGTAAGGTGTTGTGTTCGGAACTAACGTGAGTCAAGTCGAGGACTTGGGCTCGTATGGATTGGTTGTTTGTTCATGTGCAGGTGTTGCTTGAGTTCAAGTCATGGCTGGTGACAGGATCCATTGGACTAGTCTCAGGAGGAGATGAGGTTCCAACAACCAAGTTCGGGAGGAACTGTGGTTGAGCGGGTCAGGAGGTCACGCAGGATGATTGAATCAAGGGCAGTGCATATGAAGGTCGAAGGAAGGTGTTCGCACGTATGCATGCGGTGCATGACGTGGCAATATGCTTCTAGAGACGGATTATGGAAGGAAGATCTGATCGGTAGGATCGGATCGTATCAGTTGAAGACTTAGACTGCTAGCTGAGTCAGTTATGGCTCGGTATGGAAATATCGAGTTGGTTATGTTAGGATTTCGTGTGTGTCACGAAATTGAGTTGTTTAGGAATGTGGGATACGTTCCTAAGGTGTTTGGAAGTCTTAAGATTGCTTCTATCTGCGTATAGAAGAATCTTGAGCAGTTATGGTAAGTTCCGATTGTGATCGGATTAGGATTGGAGTCCTAGTTGAGATTGGGATGGCCTAAGGGCTGGTTATATAAGCAAGGGAAGGCCAAAGCTCGTGGTAGACGACTTTGGGGCTGTTCCTCTTGTGTTCTATTGAATAAAATTCGTACTTTGAAGGAACTTTTGTGCCTTGTTCGACCGACTTGTTCCAGACAAGTTTTACTCGTCGAGTTTCTGGACAGCACTACCTTTTGTCGGTGGTTTTATCATAACTCAAGTTTTTCTGATCCAATTGACGTGATTCCTTTTGGGTTGTCTTCACAACTTGATTGTCTATCATATGTCAAAATTTCACGGTCATTGGATTTGTGGTTTTTGATCTACACGAGTTTCTTTGCAGCACTCCAGAAACTGTTTTTCTCGGGTAGGTCAGATTGACCAGTGTTTGATCTTTTGATCATAACTTGATTTGTTCTCGACGGATTTGAGTAATTCTTTTTGTGTTGTCTTCGTGACTTGATTCTCTCTGATATATATCACCTTTTTCATGGTGAAAAACGTTTAGATTAGTCTCATACACGATTTCTTTAACAGATCGTTTTTCTACTGAAGGGATTAGGGTTTTATTGTTTCCGCTGCGTAAGATTTTTAAATCTACCATTCACCCCCCCCTCTGGTAGCTTTTCACGTGCTCTTCGATCCTACATGTTGCCAATGCATTCATCAAGGGGGACATTGTGAGAACTATATGTGCTGAATACATTGGCTTTGACAATAAAAGTTTTGAATGCTGCCATAACATCTTTTTGGCAAGGTACAACTCTAGCTCCGAGCTTCTGCAACGTCCGACAATAGGTACGACTTTCTTTGTCTAGGTCCGACATGTTTTTGGGTAGCTCCGGTGAGCTTTGTCTTTAGTTCCGGCATGTCTTTGATAGCTCCGACATGTATTTGTTAAGCTCCGATATATTTTGTTGGGTCCGACTTATGTTGGTTAGCTCCGACATGTTTTTCTAGCTCCGACTTTTGGGATGATTAGTTCCGACTAGTTTTGGTTAGCTCTGGCGCTCGGTCCGACTAGTTTTGCTTAGCTTCGGCGCAAGGTCCGTCTAGCTTTGGTAAGCTCCGGCGCTAGGTTGTACTAGCTTTGGTAAGCTCCGACTCAAGCTCCGGTTAGCTTTGGCTAGATTCGAAGCTTGATCGCAATGTTCTTGCTTTTATCTTGCAATGTTTTGAACTTGCTTTACATTGTTGGAACGTTTGCTTAGTATTCTTTTACTAAGTTTTTGGTGCGTTTTGGTTGATATGGCTGATATCGTTTTGATATGCTTTGCAACATACTTATGTGAGGTGCTCACGTAAGGTGTTGTAGTTTCGGAACTAACTTGAGTCAAGTCGCAGACTTGGGCTCGTACGGATTGGTTGTTTGTTCATGTGTAGGTGTTGCTTGAGTTCAAGTCATGGCTGGTGACAGGATCCTTTGGACTAGTCTCAAGGAGGAGATGAGGTTCCAACAACCAAATTCAGGAGGAATTGTGGTTGAGCGGGTCAGGAGGTTTCGCAGGATGATTGAATCAATGGCAGTACATATGAAGGTTACTGGACGTCGAAGGAAGGTGTTTGCACGTATGCATGCAGTGCATGACGTGGCAACATGGTTCTGAAGATGGTTTATGGATGGGAAGATCTGGTTGGAAGGATCGGATCGTATCAGTTGATGACTTTGGTTGCGGCAGAGTCGGTTATGGCTCAGTATGGAAAGTATCGAGTTGCTTATGATAGTATTTCGTGTGGGTCACGAATTTGAGTTGTTTTAGGAATGTGTGATACGTTCCTAAGGTGTTCGGAAGTCTTAAGATTGCTTCTATCTGCTTATAGAAGAGTCCTAAGCAGTTATGGAAAGTTTCGATTTGTGATCTGAGTAGGATTAGAGTCCTACTTGAGATTGGGTTGGCCTAAGGGCTGCTTATATAAGCAAGGGAGGCCAAAGCTCATGGTGCACGACTTTGGGGCTGTTTCTCTTGTGTTCTATTGAATAAAATTCGTAGTTTGAAGGAACTTTTGTTCCTTGTTCGTCCGATTTGTTCCAGACAAGTTTTACTCGTCGAGTTTCTAGACAGCACTACCTTTCGTCAGTGGTTTTGTCATAACTCGAGTTTTACAGATCCAATTGACGTGATTCTTTTTGAGTTATATTCAAAACTTGATTATCTATCATCTATCAAAATTTCACGGTCATTGGATTTGTGGTTTCTGATATACACGAGTTTTTTTGCAGCATTCCAGAACTGTTTTTCTCGGGTAGGACAGATGGACCTTTGTTCGATCTTTCAATCATAATTTTAGTTTCTCTCGACGGATTTCAGTGATTCTTCTTGTGGTTTCTTCGTGACTTGATTCTCTCTGATATATATCACTTTTTCCCCGATGAAACACGTTTAGATTAGTCTCACATACAATTTATTTAACAGGTCATTTTTCTGCCGAAGGGGTTGGGATTTAATTGTTTCCGTTGCGTAAGATTTTTTAAATCTACCATTCACCCCCCCTCTTGTAGGTTTTCACGTGCTCTTCGATGCTACAGAATAGATAAGCAGTGATTATTGCTAGAATTAAGATGATCATAGTTGAAAGGATATAGGGAGTAGTCGGTGTGACTACTCCCCTTCTTCTTCTTCTCATCTTCAATCTTTACTTTCTCCTTGGAAAGAGTTTTCTTCCTTAGGAGCATCTTTAGATCCAGCGTCTCCTCATCATCATCCTAGAAGTCTTGAACGGCCTCGAGGAGCCTCTCCAATTTTTGGTTCTTGTATTCATCAACCTTTTCTTGATTGTTTCTCTTGTGTACGTCCTTCATGTCCGACTTGATCTCTTCGAGCGATTAGTATCCTTTTGAAGAACCTTGCTCTGATACCAATTGAATGTGGCCTAGAGTGGGGGGTGAATATGCCTTTTTGATTTTCTGTCAGAACCTGTAACACTTAACAACCAGATCAAACATCGAGAGATCGGACTAGTCCGGTCGAGTGCGGACTAGTCCGGTGTGTACCGACTAGGTTTATCAAATCTAATCGATTATCTTGATACTAGGATGTATGCAGCAGAAATATACATGTAATTGATGTGTTAAAAAACTATAAATGAGGTTGTACCAAAAGTTAATCCTATATTCAATGTTTCAATGTAAAGTGAGTAAGATTGGTTGAAACCCTAGATATATATGAAGTGTAATAACAATGAGCGCAAAGAAAGAACACGAGCACTTTATCCCATGGTTCAGTTCCCATAGAGGAAACCTACATCCACGTTGAGGAGTCCACAAAAGGACCGGGTCTTCTCCAACCCTACCCTCGTCAGATCACCACGGAGGCCAATCCTCTTCACTTATCACAAAGGGAAAATAACCGAATTCAAGGGGCCTTTTCACACGTTGAGGGCTCCCAAAGATTACAATATGAACACCACCAAGAACACACTCGAAAGATCACAATGAAAACCCCAGAAGTGTGTTAGGGAATTAAACCAAGAGCTCAATGAGTGATGAACCGTGTCTCTCCAATGATCGAAAGTGTATCATCAAGGGATTGATTTTTGTTGCATTTGATTTCATGGAGAGAGGTGTTTTCTAGGCTCTTGGGAGGTGTGACGTCGCAGGGGGTCGAGAGTTATTGGAAGATGGGCCGTGTACACCTATTTATATGGGGTTTCCCAAAAGTAATCATTAGGGTTTAGAAAGACCGCACTAGTCCGTGGTGGACACCAGACTAGTCTGGTGTGCTGAGTGTAGCAAACCCTAGGTGTCACGAAATATCGGACTAGTACGGCTGAGAGCAGACTTGTCCGATTTTGGTTCTGGAAAACTTCGGACTAGTCTGATAAATATCGGACTTGTCCAGATAATTGAAACCCTAAGTGAATTTGGGGACAAGTCCGCAATTGGAGGACTTGTCCGATTTAGGTCAGAGGGGTTTTCGGACTAGTCCGTGCTACTATCGGACTTGTCCGATTTTGTGCAACTTGTGAAGTGTTTGGAGGACTAGTCCGCACTGGGGAGGACTAGTCTGGTTCTAGTCACAGAGATATCAGACTAGTTCATGGTGATATCGAACTTGTCCGAACTGGTGCACAAAGATATCGGACTAGTCCGGTGTCAGTCAGACTAGTCTGGTCCTGTATACATATGTGCAATGTATGAGATAATTTGTGCTTGAGCTCTTGGGGTGTGTTTCCTTAACACACTCCATACACAATGATCTACTACACTTGTTTCTTGAGCTCTTTTCCGCATTGATCCTCATTCTCTTTTCTTTTTGGCACTTTGCTCATTTTCTCATTAGAACCTCTGCTCATCTCAACAAAGTGGATAGGATCTCATTTGCTTGTCATAAATCATCGAAAACCCAAAAGGGATTCCTAGATGCACTTTCAAGTTTTCTCTCAACCAAGACTTTGAGCTCTCTTCTTTGATCTCAATGCACTTGATACACACACTCTCACACACAGTAGGCTACTCTAAACTCAACAAATAAGAAACCCTAATTTCTATGCTTGAGTCATCGACGCTTGTATCAATCTTTTCCCTTTTGTGGTTTTTTTATCCATTTCACTTTCACACCTGTGCTTAAGATCAACTGGGCTCATTAGTCTCTTAATTGTCAACATCAATCATCCTAAACCCACGGGTAAGCCTAGATGCAGTTCCAATCTCCCCCTTTTTGGTGATTGATGAAAACACATTAAACTTGAATGATATAAATTGATTTTCATAACAAGTGTGTGTATGAGTAACTCCCCCTTAATGTATGCATCATGAATGAAAAATTTTGAAGGAGTTATCATACATACACATGTTATAGTGGGGTACATAAGTGTTGTGTCCATGATTTTTGATAAGGCAATGAACATGAATGAGATATAAGCAATATTAAGCATCACATTACAATTAATCTTAAAGCAAAAATCATAAAGTTCTTACAATCCTTAACACAAATAAAGTCTTACGCAAATTTGAATGCAAGTTTTAAAACATATTACAAGTCCATAGGATCAAAAGAGACAACAACACAAAAAGAAGTACCCCCTTCAATCTCCCCCCCTTTGGCATAAATACACCAAAAACGAAAAGAGGAAGGGAGTTCTATAATCTACTCATCGTCGTCATCGTCTTGCTGCTCATTGTCGCTCTCCGTAGCCTGCAGATCTTCATTGCCATCTTCATCATTGGAGGTTGCAGTCTTGGAGGTTCCATCTTCCTCGAATTGAGCAAGTTCATCGGCGGTTAACTCGGGAAAGGAGTCAACTCTCCATCACTCTTCGCTGTGAGATACATGGGAACCTCGAGCTTGTCACACATTGCCTTGAGGTACTTCTCTTGGCAAAGCTCCATGCGGCGAGTCCAAACTTCCACTTTCGAACTCTGCTTGCGGACTGTGGTGGTGGAGGAGGAGGAGCCACATGACGGGAGGAAGAGGTAGGAGGATTGACATTCTTCCTTCTTGGTGCAGGAGGCTCTAGTGGAGGAAGTTGAGGGCGAAACTTCCTATGAGTGACATCCTTCTTGAACTTGAGCCCAGACATTTTATCAATCAAATACATCACATAGGGTGCATAGCCACAAGATCGGTTGGGAGTGTGTGAGATGTTGAAGATGTCATCAAAGATATAGTCCACAACATTGAATCGCACATCCCCATTAATAAGCACCATCAAATGTATCAGATTTCCTTGGATAATCCCCACATCTCCATCCTTGGGGGCTATGGTCTTCCTCAAAACATGGTTGAGCACACTATAGAATGACTTGATGTTCCTTATTTGCCTCACATCATAAACTGCATGGCTTCAATACATGTAATCCGAATCATCCCTATCAACAGCCTTGAGATTTGAAATGATGATCTCATTGTCAATATGATCCTCTAAGCCAAGAATTTTGGCAAACTCCCAATAGGTGACTATATATTGCTCACCATTTGTGAGCCAAGTGATTCTTCGGTCTCCAAGCCTATGGTAGTATACTGTGGTATAAAATTGCACAATGACCTCAACATTCCAATCATATTTGAATCCAATGAGGTCCTTGAGTCCATTACACTCAACGGCTTCAATAACCACATTGAAAGTATTGTGGTTCTTCTCCGCCATATAGTCTCAATCAATCCATTTAGCATCTGTCACCGATGTCTGCTTCATCATGTATATCGTTCGGTAGTAGTCACAGTGAAAGTCGCACCAAAACTGAAGGTCGGTGGTGTGCTTCTCATGCTTGTATACATCATCCATCCTCAACCTCTTTGATATTTCTACCCCTTTACCTCTGAATAAATTAGCTTCAATAGTGGCTTGTCAATTTGGATTCCTTGTAGGAGAGGACATTCTCAAAGGGCCAATGGGTTGCGAGGACTCCTTTATACTCGTTTCTCTTATGGTGCTGCCAACTTGCGCCTTGCTAGCAGGCTTCTTGGCAACTGGTGTTCTCTTCCTTGGCGGTTCATCTGTCAGTGCCTTGCCTTTGTTCTTGGATCATCTAGCCTCTTGAGTCCTTCCTTTCTCAACCATAGTCACAAGCCTCCTCTTCCTTGGGGCTTGTTTGGTAGCAGCTGAGTTATGAGCCTCACGTTGCTGTTTCTTTGCCTTCCTTGCTTCACTCCTCGACTCAAAGAGAGCTATAGCAAGCTCTCGCTCTTCACGGGCACGACAATAGGTATCTTGCCCCTCTGCCTTATGCTTCGGATCGGATAGGGGCTAGTCATCGTGGTTCGACATCGTCCCCGAGAAGAGATAAAAAATAGAGTATATGAGTCCAAGGAAGTGGAATATTGCATTAGACTTCACAAAAACAATTGAAGTTAGGGTTTTACACTGTGAACCCTAGACTTGCCCGCCTTAAGGGCCGGACTAGTCCGATACACACTGTATGAACCCCAATCTTGACGATTTTTGTAAAAACTATGGATCGGGGCACAATATTCCTAGGCTTGATACACATTGACATGTATAACAACTTTTGTGAAGATGTTTCTACCGAAAGACCTAAGAGATTTGAATTTCAAAGGATTTGAAGTTAGGTCAAGAATACCTCTTTGAATCTTCAAATCGCTGAAATGCGGGTGTTGAATCGAGTGAAGATGCGCGGGGAGGAGTTTCCACACACTTAGGGGCTTCAATCCATGGACTGGAATTAGTTTTTGGTGGATGGAATTGAAAATTGCCAATATGGGGTGCGGTTTTCATGGTTGAAGAGAGAGTGAAGGGGAAAGTGAAGAGCCGTGAGCCCTTTGGGGGGGGGGGGGGGGGGCTAAGTCCCCAGGGGCCGAACTAGTCTGGCTGAAAGCCCGAACTTGTCCGATCCACAAACTCCATCTGGACAATTCAGAGGGCGGACTTATTCGGCTCGGGAGACGGACTAGTCCGTTTTGGACTTGTCCATCAGATCCCAAAGAAGCTAGACTCCAGACTTTTCCAGCCGGAGAGGCGGACTAGCCGGTTAATAGGCTGAGAACATATATATATATATATATATATATATATATATATATATATATATATATATATATATATTAGATTTCACCAGAGATTTGATCCTTTTAGACTAGTTTTCGCAAAAGATCTTTGTAAACATAGTCAGTAAGCAATCAACAACCAAACTATGACCATAATTCACGAAAAATCCAATAGTTTCAAATACTTTTGTAGAAAATTTTGGGGATGAGTTTTTTGCTAGCATGCATGAATTTTGAGTCAAATAAAGTAACATTCAGATGTGCAAGACTAAAGCCACATTTTGAGAATCTAAGATATTGAGCTCACTCCTAAGTTCATAAAATCTTTTCTCATCTAAGGTCTTGGCGAAGATATCGGTCAATTCTTTTTTGATTCTCACATGGGAAATCACTATGTCTCCTTTAATGGAGCGATCTCTCAAGAAATGGTGGCGGATATTAATGTGCTTGGTCCTTGAATGCTCAACTGGATTGTGGGCTATTTTGATGGCACTCTCATTGTCACATAGGACAGGGATATGACGCAAGTTTATGCCATAGTCCCTAAGAGTTTGCCACATCCAAAGAAGTTGTGCACAACAACTTCTGGCTGCGACATACTCCGCTTCAGCTTTGGGGAGAGCAATACGATTTTGTTTCTTTGAGGACCAAGAGACTAGGGACCTACCCAATAATTGGCAAGTGCCGTAAGTGCTCTTTCTATTGACTTTGCACCTCGTATAATCCGCATTGGAATATCCAATCAGATTAAACTTGGAGCCCTTGGGGTACCAAAGTCCTAGGCTTGGTGTGTGAACCAAATATCTAAGAATTCTCTCCACGGCGTTCAAATGACACACCTTGGGAGCGGCTTGGAATCAAGAACACATACAAACATTTAGCATTATATCAGGCCTAGATTCACAAAGTTAAAGTAATGAACATATCATGGAACGATATACCTTTTGGTCCACACTTGGACCATCTTCATTAAGGTAGAGGTGCCCATTGGTTCCCATTTGAGTCTTGATGGTCTTGGCTTTTTCCATGTCAAATTTCTTGAGTATGTCTTGTGTATACTTGGTTTGACCTTCCTTGAGTTGCTTCACTCGAAATACTAGGAAGAACTTCAACTCCCCCATCATGGACATCATAAACCTTTGGTTCATGATCTTAGAAACTCATCACAAAAAGTTTTGTTAGTGGAACCAAATATAATGTCATCTACATATATTTGGCAAACAAACAAATCATCAGTGAAATGCTTAGTGAATAATGTATAGCCAGCCATCCCAATTTTGAAACCATTTTGAGTTAGAAAGTCTCTAAGGCACTCATACCAAGCTCTAAGAGCTTGTTTGAGACTATAGAGAGCCTTACACAATTTGTAGACATGGATTGGGAAGTATTGATCTTCAAAGCCGGGGGGTTGCTCCACATACACCTTTTCTTTGATTGGACCATTGAGAAAAGGACTCTTGACGTCCATTTGGTATAGCTTAAAATCATGGTGAGTAGCAAAGGAATGTAATATGCAAAATGATTCAAGCCTAGCTACGGGAGCAAAGGTTTCATCAAAATCCAAACCTTTGACTTGTGAGTACCCCTTGACCACAAGTTGTGCTTTGTTTCTTGTAACCACCCGGTGCTCATCTTGTTTGTTGCAGGACACCCACTTGGTGCCCACAACATTTGCATTTGGACTTTTCACGAGCTCCCATACTTGATTCCTTTCGAAGTTGTTGAGCTCTTCTTGCATGGTCATCATCCAAACCGGATCTCATAGTGCTTCTTCAACCTTGTGAGGTTCCAAAGAGGAAACAAAAGATCAATGCTCATAAAAATTTGCAACACGAGATCGAGTAGTTACCCCCTCGAAGATGTCTCCAAGGATGTTGTCAATTGGATGGTCCCATTGAATGCTTTGATGCACTCTTGGGTGTGAAGCTTGCGTTCTTGGAACTACATCAACCTCATCCTCATTTTCTTTGTCTCCCCCTTGATTTATTACTCCATTTTGATCTTTTTGAAGTGCATCTTGAGGGTCTTAAGATTGATCATGTGAGGAAAAACTTGCTTCATGTGTGCGATGGTCACTTGAGCCTTGAGATTGTTCTTGTGGTCGAATGTATCCAAGAACCATCCTCCCTATCACCACTTGTGTATACTATTCTTGATGTAGCACACAACGATCAACTTGATCCACTTGGGAGCCATTAGTCTCATCAAACACCACGTTATGTGCTACTTCAACAATTTTGAAGGATTTGTTTAAGACACGATGGGCGTAGGTGTTTGAGTCAAAACCAAGCAAGAAAACCTCATCGGACTTTGAAGTAAGCTTCAAAGTACTAGGCTTCTTGTTGAGAATATAACATTTGCTCCCAAAAACACAGAAATATGATATGTTAGGTTTGTTATCGGTTAGGAGCTCATAAGACGTCTTCCTCAATATGCGATGGAGATACAACCAGTTTATGGCATGGCAAGCGGTGTTAACCGCTTCTGCTCAAAACTGGTCTGATGTTTTGTACTCATCAATCATGGTTCTAGACATCTCAATGAGAGTCCTATTGGTGACTCGGCCACCCCAGTTTGTTGAGGGGAGTAGGGGGCCAAGAACTCATGCTTGATGCCTTCTTCATCCAAAAACTCTTCAACTTGAGTGTTCTTAAACTCGGTGCTGTTGTCACTTCTTATAGTCTTAATTCTCAAAGAGACTTCATTTTGAGCTCCCCTAAAATATTTCTTGAGGACACCTTGAGTCTCGCCCTTGCCCTGCAAAAATAACACTCAAGTGTAACGTGAAAAATCATCAACAATTACAAGACCATATTTGTTACCGCCAATGCTTATGTAGGCGATTGGACCGAAGAGATCCATGTGTAGAATCTCCAAAGGTCTTGTTGTCGTCATGATGTTCTTGGATGGATGTTGAGCTCCTTCTTGCTTTCTGGCTTGGCATGCTCTACATGGCCTATCCTTTTCGAAGACAACATTCTTCAAACCACAGATGTGCTCGCCCTTAAGATGTTTTTGCAAATTCCTCATCCCAACATGGGCTAGTCTTCTATACTAAAGCCATCTCATGTTGGTTTTTTCCATTAAGCATGTGTCAAGTTAAGCTTTATCTACAGAGAAATCCACAAGATTGAGCTTTTCCTTGAGCACACCATTAAAAGCGATTGAGTCATTGGTCCTTCTTGTCACGGTCACACCCTCGTTAGTGAAAATACAATTATAACCTTTGTCGGATAGTTGTGATATGGACAATAAGTTATAATCAAGTGAATCAACCTGCAAAACATTGCAAAGAGTGTGATTATGGGATATAGCAATTTAAAAGGTGCCAGAGATTTTCCCTTGGCTATTGTCCCCAAAGTAAATTCCCCCACTTGGATCTTCATTTTCCTCATACTCTACAAACATCTTCATCTCTCCGGTCATATGATTTGTGCAACCACTATCAAGTACCCACTTTGTCCCACCGGAGGAGTATGCCTGCAAAATAGAGCTAAGCCTTGGTTTTAGGTACCCAAGCGGTGTTGGGTTCTTTGGTGTTAGTCAAAAGGCACTTGGGAACTCACACACAAGGTTTTGGACTCTTGCAGAATGGCCCAACATACCTAGCATAAGGCTTTCCAAACTTTTTCCTTAATAAAAATTATGAAGCATCAAATTGATGGAATAATGGATAAGGTTCATTTTTAGGAATATTATGTGAAGTAGCAATGTGCTTTCCCTTTTTGTTGTGCTATGAACCTTCCTTGACAAAGACAATCAAGTCTTTGACATTCTTGGGAGTCTTAGCATTTTGCTTCCTCTCCTTAGAATAGCCAAGACCATCTTTCACAAGAGGATGCCTTATGTTGGTGTATGCACTATGTCCATATGTCATCTTATCCTTGTCAAAGATGCCACCTTGTGGTGCTTGCTTATTTTCTGCCAGTTTGAGCTCATCTTTTAGTTTTAGAATTAATATAGAGAATTTACAAGTTTGAGTTGTTTCAGATTCGACATTTGTAGAAGATGAGCTTTTGGAGGAATAAAGTGCATTGATCTTGAGAGACTCAACTTGTGTTTCAAGGATCTTGTTAACTTTTGTCAAGTTAATAAGTTCATCTTTTAGCACAATTGTTGTGTTCTCAAGATTTGAGCAAGTTTCCTTCTCATAGCGAGTTCACACTCAAGTGCATTTCTTCTTTCTCTTTAAAGCTCTAAGAGCTCCTCAAACTCTTACCACCTCTCCTTTTCTTGGATGATCATGTCCTCTTGACGGTTAATGAGCCCTTCGTTCTCAAATCTCATGCGACAACAACTTCAATCTTTTCAATGCTCTTACTCATATATTGAAGCATGTATTCATTTTCACTACTACTATCAAAGCTATCATGTGATGAAATTGAAGAAGATATTTTATATTTAACCTTCTTTCTTCCCTCCTTGGCCATGAGGCATGTTGGTCTTGAGCTCTCCAAGTTGGGGAAGAGCTTGTTCTCCATGGTTGACCTTTTCATGGCAATTGTTGCCATCTTCTCTTCGTCTTCTTTGGAGGAGTCTTCATTTGAATCCCACTCCTTTCCAAGGTGGGCTTGTCCCGATTGCTTCTTCTTCTTGAAGAATTTTTCTCTTGGGACTTGCCCTCACTTCTTGTTATATTCATGTGGGCAATCCACAATGAAGTGGCCATACTCCCCCATAATTTTAATAAGCCTTGTTTCCTCTTGTGTAGGACTTGTCCTTGTTCTTTCTCTCATGATGGTAGCTCCCCTTCCTCCTTATCATCATCCTCTTGAACTTGTTAATGAAGAGCACCTCTTCCTCATTGATGTCGAGGTTCTCTTCATCACTTTCTACTCGTTCTTGGGATTTGGAATGTTGCCTTGAATGCAACATCCTTCTTCTTGGAGGAGGTGAACTTTTGGAAATCATTGTAGAACATGGCTTCTCGCTCCATCATCTCATGATTGATGATTCATTCATGAACTTCTTTCGGGGCCATTTTAGTGAACCCCAAACTCTCACGGATCATGGAGCAAAGAGCAACATTTTGAGGCATGAATGCCCAAATCACTCTTTTCACCTCTTCATGATCTGTCCAATGGGTGCATCCGTATGAACAACTCTTTTTGATGAGGACTTTGAGGAGGTTATACATGTCTTGGTGGGTTTCACCATACATTATGGTAAACCTCCAAGGCTCTCCTTCGATCATCTCGATCTTTGCCTCTCTTATGACTCGGTTTCCCTCTTGTGCCGTCTTAAGCGTGTCCCAAATGTCCTTGGCCATCTCCAACCCATCGATTCTATTGAACTCTTCTCAAGTCAAGGAGGAGGTGGTCACCCTAACCGCTTGAGCTTTGCGGTGGAGTAGGACAGCTTGCTCCGGGGTGACGTCCTCTTCATTATTGGGAAGATGAACACGTGTCAAATCAATTTGCTACAAACTATTGTTTAAGGAAATTAGGTGCATCTTCATGTTATGCTTCCACATGGTGTAATCATTTATATCAAATTGAGGAGGTTTCCCCATGGTAATTAGACAAGTTATGATTGCTAGAAGTAAAACGCTCATAATTGAAAGGATATTAGGAGTAGTCTTGTGGACCGCTCCCATTGACATGCTTCGTCGCATTGATCTCCTTGGTGTTCTTCTTGGGATGACCTAGCTTCTCACAAAGTCTTGACTTGAGTTGGCAGACTTCCTCATCATCGTTTGGATCATCTTGGAGCACATCAACGTTCTTCGTCATTTCATCACTAAAGCCCGATCACCAGAATCTCGTTTTCACCTCTTGCGGCCATCTCCTCTCCGAGTGGTTAGACTATTGATGGAGAGGACTGCTCTGATACTAATTGAAAGTTGCCTAGACGGGGTTGAATAGGCAATGTGACCTGAAATTACTTAATAAAACAAGATTAAATGACTTGGGCCGGACTAGTCTGCTCAGCACACAAGAAAACCCTTAAACTTGTTTTTTCTTAGTTTTTAGTGGATTTTAGTTCAACGAAAAAGGATACACTATCTAGCAACCTAATACAACTTGGATTGACATGTAAGAGCAATTAGTTTGCAAGATTATGATGATGAACAATATGAACCCTAGAAGCAATTCAAGTGAAGAGCGGAAATTAAAGTGACAAGAGAGACAATATTTATCCCGAGATTCAGCTTCACAAAGAAGCCTATGTCCCCGTTGAGAAGTCCACAAAGGGTCGGGTCTCACTTGACCCTCTTATCACCAAGCCACAACACAAGGACGACTTGGTTTCCACTAATCACAAGGGGTAACTACAATGTTCTTGGGGCTTCTCACAAGTTGAGGCTCCCACAAATGATCAACAACAATGAGCACACAAAGCTCAACTACCACAACTCACAAAAATGCAACACCAAGTGCAAGAGATCAAACCGAGAGCCAAGGCAAGACGTTCTTCCTTCTCTCTACTTTCCAAACCCTAATCCACTCAAGATTTGGTTATAGAGGGCAAGTAGGCAGAGGAGAAGGAGAATGCTTTGGAAGGCTCAAGGATACATGTATAGGCGCTAGGGTTCTAGAGTTTTGAAGTAGAGGTGGGGGGGTCCCTTTCTATAGGGGTCCCGACAGCCTACCGTTACCACCAACTAAAGTCCGGACTAGTTTGGCCAGGGGCCCGAACTAGTCTGGCTCAACGGGACCACTTGACGTGACACTTTGCAAAAGCATGTCGTACCCGCCAATGTTTGAATTTCAAACGCTCATGGCATCACGGACTAGTCCGTCCAACAACGAACTATTCCAAACTAAAACAGAAACCTTTAGTCCAGCTGAAAATGGACTCATGACACACGATTTCGAAAATGAACCAAGTATGATGCATATGTGTGCTCAGGATGTTTAGCACACATACACAAGTGATCCACAAATGATAAACAAATTATAACCATGTATCGAATAATAATACTAATAATAGCACCTTATTACAAACAAAATAGCCTCGAGTACAAGCTCTAATGAAACTGCAGCGAAAAAACTAAACTCTAATGACTCCAACTCCACATGCAGGTTTGACGGCAAAACAAATGCCTAGAAATCCTCAAGGACCTCCTGGTACTCCATGAGGTCGCCTGTGTCTGGGTTTGGTGGGGGAATAGCAAGGGTAAGCACATGTCGTACTCAGCAAAGGTGGGAAAGTATGACATATATATTAAACAAGGAATAGTTATGAACATGGCTAATTGCATAAAAGTACATTCAAAACAGTTGAAAATGCAATTATATGATCATTAAGTGAGGTCCTTCGCAAGATAACCCGAATATCATCAATTTCAACTTAAATAACCAATACCAGCAATAATAAACCATATTCAACTCATAGCTGCTCATTTGACTCAAATTCATCAATTCCATATGTAGGATCGAAGAGCATGTGAAAATCTACCAGAGGGGGGTGAATGGTAAATTAAAAAATCTTACACAGCGGAAACAATTAAATCCCAACCCCTTCGGCAGAAAAACAATCTGTTAAAGAAATCGTGTGTGAGACTAATCTAAACATGTTTCACCATGACAAAAGTTATATATATCAGAGAGAATCAAGTGACGAAGACGACACAACAAGAATCACTCAAATCCGTCAAGAGAAACTCACGTTATGATTGAAAGATCGAATAAAGGTTAATATGTCCTACCCGAGAAAAACAGTTCTGGAACACTGTAAAGAAACTCATGTAGATCAAAAACCACAAATCCAATGACCGTGAATTTTGACAGATGATAGATAATCATGTTTTGAAGACAACTCAAAAAGAATCATGTCAATAGATCTGTAAAACTCGAGTTATGATAAAACCACCGAAGAAAGGTAGTGCTGTGCAGAAACTCGACGAGAAAAACTTGTCTGGAACAAGTCGGACGAACAAAGAACAAAGTTCCTTTCAACTACGAATTTTATTCAATAGAACACAAGAAGAATAGCCCCCAAAGTCTTCACCCATTAGCATTGGCCTCCCTTGCTTATATAACCAGCCCTTAGGCCAACCCAATCTCAACTAGGACTCTAATCCTACTCAAATCACGAATCGAAACTTTCCATAACTGCTTAGGACTCTTCTATACGCAGATAGAAGCAATCTTAAGACTTCCAAACACCTTAGGAAAGTATCCCACATTCCTAAAACAACTTAAATTCGTGACCCACACGGAATCCTCTCATAACCAACTCAAAAATTTCCATATTTTAGTCAAACCCGACTCAGCCGCAGTCTGAGTCCATAACCTAGTCGTTTGGACCTTTCCGACCAATTTTTACGCCCACATCTCTTTATCACACCTCAGAACCATGTAGTCACATCCATGCACTCCTTGAACACATGCAAACATCTTCCAATGACGTTCACAATACCTTCATATGCATTGTTCTTGATTCAAACTTGCTTCACAACCTCCCGATCAACTCAACCACAATTCCTCCCGAACTTGGTTGTTGAACCTAATCTTCTCCCTAAGACTAGTTCAATGGATCCCGTCACAAGCCATGTCTTGAAATCAAGTAACACCTGCACATGAACAAACAACCAATCCGTACGAGCCCAAGTCCGCGACTTGACTCTCATTAGTTCCAAAACCACAACACCTTATGTGAGCACCTCACATAAGCATGTTGCAAAACCACGGTAAAACGATATCAGCCATATCAACCAAAACGCACCAAAAACTTAGTAAAATAATACTAAGAAACCTTTCCATAAGTGTAAAGTAAGTTCGAAACATTGCAAGATAAAAGTAGAAACACTGCGATCAAGCACCGGACCTTGCCAAAGCTAGCTGGACCTAGCGCTGGAGCTAACCAAAGCTAGTCGGACCAAGTGTTTTGGTAGTATTCAAAAATTTTATCGCCATAGCCAATGTATTCAGCACACATAGGTCTCACAATCTCCCCCTTGATGAATGCATTGGCAACACCACTTAAGATCCGAACATTGGCTTATTCACATTAAAAGTTTTGAAAATAATTTCTCCCGCTTTGTAAAACAGAAATAAAATGAGAAAAAGAAGTTCTCCCCCTGAGAAGAATCATGCCAAAAACAATTGTGAATATGTGCAATGTGTAATCAATTTCTCTCCCTTGTATACTTATCTTTAAAAATTCACATATTATCTCTCCCCCTTTGACAATGTATTCAACAAGGTTGAAAAGAAAATTTTTAATTGTTATTAGCATATTATAACATATACATATAAAACAAAGCTCATCCAAGTCATACTATCAAGTAACTTACACTATCACATCAATGAGATACATAAAGTAGTGTAAGCCATGCTAGATATCAAATTATTTTCAATTTAAGCTAGTCATGATCTCACAAACTTAACTATTTCAAAACCTGAAAGCATGACACTAGTTGCTGCATTTTATTATTTAAAGAACAAACATTTAACATATGACATTTGCAAGAGATTATATGCCGCATCTGACTTATTCTAACCAACCAAGCCAAGCCTATGTCATTTGACAATCAGAAACTTAAGGACATGATTTTAGTCATACACAACTTCTTCCAAGTTCATATCTAAGTGCAATGATAAGCCATCTCAAAAGAGGAAGTGCAATGCATGCATATTCTCTTGATCTTTTCTCAATTTATATTTTTTCATAAAAACTCAACATGTGAGTTGATTACTTGATTAATTCTTTATGATTAAAAGCACTTGTAAGCATGCAACAAGTTCAAAATAGCAAGAAAGTTTGACCATGACCAGATTTAGTGTGAGTAATTATTCCAATTACTAGACATGGCAAAAACTACAAAATGTATAACACGAGTAATGTAGTAAGAAATCATGTAAAAGGAATCACAAAGTCACATATGTATGAAATACTATGCTCATATTATTTTAATTTTAGATTCACACATAGACTTCCCAAGTTTCAAAACTCCCCCTCAATTTAAGCCATGAGGATGCATAACACCTATTTCACTACGAATGAAACAAAAACGAGTGAAATCTAAAGGTTTTGTAAAATGTCAGCCAATTGTTGTTCGGTATCTACATGGCGAAGCACAATGTTTCCTTTTTCAACATTATCACGAAAAAAGTGATAACTAATGTCAATGTGCTTTGTTCTAGAATGTTGCACGGGGTTTTTAGCAATGCAAACAGCACTAGTGTTGTCACAAAAGAGTGGAACACTATCTAGGTCAACCCCATAGTCCTTAAGTGTTTGAACAATCCAAATAATTTGTGAACAAGTGCTAGCAACATCTACATATTCAGATTCGGCTGTGGATTGTGCAACTAACCTATGTTTTCTAGAGGACCAAGCAACAAGAGAATTACCAAGAAAATGACAAGCACCGGAAGTACTTTTCCTATCAATCCTACAACCCCCAAAATTAGCATCCGAAAAAGCTTTCAAAGATACGGATGAGGAAGAAGGAAGAAAAATGCCAAACTCTTGAGTTCCATGTAAGTACCTGAGAATCCTTTTGATGGCTTGACGATGTGAAGCACGTGGGGAGGCTTGAAACCGTGCACAAAGACATACACTGAATTGTATGTCCGGTTTTGATGCCGTGAGATACAAAAGTGATCCGTTCATGCTTCTATATTCTTTTTGATCCACGGGTTCACCATCTTTATCAAGTTCAAGTGTTGTTGCTGTTCCCATTGGTGTCCGAAGAGGCTTGCTTTTGTCCATGTTGAAGCGCCTTAGAAGGTCTTTTGTATACTTCGTTTTATGCACAAATGTACCCTCCTTGGTTTGATTGATTTTCAGCCCCAAAAAGTATGTGAGTTCTCCCATCACACTCATCTCAAATTCTGAACTCATCATAGCTGAAAACTTGGACACAAGATCATGAGAAGCACAACCAAAGATAATATCATCGACATACACTTGAACGAATAATGAGTCATTGCCATGTTTAAGCACAGAAAGAGTTTTATCAACCTTGCCCATGGTAAACCCCTTTTCAAGCAAGAGTGTTTTTAACCTATCATACCATGCTCTAGGGGCTTTTTTGAGACCGTACAAGGCTTTGGACAGTTTGTAAACATGATTAGGAAAATTTGGATTTTCAAAACCCGGTGGTTGTTTGACATAAACCTCGTCATCTAGCCATTAAGAAAAGCACTTTTAACATCCATTTGATATAGCTTTAAACCTTTAGATGCAGCAAAAGCTAACAAAATTCTTATGGCTTATAATCTAGCAACAGGAGCAAAAGTTTCATCAAAATCTAGACCTTCAACTTGAGTGAAACGTTTAGCAACCAACCTAGCCTTATTCCTAACCACAACCCTATCCTCACTTTGTTTATTTTTAAACACCCATTTAGTTCCAATTAAAGTGTGACCTTGAGATGGAGGTACAAGTTTCCAAACATTATTTCTTTCAAAATTTTCTAACTCTTCCTGCATGGCAATAATACAAGATTCATTAGTGAGTGCATGTGATATATCTTTGGGTTCAGAAGAAGCAACAAAAGCAGAATGAGCATGAGAGTTTGGATCGCAAAACCTGGACCATGTGACTCGTTCGTGCAAGCTTTCAATATTTTTTTGTGGAGGATGACTTTTGAGAACCCAGAGGGGAGTGGACACTTCATAAGCTTCTTTTCTTCATGTTCATCACAAATCGATGAGCTTGTGACTTGAGGAGGATCTGGACTAGCAATGGTGGTCGTCGGTGCTGGCTGTGAATCAAAATCAGGAGCTGGAACATTAGCTACTGAATTTTCGGGCAACAGCTCCACCTATTCCTCATCCTCAATGAAAATGCTCTCCACCTGCGGATATGGATCTGGACCTGCAATGTTTGAGCTAGTACCTGGGCTAGCTTCATCAAAAGACAGCTCACAAGTCTCCAAAATTTTGTTAGTGTGAAGTAAAAGCACACGGTAGTGTCTAGTATGAGATGGATAACCAAGAAACATGCTATCAACGGATCTAGGTTCAAATTTATCAAGATTACCATGTTTCTTAACAAAGAATTTGCAACCAAAGTCCCGAAAAGTGTGTAACACTAGGCCTATGTCCAAACCGGAGCTCATATGCTGTTTTACCTAGCTTAATGCGCAAGAAAACACGATTTGAGACATAACAAGCAGTTGCAATCGCATCAGCCCAAAATTTCCTAGAAGTTTGATATTCATCAAGCATAGTCCTAGCCTTCTCAACTAAGGTTCTATTCTTTCTTTCTACAACACCGTTTTGTTAAGGTACATATGGTGAAGAAAATTGATGGTCTATTCCATTTTCAGCACAAAAGTGATCAAAACATTGATTTTTAAATTCGGTTCTGTTATAACTTCTAATTGCTTTTAAAGATCCTGGGTGATCAAGTTATAATATAAGAAATACAGTTCTAAAGTGACTACAAGCTTTATTCTTAGATGCCATAAAGTAAACCCAAGAGTATCTAGAATAATCATCAACAATCACAAGAACATACCATTTACCTCCGAAGGATTGAACACGTGAAGGTCCTACGATGTCAAGGTGCAAAAGTTGACCCGGTTCAGTTGTCATGATCATTGTGAGAGGAGTATGTGAACCTGCAACCATCTTAGCATGTCTACAAGAAGAGCACACAATTTCTTTGTCCCCTTTAACCTTAGGCATCCCATGTATGCGATCAAGAGCACTAACACACGTGAGATGATCAAAGCCTACGTGACCAAGTCTACGATGCCAAAAATATAAATCTTTGGAATCATTAGCAACTAGACACCTATGCTTAGAGGAAGGCATATCAAAATCATCTTTAAAAACTCTTCCAAACCTTGACACGTTAAAAATAAGCTCATTGTTTGAATTTACAACTTTGTAGCAATTTTTAGTGAAAATAATTTCTAGATCTTCATCTAGTAGTTGTGAAATAGAAAGCAAGTTGTATTTCAAATTCTTAACAAGTGCCACATCCTTCAAAGTGTAGTGATCATTTACTCTAACCGAATCCTTAGCAATTATAGGAGTTGAAGAATTATCAGCAAAAGTAATATTCTCTACATGTGACACAAAAGAGAGGAAGGAGAACCATTCTTTGTTACCGGTCATGTGGCGTGAGCAACCTGAATTCACAATCCAAAAGTTCTCCTTCCTCAAGTGTGTAACCTACATAGAAGCACAATACGTCGATGACTCAATACTGGGGTTAATCAAAAGGCATTTAGGAATCCAGTACTGAGTCACACGATGTCCAGCAGGAATAACACGCAAAAGCTAAGATAAAATAGCAGGTTTATGAGCCAAAGCTTGAGGATTTTTGTACCCAACTACTGTCCTACGAGATGTTACATGTGTAGCACAAAAAACAGTAGATTTGAGAGCAAACTTTGCATGTTTTCGACTGATTACAGCAGATTTAATGTTCCTATCATTCGGTTTAGCAGGTGCAGCAAATTTTGCATGAAAGTTATGAGATCTAGCAATCATTCTTTCCTTTTTATGTTGTTTAGCTAGTCTATAACAAAAATCTATGACATGACCATCTCTACCACAACAGGTACAATGAAATTTAACTTTGTGTTCATGTCTATATGAGCAAGCAACATTTTTATTTGAAACCGAATGAGACAACACTCCTGCAGATTTGAAAACCACTTCTTTTTGTTTAGGAACTGTTTGAACCAAACCACTTCCTAATGACTTTGCAACTTTAGGTGGATGGGCCTTAGCATGAGCAAGAGAATCAAAATCTAAACCAGTTTTAGCATTGCAATACTTGGAAGAATTCAGCAGCAAATTTAGGTTCTTATTCCCATTACAAAACCGATCTAATGTCCTATGCATGTCATCAAGTTTATTGGACAGATCAAGACAATTTTCACATGATGTATTTCTTTTTAATTTGCAATTGGAACAATATTTAACTTCATGAGAATGTAAAGCATTGTTCAATATAGAAGTTTCATTCATAGCATCTTGTAGTTTCTTATCAAGATCATCACAAGTAGATCAATGCAAATCAATTGTAGAACAGCTAGCATTTTTCTAGTTTTTATTATTAAGTGCAACAAGCTCTCTCTTCTTTCCAATTTCTAATTCAAGTTTATCAAGTGTGGAGGTGTGCACACTTCTTAATGAGGACATTTGTTCATATATTAAATCACATGAGGGACATGCATCATCACTAGGAATCAAAGTTTTTAAACGGTTAATTTCAGATTCTAGTGATTCAATTTTAGCAGAATTATCCCTAAGCTTTTTGTCCTTTTTCTTAACTATAATAGTGGCACGAGAAATAGCATCACACATTTCTTTGCAAGTAGGACATGCCTCTTCATTGTCGTTGTTGTATTCTGCATCCTCCATACTTGATCTTGATTTGCCCGCCATGAAGAACAAGTTTGTCAAATCATCTTCATCTTCGTCACTTAAACTGTCCACATCGCTTGAGCCAAGTTCTTGAAGTGCGGAGATAAAACTGCTCACGAATTGACGTCTTGTAAAACCCTTCTTTTTCTTCTTATCGTTTGCAGAGGAGTGCTTCATCGTTGTTTGCTTTTCCTCCTGGGAAGTAGGACCTGAAAGGTTAGAGCAATCTGAACGAAAATGTCTTGTCTTACCACATTTGAAACATCATTGAAGTTTGGAGCTTCCTCTCCTTCTAGTTCCAACATTTTGCAATGCTTTTGAGAACCTAGTAGAGAGAAGTACTAGCTCCTCCTCTGGAAATTCCTCAATCGATTCAAGGCTTAGAGAGGACAACAAAGCAAGTGTACCACAAGATGAAGATTGACCGGAGCTAGGCATGTCACTTTGAGAAACAAAAGCAATAGACTTATTGGGGTTCTTACGTGATATTATGTCAAATTCATGAGTTTTTAACTTGGAATATAACACATCTAAAGTAAGTGTACTCATGAAAGTAGATTCACGAATAGATGTGACTTTCATCTCACAAATTGACATATCTAATGCACTTAACAATTGCCTAGCATTTTCAGCATCTGAGAAATTAACATTGACACTACGCAAGTTGCTGAGAATTTTACTAAAGCGAGCAAAAAGGTCATCAATAGACTCACCGGGTTGCATCTCGAAGCACATGTATTCTTTCTTGAACATGTCTTGCCTTACCTCCTTGATCGTGTTGGATCTTTCGTGGTAGTCACAAAGTGCTTTCCACACATCGTATGCAGATCGGAGGTGTGCAACACGGTCGAAGTCGCTTTGAATAAATCCTTGTATGATCAAGTTCTGAGCCTTGTTGTTGTTGTCGACATCTCTCAGATTTGCAGCTGTAACTTGATCATTTAACGGCAATTCGTAAGGCTTGTATACCTTCTACCATATTGCTCAGCCTTGAGCCTGGATGAAGGCTTCGATACATGCCTTCCAAACCTGAAAATCAATACCACTAAAAACACAAGGTTTGGCAGAGTATTTCTCCATGATGATTAGTCAAAACACGTGCAAATCACGAATATTAGAGCACCGTAGCACTGATACCGTATGTAGGATCGAAGAGCACATGAAAAGCTACCAAAGGGGGGGTGAATGGTAGATTAAAAAAAATCTTACGCAGCGGAAACAATTAAATCCCAACCCCTTCAGTAGAAAAATGATCTATTAAAGAAATCGTGTGAGACTAATCTAAACGTGTTTTACCATGACAAAAGTGATATATATGAGAGAGAATCAAGTCACAAAAACGACACAACAAGAACCACTCAAATCCGTCGAGAGAAACTCAAATTACGATTGAAAGATCGAACAAAGGTCAATTTGTCCTACCCGAGAAAAACAGTTCTGGAACACTGTAAATAAACTCATGTAGATCAGAAACCACAAAGCCAATGACCGTGAAATTTTGACAGATGATAGATAATCAAGTTTTGAAGACAACTCAAAAAGAATCATGTCAAATGGATCTGTAAAACTCGAGTTATGATAAAACCACCAAAGAAAGGTAGTGCTGTGCACAAACTCGACGAGAAAAACTTGTCTAGAACAAGTCGGACAAACAAGACACAAAAGTTCCTTTCAACAACGAATTTTATTCAATAGAACACAAGAGGAACAGCCCCCAAAGTCGTCACCCATGATCTCTTGCCTCCCTTGCTTATATAACCAGCCCTTAAGCCAACCCAATCTCAACTAGGACTCTAATCCTACTCAAATCACGAATCGAAACTTTCCATAACTGCTTAGGACTCTTCTATACGCAGATAGAAACAATCTTAAGACTTCCAAACACCTTAGTAACGTATCCCATATTCCTAAAACAACTCAAATTCGTGACCCACACGAAATCTTGTCATAACCAACTCAAAACTTTCTATATTTGAGTCAAATCCGACTCAGCCGCATCCTGAGTCCATAACCTAGTCGGTTGGACCTTTCCGACCATTTTTTATGCCCACATCTCTTCATCACGCCTCGGAACCATGTATCCACGTCCATGCACTCCTTGCACACGTGCACACATCTTCCAATGATGTCCATAATACCTTCATATGCATTGTTCTTGATTCAAACATGCTGCGCAACCTCCCGATCAACTTAACACAATTCCACCCGAAGTTGGTTGTTGAACCTCATCTTCTTCCTAAGACTAGTTCAATGGATCCCGTCACCAGCCATGTATTTAACTCAAGTAACACTTGCACATGAACAAACAACAAATCCGTATGAGCCCAAGTCCGCGACTTGACTTTCGTTAGCTCTGAAACCACAACACCTTATGTGAGAACCCCACATAAACATGTTGCAAAACCACAGTAAAACGATATAAGCCATATCAACCAAAACACGCCAAAAACTTAGTAAAAGAATACTAAGCAACCTTTCCATAAGTGTAAAGCAAGTTCTAAACATTACAAGATAAAAGTAGAAACACTGCGATCAAGCACCGGACCTTGCCAAAGCTAACTGGACCTAGCGCCAAAGCTAACCAAAGCTAGTCGGACCTAGAGTCAGACCTTGATGATAAAGGTGTTTTGGTAGTATTCAAAACTTTTACACCATATACCAACGTCATTTAAATAACCAATACACTTCCTGACTTAATTCTAGCTATTAAACCATATTAAAGTCCAAATTCTAATCATGTGAGGGTCCAGGTTGCTCATGACCGGGAGCACGGATACCATGACAGTTTTAGACACACTCTGCAGAGCTTCTACCACTTTACCCACAAGTTCGTGATTTCATCACTTTTCAATGACTAAGTAATATCAACTATGCCGTCTCACAATTCCTTAGGTGTGTGGCCAAGAGATCACAAAATAGCCTTTACAAAGTGATTACTAGCATATTTAGACCCTACTGATTTTTCACCGGTGGTGATGTGTCCAACTAAGCACGTCCAACCAAGTGCCCCCGCTTGAGCCATTCGGATCTCAGGGTAGTCCCACGATCAACTACAAACCCAATACGACTACCCCTTCCCCGAGCATTCTCTATGGTCCAAACAGTACTGGCAATTCAGTAATTAGTCATCTAAGCCGCACCCATACTTGGTCCTGTGGTGGCACTGTAAATCCTGGATAGTCGCTCCACAAACTGGTCCTTAGATCTAAAGCAAGCAAAACTACAAAAACAGTCCAACCCATTCCACATTACCAACTTGCTTAGATCCCTAGGCACCATGTTGCTAAAGGATCATTAATATCAGTTCTCATCATTCATGTGTTCAATAGTTCACAATTAAGCTATTTGATTGTTTCCTAAACCCAATTGAGCATTGCGAAGCAAAAAGTGTAAAATATCCTTCCCGACTCTCTACTTTGTATTCAAGCGACAAGGGTGGTCATACAAAACTTGTAAACTCCTACAATTGGGTTTTCCCATCAATTTCGACACACATGCAATTTTGCAAACAAAACCTTTAGAACATGATCAATATGGTCAAGGACACTTGCCTTGCTCCTGAGCTTGATTTGGATCGAAGCCTTCGAAACTCTGGTTCTGTAGGTCCTCAAAAGCACTCTCTACAACAATTCCTTCTATTTCAAGCGACAAACATGCAAAACACACAATTCAATCAAATAATGCTCATATAGTACTCAATATGCCATGATATGCATGATTAATGCAATTATGAGGTAAAACTCATTAATGAGTTGCTAATAATTTTTACTAACAAGTTACAATAGTTTATAACAAGTTTGGGCAGGTTTGGAATTAATTCGAATCAATTTGGAATTAATTCGGTCAATTCAGTAATTTTACAGATTCAGACACCAGACTAGACTGCTGTCAGGGACCGGACTAGTACGCACTACGCAGACTGCAAAATTGGGGTTTTTCTGATTTACGAGAATTGGGGTTGAACTAATGTAGAAACTTAGATGTAGAGGGTATACCACGTGTTTAGAGATCCAAAGATCAAGGTTTGGGCGTGAGACTTTGAATCTTTGTGATTAGGGCTTGATGGAGATGAGTTAATGAAGATTCATGATGAAGAACGTCAATTCGCCGAAAAGTCGATGGAGATTGGTCTTGATTGGTTTTTTTTCGTGTGTCTCACCTCCTCCTTGCTTCTGGACTTGATCTTGACGATGGTACAACGCGGAAGTGGCAGCAAGGGTTTTCAATTGGGGTGGAGAGGTATGGGGTATTTATTTGATTTTATAGGGGTGGGGAATTAGGGTTTTGGTGTGGATTCCAAGTGAATTTCGGTGGGGGCGTGTAGAGGCCGTGGTGGGTGTTGACATTTCTTACGTCACAGATCATCTCTCGAAAGAGATAAGGTCCGTAAGCACACGAAAATTGTCATGTAGCATTTCACGCAAGAGTATTCTCAAGGGTATCATATTTATACAAAGGAAGGCAATGGAGTAAAGTAAACACCACACTTATGAACAAGCTATGGGATACTAATCAATTATCAAGACAGGGGTAAGTTGATAATATATAGGTAGTGTGACACACACCTAAGCAATCTACTCTAAAGGATAAATAGGTCCTAATGGAGGTTACATTAAGAGTTGGGGACTTGTTCCTACAATGCTTATAATATACATATACATAGCCTAGGTTGGATACTAATGAGCACGTAATGGTGAATCCTTATGCTAAGTTGTTCAGCACATCGGGCACAGGTTTACCCCTAGCAATACTAGGAAGACTCTCGCCAAGAGCCTGTAGCATAGCCGAACGTGGAGGATTACAAAGGACAGATAGGGCTGTCACCACCTTCTGCCTACCTCTTCAATCCGTAGGTCTACAAGACATCCAACGCTACCTAACTATCCTAGCACCATGCTAGCATATTAAGTAAATACCTTAAGAGCCGCGGCACAAGACATCCTAAGGCAATGAATTAAATCATCGTTGAACCAATGTTGAGACATATCATAAGTTATTCATATTAACATGATCATATCATAACTACTTAGACTATAGTGGGGGTTTATAGTGTTTATGAGGATAGTATAATGACATTAAGGCATGATTATAAAGACTATTCCTACAATATACACGGAATCCACAATGAAACAAGAAACACTTCATCCAAGTATATGAATAAAAGAAGACTAAAGATAATATCTTTATTATGCATAAAGTCACAAATATAAGAAAAGATACATGAGCCATACCTTTCCCAACTTGGACATGGGACTAGAGGCTCTCCTCTCCATATCCTAACTCCACTAAGGACTAAAAGAGCTAGTGTATACAATAGAATGATGCTCAACTGTTGTGTGTTGAAATGAGGGGTGAGGGGTCCTATTTATAGCTTGGAGAAGGGTCGGTTCCTGCCACCAAAAGCGTACGAATCAGTCACCATTGACTTCTTCAAGCCGGGAGGAGCCAACATATGGTGTTTGACCACGTTTGGCGCCACAACCTAGTCGGCCGACTAGGGGGGGGGGGGGGGGTCGACCGACCTGGCCCTAGCTCCAAACGACCAGTTCTTCCTCTAGGTGACTGACAGGTGGGTCCCATTCCATGATATGGGTGCTACACCGTTGAATGGCCTCATATACTTCTGTTTGTGAGCCATTTGATCCACGAGGTGCCATGTGTCGACACTTGATTGGTTGGAATGATATTTTATAGGATCTATACCCTTGTTTCACTTCAATTCTACATAGAATCCCTACATGCACTACTTTATCCAAGGACAAATGGAAATAGGTTAAATAGAAAGGTGATGTGTTCAATAAATGATGTTTCCTTCACATAATTGAGTTATATTGACGGGTGAAATTGATATATAACAGCCGTCAACAAACTCTCCCAAACTTATCCTTTGCTCGTTCTGAGCAAAGTCAAGACATTAGGTTGATGATCAGGAGTTGCTACAATGTTCTACTTCTCAAAAGTACCATGTGCACAACAAAATACTCTACCTAGTATTGCAAAAATTGGCATGGTACTTCACCCATATTAAGTCAATATGGGGCTTATGCCATCTCCTATTCATGGGTGGTTGAAAGATAGAAGAGCAAATGGAGCACACGTACCCTAGAAGTCAAGTTCCACTCAAATTCCGGAGAGTTCAATTTAGATTTTAAGTATCTCAATTTGATTCTCCCAAGTCTCTCCTTTGTGTGTATTGAAAATATATCCTCACCAAGGCATTTTGCCTAAATTCATCCTACCTCTACATAAGGCTTGTATGTGGAGCTTGGTAGGGAATATAATAGGCATATTTGCAACATATAATATTGCTAAGTCAAAAGAGTAAGCCTTAGGTGAAATCAATTTAAAATAATTCGATTCAAGACTTGTGCATGTGTGATGAAATAGAGGTGGATGTGGATATTTGAGATGACTCATTTTTGAGTGGACTCTCTTATTTTGCAGGGATGAAACATGTCTACTTTTTTTCTCATGCTTATGATGTAAGCATGCATCTTCTTTTCATGTTTTTTTTTCTTTTTCTTGTAGCCATGTCTTCTACTCCCTTTTCATGTAATAAATTTCTGGAGAGAGTACTAAGCATGAATGATATGGAGTTTCTCTTTTTATAGTGGAATGGTGGTATAATGGAATTTTTCTTACTTCTAGTGTACAAGTATAGCATGTGAAAGTGAAGTCTTGAATTCAAAAACGTAATGAATGAAACCTCACAAAGGTCTATACAAGTTTCACAAAGCTCAATGTGAAGACAAAAAACATATGCATAAGCTCTATCAATGTAATATATCATATGGCTTTGGTAGGTATTTCCAATCAAATGAGAGTAACTTAAATCTTTTTAGAATTTCTCCGGAATTCTAAGTTTCATTTTCAAACTAGGAATAGCGGCCCTATCAGTATATCATACCTCACAACAACTTAGAATGGATTAAGCTTTTGCTACCAACAATTTCTAAATCAAGGCAAAAAGCAATTTTAGCCAATGAGAGCAATATGTTGCAGAGTAGTAAGTTGTAAACTAGGGACTTGGGAAAACTAAAACAGAGCAACTATTTATCATTTCATCTATGTGAATTCCAATTCATTCTTACCGCACATCTTTTATTTTATTTGTAAAACAAATCTACTCTAGTTATTTTTAAGTTATTTTTATATGCAAGGTGGATGATGGGTGAATGGAAAATAAATATGCAAGGGGTGTGATACAAGTTACCTCAAGTTGGGGTCCTCCCCCAAGCTTGTTCTTGTTCAAGGTTCGTGATAGGGGCTAAAATGCTAACGACGGATGTAGGCTATGAGGTTGGCCTAAACTTGTTTACAACATGGCTTTGACATTTGAGGGGTTGAGTGTCGATGTTGGGTTGCCTTCCATGGATTCCACGAGTGTGGTCGGGAAGAGTGTTGTCGGTGTCGCTCATCCCACCTTAAGGTTTCTATAGGTTGGATGTACCTTGTTGTTCCTTGGCTAAAGTAATGATATCCCTTGGGTTCAAAGGATTGACGTGCACTCAACATGGTTGAGTGTGTTCCGCTATTCTTTGGCTAAGGTGTATCATACCTTCTCGCCATAAAGGAATAACTTGTACCCTCATGCATTGGTGTGATCTGTCATTCCTTGGCTAAGGTAATGATACCCTTTAGCCAGAAAGGAGTGGCATGTACCCAACATGTGTTGAGTACGATCCATTATTCCTTGGCTAAGGTACAACATACCTATAACCACAAAAGGATGACGTGCACTCAACATTGGTTGAGTATGATCCGTTGTTCCTTGGCTAAGGTACAAAATACCTTCTGGCCACATAGGAACAACTTGCACCAAATATACATTGGATGTTATCTTGTAATTCCTTGGTTAAGGTTCATCATACCTTTTAGCTAGAAAGGAATAACTTACACCAAATGATGGTGGCAATTGCCTTGAGCTTGAATGGGTGCTTAGAATAGTTAAGAGCATAATGCTCTCACATATTCGTAGCAGCCCATTAGTTGCTCATGGAGGGTTTCCATGTCAAATCTCCGGCCTCGTAAAGTTATGATTGACCTTCGGGCTTAATTTCCGATAGGTAGCAACCATCATAATTTACTCCTTGGCCAAGAGATTTTGAAATGGAATCCTCGTAGGGTTTCCAACAATCGGATTTTTGAATGCCTACATAGTAATATTACTCCTGCGAACTTCCCCTCTATGATAGAGAGGGATGGTTAGCTCTCAATTTGTACAAATGAGTTTTTGGGTCAGGTAACCGAATTTTTATTTTCACATACGGGGAAGATAAAAATCAAAGATGCATTGGGTCCAAATTCAAGTGTATCCATGAACAATGTATGAATCATTGCTAGGAGCGGGGCTTTACTGATAAAGCAAGTTGAACATTTTCTAAAGCTCCTACGCATAGCAATGCAGGTAATATAAATACACTATATGGATCCCTTCATCTTGTAAAGTTTCTAACCATCATAGTTTTTTACAAGAGCAAATATTTATCATTTGGGTCATGGCAAACAAGATTCTCAATTTTATCCTCCTGAACAATTTTAGTTTCTTGCCTAGGAATTTGAAATTTAGTGATCCGTGCATGAATTAGTTTCATATCAAAGTTATGGACATCACTATTCCTAGGTTGTTACATACCAATTCAACCATTAAGTCTTTCCATAAGCATTACCTAGGCAGAATATGTCTAAGTCAATTTTAGCAATGCTTATGAAATTATAGGTAGTTGTTTAAATTTATTCCCAAGTAAGGTGACATTCCTTTTTTGAAGAATCAAAAAGAGTAATGTCAAGACTTACTCTTGTGAGGATGCATAAGAATGGAATGATGAGAAGGTGTGAACCTTCCTTACCAATGTAAGCAAAAATCATTCAATCCGAATGCAATTCAAACGATGGAAAATTTTAAACTTATACCTCAATTGAAGAGCAGCTTGGGTTGAAGGTCGTTGTGTGAGAAATTCATGACCATGAATTTTGGTGTAGCCTTGATGTTCAATGTCTTCTACCAAGTTGAGGTTGGGGTTGAATGAGTTTCTTCTTGTTCCTCCATTGGGCCACCATCTTGAGCATTCCTCCACCATGAACTCAAAATGAGATTGATGGAGGGATATGCACTTGATGGGGCCTTCCAACCTCGTTGCAAATTTTGTCTTGGGTGCACTAAAATCAAGAACAAACAAAACAACTCAAAAATGGGTTACGTTAGCTCAAAAGCATGATGTACCCTTTGTCAAATTATTTTGCCCAACTTGAAACAACATGCAAATGCCATGAATATTTAAGGGAAATGTTTTTGGTCTTGAAATAGGAAGATGAGTTCAAGTGGTTACGCCCAAGGTTCATATCCAAAAAATTTATTTCCTAATTCAAAATTTTAATTTTGTGATGGTTGGAAATTTTACTTTCAAACATGCAAGTGTGAAAACATGCTAAATGCAAATGAGAAATTCAAATATGCAATGGGAAAACAAATATGAGATAACTACCAATTTATCTATTGGCAAGGATTCATCAAATTTTTTAAGTTCGATGAGTGGGACTTACCTCTGTCCTGTTCAGTGCGATGATTTGTTGTCCAATCCCGGAGTTGAAGACGTGGAAATCTTCCCTTGATTGACATGCCAAGTATCCTTTGGCATGTTAGTTGGACATGTGGGCCACATGGTGGCCCTAGCCTCTCCGTTATCTTGATGAAGACTTGTTGATGTAGTGACGACTTTTCCCTCTTGAAGATATTCTCTCATGAGCATGGTGAGGCTTGTCCTTCTTTAGGGGTGTCACTTCGACCTTATTGATATTCCTTAAGGTCAACCCATACTTTTGTCATGGATCAAAAGCATCCTTGGGGATCAAGACATGTGGACTCCACAATCAAACAAGAAATGCTCCATCCACAATGTCACTTGCCCTAGGTTGCATGGGCTTGGTCGAAGGGTAGGGATCCCAACAATTGATTGTGAGATATCTTGGATCTTGAATGCTCTTTAAGTTTCTTGTCCTTTGCCAAGAGCTTCATGCTATCTTGATTTCTTGATTGGCCATGGACAAGATACTTCAAGGTAGACTAGTTGAACTTATGTCCCTTGAAATCCTCATAGCCTCCTTGATTACAAGGGTGAAATTGATTCAACCCTTGACCTCCTTGTAGGTGATAGCCATTGGAGTTGTGTTTGAAGGGAAGAATCCCCAAGGGTCTTAGGGAAATGATTCCCCATGTGGCCCATGTTTGACATGGATTTTCGCAAATTATGTGAATATCCATGACTTGGATAGTTCCAAAAACTTCTCCATTGACTTGATCTATCATGATACTTCAATGGGAGGTGTAACTCCATGGCTAGCATGTCCACCTTGTTAGGTTGTGTGTATGCCAAGCTAAAGGAATTAGAGCACTCTTCAATCCACCCCTTGAGTAGATACCATATTCTCGTCCATGATGAATGAGAATAGGACTCCTTCAGCTCCAGCACAAATGTAGTCATGGACTGGTGGAGCCAACCCATGACATGAGTGTTGGATGAAAAGCCAACTATCCACCCTATGGTGGAGGCAAACCAAGAACAAATCTTGCAGCCTCCCCAAGCTTGGGGATGGAAGATTTTGGCTCCTACTGGAAGCTAGAATTCTTCCGCATAAGGCAATGGTGTTGCCTAGCAGATATTTGTTGAGGTACGCCTTGAATCATCTTGCAGTTGAGCACTAACATCCTCGTTGGCCATCCCATGAAATGGGTTAGCCAACACTACCCTGTTTTCACCATAGAAGGAGAAAACAACCAAGGGTAATCCTGTCTAATAACTACTAGTACCTATAACCTAATCAAAAGTGATAGCTATCCATCACTTTCTTTGCCTTCCCCGGCAACGGTGCCAGGAATGCTTGTTGATATTTCTTACATCACAAATCATCTCTCGAAACAGATAAGGTCTGCAAGTGCACGGAAACTATCGTGTAACATTTCACCCAAGAGTATTCCCATGGGTATCCTATTTATCCCAAAGGAAGATAATGGAGTAAAGTAAACACTACTCTTATGAACAAGCTACGGGATACTAATGAATTAACAAGACCTGGGTAAGTTGATAATATATGGGTAGTGTGACACACACCTAAGCAATCTATTCTAAAGGGTAAATGAGTCCTAATGGAGGTTAGACTAAGAGTTGGGGAGTTGCTCCGACAATGCTTCTAATATACATATACATAGCCTAGGTTAGATACTAATGAGCATGTCAATGGTGAATCCTTATAATAAGTTGTTCAACACATCAAGCACGGGTTTACCCCTGGAAATACTAGGATGACTCCTGCCAAGATCCTGTGGTATAGCCGAACGTGGAGGATTACAAAGGACCGATAGGGCTGTCACCACCTACTACCTACTTATTCAATCCGTGGGTCTACGAGGCATCCAACGCTACCTAACTATCCTAGCACCATGCTAGCATATTAAGTAAATACCTTAAGAGCCGCGGCACAAGCCATCCTAAGGCAATGAACTAAATCATCGTTGAACCAATGTTAAGACATAGCATAAGTTATTCATATTAACATGATCATATCATAACTACTTAGACTATAGTCAATGTTTATAGTGTTTATGATGGTAGTATAATGACATTAAGGTATGATCATAAAGACTATTCCTACAACATACATGGAATCCACAATCAAATAAGAAACACCTTATACAAGTATATGAATCAAAGAAGACTAAATATAATATCTTTATTATGCATAAAGTCACCAATATAAGAAAAGATACATGAGTCATACCTTTCCCAACTTGGACTTGGGACTAGAGGCTCTCCTCTCTATACCCTAACTCCACTAAGGACTAAGATAACTAGTGTATACAATAGAATAATGCTCAAGTGGTGTGTGTTGAAATGAGGGGTGAGGGGTCCTATTCATAGCTTGGAGAAGGGTCGGTTCCTGCCACCAAAAGCACGCGAATCAGTCACCACTGACTTCTTCAAGCCGGGGGGAGCCAACACATGGCGTTTGACCGCGATTGGTGCCAGGACCTAGTCGGCCGACTTGGGGGGTTCGGCCGACCCGGTCCTGACTCCAAACGGCCAGTTCTTTCTCCAGGTGACTGACAGGTGGGTCCCATTAAATTATATGGGTGCTAAACCATTGGATGGCCTCAGAAACTCTTGTTTATGGGCCATTTGATCCATGTGGTGCCATGTGTCAATGCATGATTGGTTGGAATGTTGTTTTATAGGAACCATCCCCTTGTTTCACTTCAATTCTACATAGAATCTTTGTATGCACTTCTTTCTCCAAGCACGAGTGGAAATAGGTTAAATAGAAAGGTGATGTGTGCAAGAAATGATGTTTCCTTGACATAATTGAGTTATATTGATGGGTGAAATTGATATATGACAGCCGTCAACAGTGGGGTCCACTTGGCACCTCTAGGGTTGGGCACGATGTTCTTGGGCCCAAATTAGGCAATTACCCACAATTAATTTTGTGTAGAAATAACAGAATCTGAGTTGATTCCCGAAGGCGAGACTACTCCGCAGTTGGGACCGGACTAGTCTATTTGGCAACAGAGAAAAATGGACAAGTCTGACCGGATAAGTACGAAGAACATCAGAAACTTAACCAGACTAGTCCGCACTTAATGCCGGACAAGTCCAAACTCTAA
The DNA here is from genome assembly GCA_036927565.1 of Tuctoria greenei. Taxonomy (NCBI): domain Eukaryota; kingdom Viridiplantae; phylum Streptophyta; class Magnoliopsida; order Poales; family Poaceae; genus Tuctoria; species Tuctoria greenei. The sequence continues at coordinate 55,468,496 of JAYESD010000004.1, forward strand.
AGAATTTAATTTATAGACTCTGAAAGAAACTGAATTCTGTGAATGAAAATAGGGACACTGCACTAGTACGGGATTATGGCCGGACAAGTCTGCACTTTTGAAGAAAACTGGATTTTCTCTGAACCAGAAAGGGAATATCGGACTATTCTGAGGTCCAAACCAGACAAGTCCGCACTCTGATAGACTGAAACTTCCAGTTGAAGCATAAATTCATTTTAATCTTGTTCCTTTTTACATGTCTTAATGATAAACATGTATGGGGATGTATGCAATGCATTATGCATGAAAGTGAGGGTGTTACAAACCTATCCCCCCCTTTAAAATGAATCTCTCCCTCGAGATTCGACGCGAAAGGCAAGAGATAGGAAAATTCCTTCTTGAGAACCTCTTCTCGCTCCCAAGTCGCTTCCGATTCTGTATGATGCTTCCATTGCACTTCGCACCATTGAATCACCTTGTTTCTTGTGACCCTGTCCTTGGTGTCCAAAATTTTGACAGGTTGCTCTGCATAGGTCAAATCTTTCTCAAGCTCCAATTCTTACATTGGTACTTGCTATTCCAGTACTCTCAAGCACTTCTTGAGCTGAGAAATGTGAAACACATCATGAACATATGAAAGATGTGCATGCATCTCCAGTTTATAGGCTGCTTCTCCCTGTTTGTCCAAAATCTTGAATGGTCTAATATAGCGAGTTGCCAACTTGCCTTTGACATTAAACCACTTGTGACCTCGCATAGGTGACACTTTGAGGTATACGAAGTCTCCTACTTAAAAAGATAAGATTCTTCGTCTATTATCCGCATAACCCTTCTGTCTTGACTGAGTAGCCCTTAAGTTATCGCGGATCGTCTGCACTTGCTTTTCAGCCTCTTGATCACATCAGGTCCAAATACTTGAGTTTCCCCTGTCTCATTCCAAAACAAGGGTGTCCTACACCTTCTCCCATACGACGCTTCATATGGTGACATCTTCAAGCTTGATTGATAGCTTTTATTAAAGGAAAATTCAGCATATGTCAAACTTTGTCCCAGCTTCCTCATACTTTAGCGCATAAGCACTTAGCATGTCTTCCAAAATCTTATTTTTCTATCGGTCTGTCCATCTGTTTGAGGGTGATATGCAGAACTGAAATTAAATTAAGTTCCATCGATTCGTGCAGCTTTTGCCAGAACCTTGAGGTAAACTGAGAACCTCTATACGACACTATCTTCCTGGGCACTCCGTGTACACACACTATTCTCCCCATATACAGTTCTGCTAGCTTCGCTGCATGGTAAGTAGTCTTGACAGGAATGAAATGCGCTGATTTCATCAATCGATCCAGAATAACCTACATGGAATCATATCCTGCTGAAGTGTGAGGCAAATCAACTATGAAATCCATACCAACCTCTTCCCACTTCCACTCTTGAATCTTCAATGGCTGTAATAATCCGGCTGGCCTTTGATGTTTAGCTTTGACTCGTTGGCATACATCACACAGTGCAACATATTTTGCCGTGTCCCTTTTCATACCATCCTACCAGTAGCATGTCTTTAGGTCCTTGTACATCTTTGTACAACCAGAATGGATAGAGTAAAGCGAGTCATGTGCCTCTTTCAATATCAACTGTCAGAGACTCTTGTCATTAGGTACAACAATTCGTTTTCCAAGCCATAGAGAACCTTGGTCATCCTCATCAAATCTGAATTCTCTCCCTTCGTGGGTCCTTTCCTTGATTTCCTGGATTTCCCTGTCCTTCATTTGACCTTATCGAATCTCATGTTCCAGGGTTGGACTCACTTCCATTGCTCCTATCTCATTAACGAATTCAAGATTCTAACATTCGAACTCCTTGCATAGCTCAGATGGCAACTCCCTGATGGTAGGCTGGTGGCTTGCCCCCTTTCGACTTAAAGCACCAGCCACTACGTTGGCTTTCCCTGGATGATAGTTGATTCCCATATCATAGTCCTTAATGAGTTCTAACCATCGTCGCTCTCTCAAATTCTAATCCATTTGTGTGAATATGTACTTTAGACTCTTATTGATGAGGACATCACAACAGTGGAGACGCACATTGAACTGCAAGGACCAATCACAAGAGCACGAGCACGGTTATTAAATCAGCAGGTGAATTCGTTCCTAACTTCTTTTGCATTTGAGTTTGAGAATAGATTGCTATGTGATGATTTAATTGTTATTAGGAATAATGGAGAAGATCAACAAGTGAAGGAAAGAGGCCTTGGGAGCGTGGAGAACCAGCTGGGACGTCCACAAGTTGATGGAAACAGTTTACAACTCGGACTCGAGTACAACTCGGAGTCCAGGAGCAGTCCACCTTAAAACGGACGCCCAGGAGGCATACGGACTCCGTTTTTGACGTTCTACATATGCACGAAAAGAGGAGAAGATAAACTTTCCAATGGTTCTGGTCACACCTCAAAATCCTTACGGAGTCAATGGGAATTATTGAAACAAATCGAGTCCAGATTTCTGCCCAGTGCTGCGCCACCGAATCGGGCCTTTGGGCCTTGTATCCCGTATAAGTCCATTAGGGACATGTCTAATCGTGTTTTGGTCGAACCCTAGCCTATAAATACTGAAGCCGCCGGTCATATTCGGTGGGTTTTGCTTAGATCAATAATATTGCCATTCTACGGTTTGTGAGACCCCAACTTTGCGATTTCCTGATCGTGTCTTCGACGTTCTTGCTCGTGTTCTCGGTTGCACTTACAGGGATTAGCCTTCTTGGCGAGGTCAAGCGTGTGCAGCACGGTTGATAACCAATGGAGCCGTGGTGTAGTGATTGCAGGGGTACTCGAACCGCTCAAGTGCCACGGATCATCAACGTCGAGTTCTCCACCCCAATCGACATACGTTTCAGAAGATCGGGCCTAAACCTACTCATCAATTGGTATCAGATTTCCAGGTTGCCCGTGAGGTATCTTTGTTTTCCTTCTATTAGATCAATTTTGTTTCGTACCTAGAGTCCACAGAAAAGCCACAAAAAAATTAGATCGTTTTTACCGCTTCCCAGACTATAGTGCCTGCAGTTTCGTTTTTCAGTTTGCATTGTTGAGTTTGAATTCGTGTGGTCGAGTCATGTTGCTGGTTTAGCTTTGTGTTTTGGGTCCTAGTTATCGTGTTTCGTCCTTGTTTTCATGCTATTCGACACCTATTCCACAATCCCTAAATAACAAACTGATCCACCACGTTCATCGGTTTGCCCTAGCTAGCCGCCTTGCGTGAACTCCCGCATCGCCAACCCTAGATTAGGTGACAAACTTTTGTGCCATTCTTCCTTGAATCATCACACACCACCCCATTAGTTGCTATGCAAATTTCCGATCGTTTTCATATCCGATTGCGAGTTCTGTTCTCAAACCGAGTTGGAATCAACATCCAAAAAAAAGTAACTCGGACAGCCTACCTTAAAACAGCCATAACTTTCGCATACAAACTGGAAATCGGGCGTTTTTTTTTCAAATTCATCTACGCGAAATTTCGCATCTGATTTTCCGCTGCGTAGCCCCGTTCAGCGAAATTAGATTGCCCAAATTCCCCTCGGAAGATAGGCTATCCGGCCTCCGAAGTTTGAGCACGAATTTTAAAGAATCTTCTTGATTTTCTATAGGCCGCATATTACATCCAATTGAGCTGCAAATTTGTGTGCTTCCTATATTTGTGCTCCTGAGTAAAAAAATATCAAAAAAATATTTAAAAAAAGAAAAAAAAATAGTGAAGAGCACGCATATTAAAGCAATTGGCCTATACTACTTGGTGTTGTTTTGTTGGCTATATCATTCTGTCTTTCTTTTGCCTTGATACTTCCTTGTGTTGTGCTAGGCTCTAGAGCACTTGGTTGACCAGCAATAGTTTCCTACATTGAATACTTATTCAACTTTGTTTAGCTATTAACGATTTTCTTCTTATTAGCCACCTTATTGTGCCATCCAAGCTCCACCTTTCTCTTGAGCATAACAGGTACCTTTGCAATCATCCCACGCTTCATCGGTTCATCTCACCGTCCACACCACCTGCTATGTCGGTAAGAACACTTGTAAGAGCGTCGTAAGACACTTGAGCGAGAGAGATTGTTTTCTTCCACCTTCCACATTGTAACTGTAGTTGATAGGGATAACATATCTTTTTTGTTGTCTTTTGTTTCCTACTAACAATGGCAGGAGAAGACAATGATGACGAATGTGTTCAACATGCTGAGTTACGTGATATGATGAAGACCATGACGGATATGTTCACCAAATACAACGCAGCAACGGAGGAGTCATTGGCGAACTTGACTCGCCAACTGGATGACCTTGCTCTTCGGATGAATACTTTTGAGGCTCGGTTGCCTCTCGCTGGAAGACAAGAAGACAATGTTTATGATGAACTGGAAGATCACAATAATCAGCCAAGATTGCCACTTTATCGTCGAGGTATGGGAGGTAATAATCATAACAATTATTATAATCGTCCTCCTGATGATCCTTTTGCTAAAGTGAAATTTACTATACCCTCTTTTTCTGGTGCTTATGATGCTGAGGCTTACCTTGATTGGGAGATGACAGTAGAGCAAAAATTTAATTCCCATCTTGTTCCTGAACAACATAGAGTTCGTCAAGCCACTAGTGAGTTTAAGGACTTTGCTATCATATGGTGGAATGAACTTGTTAAAACTAGAACTAACCCTCCAACATGGGATAGGTTAAAGGAAGCTATGCGTGTTCGGTTTGTTCCTCCATCTTTTCAGCGGAACCTTTGCAAAAAATTGCAGCGTTTAGACCAAGGTAACATGTCCGTAGAGGAGTATTATCAAGAGTTACAAAAAGGTATGCTGCGTTGTGGGGTAGTAGAGGACATGGATGATAAAATAGCTCATTTTTATGGGGGGTTGAGGCATGAAATTCAGGACATTATTGATTATAAGGAATGTGATACTATTAACAGATTGTTTCAGCTTGCTATGTTTGCAGAAAAAAATTGCAGGGCCGACAACAACAGCAACATCGCACGAGGAGCAACTTCACGCCGCGTGCAGCGACTACACCATCCAAAACAGCACCATCTTCGACCCCCCGTGCAGCGACTACACCACCCAATGGCGGCCAACGAACTATACCTGCTGCTCCACCTTCTCGCGTGCCGGGAGGCAGCAAGGCGACATCATTCAAGCCTTCTTTGCCCACTCCTTCTACGGGTCGTACTTCCAACATCAAGTGTCACCGCTGCCAGGGACTTGGTCATATGATGAGAGATTGCACGAGCAAACGAGCATACTTAGCACGCGACGATGGCGGGTATGATAGTACTTCGGATGTTGAAGATGAATATTCTCTCGCTACTGACTTTACAGATGCAAATGACGAACACACTGAAGAAGAGGTACTTGGTACAGCGGCGACGGAGAACTATATGAGCATCATTGTGCAGCGTGCCTTGAGCTCCAAAGTGGAGACCGACGACAAGCTACAACGACACAACCTCTTCCACATGTTTCTCGTCATCAAGGATTGTCGTGTACACACTATAATTGATAGAGGTAGCTGCAATAACTTGGTGAACGTGGACGTCGTCAAGAAACTCGGTTTGACAACAAGAGCACACCCTCATACGTACCACAGTCAATGGTTCAACAACAGCGGTAAGGTTCAAGTAACACAAACAGCGAGAATACATTTTTCAAATTGTTCATACCATGATTTTGCTGATTTTTATGTTGTTCCTATGGATGCTTGTTCTCTTTTATTGGGTCGTCCTTGGGAATTTGATACAGATGCTATTCATCAATGTAGAACCAATAAATATACTCTCATGCATAAGGGAAAGAAAATCACTTTGCTCCCCATGCCTCCTGCTGAAATTGTGCATTTCGAGAAGAGTAAAATTCGTGATGGCAAAACAACAAAATTAGAATCTGAAAAACAGCAAGTTATTAAGTTAAAATCACCATTGTTGCTCGCAACTAAATCTGAACTTGCTGATTTATTTGATGCTAAGGAGATGTGCTATGCTTTAGTTTGCAAATAAGCCATGTTTTCACTTCATGAATTGTCTATTGCATTGCCCCCTGCTGTTGCTAACCTTTTGCAGGAGTTTGAGGATGTGTTTCCCTCCGAGATACCCCCTGGTTTACCACCGATGAGAGGCATTGAACACAAGATCAATTTGATTCCAGGAGCAAGTTTGCCAAATCGTGCAGCGTACAGGGCAAATCCACAAGAAACTAAGGAAATTCAGCGACAAGTCCAAGATCTTTTGGACCGCGGGTACATTCGTGAAAGCCTTAGCCCTTGTTCCGTTCTTGTTCTTTTGGTTCCTAAGAAAGATGGTAGTTGGTGCATGTGTGTTGATTGTCGAGCGATTAATAACATCACCATTCGATATCGTTATCCTATTCCTCGATTAGATGACATGCTTGATGAATTGAGTGGTGCTATCATCTTCACAAAAATTGACTTGCGTAGTGGTTACCACCAAATTAGAATGGCACTAGGAGATGAATGGAAAACTGCATTTAAAACCAAGTTTGGACTTTATGAGTGGTTATTCATGCCTTTTGGTTTAACTAATGCACCCAACACCTTTATGCGATTAATGAACGAGGTTTTACGTGCTTTCATTGGACAATTTGTGGTGGTTTACTTCGATGATATCCTCATTTACAGCAAGTCATATGATGAACATCTTGATCATTTATGTGCTGTTTTTACTGTTTTGAGAGATGCACGTTTGTTTGGTAACCTCAAAAAGTGCGTCTTTTGCACCAATCGAGTCTAGTTTCTTGGCTATGTCATTTCCTCGCAGGGAATTGAGATGGATGAGGCAAAAATTGAAGCAATCACCAGCAGGCCAGCCCCAACAACCGTCACACAGGTTCGTAGTTTTCTTGGTCTTGCAGGTTTTTATCGGCGCTTTGTGCGGGATTTCAGCACCATTGCAGCACCTCTACATGAGCTAACGAAGAAGGGAGTTCCATTTCGATGGGGCGAACAGCAGCAACAAGCTTTTGATGCTCTCAAAACGAAGCTTACACAAGCACCGTTACTACAACTTCCTGATTTTGACAAGACCTTTGAGCTAGAATGCGATGCAAGCGGCATTGGTATTGGAGGCGTTCTCATACAAGGAGGTAAACCCGTTGCTTTATTTAGTGAAAAACTTCATGGTCCTTCTCTGAATTATTCTACTTATGATAAGGAATTATATGCCTTAGTACGTGTATTACAAACTTGGTAATATTATCTTTGGTCTAAGGAGTTTGTCATACATTCCGATCATGAATCATTGAAGTATCTTAAGTGTCAAACCAATCTGAATAAACGACATGCTAAATGGATTGAGTTCATAGAGTCGTTTCCATACATCATTAAGCATAAGAAATGGAAGGAAAATATCATTACCGATGCATTATCTAGGCGTTATACCATGCTGTCCCAACTTGATCATAAAATCTTTGGTTTGGAAACAATTAAAGCATTATATCCTACTGATTTGGACTTAAAAGATGCTTTTGAAAATTGTAGAGAAGGAAGAACTTGAAATAAATATGTGCTGCGAGAGGGTCTCCTCTATCGTGCTAACAAGCTATGCGTTCCAGCTAGCTCCGTTCGTCTATTGCTTTTGCAGGAAGCACATGGAGGTGGTTTAATGGGACATTTTGGAGTGAAGAAAACTGAAGACGTGCTGTCCACCAGTGTTTCAAAAAGCGGTTGAAAAGATTAAGCGGAGGAGCTCCGACTAGCGCCTAGGCCGCCTAGGCAGCACCTAGGCGGTTCTAGGCATTTCGCAAAAAGCAGATAAAATTTATATAATATATTATATATATGTACAATAAAATTAAGTGGGAGTGTGGGATCAGAATCAGAAGTGTAAAAGGGTACCGGATAAAGTGCATAAGGCTAAATACTACTTCAGCACATAATTAATCGAGGAGCTAATAGAATTGCTATGAGTCAGAGCAGTACAGAAAACATAACTCATAGAGCTTATAAAGCAACTAATAGAGCTAATGAAACAACACTAAACAACTTAGCAGGACATTACCTGAGCTGGGGCAAGTCAATCGATCCACAAGCCACTGCAAGGGATAGCAAGATGCTTGAACTAGGATGCGGCCGAGATTGGGTAAAGAGCTGAGATGGTCGATCTGCCGGCGAGGTCATTCTGTCGGCGGTCGGCGAGGTCTATCTGGCGGGCAGGAGAGGAGAGGAGCAGCAGGAATCAGAAGGAAGAAGACCGGGCAAGCGCTCAGCTATTCAGCCGCGGGAAGCGGTGGCTAGGCACGGGAGAAAAGTTAGGTTTTGCACCGTTCGGGGGCTCCGTTTAGATGGGCCAAAAAAGCGGCCCAACTGAAAATAGGCGGCGCTCAGCCTATTAAGCGGTGCTTAGACTATTAAGCGGCGCTTCTGCTTAAACGCCATCGCTCAGAACAAAGCGAGGCAGGCAGGGTACGCGCAGCGCCTAGGCGGTACTTAAGCAGCCGTCTAGGAAGCTTTTTAAAACACTGCTGTCCACACACTTCTTTTGTCCAAAGATGAGGCGTGATGTCGAGCGCTACGTGTCACGATGCACTATTTGCAACAAAGCTATGTCTCGCCTTAACCCACATGGTCTTTATATGCCTCTTCCTGTTCCTAATGTACCTTGGGAGGATATTTCTATGGACTTTGTTTTGGGATTGCCTAGGACTAAGAGGGGGAGGGATAGTATTTTTGTAGTTTTTGATCATTTTTCCAAAATGGCACATTTTATACCTTGTCATAAGAATGATAATGCCTCACACATTGCTGATTTATTTATGACGGAAATTGTTCGTTTACATGGTGTGCCAAATACCATTGTTTCTGATCGTGATGCAAAATTTTTAAGTCATTTTTGGAGAACTTTGTGGTATAAATTGGGAACCAAGTTGCTGTTTTCGACTACATGCCACCCACAAACGGATGGACAAACCGAGGTAGTTAATCATACTTTATCCACTATGTTGCGTGCTGTCTTGAAAACAAATTTGAAGTTGTGGGAGGAGTGTTTATCACATATAGAATTTGCTTACAACAGATCCGTTCACTCCACGACAAAGGTAAGTCCATTCCAGGTAGTGTATGGTTTCAATCCCCGTGCCCCTATTGATTTACTACCATTGCCTCCTTCTAAAACTATAAATTTGGATGCTACACAATGATCTGAATTCATTCTTAAGATGCATGAAACTACAAAGAAAAATATTGAAATGATGAATGAGAAGTATAGGATTGCAGGTAGTAAAGGTAGAAAAGAAGTAAAATTTGAACCGGGTGATTTGGTGTGGTTACATTTGAGAAAAGAGTGATTTCCCGACTTGAGAAAATCTAAACTTATGCCACGAGCTGCTGGTCCTTTTAAGATCGTTGAAAAGATTAATGATAATGCATATAAGCTTGAATTGCCTCCCAATTTTGGGGTTAGTCCTACATTTAACATTTCAGATTTGCGACCGTACTTGGGAGAAGAAGATGAACTTGAGTCGAGGGCGACTCCAATTCAAGAGGGGGAGGATGATGAGGACATCACAACAGCGGAGACGCACATTGAACTGCAAGGACCAATCACAAGAGCACGAGTACGGTTATTAAATCAGCAGGTGAATTCGTTCCTAACTTCTTTTGCATGTGAGTTTGAGAATAGATTGCTATGTGATGATATAATTGTTATTAGGAATAATGGAGAAGATTAACAAGTGAAGGAAAGAGGCCTTGGGACCGTGGAGAACCAGCTGGGACGCCCACAAGTTGATGGAAACAGTTTACAACTCGGACTCGAGTACAACTCGGAGTCCAGGAGCAGTCCACCTTAAAACGGACGCCAAGGAGGCATACGGACTCCGTTGTGGACGTTCTACATATGCACGGAAAGAGGAGAAGATAAAATTTCAAATGGTTTTGGTACCCCCTCAAAATTCTTACGGAGTAATTGTGAATTATCAAAACAAGTGGAGTCTAGATTTATGTCCAGTGCTGCGCCACCGAATCGGGCCTTTGGGCCTTGTATCCCGTAAGAGTCCATTAAGGATGTGTCTAATCGTGTTTTGGTCGAACCCTAGCCTATAAATACTGCAGCCGCCGGTCATATTTGGTGGGTTTTGCTTAGATCAATAATATCGCCGTTCTACGGTTTGTGAGACCCCAACTTTGCGATTTCCTGATCGTGTCTTCGACGTTCTTGCTCGTGTTCTCGGTTGCACCTGCAGGGATTAGCCTTCTTGGCGAGGTCAAGCGTGTGCAGCATGGTTGATAACCAACGGAGCCGTGGTGTAGTGATTGCAGGGGTACTCGAACCACTCGAGTGTCGCGGATTATCAACATCGAGTTCTCCACCCCAATCGACATACCTTTCGGAAGATCGGGCCTAAACCTACTCATCACTTATGATCTGTATAAATCTCACATCTATGGCCAAGAACTTAGTGTCTCCAAATCTTCAATGCGTGCACTATGGCTGCAAGTTTGAGATCATGCGTAGGATAGTTCTTCTCATGTGTCTTCAACTGCCTGGATGCATAAGCTACTACTCGACCTTCTTGCATCAATAGACAACCAAGTGTAACACCCTCATTTTCATGCATCATGCATTGCATACATCATTAAATATGTTTAACATTAATCCACATAAAAAGGAACAAATTTAAAATGAATTAGAAGCAAAACTGCGCTTAAACAGTCTGAGAAGTGCGGACTTGTCCGATTTGCCCCAGACTAGTCTGAATTTATCTTTGAACCTGTTTCAGACATATCAGTTTTTGCTGCGGACTAGTCCGTTTTTCTCTTTGTACCGTTTTTTGGACTTGTCCGGTCCATTGCAGACTAGTCCGGTAATCCTGTCCTAAAAATTTTTTGCTAAGTCCCCAGACTTGTCCATTTTGCTCTCTGACTAAGTTCAAACTTGTCCGATTTCATACCAGACTTGTCCGTTTTTCCCCTAACTAATAGCGGACTAGTCCGGTCTAGTGCGGTCTTGTTCGATGTTCGCGACTCCGATTCAATCTTTTCTTCTACAACTTGTTATTGGGTATTTACCTTAATTGGGCCCAAGGACGTCATGTCTATCCTTTTTGGAGCCCATGTGGGACCCCTACACGACCACCGCCTTGAACATGAAATCCATCAAACCCTAGACCTTCACCCCTATATAAACAACCCAACACCCCACCTTTACATCTTTTTGCCACAATTGAAAGACCACCAAATCCTAGTTCATAGGAGCCGCCACCAAGGGGAGATCCAGCAACAAGTAGGAGAAGGAGATCACGAAGAAGGATCAAGCAATTAAGATCTTCAAAAACTTTGCGTTCCTCGTCGCCAATTCACCCTCAACTCTTCATCACCAACCCTAGATCATCAAGATCCAAGTGTTGCATCCAAACTTTTGTTCTCTGCAGTTCTAGACACGTAGTATACCTTCTACTTTCTCTTTCCCAAGTGAATTCAACCCCAATTCTCCAAATTCTCGCAGATCAAAAAACCCTAACTCGCTGGTTCTGCGTAGGGTGGACTAGTCCGGACCCTAGCAGACTTGTCCGGCCTCTAGATTCATTTAATGTTGAATTAATTCCAAATTGATGTAAATTAACTTGGAACCTGTATAAACTTGTTAAGAACCATTGTAGTTGATTAGTAAACATTAAAAGCAACTCATTAACAAGTTTCACTTCACATTTGCATTTATCATGCATGTCATGTCATATTGAATAATATATGAGCATTTATTGATTGTAATTACTGTTTTGTATGTTTGTGGCGCGGAATAGAAGGTGCTACGCTAGAGGTTGTTGCCGAGGACCTCCAGAACTAGAATTTTGAAGTCTTTGACCCTATCCAAGCTCAGGAGCAAGGCAAGTGTCCTTGATCATTTTGGTCCTATTTTTAAATGTTTTGTTTGCAAAACTGCATGCTTGTATCAATTTGATGGGAAACCCATTTACAGGTGTTTACTAGACATGTTTGACCACCCTTGTTGCTTGGGCTTCATTGTAGAGAGTCGGGAAGAGCTTTTTACCTTTTGGCTTTGCTCAAATTAATTGGGATGGTAAAACAACCAAGTTACTTAACTATAAATTATTGAGATTATGGATAATGTACATTGATGAACATGGTTAATGGTAATATGGTAATGGGTGATCTAAGCAAGCATGGTATGTGGATGGGTTGGATGTTATGATGGTTTGCTTGCCTTAGATCTAAGGACCGGTTCATGCGAGAATAAGCTAGGACAACAGTGCCACCACGAGAACAAGTATGGGTGCGACGTAGCTGATTAATTAGGGTATTGTTGGTATTACGCAGACCATTTGGAGGAGCAGGGAAGGGGAGTCGGATTGGGTTCGTATGGGTGGTGGGACTCCCTGGGATCCGAACAGCACAAGAGGGGGCCCTTGGTTTAGGATGTGCTTAGTTGGAGATATCTCCACCGGTGAAACCTCTATGGGTCCGTACATGCTAGTAGTCCCTTTGTAATGGCTATTCTATGATCTCTTGGCCATACACCAATGGTAGTGTTTTGCATAATGGAGGTTTCCTTTAGTCGTCGACGGGTGACGAAATCACGAACTTGTTGGTAAAGTGGTAGAACCTCTGCAGAGTGTTAAAAACTATCATGATAGCCATGCTCCCGGTTATGAGCACCTAGACAACTTCCATGATTAGAGGAGACCTTGGAATTAGGATGGAGGGTTATGGTTATGGTTATGGATTGAGTTACGATAAATGAACATGGATGATGATGATGGTAATAATTTGGTATATGGATGGATAATCAATTATGGTTTCATATTATGATTAATTATGTGGGATATGATGGGTTTACTTCACATAGACATAGTATAATGCTTTTTACATGTTTCAAATGTACTCTTAAGGAAATATCCATTGTCCATTATCATGCCTTATATAAGCTACATGTCATACTTTCTACACTTGCCAAATACGACATGTACCCACCCTTGCAATTCCCCCACCAATAGTTGCAGGTCAGGATTGGGAGTATCATGATGTTAATGAGGAGTTTTAGTTGTGTGTTGCCGTCAGATTTGCCTATGGTGTTGCTTGGGGCCGCGCTACCCTCATTGCTAAGGTTGTTTAGTTTGTTTAGTTGTTTGATTAGATTATTTCCGCTGTAGTAGTATTATCATTATTGATCATTAAAGCTATAGTATGAGAATTACTAGAATATTGTAATAATAGTTATTATTTAATAATTTGAGCTATGATAATTACCGGTTTATCATTTCTGAATCACTTGTGTATGTGTGTTAAACATCCTGGACACACATATACTGCACTTGGTTCATTTTTGGAACCGGGTGTCACAAATTGGTATAGAGTCACAGGTTGACCGTAGGATGCATCCTAGATAGAATGAACACTTTAGAGCACATAGGGGCACTCTGGAAGCGTTGTGATTCGTTTGGTGTCCTGATTGCTATATATGTTGCTTGTGTGCTTAGTAGAGGATTGTTGGATGCTTTAGCATTACCATGTCCATATAGGCTTGTATAGTTAGTTGCTTAGTTTCATATCCCTTGATGCATATAGTTGGGGACGTTTTCTAAATTCTTCTCTCTTGCTTTTCTTCAGATGGTGAGGACTCATAACCAGAGGGATGCCAATGATGAGGAGGAGAACAATGGGGCACCTCAGAACAACCAGGGACCTGCCCAGGGAGCTATCAATCTTGAGAAGCTATTGGCCATGCAAAACCAGCTCATGCAGACCATGATACAGACTATGGGACAGCTACAAGCTGGCAACAACAATTAGCCCCACATGCCCCCACCGCCACCACCCCCACCGCCTCATAACAGGTTGGGAGAGTTCATGAGGACTAGGCCACCAACCTTTGCTCAAGCCACCGGCCCTATGGGTGCCGATGATTGGCTCAAGTCTATTGAAAAGAAGTTACCTATTGTCCAATGCAGTGACCGGGAGAAGGTTCTATTTGCTTCCCATCAACTAGTTAGAGCAGTTGCGGATTGGTGGGATTCTTTATGCAACGCCCATGAGAATCAAGAGAGGATCACTTGGGCTGAATTCAAAGAGAGCTTCCGTTCTCATTATGTATCGGAAGGTGTTATGATCCTAAAGAGACAAGAATTTGAGAACTTGAGGCAGGGAAGATCAACTGTGAGTGAATAATCTTGGTAAATTCACTCAACATTCAAGGTATGCATCGGAAGATGTCAGCCGGGACAGCCGGAAGCAATATTTGTGTATGAGGGGCCTTAACAATGAGATCCAAGTGCAATTGTTCAACTGTGACTATGCCAACTTTCAGAAGCTTGTGGGCAAAGCAATTGTGGTTCAAAACAAGGTTCGCAAGATGGAGCAAGAGACTAAGAGGAAGGCACCATATCCAGGACAGCTGCAAGGAAGCAATGTTCGCCCCCTCTTTGCACCACCCAATGCGCCATACTACAACCCCTCCACGCCTACTCATCGCCCTGCTTATCCACCTTGTCCAGCTCAGCCTCAGTTAGTGTAGCCACGCCCCACTATGAAAGCACCTCGTCCTCCAATGCCTTATGCGGCTCACGCCAACTTTCCTGCAAATGTTCAGAATCAAGCTCGTCCCAACAGTTCTGGTGCAGCAAGGTCATGCTATACTTGTGGTGAGGTAGGACACTTTCCATCTCAATGTCCTAAGTGAAGCCTTGGTCAGAGAAACAATGCTCCAAGACAGAATCGAAGACCGAATGGAGGAGCGCCACAAGGCAACCGTGTACAACAAAATTTTGCTTGTGGCAATGTGAACCATGTCTCTATGGAGGAAGCGCAACAAGCGGATGACGTGGTGATTGGTATGTTTCCCGCAAACTCCTACCCAACAACTATGCTATTTGATTCTGGAGCATCGCATTTATTCATTGCATCGAAGTATGTTGCCAAGTATAGTTTGCCTATCTCTCATATGATGTATACCTTGTTGTTTAAATCTACTGGAGGAGAGATGAGGACAAATATAGTATCTCCAAAAGTAAGCAATAGAATAAGGGGGTTAGACTTCTTTGTCAACCTCATTGTCTTGGATTCTCAAGGACTGGACACAATACTTGGTATGGACTGGTTAAAAAAGCATAATGGGATAATTCAATGTGCCACAAAGACGGTGAAATTGACCAACGAGGAAGGAATCACTATAGAATTTGAAGCATCTCAACATGCACCGAAGCTATTGGAGCTGAATCACATGGATGGTGCCGCAATTGAGGAAATTCCAGTGGTGTGTGAATTCTTGATTGTGTTTCCGTATGAATTACCAGGTATGCCACCTGATCGTGACATAGAATTTGTTTTTGATTTAATACCTGAACTGCACCTATAGCTAAGAGGCCATATAGGATGCCTCCTATAGAGTTGGCAGAGCTCAAGAAGCAAATTCAAGAGCAACTAGAGAAGGGTATCATTCACCCAAGCTCTTCACCTTGGGGAGCGCCCGTAGTTTTTGTGGACAAGAAGGATGGATCCAAAAGAATGTGTGTGGACTACCGAGCTCTCAACAAGGTTACAATCAAGAACAAGTATACTTTTCCCCGCATAGAGGATTTGTTCGATCAGATAAAGGGTGCTCGCATTTTCTCCAAGACTGATTTGAGGTCAGGCTACTACCAAATGAAGATAAGACCATCGCATATACCCAAAACAGCTTTTCGGACATGGTATGGATCTTATAAGTACACCGGGATGTCTTTTGGATTGACAAATGCATCTGCGTACTTTATGTACCTCATGAATAAGGTCTTCATGGAGTACTTGGACAAATTTGTTGTGGTGTTCATTGATGACATCATGATCTACTCGAAAAGCGAGGAGGAACATGAGGAGCATTGGAGGCTCACATTGCAGAAATTAAAGGAACACCAATTATATGCGAAGTTCAACAAGTGCCAAATTTGGTTAAGGGAGGTGTCATTTTTGGGACATATCATCCCGGGAGGAGGAGTATCGGTTGACCCAAGAAAAGTGAGAGATGTGCTAAAATGGGAGCCTGTGAGGCCTATGTGTGCTGAATTCATAGGCTATGGTGATAAAAGTTTTGAATACTACAAAAACACCTTTATCATCAAGGTCCGACTCTAGGTCCGAGCTCCAGCAAGGTCCGACAATAGGTCCGGCTTGTTTTTGGTAGCTCCGGCAAGGTCCGACGTAAGGTCTGACTTGCTTTGACTAGGTTCGACTTCTTTGTCTAGGTACGACTAGCTTTGGTAAGCTTCGGCGCTAGGTCCGACTAGCTTTGGTTCGCTCCAGCTCTAGGTCCTGCTAGCTTTGGTAAGTTCCGGCGCTAGATCTTGTTAGTTTTGGTAAGCTTCGGTTCAAGGTACGGTTAGCTTTGGCATGGTTCGGAGCTTGATCACAGTGGTTCTGCTTGTACCTTGCAATTGTTCTGAACTTGCTTTACATCTATGAAAATTTTGCTAAGTATTCTTTTACTAATATTTTGGTGTGTTTTGGTGGTTATGGCTAATATCATTTCTCTATGGTTTGCAACATGCTTATGTGAGGTGCTCACGTATGGTGTCATGGTTTCAAAACAAACGAGATTCAAGTCATGGACTTGTGCTTGGAAGTATTGGTTGTTTATTCATGCGCAGTTGTTGCTTGAGTTCAAGACATGGTTGGTGACGGGGTCCATTGAACTAGTCTTAGGAAGAAGATGAGGTTCAACAACCAAGTTCAGGAGGAATTGTGGTTGAGTTGATCGGGAGGTTGCGCAACATGTTTGAATCAAGAACAATGCATATGAAGGTATCGTGGACATCGTTGGAATATCTTTTCACGTGTGCAAGGAGTGCATGGACATAGCTACATGGTTCTGAGGTGTGATGAAGAGATGTGGATGTAAAAAATTGTTCAGAAAGGTCCAACCGCCTAGGTTATGGACCCAGGCTGCGGTTGAGTCGTGTTTGACTCAAATATGGAAAGTTTTGAGTTGGTTATGATAGGATTTTGTGTGGGTCACGAATTTGAGTTGTTTTAGGAATGTGGGATACGTTTATAAGGTGTTTGGGAGACTTATGATTGTTTCTATCTGTGTATAGAAAAGTCTTGAGCAGTTATGGAAAGTTTCGATTCGTGAATTGAGTAGGATTAGAGTCCTAGTTAGGTTTGGGTTGGCCTAAGAGCTGGTTATATAAGGAAGGGAAGCAAAAGCTCGGGGGGAACGACTTTGGGGATGTTTCTCTTGTGTTTTTATCAATAAAATTCGTAGTTTGAAGGAACTTTTGTGTCTTGTTTGTCCGACTTGTTTTCGTCAAGTCTTTTTCGTTGAGTTTCTGCACATCACTACCTTTTTTTCGGTGGTTTTATCATAAATCGAGTTCCACTGATCCAATTGACGTGTTTCTTTTTGGGTTGTCTTCACAACTTGATTTTCTATCATCTGTGAAAAGTTCACGGTCATTGGATTTGTGGGTTTGGATCTACACGAGTTTCTTTGCAGTGTTCCAGAACTGTTTTTCTTGGGTAAATTAGATTGACCTTTGTTTGATCTTTCGATCGTAACTTGAGTTTTTGTCGACTGATTTTTGTGATTCTTGTCGTGACATATTCGTGACTTGATTCTCTACAATCTATACTAGTTTTTTCAAAGTTGAACACATTTAGATTAGTCGCATACATGGTTCCGTTAACAGATTGGTTTTCTATTGAGGGGTGTTGCATTGCTTCCACTGAAAAGTTTTAATCTACCATTCACCCCCCTCTGGTAGGTTTAGACGTGCTCTTCGATCCTACAGAGCCACCACAGAATGTGAATGAAATAAGGAGCTTTTTTTTGGATGGTTGGATATTACCATAGGTTCATCAAGGACTTTTCCAAAATAGCCAAACCAATGACAGAATTGCTAATGAAGAGTAAAGCTTTCCGATGGACTCAAGCTTGTCAAGACAGTTTTGAGGAGCTAAAGAAGAGGCTAACAACAACACTTATGTTGATATTGCCAGATGTGAGTAAAAATTTTGATATTTACTGTGACGCATCGAGACAGGGACTCGGATGTGTATTGATGCAAGAAGATCAAGTGGTAGCCTGCGCATTGAGACAATTGAAGAAACATGAGCAGAATTATCCTACACATGATCTCGAACTTGCAGCCGTAGTGCACACAATTAAGATTTGGAGACATTACATTCTTAGTCACAGGTGTGAGATTTACACGGAACACAAGAGTCTCAAGTACATATTCACCCAAACAAACATGAATTTTAGGCAACAAGATGGTTGGAGCTCATCAAGGATTATGTTGTGGGAATCAATTATAACCTGGGGAAGACTAATGTAGTGGCCGATGCTTTTAGTCGGAAAGGAGTAAGCTCCGAGAGCTGCCAGCCGAGTTATGCAAGGAGTTTGAATGGTTGAATCTCAAATTTGTGAATGAGATGGGGATGATGGTGTTAAATCCGACCTTGGAGCAAGAAATCCGAGAAGGTCAGACCAAGGATGAGGAAATTTAGGAAATCAGGGAAAAGACCCAAGAAGGGAGAGAATTCAGATTTGATGAAGACGAGCACGATACTTTATAGCTTGGAAAGAGGATTGGTGTGCCCAATGATAAGCATATCCGAGAAACAATATTGAAGGAGGCACATGACTCATCCTACTCAATTCATCCCGGCTGTACAAAGATATACAAAGACTTAAAGACTTGTTATTGGTGGGCCAGCATGAAGAAGGATGTAGCTGAATATGTCGCCTTATGTGATGTGTGCCAACAGGTGAAGGAAGAACATCAAAGGTTAGCCGGATTATTACAACCATTGAGGACCCCGGAGTGTAAGTGGAAAGAAATTGGTATAGATCTCATAGTTGGATTAACGCGAACCCAGTCCGACTATGATTCAATATGGGTTATTGTGGATCGGTTGGCCAAATTAACTCATTTTATTCCTGTCAAGACCAAGTATACCGCTGCATAGTTCGCCGAGTTGTATATTGAGGAAATTGTATGCCGACACGGAGTACCCAAAAAAATAGTCTCAGACCGAGGTTCTCAATTAACCTCGGGGTTCTGGCAGAAATTGCATGAATCATTGGGTGGAAGGTTGAATTTTTGTTCGACATATCACTCTCAAACCGATGGACAAACTGAGAGAATGAACCAGATTTTAGAGGACATGTTAAGAGCTTGGGCTTTAAAGCATATAAAAAGTTGGGACAAAAGCTTGCCATATGCAGAGTTCTCATATAACAATTGTTACCAAGCAAGTTTGAAGATGTCACCATATGAAACACTATATAGAAGGAAGTGTAGGACACTTTTATTTTTGAATGAGACATGAGAGAACCAGGTATTTGGACCTGATATGTTGCATGAAGCTAAAAAACAAGTTCAGATCATCCGCGAAAATTTGAGGGTTGACCAATCAAGACAAAAAGGATACGCGGATAATAGGAGGAGGAACCCAGCCTTTGAAGTGGAACACTTCGTCTACCTCAAAGTGTCACCCATGCAAGGTCATAGGAGGTTTGATATCAGAGGCAAGTTAGCACCTCGCTATATTGGACCGTTCAAGATTTTGGACAAACGGGGAGAGGTAGCATATAAACTGGAGATGCCAGCTCATCTTTCCGATGTTCATGATTTGTTTCACATTTCACAGCTCAAGAAGTGCTTAAGGGTACCGGAATAACAAGTGCTACTGGAAGAATTGGAGCTAGAGGCTGATTTAATTTATGCTGAGCAACCGGTCAAAATCCTAGAAACCAAGGAGAGGGACACAATGAACAAGGTTATTCGATGGTGCAAAGTACAATGGAAGCATCATACAAAATTGGAAGCAACTTGGGAGCTGGAGGATGATCGCAAGAAAGATTTTTCCTATCTTTTTCCTTCTACATTGAATCTCGAGGGAGGGATTCATTTTAAGGGGGTTGGTTTGTAACCACCTCATTTTCATGCATCATGCATTGCATACATCATTAAATATGTTTAACATTAATTCGCATAAAAAGGAACAAGTATAAAATAAATTAGAAGCAAAATCGCGCTTAAACGGTCTGAGAAGTGTGGACTTGTCCGATTTGTCCTAGACTAGTCCGAATTTCTCTCTGAACCCGTTTCGGACAAGTCCGTTTTTGCTGCGGACTTGTTTGTTTTTCTCTCTGTATCATTTTCGGACTTGTCCAGTCCATTACAGACTAGTCTGGTAATCCCATCCTTGAAAATTTTGCTAAGTCCTCGGACTTGTCAGTTTTTCGTCAGACTTGTCTATTTTGCTCTCTGACTAAGTTCGGACTTGTCCGATTTCATACCAGACTTGTCCGTTTTTCCCCTGACTAATATCAGACTAGTCCGGTCTAGTGCGGACTTGTCCGATGTTCGTGACTCTGATTCAATCTTTTCTTCTACAACTTATTATTGGGAATTTACCTTAATTGGACCCAAGGACATCGTGTCTAACCTCTGTGTAACACCCGGTTCTGAAAATGATCCAAGTGCTACGCATACGTTTGTCCAGGACGTTGACCACACATACACGACAAATCCGCAAACGATATATAGAAAGTTACCATGATACAGACTAGAAAATAAGTACTTTTAATACAATACTCAAATAGTTCTCCAAATTACAAACTCTAATTATCATTACTATTAATACTGCAACGGAAATAATCTAAGCATTTAGCAAACTAAGGAAACGAGATAGCGCGGATCCAACCACATCCACAGGTAGTCGATGACAGCACACAACCTAGGACTCAACACTATTCTCGTGGTACTCCCAAACATTACCTAAAACTTTTGGTGGAGGAATTGGAAGGGTGAGCACATATCGTACTCAGCAAGTGTGGAAAAATAATAACATATAGCTTAAACAAGAAATGATAATAACAACGTGTTTGGCATAGCTCAACTATCTAGTAGAGCAACTCTGCTCTGAAATGTTGAGGTGGAGCAACTCTATAGTGGTGGAGGAGGTGACAATTGTAGTGTTGGCTGGAAAATAGTTCCCAGCTCTGAAAAGAAGAGATATTTGGATGAAATATTAGTTTTACCCTCTCTCATTGTTAGGATGGTACTGAACTGATTTGTTAGTAAGGCCTGATGTTACATTGCTGGTAGTGATGTTTTTTTTTTTTTTTGCTTTTTTTTTTGTTTCTGGACTACACGATCTGGATGACATTTTTTATTTATTTTTTTCTTTCTGCACTACACATTCTGGATGACGTTTTCTTTTTTTGTTCTTTTTTTTTTGTTTGTGCACTACACGATCTGGATGGACGTGGTGTCCATGGTGTGCAAGTATTTCTTTCTCGTTTCAACATTACTGCTGGTGTCCGTGGTGTTACAGTAATGTTTTCAAACAAAAATAAGCATAAATCTGTAAAGTTATGTACTATAAAATGTGAAAATTATTATATGAAAATTACAAACTAATTTCACGCAAAAGAGATGTTGCAACGCTATCACGAAATGCATACATTGTAACAAAACTTGATGCCCATGTTGAATCATCGGAGGCACTGGCACCACATATTTGTTATATCTATTGGAACTGTAGTTGGACTGGGAAGACAGTTGGGGTGCGGTGACTACCGAAGCAAGGCAACAGAGTAGTATCATATCTTCTGGCATGCAGTATGAGACGCACCTTTGATCTTTTTGTTTATCCACACCTCAACCAGCATTCCTGCACCGACTCCAGCAGCGCAAAGGGCACCATAGAAGGCCAATGCAGAAGGTAAAGATTGCCGGGGCAAGAAATAACACTCAGGGACTTGTCTGATCTTTTGGAAGACGCTTCTTGACGACTGGTTGGCTTGCTTCGGTAGTCACTGCACCCCCAACTGTCTTCCAGTTCACGCTCTTGAGTTTATCCCTCGAGTCCTTGATCCATAAAACTGCTAACAATGCATTCAATTTCGACAACGTATACATGAAACTGAATTAATACCTTGATGAATTTGAAGAATCGACCTTGGACAGTACCCTACGGTGGAAGATGCAGAACGCATGAAGGGAGGAAAACAAATCGATTGACTGTGGTGATGAGTAGGTTTATGCCCGATCTTCCGAAAGGTTTGTCGATTGGGGTGGAGAACTCGACGTTGATGATCCGCGACACTCGAGCGTTTCGAGTACCCCTGCAATCACTACACGACGGCTCCGTTGGTTATCAACCGTGCTGCACACGCTTGACCTCGTCAAGAAGGCTAATCCTTGCAAGTGCAACTGAGAACACGAGCAAGAACGTAGAAGACACGATCGGAAATCGCGAAGTTGGGGTCTCACAAACCGTAGAACGGACATTTTATTGATCTAAACAAAACCCACCGAATATGACCAGCGGCTGCAGTATTTATAGGCTAGGGTTCGACCAAAACACGATTAGATGCGTTCCTAATAGACTCTTACTACGGGATACAAGGCCCAAAGGCCCGATTCGGTGGCGCAGCACCGGATAGAAATCTAGACTCGACTTGTTTCGACGATTCCTATTGACTCCGAAGGAATTTTGAGGTGAGACCAGAACCATTGGAAAGTTTATCTTCTCCTCTTTCCGTGCATATGTAGAACGTCGAAAACGGAGTCCGTATGCCTCTTGGGCGTCTATTTTAAGGTGAACTGCTCCTGGACTCCGAGTTGAACTCGAGTCCGAGTTGTAAACTGTTTCCATCAACTTGTGGACGTCCCAGGTGGTTCTCCACGCTCCCAAGGCCTCGTTCCTTCACTTGTTTATCTTCTCCATTATTCCTTATAACAATTAAATCATCACATAGCAATCTATTCTCAAACTCACATGCAAAAGAAATTAAGAACGAATTCACCTGCTGATTTAATAACCGTGCCCGTGATCTTGTGATTGGTCCTTGCAGTTCAATGTGCGTCTCCGCTGTTGTGATGTCCTCATCATCCTCCCCCTCTTGAATTGGAGTCGTTCTCGACTCAAGTTCATCTTCTTCTCCCAAGTACGGTCGCAAATCTGAAATGTTAAATGTAGGACTAACCCCAAAATCGGGAGGCAATTCAAGCTTATATGCATTATCATTAATCTTTTCAACGATCTTAAAAGGACAAGCAGCTCGTTGCATAAGTTTAGATTTTCTCAAATTGGGAAATCGCTCTTTTCTCAAATGTAACCACACCAAATCACCCGGTTCAAGTTTTACATCTTTTCTACATTTAGTACCTGCAATCCTATACTTCTCATTCATTATTTCAATATTTTTCTTTGTAGTTTCATGCATCTTAAGAATGAATTCAGATCGTTGTGTAGCATCCAAATTTATAGTTTCAGAAGGAGGCAAAGGTAGTAAATCAATAGGAGCACGGGGATTGAAACCATACACTACCTGGAATGGACTTACCTTTGTCGTGGAGTGAACGGATCTGTTGTAAGCAAATTCTATATGTGTTAAACACTCCTCCCACAACTTCAAATTTGTTTTCAAGACAGCCCGCAACATATTGGATAAAGTATGATTAACTACCTCGGTCCGTCCATCCGTTTGTGGGTGACATGTAGTTGAAAACAGCAACTTGGTTCCCAATTTATACCACAAAGTTCTCCAAAAATGACTTATAAATTTTGCATCACGATCAGAAACAATAGTATTTGCACACCATGTAATCAAACAATTTCCGTCATAAATAAATCAGCAAAGTGTGAGGCATTATCATTCTTATGACAAGGTATAAAGTGTGCCATTTTGGAAAAACGATCAACAACTACAAAAATACCATCCCTCCCCCTCTTAGTCCTAGGCAATCCCAAAACAAAGTCCATAGAAATATCCTCCCAAGGTACACTAGGAACAGGAAGAGGCATATAAAGACCATGTGGTTTAAGGCGAGACTTAGCTTTATTGCAAGTAGTGCATCATGACACGTAGCGCTCGACATCACGCCTTATCTTTGGCCAAAAGAAGTGTGTGGACAGCACGTCTTCAGTTTTCTTCACTCCAAAATGTCCCATCAAACCTCCTCCATGTGCTTCCTGCAAAAGCAATAGACGAACGGAGCTAGCTGGAACGCATAGCTTGTTAGCACGATAGAGGAGACCCTCTCGCAGCACATATTTATTCCAAGTTCTTCCTTCTCTACAATTTTCAAAAGCATCTTTGAAGTCCAAATCAGTAGGATATAATGCTTTAATTGTTTTCAAACCAAAGATTTTATGATCAAGTTGGGACAGCATGGTATAACGCCTAGATAATGCATTGGCAATGATATTTTCCTTCCCTTTGTTATGCTTAATGATGTATGGAAACGACTCTATGAACTCAATCCATTTAGCATGTCATTTATTCAGATTGGTTTGACACTTAAGATACTTCAGTGATTCATGATCGGAATGTCTGACAAACTCCTTAGACCAAAGATAATGTTGCCAAGTTTGTAATACACGTACTAAGACATACAATTCCTTATCATAAGTTGAATAATTCAGAGAAGGACCATGAAGTTTTTCACTAAAGAAAGCAACGGGTTTACCTCCTTGTATGAGAACGCCTCCAATACCAATGCCGCTTGCATCGCATTCTAGCTCAAAGGTCTTGTCAAAATCAGGAAGTTGTAGTAATGGTTCTTGTGTAAGCTTCAATTTGAGAGCATCAAAAGCTTGTTGCTGCTGTTCGCCCCATCGAAATGGAACTCCCTTCTTCGTTAGCTCATGTAGAGGTGCTGCAATGGTGCTGAAATCCCGCACAAAGCGCCGATAAAAACCTGCAAGACCAAGAAAACTACGAACCTGTGTAACGGTTGTTGGTGCTGGCCAGCTGGTGATTGCTTCAATTTTTGCCTCATCCATCTCAATTTCCTGCGAGGAAGTGACATAGCCAAGAAACGAGACTCTATTGGTGCAAAAGACGCACTTTTCGAGGTTACCAAACAAACGTGCATCTCTCAAAACAGTAAAAACAGCACGTAAATGATCAAGATGTTCATCATATGACTTGCTGTAAATGAGGATATCATCGAAGTAAACCATCACAAATTGTCCAATGAAAGCACGTAAAACCTCGTTCATTAATCGCATAAAGGTGCTGGGTGTATTAGTTAAACCAAAAGGCATGACTAACCACTCATAAAGTCCAAACTTGGTTTTAAATGTAGTTTTCTATTCATCTCCTAGTGCCATTCTAATTTGGTGGTAACCACTACGCAAGTCAACTTTTGTGAAGATGATAGCACCACTCAATTCATCAAGCATGTCATCTAATCGAGGAATAGGATAATGATATCGAATGGTGATGTTATTAATCGCTCGACAATCAACACACATGCGCCAACTACCATCTTTCTTAGGAACCAAAAGAACAGGAACGGAACAAGGTCTAAGGCTTTCACGAATGTACCCGCGGTCCAAAAGATCTTGGACTTGTCGCTGAATTTCCTTAGTTTCTTGTGGATTCGCCATGTATGCTGCACGATTTGGCAAACTTGCTCCTGGAATCAAGTCGATCTTGTGTCCAATGCCTCTCATCGGTGGTAAACCAGGGGGTATCTCGGAGGGAAACACATCCTCAAACTGAGGCAAAAGGTTAGCAACAGCAGGGGGCAATGCAATAGACAATTCATGAAGTGAAAACATGGCTTCTTTGCAAACTAAAGCATAGCACATCCCCTTAGCATCGAATAAATCAGCAAGTTCAGATTTAGTTGCGAGCAACGATGGTGATTTTAACTTAATAACTTGCTGTTTTTCAGATTCTAATTTTGTTGCTTTGCCCTCACGAATTTTACTCTTCTCAAAATGCACAATTTCAGCAGGAGTCATGGGGAGCAAAGTGATTTTCTTTCCCTTATGCATGAGAGTATATTTATTGGTTCTACCATGGTGAATAGCATCTATATCAAATTCCCAAGGACGAACCAATAAAACAGAACAAGCATCCATATGAACAACATCAAAATCAGCAAAATCATGGTATGAACCAATTGAAAAATGTATTCTCGCTGTATGTGTTACCCGAACCTTACCGCTGTTGTTGAACCATTGAATGTGGTACAGATGAGGGTGTGCTCTTGTTGTCAAACCGAGTTTCTTGACGACGTCCGTGTTCACCAAGTTATTGCGACTACCTCCATCAATTATAGTGTGTACACGACAGTCCTTGACGACGAGAAACATGTGGAAGAGGTTGTGTCGTTGTAGCTTGTCGTCGGTCTCCACTTTGGAGCACAAGGCACGCTGCACAATGATGCTCCTATAGTTCTCCGTCGCCGCTGTACCAAGTACCTCTTCTTCGGTGTGTTCGTCACTTGGATCTATAAAGTCAGTAGCAAGAGAATATTCATCTTCAACATCCGAAGTACTATCATACCCGCCATCGTCGTGTGCTATGTATGCTCGTTTGCTCGGGCAATCTCTCATCATATGACCAAGTCCCTGGCAGCGGTGACACTTAATGTCCGAAGTACGACCCGTAGAAGGAGTGGACGACAAAGGCTTGAATGATGTCGCCTTGCTGCCTTCCGGCACGCGAGAAGGTGGAGCAGCATGTATAGTTCGTTGGCCGCCATTGGGTGGTGTAGTCGCTGCACGGGGGGTCGAAGATGGTGCTGTTTTGGATGGTGTAGTCGCTGCACGCGGCGTGAAGTTGCTCCTCGTGCGTTGTTGCTGTTGTTGTCGGTCCTGCAATTCTTTTTCTGCCAACATAGCAAGCTGAAACAATCTGTTAACAGTATCATATTCCTTGTAATCAACAATGTCCTGAATTTCACGCCTCAACCCCCCATAAAAACGAGCTATTTTATCATCCATGTCCTCTACTACCCCACAACGCAGCATACCCTTTTGTAACTCTTGATAATACTCCTCTACGGACATGTTACCTTGGTCTAAACGCTGCAATTTTTTGCGAAGGTCCCGCTGAAAAGATGGGAACAAATCGAACACGCATAGCTTCCTTTAATCTATCCCATGTTGGAGGATCTGTTCTAGTTTTAACAAGTTCATTCCACCATATGATAGCAAAGTCCTTAAACTCACTAGTGGCTTGACGAACTCTATGTTGTTCAGGAACAAGATGGAAATTAAATTTTTGCTCTAGTGTCATCTCGCAATCAAGATAAGCCTCAGCATCATAAGCACCAGAAAAAGAGGGTATAGTAAATTTCACTTTAGCAAAAGGATCATCAGGAGGGCAATTATAATTGTTATGATTATTACCTCCCATACCTCGACGATAAAGTGGCAGTCTTGGCTGATTATTGTGATCTTCTAGTTCATCATAAGCATTGTCTTCTTGTCTTCCAGCGAGAGGCAACCGAGCCTCAAAAGTATTCATCCGAAGAGCAAGGTCATCCAGTTGGCGAGTCAAGTTCGCCAATGACTCCTCCGTTGCTGCGTTGTATTTGGCGAACATATCCGTCATGGTCTTCATCATATCACGTAACTCAGCATGTTGAACACATTCGTCATTATTGTCGTCTCCTTCCATTGTTAGTAGGAAACAAAAGACAACAAAAAAAATATGTTATCCCTATCAACTACAGTGAATGTGGAAGGTGGAGGATAACAATCTCTCTCGCTCAAGCGTCTTACCACGCTCTTACAAGTGTTCTTACCGACATAGCAGGTGGTGGGGACGGTGAGATGAACCAATGAAGCGTGGGGTGATTGCAAAAGTACCTGTTATGCTCAAGAGAAAGTTGGAGCTTGGATGGCACAATATGGTGGCTAATAAGCAGAAATTCGATAACAGCTAAACAAAGTTGAATAAGTATTCAATGTACGAAACTATTGCTTGTCAACCGAGTGCCCTAGAGCCTAGCACAACACAAGGAAGTATTAAGGCAAAAGAAAGACAGAATGATATAACCAACAAAACAGCACCAAGTGGTATAGGCCAATTGCTTTAATATGCGTGCTCTTCACTATTTTTTTTTCTTTTTTGTAATATTTTTTGATATTTTTCTTTACTCAGGAGCACAAATATAGGAAGCACACAAATTTGCAGCTCAATTGGATGTAATATGCGACCTATAGAAAATCAAGAAAATTCTTTAAAATTCGTGCTGAAACTTCGGAGGCCGGATAGCCTATCTTCCGAGGGGAATTCGGGCAATCTAATTTCGCCGAACGCGGCTACGCAGAGAATAATCAGATGCGAAATTTCGCGTAGATGAATTTGAAAAAAAAATCGCCTGATTTCGAGTTCGTATGCGAAAGTTCTGGTCGTTTTAAGGTAGGCTATTCGAGTTACGATTTTTTGGATGTTGATTCCAACTCGGTTTGAGAACAGAACTCACAATGGGATACAAAAATGATCGGGAATTTGCTCAGCAACTAATGGGGTGGTGTGGGATGATTCAAGGATGAATGGCACAAAGATTTGTCACCTAATCTAGGACTGGCGATGCGGGAGTTCACGCAAGGCGGCTAGCTAGGGCAAACCGATGAATGTGGCGGATCGGTTTGTTATTTAGGGATTGTGGAATAGGTGTCGAATAGCAAGAAAACAAGGACGAAACACGATAACTAGGATCCAAAAAAACAAAGCTAAACCAGCAACAAGACTCAACCACACGAATGCAAACTCAACAATGCAAACTGAAAAACGAAACTGCAGGCACTATAGTCTGAGAAGCAGTAAAAACGATCTAATTTTTTTTGTGGCTTTTCTGTAGACTCTAGGTACGAAACAAAATCGATCTAATGGAAGGAAGGAAAACAAAGATACCTCACGGGCAACCTGGAAATCTGATACCAACTGATGTGATGTCCTCATCATGTGGTTTAGCTGTTATTTCCAATGAAGTTCAAGTATTAACCTAGGTGCTGGATGAAATCAGTCGCTCTCCCCCGACAAAACAAAGAATGAGGCTGCTTACCTTCGGCGGCACCGCCCTAGGGTTGTGGCGGCAGTCCAACAGCGTGACTCCCCCGGCGCTGAGAAGACCTGCGGCCATCACCGTAGGTCCCTCCATCGCTAGGGGATTGGCCCCCTCTAGGTGCTACCCTCGCCAGAGATCGCCACCTCTGGGCCGCGCTCGCCTGCGTCTATCGGTGCCGCTCGTCCTGCACCCGTTGGTTTGACCCATAGAAGAAAGAAAGGAAAAAACGATTCAATTTTTGTGTAATGAGTGGCATTGTGGGCAATTGCCCCACAAATCCACATCTACTTACTTATGAGCCTGTTCTGGAGTAGAAAAGGGGTACTCCAAAATATTTAACTAGGACTCCGAAAAATCCATGGAGTTGGACCTCCCCTGGAGTTTCGGAGTTAGGGTGTTTGGCAATATTTTTCTTGCTCTTCTAAAGAGTTAGGATTTGGAGCCATGCCATACATTCCCTAAATAATGGTTATATGCTGAAAAGTATATTTAAAACATGTAAAAAACATCATACAATGTCTATGTGAATGAACCCCATCATATCCCAAATAATTACCAATTATGTGTCCAACATCATCAATTACCATTATATTGCATCCATCAATAATTATCCATCCATATACCAAATTCTTAACTTCATTATCAACCATGTTCATTTAACACAACCCAAGCCATAACCATGACAAACCATCCCAAATTCCAAGTTCCAACTCTAATCATGTGAGGGTCCAGGTCGCTCATTACCAGGAGTACGACTATCATGATAGTTTTTAACACTCTGCAAAGGTTGTACGACTTTACCCACAGGTTTGTGATTTTATTACCTTTCGATGACTAAGGAACCTCCATCATGCCCGTGATCTGTCAGTCACATTACACACTTCCATCGGTGTGTGGCTAATAGATCACAAAATATCCTTTACAAAGGGACTACCAAGATATTCAGACCCGCTAAAGTTTCACCGATGGTGATGCCTCCAACAGTGCACATCCGACCAAGGGCCCCCTCTTGTGTCGCTCAGATCCCAAGGAGTCCCACCACTATTGCAAACCCAACTGACTCCCATTCCCTGCTCCTCCAAATAATACAAATAATGCTGGTAATACACCTAATTAATCAGCTAAGCCGCACCCTTACTTGGCCCTGTGGTGGCACTGTAAAACCTAGGTTATCGCTCCACAAACCGGTCCTTTGATCTAAATCAAGCAAAACCACCATATCTTCAAACCCAATCCACAGTCAATGCTTGCTTAGATCTCCCAATCCCGTGTTACCAATTAACCATATTCATCAATTCACATAATCCATAAGTGCATTAATTCGTAGTTAAGCCATTTGGTTGTTTTCCCATCCCAATTAATTAAAGCAAAGCAAAAAGGTAAAAATGCCCTTCCCGACTCTCTACAAATATATTTTAAGGAACATGGATGGTCAAACAAGTCTAGTAAACACCTATCATGGGTTTCCAATCAATTTGACACAAGCATGCAGTTTCGCAAACAAACTTTTTAAAATAGGATCAAAATGATCAAGGACACTTGCGTTGCTCTTGAGACTGGTTAGGATCAAAAGCTTCAAAGTTCTGGTGCTGGAGGTCTTCAAATGAACCCTCTAGAGTGTTACATTATATTCCGCACAACAAACATATAAAACAAACATTACAACAATAAATGCTCATATATTACTCAATGTGCCATGATATGCATGATTGATGCAATTACGTGGTAATGCATGTTACCAGGTTGCCATTATTGCTTACTATCTAGTCATAATTAAGTATTACATGTTAGAACAAGTTTCAAGTTAATTTGGAGAAAAGTAAGGAAGTTCCAGAAATTTAAAGATTTGGGAGACCGGACTAGTCCGCACCATGGGCCAGACATGTCCGCTCTGGCTAGGGTTTTGGCAACTTTCAATAGAGAATAGTTTGAGTTAATATAGAACCATAATTTATGTAGGAAAGATTGATCTAAGGTATTCACCACTAATTCAAGGGTTCAAAGTTGATACTCGAGAATTTGATGTCTAGATCGATGGAGATGAAGAATTGGCAAAGAAGGATGTTGACATTTAAGAGCTGATGATGAAGATTGCAGTAGCGTCAACATTCTTTTTTGATCCTCCTTCTTTCTCCCACTTCCTTCTTCTCCCTGCGGTGGAGGTTCTTGATGGTAGGTCTCATGTGAACAAGGGTTAAGGGTTTCTTCTAACGTGGCAAAGAGATGAAAAGGTGTGTGGTGGGTGTTTATATAGGGTGGAGGTGGTAGGGTTATGTGGAATTCAAGTGGAAGGCGGTGGAGGCCTTGGTGGGGTCCCACTTGGGTTCTTCTTGGGTTGGGAATGATGTCCTTGGGCCCAAAGATGTAAATTACTCAATAACTTATCATGGAGGAAAAATAGAATCCGATGAAACCCTACACACCGGACTAGTCTGTAGTCTGGCCGAACAAGTCCGATGGGATACAGAGAGTTCAACAGAGAAGTTCGGTGCAATACTAGACAAGTCCGTTCAAGATCAGAGAGTCAAACGGACAAGTTCGGTACCATGTCGGACAGGTCCGGGGATTGTCCAATGTCGAAACCAGACAAGATGTTTGGATTTTTCAACAGAGATCATCGGACTAGTCTGTACAACCAACAGACAAGTCTGGTCGGAAATAGAAACAAAACCGGATTAGCCCGATAAATCAAAGAACAAGTCCGGAGAACAATAGAAACGATTACTAGACTAATCCGTAGCAATTAGCAGAAAAGTCTGGGAGGTCAGACTAGTCCGATGTTCAATCCGGACAAGTCCGTACTAAATCAGGTTTTTAATTGTTGTTTTTGTCCTAGTTCATTTTAATCTTGTTCCTCTTTGTGGTGTATCATGTTGGACATGTATAGGAATGAATGCAATGAATGATGGTTGAAAATGAGGGTGTTACACTCTGGTATCTTTTCACGTGCTCTTCGATCTTACACATGTACCTAGAATCCCTTAAGTATTGTTTTATAGACTTAGTCATTTTTGCCTAGGTTTAGAAAACAAAACCTTTCGGCATAACTTAGTGGATGAATTGGCATGTAGCAACCTAGGCATAGTGATGAATATGATTTTGATTTGTGCTTCATCCATATATGGTGTCACTAGATTTCAAACTCCTAGGGGAATAAGTGATATCCCTAATCTTAATTTGAATTGCATGTTTATGTGGAGTCACTAAATTTCAAATTTCTAGAGAAGTTCAGGGGGATAAAATTGAGAAAGTTGTTTTCCATGATCCAAATGATAAGATTTGCTCATGTGTAAAAAGCTATGATGGTTAGAAACTGAAAAATACGAAGAGACTCATATATTGTATTTATATCACTTGCATTGATATGAGTAGGAGCTTTAAAAAATGTGCAAATTGATTTATCTATAAAGCCCCACTCTTTTCAATGAATAATACATTGCTCATGTATACACTTGAAATTGGAACCAATGCATCTTTGATTGTGTTCTTCCCCTATGTACAAATGAAAATTCGGTTCCTAACCCCAAAAACTTATTTGAACAAGTATCGGGAGCTCTATCAAAGAGAGGACATTTGCGGGAGTAATATTACTATGCAGGAATTCAAGAAGCCGATTGTTGGAATCCCTAGAGGATTCCATTTCAACATATCTTGGCCAAGGAATAAATAAGGATGGTTGCTACCGATCGAAATTTAAATCCGAAGTTCAATCATAACTATACGAGGCCGGAGATTTTAAATGAGAACCCTCCATGAGCAACCAATGGGCTGCTATGAATATGTGAGAGCATTATGATCTCAACTATTCTAAGCACTTTTTCAAGCTCAAGGGAATTGCCACCATCATTGGGTGTAAGTTATTCCTTTGTGGCTGAAAGGTATAATGTACCTTAACCAAGGAATGACAAGATCACACCCAATGTATATTGGGTGCAAGTTGTTCCTATGTGGCTAAATGGTATGTTATACCTTATTCAAAGAACAACGGATCACACTCAACCCATGTTGTGTGCACATCATCCCTTTGTTGTTATAGGTATGTTGTACCTTAACCAAGGAACAATGGATCATACTCAACGAATGTTGGGTACATGTCACTCCTTTGTGGCTAAAGGCTATCATTACCTTAGCCAAGGAATGATGGATCACACCCAATGCATGATAGGTTTAAGTTATTTTTTTGTGGCAAGAAGGGATGTTACACCTTTGCCAAAAAATGACGGAATACACTGGACACATGTTGAGTTCTCGTCATTCCTTTATATCTAAAGGTTATCGTTACCTTAGCCATGGAATAACAAAGTACACCCAACACATGAGAGACCTGGAGGTTCGGACGAGCGACATCAAAAACACTCTCTTCAACCACACCCATCGAACCTGTGGGAGGAACACAGCATCGACACTCAATCCTCCATTGTCAAAGCCATGCTACAACAAGGATGGGCCAACCTCATGGACTGCCTCCGCCGCTAGGAATTAAACCCCTATCATGGACCTTGATCAAGAATAAGCTTGGGGGAGGACCCCCACTTGAGGTAACTTGTATCACACCCATTGCATTTATCTTTCATCCATCCATCCACCTTGCATCTGAAAAGATTAAAAATATAATTAGTAACTTAGACTTGCTTTTACTTAATCAAATAAAGATGTGCGGTAAGAATGAATTATATTTCACATAGATGAAATGATGAATAGTTGCCCTTTTTTATTTTCGTAAGTCCTTAGTGTTCAACTTGCTACTCTCCAAATATTGCTTCTATTGGCTAGAATTAACTTTGCCTTGATTTAGAAATTATGGGTAGCAAAAGCTTAATCCAATTTCTATGATGTGGTGAGATTTGAAAGAGTAATAGGGCTGCTATTCCTAGTTTAAAAGTAAAATTTAGATTTCCAGAGAAATTCTAAAAAGATTTAAGTTCCCATCATTTGATTGGAAATATCTACCATTGCCATATGATGTTTTACATTGATAAACATTATGCTTATGCTATTTTCTTTCACATTGAGCCTAGTCAAACTAGTATAGTCCTATGTGAGAATTAATTCATTTCTTTTGAATTCAAGACTTCATTTGCACATGCTAAAACTTCTACACTAGAAGTTAGCAAAATTCCATCATATCATCATTCCATAATAAAAAGAAAAACTCCATGCCTTTCATGTTTATTACTCTATTCAATTTTATTGCATAAAAAGGAGTAGAAGACATGGCTACAAGGAAAAAAAGAAAATGCATGCTTACATCATAAGCATGAGAAAAAAATGAGATAAAATGCATGCTTACTCCATAAGCATGAGAAAAAAAGAGAAAGTAGCCATGCTTCATCCTTGCAATAAAGAGAGTCCACATCAAAGGGAGTTATCCCAATATTTCCACATCCACTTCCACTTAGATCACACATGCACAAGTCTTGATTCAAAACTTTAAATTAATTTCTGCTAAGGCTTACTCTTTTCACTTAGTAAAATTATGTGTTGCAAATATGCCTACTTTCATTCCCTACCAAGCTCCACATATAAGCCTTATTTAGTGGTAGGATTAGTATAGGCAAATACTTGAGTGAGGACATATTAGCACTACACACAAAGGATTTATCGGGAGAATCAATTAAGGTACTTAGAATCTAAATTGAAATTCTCTGGAATTTAAGTGGAACTTGATATGTAGGCTATGCTTGCTCCATTTACTGTTCTATCTTTCAACTACCCATGAATAGGAGAAGGAATAAGCCTCATAATGACTTAAGAGGGTGAAGTACTATAGCCAATTTTTGCAATACTAGGTAGAGTATTTTGTTGTGCACTTGGTACTTTTGAAAGGTTAGAACATAGTAGCAACTCCTGATCATCAACCTAAAGTTTTGACTTTGCATCGGGACGAGCAAAGGATAAGATTGGGGAGTTTGTTGATGGCTGTTATATACAAATTTCACCCATCAATATAACTCAATTATGTGAAGGATATGTCATTTATTGCACACATCACCATTTTACTTGACCTATTTCCACTTGTCCTTGGAAAAATAGTGCATGCAGACTTTTTTATACAGGAATTGAGGCAATGTATGCGGAGCAATCATAAAAATTACCATCCCAACCGATCAAGCAATGACACGTGGCATCACATGGATCAAATGGCCCACAAACAGATGTATCCGAGGAGATACAACGGTGTATCACCCACACCAGTCAAGAGGACCCAACTGAAAACCACCCCAAGAAAGCACATGCCGTTTGGAGCCAAGACCAGGTTGGCCACATGGTGGCTTAGCTGACCTGGTAGCTCCTCCAAACTCGGTCTTCTTCCATGTGTCGACTCCCTGTGATGTCCTGATAACGATGAAGACTGATTTGCGCAAATTGTGACAGGAACCAACCCTTCTCCAGCTATAAATAGGACCCCTACCCCTCACTTCAACACACACCGCATGCACATCATTCTATTGTATACACTACATTTCTTAGTCCTTATAGGAAATAGGCTGTAGAGAGGAGAGTCTCTAGTCTCAAGTCAAATTTGGGAAAATATTAGAGGGAGTCTCTCTTTCCAATACCAAATTGGGAAAAGGTGTGGCTTATATATCCCTTCTTGTATTTGTGACTTCACACATTATAAAGATATTATCTTTAGTCTTCCATTATACATGTGCTTAGATGAAGTGTTTCTTGTTTGATTGTGGATTCCATATATGTGGTAGGAATAGTATCTACGATCATGCTTAGTGTTAACATATTATCATTATAAACACTATAAACCCACACTATAGACTATGTAGTTATGATATGATCATGTTAATGTGAATAAATATGTTGTGTATCAGCACTGGTTTCAACAATGATTTAGTTCATTTCTTTAGGATGGCTTGTGCCGCGGCTCCTAAGGTATTTGCTTAGTATGCTAGCATGGTGCTAGGATAGTTAAGTAGCTTTGAATGTCTCATGGACCCACGGATTGAAGAGGTAGGCAGTAGGTGGTGTCAGTCCTACCTGTCCTTTGTAATCCTCCACGTTCAGCTATGCCACATGCTCTTGGTAGGAGTCGTCCTAGTATTGCTGGAGGTAAACCCGTGCTCGATGTGTTGAACCACTTAGCATAAGGATTCACCATTGACATGCTCATTAGTACTTAACTTAGGCTATGTATATGTATACTAGAAGCATTGTAGGTGCAACTCATCAACTCTTAGTCTAATCTTCACTAGGACCTATTTACCCCTTTAGAATACATTGCTTAGGTGTGTGTCACACTACACATATTATCAACTTACCCCTATCATGATAACTGATTAGTATCCCATAGCTCTATCATAAGAGCATTGTGTACTTTACTCCATCACCTTCCTTTGGGATAAATACGATTCCCTTGGGAATACACATGGGTGAAATACTACAACTGTATCTTTCGTATGCTTGCAAACCTCATATCTTACTAAAGATCATCTCTTACTAGAGATGATTTATGGTGTTAAGAAATACCAACAATCACATTTTATCGACCACAAGTCAAATAGTTGAATTCTATTTGCAAGAGAAGTCGAGTGAGGGAAAACTACTCACGAGATGTTTCCATAATGTTCACTCTTAAAGTTGATATGTGGACGGGGATTTTTGTAGGAGGGGAGGCACAAGGTTGATCTGGACCCGAAGGGTGAGACAACGCTTGTCACCAAATTGTGCCTGGGTCGGTAACGGCGATGCAAATGTTGGAGGTTGGGATGGTAGCCCCGTCCGTGTTGGCTAAGTATCGATCCGTGTGCGGCCCCGCTGGACATGTTTAAGCTGTACCGGATGCATACTGATATATGGGACCCAATAAACTGATGTAACACGAGCACCCTTGCGTCGAAACTTATACTGTGGTCCCTTGGGGAAGGAGGACAGAAGGTGCAAATCTACTAGCGGCCAACTCCAACGTGTCCGTGTAGTGGACCTTCTGTGAGGATCATGTAAAAGCCCTAAATTTAAAGTACAAAGTTCATATAGGAGAAATTAAAATTTGAATAGGAAAAAGAAATCAAAATGGAAACTGAAAAATCAAAAACCATTCAAACTTCAATGAAGGGAATTCAAATATTCAAAACATGCTCCTATTCAAACTTTGCCAAAATAAAAATCTGAGTTCACCATTAAATTCCAAATATTCCAAATAGCCACTCTGCAAAGTTTTAAAGTTTTTGAATCACCTTTGCTATTTAATTCAGTGGCTCCATCGAATTCCATTCAAATTCAAATTCAAATTTGAATTTCAATTGAAACCTGATCAATTCAAAGTTTTGAATTAAGAATCAGATCCTAGATATTTGTTTGAGCCTATCTACAAACTTTCATGAATTTTTGACCTTGTTTGGTGGGGGAGTTAAAAGAACAGAGAAGGGATTAGGATGGAAAGGTGGGGCCCACTATCCAGTGACTCAAAAACAGTGCAGCACCTCTGTTTTCACTGTCGACACCGCACGGCATGCAAGCCACCAAGCTGCTTGCTTGCTTGCGTCATGGCAAGCTCTCCACGCCTCTCCCTGTCTATTTCTACCCCTCCTGGCAGACATCATTGCTTTTTGCCTCTGTTTTCCTTCCCCCATAGTAGTTTCGCCCCCGCCGTCGCCGTTGTGCCGCCTTCCAGCTCGTCGCGTCATGCCACCATTCTAGCCATCATTCCTTCCCAACTTCAAAAGAAAAGTAAAGCCTAACCTTCTACTCTACCTTCTGGTGCCAAACGTTCTTTGTTTCCTCACCGTTTGGCACGGTATTTTGAAGTTTTGACGGAGCTCACGGTGAAGCTGCCGGGAACCGCCTCTTCTCCACCGTCGCCAGCCCTCAACAAGCAGTGTTACGCCTCAACCTGAATAGCAAAAATGATCACCAACGCGAGCTCTTTCTCGCGGTAAAACCCGTGCTTCCCTTCCTTAAGTATCCAACAAATGATTCGAGTTTTACAGAAGCTAGTTCATATCAAGCTCACTAGGTCATCGATGAAATTATGTTTCTACGTGCAACGATTCTTCAATCCAGTTAAGGATTATATTCTAAATCTCAAGGCGCATCATCTCACAAAAAATGAAAGGAAGTCATCGAGGGATGATGTCAGATTATGTGTTTCCATGGCCGCCAATGAAAATCCGTCGGGACGCCGTCGAACTCTTGATTGTCGGCCATTTCACGGCTTTTGCATCTTCCAATAATCTTCCTCATGATTCCAGGAGCCTCCCCGACCTTTTTTTGAGGTGTTTGCACTTTGGATGTGAAGTTTCGACATGGTCAAAACCCTAGCCGCCACCGCTGTCGTCACGCGCAGGTTTCCGTCCATCGCCAGCGTTTGACGACCTTGCCATCATGCTCAGCCCCTTGGAAAATGGTTAGGCGGCGAGTTTGGATAGGGATGGTGGCCGGGAAATCCTAGCCGGTGAGTTCGCCAGCGTTGCGCCGCCACGGCCAGCCGAGCGCCGCACCTGTCGCAAGGTAGATGAAGGGGGTGGCGGCTCCCGCGTGTCAGCAGCTGATTCTCCTCCTTCGGATCTGCTATGGCCATGGGATCAAGTGCAGCTGTGCGGGTTGAAGCCTATGACCCATATGAGGCCCAGTTGCGATTGGGTCATTTTAAACAGTGGGGCCTAGTGGATTAATTCAAACGTTTTTGTTTTACAAATAATTCCAGATTTCATTCAAACTTCTAAATTCAATTACTCCTGGTAGAATTGCTAAAAAATTTCCAAATAAATTCTGGTAGACTCATCTTGGTCTCAACTTTGCAGTGGTTAAATTTGTTGGACATGAAACTCCCATATTTTTCATAATTAATTCCTTTGAACTAACTGCTTGGGAAACTAATTACCCCTGTTTTGTTAATTGGAAGATTCCCAATTTTGGTCAGGACACTCTACAAAATACACTTGACCTCCATTAAAGATTTCACGTTCATTGGACTTCATTTACTAGGTGGATCAGTGTTTCAAATGTCTATGTAATTTAAAAATTGTGAAATCTACAAAAACCATTTCAGGATTTCCAAAACATGTAAAATCAATTTATCCTTGTAGGAAACTCAGAAAATTATGAAACAGATTTTCCTAGAACCAGTGAAACCTCCTGTGCCATAATCACCCACTGGTAGCCATGACAAAGCTACAAATTTAGTACCAAAATTCAAAGAAGCCTTTTACTTGATGGAATTTCAGAGACAACAAGCTTCCTTGAACATCTCCTAATTTTGGTCC
Source organism: Tuctoria greenei (assembly GCA_036927565.1). Lineage (NCBI taxonomy): Eukaryota > Viridiplantae > Streptophyta > Magnoliopsida > Poales > Poaceae > Tuctoria > Tuctoria greenei. The sequence continues at coordinate 55,507,507 of JAYESD010000004.1, forward strand.
AGATCTTCATCATAGCACCTAGTATCCACTCTAAAATCCAAATCTAATTAAAGTCATTTACATACCTGATCAGTATTTACAAAGTCTTTTATAAAGTTTCAATATCACTCATGTACTATATATATTGCATATCATATAGTGACCGAGATTGAGGAGGAGTCGGAGGCCTTGGACAACATCTTCACAGAAGCTAACATTCCCTCTGACTCACAGCCAAGCAAGCCCCGGTTTGTACTTAAGTGCTATTTCAAAGTTTCTATTTGTATCACTTAAGTCTAGGATGATTTTTGTGCATTAGCTCTAATGTGCCTATTACTCCACTTGTATGACCCACAAGTCCCTTGGAGTATTGGGTAGGTCTACAACCCAATGAGTAGAAAATGCCATGCTTAAGTTTTTAGGAATCCGGTAGAAGTCGAGTAGTTGGAATCTACTCGCGAGATAGGATTTTATCACACGGGATGGATTCGATAAAAGAATGGTTTACGAATATGAAATTGGGACTGGGCAACGGGTAGGATGTAGCGAGACGTGGTCTCACGTGCGTAGCCTTGCTTGTGTCGATTGAGGACCGATCCGTGTGCGGCCCTGCTAGACAAGTTTGAACTATACCGGATGCATACTGGGCATATGGAACCCAGGAAACCGATGTAATTTGATAACTTGGATTTCGAGGCATAGCCCACTGTCGGTAGGGGTGAGTTAAGGGCAGCAAGGTGTAAATTGGCTGACAGGCAAAGAAACGCTCCGTGCGGGGACCTTGTGCCCGCGTTGGTGGGACCGGTTGGGCATTTGAGTTCCTTGTGAAATGTTGCTGCATATGACGTGGTGAGGAGCATGACACGCTCCTTAGGCACGGGTGTACATGACGTGTTATTCGGGTGTCTACTGGTTGCAATCACCGTCCCTCGCGGTTATTTGAGTACCGCTTGTTCACTCCGCTGTGGCATAGTAAATACTGAAGAAGTCAAGAGAAAATGATGTATTGAAATATAATTGCTTTGTAACTATGATTGCTGTCCAATATGCTCACTAAAGTACTGTTATTAAACTTGAAAGCTGCTGTTAATAACTTGAAAATTAAGGATCAACATGTAGGCGAGTCATTTACTTCTATATCTATTCTTATGTTAAGTATCCCTGCATGTAGAGATCCATGTTTAGGTGACACAGTTAAGTCTTGCTGAGCTTTCGTGCTCAGGTTGCTATATTAAGTTGCTTGCAGGTGAGAGGTATGAGGAAGGGCCCAAAAATGAGGCGATGCCCCCGTCGGGGTATACCGCCGAGTGGGAGCCCTGCACGCCGCCGTGATTGTTGTGTGTTGCTAGTGTGTAGCGTCCCCGGGCTGGACGGCTGAACTTTTGCTTAGCTGGGCTGAGAGTTTAGCTATGAATATTACTTTCACTGTATATTAAGTATTGTAAAAGATTTCTGCTGTTTCTATAAATAAAACTTTGTATTTTGTCGTATTCTTTTTGTGTGTGCTGTTGGGTGCTGTATCACACGGCACCACCCTCTACGATTCTTGGAATGTGTGGACCCGGTCCTCACAGCCTGGTTTTAGAGCCGCATTGGGAATAACACGCTCGAAAAGAGCCTATTTTGAAAACTTAGAAGTAGTTGAGTGAGGATTAGTTACTATGCCCACATATGGTCTATTATAGTATTAGTTACTTAAGGTGGCAAGCTAACTTATGTGTTATTATATTCTGTAACGATGCTTCAATGTCAGGTAAGAGGTAAGGTATGCCACCGCAAGCGGATCAATTGCCGTAAGCTCGCCATGCGAGAGGTAGCATGTGATTGTTTCTGTGGCTTGGCACGGAAAGGTTAATATGAGTCCCTGAAACCTCCCATGTTTTTTAGAACATATGACACGCGATATCCCAGCATGCTACAAAATTAGTGGGAGCCCCCGTCGGGTGGGACATAACCCGATGCGCCCCCTACTGGTGCAACACTATGCAAAGATGTGGGATCCCATCGGGTTGTAGAAAACCCGGTCATGTACCTCGAGATGTGGCTTAGCTCGGGGCGGCCCGCATGGAATGATACGGGATGAATGATTTTACTTTCATATATATTATTGTGAATTGATTGCCCGTACGGGCTGTACCGTACGGCACCATATGATTGATCTATCATTTTTGTGTAGTTGCTGGACACTAACCATGCTTTATGTAGCCAGAGTTGAAAACGTTTGCGAGTGAACGTCATTAGTGCCACCATTGAGACGTATGATGGAATACCGGCTTACGGTTTTCTTTGGTGAGGGCGTAGTACCGGCATTGCATTCGAGTTTCATCAGGCACGTCGACGACGATATCCGTGCTGGAGGTGTGACTCGACAACAAGTAAAAATTTCCAACTTAGGACTATGTTTGAATTTGTAATCTCTGTTTTGGAGCGTGCTGGTCAGATTTACAATTAATCACGTGGTCGCTGCGGTATGCAGGCCTATGATTTGGTAACTTTAGGAAGTCCTCCACAAGTTTCATTTTCAGCTCCAAGGCATATTTCAAGATTTAAAACTTGAAAACTTCAATTGAACTTAAATTTCCCAGTTCCTTGTTCAAATTGTGAACGGGACAGAAAAATTGACTAATTTTGGAATAGCATAACTTACTGTATAATTCACACCTGAAGGTTTACCATACATGGTTGGAAAGTGTAGAGAGTCCTTTGAAACCCTTATGTTCAACTCCAGATCAGAATCCCCCTGTAAACTAATGAAAAATTCAAATTACCAAACTCTGTTGAATCTGGACAGAGACTGGACAGTTTCTGTATCCTGTCACTGTTTTTATAATATCTCTTTGTAGAATCGACGAATGACTTCATGTAATGCATTTATGTAATCCTTAGGATGTACACAACAATGTTGTAAATTTATGATTTTTGCATATATTGATGTTTTGTATCTGGAAAAATGTGGACAAAATCAGCCTTATACAAAGGAGATGCTGTCAAAAATTTTCCAGAAATCTGTCAAATTGCAAAAATCATATCTCCTTATACAGAAAGGGTCTGGAGGCAAATAAATAGATTATGGAAAGCTCTTTGAGTGTACTACAACTTATAGTTCAACTCAAGTCCTGAATGTGCCTCTAACTGGAAAAAAAATTTCAAATTTCTCCAGACAGGTCAGAATCAACAGAAACTGAGACATTCCAGTGTTATGTTTCATTTGGTATTTGAATTTGAATTCAATTTCATAATTCAATCATCACATACATGATATGTTTATCAACAAAGTTTATTGAATTTGAGTTTTGACTCATTCAAGTACTTCTTTTATAGATGACAGATGTGATGCTGTTGCCGGACGGATGGGTGTTCTCCACGTGCGCCAACCATCCGGGCTTCCCGATCATGCTGCGGGAACTGCTCGAACAGTTTGGCTTCATCAAAATGCCAGACTATTGGGGTCAAGAGATAATTGACAGAGGTGTACCGTCATGCACCGTCCTGGTCGATATCCCTGCTAGTCCACATTTTTATGGATGGGCTCCTTTTTCAGTCACTATCCAGGGACTCGCTTGGAGGACACATGTGCCATTGCAGCGGGCGAAGCCCTTATGAAGCTTTGCGAGCTTCATCAAGATGCCATGGCTAGGACACAATTTGCTCTTCTCCCTGTTCATGGTGCGGCTGGTTTTGAGTGGCATTGTCGTATGGTTGCGTCCTATCAACCATATGGCGACACAACCTCGACAACACTTGGGACTTATGCTGCTGCATCCATCACGGTGGTTCTTGCACAAGGTGCAATCCTTCAGGAGCAGGTCAAAGCCTTGAGGCAAGCGATAGAATGGGGTAACACTCTTGATTACATCAATGAGAACCTACGTTCATTCTTGGCTCCAATAAATCACCGGCTGAATCAATGCGAGGATCAGCTGCATCACACCCGCACTAGATTGCAAAAAGCTCGCGCCGAACTGAGGCAAACTCGCAAGGAACTGCAGCAAACTTGTGATGGACTGCAGGCGAGTCAATTGGTGGTGCAGCAACAGCAAGAGCAGCTATTGGTTGTCACCGAGACATGAGATGAAGCCGTCGAAGAAGCTCAGAATTGAGAGTTCGAGGCAGGCCAACTTCAGGATGACTTGAGTGAGGCTGAAGCACACTTGCCACACCCAGTCATGTTTCTACCGGCTCATGACATGCTGCCGAACATGGCTGAGCAGGTGCCTTCAAGTTCTGAGGAGGAAGAAGATCCTGAGATACTCGAGTATGTTGATGAGGATGCATCAGATTAGGACGGGGCAGCACAACTGCCATCACGGGGCAACGTATAGTTAGTGGTTGCTCGTGTTTATTTTGTAGCCATGTTTGTGTCATATTATAAATAGTAGTGGATGTGTGAGATATGACAAGGTGTGTATGAAGACTCATGGATACCATGTATAGTTGAGATGCACTTCCGTAGTTGGAGTCTGCCATTTTGGAGTTCACTACTGTAAACTTGGTCATGAGATAATATATCTTGTATAAAGTTTGTACTTTATCAATATATGTGAATGTTATGCAATTATCATATTTTCAATACTCGCACTACCATGGTATAGAATGGATGAAGCAAACAAACATGTTGCTGATTTTTAAATCATGTGGATGCAGAATGGTGCGTACACGCTCTACGCCTGAGATGGGAAGATCTAACCGTGGTCGTGAGGATGAATCTCTGACCCTGGAGCAAACTGCGACACCGCAGCAACAGGTTCCTACACAACCACCAAATGAACCTCCAAGGAATCTCACGGAGATTCTGGCCGCAGTACTCGGCTCGTGCAATGAGCAAACCGAGTTACTGCGTATGTTCATGAAAAATTCGTCCCGTCAAGGGGGGCGACAAGACAATGGGAACGTCAGCCCCAACAGAGTTCGTATTTACACTTTTTGGAGATGCATTCACCAGTATTCACGGAGGCCGAGGAGCCTATGGAGGTGGAAACTTTATTCGCACCCTCGAGGCGAATTTTGGTTTGCTACGATGCACCGAACAACAGAAGGCGCTGTTTGCAGCGCAACAACTTCAGGGATCCGCTAGTGCTTGGTGGGCGAACTACATCGCTTCACTGCCGGCTGGTCATGCGGTCACCTGGACCGAGTTCTGGGAGGCGTTCCATGCCTACCATATACCTCCCGGTATAATGAAGAGGAAGCTTTAGGATTTTTTGGAGCTGAAGCAAGGCGGGAGGAGTGCTCATGAATACTCCAGCGCATTCAATCACTTGGCGCAGTACGCGCCGGAGTATGTGGGGAAAGAAGATAGGAAGCAAGATATATTCTTCCAGGGCTTTAATCCTAAGATTAAGGTCCAACTCGCACAATGCAACCGCGGCACCTTCAACGACATCGTCAATGCCTCAATTGTACAGGAAGATACTCAGCACAAGCTTGTTTCTGATAAGAGAAAACAGAGCGCGCCGTCGAGCAGCAGCGGTGGTGGTCTGCAGAAGTACCGCGTGGTGTATCGCTTACCGTCCGGTCAGCGATGGCAGCCATCGGCACGACCGCAGCAGTTCTGCAGTCGTTCCTTCAACGCATCGAGTTTCCGACCGCCATTTCCACAGCAGCAGCAACGTATGGTCCCGCGTGCATATCCACCTCCACCACGTGCACCGGGATTCCGTCCGCAGCTTGACGGGAACCCGACACAATACATGTGTTATGCGTTTGGCCGTGTCGGGCATTTTTCAAGGGACTGCCCCGAACAGCGACAAGGCAGCGCGCAAGCACGATATCGGGGTTCAACTCAGCCCTGCAACCAGCCCAAGAAACCAGCACCAAAACCCGGAAACGTCCACCACATAGCCATCGAAGATGTGCCGGAAGGCGAACCCGTCCTCGCGGGTACGTTTTCTCTACTGCAAAATCCCGTAGTCATACTCCTTGACTCCGTTGCCACCCATAATTTCATCAGCCAATCATATGTTGTCAAGCATCCATTATCTATTACTCCCACTGAAAGTCCCTATTTGATTTGCTCGCCTGGTGGGAAAATAGCAGCGACATGAAAGTCCATAAAGCACAACATAAGATGGTGGGAATATCTATCCGACTTTTCTAATTATATTAGAGGGTCAAAAGCTCAATGTCATCTTAGGGATGTCGTGGCTGCACCGTCATGGTTCTGTTCTCGACATTGTTCCACATGTGGTCCATTTGAACTCTCCACTATATGAACCACACACTCTCACTCTAGACCGCCTTATCCAAGAAATTCCAGCTACATACAACACGGAAGCCACAAAGCTTGAGGACATTCATGTGGTCTGTGAGTATCCGGACGTGTTTCCCGACGACCTTCCGGGTATGCCACCGGATAGGGACATCGTGTTCAAGATTGAACTTATTCTGGGAACCACGCCAATTTCTCGAAGGCCGTACAAGATGGCAGCAAATGAGTTGGTGGAATTAAAGAACCATTTGAAGGACCTGCTGGACAAAGGTCTCATCCACTCAAGTTCATCACTTTGGGTCTGCTCTGCATTATTTGTAAAGAAGAAGGACAAGACGTTACATCTATGTGTGGACTATCATCCGCTCAACGCCGTGATGATCAAGAACAAGTATCCAATACCTCGCATCGATATCTTATTCGATAAATTAGTGGGTGCTAAAGTATTCTCAAAGATGGATCTTCGGTCCAGATCTCATCAAATAAAAATCCGACCAGAGGATATACCGAAGACGGCATTCTCGATGAGATATGGGCTCTATGAATATCTCAACATGTCGTTCGGACTTACCAACGTGCTGGCTCACTTCATGTGTTTGATGAATTCAGTATTCATGTCGGAGTTGGATAAGTTTGTCATGGACTTAATCAATGATATTCTGGTTTATTCTAAATCAGAAGACAAACACGCTAAACACTTACATATCGTGCTCCAACGACTGTGAGATCACAAGCTTTATGCAAAATTCAGCAAGTGCGAGTTTTGGATCAGCCAAGTGCCATTTCTTGGTCACATTATTTCAGCGGAGGGTATCGCTGTTGATCCAAGCAAAATTGTGCAAGTGCTGAAGTGGAAGTCTCCAACGTTAGTACACGAAGTTTGCAGCTTTCTCAGATTAGCGGGATATTATCGAAGGTTCATTCCGAGCTTCTCAAAAATCGCTAAACCAATGATTGAACTGCTGAAAAAGGGGACTAAATATATTTGGAGCAGGGCATGTGAGGATGCATTTCAAACATTGGTGAAACATCTCAAAACAGCCCCAATGTTACCTCCCTCGGATACGACCAAATCTTTCGACGTTTATTGTGATGCGTCTGGCATTGGTCTCGGCTGCGTATTAATGCAAGAAGGCCACGTGATCGCATATGGCTCATGGCAGCTCCAAAATCATTAGCAGCATTACCCAACTCATGACCTTGAGCCCGCGGCTGTGGTGCTTCCTTTGAAAATGTGGAGGCATTATTTACTTGGAAATCTAGTGCACCTCTATACCGATCACAAGAGCCTGAAATATATCTTCACTCAAAACGAGCTGAATATGCAACAGCGAAGATGGTTGAAGCTGATCAAAGATTATAAGATTGAAATTCACTACCATCCCAGCAAGGCGAATGTGGTTGCTGATGCGCTGAGCCGCAAGTCTCATGTCAATAATCTGTCTATTACTCTGATGGAAGAGGACGAGCTGAGTTTATACTTGGTTCCATAAGGAGCGTTATATAATCTTGCTCTCATCCCTTCCATACGAGAGGAGATTATTGAAGCTCAAAAGAAAGACATGTGTATGTCACACATTTGTAGGATAATGGAGAATGGGGAAATCAAGTGTTTCTGGAGTGATGAACATGGTACTCTATGGTTCAAAGACCGTATAGTGGTACCCCGTGACATGACACTTTCGGAAGAAAATCTTGGATGAAGCTCATTTGTACAAGTATTCTATTCATCCGGACAGCAACAAGATGTATCAAGATTTGAAAATCAGATTTTGGTGGACACGGATGAAAAGAGAGATTGTGAAGTACGTATCCAAATGTGATACGTGTCGGCGGGTGAAAGCCGACTACATGAGAAAGGGCGGACAGCTGCAACCATTAAAAATTTTGGCGTGGAAATGGGAGGATATTAGTATGGATTTCATCGTCGGTTTGCCTCTCACCTTCCACAAGCATGATTCGATTTGGGTAATAGTCGATCGACTAACCAAATCAGCTCATTTTATTCCAGTACATACAAAGTACATTGCCAAGAAATATGCGGAGTTATATATTGCAAGAATCATGTGCTTGCATGGAGTTCCCCGACCAATTATTTCAGATCGCGGTGCGCTGTTTATCGCTTGTTTTTAGGAGCAGCTGCACGCATCATTGGGGACGAAACTGATCCGAAGCTCCACATATCACCCGCAGACCGATGGTCAAACTGAACGGGTGAATCAAGTTATTGAAGATATGCTACGCGCTTGTGCCATCCACCGCTGTAAAAATTGGGATGATCATTTACCTTTGGCGGAGTTCTCCTAGAACAATGGCGATCAAGATAGCATCAAGATGGCGCCGTATGAAGCTCTCTACGGCTGATAATGTCGCACACCACTCAACTGGTGTGAATCCGGCGAGCGAGTGATATACGATATCGATCTTGTGAATGAAGCCGAAGAACAAGTGCGAGTGATCCAAGCCAATCTCGAGGCTGCTCAATCTCATCAGAAAAGTTATGCGGATAAGAGATGTCGACCTCTCCAGTTCGACCTCAGAGACGACGTTTATCTTCGTGTCTCTCCGATGGATGGACTTCATCATTTCGGAGTGAAGGGAAAACTTGCTCCCCGATTCATCGGTCCGTTCGCCGTCATTGAAAAATGTGGACCCGTGACCTATCGCTTGGAGTTAACGGTGTCACTTGCTGGTGTTCATAATGTATTCCACATTTCTCAGCTGAGTAAGTGCCTCAAATCCCCAGCTGAAATCTGCACTGAAGATATTAAAGCTCTCGAACCGGATCTCATCTATTCTGAGTATCCAATCCGGATTATCGATGAAAAGACTCGCACCATATGAAATCACACTTTGTACTTCTACAAAGTCTTGTGGAGCAACCATACAGCTGAGGAGGCCACATGGGAAAGCGAGGACTATCTCCGATCAAACTATCCGGAGTTATTATCATCTCATATCCGGTAATATTTTTTACCTTCGTCTCTTTTATTTGTAATCTCGGGACAAGATTCTTCTAAGGGGGAGGAATATAAAGGCCCTAACTTCAAAGTACAAAGTTCATTTTGCATAAATTAAAATTTGAATAGGAAAAATGAATCAAAATGGAAACTGAAAAAACAAAAACCATTCAAACTTGGAGGGAATTCAAATATTCAAAACATGCTCGTGTTCAAACTTTGCCAAAATAAAAATATAAGTTCACCATTAAATTCCATATATTCCAAACAGCCTCTTTGCAAAGTTTCAAAATTTTTGAAGCACCTTTGCTATTTAATTTAGTGGCTCCATTGAATTCCATTCAAATTCAAATTCAAAATTGAATTTCAATTGAAACTTGATCAATTCAATGTTTTGAATTCAGAATCAGATCGTAGATATTTGTTTGAGCCTATCAACAAACTTTCATGAACTTTGGACCTTGTTTGGTGGGGGAGTTAAATAAATATAGAAGGGATTAGTATGGAAAGGTGGGGCCCACTGTCTAGTGACTCAAAAACGGTGCAGCGCCTCTGTTTTCACGGTCGACACCGCACGGCATGCAAGCCACCGATCTGCTTTCTTGCTTGGGTCGTGGAAAGCTCTCCACTCGTCTCCATGTCTATTTCTACCCCTCCTAGCCGACGGTGTTGCGTTCTGCCTCTGTTTTCCTTCCCCCGCAGCTGTTTCACCCCGCCGTCGCCATCGTGCCGCCTTCCAGCTCGTCGTGTCGTGCCGCCGTTCTATCCATCATTCCTTTCCGACTTCAAAAGAAAAGTAAAGCCTAACCTTCTACTCTACCTTTTGGTGCCAACCATTCTTCGTTTCCTCACCGTCTGCCGTGGTATTTTGAAGTTTTGGCAGAGCTCACAGTGAAGCCATCGGGAACCGCCTCTGCTCCACTGTCGCCAGCCCTCAACAAGTAGTGTTACGCCTCGACCTCAACAGAAAAAAGGATTGCCAACGTGAGGTCTTTCTCACGGTAAAACCCGTGCTTCACTTCCTTAAGTATCGAGCAAATGATTCGAGTTTTACCGAAGCTAGTTCATATCAAGCTCACTAGGTCATCGATGTAATTCCATTTCTACGTGCAACGATTCTTCAATCCAATAAGGATTATCTTCTAGATCTCTAGGCGCATCATCTAACCAAAAATGAAAGGAAGTCATCGAGAGATGAAGTCAGATTCCTTGTTTCCATGACCGCCAATGAAAATTCGCCGGGACACCGTCGAACTCTTGATTGTCGGCCGTTCCCCGGCTTTTGCATCTTCCAATAATCTCACTCATGATTCCAGGAGCCTCCCCGACCTTTTTCTGAGGCGTTTGCGCTTTGGATGCAAAGTTTTTACATGGCCAAAACCCTAGCCGCTGCCGCCTCCGTCGCGCGCAGGTTTCCGGCCATCGCCGTCATTCGGCGACCTTTCCATTGTTCTCAGCACCTTGGAAAATGGTTAGGTGGCGATTTTGGATAGGGATGGTGGCCGGGAAAGCCTAGCCGGCGAGTTTGCCGGCGCTACACCGCCACGGCCAGCCGAGCGCCGCCCCTGTCACTAGGTAGACGAAGGGGGATGGCGGGTCCCACGTGTCAGCTGCTGATTCTCCTCCTTCGGATCTGCTATGGCCACTGGATCAAGTGCAGCTGCGCGGGTTGAACCCTATGGCCCATATGTGTCCCAGTTGCGATTGGGTTATTTAAAAAGTGGGGCCCAATGGATTAATTCAAACATTTTTCTTTTACAATAATTCCATATTTCATTCGACTTCTAAACTCAATTACTCCTAGTAGAATTGCTCAATATTTTCCAAATAAATTTTGTAGACTCATCTTGATCTCAACTCTGCAGTGGAGCAATTTGTTGGACATGAAACTTCCAGAATTTTCATAATTAATTCCTTTGATCTAAATGCTTGGGAATTTAATTACCCCTATTCTATTAATTGGAAAATTCCCAATTTTGGTCAGGATACTCAAAAATACACTTGATTTACAGTAAAATTTTCAAGATCATTGGACTTCCTTTACTGGGTGGATCATTGTTTCAAATGTCTATGTAGTTTAAAATTGTAAAATCTACAGAAACCATTTCAGGATTTCCCAAAACTTGTAAAATCAGTTTCTCCTTGTAGGAAGCTCAGAAAATTATGAAACAAATTTTCCTAGAACCAGTGAAACGTCCTCTGCATAATCACCCACTGGTAGCCATGACAAAGATACAGATTTAGTACCAAAATTACAAGAAGACTTTTAGTTTTTGGAATTTTAGAGACAAGAAGCTTCCTTGAACATCTCCAAATTTTGGTCCATATCTTCCTCATAGCACCTAGTATCCACTGTAAAAGCCCAAAGCCAATTAAAATCATTTACATACCTGATCAGTATTTAGAAAGTCTTTTATAATGTTTCAATATCACTCATGTACTATATATATTGCATATCATATAGTGACCGAGATCGAGGAGGAGCCGGAGGCCTTGGAAAACATCTTCCCAGAAGCTAACTTTCCATCTAACTCGCAACCAGGCAAGCCCCGATTTGCATTTAAGTGTTGTTTCAAAGTTTCTATTTGTATCACATAAGTCTTGCATGATTTTTGTGCATTAGGGCTAATGTGCTCATTACTCCACTTGCATGACCCACAAATCCCTTGGAGTATTGGGTAGGTCTACAGGCCGACAAGTACAAAATGCCATGCTTAAGTTTTCAGGAATCCAGCAGAAGTCGAGTAGTTGGAATCTACTCGCGAGATAGGATTTTATCACACGGGATGGATTCGATCAAAGAATGGTTTACGAATATGAAATTGAGACCGAGCAGCAGGTAGGATGCAGCGAGACATGGTCTCACGTGCGTAGCCCTGCTTGTGTCAATTGAGGACTGATCCGTGTGCGGCCCTACTGGACAAGTTTGAACTGTACCTGATGCATACTGGGCATATGGAACCTAGGAAACCGATGTTACTTGATAACTTGGATGTCGAGGCATAGCCCACTGTCGATATGGGTGGGTCAAGGGAAGCAAGGTGTAAATCAGCCGGTGGGCAAAGACACGCTCCGTGCGGGGACCTTGTGCCCACGATAGTGGAACCGGTTCGACGTTTGAGTTTCTTGTGAAAGGTTGCTGTGTATGACGTGGTGAGGAGCACGACACGCTCCTTAGGCACGGGTGTACGTGACATGTTATTCGGGTGTCTACTGATTGCAATCACCATCCCTCGTGGTTATTTGAGTACCGCTTGTTCACTGCGCTGTGACGTAGTAAATACTGAAGAAGCCAGGAGAATATGATGTATTGAAATATAATTTCTTTGTAACTATGAAAGGCCCATTGATGAATGAAGAACAAAGTAGACTTAATTGTATAGGATGTGTGTGAGAGACACATCCCAAGAGCTCAAGTCCTTGCGTAGGGGTAAGGGTCTTAAAATAAGTTTTAAAATTCACTGAGCAACGGACTAGTCCGTTCAAGGACCGGACTAGTCCATTCAACTCTCTGTTGTCTTACTTCACAGTGCACCGGACTAGTCCGATCAACTTTCTGGAACCTCACTTCACAGTGCACTGAACTAGTACGTTTATGGACCGGACTAGTACATTCAACTTTCTGTAAACTCAATACACCGTGAACCGGACAAGTCCGTTCAGGGACCAAACTAGTCCGTTGAACTCTTTGATGTTTCATAACACATCACACCGGCCAAGTCCGTTTATGGACTGGACTAGTCTGAGAATGTTTTTGATGTTCTAATTCATAGGGAACCGGACAGGTGCGGACTCCTACCGGACTAGTCCGTTACGCCTCACACAATTTAGGGTTTCTAGTGTGCTACACATTCCACGTCGATTTTACACAGCACACCAGACAAGTTCAGTCCCCTGTACGAACTAGTATGACCGTCCGGATCCCTAACGGTAATATTTTTGAAAACACTATAAATAGGAGATCTACGACCCCAAAATGATAACTTTTGAATCCTACTATCAAGCACTGAAACCCTAGCGCTGACACCTGTCTCAAGAGCACAAAAACACATCTCCCCATGCATATAAAGTCCTCAAAAGTGAAAATCATTTGAGTATTCAGATTTGGGATTGGGAGATTTTTGTCTACGCGTCATTGAGCTCTTGGGGTTTGATCTCTTTACACTCGTACAATTACTTGTAATCTTTTGGAGTGTATTTGATCATCTTTCCACTGTAATTCTTGGGAGCCCTTAAAGTGTGAGGTTGCATGACCAACTCGGTGATTACCCGTGATAGTGGAATCAAGTTGGCCTTGTGTGGTGACTTGACGAGGGAAAAAGAGTTTGAAGAGACCTGACTCTTTGTGGGCTTGCTCAACGAGGAATAGATCTCTTTGGTGAGATGGATCCTTACAAAACAATAGACGACGGGTAGTGGTCATCATGACTACTCCCGATATCCTTACAGTTACAATTGTCTAAATTCTAATAATCATTATCTTTCAATTCCCGTGGGAAAACCTCCGCAGTTCGACGGAAATGACTATACCATGTGGAAGTAAAATATGAAAATGCAACTAATCTCTTTGAACCCCAGTCCTTGGCATATTGTGTGTACATGTGTAGATATCCCGGATACAGATGATGAACTCACTCCGGAACAAGAACAAGAAATTCACCGCAATGCACAAGTTGTTGCAGTGATCACATCATCTCTATGCCGAGAAGAGTTCACCAAGATTGATAACTAGAAAGTGCCAAGGAAATCTGGGATACACTCAAGATCGCACATAAAGGAAATCGGTCAGTCCGAGAAGCAAAAATAGAAATGCTTGAAGGTGAATTGATGAGGTTTTCCATTGACAAAGGCAAATCACCTCAAGACATGTACAACCGAATGAAGGCGCTTATCAGCAAGATCTGTGGCTATGGAAACAAGAAGTGGACTGACCATGAGGTGGTGAAAAGGATAATAAGAGCATTTATGCCAAGAAATGTCACCTTGTGCTCCATGATCTGTGAAAGCTCGATGTTTCACAAAATGACTCCGGATAAACTATTGGGCAAGATTATCAACCATGAGATGATGGAGAAGGAGGCCCAATACGTGAAGGACTTGGCTGAACATATTTCCTCCAAAAAGAAGGATGTTGCTCTCAAAGCAACTTGCAAGCCTAAAGGAAAGGAAGCTCGTGAAGCACAAGATGAGGAATACACAAGTGATGTCACCACCGATTTGGATGAAGAAGAGATGGCACTCTTCATCAAGAAATGAAAGCGCATGATGAGAAGAAGGAAGGGAAGCAACTCTAGTGATGGGATGAGCTAAGGAAAAGGAAAGTCCAAGGCACGACGTACCTTCTACAACTGTGGCGAGTACGGTCACATTATGGTTGAATGCACATATGAAGAAAATAAAAAGAAGAAGTGTAACACCTCATTTTCATTCATCATAAATTGCATGCATTCTTATACATGTGTAACATTAAGCAATATAAAAGGGAACAAGATTAAAATTAATTTAGGCCAAATCAGCAATTTAACTCTGTCAGGGTACAGACTTGTCCGTCCTTAAACCCGGACAAGTCTGGTGTCCCTATTCTTCTTCTTCAGAAAATTCAGTTCTACAGAGCTTCGGACTTGTCCGGCAATCGGCATGGACTAGTCCGGTTTAGCCTCTGATGTTGTCCGGACTTGTCCATGGTCCAAGCGAACTAGTCTGTTCCTTGTTGATTTTAGTCCAGAAAAGCTTTTCTTTGCCATCCCGGAATTGTCTGGCCTATTACCCCGGACTTGTCCGATTTTGTTTCTGTTCCAAATCGGAACTGTCCGAAGCCACAACGGACTTGTATGAAAATGTCTCTGTTCCAAAATGGACTTGTCCGTATCACCCCAGCGGACTTGTCCGGTGATATCTCCGTTCAATATTGGACTAGTCTGGCCCCTTGCGGACTTGTTCGTGTGCCCGACTCAGATTCAATCTTTTTCTCCACAAATTGTTATTGGGTATTTACCTTAATTGGGCCCAAGAATGTCGTGACCAACCCCTGTGGAGCCCATGTGGGACCCCTACACGGCCTCCACCACCTTAAATTTGAAATCCATCAAACCCCTACCTCTCCACCTCTATATAAACAACCCACCACCCCAACTTTTCATCTCTTTGCCACAATTAAGAACTCCAAACCCTAGTTCATGGGAGCCGCCATCAATAGAGGATCCAACAGCAAGGAGGAGGAGGAGAACACGAAGGAGGATCAATCAAGCGATATCTTCAACGACCTTTCATTCTTCATCACCAATTCACCCTCAACTCTCCATCACGAACCCTTGATCGTCTAGATTCAAGTCTCACGTCCAATTCTTGATCCATGGAGCTCTAAGCACGTGGTATACCCTCTAATTTCACTTTTCCACGTGAATTCAATCCCAATTCTTGCAGATCAAGAAAACCCTATTTCACGATTCCTGAATCTGAATTGTGCTGAATTAATTCCAAATTTACTTGAATCAACTCGAAACTTGTTCAAACTTTTTAAAAACCATTGTAACTAGTTAGTAAACATTAATGGCAACTTATTAACAAGTTTTACTGCATAATTGAATTAATCATGCATGGCATGGCATATTGAGTAATATATAAACATTTATTTGTTGTAATGGTTGTTTTGTATGTCTATTGCACGGAATAGAAGGTGTTGCGCTAGAGGGTGCTGTCGAGGACCTCCAGTACCAAAACTTCAAAGATTTTGATCCTAACCAAGCTCAGGAGCAAGGTAAGTGTCTTTGATCATTTTGATCCTGTTTTAAAATGTTTTGTTTGCAAAGCTGCATGCTTGTGTCAAATTGATGGGAAACCCATGATAGGTGTTTACTAGACTTGTATGAACACCCTTGATGCTTGGAATATGATGTAGAGGGTCGGGAAGGGTATTTTTACCTTTTGTCTTCGCTCTAATTAATTGGGAGGGGAAAACAACCAAATGGCTTAATTATGAATTGATGAACTCATGGATGATGTGAATTGGTGACTATGATTAATTGGTAACATGGGACATGGGAGATCTAAGCAAGCATGGTTTGTGGACTGAGTTGGACGATATGGTGGTTTGCTTGCCTTGGATCTAAGGACCGATTCATGCGAGAATAGGCCAGGACAACAATGCACCACAAGGCCAAGTATGGGTGCAACTTAGCCAATTAATTAGGTGTATTGTCGGCATTGTTCGGATCATTTGGAGAAGCAGGGAATGGGAGTCTGTTGGGTTTGCAATAGTGGCGGGACCGCCCGGGGATCCGAATGGCAAGAGGGGGCCCTTGGTCGGATGTGCTCAGTTGGAGGCATCACCATCGGTGAATCCTTAGTGGGTCTGAATATGCTGGTAGTCCCTTTGTAAAGGCTATTTTGTGATCTCTTGGCCATACGCCTAAGGAAGTGTAATTGGCATAAGATAGGTTTCTTTAGTCGCCGACGGGGGAAGAAATCACGAACTTGTGGGTAAAGTGGTACAACATCTGCAGAGTGTTAAAAACTATCATGATAGCCATGCTCCCAGTTAAGAGCACCTGGACAACTTCCATGATTAGAGTGGAACTTGGGGTTTGGGATGGTTTGGTTATGGTAATGGTTGTGGTTATGATTATGGATTGGATGGTGATAATTGGATATGGTTAATGAGGATGGTAAGAATGTGGTACATGGATGATTAATGGATGATGGATATGAATTATTATGTTTATTGGGGATATGATGGGAATATTACACATAGACATCTTAGGATGCTTTTTATACATTTTAAATGTACTTTTCAGCAACTAGCCATTATTTATTGTCAATTCATTGTTTTTAGCTACATGTCATACTTTCTCACACTTGCTGAGTACGACATGTACTCACTCTTGCAATTCCCCAACCAACGTTTTCAGGTGATGCTCCTGAGGATAATGCGGAGTACTAGGTTGTGTGCTGTCATCAACTTGCCTGTGGTTATGTCTGGAGCCGCGCTACCCTATTTACTTAGTTTGCTTAGTTTGTTTAATTAGATTATTTTTGCTGCAGTATGTTTTATCATTAATGACCATTAGAGTTGTAATTTGAGGATGTTTTGAATATTATAATAAAAGTACCTACTTAATTAACTTGTGATGTGGTAATTTTCTGAATATCATTTGTGATACACTTGTGTATGTGTGTCAAACATCCTGGGCACATATATACTGCACTTGGTTCATTTTTCGGAATCGGTTGTTAAAAATTGTATCAGAGCCACAGGATGACTGTAGGACGCAGCCTAGATAGAATAGACACTTTAGAGCACATAGAAACACTCAGGAAACATTGTGGATTGTTATGTGAGCTGTTTGCTATGTAATATTTGCTTGCGTGCTTAGTAGAGGATTGTGGGATGCTTTAGCGTTTGCCACATCCATATAGGCTAGTATAGGTAGTTGCTTAGTTTCATATCCCTTGATGCATATGTTGGGGACGTTTTCTAAATTCTTCTCTCTTGATTTTTCTCCACATATCGAGGACTCACAACCAAAGGGATGCCAATGAGAATAAGGAGAACAATGGAGCACCTCAGAATTACAACAATGGACCTGGACCTGAGGCTGTCAACCTTCAGCAGTTATTGGCTATGCAAAATTAGCTGATGCAGACCGTGATGCAGACTTTGGGACAGCTGTAGGCCAATAATCAAAACCAGCCCCACATGCCTCCACCACCGGCACCCCAACTGCCTCATACAAGATTGGTAGAGTTTATGAGGACTAGGCTACCTACTTTTGCTCAAGCCACAGATCCTATGGAAGCTAATGATTGGCTGAAATCTGTGGAGAAGAAGCTCGCTATTGTCCAGTGCAGTGACCGGGAGAAGGATCTTTTTGCCTCCCATTATCTAGTTGGAGCAAGCTGCAGATTGTTGGGACTCATTATGCAACGACCATGAAAATCAAGAGAGGATCACATGGGCTGAATTCAAGGAGAGTTTTCATTCTCACTTTGATTCGGAAGGCATCATGATCCTAAAAAGGTAGGAATTTTAGAACCTATGGCAGGGAAAGTCAAGTGTGAGTGAGTATCTCAGTAAATTCATTTAACTCTCAAGGTATGCTCTAGAAGATGTTAATCGGGACAGCCGCAAGTAGTATTTATTCATGAGGGGCCTAAACAATGAAATTCAAGTCCAATTGCTCCATTGTGACTATGCAAATTTCCAAAAGCTTGTGTACATGGCTATTGTGGTTGAAAAATAAGGTTCGCGAGATGGAGCAAGATAACAAGAGGAAAGCGCCATATCAAGGACAGCCACAAGGAATCAATGTTCATCCCCGCTTTGTGCCACCAAATGCATCATACTACAACCCCTCGGCTCCTGCATATCGTGCTACTATTCCACCGCGCCCAGCTTAGCCTATGCAACAACGCCCTGCCATGCAAGCTCTTCGCCCTCCAATGCCTCATGCACCCCGTGCCAACCTTCCTGCTAATGATCAAAATCAAGTTCGTCCAACCAATTCTGGTGTAGCAAGGTCATGCTATACTTGTTATGAGGTAGGACACTTTGCATCCCAATGTCCTAAGCTAGGCCTTGGTCCAGGGAACAATGCTCCAAGACAGAACCCAAGACCAAGTGGAGGAGCGCCACAAGGCAACCGTGGACCGCAAAATTTTATTCGTGGCATGGTGAACCATGTCTCTACGAAGGAAGCCGAACAAGCGGATGACGTGGTGATTGGTATGTTTCTCGCAAACTCCAACCCGGCGACAATTTATTTGATTTGGAGCATCGCATTCATTCATTTCATCAAAGTATGTTGCCAAGTAAAGTTTGGCCATATATCATATTAGGTATACCTTGTTGGTTAAATCTCCTGGAGGTGAAATGCGGACGAATATAGTATGTCCAAAAGTAAGCCTTAGAATAACGGGGGTAGACTTCTTCGCCAACCTCATTGTTTTAGATTCTCAGGTACTAGACATAATACTTGGTATTGATTGGTTAAGGAAGCACAATGGGATAATTCAGTGTGCCACAAAGACAGTAAAGTTGACAAATGAAAAAGGGGTCAACATAGAGTTTAAAGCATCTCAACACCAACCAAAGCAAGTGGAGCTGAATCAAATTGATGTTGCAGCGATCGAGAAGATTCCGATGGTGTGCGAGTTTTCAAATGTGTTTCCGGATGAGGTGCCAGCTATGCGGCCTGATTGAGACATAGGGTTTGTTATTGAATTAATACCTGGAACTGCACCTATAGCTAGGAGGCCATATAGGATGCCTCCTATGGTGTTAGTGGAGCTCAAGATGCAAATTCAAGAGCAGCTAGACAAGGGCTTCATTCGTCCAAGCTCTTTGCCTTGGGGAGTGCTAGTGCTATTCGTGGATAAGAAGGATGGATCTCAAAGGATGTGTGTGGATTACCGAGCTCTCAACAAGGTGATGATCAAGAACAAGTACACGTTGCCTCACATTGAGGATCTGTTTGATCAAATGAAGGGTGCATGTGTTTTCTCCAAGACTGACTTGAGGTCGGGTTACTTCCAAATGAAGATTAGACCGTCAGACATACCCAAAACAGCTTTTCGGACATGGTATGGATCCTATGAGTACACCGTGATGTCTTTTGGATTGACGAATGCACATGCATACTTTATGTACCTCATGAATAAGGTATTCATGGAGTACTTGGATAAATTTGTTGTGGTGTTCATTGATGACATTATGATCTATTTGAGAAGCAAAGAGGAGTATGAATAGAATTTGAGGCTCACATTGCAAAAATTGAGGGAACACCAATTATATGCCAAGTTCAACAAGTGCAAATACTGGTTGAGGGAGATATCATTACTAGGGCATGTCATCTCGGGAGGAGGAGTGTCAGTTGACCCAGGAAAAGTTGGAGATGTGTTAAAGTGGGACCAACCGCAGAATGTGAAGGAAATTATGAGCTTTCTTGGAATGGCTAAATATTACTGTTGTTTCATCAAGGACATTTCCAAAATAGCCAAGTTCATGACTGAATTACTAATGATGGGGAAAGCATTTCAATGGACCCAAGCTTGTCACAATAGCTTTGAGGAGCTTAAGAAGAGGTTGACAACAACACATGTGCTGGTATTGCTAGATGTGAGCAAGAGTTTTGATATCTATTGTGATGCCTCAAGGCAAGAACTTGGATGTGTGCTCATGCAAGAAGGTCAAGTGGTAGCCTATGCATCGAGACAATTGAAGAAATATGAGCAGAATTATCCTACGCATGATCTCAAACTTGCAGCTGTAGTGCATACCTTGAAGATATGGAGGCACTACATTCTTGGTCACGGGTGTGAGATTTATACGGATCATAATAGCCTCAAGTCCATTTTCACACAAACGGACCTGAATTTGAGACAAAGAAGATGGTTGGAGCTCATCAAGGATTATGACATGGGAATCAACTATCATCCAGGGAAAGATAATGTAGTGGCCAATGCTTGGAGTCAGAAAGGAGTAAGCCACCAACTCACAATTCGAGAGTTACCACCCGAGCTATACAAGGAGTTTGAACGGTTGAATCTTGGATTTATGAATGAGATGGGGATGATGGAGTTAAATCCAACCTTGGAGAAAGAACTTTGAGAAGGTCAGACCAAGGATGAGGAAATTCTGGAAATCAAAGGAAGGACCCACGAAGGGAGAGAATTCAGATTTGATGTGGATGACCATGGCACTCTATGTCTTTTACAAAGAATTGTGGTGCCGAATATGAAGCATATTCGGGAAACGAAATTGAAGGAGGTACATGGCTCACCTTACTCCATCTATCCAGACTGTACAAAGATGTACAAGGACTTGAAGACCTATTATTGGTGGGCCAACATGAAATAGGACATAGCTGAATATGTAGCTTTGTGTGACATATGCCAACGAGTCAAAGACGGACACCAAAGGTCAACCGGATTATTATAGTCTTTGAAGATTCTGGAGTGGAAGTGGGAAGAAATTGGTATGGACTTCATAGTTGGATTACCACGAACCCAGTCCGGATATGACTCGATATGGGTTATTGTGGATCGGTTGACGAAATCAGCTCATTTAATTTGTGTCAAGACCAAGTATACCACTGCACATTTAGCCGAGTTATAAATGGATAAAATTGTACGTCGACATGGAGTACCAAGGAAAATAGTGTCTGACTGAGGTTCTGAATTCACCTCAAGGTTCTGGCAGAAACTGCATGAAGCTATGGGTACAAGGTTAAATTTCAGTTCAGCGTACGTTCAAAAATGGATGGACAAACCAAGAGTACAAATCAAATATTGGAAGATATGTTGAGGGCTTGTTCCTTTAAGCATGGACGCAGCTGGGACAAAAGCTTGCCTTACGCTGAGTTTTCCTACAATAACGGTTACCAAGCTAGCTTAAAGATGTCGCCATATGAAGCACTGTATGGAAGGAAGTGTAGGACACATTTGTTTTGGAATAATACAGGAGAGAACCAAGTGTTCGAACCGGATGTGTTGCAAGAGGCTGAAAAGCATGTTCAGATAATTCGCGAGAATTTGAGTGCCGCTCAAAGAAGACAAAAGGCTATGCGGATAATAGGCAGAGAAACTTAGCCTTTGAAGTGGGAGACTTTGTATATCTCAAAATGTCACTTATGCGAGGCCATAAACGGTTTAATGTTAGAGGCAAGTTGGCACCTCACTCTTTGGACCATTCCGGATTTTGGCCAAACATGGAGAAGTGGCATATATGTTGGAGATGCCAGCACAGATTTCTAATTATCATGATGTGTTTCACATTTCGCAGCTCAAGAAATGCTTAAGGGTACCGAAAGAACAAGTGCCAATGGAAGAATTGGAATTAGAGGCAGATTTGACTTATGTCGAGCAACCGATCACAATCTTAGAAACAAAGGAGAGAGTCACAAGAAACATGGTGATACGATGGTGCCAAGTACAATGGAAGTATCATACAGAATCGGAAGCAACTTTGGAGCTAGAAGATGACCTCAAGAGAGAATTTCTCTATCTTTTCACTTCTACGTCAAATCTCGAGGGCGAGATTCAATTTAAAGGGGTAGGTTTGTAACACCCTCATTTTCATCCATCATACATTGCATGCATTCTTATACATATTTAACATTAAGCAATATAAAATGGAACAAGATTAAAATTAATTTAGGCCAAATCAACAATTTAACTCTGTTAGGTTATGGACTTGTCTGGTTTGGCCTCTGATGTTGTCCAGACTTGTCCGTGGTCCAAGCAGATTAGTCCGTTCCTTGTATAATTTTAGTCTGAAAAAACTTTTCTTTGCCATCTCTGACTTGTCTGGCCTATTACCCCAAACTTGTCCGATTTTGTTTTTGTTCCAGATCGGACTTGTCCGAAGCCACAACGGACTTGTACAAAAATGTCCCTATTTCAAAATGGACCTGTCCGTACCACCCCACCGGACTTGTCCAATGATGTCTCTATTCAATATCGACTAGTCCGGCCTCTAGCGGACTTGTCCGGTGTGCCCGACTCAAATTCAATCTTTTCCTCCACGAATTGTTATTAGGTATTTACCTTAATTGGGCCAAAGAACGTTGTGTCCATCCCCTGTGGATCCCATGTGGGACCCCTACACAGCCTCCACCACCTTAAATTCAAAATCCATCAAACCCTACCTCTCCACCTCTATATAAATAACCCACCACCCCAACTTTTCATCTCTTTGCCACAGTTGAGAACTCCAAACCTTAGTTCATGGGAGCCGCCATCAAGAGAGGATCCAGCAGCGAGGAGAAGGAGATCAATCAAGCGAGATCTTCATTGACCTTTCATTTTTCATCACCAATTCACCTTCAACTCTCTATCACCAACCCTAAATCGTCAAGATTCAAGTATCATGCCCAATACTTGATCTTTGGAGCTCTAAGCACGTGGTATACCCTCTACTTTCACTTTTCCACGTGAATTCATTCTCGATTCTTGTAGATCAAGTAGTTCCCAATTTCTGGACAGGGCGGACTGGTCCAGCCCTCACAGCGGACTAGTCCGCACTCTGAATCTGAATTGTGCTGAATTAAATCCAAATTAACTTGAATCAACTCGAAACTTGTCCAGAATTGTTAAACACCATTGTAACTAGTTTGTAAACATTAATAGGAAATTATTAACAAGTTTTACTAAATAATTGCATTAATCATGTATGTCATATCATATTGAGTAATATATGAGCATTTATTGATTGTAATGATTTTTTTGTATGTCTATTGCGCAGAATGGAAGGTGTTGGACAAGAGGGTGCTATTAAGGACCTCTAGTACCAGAACTTTGAAACTTTTGACCCTAACCAAGCTCAGGAGCAAGGCAAGTGTCCTTGATCATTTTGATCCTGTTTTAAAATTTTTTGTTTGCAAAACTTCATGCCTGTGTAAAATTGATGGGAAACCCATGCATGATAGGTGTTTACTAGACTTGTATGACCACCCTTGACGCTCTCTATATGATGTAGAGTGTCAGGAAGGTTATTTTTACCTTTTTGCTTTGCTCTAATTAATTGGGAGGGGAAAACAACCAAATGGATTAATTATGATTTAATGAACTCATGGATGATGTGAATTGGTGAACATGATTAATTGGTAACATGGGACATGGCATATCTAAGCAAGCACAATTTGTGGATTGGGTTGGACAATATGGTGGTTTGCTTGGCTTGGATCTAAGGACCGGTTCATGCAAGAATAGGCCAGGACAACAGTGCCACCGCAAGGTCAAGTATGGGTGCGACTTAGCCAATTAATTAGGTGTATTGCTAGCATTGTTCGGATCATTTGTAGGAGCGGGGAATGGGAGTCGGTTGGGTTTGCAATAGTGGCAGGACTGCTCTGGGATCCGAATGGCACAAGAGGGGGCCCTTGGTCGGATGTGCTCAATTGGAGGCATCAACAACGGTGAAACCTTAGTGGGTCTGAATATGCTAGTAGTCCCTTTGTAAAGGGTATTTTGTGATCTCTTAGACATACACCTCAGGAAGTGTAATTGGCATAAGGGAGGTTTCTTAAGTCACTGACTGGTGACAAAATCATGAACTCGTGGGTAAAGTGGTACAACCTCTGTAAAGTGTTAAAAACAATTATGATAGTCGTGCTCCCGGTTAAGAGCACCTGGACAACTTCCATAATTAGTGTGGAACTTGGGGTTATAGATGGTTTGGTTATGGTAATGGTTTTGGTTATGGTTATGGATTGGATGGTGATAACTGGATATGGTTAATGAGGATGGTAAGAATGTGGTACATTGATGATTAATGGAGGATGGATATGAATTATAATGTTTATTGGGGATATGATGAAAATATTACACATAGACATCTTAGGATGCTTTTCATACGTTTCAAAAGTACTTTTCAGAAAATAGCCATTATTTATTGTCAATTCCTTGTTTTTAGCTACATGTCATACTTTCCCACACTTGCTGAGTACGACATGTACTCCCTCTTGAATTCTCCTACCAACAGTTTCATGTGATGTTTGGGAGTATCTTGAGAATAATGTGGTACTAGGCTGTGTGCCGCCGTCGACTTGCCTGTGGTGCGCTACCCTATTTAGTTAGTTTTCTTAGTTTGTTTAATTATGTATTTCCACTGCAATATGTTTTATCATTAATGATCATTAGAGTTGTAATTTGAGGATGTTTTGAACATTGTAATAAAAATACCTACTTAATTAACTTGTGTTGTGGTAATTTTCTGTATATCAGTTGTGATGCACTTTTATATGTGTGCTAAGCATCCTGGGCACACATATACTGCACTTGGTTCATTTTTCGGAACCGGTTGTCACAAGAAGGAAGCGAAGCCTCAAGAAAAGAAGACCTTCAAGAAAAAGAAGGCAAGCCTATCAAGCGCACATTGGCAAGCAGTGGGACTCAAAGGATGAGTCCTCCTCCGATGAAGAAGAAGAGATGGCCACCATAGCCATCAAGAATCCTATCAAGATGTTTGTGCTCTTCCCCAAACATGGGAGGACTGGAGTCTCATAATCACACTTGCGTCATGGCTAAGGAGGGCAACAAAAAGGTTCGACTCACACCTCCCTTGCTTAATTTCTCTATTGATGATTTTTATAGCTCTAGTGAAAATGAGGAAATGTTTAGAGGTTTAAGTAAAACCTCTTTATAGAAAATGAAAATGTTGTCGGATGAAAATTTTGAGATGAAAGAGCTTGACAATTGACAAGAAGATATGCTCATCCGTGAAAGGAAGAGATATCAAGAGGTCGAGAAACTCCTTGAACTTGAGAAGGAGAAGAGCAAGTCACTTGAGCATGAGGTAGCCTTGAGTAAGGAAACTTACTCAAAACTAGAAGACTCACACATTGCAATCAATGATGAAATTGCTAACTTGTCAAAAGTTAACAAAATTCTTGAAGTGCAAGTTAAGTCACTCAAGCAAAGTGATTCCTCCTCCTCCAATAGCTCACCATCCAAAGATGTAAATTTGACAAAAACTATAATTTGCCTCTGCTCTAGTAACAAAAATATGGTTAAATATGATGCTTCTACTTCACATGCTAAACATGTGACGCCCGGTTCCGAAGAACCAAGCGTAATGCATATGTGTCCCCTGGATGTTTAACACACATATACAAGTGATTCACAAACGATAAACATATTATAACCATGTGTCGAATAATAACACTAATAATAGTACCTTATTACAAACCAAATAGTCTCAATAACAAGCTCTAACGAAACTTCAGCGAAAAAACAAAACTCTAATGCCTTCCACTCTACAGGCATGTTTTACAGCAAAACACATGCCTAGAACTCCTCAAATACGTCCTGTTACTCCACCTGGTCGCCTGCATCTGGATTTGGTAGGGGAATAGCAAGAGTGAGCATATGTTGTACTCAACAAGTGTGGTAAAGTATGACATGTAGCTTAAACAAGGCATGATAAGAATAATAATGGGCTAATTGCATAAAAGTACATTCAACACAGTTGAAAATGCAATTATATTATCATTAAGTGAGGTCCTTCCCAAAATAACCCAAAAACCATTAATTTCATGTCCAATACCATTATTCCAACATAAATAACCAAAGCCATCATTAATATGCTATATTCAACTCATAACTGCTCATTTACCTCATTTTTCATCAATTCCATATACCAAAGCAAAGTACTTAACCAATACCAGTTCCATATTAATTTTTAGCCATTAAACCAAGTTAAAGTTCATATTCTAATCATGTGAGGGTCCAAATTGCTCATGACTGGGAGCACGACTATCATGATAGTTTTAGACACACTCTGCAGAGGTTGTACCACTTTACCCACAAGTTCGTGATTTCATCACCTTTCGATGACTTTAGAATCTCAATTATGTTGTCTTACACTTCCTCAGGTGTGTGGCCAAGAGATCACGAAATAGCCTTTACAAAGTGTTTACTAGCCTATTTAGACCCCAATGAGGTTTCACCAGTGGTGATGTCCCCAACTGAGCACATCCAACCAAGGGCCCCCTCTTGAGCCATTCGGGTCCCAGAGTAGTCCCACCATCAACTACAAACCCAATACGACTACCCCTTCCCCGAGCATTCTTAATGGTCCAAACAGTACTGGCAATACACTAATTAGTCATCTAAGCTGCACCCATACTTGGCTCGGTGGTGGCACTGTAAATCCTGGATGATCGCTCCACGAACCGGTCCTTAGATCTAAAGCAAGCAAAACCACCAAAAACAGTCCAACCTATTACACATAACCATCTTTCTTAGATCCCTGGGCACCATGTTGCTAAAGAGTCATCAATATCAATTCTCAATGTTCATGTGTTCAATATTCAAAATTAAGCCATTTGATTGTTTCCCAAACCCAATTCAGCATTGCGAAGCAAAAAGTGCAAAATACCCTTCCCGACACTCTTAATAGTGTTCAAGCAACAAGGGTGCTCATACAAAACTAGTAAACTCTTACAATTGTGTTTTCCCATAAATTTGGACACAAGCATGCAATTTTGCAAACAAAACCTTTAAAACAGGATCAATATGGTCCAGGGCACTTGCCTTGCTCCTGAGCTTGATTTTGATCGAAGGCTTCAAAACTCTCGTTCTGCGGATTCTCGAAAGCACTCTCTATGACAAGACCTTCTACTCCGAGCGATAAACATGTAAAACACAAAATTCAATCAAATAATGCTCATATAGTACTCAATATGCCATGATATGCATGATTAATGCAATTGTGAGGTAAAACTTGTTAATAAGTTGTTATTAATGTTTACTAACAAGTTCTAATAGTTTTTAACAAGTTTGAATAAGTTTGGAATTGATTCGAGTCTATTTGGAATTAATTCGGTTCAATTCAGGAATTTCACAGATTCAGGCACCAGAATAGTCTGTTGTCAGGGACCGGACTAGTCTGCACTACACAAACTTCAAAATTAGGGTTTTTGTGATATGCGAGAATTGGGGTTGAATTGACGTAGGAACTTGGATGTAGAGGGTTTACCACGTGCTTAGAGATCCAAAGATCAAGATTTGGCCGTGAGACTTGAATCTTGGCGATTAGGGCTTGATGAAGATGAGTTGATGAATCTTTGGTGATGAAAATCATCAATTCATCAAAAAGTCGATGAAGATTGCTATTGATTGGCCCTTCTCCCTCTTCGTCTCCTTCGCCTAGCCTCTGGACTTGATCTTGACGTTGCCACTAAGGCAAAAGTGGCAGCAAGTGTTTTCAATTGGAGTGGAGAGGTGAAGCCATTGGGTTATTATAGGGATGGGGAATTAGGGTTTTGGGGTGAATTCCAACTAGAATTTGGCGGGGGACGAGT
Source organism: Tuctoria greenei (assembly GCA_036927565.1). Classification (NCBI taxonomy): domain Eukaryota; kingdom Viridiplantae; phylum Streptophyta; class Magnoliopsida; order Poales; family Poaceae; genus Tuctoria; species Tuctoria greenei. The sequence goes on from JAYESD010000004.1 coordinate 55,535,454, forward strand.
AAGGGCCATGGTGGGGTCCACTTGGGCTCCTCTGTGGTTGGGCAAGAACTTCTTGGACCCAAATTAGGCAATTACACAAAAATAGTTCATGGAGAAATAATGGAATCCGAGTTGATTCGCAAAGGTTAGACTAGACCGCAGTCGGGACCGGACTAGTCCATTTGGCATCAGAGAAAAATCGAACAAGTCCGGGGAACATCAGAGGCTAAACCGGGCTAGTCCGCCCTTTAGGTCGGAAAATTCCTGACTTTGAAGAATTGAATTTCCGGACTCTAAAAGAAACTGAATTCTCTGAATGAAAATATGGACACCGGACTAGTCAGGGGTTATGGCCGGGCAAGTACGCACTTCTGAAGAAAACTAAATTTCGTCTGAATCATAAAGGGGATACTGGACTAGTCCAGGGTTCAGACAGGAGAAGTTCGGACAAGTCCGCACCCTGACAGACTGAAATTTCTAGTTTAAGCCTAAATTCATTTTAATCTTGTTTCTTTTTACATGGCTTAATGTTAAACATGTATGAGGATATATGCAATGCATTATGCATGAAAATGAGGGTGTTACAAACCTACCCCCCTTTAGATGAATCTCGCCCTCATGATTCGACACGAAAGGAAAGATATAGGGAAATTCCTTCTTGATATCATCTTCTCGCTCCCAAGTTGCTTTCGATTTTGTATGATGCTTCCGTTGCACTTTCCACCATCAAATCACCTTGTTTCTTGTTACCCTCTCCTTGGTGTACAAAATTTTGACAGGTTTCTCTGCATAGGTCAAATCTTCCTTAAGCTCCAATTCTTCCATTGGTACTTGCTCTTCCCATACCCTTAAACACTTCTTGAGCTGAGAAACATGAATCACGTCATGAACATCCGAAAGATGTTCATGCATCCCAGTCTATAGGCTACTTCTCCCCGTTTGTCCAAAATCTTGAATGGTCTAATATAGCGAGGTGCCAACTTGCCTTAATTTGACATTAAACTACTTGTGACCTAGCATAGGTGAAACTTTAAGATATACAAAGTCTCCCACCTCAAAAGATAAGTTTCTTCATCTATTATCCGCATAACACATCTATCTTGACTGAGCAGCTCTCAAATTCTTGTGAGTGGTACGCACTTGCTTTTCGGCCTCTTGGATCACATTAGGTCCAAATACTTGAGTTTCCCCTGTCTCATTCCAAAACAAGGGTAATCTACACCTTCTCCCATACAATGCTTCATATGGCGACATTTTCAAAATTGCTTTATATCTGTTATTGTAGGAAAATTCAGCATATGGTAGACTTTTGTCCCAACTTCCTCCATACTTTAGCGCACAAGATCTTAGCATTTCTTCCAAAATCTGATTTGTCTTCTCGGTCTGTCCATTCGTTTGAGGGTGATATGCAAAACTAAAATTCAATTGAGTTCCCATTGATTTGTGCAACTTTTGCCAACACCTTGAGGTAAATTGAGAACCTCTATGAGACACTATTTCCTTGGGCACTCCGTGTAAACACACTATTCTTCTCTATACAATTCTGCCAACTTTGCTCCATTATAAGTAGTCTTGACAGGAATGAAATGTGCTAATTTCGTCAATCGATCCACAATGACCCATGTTGAATCATATCATGATAAAGTGCGAGGTAAGCAAACTATGAAATCCATACCAACTTCTTCCCATAATATTTCATAATTTTCAACAGCTGCAATGATCCAGCTGGCCTTTGATGTTCAACTTTTAGTCGTTGGCATACATCACATAGTGCAACATATTCTGCTATGTCCTTTTTCATACCATCCCACTAGTAGCATGTCTTCAGGTCCTTGTACATCTTCGTACAACCGGGATGCATGGGGTAAAGCGAGTCATGTACCTCCTTCAATATCAACTGTCGAGGATACTCTTGTCATTAGGCACAACAATCCGTTTTCCAAGCCATAGAGTACCATGGTCATCCTCATCAAATCTGAATTCTCTTCCTTCTTGGGTCCTTTCTTTGATTTCCTGGATTTCCTTATCCTTAATTTGACCTTCTCGAATCTCTTGTTCTAAGGTCGGATTTAACTCCATTATTCCCATCTCATTCCTATGTTGTAATGACATAGCTATCCAAAGCCCAGGTAAAGGAGGAGGGGTTGTGATAGGCTTGGCGAGCCAGCAACTAAACTTAGCCATTCTCATGGAAATGAAACCCATTAGAAATTCGTTGGGGCGTAACCCTCTTAGCGACGCGCCATGCCGGAACCCGGGTAGGCGTTGGAGAGTGTGAGACCTATGTGTAATGAATACATTGGCTATGGCGATAAAAGTTTTGAATACTACCAAAAAAACTTTTATCATCAAGGTCTGACTCTAGGTTCGAGCTCCAGCAAGGTCTGACGTAATGTCTGACTTCTTTGTCTAGGTCCGACTAGCTTTGGTTAGCTCTGGCTCTAGGTCCGACTAGCTTTGGTAAGCTCTGGCACTAGGACCGACTAGCTTTGGTTAGCTCTGATGCTAGGTCCGACTAGCTTTGATTGGCTCTGGCGCTAGGTCCAACTAGCTTTCCTAAGCTCCGGTGCTAGGTCCTGCTAGCTTTAGTAAGGTCCGGCTCAAGGTCTGGTTACTTTTGGCAAGGTATGGAGCTAGATTGCAATGGTTCTGCTTTTACTTTAAAATATTTTGAACTTGTTTTACATTTATGGAAAGTTTGCTTAGTATTCTTTTACTGAGTTTTTGGTGTGTTTTGGTGGTTATTGCTGTTATCAATTTGCTAAGGTTTGCAACATACTTATGTAAGGTGCTTACGTAAGGTGTTGTGGTTATCAGAACTAACGAGAGTCAAGTCGAGGACTTGTGCTCTTGATCACATATGTGGGTTCCCTAAGCTTAAAAGGGACAAATAAATTGTGTGGTCTTCTTGTAGACATGCTAAGATGGCTGCAGGTTCACATGCTTCTCTCACAATGACCATAACAACTGAACCGGGTCAACTTTTGCACCTTGACACCGTAGGACCTTAACGTGTTCAATCCTTTGGAGGTAAATGGTATGTTCTTGTGATTGTTGATGACTATTCTAGACACTCTTGGTTTTACTTTATGGCATCTAAGAATGAAGCTTTTAGTCACTTTAGAACTTTATATATTAGATTATCAATTGATCACCCAAGATCTTTAAGAGCAATTAGAAGTGATACAACAACAACAACAACAACAACAACCAAGCCTTTGTCCCAAACAAGTTGGGGTCGGCTAGAAATGAAACCCAACAATTTTGAAGAAAAGTAATAGAAAATAATATGAAAGTAAAAAAATCTACATTTATTCTAGAAACGGGTTAATAAGAAAGAAGATAAGAGTAACAAATTCCGAATAAACTAAGATTCTGGCACATGAATTGCTAATTTCCATGCAGTCCTATCATGAGCCAAATCTCTAGGTATGTCCCACTCTTTTAAATCTCGTTTCACCGCCTCCTGCCATGTCAACCTTGGTCGACCTCTACCCCTCCTAAAATTTTCTCCACTCTTTATAATTCCACTGTTAACCGGTGCTTCTGGAGGTCTCCGCTGCATATGTCCAAACCACCGTAGGCGATGTTGGACTAGCTTCTCCTCAATCAGTGCCACCCCTACCCTATCACGTATTACTTCGTTCCTAATTTTGTCTCTTCTTGTGTGACCGCACATCCACCGTAGCATGCGCATCTCCGCAACACTCATTTGTTGGACATGTTGCCTTTTAGTTGGCCAACATTCTGCTCCATACAACATCGCAGGTCCGATCACCGTCCTATAGAATTTTCCTTTCAATTTTTGTGGAACTTTCTTATCACATAAGATTCCAGATGCTTGTCGCAACTTCATCCACCCAATCTTGATCCTGTGGCAAACATCTTCGTCAATATCACCATTGCTTTGTAACATTAATCCTAAATATCGAAATGTGTCCCTCCTAGGTACTACTTGTCCTTGTAAACTAACATTACCATCCTCGCACCCGACATCACTAAAGTCGCATCTCGTATACTCGGTCTTGGTTCTACTAAGTCTAAACCCCTTAGACTCTAAGGTCTGCCTCCATAGCTCCAATTTTCTATCAACACCATTCCTAGTTTCATCTACCAACACTACATCATCAGCAAAGAGCATACACCAAGGGATATCCCCTTGTATATCCTTCGACAACTCATCCATCACTAAGGAAAAGATGTAAGGACTTAAGGCTGATCCTTGGTGTAACCCTATTGTGATAGGAAAAGTGTCGGTCTCACTATCTCTTACGCGCACACTTGTCACCACATTATCATACATATCCTTGATAAGTTTAATGTACTTTGTGTTTCTCTAGTGCCCACCACATGACCGGTCTTGGTACCTTATCGTATGCCTTCTCCAAGTCAATGAACACTAAATGTAGATCCTTCTTTTGCTCCCTATACCTCTCCATAAGCTGACGGAGTAAGAAAATCGCCTCCATAGTGAACCTCCCAGGCATAAAACCAAACTGGTTTTTAGTGACATTGGTCACTTTCCTCAAGCGGTGCTCAATCACTCTCTCCGAGAGCTTCATAGTATGACTCATGAGCTTAATTCCCCGGTAATTAGTACAACTTTGAACATCTCCTTTATTTTTGAAGATGGGTACTAAAATACTTTTCCGCCACTCTTCAGGCATTTTGTTTGACTGAAAAATGCAGTTGAATAGTTTAGTGAGCCATACTATTGCTACATCCCCTAGACATCTCCACACCTCAATGAGGACATCATCGGGGCCGCGGGCCTTTCCTCCTTTCATCCTTTTTAGGGCCTCTCTAACCTTGGACTCTTGTATCCTCTGCACGAATCGTCTGTTGGTGTCATCAAATGAGTCATCCAACTCGAACCTAATACTCTCATTCCCGTCATTGAATAGTCCATTGAAGTAGTCCTGCCATCTGTTCCTAATTTCTTCCTCCTTCAATAGAATTTGGCCTGCCTCATCCTTAATGCATTTGACTTGGTTGAGATCTCTCACCTTTCTCTCGCGAAGTTTCGCCATCTTGTATATATCCTTTTCGCCTTCTTTTGTCCCTAGCCTCTCATATAGCGCATCATAGGCCTGCCCCCTTGCTTTACTCACAACACGTCTAGCATTTTTCTTAGCCTCTTTATACTTCGCCATGTTACTTGCACTTCTCTCATGATGCCAGCTCTTATAAGACTCCTTCTTCTCCTTAATAGCTTTTTGTACATCTTCATTCCACCACCAAGTGTCTTTATCTACAATTTTCTTACCTTTTGTCCACTCAAGCACCTCCCTAGCCGTCTTCCTAATGTAAGTCACCATCTTCTCCCACATACTATCTGCATCTTCCTCTTCGCTCCAAGGTCCTTCTGCGATCATCCTCCTTTTGAATGATTGTTGCGCTTCAACCTTCAACTTCCACCACTTTGTTCTCGTGGTTTTAACACCTTTGTCTCGTGACACAAGCACGTGGAAATGGAAGTCGGCTACCACAAGTTTATGTTGTCGAGCAACACATTCTCCAGGAATCACCTTACAATCTAAACATGCCCCTCTCTCCCTTCTCCTGGTGAGGATATAGTCGATTTGACTAGAATGTTGGGCACTAGTAAAGGTCACTATGTGAGATAGCCTCTTTTTAAAGAGGGTGTTAGCTACCAATAGGTCATAGGCTACAGCAAAGTCTAGGATATCCTTACCCTCCTGGTTTCTATTGCCACACCCAAAACCTCCATGTACCCCCTCAAAACCTACTACTAACCATATCCTCCAAGTCCTCCCAAAATTGTCTCTTAGTGCTCATGTCGAGCACAACTTGTGGGGCATAAGCACTAATGACATTCAAGATAAGATCCCCCACAACTACCTTGACTAGGATGATCCTATCCCCTCGTCTACAGACATCCACTACTCCATCCTTGAGGCACTTATCTATTAGGATGCCTACGCCATTCCTAGTTCTTGTCGAGCCAGAATACCAAAGCTTGAAACCGGTATTCTCAACCTCTCTCGCCTTTTGACCTGCTCATCTAGTCTCTTGTACACAAATAATATTTACACGCCTCCTAATCGCAACGTCCACTAACTCTCGTAGCTTTCCCGTCAAGGATCCTACATTCCAACTACCCACCCGAAACCTAGTGTCCTCGGCTAGCTTCGTTACCCTTCGCATCCGTCGAGGAAGATGCAAAGACCCTTGCTCACTTAACACTACATTCGGGCGATGATGTAGCGCGCCACTAAGGTGATGGCGATCCGGCCGTCGCTCATTTAACACCACATACGGGTTCCGATATGGCGCGCCACTAAGGCGGTGGCGACCCGGCCCTCGCCCACTTAACACCATACCCGGGTTCCGGTATGGCGCGTCGCTAAGAGGGTTACACCCCAACGAATTTCCAATGAGTTTCATTTCCATGAGAATGGCTAAGTTTAGTTGCTGGCTCGCAAAGCCTATCACAACCCCTCCTCCTTTACCTGGGCTTGGGACCGGCTATGTCATTACAACATAGGCGGAGTTAGCAATTAGAAGTGATAATGGAACTGAATTTAAAAATCAATCTTTTGATCACTTTTGTGCTAAAAAAGGAATATATCATCAATTTTCTTCACCATATGTACCTCAACAGAACGGTGTTATAGAGAGACAGAACAGAACCTTAGTTGAGATGGCTAGGACTATGCTTGATGAATATCAAACTCCTAGGATGTTTTGGGCAGATACAATTGCAACCGCTTGTTATGTTTCAAATCATGTTTTCTTGCGTGCTAAGCTAGGAAAAATACCATATGAGCTCCGGTTTGGACATAGACCTAGTGTCACACACTTTACGGTCTTTGGTTGCAAATTCTTTGTTAAGAAACAAGGTAATCTTGGTAAATTTGAACCTAGTACGTTGATGGCATGTTTCTTAGTTATCCATCTCATACTAGAGGCTAACGTGTGATTTTACTTGACACTAATAAAATTGTGGAGACTTGTGAGGTTTATTTTGATGAACTAGCCCATGTACTAGCTCAAATATTGCAGGTACAGATCCATATCCGCAGGGGGATAGTATTTTCATTGAAGATGAGGAAGAAGAGTTGTTGCTGGCCGAAAATTCAGCAGCTAATGACATTGTTCCAGCTCCTGATTTTGATTCACAACCAGCACCATGAACCACCATTATTGGTCCAGATCATCCTCAAGCCACAAGCTCTTTAATCTGTGATAAACATGAAAAAGAAGAAGCTTGTGAAGTGTCTACTCCACTCCGAATTCTCAAAAGTCATCCTCCACAACAAATCATTGGAAGCTTGCACGAACGAGTCACATGGTCCAGGTTTTTTGATCCAAACTCTCATGCTCTTGCTGTTGTTGCTTCTTTTGAACCCAAAGATATATCACACGCACTCACTAATGAATCTTGGACTATTGCCATGCAAGAAGAATTAGAAAAATTTAAAAGGAATAATGTTTGGAAACTTGTACTTCCACCTCAAGGTCACACTTTAATTGGAACTAAATGGGTGTTTAAAAATAAACAAAGTGGAGATGAGGTTGTGATTAAGAATAAGGCGAGGTTGGTTGCTCAAGGTTTCACACAAGTTGAAGGTCGAGATTTTAATGAAACTTTTGCTTCTGTTGCTAGAATAGAAGCCATAAGAATTTTGTTAGCTTTTGCTGCATCTAAAGGTTTCAATTTATATTGAATGGATGTTAAAAGTGCTTTTCTTAATGGCTATATAGATGAGGGGGTTTATATCAAACAATCGTTGGGTTTTGAAAATCTAGATTTTCCTAATCATGTTTACAAACTGTCCAAAGCCTTGTACGGTCTCAAACAAGCCCCAAGAGCATCGTATGATAGGTTAAAAATATTCTTACTTGAAAAAGGGTTTACCATGGGCAAGGTCGATAAAACTCTTTTTGTGCTTAAGCATGGCAATGACTCATTATTCGTTGAAGTGTATGTGGATGATATTATCTTTGGTTGTGCTTCTCATGATCTTGTGTCCAAGTTCTCAGCGATGATGAGTTCAGAATTTGAGATGAGTATGATGGGAGAACTCACGTACTTTTTGGGGCTGCAAATCAAGCAAACTAAGGAGGGAACCTTTGTGCATCAAACGAAGTATACAAGAGACCTTCTTAAGCGCTTCAACATGGACAAAAGCAAGACTCTTCGGACACCAATGGGAACAACAACGACACTTGAACTTGATGAATATGGTGAACCCATGGATCAAAAAGAATATAGAAGCATGATCGAATCACTTTTGTACCTCACTACATCAAGACCAGACATACAATTTAGCGTATGTATTTGTGCATGGTTTCAAGCTTCCCCGCGTGCTTCACATCATCAAGCCATCTAAAGAATTCTCAGGTACTTACATGAAACTTGAGAATTTGGCATTTTTCTTCCTTCTTCCTCAACTGTTACTTTGAAAGCTTTTTAGGATGCCGATTTTGGGGGTTGTAGGATTGACAGGAAAAGTACTTCCAGTACTTGTCATTTTCTTGGTAAGTCACTTGTTGCTTGGTCCTCTAGAAAACAAAGTTCAGTTGCACAATCACAGCCGAATCTGAATATGTAGCTGTTGCTAGTGCTTGCTCACAAATTCATTGGATTGTTCAAACACATAAGGACTATGGGGTTGATCTAGATAGTGTTCCATTATTTTGTGATAACATTAGTGCCATTTGCATTGCTAAAAACCCCGTGCAACATTCAAGAACTAAACACATTGACATTAGGTATCACTTTATTCGTGATAATGTTGAAAAATGAAACATTGTGCTTCACCATGTAGATACCGAACAACAATTGGCTGATTTTTTTACAAAACCTTTGGATTTCACTCGTTTTTGTTACATCCGTAGTGAAATAGGGGTTATGCATCCTCATGGATTAAATTGAGGGGGAGTTTTGAATCTTTGGAACTTTATGTGTGAATCTGAATTCAAAATAATATGAGCATAGTATTTCATACATATATGACTTTGTGATTCCTATTACATGAAAAAAGTTCTCACCACATTACTCATATTATACATTTTGTAGTTTTTGCCATGACTAGTAATTGGATTAATTACTTATACTAAATCTGGTCATGATCAAACTTTCTTGCTGTTTTCAACTTGTTGCATGCTCACAAGTGCTTTTAATAATGAAAAATTAATCAATCAACTATCCACATGTTGAGCTTTTATGTTCAAATGAAAAAATGAGAAAAGATCAAGAGAATATGGATGCATCACACTTCTTCTTTTTATATGGCTTATCATTGCACTTAGAAATGTCCATTGAAGAAGTTGTGTATGACTAAAACCATGTCCTTAAGCTTCTGATTGTCAAAAGACATTGGCTTGGCTTGGTAGGTTAGAATAAGGCAGATGCGCATATAATCTCTTATAAATTTCTTATGATCAAAATTTGTTCTTAAAAATAAGAAAATTGCAGCAACAAGTATCATGCCTTTAGGTTTTGAAATATTTAAGTTTATGAGATCATGACTTGCTTAAATTGAAAATTACATTTGATCTCGAGCATGGCTTACACTACTTTCTGTATCTCATTATTATGATAATGTAAGTTACTTGATAGTATGACTTGGATGAGCTTTGTTCTATATGTATATGTTATAATGTGCTCATAACAAATTAAAATTTCTCTTTTGTACCTTGCTGAATACATTGTCAAAGGGAGAGAAGTATGCAAGGGGGAGAAATAAGTATAGGGGGAGAAATTGTTTTCAAAACTTTTCATGTGAATAACCAAATGGTTTGATTTTAAATGGTGTTGCCAATGCATTCATGAAGGGGGAGATTGTGAGACCTATGTGTGATGAATACATTGGCTATGGCAATAAAAGTCTTGAATACTACCAAAACACCTTTATGATCAAGGTTTAACTCTAGGTCTGAGCTCCAGCAAGGTTCGACGTAATGTCTGACTTCTTTGTCTAGGTCCGACTAGCTTTGGTTAGCTCCAGCTCTAGGTCCGACTAGCTTTGGTAAGCTCCAGTGCTAGGTCCGACTAGCTTTGGTTAGCTCTGGCGCTAGGTCCGACTAGCCTGGGTTAGCTCCAGCGCTAGGTCCGACTAGCTTTGGTAAGCTCCGGTGCTAGGTCTAGCTTTGGTAAGTTCCAGCTGAAGGTTCAGTTAGTTTTGGCACGGTCTAGAGCTAGATTACAATGGTTCTGCTTTTACTTTAAAATATTTTGTACTTGTTTTACATCTATGGAAAGTTTGCTTAGTATTCTTTTACTGAGTTTTTGGTGTGTTTTGGTGGTTATTTCTGTTATCAATTTGCTAAGGTTTGCAACATACTTATGTGAGGTGCTCACGTAAGGTGTTGTGGTTATGGGAACTAACGCGAGTCAAGTCAAGGACTTGTGGTTGGAAGTATTGGTTGTTTAATCATGTGCAGGTCTTGCTTGAGTTCAAGACATGGCTGGTGACGGGATCGATTGAACTAGTCTTGGGGAGAAGATGAGGTTCAACAACCAAGTTCAGGAGGAATTGTGGTTGAGTTGATCGAGAGGTTGTGCAACATGTTTGAATCAAGAACAATGCATATGAAGGTATTAGGGACGTCGTTGGAAGATGTTTGCTCGTGTGCAAGGAGTTCATGGACGTGGCTACAAGGTTCCGATTCGTGATGAAGAGATGTGGACGTAAAAAATTAGTCGGAAAGGTCTAACCGACTATGTTATGGTCTCAGGCTACGGCTGAGTCGTGTTTGACTCAAATATGGAATGTTTTGAGTTGGTTATGATAGGATTTCATGTGGGCCACAAATTTGAGTTTTTTTAGGAATGTGGGATACGTTCCTAAGGTGTTTGGAAGTCTTAAGATTGCTTCTATCTGCGTATAGAAGAATCTTGAGCAGTTATGAAAAGTTTCGATTCGTGAATTGAGTAGGATTGGAGTCCTAGTTAGGTTTGGATTGGCCTACGGGCTTGTTATATAAGCAAGGGAGGCCAGAGCTCATGGTGCTCTAATTTGGGGATGTTTCTTTTGTGTTTTTATCAATAAAATTCGTAGTTTCAAGGAACTTTTGTGCCTTGTTTGTCCGACTTGTTTTCGTCAAGTCTTTCTCGTCGAGTTTGTGCACAGCACTACCTTTCTTTGGTGGTTTTATCATAACTCGAGTTTTATAGATCTGATTGAAGTGATTCTTCTTGGGTTGTCTTCAAAACTTGATTTTATATCATCTATTAAAATTTCACGATCATTGGATTTGTAGTTTTGGATTTACACAAGTTTCTTTGCAGTATTCCAGCACTATTTTTCTTGGGTAAAACAGATTGAACTTTGTTTGATTTTTCGATCGTAACTTGAGTTTTTTCTAACGGATATTCATGATTCTGGTTGTGACGTCTTCGTGACTTGATTCTCCACAATCTATACTTTATTAGTTACAGTTGATTACCTTTAAATTAGTCGCACACATGATTTCTTTAACAGATCATTTTTTCTACCGAGGGGTTTTTTGTTGCTTCCGCTGAAAAGTTTTAATCTACCATTCACCCCCGCCCCTCTGGTCGCTTTACACATGTTCTTCGATCCTATAGAGAGGTTGCTACACCATAAACCTCCACGGTGGCACGGACTTCCTCTTGCTTCTCCATGATGAACAGCTTCTTACGGAGGTAACGAATCTCTTCCATGGCATCATCATAGCGATTTCCTAGGTTCACCAATACTTGTTGAGATCTATCAACGACACGAGAACTGACTTGAGCTCCATCCTGCGGTCTTAAGATTTCCCTTGTTCCCTTCTTACATTGCAGGTGCAGCGCAAAGCTAGTATATCCAACTTGCTCCCGATAGACGTGGCACAATCTAGTAAGTGCATCCCAAGCGACGTCATCAATAGCTTGCTTCCTGGTGGCTCTCTATGTGAACGCAAAGTTTCGGGTGACCACCTCATCTCTAGCAAGAACAGTAACTTGAGCTCTCCATTCTTCACATCCATGGTGAGGAATCCTCTTGACATAGTACTCCTGGTGCATCTTGCATAAATCAAGGAACTCCTTCAACTTCTTCGCTGCAAAACCTCCATCAGTGCCGTCGGAACAAAATTCTTGGGCATCATGATAAAATATGCATTTGTCCTCCTTCCTGACTTCACTAGGCTGTGATGCATTCCTTTGAGCTTCTGGTATTTCTTCTTGGGAAGCGGGTTCATCTTCATCCTCCACATGTGCTTCACCTTCCTCTTCCTCACTATCATAGATTTCCACCATCTTCGGATATTCCTCTTCCTCATCTTCATAAGATTCCACCATCTCGAGGTCTTCCTCCGTCGTGTTGGAATGTTCATGCCCGACTTCCTTTGTGGGAGAATTCAATTCTCCCTCCTCTTAGGCTCGTTTCATTTACGGCTCCATGCGAGGCCTAAGCTTGCTTCCAAGGGGTGGCAAACGAACTCTCTTGCGGGTTGTCAGTTTGAAGTGAGCCATCTACAAGAAAACATGAGAAAATAGAGGAAAAACACAGATATTAGTTCCAAAATTGCAGCAGGTACAAATTTAGATGAGAGGATGTGCATTTGCTCAAAAAGATGGAGAAATAGCAAAAATCGCGGCAGCAGCAAAACCACAATTTTTCCCACTTTATTAGCTAGTGGAAGGCAAAATAGTGCAAAACGAGCTAATTTTGAATAGGAAAGAAGTCCTATGTAATTTGTGGTGTTCATTCTACCTAGGCATGCGTCCTACGGTCAAACAGAGCCCTGATACCAATTTGTGGCACCTGGTTCCGAAAATGAACCAAGCGTAATGCATATGCGTGCCCAGGATGTTTAACACACATATACAAGTGATTCAAAAACAACAAAAATATTATAGCCATGTCTCTAATAATAACACTAATAATAGTACCATATTACAAACCAAATAATCTCGATTACAAGCTCTAACAAAACTACAGCAGAAAAACTAAACTCTAATGACTTCAACTCCACAGGCAAATTTGACGGCAAAACACATGCCTAGAACTCCTTAAATGCCTCCTGGTACTCCACCTAGTCACCTGCATGGGCTGATTGCATAAAAGTACATTCAAAACAGTTGAAAATGCAATTATATTATCATTAAGTGAGGTCCTTCCCAAACTATCCCAAAAACCATTAATTTTGAGTCCAATACCATTATTCCAACATAATTAACCAAAACAATCATTAATATGCCATATTCAACTCATAACTGCTCATTTACCTCATTTTAATCAATTCTATATACCAAAGCCAATTACTTAACCAATACCAGTTCCATATTCATTTTGAGCCATTAAACCAAGTTAAAGTCCATATTCGAATCATGTGGGTCTAGGTTGGTCATGATCGGCAGCACGACTATCATGATAGTTTTAGACACACTATACAGAGGTTGTACCACTTTACCCACAGGTTCGCGATTTCATCACCTTTCGATGACTATGGAATCTTAATTATGCCATCTCACACTTCCTTAGGTGTGTGGCCAAGAGATCACAAAATAGCCTTTACGAAGTGATTACTAGCCTATTTAGACCCCAGTGAGGTTTTAATGGTGGTGATGTCTCCAACTGAGCACATCCAACCAAGGGCCCGCACTTGAGCCACTCGGATCCCAGGGTAGTCCCACCAGCAAATACAAACCCAATCGGACTACCCCTTCCACTAGTATTCTTAATGGTCCAAACAGTATTGGCAATATTTTAATTAGTCAGCTAATCCGCACCCATACTTGACCCTGTGGTGGCACTGTAAATCCTGGATGGTCGCTCCATGAACCAGTCCTTAGATCTAAAGCAAGAAAAACCACCTAAAACAGTCCAACCCATTCCACATAACCAACTTGCTTAGATCCCTAGGAACCATGTTGCTAAAGGGTCATCAATATCAATTCTCATCGTTCATGTGTTCAGTAGTCCACAATTAAGCCATTTGATTGTTTCCCAAACCCAATTGAGCATTGCGAAGCAAAAGGTGCAAAATAGCCTTCACGACTCTTTTCATAGTGTTCAAGCGACAAGAGTGGTCATACAAAACTAGTAAGCTCCTATAATTGGGTTTTCCCTTCCTATAATTGGGTTTTTGACACAAGCATGCAATTTTTCAAACAAAACCTATAAAACAGAATCAATATGGTCAAGGGCACTTGCCTTGCTCCTGAGCTTGATTTGGATCGAAGGCTTTGAAACTTTGGTTATGCAGGTCCTCGAAAGCACTCTCTATGGCAAGACCTTCTACTTCGAGCGATAAACATGCAAAACATACAATTCAATCAAATAATGCTCATATAGTACTCAATATGCCATGATATGCATGATTAATGCAATCATGAGGTAATACATTGTTAATGAGCTGCTATTAATGTTTACTATCTAGTTCTAATAGTTTTAAACAAGTTTGAACAAGTTTGGAATTGATTCGAGTCAATTTGAAATTAATTCAGTTCAATTCAGGAATTTTATAGGTTCAGACATTGGACTAGTCCGCTCTCAGGGACCAGACTAGTCCACACTATGCAAACTGCAAAATTAGGTTTTTTCTAATTTGCGAGAATTGGGGTTGAATTGACATAGGAACTTGGATGTAGAGGGTGTACCACGTGTTTATAGATCCAAAGATCATGATTTGGGCATGAGACTTTGAATCTTGGCGATTAGGGCTTGATGAAGATGAGTTGATCAATTCATCGAAAACTCGATTAAGATTTCTCTTGATTGGCCCTTCTCCCTCTTCTCCTCCTTCTCCTTGCCTATGATCTAGATCCTGACGAGTAGAATTCCAAGTAGAATTCAGTGGGGGACGAGTAAGGGCCATGGTGGGGTCCACTTGTGCTCCTTTGAGTTTGGGCACGAAGTTCTTAGCCCCAAATTAAGCAATTACCCAAAAACAGTTAATGGAGAAATAATGGAATCCGAGTTGATTCCCGAAGGCCGGTCTAGTCCGCAGTCGGGACCAGACTAGTCTGTTTGGCAACAGAGAAAAATCGGTCAAGTCCATCCGGAAGGTCCGGGGAACATTAGAGGCTTAACCAAACTAGTACGCACTTTATGCTGGACAAGTCCGGACTCTGAAGAATTGAATTCCCGGACTCTGAACGAAACTGAATTCTCTAAATGAAAATAGAGACACCGGCCTAGTCCGGGGTTATGGCTGGATAAGTCCGCACTTCTGAAGAAAGCTAAATTTCCTTTGAATCAGAAAGGGAATACCGGACTTGCCTGGGGTTCAGACCGGACAAGTCTGCACCCTGACAGACTGAAATTTCCATTTTAAGCTTAAATTATTTTTAATTTTGTTCCTTTTTACATGGCTTAGTGTTAAACATGTATGAGGATGTATGCAATGCATTATGCATGAAAATGAGGGTTTTACAAAACATCCATCCCAAAGTGGCATCTTTGACAAGGAAAAGATTAAATATGCACGTAGTGCATATATGGTCACAAGACCTCCTATCGTCAAAGAATGTCTTGGGTTTACTAGAAATAAACACATGTCCACTAATGGTCAAGTTAAAAAGCAAATCAATTTTGTTCAAGAAACATCAAATGAATCTGAATTGCGAATACTATTTCGTATTTTTGATGCTTCCTATGTACTTATGAAAGATAAATCAGGACATGTCTTTGCTAAATATGTTGGGTCATGCCACAAGAACTCAAAAACTTGTGTGTGGGTTGTAACACCCTAAATCTTTGCATCATGCATTGCATACATGTTCATGCATTAAACATTAATGGAATAAAAGAAGGATAATACAATATAAAACATACATGTACAAATATGTGTAGCAAAAGAAGAAAAAGAAAATAAAAAATAGAACATGTATTAGGGAATAAATACAAATAAATAATATATAATAATATATATAAATATAATAATAATATATGTTAATATTTATATAGAAAGAAAAGAAAAAGAAAAAGAAAAGAAAAAACAAACAACAAACACCCGCCCGCTGGCCAGGCCGAACCGGCCTAGCCAGCGCTGGCCTCCCGCACCGCCCGACCCCACGCAGCCAGCGCGCCCCGATGCCCCGCGCTTGCCCGTACGCTTGCCGCGCTAGCCCCGGCCTCGCACGCGCCTTGGATCCACCGCGCGACGCCCCAGCGCGCGCTCACCCGCACCCCGTGCCCGACCGACTTGGTCGCGTGCCGACCGAGCCACCCCACGCCGCGCCGGTTTCCAGGCCGACTCGGCCTCTGGCCCAGCGTCCCTCCCTACCGAGCCTATAAATACGGCTGGGTGCCTCGTAAAATTTCCTCAATGCCAGAAAACACCGCTGCCACCAGAAAAAGGGAGAAAAACCCTAGCTCAGAAGAAAAGAATAGAGGCACCAGGAGCTGCGCCGCCAGGGGAAGAAGAGAAAAAAAAAGGGGGAAGAGAAGAGGAGGGTACCGTCGTCCCCCAGAGATCGTCGCGTCCCTGTTGTCGTGCCGCCGGGGGACCTTGCGCCATCTACTTCATCTACGCATCGTCCCCATCCCGCGACCTTGGAAGTCACCGCATCTACGGTAGGTCGCGTTTTCCGATGTCAATTATAGCGAGCATATTGGACGTAAATTGGTCGTAGTTGCACCATCTTTTTTTTTAGTTTTAGCAACATTAATCCCCGTTAAAACCCCTATAAACCCATATGAACACGTATGAACTAGTCGCATCTAATTAATAAACAACCGTAGTTAATTAATTATTGAATTGTGCATGCATGCATGTCATTGCATGTTGATTAATTTGTGTGCATCATATTGAATTGTATGTATTTTCTTGTATGTGTGATCACGCGTAGAGGGACATGTTCAAAGGGCCGCATACGAGGATTTTCAAAACCAAGACTTTGAAGCGCTTGAGCAACCCCATCCGTCGGAGCAAGGCAAGTGTCCTTGATCATATTGACCCCGTTTTATTAAATGTTTTGTTTGTCAACTTGCATGCTCGTGTCAATATGATGGGAAACACATACGTAGGAGTTTACTAGCGTTGTTTTCCACCCCTTGTCGACGGGATATACATGATGAGTCGGGTATGGGTACTTTTCTTTTTGCATCGCATCGCTACATGGGTTATGGGTAACATAAATAATGTGGTTGACAACCTTAAATATAAGAACTTGGGATGGTAATAAGATGATGATTAATTTAGCAACATGGAATTTAGGAGATATAAGCAAGCATGGTTTTGTGGAAGGGTTGGAAGATATGGTGGTTTTGCTTGCCTTAGATCTAAGGACCGGTTCATGCGAGAATATGCCAGGACAACAGTGCCACCACAAGGCCAGGTATGGGTGCGGCGTAGCTGAATAATTAGGAGTGCTGCTAGTATTGTATGGACCATTGGACGGCGCGGGGAATGGGAGTCGAGACGGACAACCCTGGGATCCGCATGGCACACGAGGGGGCCCGTGGGTGGGAGAATGGAGATTCAAGCCTGCCGGTGAAACCTTAGTGGGCCCATACATACTAGTAGTCCCTTTTGAAAGGCTATTTTGTGATCTCTTGGCCGCACACCAACGGAAGTGTGACAAAGCAACATAGAGGTTCTTAGTCACCAAAAGGTGATGAAATCACGAACATGTGGGTAAAGTGGTACAACCTCTGCAGAGTGTTAAAAACTATCATCATAGCCATGCTCCCGGTTAAGAGCACCTGGACAACTTCCATGATTAGAGGGAATTTGAATTTTGGCTTGGTTGGTATGGTTTGGTTGTCACTTGAGTATAGTCGGTACATGAGAGAATATATAATTTGCATACGGTATTAAATTAATGGTTGGCTGGTATTAATGGATTGCGATGGTAAATAAGAATTGTTGGATTTATGGTATGATAATTATTTGTGTCATGAAGGGAACTAAACTCACATAGACATGATAGGATGCTTTTACATGTTTATGAAATGTACTTTTCTGCAATTAGCCTTTTTATTCCAATCATTTGTTTAGCCACATGTCATCTATTTCCACACTTGCTGAGTACGACACGTACTCACCCTTGCAATCCCCCCCCAACAGCAACTGGAGATAATTGGGAGTACCCTGAGGATCACGCGGAGTACTAGGTTGCGTACTGCCGTCAATTGCCTGTGGAATGGAGTCATGCTTCTTAGTTTATTTTCCGCTGCATTATTTAGAGTTTTATCATTTGTGAACTATTGGATTATTGTAATAAAGTACTTATTTAATAGTTGAGACGTGGTTAAATTCTGTATATCGTTTGTGATGCAACCGTATATGTGTGATGAACTTCCTGGGCACACATATGTGTTACGCTTGGTTCATATTCGGAACCGGGTGTCACATGGGTGCCCAAGACTCTCGTGACTAACCTGTGAGGACCCAAGCAAGCTTGGGTACATAAAATCAAGAAATAACTCTGTTTTTCTGGCCTACTCCTCTGGTGGATCGAAATGAGTGCTGGACAGTGGAAGCACTAATCACATGATCGGAGAGAGAAGTATGTTCGCGGAGTATGAGCGCAATGCAGATCCAAGCGAAGGAATATACTTTGGAGAAAATAACCAAGGAAAGGTCCTTGGTAGGGGTAAATTTGAAATTTCCTCTCAACATACTCTTTTAAATGTTTTACATGTTGATTCTCTAGATTATAATATTTTGTCCATATCTCAACTTTGCGACAAAGGTTATAATTGTTTATTCACTAATGAGGGTGTTACTGTTTTTAGAAGAAGCGATGGCTCGATTGCATTCAAGGGAATGTAGAATCCAATGCTTTATCTTGTTGACTTCAACAAAGATAAAGCTGAAGTAACCACTTGCTTGGTTGCTAAAACTAACAGCTTGCAGTTTAGTAGATTTGTTCATTACTTTGTCCAAACCACAATGAGCCTTTGCAACTTTTGTTTTCAGTTTGGTTTTGTTGAGTTTGTGTCTCTGGTTGAGTCATATTGCTGGTTTAGAAAGTGTATTTGGCCTTAGTTTGAGTTTTGCATTGTGTTAATTCATCCTATTGAATCATGTCATCACGTCCAGATTAGATTCATCTCTGTCCAGTTCAGTATTTTCATCATATCTCGCTCATACGAACTCAGATTTTATTTCTTGTACTTTATGGAAAGATTAAGAAGTTCTCTATAACTTTATTATTCATCAGTTTCCCAGAAAATAGAGCTATCAAGGTCGAAATTGCATTAGATCTGAATCAGTTATTGATCTAGAAATTCTGAACAGTCTGTATTTCGGGGGCAATATCTCCTATTGCTCTACTCCAAAATAGGTATTCCATATACTAAAATTAAAGAGGATAGATAGGTTTATAATATTGCTGTTCCAAGTTTTTAGATTTGGGGCCTATAAAGGTGCTTAATTATCGTTAGAAGTTTAAGCAGATAATCTGTAACAGACCTACGAGATATATTTGATTGCTTTGCATTGTATTCTTCTTTTGCAACACATCGTGAGAAAAAACAAAGAAGACAAAATAAAAAGGAAACTGCAAAAAAAAGATACAAAAGCTGCACAAAAAAAGAAAAGAAAAACAAAGAAAAATAAAAACAGAAGTGTTTGCATCCTTGTGTACTATAATTTTGTTTCCTGTCTTGCTAGCTTGAACTGCTAGGAACACATTTAGGCCAGCAGCTTTGACAAGTACTTTCGACACTTATTCAACTTTATTATCTGATTGCATTGTTGCTAATCCATGCTACATATAAAGTTCTATCCAAGCTCCACTTTATCTTGAGAAGGACAGGTTACCATTGCAATCACCTCACGCTTCATTGGTTTTTCACTCCGGCCACTGTTTGCCATCTGCAGTGTCGGTAAGAACACTTGTAAGAGCATGATAAGACAGTTGAGTGTGTGTGATTCTACTTTCACTTTGCCATTATCCTTTGTAGTTGATAGGGATAACATCTTCCCGTTGTCTTTTTTTTGTACTACTAACAATGGCAGAAAATAATGGTGATGGAATTTAAATGTTGAGTTGCGTAACATGATGAATGGTACATTCGTGAAAACGTTATCCCTTGTTCTCTTCCTGTTCTTTTGGTTCCTAAGAAAGATGGAAGTTGGTGCATGTGTGTTAATTGTCGTGCAATTAATAACATCACCATTCAATATCGTTATCTTATTCCTCGCTTAGATGACATGCTTGATGAATTGAGTGGTGCTATCATCTTCACAAAAATTGAGTTGCGTAGTGGTTACCATCAAACTAGAATGGCACTATGAGATGAATGGAAAACTGCATTTAAAACAAAATTTGGACTTTATGAGTGGTTAGTCATGCCTTTTGGTTTAACTAATGGACCTAGTACCTTTATGCTATTAATGAATGAGGTTTTACGTGCTTTCATTGGAAAATTTGTGGTGGTTTACTTTGATGATATTCTCATTTACATCAAGTCATATGATGAACATCTTGATCATTTACGTGCTATTTTTGCCGATTTGAGAGATGCACGCTTCTTTAGTAACCTCGAAAAGTGCGTCTTTTGCACCAATCGAGTCTCGTTCCTTGGATATGTTGTTTCCTCACAGGGAATTGAGATGGATGAGACAAAAATTGTCGCAGTCACTAGCTGGCCAACTCCAACAACCGTTACACAGGTGCGTAGTTTTCTTGGTCTTGCAGGTTTTTATCGCCGCTTTGTGTGGGATTTTAGCACTATTGCAGCACCTCTACATGAGCTAACAAAGACGGGAGTGTCATTTCGATAGAGATAACAGCAGCAACAAGCTTTTGATGATCTCAAATTGAAGCTTACGCAAGCACCATTGCTACAACTTCTTGATTTTGACAAGACTTTTGAGCTATAATGCGATTCAAGCGGCATTGGTATTAGAGGTGTTCTCATACAAGGAGGTAAACCCGTTGCTTTCTTTAGTGAAAAACTGCATGGTCCATCCCTGAATTATTCTACTTATGATAAATAATTGTATGCCTTAGTATGAGTTCTACAAACTTGGCAACAATATCTTTGGTCTAAGGAGTTTATCATACATTCCAATCATGAATCTTTTAAGTATCTTAAGTGTCAAACCAATCTGAATAAATGACATGTTAAGTGCATTGAATTCATAGAGTCGTTTCCATACATAATTAAGCATAAAAAAGGGAAGGAAAATGTCATTGCTGATGCGTTATCTAGACGTTATACTATGCTATCCGAACTTGATCATAAAATCTTTAGTTTGGAAACAATAAAAGCATTATATCCTACTGATTTGGACTTCAATGATGTTTTTCAAAATTCTAGAGAATGAAAACTTTGAATAAATATGTGTTGCGAGAGGGTCTCCTCTATCGTGCTATCAAGCTATGCATTTCAGCTAGCTCCGTTTGTCTATTACTTTTGCAGGAAGCACATGGAGGAGGATTGATGGGACATTTTGGCATGAAGAAAACTGAGGATGTGCTTTCCACACACTTCTTTGGCTGAAGATGAGGCGTGATGTCGAGCGGTACGTATCATGATGCACTACTTGCAATAAAGTTAAGTCTCGCCTTAACCCATATGATCTTTATATGCCTCTTCCTGTTCCTAGTATACCTTGGGCGGATATTTCTATGGACTTTGTTTTAGGATTGCCTAGGACTAAGAGGGGGATGGATAGAATTTTTTTGTTTGTTGATCTTTTTTCCAAAATGGCACACTTTATACCTTGTCATAAGAATGATAATGCCTCACATATTGCTGATTTGTTTATAACAGAAATTGTTCGTTTACATGGTGTGCCAAATACAATTGTTTCTGATCGTGATGCAAAATTTTTGAAGTCATTTTTCGAGAACTTTGTGGTATAAATTGTGAACCAAGTTGCTGTTTTCAACTACTTGTGACCTAGAAACAAATGGACAAACTAAGGTAGTTAATAGTACTCTATCCACTATGTTGCGAGCTGTCTTCAAAAAAAAATTTGTGGGAGGAGTGTTTACCATATATAGAATTTGCTTACAACAGATCTTTTCACTCCACAACGAAGGTATGTCCATTCCAGGTAGTGTATGGTTTTAATCCCCGTGCCCCTATTGATTTTTTACCTTTGCCTCCTTCTGAAACTATAAATTTGGATGCTTCACAACGATCTGAATTCAATCTTAAGATGCATGAAACTACAAAAAAAAATATTGAAAGAATGAATGAGAAATATAGGATTGCAGGTAGTAAAGGTAGAAAAGAAGAAAAACTTGAACCGGGTGATTTAGTATGGTTACATTTGAGAAAAGAGTGTTTCACTGACTTGAGAAAAATCTAAACTTATGTCTCGAGCTGCTGGTCCTCTTAAGTTATTGAAAAGATTAATGATAATGCATATAAGCTTGAGTTGCCTCCCGATTTCGGGGTTAGTCCCACATTTAACATTTCAGATTTGCGGCCATACTTGGGAGAAGAAGATGAACTTGAGTCGAGGACGACTCCGATTCGAGAAGGGTAGGATGATGAGGACATCACAACAGTGGATACACATGCTGAACTACAAGGACCAATCACGAGAGCACGAGCCTGACTACTAAATCAATAGGTGAACTCTTTCCTAAATGCCTACCCATGTGAATTTGAGAATGGATTGCTATGTAATGATTAATTATTATTAGGAACGATTAAAGAGATCAGAAAGTGAGGAGAGAAGGCCTTGGGAATGTGGAGATCCAGCTGAGAGATCCACAAGTTGATGGAACAAGTTTACAACTCGGACTCGAGTTCAACTCAGAGTCCAGAAGTATTCCACCTTAAAACGGAGGCCCATGATGCATATGGACTCCGATTTCAACGTTCTACATATGCATGGCAAGAGGAGAAGATAAACTTTCGAATGGCTCTGCTCCCACATATAAAAATTCCTCCGAGGTCATCAAGAATTATCGAAACAAGTTGAGTCTAGATTTCTGTCTGGTACTGTACCACCATATTGAGCCATTTGGCCTTGTATCAAGTCAACATCCCTTATTTTTGTGTCTTAGGGTTAGGTCACGACTCCAACACCCTATGGACGTCCTACCACCTATATATACTTCACAGTAGCCATCGTGAAGAATTAGGTTTTGCTTAGATTAATAATATTGTTGTTATACGGTTTGTGAAACCCCAACTTCACGATTTTAGATCATGTCTTCTACGTTCTTGCTTGTGTTCTCGGTTGCACTTGTAGGGATTAGCCTTCTTGGCGAGGTCAATCGTGTGCAGCATGGTTGATAACCAACAAAACAGTGGTGTAGTTATTGCAGGGGTTTTTCGTATTATCAACGTCGAGATCTCCATCATTCGACTTATCCATTACCTTTCGGAAGATCGAGACTACCTCCTTATCAGAACGGACTAGTACGTATATGAACGGACATGCCCGATGTGTAGCATAGAGCTACATCAGACTCGTTCGTATGACATCAAACAAGTCCGATGTCATATAGAGAAGGCCTGTCTGTGGAAAAATGGGCAAGTCCGGTCTGATAACAGACAAGTCCGATGTCATACAGTGTGTGTGACACTTGGTTCTGAACATGAAATAAGTGAACGCATATGTGTCCGTGATGTTGGTCACACATACACGAGAACTTCACAAACGATATACAAAAAATTACCACGACACAAAATAATTAAATAAGGTACTTTCATTACAATATTCAAATAATCCTCAAATTATAACTCTAATGATCATTATTAATAGTTCTGAAACAAATGCAGCGGAAATAATCTAAACATTAAGCTAAGCAACCAAGCAAACTAATCATAGGGTATAGCGCGGCTCCAAGCAATGTACAGGCAAGCTGACGGCAGCACACAACCTAGTACTACGCATTATCCTCGGAATACTCCCAAACATCACCTGAAACTATTGGTGAGGGGAATTGCAAGGGTGAGCACATGTCGTACTCAGCAAGTGTGGGGAAAAATGACATGTAGCTTAAACAAGGAACCGATCATAGAAAATGGCTAGTTGCTGAAAAGTACATTCAAAACAACTAAAAAGCATCTTACAATGTCTATGTGAATTTATTCCATCATATTCCAAAATAAATAACATAGTATGAAACCATCATCAATTATACAACCATATGCCATATTCTTACCATCACCATTAACCATGTCCATTATTCACCATCCAATCCATAACCATAACCAAAACCATTACCATCCCAAATACCAAGTTCCAATCTAATCATGTGAGGGTACAGGTCGCTCATAACTGGTAGCACAAATATCATGATAGTTTTTAACACTCTATAGAGGTTGTACCACTTTACCCACAAGTTGTGTGATTTCGTCCCTTTTCGGTGACCGAGGAACCTCTATCATGCCCATAACCCATCGGTCGCATTACACAATTCCATCGGTGTGTGGCCAAGAGATCACAAAATAGCCTTTACAAAGGGACTACTAGCATATTTAGACCCACAAAGGTTTCATCGGTGGTGATGCCTCCAGCTGAGCACACCCAACCAAGGGCCCCCTCTTGTGCCGTTCGAATCCCAGAGCAGTCCCGCCACTATTGCAAACCCAACCGACTCCCATTCCAGGCTCCTCCAAACGATCTCAACAATGCTAGAAAAACACCTAATTAATTGGCTAAGACGCACCCATACTTGGCCCTATGGTGGCACTGTAAAACCTGAGTTATCGCTCCATGAACCGGTCCTTAGATCTAAAGCAAGCAAACCACCATGTCTTCCAACCCAATCCACAAAGCATGCTTGCTTAGATCTCCTAATCCCATGTTACTAATTAACCATATTCATCAACCCAGATCATCCATAAGTTCATTAATTTATGATTAAGCCATTTGGTTGTCTCCCCATCCCGATTAATTAGAGCGAGGTAAAAAGGTAAAATGCCCTTCCCAACTCTCTGCATTATTTTCCAAGCGACAAGGATGGTTACTCAGGTCTAGTAAAGACCTATCTTGGGTTTCCAATCAATTTGACACAAGCATGCAATTTTACAAACAAAACATTTAAAAACAGGATCAAAATGATCAAGGACACTTGCCTTGCTCTTGAGACTGATTAGGATCAAATGCTTCGAAGTTGTGGTGCTGGAGGTCCTCACAGCACCCTCTAGAGAAACACCTTCTATCCCGCGCAATAAAAATACAAAACAAGTATTACAATCAATAAATGCTCATATATTACTCAATATGTCATGACATGCATGAATAATGCAATTATGTGGAAATGCATGTCATTAGGTTGCTATAATTTCTTTCTAACTAGTCACAATTAATTTTTACATGTTAGAACAAGTTTTAAGTCATTTCGGAGAATATTAAAGAAGTTCCAGGAGTATTCAGAACAGGAAGACCGGACTAGTCCGCACAAGGACCGAACAATTCAGTTCTTATATAGAAAAAGAATCGGACTAGTTCGCACTGGGACCCTAGATGTCCCTTGGCTAGGATTTTTGGCGAGGTTTCAATTAGAGCATAATTTGAGTTAATACAGAATCATAATTTACATAGAAAATATGCATCTAAGATAATTACTGTGAATCCTAGGGTTCAAGGGTTGAGGATTCAATGAAACTCAAGATCTTGACGTCTAGATCCAAATAACATGAAGAATTGATGGAGGGAAACGTTGACGATGAAGTGTTGATGAAGAATGCAGCAGCGACGACGATCCTGGTAGATCCTCCTCCTCTTCTCCATGCGGTGGAGGCTCCTTGATGGCGGCACTCACGAACTAGGGTTAGGGGTTCCTTTAATTGTGGCAAAGAGATAAAGGGTACGTGTTGGGTTGTTTATATAGGGTGGAGGTGGTAGGTTTTGGGTGGAATTCGAGTTTAAGGCGGTGGAGGCCGAGTAGGGGTCCCACATGGGCTCCACAGGGGTTGAACGCGATGTTCTTGGGCCCACTTAAGTCAATTACCTAATAACTTGTCGTGGAGAAAGAAATAGAATCCGAGTTGTGCACACCAGGCAAGTCCAATATGGAACAGAGACTTGAACAGGCAAGTCCGGTGGAAATCCGGACAAGACTGAACGGCTCCAGATAGCAAAACGGACAAGACCTGTATGAGGTCGGACAAGTTTGGGGTCTTCTCAAATTTTCAAAATTTGGACCACATCGAGGATTTACCAGACAACTCCGAAGAGTTCAAGTAGCAAAGGTCGGACTATTGCGTACTATGGAACGGACAAGTCCGGACAACATCAAAAGCATTTTTGGACTAGTCTGCAGCAAATAGCGGACACATCCGGAAAACAACAGAGAGCAAACAGACTAGTCGTGGGTCCGAACTGGACAAGTCCACACCGACACAAACTTTTAACTGCAGTTTATTTCTAATTCATTTTAATCTTGTTCCTTTTTATGTTGCTTAATGTTTAACGTGTATAATAAGGTATGCAATGTATGATGGAAGAAAATGAGGGTGTTGCAGTGTGGGTGTTTAGACTAGTCCGGTGTTGTCCGGACTAGTCCGTTTTAGGACTTTGTGCTTTTATAGGTTTGTCCCTCATTCTTCCCGTATGACAATTGAGCTCTTAAGATATGTTTATCACACAAACTCTAAACACAGAGAATTAAACAAAATGTCCACCTTCAGTTGAGGTTCTTCCATCCAAGCTTCTCTTTTTCCCGTTTTGTGTGTTTTTCATTTTTTTCAATTAGCACCTCCTCTCGGCTTCAACAAACTTTACTAGAACTTTACTTGTTAGTCATCTATCATCCAAAATCCACAGGGGGTGCCTAGATGCACTTACAGTGATACGTATTTATAAGGGGCAGGGGACCTCTCTTGATTACAAAATCAATGTGGGACTATTTGTCTAAAAAAGACTAAGAGTGGGGACATAGTGTAGCCTCTTATCCCTAGGAATAATGTTCAAAAGTTTGCCCATTTCAATCATTCCAGAATCCACACTTATTTGAACATAATTGGTATGTCTTCATTTGTTTACTCAATATTGTAGGGAACATGTTGATTTGTAAATTAAACTCAATATGTAATTATAGTTACAGGTAAAAACAGAGAACTCTGAAGATATAATTGAGGCTCATTTGGTTTTATCCCCGATAATATATAGTGAGTTTGTATTCCCATAACTTTCTTGGTAAGATGTAACACCCTCATTTTCATCCATCATGCATTGCATTCATTCTCATACATTTCTAACATGATACAACACAACAAGGAACAAGGCTAAAATAAATTAGATCTAAAACAACAATTTAAAACCTGATTCAGTGCGGACTTGTCCGGATTGGTCCCCGGAATAGTCCAATTTACTCTCTGGTGTTTTCCAGAGTTATCCGCTATTTGTTACAAATTAGTCTGAAGATTTTTCTTTTGTTTTCCGGACTTGTCTGTTCTTAGGTACGGACTAGTATGTTCTTCATTACTAGAACTTTTGGGAGTTGTCTGGTAATTCCTCTAACTTGGCTCGGTTTTGAAAACTGGAGAAGCTTCCGGACTTGTCCGACCGTGAATAAGACTTGTCTGTTTCACTTTCTAGTCTTGATCGGACTTGTCTAGATTTGCACTGGACTTTGCCGTTCAACCTTCTGTACGCGATCGGACTTGTCTGGTCCCTCCTACGGACTAGTCCGGTCTTGAGGGTTTCGACTTGGATTCTATTTTTCCTCCATGATGAGTTTTTGGGTAATTACCTTAATTACCCAAAAAGTATTTTAGTACCCATCTTCAAGGATAAAGGAGATGTTCAAAGTAGTACTAATTACTGAGAAATTAAGGCTATGAGTCATACTATGAAGCTCTAGGAGAGAGTGATTGAACAACGCTTGAGGAAAGTTACCAATGTCACTAAGAACCAGTTTGGTTTTATGCCTGGGAGGTCCACTATGGAGGTGATTTTCTTACTACGTCAGCTTATGGAGAGATATAGGGAGCAAAAGAAGGATCTACATATGATGTTCATTGACTTGGAGAAGGCATATGATAAGGTACCAAGGCCGGTCATGTGGTGGGCGCTAGAAAAAAACAAAGTCCTAACAAAGTAAATTACCTTATCAAGGATATGTACAATAATGTGGTGACAAGTGTGCACGTAAGAGACAGTGAGACCGATACTCTTCCTATCACAATAGGGCTACACCAAGGATCAGCCTTAAGTCCATACATATTTTCCTTAGTGATTGATGAGGTGTCAAAGGATATACAAGGGGATATCCCTTCGTGTATGCTCTTTCCTAATGATGTAGTGTTGGTAGATGAACCTAGGGATGGTGTTGATAGAAAATTGGAGCTATGGAGGCAGACCTTAGAGTCCAAGGGGTTTAGACTTACTAGAACCAAGACCAAATATATGATATGCGACTTTAGCGATGTCGGATGTGAAGAGGGAAATTTTAGTTTACCAGGACAAGTAGTACCTAGGAGGGACACATTTCGATATTTAGGATCAATGTTAAAAAGCAATGGTGATATTGACGAAGATGTTTGCCACAAGATCAAGATCGGGTGGATGAAGTGGCGGCAAGCATCTGGAATCTTATGTGATAAGAATGTTCCACAAAAATTGAAAGGAAAATTCTATAGGACGATGATCACACCTGCGAAGTTGTATGGAGTAGAATGTTGGCCAACTAAAAGGCAACATGTCCAACAAATAAGTGTTACTGAGATGCACATGCTATGGTGGACGTGCGATCACACAAGAAGAGACAAAATTAGGAA
This sequence comes from Tuctoria greenei, assembly GCA_036927565.1. Taxonomy (NCBI): domain Eukaryota; kingdom Viridiplantae; phylum Streptophyta; class Magnoliopsida; order Poales; family Poaceae; genus Tuctoria; species Tuctoria greenei. The sequence goes on from JAYESD010000004.1 coordinate 55,564,010, forward strand.
CGAGGTAATACGTGATAGGGTAGGGGTGGCACCAATTAAGGAGAAGTTTGTCCAATATCGCCCACGGTGGTTTTGTCATATTCAACGGAGACCTCCAGAAGCACTGGTTAATAGTGGGATTATAAAGAGTATAGAAAATTTTAGGAGAGGTAAAGGTCGACCAAGGTTGACATGGTAGGAGGCGGTGAAACGAGACTTAAATGAGTGGGACATACCTAGAGATTTGGCTCATGATAGGATTTTATGGAAATTAGCAATTCATGTGCCAGAATATTCATATTTTGTTACTCTTATCTTCCTTCTTATTAATCCATTTCTAAAATAAATAAAATGTAGAATCTTATTATATTTTTATTTTTCTCTAGCTTATTTTCTATTACTTTTCTTTGAAAATTGTTGGGTTTCATTTCTAGCCGACCCCAACTTGTTTGGGACAAAGGCTTCGTTGTTGTTGTTGTTGTTGACGAGTTTTTGGGTAACTACCTTAATTGGTCCCAAGAACATCGTGCCCCGCCCCTTGGGAGCCCAAGAGGGACTCTACCAGGGCCTGTACTTGATCCCACCGCCATCTACTTGGATTCCACCCTAACCCTACCACCTCTCCTCATATATAAACACCCCACCACCCGCCCTTTACCCCTTTGCCACATTAGACGAATCCCAGCACCTGCTCTATTCTTAGCTACCGCTCTTGAAGGGAGCAGAAGGAAGGAAGGGAAGAAACGAGAAGGAGAGGGAGGATCAATCGAGATCGTCGTCTCTGCTGCGATCTTCTTTGTCAACTCTTCGACGTCAACATCTTTCTTAGCCAACTCTTTGTCTCAATCGATCTAGACGTCAAATTCTCGAGTCTTCAACCTTTGAGCCCTTAATTCATGGCAAATACCTTAGATCCATATTTTATACGTAAATTATGGTTCTATATTAACTTTAACTATGCTCTAGTTGAAAATTCGCGAAAAACCTAGCCACAGCGGACTTGTCCTGTCCAATGACTTAAAACTTGTTCTAACAAGTAAGACTTAGCTGCAACTAGATAGTAAACAATAATATCAACCTAATAACATGCATCACCACATTATTGCATCAATCCTGCATGTCATGACATATTGAGTAATATATCAGCATTTATTTATTGTAATGTTTGTTTTGTATGTTTGTCGCGCGGAATGGAAGGTAACACTCTTGAGGGTGCTTTCGAGGACTTCTAGAACCAGAATTTTGAAGCTTCTGATCCTAACCAGTCTCAAGAGCAAGGCGAATGTCTTTGATCATTTTGATCATGTTTTACAATGTTTTGTTTGCAAAACTGCATGCTTGTGTCAAATTGATGGGAAACCAAGATATGTGTCTACTAGTCTTGTTTAACTATCCATGTCGCGTGGAATATATTGTAGAGAGTCAGGAAGGGTATATTACCTTTTTGCTTCGCTCTAATTAATTTGGATGGGAAAATAACTAAATGGCTTAATTATGAATTAATGAACTTATGGATGATGAGAATTTATGAACATGATTAAATGGTAACATAGGACATGGGTGATCTAAGCAAGCATGGTTTGAGGTTTGGGTTGGAAGATATGGTGGTTTTGCTTGCCTTAGATCTAAGGACCGGTTCATGCGAGAATATGCCAGGACAATTGTGCGATTACAAGGCCAAGTATGGGTGCGGATTAGCTGATCAATTAGTGTATTGCCAGTATCATTCGGATCTTATGGAAGGCTTAGGGAATGGGAGCCAGATTGGGTTTGCAATAGTGGAGGGACTACCCTGGGATCCTGAAGGGCACAAGAGGGGTCCTTTGGTTGGATGTTCTCAGTTGGAGACATCACCATCGGTGAAACCTAAGTGGGTTCGAGTATGCTGGTAATCACTTTGTAAAGGCTATTTTGTGATCTCATGGCCATGCACTATGGTAGTGGTTTGGCATGATGGAGGTTTTCTTTAGTAGCCGACGGGTGACGAAATCATGAACATGTAGGTAAAGCGGTACAACCCCTGCAGAGTGTTAAAAATTATCATGATAGTTGTGCTCCCGGTTACGAGCACCTGAACAACTTCAATGATTACAGCTGAATTTGGGATTTGGGACGGTATGGTTATGGTTATGGTTTGGGTTGTGATAAATGCACATGGTTGATTATAATTGTAAGAATCTGGTATATGGATGGATAATTATTGATGGATATTATATAATGGTAATTGATGATGTTGGACTCATAATTGGTAATTTTTGTGGATGTGATGTGATTAATTCACATAGACATTGTAGGATGTTGTCTACATGTTTCAAAAGTACTTTCCAACAAATAGCCATTATTTATTATTATTCCTTGTTTTAGATACATGTCATATCCTTCCGACAGTTGTTGAGTACAGCATGTGCTCGCTCTTGTAATTTTCCCACCAACAGTTTCAGGTGATGTTTGGGAGTGCCACAAGGATAATGTTGAGTTCTAGTTGTGTTCTATCGTCGACTACCTGTGGTTATGCTTGGGGTCATGCTATCCCATTTTCTTAGTTTGCTTATTGCTTAGATTATTTCCGCTGCAGTATTATTACCAATGTGCATTAGAGTTTGTAATTCGAGAACCATTTGAATATTGTAATAAAAGTACTTATTTACTAGTTTGTACCGTGGTAACTTTCTGTATATCGTTTGTGATTTTGTCGTGTATGTGTGATCGACATCTTGGGCACACATATGCGTTCACTTGGTTCATTTTCGAAACCGGGTGTCACATAAGACTATGGATCTGATTCCACATCTATATGGAAGTTTGCTAATCAGATCATTTAGAGACTACCAATCAACTAATTAGGTGTCATGATGGCACTTAAGGGGAGTTAGCAGTGGCTATCATAATGTAGCTATCTTGCTTTCATATAACACAAGCCTTACTTTATTCTGCCCTGCGTATTACAACCATGATTAACAAAATAAAAGTTTGATGGTTTTAGTTGACTAATATATGTAGAAGCTATTATTATCCTATATATGTGATAGGGTAGCAGGTAAGGCAGTATGCAAACTACAAAGTACAAGTATAATGTTGGCATTATCTTGAGCATTGTTCGTGCTTTAAGCGGGCACTTATGCAAGCTCAGCGGTGCATAGCCATGGCGAACAACGTGCTAGGCATGATGATAACAAAGAAGATAAGAACAAGAGAAACATATGTCCATGCTTGATAAAAATGTCGATAGTCATGGTCTCCAAAATACGGCAATGACCAAAATTTGATCTACCAAGTGTACTCCTTATAATATAGGAGAGGCAATTGTTATTTTATCAAAAACAATACCATTCTCTCTTGACAGTGGATGTTCAAACCAATTGATAGTTAGAGCCAGAATGATATGTTCCATTTCAAAAAGGAATGATTTGTGGCAGGTCCGTATCCTCTGCATTAGAGAAGCAAATGCAGACTACTGTAGCAGTTGTTATAACATTTTGTGAGGAGGGGAACAGGTCTCTGCTGTTAACACTGTAGCACCAGTACATTGAAAAATAAATTTATCTACAGTAGCATTTTGGTGTACTGTTTTGCTGTGCTGTAGCCGACGATCTGTGCCGTTTATTTTACATCAAACGGTTGGAAATAGGTAAAATTCAGAGTACTATAGCTCTCTCAATTTTGTCCATTACTTCAGAGGATGTGAATCCGTTCGTGGCACCATGCACATTGATAGATTGAAGAAAACGGTGAGGTAAGTAACACACCTCCTCACAAATAGAACAGAAGTGCAAACCATATCTACTGCACACCTTTCCATGGTGACATGTGTGTACCTTGGATGCATCAAAACCCGCTTGGCCATGCTAGCAAAGGCACAAGAAGTTGGTCCTTTTCAAATACATACCGTAAGACGCAACCTAGGTAGAATAGACACTCTAAAACACATAGGAGCACTCCGTAAGTCATAGATAGCTTGGTGTGCTGAATTCTATGTGGTGATTGCTTGTGTGCTTGTGTGCTTGGTAGAGGATTGTTGGATGCTTCGACCCTTGTCCACCTCTCTATATAGGCTTATATATACTCCCTCCGTCTCAAAAAGGTTGTCGTTTTGTAGTTCATTTTTGAACTACAAAGCGACAACCTTTTTGGGACGGAGGGAGTAGCTGCTTAGATTCATATCCCTTGATGTATATAGTTGGGGACATTTTCTCTCAAAAATCAAAATCCTTCCATCTCTTGTTCTTTTTCCACAGAAGCTGAGGGTGACCCGCAACCAAAGGAATGTCGATGGTGATTAGGAGAACAATGGGTTGCCTCAGAATATCCACCTTACCCCTCAAGCTAGCAATCTTGAACACTTGATGGCTATGCAAAATCAGCTCATGTAAACTATGATGCAAACTTCAGGACAGCTGCAAGCCAATAACAAGCCCCACATGCCTCCACCACCACCACCACCACCACCACCACCATCCCCACCACCTCATAACTGCCTAGGAGAGTTCATGAGGACTAAGCCACCTACTTTTGCTAAAGCCAATGATCCTATGCAAGTTAATGCTTGGCTGAAACCTGTGGAGAATAAGCTTGCTATTGTCCAATGCAATGATCGGTAGAAAGTCATTTTTGCCTCCCATCAGCTAGTTGGAGCAGCCGCGATTTGGTGGGATTCTTTTTGCAATGCCCATGCAAATCTGGAGAGAATCACTTGTGCCGAGTTCAAGGAGAGCTTCCGTTCTTATTATGTTCCTTAAGGTGTCATGATCCTAAAAATGCAAGAATTTGAAAACCTCAGGTAAGGAAGGACGAGTGTGAATGAGTACCTTAATAAGTTCACTCAGCTCTCAGGATATGCTCCAGAAGATGTGAACACGAACACCTGTAAGCAATACTTGTTTATGAGGGGTGTAAACAATGAAATTAAAGTTCAGATGCTTAATGGTGATTATGCAAACTTTCAGAAGGTTGTGGACAAGGCTATTGTGGTTGAGAACAAGGTTTGAGAGATTGTGTAGATAACAAGAGGAAGATGCCATACCAGGGACAACCTCAAGGAAGCAATGTTCGCCCCAGCTATGCACCACCAAATGCACCATATTACAACCCATCCGCTCCTGTGTACCATGATGCTCTTCCACCGTGCCTGAATAAACCACAGCAGCAACACCCTGCTATGCGAGCTCCTTGCTATCCTGTGCCACCTGCACCACATCCCAACTTGGAGGCTAATGCTCAAAATCAGTTGCGCCTAAGTTTTCCTGGTACTACGGGCAGTAAGACGTGCTACGTGTGCGGAGAAGTAGGGCACTTCGCAAGTCAATGCCCTAAGAGAAGCTATGGACCAATGAACAATGTGCCAAGACCAACCTACCCACGACCGAATGGAGGAGCGCCACGAGGCAACCATGGACAGCAAAACTTTGCTCATGACAATGTGAATCACATCTCTACTTAATAAGCCCAGCAAGCTTATTACATCGTGACTGGAATGTTCCTTGCTAACTCCAACCCCACGACCGTCTTATTTCATTTGGGAGCATCTCATTCATTCATCTCATCGAAGTATGTCTCCAAGTATAATATGCCTATATCTCATATGATGCACACTATGATGGTAAAATCTCTTGGTGGAGAGATGAGAACAAATATAGTGTGTCCGAATGTGAGGATTAAAATAAGAGGGGTAGATTTTCTTGCAAATCTCATTGTCCTCGATTCCCAAGGGATAGATATAATACTTGGAATGGTTTGGCTGTGTAAGTATAATCGAGTGATTCCGCCGAGAGGATTGTGCAGTTGACAAGCGGTTACGACACTCGCATCAAAGTTGAGACAGCCCGACCCACAATAGATAAAGCAATGCCGAGTCACGTGGAAGGTGTAACAATGGAGAGTATTCCCATCATTCGCGCGTATTCAGATGTGTTCCCGGATGAGTTGCCAGGTATGCCGTCTTATCGCAACATAAAATTTACCATTGATTTGATACGTGGAACTGCACCTATAGCTAAGAGGCCGTATAGGATGCCTCCTAAGGAGTTAGCGGAGCTCAAGAAGCAAATCCAAGAGCAGCTAGAGAAGGGTTTTATACACCCAAGCTCGTCAACATGGGGAGCACCAACGCTCTTCGTAGACAATAAGGATGGAACCCAAAGGATGTGTGTGGATTATAGGTCTCTCAACAAGGTGACGATCAAGAACAAATACTTGCTGCCCCGTATAGAGGATTTGTTTGACCAAATGAAGGGCGCCTCTATTTCCTCCAAGATTGATCTGCGATCGGGGTGCTTTCAAATGAAGATTAGACCATCGGATACACCTAAAACGGCTTTTCGGACATGGTATGGATCCTATGAGTACACCGTTATGTCTTTTGGATTGACGAACGCGCCTACATACTTTATGTATCTCATGAATAAAGTCTTCATGGAGTACATGGATAAGTTCATCGTGGTGTTCATCGATGACATTATGATATACTAGAGAAGTGAATAAGAGTGTGAAGAGCATTTAAGGCTCACATTGCAAAAATTGCAAGAACACCGGTTGTATGCCAAATTCAGCAAGTGTCAGTTTTGGTTACGGGAGGTATCATTTTTGGGACATATTGTCTCTGGAGGGGGAGTATTGATTGACCCGAGAAATGTGGGAGATGTGTTAAAGTGGGAGCTACCGCAGAATGTGAAGGAAATTCAAAGTTTCCTTGGAATGGCTGGATATTACTGTCGGTTCATCAAGGATTGCTCCAAAATAGTGAAGCCCATGACTCAGTTGCTAATGAAGGGGAAGACATTCCAATGGACTCAAGATTGTTAAGACAGCTTTGAAGAGCTAAAGAAGAGGTTAACCACCGCACCAGTCTTTGTATTGCCAGACGTAAGCAAGAGTTTTGATATTTATTGCGATGCTTCAAGACAAAGGGTTAGATGTGAGCTTATGCAAGAAGGTCAAGTGGTAGCTTATGCATCGAGACAATTGAAGAAACATGAGAAGAATTATCCTACACATGATCTTGAACTTGCAGCCGTAGTGCATGCCTTGGAAACATTACATCCTTGGACAAAGATGTGAGATTTAGAAGGATCACAAGAGCCTAAAGTACATATTAATGCAAATAGATCTGAATTTGAGGCAACAAAGGTGGCTGGAGATTATTAAGGATTATGATGTGGGAATCAACTACCACTCGGGGAAGGCTAATGTATTGGCAGATGCCTTGAGTAGAAATCGAGAGTTGCCCTCCAAGTTATGCAAGAAGTTTAAACGGTTGCGACATGGGAATAATGTAAGTAAACCCAACATTGGAACAAGAAATACGAGAAGGTGAAACAAAGGATGAGGAGATCCAAGAAATCAAGGAAAGGATCCAAGAAGGGAGAGTGGAGGTTTAATGAAGATGATCATGGTACACTATGACTTGCGAAAAGAGTTGTCGTGCCTAATGTGAAGCATATCCGTGAGACATTATTGAAGGAGGCACATGAGTCGCCCTATTCCATCCACCCCGGTTGCTTGAAGATGTACAAAGACTTGAAGATTTGCTACTGGTGGGATGGGATGAAGAAGGACATAGCCACATATGTTGCATAATGTGACACGTGTCAACGAGTGAAGGCTGAACATCAATGGCCAGTTGGACCATTGCAGCCATTGAAGATACCGGAATGGAAGTGGGAATAAATCAGTATGGACTTCATAGTTGGATTACTGTGAACCTAGTCCTGCTATGACTCCATATGGGTTATTGTGGATCGATTGACAAAATCAGCTCATTTCATTCCTCTCTAGACCACATACACCACATCAAAGCTCGCGGAAATGTATATGGAGCATATTGTATGCTGCCATGGAATTCCAAAGAAAATAATTTCTGACTGAGGCCCTCAATTCACCTCGAGATTTTGTAAATAAAAACTACAGGAGTCCATGGGTACCAAGCTAAATTTGAGCTCCGCGTATAATCCACAAACCGACGGGCAAACCGAGAGGACGAAGCAAATATTAGAGGATATGTTGAGAGCTTGTGCCTTGAAGCATGGACGAAGCTAGGACAAGAGTTTGCTGTATGCTGAATTCTCGTACAACAATAGCTACCAAGGAAGCTTGAAAATGTCACCTTATGAAGCACTATATGGGAGGAAGTGTAGAACACCTCTCCTGCGGAATGAGACAAGAGAAAATCAAGTATTTGGACTTGAAATGCTACAGGATGACAAAAAGCAAGTTCAGTTAATCCGCTAAAACCTAAGGGCTGCTCAGTCACAGCAAAAATGCTATGCGGATAATAGGCGAAGAGACTTAGCTGTTGAAGTTGGGGACTTCGTGTACCTCAAAGTGTCACTATGCGAGGTCATAAGCGATTTAACGTCAAAGGCAAGTTGGCACCCCGCTATATCGGGCCATTTAATATTTTGGACAAACGTGGAAAAGTGGCATATAAATTAGAGATGCCAACACATCTTTATGATGTTCATGATGTATTCCATTTTCTCAGCTCAAGAAGTGCTTAAAGGTACTAGAAGAAGAAGTACCAATAGATGAATTGGAATTAGAGGAAGATTTGACCTATGTCGAGCAACCTATCAAAATCTTGGAAACATAGGAGATAACCACAAGAAGCAAGGTGATTCGATAATGCAAAGTACAATGTAGGCATCATACAGAATCTGAAGCAACTTGGGTGTGCAAAGATGATCTAAGGAAAGAATTTCCCTATCTTTTTCCTTCTACATCGAATCTCGAGGGCGAGATTCATTGTAAGGGGGGTGGGTTTGTAACACCCTCATTGTAATCCATCATGCATTGCATTCATTCTTATATATGTCTAACATGAAACAACATAAAAAGGAACAAACTTAAAATGAATTAGAACCAAAACAGCAATTAAAAACCTAGCTCTGTATGGACTTTTCCGGATTGGACCCCAGACTAGTACTATTTAGGTACTATTGTTCCCTGGACTTATCCGATTATTGCTACAGATTGGTCTGGAAATCATTTTTGATGTTTTCCAGCACTTGTCCGTTCAATTTACGGACTCATCCGGTGTAACACCCTCATTTTCATCCATCATGCATTGCATACATTCTTATACATGTTTAGCATTAAGCAACACAAAAGGAATAAGTTTAAAGTAAATTATAACCATGCAAGCAAATAAAAACATGTTGTTGTGCGGACTTGTCTGGACTTGGACTCCGGACTAGTCCATCTTGTTCTCTGTTGTTCTCCCTGGGTAGGGCGGACTTGTCTGGTTTGGACCCCGAACTAGTTCAATTTTGCTCTCTGTTGTCTTTCCTGACTTCTTCGTTAATGCTACAGACTAGTCCGAAAATGTTTCTGATGTTTTCCTAAGTCATACCACTGACATGTCCGGCCTAGCATCAGACTTGTCCGTTCAACTTTCTGTAACTTCGAAATAACTTCGAACAGACTTGTCTGGCTTGACTATCTGTTCAACTTTATAACTTCCAACGGACTAGTCCGGCCCCTAGCGGACTTGCCTAGCGTGCCCGACTCAGATTTAATCTCATCCTCCACGATATGTTATTGGGTATTTGACTTAATTGGGCCCATGAATGTCGTGCCCAACCCCTGTGGAGCCCATGTGGGACGCCACCCTGACCTCCACCACCTCAAACTCGAGATCCATCAAATCCTACCACTACCATCTCTATATAAATACCCCACCACCCTGACTTTTCATCTCTTGCCACTTTTGAAGAAGAACCCTCAACCCTAGTTTGTGTGCCGCCATCAAGAGAAGACCCAACAGCAAGGAGAAGGAGGATCAAGCAAGCGTGATCTTCTTCAACTTCTCAACATCGACGTTCTGCATCGCCAATTCTCCATCAACTCTTCACTACCGAATCCTAATCGTCAAGAAGTAAGTTTCACACCCAATTCTGGACCTTTGGACCTCTAAACTCATGGTACACTCTCTATATCCAAGTTTCCACATGAATTCAACACTAAATATCACTGTCCAGAAAACCCTAATTTTGCAGATTCTTTATAGGGCGGACTAGTCTTGTTTTCAGATCTGTTCAGGCTGAATTAATCCCAAATTGACTCAAATCAATTTGAAACTTGTTCAAACTTCTTAAAATCTATTGTAACTAGTTAGTAAACGTTAATAGCAACTTAATAACAAGTTTCACCTTATAATTGCATTAATCATGCATGTCATGGCATATTGAGTAATATATGAGAATTTATTGATTGTAATGTCTTTTTTGTATGTTTGTTGATCGCTATAGAAGGTGTTGTGCTAGAGGGTGCTGTCGAGGACCTCCAATACCAGAACATTGAAGCTTTTGAGCCTAATCAACCTTATGAGCAAGGAAAGTGTCCTTGAACATTTTGATCCTATTTTTAAATGTTTTGTTTTCAAAATTGCATGCTTGTGTTAATTTGATGGGAAACCCATTTATAGGTGTTTAATAGACTTGTTTGACCATCCTTGTCACTTGGAACATATCGTAGACAGTCGGCAAGGGTATTTTTACCTTTTTGCCCCGCTCTGATGGGAAAAACAACCAAATGGCTTAATTATGAATTAATAAACTTATGGATGATCTGGATTGGTGAACGTGATTAATGGTGACATGGGACATGGGAGATCTAAGCAAGCATGATTTGTGGATTGGGTTGGATGTTATGGTGGTTTTGCTTGCTTTGGATCTAAGGATCGTTCCATGCGAGAATAAGCTAGGACAACAGTGCCACCATAAGGCCAACTATGGGTGCGGCTTGGACAATTAATTAGGTGTATTTCCAGCGTTGTATGGATCATTTGGGGGAGCGGGGAATGGGAGTCGGTTGGCTTTGCAATAGTGGCAGGACTGCACTGGATTAGAACAGCACAAGAGGGGGCCCTTGGTTGGATGTGCTCAGTTGGAGGCATCACCACCAGTGAAACCTTAGTGGGTCTGAATATGCTGGTAGTCCCTTTGTATAGGCTATTTTGTGATCTCTTGGCCATACACCTAAGGAAGTGTAATTGACATAAGGGAGGTTTCTTTAGTCGCCGACGGGTGACGAAATCATGAACTTGTGGGTAAAGTGGTACAACCTCTGCAGAGTGTTGAAATTATCATGATAGTCGTGCTCCCAGTTAAGAGCATGTAGGATCTAAGAGCACGTGTAAAGCTACCAAAGGGGGGGGATGAATGGTAGATTAAAACTTTTAAGCAGAAGCAACAAAACACCCCTCGGCAGAAACTGATCTATTAAAAAAAATCATGTGTGCGACTAATCTAAATGTGTTCAACTGTGACAAAACTAGTATAGATTGTAGAGAATCAAGTCGCAAAGACTTCACAACAATAATCACAAAAATCCGTCAAGAGAAACTCAAGTTACGATTGAAAGATCGAACAAAGGTCAATATGTCCTATCCAAGAAAAACAGTTCTGGAACACTGCAAAGAAACTCGTGTAGATCAGAAACCGCAAATACAATGATCGTGAAATTTTCACAGATGATAGAAAATCAAGTTGTGAAGACAACCCAAGAAGAATCACATTAATCGGATCTGTAAAACTCGAGTTATGATAAAACCACCAAAGAAAGGTATTGCTGTGCAGAAACTCGACGAGAAAGACTTGAAGAAAACAAGTCGGATGAACAAGGCACAAAAGTTCCTTCAAACTACAAATTTTATTGATCAAACTACAAGAGGAACATCCCCAAAGTTGTCTCACACGAGCTCTGGTCTCCCTCGCTTATATAACCAGCCCGAAAGCCAACTCAGCTCCAACTAGGACTCTAATCCTACTCAATTCACGAATCAAAACTTTACATGACTGCTCAAGACTCTTCTCTACGCAGATAGAAGCAATATTAAGACATCCAAACACCTTAGGAACATATCCCACATTCCTAAAACAACCTAACTTTGCGTTCCAAATGAAAACTATCATAACCAACTCAATACTTTTTATATCCTAGACAAAACCGACTCCGCCGCAGCCGAAGTCATCATCCGATACGATCTGATCCTTCCAACCAGATCTTTTCTTCCATAACCCATCTTCGGAACCATGTTGCCACATCATGCACTGCATGCATACGTGTGAACTGTGACACCCGGTTCCGAAAATGAACCAAGTGAACGCATATGTGTGCCCAGTATGTTCAACACACATACACAAATGCCTTCACAAAAGAGTATACAGAAAACTATAACAGAACAAGATTAATTAACAAAATTTTATTACACAATTCATAATATCCTTGAATACAAGCACTAATGAATATTATGACCAGTTTCAACTAATGCAGCAGAAATCAACCAAACTGAGCAACTAAGCAAATAAGCAAATAGGGTATAGCGCAGCTCCATGGAAAACCACAGGCAAAGCTGATGGCTGATATAGCCTAGAACTCCGCATTATCATCATTAAACTCCCAATCCTGACCTACAACTATTGGTGGGGGAATTGCAAGGGTGAGTACATAACGTACTCAGCAAGTGTGGAAAGTATGACATGTAGCTGATTCAAATGATGAATATAATAATGGCTAAGTGCTGAAAAGTGCATTAAAACATTTGAAAAGCAGTATATATTATATGAATGTGACATAAACCCATCATAAACCATATAGATATCATAATACCAGACCAAGTTCCATTACCATCCTCCATATACCAGATTTCAACATTACCAATAACCATGACCACTGCCATAAACCATAATACCACGACCATTACCAAACCATCCCAATACCAAGTTTCTTCTAATCATGTGAGGGTCCAAGTTGCTCATAACCGGGAGCACAGCTATCATGATAGTTTTATTAGATACTCTGCAGAGGTTGTACCACTTTACCCACGTGTTTGTATTTTCATCACCCTTCGGCGACTAAAGAACCTCCCTTATGCCAATTACACTTCCTTTGGTGTATGGCCAAGAGATCACAAAATAGCATTCACAAAGAGATTACTAGCCTATTTAGACCCCACTGAGGTTTCACCGGTGGTGATGTCTCCTACAGAGCACATCATCAACCAAGGGCCCCCTCTTGGGCCATTCGGATCCAAGGGTAGTCCCACCAATCATCAACAAACCCAATCCGACTACCCCTTCCCCGATCATCCTTAATGGTCCAAATAGCACTCGCAAAGCCCTAATTAATCAGCTACGCCACACCAATACTTGGCCTCGTGGTGGCACTGTAGTCCTAGCTCATCCTCGCATGAACCGGTCCTTAGATCTAAAGCAAGCAAACCACCATAACATCCAACCCATCCACATACCAGGCTTGCTTAGATCACTCATTACCATATCATATTAACCTGTTCATGTTAATCACAATCTCATCAATGTACAATTTATGGTATAGTTATTTTCCCATCCCAATTAATTAAGCGAAGCAAAAAAGTTAAAAAAACCTTCCCGACTCTCTACCATGTATTCCAGGTGACAAGGGTGGTCATACAATGCTAGTAAACTTCCTATCATAGGATTCCGATCAAAATTGACACAAGCATGCAGTTTTGAAAACAAAACATTTACTTTAAAATAGGAACAATATGCTTCAAGGACACTTGCCTTGCTCTTGGGAATAGTTCGGGTCAAAGCCTTCAAATTCTTGGTGCTGTAGATCCTCCGCGGCACTCACTAGCGCAAATCCGTCTAATTCGCACAAAAATCATACAAGACAAGAAACACAAAGGTGCACAATTATTACTCAAGATGACATGACATGCATGATTAATGCAAATGCAAGGTGGAACTTGTTAATGAGTTGCTTTTACTGATCACTAACTAGTTCTAATAGCTTTTATCAAGTTTATACAGGTTTGAAGTTGATTAGATCTAATTTTAGAATTAATTCAACACAATTTAGTTAGAAATATCGGACAAGTCCGCAGGGTGCTGGACTAGTCCGCTCGTCACAGAAACAGCAAACTAGGGTTTCCTAGATCGACGTGAATTTGGAGATTAGGGGTTGAATTCACATAAGGAAAGAGAAGTAGAAGGTATACCAGGTGTTTAGAACTCCAATGAATCATGGATCTTGGAGGCAACACTTGGATCTTGACGATCTAGGGTTGATGACGAACTTGGAGATGATTTGGTGATGTAGATCAAAACTTGATGTAGATCTTGATCCTCTTCCATCTCCTCCTCTTCTTCTTCTTGCTTGGGATCTCCTCCTTGCTCCTTGATGGTGGCTCTCCACGAACTAGGGTTTGGGTGGGGTGGAAATGTGGCAAATAAATGTCAAGTCAAGGGGTGGGGTTGTTTATATAGAGGTGGAGGCTATGGTTAGATGGATTTCGAGGTTGAGATGAGTGGAGGTCGGTTTAGAGTCCCACAACGGCTCTAAAAGAGTTAGGCACGACGTCCCTAGGTCCACTTAACGTGAAACCCAAGAAACAAGTCATGAAACAAAGGATCAACTCAGAGTCACGATTTATCGAACAATCGAAAAGGGGCCAGACTAGTCCGATGTTGGACAGAGAGAAATTGGACAAGTCCGGACTGGACATCGGACAAGTTCGAACTTATCCAGAGGGGAAAAATAGACAAGTCTGACCAAAAATCATACAAGACCGACTTTAGTTAGAGAGAAATATGGACAAGTCCGCTGGAACACCGGACTAGTCCGGATAAGTCCAGGGACTTAGCAAATTTTCAAGGATTCTTGGAAACCAGACTAGTATGCACAGGACCGGACAAGTACGAAAGTGTCTAGAGGGAAAAACAGACTAGTCTGCAGCAAAATGGACAAGTCCGTTTGAAGTCAGAGAGAAATCGGACTAGTCCGCACCAGAATCGTACTAGTCCACACTTTCCAGAATTCTTAAGTGCGGTTTAATTCTAAATTCAATTTAAACTTGTTCTTTTTTATGTGGATTAATGTTAGACATGTACTAGAATGTATGCACATGATGGATGAAAATGAGTGTGTTACAAACCTACCCCCCCTTAAAATGAATCTCGCCCTCGAGACTCGACGCGGAAGAGAAGAGATAGAGAAATTCCTTCTTGAGATCATCCTTCGATTACCATGTTGCTTCCGATTCTGAGTGATGCTTCCATTGAACTTTACACCATCTGATGACCTTGTTCCTTGTGACCCTCTCCTTGGTCTCCAAGATTTTGATCCGTTGCTCATCATAAGTCAAATCTTCCTCTAGTTCTAATTCTTCCATTGGCACTTGTTCTTTCGGTACCCTTAAGCACTTCTTGAGCGGGAAACATGAAAGACATCATGTACATCTGAAAGATGAGCTATCATCTCCATCTCATATGCTACTTCTCCTCTTTTGTCCAAAATCTAGAATGGCCCAATATAATGAGGTGCTAGCTTGCCTCTAATGTTAAACCTCTTATGCCCTCTCATTGGTGACACCATGAGGTAAACAAAATCTCCTACTTCAAAGGCTAGTTTCCTTCTCCTATTGTTCGCATAACCTTTTTGTCTTGATTGTGCAGCCCTCAAGTTTTCACGAATTACCTGAACTTGTTTTCAGCTTCTAGCAACACATCCAAACCAAATACTTGATTCTCCCCTGTCTCACTCTAGAACAAAGGCGTACTAAACTTACTTCCATACAGTGCTTCAAAGGTGACATCTTCAAACTTGTTTGGTAACTATTGTTGTATGAAAATTCTGCATATGGCAAGCTTTTGTCCCAACTTTTCCCATGCTTCCAAGCACAATCTCTTAACATATCCTCTAAAATCTGGTTGGTCCTCTCAGTTTGTCCATCCGTTTGAGGGTGATATGCTGAAATGAAATTCTACCTTGTTTCCAAAGCTTCATGCACTTTTTGCCAAAATCTGGAGGTAAATTGAGAACCTCTATCCGACACTATCTTCTTTGGAACTCCATGCAAACAAACAATTCTTCACATATATAGTTCAACCAACATCTCTCCGTTAAAGGTGGTCTTGACGGGAATAAAGTGAGCCGACTTGGTCAACCGGTACACAATTAACCAAATTGAGTCATAACCGGACTGAGTACGCGGTAAACCAACTATGAAGTCCATGCTGACTTCTTCCCACTTCCACTCCAGAATCTTCAATGGTTGCAATAATCGAGCTGGCCTCTGATGTTATGCCTTGACTCGTTGGCACACATCACATAAGGTGACATATTCAGCTATGTCCCTTTTCATGCTAGCCCACCAGTAACATGTCTTCAAGTCATTGTACATCTTCGTACAACCGGGGTGAATTGAGTATGGTGAGTCATGTGCCTCCTTTAGTATTGTCTCCCGAATATGCTTCACCTTAGGCACGACAATTCTTTTTCCAAGCCATAGGGTACCATGTTTGTCTTCATAAATCTGAATTCTCTTCCTTCTTGGGTCCTTTCCTTGATTTCCTAGATTTCCTCATCCTTCGTTTGACCCTCTCGAATTTCATGCTCCAAGGTAGGATTTAACTCATCATCCCCATCTCATTCACAAATCCAAGTTTCAACCGTTCAAACTCCTTGCATAACTCGGATGGTAACTTTCGAACTGCGAGTTGGTGAATTACTCCTTTCCTACTCAAGGCATCGACCACTAAATTAGCCTTTCCTGGGTGATAATTGATTCCCAAGTCATAATCCTTGATGAGCTCCAACCATCTCCGTTGCCTCAGATTTAGATCCGTTTGTGTGAAAATATACTTCAAACTCTTATGATCCGTATAAATTTCACACCTATGTCCAAGGATATAATGTCTCCAAATCTTCAATGCGTGTACCACGGCTGCAAGTTCCAAATCATGGGTTGGATAATTCTGCTCATGTGTCTTCAATTGCCTCGATGCATATGCAACCATTTGACCTTCTTGCATAAGCACACATCCAAGTCCTTGTTTTGAGGTGTCGCAATAAATATCGAAGCTCTTGCTGACGTCCAGCAATACCAAAACTAGGGTTGTAGTTAACCTCTTCTTTAGCTCCTCAAAACTGTTTTGACATGCTTTGATCCAACAAAAAGCCTTTCCCTTCATTCGCAATTCCGTCATTGGCTTGGCTATCTTGGAAAAGTCCTTGATGAACCTACGGTAATATCCAGCCATCCCAAGAGAACTCCTTATTTCCTTGACATTTTGCGGGGGTTCCCATTTCAACCCGTCCCTTACCTTTGTGGGGTCAACCGAAACTCCTCATCCTGAAATGATATGACCCAAAAATGACACCTCCCTTAACCAAAACTAACACTTGTTGAACTTGCCATACAATTGATGCTCCCTCAATTTCTGCAATGTAAGCCTCAAGTATTACTCGTGTTCCTTCTTATCCTTAGAGTAGATCATAATGTCTTCAATAAACACCAGAACAAACTTATCCAAGTACTCCATGAAGACCTTATTCATGAGGTACACAAAATAGGCAGGAGCATTGGTCAATCCAAAGGACATCACGATGTACTCATATGATCCATACCATGTCCTAAAAGCTGTATTGGGTATGTCCGATTGTCTAATCTTCATTTGAAGGTATCCCAACCTCAAATCAATCTTAGAGAAGACACAAACACCCTTCATCTGATCAAACAAGTCCTCTATACGGGGCAAGGTATACTTGTTCTTGATTGTCCCCTCATTGAGAGCTTGGTAATCTAAGCACATCCTTTGGGATCCATCCTTCTTGTCCACAAATAGCACGGGTGCTCCCCAAGGTGAAGAGCTTGGGCAAATAAAACCCTTCTCTAGTTGCTCTTGAATCTGCTTCTTGAGCTCCGCTAATTCCTTAAGAGGCATCCTATGCGGCCTCTTAGCTATAGGTGTAGTTCCAGGTATTAAATCAATAACAAACTCAATGTCTTGATCAGGTGGCATACCTAGCAACTCATCCAGAACACGTCCAAAAATTCAAACACCACCAAATCTCCTCAATTGCGGCACCGTCCATGTGATTCAGCTCCAATTGCTTCGGTGCATTTTGAGATGCTTCAAATTCTACGGTGATCCCCTCCTCATTGGCCAACTTCACCGTCTTCTTGGCACACTCCATTGTGCTTCCTCAACCAGTCCATAACAAGTATAATGTCCAATCCTTGAGAATCCAAGACATTGAGACTGGCGGAGAAGTCTACCCCCTCTTATTCTAAGGCTTACTTTTGGACATACTATATTTGTCCTCATCTCTCCTCCAGGAAACTTAACCAATAGAGTAAACTTTATATGAAAGATAGGCAAACTATACTTGGCAACATATTTCAATGCAATGAATGAATGTGATGCTCTAGAATCAAATAACATAGTCGCCGAGTTGGAGTTTGCGAGAAACATACCAATCACCACGTCATCCGCTTGTTGAGCATCCTGCGAAGAGACATGGTTCACGTTGCCACTAGCAGAATTCTGCTGTCCACGATTCCCTTGCGGCTGTCCTCCATTGGGTCTTGGGTTTTGTCTTGGTGCATTGCTTCCTTGACCAAGGCCTGACTTAGGCCATTGATGCGCAAAGTGTCTAGCTTCTCCACAAGTATACCACTTCTTAACTCCACCACAGTTATTGGGGCGAGCTTGGTTCTGAACATTTGCACAAGGAAAATTAGCACGAGGTGCATAAGGCATTGGAGGCATAGGTGCTTGCATAACAGGACGTTACTGCACAAACTGAGTTGGGCGCGGTGCATAACCATGGCACTGCACAGGTGCAGAGGAGCTGTAATGTGGCACATTAGGAGGCGCAAAGCAAGGGCACACATTACTCCCTTGTTGCTATCCTTGGTATGGCGCCTTCCTCTTGTTGTCTTACTCCATCTCCCGGACCTTATTTTCCACAACAATTGCTTTGTCCACAAGCTTCTGGAAGTTGGCATAGTCACAATTCAGCAATTGCACTTGGATCTCATTGTTAAGGCCCCTCATAGAAAAGTATTGCTTCTGGCTGTCCTGACTAACATCTTTAGGGGCATACCTCAAAAGTTGAGTGATTTTGTTGAGATATTCACCCACACTCGGTCTTCCTTTCCTCAGGTTCTCAAATTCTTGCCTCTTCAAAATCATAACACCTTTGGGTACATAATGAAAACGGAAGCTCTCCTTTAATTAGGCCCAAGTAATACTCTCTTGGTTCTCATGATCACTGCATAGCGAATCCCACCAATCGGCAGCTGCTCCAACAAGTTGATGAGATGCAAATAGGACCTTCTCCCGGTCACTGCATTGGACAATAGTTAGCTTCTTGTACACAGACTTGAGCCAATCATCAGCATCCATAGGGTCAGTGGATTGGGCAAAGGTTGGCAGCCTAGTCCTCATAAACTCTCCCAATCGAATATGAGGAGGCGGGGGTGGCAGTAGAGGCATGTGGGGCTGATTGTTGATGTTACCAGCCTACAATTGTTCCATAGTTTGTATCATGGTCTGCATGAGCTGGTTCTGCATTGCCAAAAGTTGCTCAATGTTGATAGCTTCATGAGCAGGTCCTTGTCCATGGTTATTCTGAGGTGCTCCATTGTTCTCCTCCTCATCATTTCCATCCCTCTGGTTGCGAGTCCTCACCATCTGAAGAAAAGCAAGAGATATGAATTTAGAATATGTCCCCAACTATATGCATCAAGGGATATGAACTAAACAACTAACTAGCCTAGGTGGACATGGCAATGCTAAAGCATCCCAAAATCCTCTATTAAGCACACAAGCAAACAATATATAGCAAACAAGACACCAAGCAAAAACACAACGCTTCCTGAGTGCTCCTATGTGCACTAAAGTATCCATTCTATCTAGGCTGCATCCTACGGTCAACATGTGGCTCTGATACCAATTTGTGACACCCGGTTCCAAAAATAAACCAAGTGAATGCAGATGTGTGCCTAGGATGTTCAACATACATGATGATTAGGTTTAGGCCCGATCTTCCGAAAGGTATGTCGATTGGGTGGAGAACTCGATGTTGATGATCTGCGGCACTCGAGCGGTTCGAGTACCCCTGCATCACTACACCACGGCTCCGATGGTTATCAACCGTGCTGCACACGCGTGACCTTGCCAAGAAGGCAAATCCCTGCAAGTGAAACTGAGAACACGAGCAAGAACGTCGAAGACACGATCTGAAATCGCGAAGTTGGGGTCTCACAAACCGTAGAACGACGATATTATTGATCTAAGCAAAACCCACCGAATATGACCGGTGGCTGCAGTATTTAAAGACTAGGGTTTGTCCAAAACACGATTAGACGCGTCTCTAATGGACTCTTACGGGATACAAGGCCCAAAGGCCCGATTCGGTGGCGCAGCACCGGACAGAAATCTGGACTCGACTTGTTTCGATAATTTTCAATGACTCTGGAGGAATTTTGAGGTGGAACCAGAACCATTGGAAATTTTATCTTCTCCTCTTTCCGTGCATATGTAGAACGTCAAAAACGGAGTCTGTATGCCTCATGGGCATCCGTTTTAAGGTGGACTGCTCCTGGACTCCGAGTTGAACTCGAGTTCGAGTTCTAAACTGCTTCCATCAATTTGTGGACGTCCCAGCTGGTTCTCCACAATCCCGAGGCCTTTTCCTTCAGTTGTTGATCTTCTCAATTATTCCAAATAACAATTAAATCATCACATAGCAATCTATTATAAAACTCACTTGCAAAAGAAGTTAGGAGCGAATTCACCTGCTGATTTATTAACTGTGCTCGTGCTCTTGTGATTGGTCCTTGCATTTCAATGTGTGTTTCTGCAGTTGTGATGTACTCATCATCCCCCCACTCTTGAATTGGAGTAGTCCTCGACTCAAGTTCATCTTCTTCTCCCAAGTACGGTCGCAAATCTGAAATGTCAAATGTAGGACTAACCCCAAAATCGGGGGACAATTCAAGCTTATATGCATTATCATTAATCTTTTCAACAATCTTAAAAGGACCAGCAGCTCTTGGCATAAGTTTAGATTTTCTGAAGTCAGGGAATTGCTCTTTTCTCAAATGTAACCCCACCAAATCACCCGGTTCAAGTTTTACTTCTTTTCTACCTTTACTACCTGCAATCCCATACTTCTCATTCATCTTTTCAATATTTTTCTTTGTAGTTTCATGCATCTTAAAAATGAATTCAGATCGTTGTGTAGCATCCAAATTTATAGTTTCAGAAGGAGGCAAAGGTAGTAAATCAATAGGAGCACAGGGATTGAAACCATATACTGCCTGGAATGGACTTACCTTTGTCGTGGAGTGAACGGATCTGTTGTAAGCAAATTCTATATGTGGTAAACACTCCTCCCACAACTTCAAAATTGTTTTCAAGATAGCCCGCAACATAGTGGATAAAGTACGATTAACTACCTCGGTTTGTCCATCCGTTTGTGAGTGACATGTAGTGGAAAACAACAACTTAGTTCCCAATTTAGACCACAAAGTTCTCCAAAAATGACTTAAAAATTTTGCATCACGATTAGAAACAATGGTATTTGGCACACCATGTAAACAAACAACTTTCGTCATAAATAAATCAGTAATGTGAGGCATTATCATTCTTATGACAAGGTATAAAGTGTGCCATTTTGGAAAAATGATCGACAACTACAAAAATACTATCCCTCCCCCTCTTAGTCCTAGGCAACACCAAAACAAAGTCCATAGAAATATCCTCCCAAGGTACACTAGGAACAGGAAGAGGCATATAGAGACCATGTGGGTTAAGGCGAGACTTAGCTTTGTTGCAAGTAGTGCATCGTGACACGTAGCGCTCGACATCAAGCCTCATCTTTGGCCAAAAGAAGTGTGTGGACAGCATGTTTTCAGTTTTCTTCACTCCAAAATGTCCCATCAAACCTCCTCCATGTGCTTCCTGCAAAAGTAATAGACGAACGGAGCTAGCTGGAATGCATAGCTTGTTAGCACAATAGAGGAGACTCTCTTGAAGCACATATTTATTCCAAGATCTTCCTTCTCTACAATTTTCAAAAGCATCTTTAAAGTCCAAATCAGTAGGATATAATGCTTTTATTGTTTCCAAACCAAAGATTTTATGATCAAGTTGGGACAACATGGTATAATGCCTAGATAATGCATCAGCAATGACATTTTCCTTCCTTTTCTTATGCCTAATGATGTATGGAAACGACTCTATGAACTCAATCCATTTAGCTTGTCGTTTATTCAGATTGGTTTGACACTTAAGATACTTCAACGATTCATGATCGGAATGTGTGACAAACTCCTTAGACTGAAGATAATGTTGCCAAGTTTGTAATACTCGCACTAAGGCATACAATTCCTTATCATAAGTGGAATAATTCAGATAAGGAACATGAAGTTTTTCACTAAAGAAAGCAATAGGTTTACATCCTTGTATGAGAACGCCTCCAATACCAATGCCACTTGCATCGCATTCTAGCTCAAAGGTCTTGTCAAAATCAGGAAGTTGTAGCAACGGTGCTTGTGTAAGCTTCAATTTGAGAGCATCAAAAGCTTGTTGCTGCTGTTTGCCCCATCGAAACGGCACTCCCTTCTTTGTTAGCTCATGTAGAGGTGCTGCCATGGCGCTGAAATCCCGCACAAAATGCTGATAAAAACTTGCAAGACCAAGAAAACTACGAACCTGCATGACGGTTGTTGGGGCTGGCCAGCTGGTGATTGCTTAAATTTTTGCCTCATCCATCTCAATTCCCTGCGAGGAAACGACATAGCCAAGAAATGAGACTCGATTGGTGCAAAATACACACTTTTCGAGGTTACCAAACAAACGTGCATCTCTCAAAACAGTAAAAACAGCACGTAAATGATCAAGATGTTCAACATATGACTTGCTGTAAATGAGGATATCATCAAAGTAAACCACTACAAATTGTCCAATGAAAGAACGTAAAACCTCGTTCATTAATCGCATAAAGGTGCTAGGTGCATTAGTTAAACCAAAAGGCATGACTAACCACTCATAAAGTCCACACTTTGTTTTAAATGCAGTTTTCCATTCATCTCCTAGTGCCATTGTAATTTGGTGGTAACCACTACGCAAGTCAATTTTTGTGAAGATGGTAGCACCACTCAATTCATAAAGCATGTCATCGAAGAGAGGAATAGGATAACAATATCGAATGGTGATTTTATTAATCGCTCGACAATCAACACACATGTGCAAACTACCATCTTTCTTAGGAACCAAAAGAACAAGAACGGAACAAGGGCTAAGGCTTTCACGAATGTACCTGCGGTCTAAAAGATCTTGGACTTGTTGCTGAATATCCTTAGTTTCCCGTGGATTCGCCCTGTATGGTGCACGATTTGGCAAACTTGCCTCTGGAATCAAATCGATCTTGTGTCCAATGCCTCTCATTGGTGGTAAACTAGGGGGTATCTCGGAGGGAAACACATCTTCAAACTCCTGCAAAAGGTTAGCAACAGCAGGGGGCATTGCAATAGACAATTCATGTAGTGAAACCATGGCTTCTTTGCAAACTAAAGCATAGCACATCCCCTTAGCATCGAATAAATCAGCAAGGTCAGATTTAGTTGCAAGCAACGATGGTGATTTTAACTTAATGACTTGCTATTTTTCAGATTCTAATTTTGTTGCTTTGCCATCACGAATTTTACTCTTCTCAAAATGCACAATTTCAGCAGGAGTCATGGGGAGCAAAGTGATTTTCTTAACCTTACGCATGAGAGTATATTTATTAGTTATACCATGGTGTATAGCATTTGTATCAAATTCCCAAGGACGACCCAATAAAAGAGAACAAGCATCCATAGGAACAACATCAAAATCAGCAAAATCATGGTAAGAACCAATTGAAAAATTTATTCTCGCTGTTTGTGTTACCCGAACCTTACTGCTGTTGTTGAACCATTGAATGTGGTGAGGATGAGAGTGTGCTCTTGTTGTCAAACCATGTTTCTTGACGACGTCTGTGTTCACCAAATTATTGCAGCTACCTCCATCAATTATAGTGTGTACACAACACTCCTTGACAAAGAGAAACATGTGGAAGAGGTTGTGTCGTTGTAGCCCGTTGTCGGTCTCCACTTTGAAGTTCAAGGCACGCTGCACAATGATGCTCCTATAGTTCTCCGTCGCCGCTGTACCAAGTACCTCTTCTTCGATGTGTTCGTCATTAGGATATGTAAAGTCACTAGCAAGAGAATATTCATCTTCAACATCTGAAGTACTATCATACCCGCCATCGTCGCGTGCTATGTATGCTCGTTTACTCAGGCAATATCTCATCATATGACCAAGTCCCTGGCAGCGGTGACACTCAATGTCGGAAGGTGGAGCAGCAGATATAGTTTGTTAGCCGCCATTGGATGGTGTAGTCGCTGCACGGGGGGTTGAAGATGCTGCTGTTTTGGATGGTGTAGACGTCGAACGCGGCGTGAAGTTGCTCCTCGTGCATTGTTGCTGTTGTTGTCGTCCCTACAATTCTTTTTCAGCCAACATAGCAAGCTGAAACAATCTGTTAACAGTATCATATTCCTTGTAATCAACAATGTCCTGAATTTCACGCCTCAACCCCCCATAAAAACGAGCTATTTTATCATCCATGTCCTCTACTACCCCACAACGCAACATACCCTTTTGTAACTCTTGATAATACTCCTCTACGGACATGTTACCTTGGTCTAAGCGCTGCAATTTTTTGCGAAGGTCCCGATGAAAAGATGGAGGAACAAATCGAACATGCATAGCTTCCTTTAATCTATCCCATGTTGGAGGATCATTTCTAGTTTTAACAAGTTCATTCCACCATATGATAGCAAAGTCCTTAAACTCACTAGTGGCTTCACAAACTCTATGTTGTTCAGGAATAAGATGGGCATTAAATTTTTGCTCTACTGTCATCTCTCAATCAAGATAAGCCTCAGCATCATAAGCACCAAAAAAGGGGTATAGTAAATTTCACTTTAGCAAAAGGATCAACAGGAGAACGATTATAATTGTTATGATGACTATTACCTCCCATACCTCGACGATAAAGACGTAGTCTTGGCTGATTGCTGTGATCTTCCATATCATCATAAGCATTGTCTTCATGTCTTCCAGCGAGAGGCAACCGAGCCTAAAAAGTATTCATCCGAAGAGCAAGGTCATCAAGTTGGCAAGTCAAGTTCGCCAATAACTCCTCCGTTGCTGCGTTGTATTTGGCGAACATATATGTCATGGTCTTCATCATATCACGTAACTCAACATGTTGAACACATTCGTCATCATTGTCTTCTCCTGCCATTGTTAGTAGGAAACAAAAGACAACAATGAAGAAATGAGTTCTTCCGCAAAATAAGATGAGCATGAACACTCCAACACGACGGAGGAAGATTCTGAAATGGTGGAGTCCTATGATGATTATGAGGAAGAGGAAGATCCAGAGATGGTGGAAATCTATAAAAGTGAAGAAGAGGAAGGTGAAGCACATGAGGAGAGTGAAGATGAACCGCAGGAAGAGGATGCACCTGCTACACAAGAAGAAGTACACAAAGCCCAAAGGAATGAATCATAGCCTAGGGAAGCCAGAAAGGTGGACAAATGCGTATTTTACCGTGATACCAAAGAATTTCATTCCGACGGCAGGGATGGAGGACTTGCAGCTAAGCAATTGAAGGAATTTCTTGATCTATGAAAAATGAACCCGGAGTACTATGTCAAGAGGATTCCTCGCCATGGACGCGAAGAATGGAGGGCTCAAGTTACTGTTCTTGCTAGAGATGAGGTGGTCACCTGACACTTTGCATCCACATGGAGATCAACCAGGGAGCAAGCTATTGATGATGTTGCTTGGGATGCACTTACTAGATTGTGCCACATCTATAGGGAGCAGGTTGGAGGTAGTAGTTTTGCATTGCACCCGCAACGCAAGAAGGGAACAAGGGAAGTCTTAAGACCACAAGATGGAGCTCAAGTCAGTTCTCGTGCCACTGACAGATCTCAGGAGGTATTGGTGAACTTGGGAAATTGCTATGCTGATTTCATGGAGGAGATCTGTTACCTTCGTAAGAAGCTGTTCATCATGGAGAAGCAAGAGCAAGTTCATGCCACTGTGGAGGTTAATGGTGTAGCTACGTCTCCAGCGCCTACATGGACGGCCGACTATCCTTCGCGTGCACCCATGTATGACTCACCGTCACCGTCGCCTTCGCCGCCTCACGGCCAGGACAGCCACGGATCACGTAATTAAGTCTAGGTCTCCTATCTAGAAGTTAGAAAAACGTTTGTATCGTCTTAGTCATATTTAGTGTGGTGTGCTGAATTTTCTTGGTGTGTGCTTGTGCTTGTGTGCTTGGTGCGAGTTGTGGGACATCTAGCATTTTGTCCACATCCACACATAGTAGAGAGTTGTGAGATGCTTGTCCTCATCCTCTAATAGGGATTTCAGTAATAATAAGAGAGTTGTTTAGTCACATATATCTTGATGCATATAGTTTGGGCGTTTCTTTTCAAATTCTAAATTATTCTTTATCTACTACTCTTTCACAAATAGATGTCGAGGACTCGCAACCAAAGGAATGCCAAGGGTGAGGAGGAGAACAATGGAGCACCCCAGAACAACCATGGACCTGCACATGGAGCTATCAACCTTGAGCAGCTGTTGGCTATGCCGAACCAGCTCATGCAGACCATGATACAGACAACAGGACAGCTGCAAGTTGGAAACAAAAATGAGTCCCACATGCCACCACCACTACCCCTGCTGCCCCACAACTGTTTGGGAGAGTTCATAAGGACCAATCCGCCTACCTTTGCTCAAGCCACAGATCCTATGGAAGTCGATGATTGGCTGAAGTCCGTAGAGAAGAAACTTGCTATTGTCCGGTGCAGTGACAGAGAGAAGGTTATTTTTGCCTCACACTAGCTGGTTGGAGCTGCTGCAGATTAGTAGGAATCTTTGTGCAATGCCCATGAAAATCAAGAGAGAATCACTTGTGCTAAATTCAAGGAGAAGTTCCATTCTCACTATGTGCCAGAGGGAGTTATGATACTGAGAAGGCAAGAATTTGAAAACCTCATGCAAGGAAGGATGAGCGTGAGTGAGTATTTCAATAAATTCACTCATCTGTCTCGATATGCTCTAGAAGACATCAGCACTAATAGCAGGAAGCAGTATCTTTTCAAGAGAGGTCTCAACAACGAAATTCAAGTTCAGTTGCTCAATGTTGACTATGCAAATTTCTAGAAGCTGGTTGACAAGGCCATTGTGGTTGAGAACAAGATTCGTGAGATGGAGCTAGACCACAAGAGGAAGATGTCGTATCAGGGACAGCAGCAAGGAAGCAATGCCCATCCTCGCTATGCACTGTCTGCTGCACCATATTACAACCCATCTGCTGCTTCATACCGACCTGTTTATCCACCGTGACCACAACAACCAATGCAGCAATGTCCGCCCATACAAGCACCTCGCTTACCTATGTAGCCTGTGCTACGCCCAAATATGCCTGCTTATGCTGAAAACCAGCTTCGCCCTAACTTTGCTGGCGCCACTGGTGGAAAGACCTGCTATACTTGTCGTCAAGCGGGACATTTTGCAAATCAATGCCCAAGATCAGGACAGGGTCACATGAACAATGTTCTAAGGCTGAATCCAAGGTCCATAGAATTTCGCTTGTGGCAAGGTGAACCATGTATCTACAGAAGAGGCTCAACAAGCTGAAGATGTTGTGATCGGGATGTTTCTCGCAAACTCCAAACCCGCTACAATACTATTTAATTCTGGAGCATCCCATTCATTCATCTCATCAAAGTATGTTGCAAAGCATAGCATGCCTATATCATAACTGAAGTTTACTTTGTTGATTAAATCTCCTAGAGGAGAGGTGAGGACGAATATTGTATGTCCAAAAGTAAGTATTTCCATAGGGGGGTAAATTTCCTTGCCAACCTTATAGTCCTTAATGCTCAAGGCTTGGAAATCATACTTGGAATGGATCGGCTAAGGAAGCATAATGGAGTGATTCAGTGTGCCACTCGGATAATGCAATTGACAAATGAGGAAGGAGTCAGTATAGAGTTCAAGGCAATTGAGTTGACAACCGAGAAGGCAATGGTAAATCATGTAGAAGGAGTAACCTTGGAGGAGATTTCAGTTGTTTGTGAGTACCTAGATGTGTTTCCTGAGGAATTGCCAGGTATGCCACCTGATCATGACATCAAGTTCGTCATTGATTTAATACCTTGATCTAAACATATAGCAAAGAGGCCATATAGGATGCCTCCGAAGGAATTAGCAGAGCTCAAGAAGCAGATTCAAGAGCAGTTAGAGAAGGGTTTTATACGCCCAAGCTCTTCACCTTGTGGAGCCCCAGTACTTTTCGTAGATAAGAAATATGGATCCAAGAGAATGTGTGTGGATTACCAGTCTCTCAACAAGGTATCCATCAAGAAAATAGTATGCTTGCCTCGTATTGAGGATCTGTTTGACCAGATGAAGGGAGCCAAAATATTCTCTAAGATTGATCTTCGGTCGGGATATTTTCAAATGAAGATTAGACCACAGACATACCCAAAACTGCTTTCAGGACACGATATGGATCCTATGATTATACGGTCATGTCATTTGGGTTGACTAATGAACCTTCATATTTTGTGTATCTTATGAACAACATTTTCATGGAGTATTTGGATAAGTTCATGGTAGTGTTCATATATGACATCATGATCTACTCGAAAAGTGAAGAAGAGCACGAAGAGCATCTAAGGCTGATGTTGCTAAAATTGCGAGAGCACTAGTTGTATGCTAAGTTCAATAAATGACAATTCTGTTTGAGGGAAATATCATTCATAGGCCATGTCATATCTTGAGGAGGAGTGTCAGTTGACCCGGGAAAGGTTAGAGATGTGCTAAGATGGGAATCGCCACAATATGTCAAGGAAATAAGGAGTTTTCTTGCAATGGTTAGATACTATCGTCGGTTCATCAAGGACTTTTCCAAGATAGCGAATCCCATGACTAAGCTGTTAATGAAGGAGAAGCCTTTCAAATGGACTCAAGCTTGTTAAGACATTTTTGAGGAGATAAAGAAGTGATTGACAATAGCACCCATGTTGGTATTGCCAGATGTGAGCAAGAGCTTTGATATATATTGCGACGCTTTAAGGCAAGGACTTGGTTGTGTATTGATGCAAGAAGGCCGAGTAGTAGCTTACGCATTCAGGCAATTTAAGAAAGATGAGCAGAACTATCCTACGCATGATCTTGAACTTGTAGCTGTAGTGCATGCTTTGAAGATTTGGAGACATTATGTTCTTAGCCATAGATGTGAGATTTATACAGATCATAAGAGTCTCAAGTACATATTCACGCAAACGGATCTGAATTTGAGGCAATGAAGATGGTTGGAACTCATTAAGTATTATGATTTGGGAATAAACTACCATCAAATGAATGCAAATGTAGTGGGTGATGCTTTGAGCCGAAAGGAAGCAAGTCACCAACTCACGCTTCGAGAGTTGCCATCTGAGCTATGCAAGGAGTTTGAATAGTTCAATCTTGGATTTGTGAATGAGATCGGTATAATGGAGTTGAATCCAACCCTGGAGCAAGAAATTCGAGAAGAACAGATAGAGGATAAGGAAATAAAGGAAAGGACCCAAGAAGGGAAATAATTCAGATTTGATGAGCATGACAAAGGTACTCTATAGCTTGGGAAACGGATTGTTGTGCCTAATGTGAAGCATCCCTAAGAGACAATATTGAAGGAGGCACACGACTCACCTGACTGAATTCATCCCGGTTGTACGAAAATGTATAAGGATCTGAAGACACACTATTGGTGGGATGGTATGAAAAGGGAAATATCTAAATATGTCACACTTTGTGATGTATGCCAACGAGTAAAAGCTGAACATCAAAGGCCAGCTGGACTATTGCAGCCGTTGAAGATTCCAGAATGGAAATGGGAAGAGGTTGGTATGGATTTCACAGTTGGTTTGCCTCGCACTTCAGCAGGGTATGATTCAATATGGGCTATTGTGGATCGATTGACGAAATCAGTGCATTTCATTCCTGTTAAGACTACTTATAGTGGAGCAAAGTTGACAGAATTGTACATGGGAAGAATATTGTGCTTACGCGGAGTGCCCAAGAAGATAGTGTCCGATAGAGGTTCTCAATTTACCTCAAGGTTCTGGCAAAAGCTGCACGAGTCTATCGGAACTCAACTGAATTTTAGTTCTGCGTATCACACTCATATGGATGGACAAACTGAAAGAACAAATCAGATTTTGGAGGATATGCAAAGAGCCCGTGTGCTGAAGTATGGAGGAAGTTGGGACAAGAGCTTGCCATATGCTGAATTCTCCTACAACAACAGTTATCAAGCAAGTTTGAAGATGTCGCCATATGAAGCATTGTACGGGAGAAGGTTTAGAACACCCTTATTCTACAATAGGACAGGGGAGACTCAGGTATTTGGACCTGATGTAATACAGGTTGCCGAAAAGCAAGTCCAGACAATTCGCAAAAATATAAGAGTTGCCCAGTCAAGACAAAAGGGTTATGCGGATAATAGAGTAAGAAGCCTATCTTTTGAGGTGGGAGACTTCGTATATCTCAAAGTGTCACCAATGCGAGGTCGTAAGCGATTTGATGTCAAGGGCAAGTTGGCACCTCGCTATATTGGGTCATTCAGGATTTTGGACAAATGAGGAGAAGTAGCATATGAACTAGAGATGCCTGCACATCTTTCCGATGTCCATGATGTGTTTCATGTTTCTTAGCTCAAGAAGTGCTTGAGGGTACTTGAAGAATAGGTACCAATGGAAGAATTGGAGCTTGAGGTAGATTTGACCTATGTCGAGCAACCTGTCAAAATTTTGTACACCAAGGAAAGGGTCACGAGGAACAAAGTAATTACATGGCGCAAAGTGCAATGGAAGCATCATACACAATCGGAAGCGACATGGGACTGGAAAGATGATCTCAAGAAGGAATTTCCCTATCTCTTTCCTTCTATGTCGAATCTCGAGGGTGAGATTCATTTTAAGGGGGGTAGGTTTGTAACACGCTCATTTTCATGCATAATGCATTGCATACATCCTCATTCATGTTTAACATTAAGCAACCTAAAAAGGAACAAAATTAAAATGAATTTAGGCTCAATCAAGGACTTAAGTCTGTCATGGTACGGACTTGTCTGACACTAAACTCGGACTAGTCTGGTATCCCATTCTATTTCAGAAATTCAGTTTCTTCAAGACTACAGACTCGTCCGGCACACAACACGGACTAGTCCGATTTAGCTTCTGATGTTTCCCAGACTTGTCCGACTTCAAACGGACTAGACTGATCTGGTCCAGTTTTAAATCCGGAAGCCTCTATTTTGCTAACCACGGACTTGTCCGGCCACACATACCGGACTTGTCCGAAAGGCCTTCTGTTGCCAAACGGACTTGTCCAGCCATCCAAACAAGAGTTGTCCAAAAATGTCTCTGTTCCATGACGGACTTGACCGGTCCCCCATGCAGACTAGTCCGTCCTACTGAATTCAACTTGGATTCTAATATTCTTCCACGATTGGCTATTGGCTAATTGCCTTAATTGGGCCGAAGAACTGCATGTCCAACCCTAGAGAAGCTCAAGTGGACCTTACCTCGGCCCCTACTCGTCCCCCACCGAAATCCACTTGGAATTCACCCTAAAACCCTACCTCTCCACCCCTATATAAGCAACCCAATACCACACACCTCTACATCACCATTGAAAAACCCTTGCTATCGCCTTTAGCCTTGCACCGGCGTCAAGAGGAAGCCAGGAGCAAGGAGAAGGAGGAGAAGGTGGAGAAGGGCCGACCAAGATCGATCTTCATCAACTATTCGACAATTGACCTTCTTCATCACCAAACCTTCATCAACTCATCTTCATTATGCTCTAGACGTCAAGATTCAAGTGTTGCACCCGATCTTTGACCCTTGGATCTCTAGACATGTGGTACAGCCTCTGCATTCAAGTTGTTATGAGAATTTAACCTTAAAACCCTGCTGGTCAGAAAACCCTAAATCTGCAGTTTCGTATAGGGCGGACTAGTCCGACCCTTATACTAGAGTTATCCGGCCTCTCAATTTTATTATTGTTGTATTTAATCCAATTTGATTCAAATCAATTCCAAACTTGTTCAAACTTGTTAAAAACCATTGTAACTAGTTAGTAAACATTAATGGCAACTCATTAATAAGTTTTACCTCACAATTGCATTAATCATGCATATCATGGCATATTGATTAATATATGAGCATTTATTGATTGTAATGGTTGTTTGCGTGTTTGTCTCGCAGAATAGAAACTCTCGTTGTAGAGAGTTCATTCGAGGACCTACAGAACCAGAACTTTGAAGCCTTCGATCCAAACCAAGCTTAGGAGCAAGGCAAGTGTCCTTGATCATTTTGATACAGGTTTTCAAATGTTTTGTTTGCAAAATTGCATGCTTGTGTTAGATTGATGGGAAAACCCAATTGTAGGAGTTTACTAGTCTTGTATGACCACCCTTGTCGATTGAACACAATGTAGAGAGTCGGGAAGGGTATTTTACACTTTTACTTTGCATTACTCATTTGGGTTTCCTCAATAATCATATTGTTTAATTATGAACTATTGAACACCTTAATGATGAAAATTGGTATTAATGACCCTTTTAGCAACATGGTGCCTGCGGATCTAAGCAAGCCGGTTATGTGGAATGGGATGGACTGTTTTGGTGGTTTTACTTGCTTTAGATCTAAGGATCGGTTCGTGGAGCGACCATCCAGGATTTACAGTGCCACCAAAGGGCCAAGTATGGGTGCGGCTTAGCTGACTAATTAGCATTTTGCCAATACTATTTGGACCATTAAGAATGCTTGGGGAAAGGGTAGTCGGATTGGCTTTGTAGAGATTGGTGGGACTACCCTGGGATCCGAATGGCTCAAGAGGGGGCACTTGGTTAGATGTGCTCAGTTGGAGACATCACCACTAGTAAAACCCCAGTGGGGTCTAAATATGATAGTAATCACTTTGTAAAGGCTATTTTGTGATCTCTTGGCCACACACCAAAGGAAGTATGAGATGGCATAATTGAGATTCCTTAGTCATTGAAAGGTGATGAAATCATGAAGTTGTGGGTAAAGTGGTACAACCTCTATAGAATGTGTTAAAAACTACCATGATTGCCGTGCTCCCTATCATGAGCAACCTGGACCCTCACATGATTAGAGTTTGGACATTAACATGGTTTAATGGCTGAAATTGATATGGGAGTTGGTATTGGTTAATTAATTGGCTTTGGTATATGGAATTGAGTAAAATGAGACATATGAGTTGTTATGAGTTGATTATGAATTATTGATGCCGGTATTGGTTAATTAAGTTGAAATTAATGTTATTTGGGTTATTTTGGGAAGGACCTCAGTTAATGATGATATAATTGCATTTTCAATAGTTTCAAATGTACTTTTATGCAATTAGCTATTATTATTGTTAATCCTTGCTTAAGTTAGATGTCATACTTTCCCACACTTGCTGAGTACGACATGTGCTCATCTTTGCTATTCCACCAAAAAATTCAGTCGCACGTGACAATGTGGAGTACTAGGAGGTTTCTGGGGAGTACTAGGCGCACATGTTACAGTCAAGCTTGCCCGTGGAGTTTGGAGCCATAGTGTTTAGTGTTTTCTGCTGCTATTGTTTAGAGCTTGTATTCGAGACTATTTGGCTTGTAATAAGGTACTATTATTAGTATTATTATTAAATACATGGTTATAATCTGTTTATCATTTGTGGATCACTTGTGAATTTGTGTTAAACATCCTGGGCACACATATGCATTACTCTTATTTTATTTTCTGAACCGGGTGTCACAATTCTTCTTCAAAAGTGGCTAAAAAAGTTGGGGTGTTGGGGTGTTTATATAGAGGTGATGGTGGTAGGGTTTGATGGATTTCGAATTTGAGGTGGTGGAGGCTGGGGTGGGGTCCCACATGGGCTCCACAGGGGTTGGGCATGACGTTCTTGGGCCCAATTAAGGCAAATACCCAACAACATATCCTGGAGGAAAAGATTGAATCCGAGTCGGGCACATCGAACAAGTCCGCTAGGGGTCATACTAGTCCGTTGGAAGTCAAAAAGTTGAACGGATAAGTCTGGTGTCAAGCCAGACAAGTCCATTCAGAGTTATTTCATAGTTATAGGAAGTTGAACGGACAAGTCCGGTGCTAGGCCGGCCAAGTCCGGGGTATGAGTTAGGAAAATATCAGAAACATTTCTAGACTAGTGTGTAGCATTGACGGAGAAGTCTGGAAAGACAACAGAGAGCAAAACTGAACTAGTTTGGGGTCCAAACCGGACATGTCCGCCCGACCCATGGAGAACAACAGAGAGTTAGACAGACTAGTCTGAGGTCCAAGCCCAGAAAAGTCCACACAACAATATGTTTTTATTTGCTTGTATGATTATAATTTTCTTTAAACTTATTCCTTTTGTGTTTCTTAATGCTAAACATGTATAAGAATGGATGCAACCCATGATGGATGACAATGAGGGTGTTACAAACCTACCCCCTGAAAATGAATATCGCCCTCGAGTTTCGATGTAGAAGGAAAGAGATAGGGAAATTCTTTCTTGAGATCATCTTCTAGCTCCCAAGATGCTTCCGATTGTGCATGATGCTTCCATTGTACTTTACACCATCGAATCACCTTGTTCCTTGTTACTCTCATCTTGATTTCCAAGATTTGGACTGGTTGCTTGACATAAGTTAAATCTGCTTCCAATTCCAAATTTTTCCATTGGCACTTGTTCTCTCGGTACCCTTAAGCACTTCTTGAGCTGAGAAACATAGAACACATCATGAACATCGAAAAGATGTGCTGGCATCTCGAACTTATATGCCACTTCTCCACGTTTGGCTAAAATCTTGAATGGTCCAATATAGCGAGGTGCCAACTTTCCCTAGACATAAATCGCTAATGACCTCGCATAGGTGATACTTTGAGATATACGAAGTCTCCCACTTCAAAGGCTAAGGTTCTTCGCCAATTATCCACATAGCCCTTTTGTCTTGATTGAGCGGCCCTCAAATTCTCACAGATTATCTGAACCTGCTTTTCACCTTCTTGCAACACATCAGGCCCAAATACTTGGTTCTCTCGTATCTTGTTCCTAAACAAGGGTGTCCTACACTTCCTTCCATAAAGTGCTCCATATGGCGACATCTTCAAACATGCTTGGTAACTATTATTGTAGGAAAATTCAGCATACGACAAGCTTTTGTATATGTCGACACTCCATGTTGGCATGCTCTAGATCTCGAACCTAGAGGTGAATCAAGAACCTCAGTCCGAGACTATTTTCTTTGGAACTCTTTGTTGGGACACAATATGCTCTATATACAATTCTGCTAGCTTCGCGGTGGTATAGGTGGTCTTGACAGGTATGAAATAAGCTGATTTGGTCAATTAATCCACAATAACCCATATTGAGTCATACCCAGACTGGTTTCGAGGTAATCCAACTATGAAGTCCATACCAATTTCTTCCCACTTCCATTCCAGAATCTTCAATGGCTGCAACAGCCCAGCTGTCCTTTGATGTTCTGCTTTGACTCGTTGGCACACATCACACAAAGTCACATACTCAGCAATATCCTTTTTCATGCTGGACCACCAATAACAAGTCTTCATGTCTTTGTACATCTTTGTATAGCCGGGATGAATTGAGTAAGTTGAGTCATGTGCCTTTCTCAATATTCTATCATGGAGTTGCTTCACATTAGGCACAACAATCCTCTTTCTAAGCCGTAGAGTACCATGTTCATCCTCATCAAATCTGAGTTATCTCCCTTCTTGGGTCCTTTCCTTAATTTCCGAGATTTCCTTATCCTTGGTCTGACCTTCTAGAATTACTTGCTCCAAGGTTGGATTTAACTACATTATTTCTATCTCATTCACAAATCCAATATTCAGCCGTTCAAACTCCTTTCATAGTTCGGATGGTAACTCTCGAACCGTGAGTTGGTGACTAACTCCTCTTGAGTAAGTTTGGGCCTGATCTTCCGAAAGGTAAGTCGATTGGGGTGGAGAACTTGACGTTAATAATCTGCGGCACTCGAGCAGTTCGAGTACCTCTACAATCACTACACCACTGCTCCGTTGGTTATCAACTGTGCTGCACACGCTTGACCTCGCCAAGAAGGCTAATCATTGCAAGTGCAATCGAGAACACAAGCAAGAACGTCGAAGACACGATCCAAAATCGCGAAGTTGGGGTCTCACAAACCGTAGAATGGAGATATTATTGATATAAGCAAAACCCACCAAATATGACCGTGGCTGCAGTATTTAAAGGCTAAGGTTCGGCCAAAACACACTTAGACGCGTCCCTAATGGACTCATATGGGATACAAGGCCCAAAGGCCTGATACTGTGGCGCAGCGCCGGACATAAATTTGGACTCGATTTGTTTCGATGATTCCCAATGACTCCGGAGGAATTTTGATGTGGGACCAGATCCATTCGAATGTTTATCTTCACTCTTTACGTGCATATGTGGAACGTCAAAAATGGAGTCCGTATGCATCTTAGGCGTCCATTTTAAGGTGGACTGCTCCTGCACTTCGAGTTGAACTCAAGTCCAAGTTGTAAACTGATTCCATCAACTTGTGGACGTCCCAGCAGGTTCTCCATGTTCCCAAGGCCTCTTCCCTTCAGTTGTTGATCTTCTCTGTTGTTCCTAGTAACAATTAAATCATCACATAGCAATATATTCTCAAACTCACATGCAAAGAAAGTTATGAACGAGTTCACCTGCTGATTTATTAACTGTGATCGCGCTCTTGTGATTGGTCTTTGCTGTTCAATGTGCGTCTCTGCTATTGTGATGTCCTCATCATCCTCCCCCTCTTGAATTGGAGTCGTCCTCAACTCAAGTTCATCTTCTTCTCCTAAGTACGGTTGCAAATCTGAAATGTTAAATGTGGGACTAACCCCAAAATCGGGAGGCAACTCAAGCTTATATGCATTATCATTAATCTTTTCAACAATCCTAAAAGGACCAGCAGCTCGTGGCATAAGTTTAGATTTTCTCAAGTAAGGGAATCGCTCTTTTCTCAAATGTAACCACACCAAATCACTCGGTTCAAGTTTTACTTCTCTTCTACCTTTACTACTTGCAATCCTATACTTCTCATTCATCTTTTAAATATTTTTCTTTGTAGTTTCATGCATCTTAAGAATGAATTCAGATCGTTGTGTAGCATCCAAAGTTATAGTTTCAGAAGGAGACAAATGTAGTAAATCAATAGGAGCACATGGATTAAAACCATACACCTGGAATGGACTTACCTTCATCGTGGAGTGAACGGATCTGTTGTAAGAAAATTTTATATGTGGTAAACACTCCTCCCACAACTTCAAATTTGTTTTCAAGACAGCCCGCAACATAGTGGATAAAGTATGATTAACTATCTCGGTTTGTCCATGCGTTTGTGGGTGACATGTAGTTGAAAACAGCAACTTGGTTCCCAATTTATACCACAAATTTCTCCAAAAATGACTTAAAAAATTTGCAACACGATCAGAAACAATGGTATTTCGCACACCATGTAAACAAACAATTTCCTTCATAAATAAATCAGAAATGTGTGAGGCATTATCATTCTTATGACAAGGTATAAAGTGTGCCATTTTGGAGAAATGATCAACAACTACAAATATACTATCCCTCCCCCTCTTAGTCCTAGGCAATCCCAAAACAATGTCCATAGAAATATCCTCCCAAGGTACACTAGGAACGGGAAGAGGTATATAAAGACCATGTGGGTTAAGGCGAGACATAGCTTTATTGCAAGTAGTGCATCATGAAACGTAGCGCTCGACATCACGCCTCATCTTTGGCCAAAAGAAGTGTCTGGACAGCACGTCTTAAGTTTTCTTCACTCCAAAATGTCCCATCAAACCTCCTCCACGTGCTTTCTGCAAAAGTAGTAGACGAACGGATCTAGCTGGAACGCATAGCTTGTTAGCATGATATAGGAGACCCTCTTGCAGCACATATTTATTCCAAGTTCTTCCTTCTCTACAATTTTCCAAAGCATCTTTGAAGTCCAAATCAGTAGGATATAATGCTTTTATTGTTTCCAAACCAAAGATTTTATGATCAAGTTGGGACAACATGGTATAATGTCTAGATAATGCATCGGCAATGACATTTTCCTTCCCTTTATTATGCTTAATGATCTATGGAAGTGACTCTATGAACTCAATCCATTTAGCATGTCATTTATTCAGATTGGTTTGACACTTAAGATACTTCAATGATTCATGATTGGAATGTATGACAAACTCCTTAGACCATAGATAACGTTGCCAAGTTTGCAATACTCGCATTAAGGCATACAATTCCTTATCATAAGTAGAATAATTCAGAGAAGGACCATGAAGTTTTTCACTATAGAAAGCAACGGGTTTACCTCCTTTTATGAGAACACCTCTAATACCAATGTCGCTTTCATCGCATTCTAGCTCAAAGGTCTTGTCAAAATAAGGAAGTTGTAGCAATGGTGCTTGTGTATGCTTCAATTTGAGAGCTTCAAAAGCTTTTTGCTGCTATTCGCCCTATCGAAATGGCACTCCCTTCTTCGTGAGCTCATGTAGAGGTGCTGCAATGGTGCTGAAATCCCGCACAAAACAGCGATAAAAACCTACAAGAACAAGAAAACTGCAAACCTGCGTGACAGTTGTTGGGGCTGGCCAGCTAGTGATCGCTTCAATTCTTGCCTCATCCATCTCAATTCCCTGCGAGAAAACGACATAGCCAAGAAACAAGACTCGATTGGTGCAAAAGACACACTTTTCGAGGTTACCAAACAAACGTGCGTCTCTCAAAACAGTAAAAACAACACGTAAATGATCAAGATGTTCATCATATGACTTGCTGTAAATGAGGATATCATCGAAGTAAACCACCACAAATTGTCCAATGAAAACACGTAAAACCTCGTTCATTAATCGCATAAAGGTGTTGGGTGCATTATTTAAACCAAAAGGCACGACTAACCACTCATAAAGTCCAAACTTTGTTTTAAATACAGTTTTCCATGCATCTCCATGTACCATTCTAATTTGGTGGTAACCACTACGCATGTCAATTTTTGTGAAGATGATAGCACTACTCCATTCATCAAGCATGTCATCTAAGCGAGGAATAGGATAACAATATCAAATTGTGATGTTATTAATCGCTCAACAATCAACACACATGTGCCAACTACCATCTTTCTTAGGAACCAAAAGAACAACAGCGGAACAAGGGATAAGACTTTCACGAATGTACCCGCGGTCCAAAAGATCTTGGACTTATAGCTGAATTTCCTTAGTTTCCTTTGGATTCGCCCTGTATGCTGCAAGATTTGGAAAGCTTGCTCCTGGAATCAAATCGATCTTGTTTTCAATGCCTCTCATGGGTGGTAAACCAGGGGGTATCTCAGAGGGAAACACGTCCTCAAACTCCTGCAACAGGTCAGAAACAGCAGGGGGCAATGCAATAGACAATTCATGAAGTGAAAACATGGCTTCTTTGCATACCAAAGCATATCACATCCCCTTAGCATCGAATAAATCAGCAAGATCAGATTTAGTTGCGAGCAACGATGGTGATTTTAACATAATGACTTGCTGTTTTTTAAATTCTAGTTTTGTTGCTTTGGCATCACGAATTTTACTCTTCTCAAAATGCACAATTTCAGCAGGAGTCATGGGGAGCAAAGTGATTTTCTTTCCTTTATGCATGAGAGTATATTTGTTAGTTCTACCATGATGAATAGCATCTGTATCAAATTCACAAGGACGACTCAATAAAAGAGAACAAGCATCCATAGGCACGACATCAAAATCAGCAAAATCATGGTAAGAACCAATTGAAAAATGTATTCTCGCTGTTTATGTTACCCGAACCTTACCACTGTTGTTAAACCATTGAATTTGGTATGGATGAGGGTGTGCTCTTGTTGTCAAACCAAGTTTCTTGACGAAGTCTGTGTTCACCAAGTTATTGCAGCTACCTCCATTAATTACAGTGTGTACACAGCAGTCCTTGACAACAAGAAACATGTGGAAGAGGTTGTGCCATTATAGCTTGTCGTCAGCCTCCGATTTGGAACTTAAGGCACGCTGCACAATGAAGCTCCTATAGTTCTCTGTCGCCGCTGTACCAAATACCTCTTCTTTGATGTGTTCATCATTTGGATCTGTAAAGTCAGTAGCA
Source organism: Tuctoria greenei (assembly GCA_036927565.1). Taxonomy (NCBI): domain Eukaryota; kingdom Viridiplantae; phylum Streptophyta; class Magnoliopsida; order Poales; family Poaceae; genus Tuctoria; species Tuctoria greenei. The sequence goes on from JAYESD010000004.1 coordinate 55,604,093, forward strand.
AGAGAATATTCATCTTCAACATTCGAAGTACTATCATACCCGCCATCGTCGCGTGCTATATATGCTCGTTTGCTCGGGCAATCTCTCATCATATGACCAAGTCCCTGGCAGCGGTAACACTTAATGTCGGAAGTACGACTCATTGAAGGAGTGGACGATGAAGGCTTGAATGATGTCGCCTTGCTGCCCTCCGGTACGCGAGAAGGTGGAGCAGCAGGTGTAGTTCTTTGGCCGCCATTGGATGGTGTAGTCGCTGCACGGGGGGTCGAAGATGGTGTTGTTTTGGAGGGTGTAAACATCGAACACGACGTGAAGTTGCTCCTCGTGCGTTGTAGCTATTGTTGTCGGCGCTGCAATTCTTTTTCTGCCAACATAGCAAGCTGAAACAATCAACTAACAGTATCATATTCCTTGTAATCAACAATGTCCTGAATTTCACGTCTCACCCACCCATAAAAATGAGCTATTTTATCATCCATGTCCTCTACTACCCCACAACACAGCATACCCTTTTGTAACTCTTGATAATACTCCTCTACGGACATGTTACCTTGGTCTAAGCACTGCATTTTTTCGCGAAGGTCCCGCTGAAAAGATGGAGGAACAAATCGAACTTGCATAGCTTCCTTTAATCTATCCCATGTTGAAGGATAAGTTCTAGTTTTAACAAGTTCATTTCACCATATGATAGCAAAGTCCTTAAACTCACTAGTGGCTTGACGAACTCTATATTGTTCAGGAACAAGATGGGCATTAAATTTTTGCTCTACTATCATCTCCCAATCAAGATAAGCCTCAACATCATAAGCACCAGAAAAAGAGGGTATAGTAAATTTCACTTTAGCAAAAGGATCATCAGAAGGACGATTATAATTATTATGATGATTATTACCTCCCATACCTCAACGATAAAGTGGTTGTCTTGGCTGATTTTTGTGATCTTCTATATCATCATAAGCATTGTCTTCATGTCCTCCAGCGAGAGGCAACTGAGCCTCAAAAGTATTCATCCGAAGAGCAAGGTCATCAAGTTGACGAGTCAAGTTCACCAATGACTCCTCCATTGATGCGTTGAATTTGGCGAACATATATGTCATGGTCTTCATCATATCATATAACTCAGCATGTTGAACACATTCATCATTATTGTCTTCTCCTGCCATTGTTAGTAGGAAACAAAAGACAACAAAAATATGGTATCCCTATCAACTACAGTGACAATGTGAAAGGTGGAAGAAAACAATCTCTCTCGCTCATGCATCTTACCACGCTCTTATAGTGTTCTTACTGAGACAGCAGGTGGTGTGGACAGTGAGATGAACCAATGAAGCGTGGAGTGATTGCAAAGGTACCTGTTATACTCAAGAGAAAGGTGGAGCTTGGATGGCACAATATGGTGGCTAATAAAGAGAAAATCATTAGCAGGTAAACAAAGTTGAATAAGTATTCAATGTACTGTTGCTGGTCAACCAAGTGCTCTAGGGCCTAGCACAACACAAGGAAGTAGCAAGGCAAAAAGAAGACATAATGATGTAACTAACAATCACATCACTAGTTATATAGGCCATTTACTTTAATATGTGTGCTCTTCACTATTTTTTTCTTTTTTGCAATATTTTTTTTTTATATTTTTTCTTTACTCTGGAGCACAAAAATATGAAGCACACAAATTTGCATCTCAATGGAATGTAATATGCGGCCTACATGAGATCAAGAAGATTCTATAAAATTTGTGCTGAAACTTCAGGGGCCGGATAGCATATCTTTTGAGGGAAATTTGGGCAATCTAATTTTCGCCGAACGTGGCAAAGCCCCATAAAACCAAATACAAAATTTCACGTAGATAAATTTGGAAAAAATCTCCCTATTCGAGTTCATATGCGAAATTTATAGCCGTTTTAAGGTAGGCTGTTCGAGTTAAGGTTTTTGGATGTTGATTCGAACTCAGTTTGAGAATAGAACTCGCAATCGGATATGAAAACAATCGGAAATTTGCATTGTAACTAATGGGGTGGTGTGTGATGATTCAAGGATGAGTGGCACAATGGTTTGTCACCTAATCTAGGGCTGGCGATGCGGGAGTTCATGCAAGGTGGCTAGCTAGGGCAAATCAATGAACGAGGTGGATCGTTTTTGTCGGTACCCTAGAAACTGTACACCCCTTGAGGTTATAAAGATATCAAAGGAAAATCATCTACTTGGTGTGAAGACCCTCGAAGGCCCACATGTCAGACATAACCGGACCCGCTTCTCCAACATGGTTAATCCCTAGGTCGCCACATGTACTGCCAAACCGGAGCTACCGCCCACAAGGGGGAAGCTCCGGACCATGTACCGAAATGGCACCTCCGGACTTAACCCCAGACCGAGAGAAGCTTCGGACCTGACACGTGTCGGGTAGCCCCGGAGCTACCTGTTTCCCACAGTATGCTCCGGAGCTGCCATGTAACACCCTCATTTTCATGCATCATGCCCTACATGCACTCATATACATGTTTGACATTAACCCATAACAAGAGGAACAAGTTTAAAATTGATTTGGAACAAAACCGCACTTAAAAATATAGGAAAGTGCGGACTAGTCCGGTTTTGCTGAGGACTAGTCCGATTTCTCTCTGTCTAAAAACGGACTTGTCCGTTTTTGCTGTGGATTAGTCCGATATTTGCCTCTGGACAACTTCGGACTTGTCCGATTTTGTGCGGACTAGTCCGGTATTCCATGAATCCTTGAAAATTTGCTAAGTCCCTGGACTTTTCCGGACTAGTCCGGTGTTCCAGCGGACTTGTCTGTGTTCCTTTCTGACTAAGATCGGACTTGTCCAATTTTTGGCCAGACTTGTCCGATTTTCTCTCTGGACGACTTCGGACTAGTCCGGTCCTGTCCGGACTTGTCCGATATTTCGTGACACCGAGATTGACCTTTTCTTTTACGACTTGTTTCTTTGGTTTCACGTCAAGTGGGCCTAGGGACGTTGTGCCTAACTCTTTTAGAGCCCATGTGGGACTCTAAACCGGCCTCTACACATCCTAAACTCGAAATCCATCTAACCCTAGCCTCCACGTCTATATAAACAACCCACCCCTTGGTTTGACATCTATTTGCCACTTTTCCAACCACCCAAACCCTAGTTCGTGGGGAGCCACCATCAAGGAGGGAGGAGAAGATCCCAATCAAGAAGAAGAAGAGGAGGAAACGAAGAAGGATAGAGATCTCCACCAAGTTTCGTCCTTCACCACCAATTCATCTCCAAGTTCATCACCAACCCTAGATCATCAAGATCCAAGTGTTACCTCCAAGTTTCTTGGTTCGTTGGAGTTCTAAACACCTGGTATACCTTCTATTCTCTTTTCCTTATGTGAATTCAAACTCTAATCTCCAAATTCACGACGATCTAGAAAACCCTAATCTGCTGATCTCGTCAAGTGCGGAGTTGTCCGGTCCCTAGCGGACTAGTCCGATCTTTCTGGTTAAATTGTGTTGAATTAATTCTAAAATTTGATCTAATCGAATCCAAACCTGTATCAACTTGTTAAAAGCTATTAGAAATAATTAGTGATCATTAAAAGCAATCTAGTAACAAGTTCTACCTTGCATTGCATCAATCATGCATGTCATGTCATATTGAGTAATATTTGTGCACTCTTTGATTGTGTTTCTTGTCTTGTATATTTATTGTGTGGATTAGACGGATTTGCGCTAGAGAGTGCCACGGAGGATATACAACATCAAGAGTTTGAAGGATTTGACCCTAATCAACAGCAAGCGCAATGCAAGTGTCCTTGAAGCATATTGATCCTGTTTTAAAATAAATGTTTTGTTTGCAAAATTGCATGCTTGTGTCAAATTGATGGGAATACTATGGTAGGAAGTTTACTAGATTTGCTAAACCACCCTTGTCACCTGGAATTTATGGTAGAGAGTCGGGAAAGGTTTTTACCTTTTTGCTTCGCTTAATCAACTGGGATGGGAAACAACTATATCACTCAATTTAATTATACATGGATGAGATTATGGTTAACATGAACTGGTTAAACATGGCATGGTAATGGATGATCTAAGCAAGCCTGGTATGTGGATGGGTTGGATGTTATGTTGGTTTGCTTGCTTTAGATCTAAGGACCGGTTCATGCGAGAATAAGCCAGGACTACAGTGCCACCATGAGGCCAAGTATGGGTGCGGCATAGCTGATTAATTAGGGCTTTGCTAGTGCTGTTTGGACCATTGTGGATGCTCGGGGAAGGGGTAGTCGGATTGGTTTTGTTGATGATTGGTGGGACTACCCTGGGATCCGAATGGCTCAAGAGGGGGCCCTTGGTTGAAGATGTGCTCTGCGGGAGACATCGCCACCGGTGAAACCTCAGTGGGGTCTAAATAGGCTAGTAATCCCTTTGTAAAGGCTATTTTGTGATCTCTTGGCCACACACCAACGGAAGTGTGTAATGTGACCGACGGGTCATGGGCATAAGGGAGGTTCTTAGTCACCGAAAGGTGATGAAATCACGAACACGTGGGTAAAGAGGTACAAACTCTGCAGAGTGTTAATTAAAACTATCATGATAGCTGTGCTCCCGGTTATGAGCACCTGGACAACTTCCATGATTAGAGGCAAATTGGAATTTGGGATGGTTATGGTTTGGTAATGGTTATGGCTGGTTATGAGTTTATCTCTGGTATTGAATCTGGTTATTGGCAGTGGTGAAATCTGGAATTTTTGATAATGGTAATGAATTCAGATTTGGTATTACGGTATTACTTATGATTATGATGGGTTTACTTCACATACTTATACTACATTGCTTTTCAAATGTTTTAATGTACTTTTCAGCACTTTACCATTATTATTGTCGACATTTGAATAAGCCACATGTCATACTTTCCACACTTGCTGAGTACGACATGTACTCACTCTTGCAACCCCCCCCCCCCAACAGTTGCAGGTCCGGATTGGGAGTTTAATGGTGATAATGCGGAGTTCTAGGCCGTGTCTACCGTCAGCTTTGCCTGTGGTGTTGATTGGAGCTGCGCATACATACCCTGTCGCTTATGCTGCATAGTTGCTTAGTTTGCTTAATTAGTTTATTTCCGCTGCATTAGTTGAACTTGTCATTAATATTTATTAGAGCTTGTATTCGAGGATAATATGGTTTGTGTAATAAAATTTGGTTAATTAATCTTGTCTTGTGGTAATTTTCTGTATACTCTTTTGTGATTGCACTCGTGTATGTGTGATGAACATCCTGGGCACACATATGCGTTAGCTTGGTTCAGTTTTTGGAACCGGGCGTCACAGATTGGTATCAGAGCCACAGGTTGACCGTAGGATACAGCCTAGATAGAATGGACACTTTAGAGCATATAGGGGCACTCAGGAATCAATTTGATTTTAGTTGGCTTGCTGTTTGCTATATATATTGGTTGCTTGTGTGCTTAATAGAGGATTTTGGGATGCTTTAGCATTTCCATGTCCACCTAGGCTAGTGTAGCTAGTTGTTTAGTTTCATATCCCTTGATGCATATAGTTGGGGACGTTTTCTAATTCTTACCTACTGCTTTTCTTCAGATGGCGAGGACTCGCAACCAGAGGGATGGCAATGATGAAGAGGAGAACAATGGAGTACCTCAGAACAACAATGGGCAAGGATTTACTCAGGGAGCTATCAACATCGAGCAGCTATTGGCCATGCAAAACCAGCTCATGCAGACCATGATACAGACTATGGGACAGCTGCAGGCTGGCAATATCAACAATCAGCCCCACATGCCTCCACCGCCACCCCCACCTCCTCATAACCGATTGGGAGAGTTTATGAGGACTAGGCCGCCAACCTTTGCTCAAGCCGCAGACCCTATGGATGCGGATGATTGGCTCAAGTCCGTGGAGAAGAAGCTAGCCATTGTCCAATGCAGTGACCGGGAGAAGGTGCTATTTGCTTCTCATCAACTCGTTGGAGCAGCTGTAGATTGGTGGGATTCTTATTGCAATGCTCATGAGAACCAAGAGAGGATTACCTAGGCGGAATTCAAGGAGAGTTTCCATTCTCATTATGTGCCGGAAGGTGTTATGATCTTGAAGAGGCAAGAATTTGAGAACTTGAGACAAGGAAAATCAAGCGTGAGTGAATATCTCAATAAGTTCACTCAACTCTCAAGATATGCGCCTGAGGATGTTAGCCGGGACAGCCGTAAGCAATACTTGTTCATGAGGGGATTGAACAATACGATCCAAGTGCAATTGCTCAACTGTGATTATGTCAATTTTCAGAAGCTTGTGGACAATGCAATTGTGGTTGAGAACAAGATTCGCGAGATGGAGCAAGAAATCAAGAGGAAGGTGCTGTATCAAGGACAGCAACAAGGAAGTAATGTGTGCCCTCGACTTGCACCGCGCCCAACTCAGTTTGTGCAGCAGCGCCCTGTCATGCAGGCACCTAGGCCTCCGATGCCTTATGCACCTCGTGCTGATTTTCCTGGAGCCAATGTTCAAAACCAAGCTCGTCCCAATAATTCTGGTGGAGTTAAGAAGTGCTATACTTGTGGAGAAGTTGGACACTTTGCACATCAATGTCCTAAGTCGGGCCTTGGTCAAGGAAGCAATGCATCGAGGCAAAACCCAAGACCTAATGGAGGACAGCCACAAGGAAGCCGTGGACAACAAAATTTTGCTTGTGGCAACGTGAACCATGTCTCTACGGAGGATGCTCAACAAGCGGATGACGTGGTCATTGGTATGTTTCTCGCCAACTCCAACCCCGTGACTATGTTATTTGATTTTGGAGCATCGCATTCATTCATTGCATCGAAGTATGTTGCCAAGTATAGTTTGCCTATCTCTCATATGAAGTTTACTCTGTTGGTTAAGTCTCCTAGAGGAGAGATGAGGACAAATATAGTATGTCCAAAAGTAAGCCTTAGAATAAGGGGGGTAGACTTCTCCGCTAACCTCATTGTTTTAGATTCTCAAGGGTTGGATATTATACTTGGTATGGACTGGTTGAGGAAGCACAATGGAGTTATTGAATGTGCCACAAAGACGGTGAAGTTGACCAATGAGGAAGGAATCACCGTAGAATTTGAAGCATCTCAAACCGCACCGAAGAAATTGGAATTGAATCATATGGACGGTGTCGCAATTGAGGAGATTCCGGTTGTATGTGAATTTTTGGATGTGTTTCCGGATGAGTTGCCAGGTATGCCACCCGATCGAGACATTGAGTTTGTTATTGATTTAATAACTGGAACTGCACCTATAGCTAAGAGGCCGTATAGGATGCCTCCTATGGAATTAGCGGAGCTCAAGAAACAAATTCAAGAGCAATTAGAGAAGGGTTTTATTCGCCCTAGCTCTTCACCTTGGGGAGCGCCCGTTCTATTCGTGGACAAGAAGGATGGATCCCAAAGGATGTGTGTGGATTACCGAGCTCTCAACGAGGTAACAATCAAGAACAAGTATACCTTGCCCCGTATAGAGGATTTGTTTGATCAGATGAAAGGTGCCTGTGTGTTTTCCAAGATTGATTTAAGGTCAGGTTACTTTCAAATGAAGATTAGACCATCAGACATACCCAGGACAGCTTATAGGACACGGTATGGATCTTATGAGTACACTGTGATGTCTTTTGGATTGACAAATGTGCCTGCCTACTTTATGTACCTCATGAATAAAGTCTTCATGGAGTACTCAGATAAGTTCGTTGTGGTGTTTATTGATGATATTATGATCTACTCGAAGGATGAGAAGGAACATGAGGAACACTTGAGGCTTACGTTGCAAAAATTGAGGGAGCATCGATTGTATGCCAAGTTCAACAAGTGTCAGTTTTGGTTGAAAGAGGTGCCATTTTTGGGTCATATAATCTCAGGAGGAGGAGTATCGGTTGACCCCGGAAAAGTAAGAGATGTGTTGAAGTGGGAACCGCCGCAAAATGTCAAGGAAATAAAGAGTTTTCTTGGGATGGCTGGATATTACCGTCGGTTTATCAAGGATTTTTCCATGATAGCCTAGCCTATGATGGAGTTGCTAATGAAGGGAAAGGCATTCCAATGGACTCAAGCTTGTCAAGAGAGTTTTGAGGAGTTGAAGAAGCGGTTGACAACAGCCCCAGTTTTGGTATTGCCGGATGTAAGCAAGAGTTTTGACATTTATTGCGATGCATCAAGACAAGGGCTTGGATGTGTATTGATGCAAGAAGGTCAAGTGGTCGCCTATGCGTCGAGACAATTGAAGAAACATGAGCAGAATTACCCCACGCATGATCTTGAACTAGCAGCCGTGGTACATGCATTGAAGATTTGGAGACACTATATTCTTGGACATAGGTGTGAAATTTACACGGATCATAAGAGTTTGAAGTATATTTTCACATAAACGGATCTGAACTTGAGGCAACGAAGATGGTTAGAGCTCATCAAAGATTATGATTTGGGGATCAACTATCATCCGGGAAAAGCCAATGTAGTGGCCGATGCTTTGAGTAGAAAGGGAGTAAGCCATCAACTTACAGTTCGAGAGTTACCGTACGAGTTATGCAAGGAGTTTGAACGGTTGAACCTTGGGTTTGTAAACGAGATGGAGATGATGGAGTTAAACCCAACCTTGGAGCAAGAAATTCGAGAGGCACAAACCACAGATGAGGAGATCAAGGAAATCAAGGAAAGAATCGAAGAAGGGAGAGAATTCAGATTTGACAAGGATGAACATGGTACCTTATGGCTTGGAAAGAGGATCGTTGTGCCTAATGTAAAGCATATTCGGGAGACAATATTAAAGGAGGCACATGACTCGCCTTACTCGATTCACCCCGGTTGTACGAAGATGTACAAAGACTTGAAGACTTGCCATTGGTGGAATAGCATGAAGAAGGACATAGCTGAATATGTAGCATTATGTGATGTGTGCCAACAAGTCAAGGCGGAACATCAAAGGCCAGCTGGATTATTGCAACCGTTGAAGATTCTGGAATGGAAGTGGGAAGAAATTGGTATGGACTTCATAGTTGGGTTACCACGTACTCAGTCCGGGTATGACTCAATTTGGGTAATTGTGGATCGCTTAACCAAGTCAGCTCATTTTGTTCCTGTGAAGACCAAGTATACAACTGCACGATTGGCCGAAATATACATGGAGCATATTGTGTGTCGACATGGAGTCCCTAAGAAGATAGTCTCGGATAGAGGTTCTCAATTTACCTCCAGATTTTGGCAAAAATTGCATGAAGCTTTGGGAACGAGGTTGAATTTTAGTTCAGCATATCATCCTCAAACGGACGGACAAACCGAGAGGACCAATCAGATTTTGGAGGACATGTTAAGAGCTTGTGCTTTAAAGCATGGGAAAAGTTGGGACAAAAGCTTGCCATACGCAGAATTTTCATACAACAATAGTTACCAGGCAAGCTTGAAAATGTCACCATATGAAGCGCTTTATGGGAGGAAGTGTAGGACGCCTTTATTCTGGAATGAGGCAGGAGAAACTCAAGTATTTGGTCCGGACGTGTTGCAAGAAGCCGAAAAGCAAGTCCAAATAATTCGTGAAAACTTGAGGGCTGCCCAGTCAAGGCAAAAAGGCTATGCGGATAATAGGAGAAGGAAATTAGCCTTTGAAATAGGAGATTTTGTTTACCTCAAGGTGTCACCAATGAGAGGTGATAAGAGGTTTAACATAAGAGGCAAGCTCGCACCTCGTTATATTGGACCATTCAAGATTTTGGACATAAGAGGAGAAGTAGCATATAAGTTGGAGATGCCAGCTCATCTTTCAGACGTACATGATGTGTTTCATGTTTCCCAACTCAAGAAGTGTCTCAAGGTACCGGAAGATCAAGTGCCAATGAAAGAATTGGAACTAGAGGAAGATTTGACGTATGCCGAGCAACCGGTCAAAATCTTGGAAACCAAGGAGAGAGTCACAAGGAACAAGGTGATTCGATGGTGTAAAGTCCAATGGAAGCACCATACCGAAAAAGAAGCAACTTGGGAGCTAGAAGATGATCTCAAGAAGGAATTTTCCTATCTCTTCTCTTCCGCGTCGAATCTCGAGGGCGAGATTCATTTTAAGGGGGGTAGGTTTGTAACACCCTCATTTTCATGCATCATGCCCTACATGCACTCATATACATGTTTGACATTAACCCATAACAAGAGGTACAAGTTTAAAATTGATTTGGAACAAAACCGCACTTAAAAATGTAGGAAAGTGCGGACTAGTCCGGTTTTGTTGAGGACTAGTCCGATTTCTCTCTGTCTAAAAATGGACTTGTCCGTTTTTGCTGCGGATTAGTCCGATATTTGCCTCTGGACAACTTCGGACTTGTCCGATTTTGTGCGGACTAGTCCGGTATTCCATGAATCCTTGAAAATTTGCTAAGTCCCTGGACTTTTCCGGACTAGTCCGGTGTTCCAGCGGACTTGTCCGATTTTTGGCCAGACTTGTCCGATTTTCTCTCTGGACGACTTCGGACTAGTCCGGTCCTGTCCGGACTTGTCCGATATTTCGTGACTCCGAGATTGACCTTTTGTTTTACGACTTGTTTCTTGGGTTTCACGTCAAGTGGGCCTAGGGACGTCGTGCCTAACTCTTTTAGAGCCCATGTGGGACTCTAAACTGGCCTCTACACATCCTAAACTCGAAATCCATCTAACCCTAGCCTCCACGTCTATATAAACAACCCCACCCCTTGGTTTGACATCTATTTGCCACTTTTCCACCCACCCAAACCCTAGTTTGTGGGGAGCCACCATCAAGGAGGGAGGAGAAGATCCCAATCAAGAAGAAGAAGAGGAGGAAACGAAGAAGGATAGAGATCTCCACCAAGTTTCGTCCTTCACCACCAATTCATCTCCAAGTTCATCACCAACCCTAGATCATCAAGATCCAAGTGTTACCTCCAAGTTTATTGGTTCATTGGAGTTCTAAACACCTGGTATACCTTCTATTCTCTTTTCCTTATGTGAATTCAACCCCTAATCTCCAAATTCACGACGATCTAGAAAACCCTAATCTCCTGATCTCGTCAAGTGCGGACTTGTCCGGTCCCTAGCGGACTAGTCCGATCTTTCTGGTTAAATTGTGTTGAATTAATTCTAAAATTTGATCTAATCGAATCCAAACCTGTATAAACTTGTTAAAAGCTATCAGAACTAATTAGTGATCATTAAAAGCAATCTAGTAACAAGTTCTACCTTGCATTGCATCAATCATGCATGTCATGTCATATTGGGTAATATTTGTGCACTCTTTGATTGTGTTTGTTGTCTTGTATGTTTATTGTGTGGATTAGACGGATTTGCGCTAGAGAGTGCCACGGAGGATCTACAACATCAAGAGTTTGAAGGCTTTGACCCTAATCAACAGCAAGAGCAAGGCAAGTGTCCTTGAAGCATATTGATCCTGTTTTAAAATAAATGTTTTGTTTGCAAAATTGCATGCTTGTGTCAAATTGTTGGGAATCCTATGGTAGGAAGTTTACTAGATTTTCTAAACCACCCTTGTCACCTGGAATTTATGGTAGAGAGTCGGGAAAGGTTTTTACCTTTTTGCTTCGCTTAATCAACTGGGATGGGAAACAACTATATCACTCAATTTAATTATGCATGGATGAGATTATGGTTAACATGAACTTGTTAAACATGGCATGGTAATGGATGATCTAAGCAAGCCTGGTATGTGGATGGGTTGGATGTTATGGTGGTTTGCTTGCTTTATATCTAAGGACCGGTTCATGCGAGAATAAGCCAGGACTACAGTGCCACCACGAGGCCATGTATGGGTGCGGCGTAGCTGATTAATTAGGGCTTTGCTAGTGCTGTTTGGACCATTGTGGATGCTCGGGGCAGGGGTAGTCGGATTGGGTTTGTTGATGATTGGTGGGACTACCCTGGGATCCGAATGGCTCAAGAGGGGGCCCTTGGTTGAAGATGTGCTCTGCGGGAGACATCGCCACTGGTTTAACATCAGTGGGGTCTAAATAGGCTAGTAATCCCATTGTAAAGGCTATTTTGTGATCTCTTGGCCACACACCAACAGAAGTGTGTAATGTGACCGACGGGTCATGGGCATAAGGGAGGTTCTTAGTCACCGAAAGGTGATGAAATCACGAACACGTGGGTAAAGAGGTACAAACTCTGCAGAGTGTTAATTAAAACTATCATGATAGCCGTGCTCCCGGTTATGATCACCTGGACAACTTCCATGATTAGAGGCAAATTGGAATGTTGGATGGTTATGGTTTGGTAATGGTTATGGCTGGTTATGAGTTTATCTCTAGTATTGAATCTGGTTATTGGCAGTGGTGAAATCTGGAATTTTTGATGATGGTAATAAATTCAGATTTGGTATTACGGTATTACTTATGATTATGATGGGTTTACTTCACATACTTATACTACATTGCTTTTCAAATGTTTTAATGTACTTTTCAGCACTTTACCATTATTATTGTCGACATTTGAATAAGCCACATGTCATACTTTCCACACTTGCTGAGTACGACATGTACTCACTCTTGCAACCCCCCCCCCCCCCAACAGTTGCAGGTCCGGATTGGGAGTTTAATGGTGACAATGCGGAGTTCTAGGCCGTGTCTACCGTCAGCTTTGCCTGTGGTGTTGATTGGAGCTGCGCATACATACCCTGTCACTTATGCTGCATAGTTGCTTAGTTTGCTTAATTAGTTTATTTCCGCTGCATTAGTTGAACTTGTCATTAATATTTATTAGAGCTTGTATTCGAGGATAATATGGTTTGTGTAATAAAATTTGGTTAATTAATATTGTCTTGTGGTAATTTTCTGTATACTCTTTTGTGATTGCACTCGTGTATGTGTGATGAACATCCTGGGCACACATATGCGTTAGCTTGGTTCAGTTTTCGGAACCGGGCGTCACATGCCACGTGTCCAACCGTCGTATCTTCAGCCCCTAACCTCCGGAAGACCTCGCGACGGCTCCGGATCTTCAAAGGGGAACCAAGGACTTCAAGACCCAATTAAGTGTCATTAATGCCATATTAATGACACTTAAACGGACGATATTAACACCAGTAACGGTGCTGTCAAAGCCGGTTACAGGGTCATTAAGAGCAATTAAATGTGTTAAATAAGTGTCAATATTAGTAACCGCCGGGGCCACATGTCGGGCCAGGCTAACTTGTAACGGCCTGCCCTTGTACTATAAAAGGACAGGCCGACGATACGCCAGACACACACAAATTCCCCAGAGACATACACGCCATTGACGCTCAACACAAACTCAAACAGCTAATACAACACCAACACACCCGTGGAGTAGGGTATTACGCTCAGGCGGCCAGAACCACGTAAACTCTTGTGTCTCCTGTGTCAATTCCTACTCACCTTCTTGAATCTCTGTGCGCCCATACCGAACATTAAACTCCCCTATCACTTTAGCAGTGTAGGGAGATCTGCCGTTCCAAACCACTGACAGTTGGCGCGCCAGGAAGGGGCGCCTGAGATTTTGAGAATGGTGAACTCTGCTGCTGGATCATCCAACGGCCAACCTGTTTCTCAGGCTGTTGGGGGCAATCCCTCCAATAGGCAGCCACCAGCAGGAGCCTCAGCACCAGCAGGAGTCACACTCCCACCACCACCGTCTCCCCCAGCAAATCGTGATGGGCAACGTGATGGTGCGCCGGTGTCAATTACTGCGTCGGCAAATCATGACAACCCGGAACACGCGCTCCACGCAGCGCGTGCTCTTCTCCAACGCCCACCACCTCCAGATGCATCTTGGGATGCACTGGAGCAGTGGAGGGCCGATGTGGATGTGAGGCCCGGTTCCGAAAATGAACCAAGCTAACGCATATGTGTGCCCAGGATGTTCAACACACATACACGAGTGATTCACAAACGATAAATAGATAATTACCAAAGCTCAAATTATTAAATAAGTACTCTTATTACATAATTCATTAAATCCTCGAATACAAGCTCTAATGAATATTAATGACAAGTTCAACTAATGTAGCGGAAATAAACTAATTAAGCGAATAAGCAAACTAAGCAAAAGGGATAGCGCAGCTCCATGCAACACCACAGGAAAAGTTGACGGTAGACACGGCCTAGAACTCCACATTATCGCCATTAAACTCACAATTCTGACCTGCAACTGTTGGGGGGATTGCAAGAGTGAGTACATGTCGTACTCAACAAGTGTGGAAAGTATGACATGTGGCTTATTCAAATGACAAATGTAATAATGGCTAAGTGCTGAAAAGTACAGTAAAACATTTGAAAAGCATTATACTATGTCTATGTGAAACAATCCCATCATAACCATCATATTAACATAATATAAACCATATCCAATTATTGCCAACATCACCATTATCCATGTCCAATTACCATAACTCAAATTCATACCCATGACCATAATCCATAAACCATAACCATAAACCAACCATAACCATAAACCAACCATAACCATCCCAAATTCCAATTTCCCTCTAATCATGTAGGTCATCCAGGCGCTCATAACTGGGAGCACGGCTATCATGATAGTTTTTACACTCTGTAGAGGTTGTACCACTTTACCCACATGTTTGTGATTTCGTCACCCTTTGATGACTAAGGAACCTCCATTGTGCCATCTCACACTTCCGTAGGTGTGTGGCCAAGAGATCACAAAATAGCCTTTCAAAAGGGACTACTAGTATGTACGAGCCCACTAAGGTTTCACCGGCAGGCTTGAATCTCTATTCTCCCACCCACGGGCCCCCTCGTGTGCAATGCGGATCCCAGGGCAGTCCTCCTCGACTCCCATTCCCCGCGCCATCCAATGGTCCATACAATACTAGCAGCGCTCCTAATTATTCAGCTACGCCGCACCCATACTTGGCCTTGTGGTGGCACTGTTGACCTGGCATATTCTCGCATGAACCGGTCCTTAGATCTAAGGCAAGCAAACCACCATAACATCCAACCCATCCACAAAACCATGCTTGCTTAGATCACCCATCGTATCGACCAGTTCACATTAACCATAATATCATTGATGCATAATTAAATGTGTAGTGTTGTTTGCCATCCCAATTAATTAAGCGAAGCAAAAAGGTAAAAACCCTTCCCGACTCTCTACCATAAATTCCAGGTGACAAGGGTGGTTTAGCAAATCTAGTAAACTTCCTACCATAGGATTCCCATCAAATTGACACAGAATGCAGTTTTGCAAACAAAACATTTAGTTTAAAACAGGATCAATATGCTTCAAGGACACTTGCCTTGCTCCGGCGGATGGGGTTGCTCAAGCACTTCGAAATCTTGGTTCTGGAAATCCTCGTACACGATCTCTTGAGCACTTCCCTCTACTCGTGATCTCACATACAAGAATACATATACAATCAACATGATGCACACACATTAATCAACATGCGATGATATGCATGCATGCAAAGATCAAAAATTAATTAACTACGGTTGTTTATTAATTAGATGCGACTAGTTCATATGTGTCCATATGAGTTTACGAGGGTTTTAGGGTGGATTAATGCCGCTGAAAATAAAATTATGGTGCAACCAAAATCAAGTTACGCCTATTAGATTCGATATGATCGCTAAAATTCGCATCGGGAACATGGCCTACCGTAGATCTGACGGTTTGACGGTCGCGGAACAAATGCAACGCGTAGACGAAGTGGATGACGCAGCAGTTCCTCGGCGGCACGACGACGGCGACGATCTCCGGCGGACGGTGGGGCCCTCCTCTCTTTCTTCCTCTTCCTCACCTTTTTTTTCTCTCTTTTTCTTCCCTGGCGGCGGCGGCTCTGGTCCCTTTTTTTCTGGCGGCGGTGTTTTCTTCTCTGGGCGGCGGTGGTTCGCTGGATCGGGAAAAACCTAGGACCTACGGTCCTTTTTATAGGCGCGGGACAGGGTGGGGCCCACGCGGTCGGGTGCGTCGGTGCCGGGAATCGCGGTCCGGGGTGTGGGGTGGGGTCCGCCAGCGGGCGCGCTCGGCCGGGAGCGGGAAAATCGGGAGGGAATCGGCGCGGGACTGGCAGGGCGATTCGGCGCGGAGGGCGGCGCGTGCGCGGGAACGCGGGATTCGGCAGCGGGCGGGGCCGTGGGAGGGCGCGTGCTCGGGGGCGTCGCGGGGTGGGGCCGGGTGCGGTACGGCGGGTGGGAGGCGGGGTGTCAGGCGGGAATCCCGGGCGCGTGGGGGGGTGTGCGGGGGCCCACAGCAGCGCGGGGGCCGAGGCGGGCGACAGAGGCGGGCGCAGGCCAAGGCGGCGGGGCGCGTGCCCAGCGGCAGGCGGTAGGCGGGGCCCGCGGGAGCGGCGCGCGGGGTGCGTGGGAGCGGCGCGCGGCCGGGCGTGGCTGCGGCGGCTCGGCCGGCCAGGCCACGGGGCAGGCGGCGGTTTCTTATTTTTTTTCTTTTCTTTTTTTTTCTTTATACTTTCTTTAATTATATAATTTATTATATATATATTTATATATATATTATTGTTTATATTTTATTTATCTATTTATTTTTATATATTATTATCTTATTATTGATTTTTATTCCCTAATACGTGTTTTAGGCTATAATTATTATTTTGTATTTCTTTTTTTGCTACATACATTTGTATATATATATGCTCCATCTTTTTATGTTTTATTATTTTTTTATCCCACTAATGTTTAATGCATGATCATGTATGCAATGCATGATGCGAAAATTTAGGGTGTTACAGTGGAGCATTTGGTTGCAGCAGCAGCCAAACGCCTCAGCAACCAGGGTCCTCCTCCTTCAGGAAGAGCCCCGTCGCAGCGGCGGACTTTGTCTGGAAGACTTGGTCCGCACGTTTCCAATAGCAGGAGACATGCTGCGTCACAACAAGTGACGTCATTGCCCTCCGGGGCACGACGCACTCACACGGTATCCAGGCTTTCGACTCACGACCTCCGGGCGGAGCTTGATCGCCGATACCGCCAGCAGGACGGCCGAGTCCATATTGAGCGTGCCCGTGAAAGACGGGAAGCTCAGGACCTTTCTGCTCCTGAAGGAGTGGGAGGAGGTTGTTCAGCCCTAGCCATGCACCTGCGCATGGTTAGGTGGCCACAGAAGTTTCGGCCTCACCTGCCAGAAAAATTCGATGGGACTGTCAATCCTACCGAATTTCTTCAGATCTACTCCACTGCAATCTTAGCAGCCGGAGGAAACGAGGCCGTGATGGCCAATTACTTTCCAGTGGCCTTAAATGGGACTGCCAGGTCCTGGTTTATGAGCCTTCCACCCAACTCTATCAACAGTTGGGAGGAGCTGTGCCGTCAGTTCACTGCCAACTTCGGGAGTTCATACACCCGACCAGGCATTGAACTAGACCTTTTTGCGGTCGTGCAAAAAGGGGGACAATCCTTGCGATCATTCATCCAGAGGTTCTCTTAGGTATGAAACACTATCCCTTCTATCTCTAGCACCTCTGTCATTGTGGCATTTAAACAGGGTGTGCGGGACAAGAAGATGTTGGAGAAACTGGCGATCAAGGAGATCACCAGTGTCACGAAACTCTTCAGTTTGGCCGACAAATGTGCCAGAGCTGCAGAGGGCCGTGAGATGCACTCCAAACCAACCTCGGAGGGTCACAAGAAATCCTCCAAAGAAGAAGCCGCTACCTCCGGGGGTGGCAAGAAGAAAAAGAAGACCAACGGCAAGAAGAAGCCGCCGGCCGGCACATCCAACGTTGCAGCTACTGCAGCTCCGGGTGACTGGGGGACACGCCCCGAGAAGCGACCTCGACCGTCTTGTGAAGACGGTGGCAAACCCAAAGTGTGGTGTCCCATTCACAAAACGGGCAGCCACAGTTTGGAAGACTGTCGGGAGGTCCAAAACCTTGCCGAGCGCTACAACAAGCGCCGGGAAGAGTCTCCTTTCCGACAGAGGGAAGGAAAGAAAAAAGTTGACGAAGCTCCGGCTGAAGAGGAGTTAGGGTTCCAGGATCCCAAAAAGGTCCTAAAGGCCGTCTACACCTCCGTCCACGATGATTCTGACGTCTCTGACAACGAGCGTCGGAAGACCATGAACACCATTTTTGGTGGATCATGGGATATCACCTCCCGTCGCGTCATCAAGACTATGCGTCGGGATATGGCCACTGTAGCTCCTACAGTCAGGCCAGAACCTCACCGAAAGTGGATGGACACAGCCATCACTTTTGATGCTTCGGATTGTCCCCGGAGCATGGTTGGAGCAGGACAGTTACCCATGATGGTATCTCCTACCATCAACAATGTCCAGCTCCACCACGTCATGGTAGACGGAGGTTCGGGGCTTAACCTCATCAGCTTCGAAGCTTTCACTAAGCTTCAGCTCCGACCTTCGGATCTCCACCCCTCTCGACCTTTCTCCGGAGTAGGTCCGGGGGCCATCACCCCACTCGGAGCTATTACTCTCCCTGTTACCTTCGGGACACGGGAGAAGTACCGCACCGAGAAGTTGGTCTTCGACGTCGCTCAGATCAACTTACCCTTCAATGCCATCTTGGTTAGACCTGCCCTGTATAAGTTCATGGCAGCTGCTCATTATGGCTACCTGGTGTTGAAGATGCCAACGCCAGTAGGCGTTCTCCGGATCCGCGGAGATCGCACTGCCGGAGTAACTGCACTGGAAGAACTCCATGCACTCACCACAGCGCAAGAGGAGGACTCCAGGCAGGAACAAGCTCCAATACCGCTGAGCATTCGCCAACGAGGCTCGACTTCTGCACCTCGAGTGCAGCCAAGCAGCGACACTGACATTCCCGTCAAAGTCGTCCAAATTGGTTCCGATGCCGCTCAAACCACCTGTATATCGGGAGGATTGAACGACAAATAGGAACTCGCGCTCATCACTTTCCTCCGGGCTAACGTCGACGTGTTTGCCTGGCAACCGTCACAAATGCCTAGGATCCCCAGGGAAGTGATTGAGCACAATCTGAAGATCTACCCCGATGCCCGGCCTGTGCATCAGAAGCCTCGGAAGCAATCCGTAGAGCGACAGAACTTCATCCGACAAGAAGTGAAGAAGTTACTCGAAGCCGGATTCATCCGAGAAGTCTTCCATCCAAAATGGCTGGCAAACCCAGTCGTTGTGCCCAAGGCCGGCGGGAAGCTTTGGATGTGTATCGACTACACCACACTAAATAAGGCATGTCCAAAAGATCCATTCCCACTACCTAGAATAGATCAGATAGTGGATTCCACCTCCGGGTGTGAATTACTGTGTTTCCTAGATGCATATTCCGGATATCATCAAATCAGGATGTCTAGGAAAGATGAAGAGCATACTTCATTCATCACAGTAGATGGATTGTATTGTTACACAGCCATGCCCTTTGGTCTCAAGAATGCAGCTTCAACTTTTGTACGAGCTATGTACAAAACTTTTGAAGAACTTATTAGAGACATAGTGGAAGTGTACGTCGATGACATCGTGGTCAAGGTCAGGAACAAGGAGTCACTCCTTGACACCTTGCAGGCTGTCTTCGACAAGCTGCGGGCCACCCGCACAAAGCTAAACCCAGACAAGTGTGTCTTCGGGGTTAGCTCCGGAAAACTTCTTGGTTTCCTGGTAAGTCACTGGGGCATAGAAGCTAATCCGACGAAGATTAAGGCCATTGAAGACATGCGGCCACCAACCCGCATCAAGGACGTCCAAAAATTAACTGGATGTCTAGCAGCCCTCAGCCGGTTCATCTCAAGACTGGCAGAACGGGCACTCCCCTTCTTCAAGTTATTGAGGAAGTCTGGACCATTCCAATGGTCCGAAGAAGCTGAAAAGGCATTCCAGGAGCTGAAACAGTTCCTCACCACCCTACCAATTCTGGCAGCTCCGAACCCTGGTGAGCCTTTGTTGTTTTATATTTCAGCTACTGACGAAGTTGTCAGTATGGTTCTGGTTGCGAAGAGACCAGAACTACCCCATACTCAGGAATCCAGACCCCTTCGGGAAGGTCTGGAGGTTCCTGAAAGCGAGTCTGGGTCCCAGCTCCCAGATTTGAATCCACAAGAAGTTGTTTCAGGCGACCTAGACCCCTCCAGGAGGGTCCAGATCATTTCTGAAGAAGCTCCGGGTTCCTCCAGCCAGAACCCGGAGGTCTATGAAGAAAATCTGGACTCCTCCGAGAGGATCCGGGTCAGTGAAGAGGAAGCTCCAGACCCCTCTGGGAGGGTCCGGACCATTCAGCGCCCAGTGTACTTCATTAGTGAAGTACTACATGATGCCAAGACTCGATACCTAGAGGTGCATAAGTTGCTCTATGCAGTTCTTATTGCCTCCAGGAAGCTTCGCCATTACTTCCAAGCTCACAAAGTCTTAGTGGTGACCTCTTACCACTTCGAGCAATTTTGCATAATCCCAATTCAACTGGGAATATTGCAAAGTGGGCTGCGGAGTTGGCTGAATTTGATCTTGAATTTATTTCAAGGCAAGTAGTCAAGAGTCAAGCGTTGGCAGATTTTGTGGCAGAATGGACTCCCTCTCCATCAAACCCTGGGGGCCCCAGTGAGCAGAAGACGAAGCATCAAGCTCCAACCTTCACCGAGCCTCACTCGACCCTCTACTTCGACGGCTCCATGCAGAAGCAGGGGGCCGGAGCTGGAATCCTTCTCCTTGCACCGACTAGGGAGAAAGTGAAATACATGGTACACCTTGACTTCAAGGCAAGCAACAACATGGCAGAGTATGAAGCACTCATCTACGGACTAAAGGTGGCACTGTCATATGGTGTCAAGCAATTGCTACTCAAGGGAGATTCACAGCTCATCATTAAGCAGGTGAAGGGTGAATGCTCCTGCAATAATCTCCAGTTAGCTGCTTACCTCCTTGAAGTCCAGAGGCTTCAGAAGGATTTCAAAGTCTTAGATCTCCACCATGTTCAGCATGCTCACAACGCTGAAGCCGACGAACTCTCGACAAAAGCGTCAACTGGAGCTCTGGCTCCTGACGGAACTTTTGTTCGGAGATTGTCGAAACCCACAGCTCAGCCAGCCGAACTAAGCGAAGGGGGCGAGATCAGCATCCCGAAGCTGACGGTCCTGATGGCCCTGTTACCATGGCAGCCATCAAGGGTCGTAGGTGCTGCCGGAAGCTCCGAGCAACCCAACACGCAAGACTCAAATGCTCAAGTTAGTTCTGATGCATGGATCTCGGAGATCCGGAACTACTTGAAAGACAATATCCTTCCTGATGATGACGTATCCGCTGACCGGGTAGTCAGATTGGCTAAAAGATACACGTTGGTAGAAGAGGATCTCTATCGGCGCGGTGCCAACGGCATCCTAATGCGGTGCATCACAAGGGAAGAAGGCTGCGAGCTCCTCGCAGAAATCCATGGAGGTGAGTGTGGGAACCACGCGTCTTCCCGCACGCTGGTTGGTAAAGCCTTTTGGCATGACTTCTACTGGCCTACAGCACTCCAGGATGCAACAGAGCTGGTGAAAAAATGCAAAGCATGCCAATTTCATGCAAAGCAAATTCACACACCAGCTCAGCCCTTACAAATGATACCTCCTACATGGCCCTTCGCTGTGTGGGGGATGGACATATTGGGACCTTTCCCAAGAGCCGTCGGAGGTTACAAGTTCCTGTATGTCGCCATTGACAAGTTCACCAAGTGGCCGGAAGCAACTCCAGTTGTGACAATCAACAAGCAATCTGCTATCAACTTTTTGCAGTCCATTGTATGCAGATTTGGAGTCCCAAACAAAATCATCACTGATAATGGGACCCAATTCACAAGCTCCGCATTCCAAGGATATTGCGAAGACCTTGGCATACAAGTTTGCTACGCCTCCGTAGCTCATCCAGCCAGCAATGGCCAAGCCGAGAAAGCAAATGCTGAAATCCTTAAAGGACATAAAACGCGCACTTATGAACGCTTGAAAAAACATGGAGCCAACAGGATCGAAGAGCTTCCGCCCACTCTATGGGCCAACAGGACATCTCCAAACCGGTCAACCGGAGAGACACCCTTTTTTCTGGTGTACGGAGCTGAAGCAATCCTTCCTCCGGAAATCACCTTGGGTTCACTCCGGGTCCGGACCTTCGACGAAGCCGCGCAGGACCAGCTCCGGCGTGAATACCTAGACCTCCTTGAGGAGGGAAGGTGCCAAGCAGCTGTTCGGAATGCCCGATATCGTCAAGCCCTACAACGTTATCACCAGCGGCATGTACACAATCGATAGCTCGAGGAAGGCGATCTGGTGCTACGGAGAATACAATCGAGAGAAGGGTTAAACAAACTCTCCCCCGGCTGGGAGGGGCCCTTCCGAGTGATTAAAGTATCCCGTCCCAGAAGCGTTCGCTTGGCTACTGAGGATGGGACACCTCTCCCAAATCCTTGGAACATCGAGCACCTCCATAAGTTCTACACTTAATACCACCGAGGTGAGTCTTGAGTAACTTGAGATGTATGTTATAGAGTCATTGTACAGAGTTGGGTAGTTCCTCCGGGAGAGCAGCCGGACCTTTCCCGAAAGGTCCGCAAAGTTCATGCAACACTTGTCACAGTCTCCGGACTAAAAGTGTGGCTAACTACCCTGGGTTAAACGAGAAATGAAACACGCTTAGCCTGGTTTCGTACCCTAAGAGTGTACTTGTTTCCCCTGTACCCCGGACCTATAATGAAAGACATCTTCATGTGAAATAGACTCCACGTGCATTTATTTTGTACAGGCTCAATATTTTTATTTTTCTCTTTCTTGTCTATAACAAAGACGTGCAATTCTTAAGAAATTTTAGTTCGACCGGTTTATATACGATTCTAGTTGTATTGTCAATTATTTTGGATTCAAATATTGTTCATGGCAAACTCGCTTGAAAGCCGCCAAGCCAATCTAGGGCTGGAGTGTGCTATCGACTTAGCCTGGTCAAGCACCCTAAGTAAGCCACTCTACCTACACCCCGACAGGCCGAAGTAAGGCGGGTCCATGGACAGTTGGATCTAGAAGAAAAGACAGCACATTCGGTGGTATTTAAAATCGTGTTAAACTTAAAGTCTTCTTAAGAATCGTAAGCCGCGATGAAATTATAGACAAGAAACAAATTTTACTATTCTTCTTTGCTTAAGTGTGCAGGAAAAATAAAATCAACGTTGATGGAGAAAAGCCAGAGCTAACTAAGCTCCGACTCCCCTAAGGGGGCCAGCCGTCGACGCTGAATAAAAGATGGTGAGAAGACCCTGTAAATGGAGTCTGCTGTCAACCAACTGAGTGTTGGCAAAGGTCACTGCCGGAGCTACTAAGCTCCGACACCCCAGAGGAATAACTATTGATGCTATACGCGTTGATAGAGACTATTGCCGGAGCTACTAAGCTCTAGCGATATACAATGCCGGAGCTTCTAAGCTCCGACAACCTCAGGGGGCCTTCACTATCGAAGACTTCGAACCTAAATTCTACAAGTTCGGAGCGAAAGAGTCTTCAACAAAACGCAATATTCTCTTGGTACATGTTCACAATCAAATTGTGTACATATACCAGGGGGCCAGGTGAAGATAAAAGTGTTGAAGACAAAAAGTGAAATTCACAAAAATTTGGGGATTTCATTTCATTTATCTGGAGACAAGGGATTACATCTGGAGACAAGGGATTACAAAATTGAGGAAGAAGAAGAGAAAATACAAGTGAGAAGTATAGAGATGGTCCTAGACCCTATGGAAGAATTGGGCGACCTTCTGGGCAACCTCTGATACGCTGGCTCGGGTAGCTTCGCCTTCTCCTTCGATGGGGCCTTCAAGCACCAGGTCCAGAGGAAATTGGGAGTTCCGGCTGGTGTAGCACGTCAGCACATACTCTGCGACGTTCTTCTCCAGGGATTGCCCCTCAACCTCCAGTTGGTCCGCGATGACATCGCCCACCTTGGAGAGCTTGCTACCCGCTGCGCTCAACGCCTGCAGTGCTAGGTCCAGCTCCGGCTCTGGATCATCCGGGCGCACGGGGATGAAACCCATCGGTGTCAGTGCATCATTGGCCTTGCTCAAGAACTCCCAAATCTGTAGGGAGTCCTAAGCCCTCAAGCCCTTCATCTCTTCCAGGGATCTTCTGGCCGCCACCAGTTCAGAATTCTCACGGGCAAGACGCTAAACTTCTTTGGCATTTTGCTGAATCTTCTCAGCAACCTGCCTTTCGAGTTTTCTGAGCTCCTCCTCCCGGAGGTGAATCTTGTTCTGGCGGTCAACCAGGTCCTTCTCTCTACCCCTCACTTTCTTCTCTCTGGCAGTAAGGGGACACTCTTGTTCATAGAGTTCCTGCCCTCGCACCCAGACCTTCTCCTCTTCCTCTTGGCAGTGCTCTTCCAATTTCTTGGCGCACTCCTCGAGGCCCTTGTCAGCCAGAGCCAACTTCTCGGTGATCTCTTCCTCCCTCCTCAGGACGTCATCCCACAGCTCTAGGAGTTTCTGCTCTTCATCTTCGAGCCGTTTCTCCCTCTCTTCAAGTGCCTCTCGGCGCTTGATGAGTGCAGTGTTAATGGCCTCAAGCTGCTCGTGGCGTGCATCGGCCACATTATTGGCTGCTTTGGCCTGATCGTAGATCTCCCGGGATTGAGCGTCGAGGGCACGAGTCATACTCTCCCTGTCATCCAGTAACTTGCCCCAGTACTCCAGGCGGATCTTCTCCCGCTTGATCCACTCCTTGTCATCCGCTAGCCTCGACTGCGCCAGCTTGGTCTCGAAGTAGAGCCGATTACGCCACCGCCTAAGGGTTTGGCGCTCCTCTTCAAGAGCCTTGCTGTCGTGGAAGAAGGCCTGTTGGACTTGATGCAGACTGGAACATGCGTTGTCAATGGACAGCGACAACGGGATTGGTTCCGGACCTGCTGGGGCCTCCTCCGCTAGTTCCAGCGGGTCTTCAGATACAAAAATTGGGTCCCACTCTACAAGAGTGGTCCCCTGAGTCTCCATGGCACTAGGGCCGTCCTCCGGGATGACCTCAGTCGCCATCGAGGAAGGCCCTGCCGCCATGTCTTCGTTCACCCCCTCAGACAGGGGGCCAGCAACTTCGCTTGGGCACTCCGGCTCGGCCGCAGGTACCTCCGGTGTCGTTGCTTCCGGAGCAGGAGCTGCTGCTGTCTCCGGCCTGGGCACCTCTTCCGATGGGATCTCGAGCTCCGTCACCCCTTCAACAACCGGCTCAGATGCCGGAAGATCTTCAACATCGTCCGACCCTGTGGTCGGAGCTCCAACAATGACTGGCTCAGTGGCCGGTGCTTCGGAGGTAGCCGGCCCAACTGCCAGAACTACCTCAGTTTCCGGCGCGCACGCCGGAGCTTCAATCACCTCCGGATCAATCACCGGGGCTTCAACAATTTCTGGCTCAGAGGCCGGGATTACTGCATCCTCCGGCTCAACAGCTGGAGCTTCCATCATTGCAGCACCAGAACTCGGAGCTTCAACCTCCGAGACAGGTGCCGCTGGCGCATCTTCACTCCCGTGGTCCGGCGCTACCACGGGAACTTCTGGGGATGAGTCGAGGTCCATGACCATGACAGCCGGCGCCGGAGCTGTCGCAGCTTCAGCCACCACATGGGGCGGCACCGGGACAGGAGCAGAAGCTCCCGCTCTCACGGCTTCAGCCACTGTGACCGAAGGGTGGAGCCTCACTCCCCTTCTTGGAGACGCTGCACATGATGAACGAAGAAAATTAAAATAGTTGCTTCAATTAAAACAACTATCCAAGGTGGAAATCAAAAATTACCTTGGGAGGCTTCCGCACCAGCTTGCGCGGAACCTTTTTATCGGGCGTTCTGGGCTAGCCATAGCCGGCGTGGAAGCTCCGGAAGGCCCCCCGGAACTCGTCGCGGCCACGGGTGTTTCCCGGGTCGAGGCTCCCCTCGACCGGGAAGAACCCCCCGACCTGGAGGCCTCCACCGGCCCAGGAGCTGGAGTTGCACGCCCGGAGCTAACACCTCGGGAGGACGCCACTGCGTGAACACCCGTGCTCCGAGAGGACCCCACCGCGGGAACAGTCGCGTTCTGGGATGACCCCACTACGGGAATAGTCGCCGCAGCTGCAGAGGACCTTCCCCTCCAGGGAGAAGGAGCCGACGCAGAAGTAGCGGGCCCGACGGACCTTCTGTCGGCATACTGCAACTTCCTCTTCCGGCTCACTGGTTCATCCGCCAGCTCCTTGCCCTTGCCGACGACTTCTCCCCTCGGCTTAGGAGCAGAGCCGGAACCATCCTTGGGCACTCCGGGAATCGCTACCCCGGAGGTTGGTCTTCTCTCGATGACACCAAGGTTGTCAAGCATGGGCATCTTCCGCCGGAGCTCCCTGCTGAACTCCACTTCCACGTTCAGAGGAAGGAAAGCTGATGGCGGAGTCAAGTCGTCGCCTTCGACGTCGATGCCGTGCTGGAACTTCTTGAGGTGGAACTCCAAGGTTTTCCCCACCATGTTGGACTTCAACCCGGTCTCGACCCGGTCGTCGTCCATCACGCTGTTGAGGGACCAAGCGAGTTTCTCCCTCTTCTTCAGCGGCGCCCACCGGTTGACCAAGAAATTGCAAAATATCGCCTGAGGAGTCAATACTCCCTCCACGCATTGGCGGATCCTGGTCAAAGCAGGGTTGAAGGCATCCGCCAGCACCGGAGCTTCACTCCAGATCGTCGTGTCGATGCCGAGAAGACCATCAGGCAGCTCCAACCTCTCGTGCTCCTCCACCCTGACGACTATCCAGTCTTTCTTCCAGTCATCCCACTTCCCAGAGGGAAATGACCGGAGGTACTTGAATGGGCACTTCTTGCGCTTCACAAAGTAGTAGAAGCCAAGGTACTCATTGCTCTGGCCAGTGGTGTGGACGGTGAAGAAGGTCCGGAAGAGTTCAATGCAGGGAGGATGCCCACCCACATCTCACAGAATTGGACGAAGATGAACACGAGGAGAATGGAGTGAGGGCCAAGGTGGTATAACTGCAGACCATAGAAGTCTAGCAGCATCAAGAAAAAGGAAGAAAAAGGTGGGATCAACCCCACCATGGCGTACGAGGAGAAGTACACCATTTTGCCGGATTGCTCCTTCTCGAATGGGAGCTCTCCACCGGCGCGGACCGAACGGTAGAAGAAGTCCGAGGACCACCCCATGAGGGCCCGGACCTTCTTCAGGTCGCCGTCGGTCTTCAAGCGACTCTCGCGGAGACCCAACTCCATCGCAGCACAGCTAGGCAAGAGGAGAAAAGCGAAGCACAAGTTGGGAGTTTGATCACAAGAACAGATGAGAGGCATAAAGAACTCCCGACGGTGCGCACTTTCCTTCTTAAGTAAGCCCTCGCAACGCTTGGATGCAAACCGCAAGGAAGTCGAAGATACCACCCAAAAATTCCACCCAGCCGATGACAAGCGGGCCCGAGACCACCCCGACGATCAAGTCGAGGTTCTTACCCTGGTGAACGGTTGTCATCAAGAGGCGGGAAGCCCAAAGGCGGTGGCCTGACAAGGCGCACGGAACCGATACGGTTTTCGTATTGGGAACCGGCGACCTTCAATTGCGTGAGATCCGCGCGCCAAAGATCTCATCTGCCGCACGCGGGATACGCCATGCGGCGAGGATTTAATTCCAAGTCCTTGCCAATGACACCCTCAAAGACCCTTGAAGACTCAGTTCAAAGGTCGCGAGGATGGACCCACCTCCGGCGGAATGACTTCCCCGGAGGTAGGTCCAGGGGGCCACTGTCGGTACCCTAGAAACCGTACACCCCTTGAGGTTATAAAGATCTCAAAGGAAAATCATCTACTTGGTGTGAAGACCCTCGAAGGCCCACATGTCAGACATAACCGGACCCGCTTCTCAACCATGGTTAATCCCTAGGTCACCACGTGTACTGCCAAATCGGAGCTACCGCCCACAAGGGGGAAGCTCCGGACCATGTACCGAAATGGCACCTCCGGACTTAACCCCAGAACGAGAGAAGCTCCGGACCTGACACGTGTCGGGTAGCCCCGAAGCTACCTGTTTCCCACAGTATGCTCCGGAGCTGCCACGTGTCCAACCGTCGTATCTTCAGCCCCTAACCTCCGGAAGACCTCGCAACGGCTCCGGATCTTCAAAGGGGAACCAAGGACTTCAAGAACCGATTAAGTGTCATTAATGCCATATTAATGACACTTAAACGGGCAATCTTAACACCAGTAACGGTGCTGTCAAAGCCCGTTACAGGGTCATTAAGAGCAATTAAATGTGTTAAATAAGTGTCAATATTAGTAACCACTGGGGCCACATGTTGGGCCAAGCTAACTTGTAACGGCCTGCCCTTGTACTATAAAAGGACAGGCCGACGATACGCCAGACACACACACATTCGCTAGAGACATACACGCCATTGACGCTCAACACAAACTCAAATAGCTAATACAACACCAACACACCCGTGGAGTAGGGTATTACACTCAAGCGGCCCGAACCACGTAAACTCTTGTGTCTCCTGTGTCAATTCCTACTCACCTTCTTGAATCTCCATGCGCCCATACCGTACATCAAACTCCCCTATCACTTTAGCAGTGTAGGGAGATCTGCCGGTTCCAAACCACCGACAGTTTTGTTGTTTAGGGATTGTGGAATAGACCCAAAACACAAAGCTAAACCAGCAACAAGACTTGACCACACTAATGCAAACTCATCATTGCAAACTGAAAAAGGAAATTGCGGGCACTATATTCTAGGAAGCGGTAAAATGGATTTAATTGTTTGTGGCTTTTCCGTGGACTCTAGATACAAAACAAAACTGATCTAATGGAAGGAAAACAAAGGTACCTCACGGGCAACCTGCAAATCTGATACCAATTGATGAGTAAGTTTAGGCCCGATCGTCTGAATGGTAAGTCGATTGGAGTGGAGAACTCGACGTTGATGATTCATGGCACTCGAGCAGTTCGAGTACCCCTGCAATCACTACACCACTGCTCCGTTTGTTATCAACCGTGCTGCACATGCTTGTCCTCGCCAAAAATGCTAATCCCTACAAGTGCAACCGAGAACACAAGCAAGAACGTCGAAGACACGATCCAAAATCGTGAAGTTGGGGTCTCACAAACCGTAGAACGGAGATATTTTTGATATAAGGAAAACCCACTGAATATGATTGGCAGCTGCAGCATTTAAAGGCTAGGGTTCAGCAAAAACATGCTTAGATGCATCCCTAATGGACTCATACGGGACACAAGGTCCAAAGTCCCGATTCGGTGGCGCAGCACTGGACAAAAATCTAGACTCCAATTGTTTCAACGATTCCCAATGACCCCGGAAGAATTTTGTGGTAGGACCAGAGCCATTGGAAAGCTCATCTTCTCCTCTTTCGGTGCATATGTGAAACATTGAAAACAGAGTCCATATGCATCTTGGGCTGCTGTTTTAATGTGGACTGCTCCTGGACTCCGAGTTGAACTCAAGTCCGAGTTGTAAACTGATTCCATCAACTTGTGGATGTCCAGCAGGTTCTCCATGTTCCCAAGGCCTCTTCCCTTCACTTGTTGATCTTCTCCATTGTCCCTAATAACAATTAAATTATCACATAGCAATATATTCTCAAACTCACATGCAAAGGAAGTTAGGAACGAGTTCACCTGCTGATTTATTAACCGTGCCCGTGCTCTTGTGATTGGTCCTTGCAGTTCAATGTGCATCTCCGCTGTTGTTATGTCCTCATCAACTCCTTTCCAACTCAAAGCATAGGCCACAACATTAGCCTTCCCCAAATGATAATTGATTCAAACATCATAATCCTTGATGAGCTCCAACCATCTTCGTTGCCTCAAATTCAAGTCCGTTTGTGTGAAAATGTACTTTAGATCTTGTGATCCGTGTAAATCTCCCACCTATGACCAAGAATGTAGTGCCTCCATATCATCAAGGCATGCACTACGGCTGCATGTTCGAGATCATGCGTAGGATAATTCTGCTCATCTTTCTTCAGTTGTCTCAATGCATAGGCTAACACTTGACCTTCTTGCATGAGCACACATTCAAGTCCCTGCCTTGAGGCATCACAATAAATATTGAAACTTTTGCCCACATCTGGAAAAACCAAGACCGGCGCTGTTGTTAACCTCTTCATAAGCTCCTCAAAGCTATTTTGACAAGCTTGAGTCCATCGAAATGCTTTTCCTTTCATTAATAACTCAGTCATAGGCTTGGCCATTTTGGAAAAGTCCTTGATGAACAAACAGTAATATCCAGCCATTCCAAGAAAAGTCCTTATTTCCTTGACATTATACGGCGGGTCCCACTTTAGTACATCTCTAACCTTTCCCGGGTCAACTGACACTCCTCGTCTAGAGATAAGATGGCCTAGGAATGATATCTCCCTTAACTAGAATTGACACTTGTTAAACTTGGCATACAGTTGATGCTCTCGCAATTTCTGCAACGTCAACCTTAGATGCTCTTCGTGTTCCTTATCACTTTTCGAGTAGGGCATGATGTCATTAATGAATACTACCACGTACTTATCCAAATACTCCATGAAGATCCTATTCATAAGATACATGAAGTATGCGGGTGCATTAGTCATTCCAAATGGCATGACCGTATACTGATAGGATCCATACTGTGTCCGGAAAGCTGTTTTGGGTATGTCCGACGGTCTAATCTTCATTTGCAAGTAACATGACCTCGGGTCAATTTTAGAGAAAACACAAGCGCCCTTAATTTGATAGAACAAATGCTCTATATGGGGCAATGTACACTTGTTCTTGATCGTCACCTCATTAAGAGCCCGGTAATCCACACACATCCTTTGAGATCCATCATTCTTGTCCAACAAAAGTACTGGCGCTCCCCAAGGTGAAGAGCTTGGGCAAATAAAACCCTTCTCTACCTGCTCTTGAAATCTTCTTCTTGAGCTCCGCTAACTCCATAGGAGGCATCCTATATGGCCTCTTAGCTATAGGTGCAGTTCCAGGTATTAACTCAATAACAAACTAAATATCACGATCAAGCGACATACCTGGCAACTCATGCGGAAACACATTCAAAAATTCACACACCACTGGGATCTTCTCTATTGCTGCACTGTCCATTTGATTCAGCTCCACTTGCCTTGGTGTGTGTTGAGATGCTTAAAATTATATGATGACCCATTCCTCATTTGTCAACTTCACCGTCTTTGTGGAACATTGAATTTTTCCATTATGCTTCCTTAACCAGTCCATACAAAGTATTATGTCCAGTCCTTGCAACTCCAAAACGATAAGGTTAGCGAAGTAGTCTACCCCCTTATTCTAAGGCTTACTTTTGGACATACTATATTCGTCCTCATGTCCCCTCCAGGAGATTTAACCGACAAGGTATACTTCATATGAGATATGGGCAAACTATACTTGGCAACATACTTTAATGCAATGAATGAATATGATGCTCCAGAATCAAATAACATAGTCGCTGGGTTGTTGTTTGTGAGAAACATACCAATGACCACGTAATCCGCTCGTTTGGCTTCCCCCGTAGATACATGGTTCACCTTGCCACGAACAAAATTATGTAGTCCATGGTTGCCTTGTGGCGCTCCTCCATGTGGTCTTGGGTTCTATCTTGGAGCATTGTTCCCTTGTCCAAGGCTGGACTTAGGACATTGAGATGCAAAATGTCCCACCTCACCACAAGTATAGCATGACCTTGCTGCACCAGAATTGTTAGGGAGAGCTTGATGTTGAACATTGGTAGGAAAATTGGCGCGGGGCGCATGAGGCATTGGAGGGTGAGGCGCTTGCATAGTGGGCCATTGCTGCATGGGCTGAGTTGTGTGACACCCGGTTCCAAAAATGAACCAAGCGTAATGCTTATGTGTGCTCAGGATGTTTAACACACATACTGTCGACTGTTGGTCTCGGCAGATCTCCTGACACTGCTAAAGTGTTGAAGGAGTTTGTGGTTCGATGTGGGCGCGCGGAGACTCAAGAAGGTGAATCGCGGTTTAACAAAGGAGACACTAGGATTTACGTGGTTCGGGCCGCCTGAGCGTAATACCCTACTCCATGGGTGTGTTGGTATTGTATTAGCTTATCACGTATGATCTTTTCGTCTGTGTGCCTCCTGTGTATCATTGGCCTGTCCTTTTATAGTTACAAAGACAGGCCGTTACAAGCTGGCCTGGCCCGACATGTGGCCCCGGCGGTTACTAGTATTGATACACGATTGATTGTTGTTAATAATCCTATAACGGGCTCCGACAGTGCCGTTACAGGTGTTAAGATCGTCCGTTTAAGTGTCATTAATATGGCATTAATGACATTTAAACGGGTCTTGAAGTCCTTGGCTCTCCTTTGAAGATCCGGAGCCGTTACAAGGTCTTCCGGAGGTTAGAGGCTGCCAGCTCCGACGTTTAGACACGTGGCAGCTCCGGAGCTTGCTGTGGGAAGCAGGAAGCTCCGGGGCTACCTGACACGTGTCAGGTCCGGAGCTTCTCTCGGTCAGGGGTTAAGTCCGGAGGTGCCATTTCGGTACTTGGTCCGGAGCTTCCCCCTTGTGGGCGGTAGCTACGGTTCGTCAGTACACGTGGCGACCTAGGGATTAACCATGTTGGAGAAGCAGGTCCGGTCATGTCTGACAAGTGGGCCTCCGAGGGTCTTCAATTCAAGTAGTAGTCCTTCCCTCGAGATCTTTGTAATCTCAGGGGGTACACGGTTTTTAGGGTACTGACAGTGGCCCCCTGGACCTACCTCCGAGGAAGGTCACTGGGGTGAAGTCATTCCATCGGAGGTGGGTCCATCCTTACGACTCTTGAACTGGGTCTTCAAGGGTCTCCGGAGGTGCCGTTGGCAGGATTTTACAGTTAGATCCCGACGCGTGGCACACCTCAGGCGGCCGATAAGATCTTTGATGTGCGGATCTCACGCAATTGAAGGTCGCTGGTTCCCGATACGAAAACCGTATCGGTTCTGCGCGCCCTGTCAGGCCGCCGCCTTTGGGTTTCCCGCCTCGTGATGACAGCCGTTCACCTGGGTAAGAGCCTCGACTTGATCATTGGGGTGGTCCCGGGCCCTCTTGTCATCGGATGGGTGGAATTCTTGAGTAGTATCTTCGACTCCCCTGCAGTTTCCATCCAAGCGTTGCGAGGGCTTACTTAAGAAGGAATGCGCGCACCGTCGGGAGTTCTTTACGCCTCCCATCTGATCTTGCGCTCAGAACTCCCGACTCGTACTTTGCTCCTCTTCTCTTGCCTAGCTGTGCCGCGATGGAGTTGGGTCTGCGCGAGAGTCGCCTGAAGACCGACAACGATTTGAAGAAGGTCCGGGCCCTCATGGGGTGGTCCTCGGACTTCTTCAGCCGCTTGGTCTGTGTCGGCGGAGAGCTCCCCTTTGAGAAGGAGTACGCTGGCGAGATGGTGTACTTTTCTTCGTACGCCATGGTGGGGCTGATCCCACCATTTTCTTCTTTCTTCTTGATGCTGCTAGACTTCTATGGTCTGCAGCTATACCACCTTGGCCCTCACTCCATTCTCCTCGTGTCCATCTTTGTCCACTTCTGCGAGATGTGGGTGGGCATCCCCCCCTGCGTCGAGCTCTTCCGAACCTTCTTCACCGTTCACACCACCGGCCGGAGCAATGAGTAACTTGGCTTCTACTACTTCGTGAAGCGCAAGAAGTGCCCATTCAAGTACCTCCGGTCGTTCCCTTCCGGGAAGTGGGATGACTGGAAGAAAGATTGGATAGTCGTCAGGGTAGAGGAGCATGAGCGGTTGGAACTGCCAGACAGTCTGCCTGGCATCGACACGTCGATATGGAGTGAAGTTCTGGTGCTGGCGGAAGTTTTCGACCCTGTCCTGACCAGGATCCGCCGATGTGTGGAGGGAGGATTGACTCCCCAGGCGGTGTTCTGCAACTTCCTGACCAACAGGTGGGCATCGCTGAAGAGGAGGGAGAAGCTCGCCTGGGCCCTCAACAGCGTGATGGACGAGGACCGGGTTGATACCGGGTTGAAGTCCAATATGGTGGGGAAGACCTTGGAGTTCCACCTCAAGAAATTCCAGCACGGCATCGACGTCGACGGAGATTACTTGACTCCACCGTCGGCCTTTCTCCCTCTGAACATGGAAGTGGAGTTCAGCAGAGAGCTCCGGCGGAAGATGCCTGCGCTTGACGACCTTGGTGTCGTCGAGAGAAGACCAACCACCCGGGTGGCAATCCCCGGGGTGCCCGAAGATGGCTCGGTCCCTGCTCCACAGCCGAGGGTTGAAGTCATCGGCAAGGGCAAGGAGCTGGCGGAGGAGCCGGAGAGTCAGAAGAGGAAGCTGCGACATGCCGACGGAAGGTCCGTCAGGCCCGCTACTTCCACCTTGGCTCCTTCTCCCCAGAGGGGAAGATCTTCTGCCGCTGTGGCGACTGTCCCCGTGGTGGGGTCCTCCCGGAACGAGACTGTTCCGATAGTGGGATCCTCACGGAGCGCGTCTATCTCCGTGGTGGAGCCCTCCGGTGGTGCTAGCTCCGAGTGTACGACTCCGGCACCTGGGGTGGTTGGAGCCTCCCGGTCCAGGGGTTCCTCCCGATCGAGGAGAGCCTCGACCCGGGAAACGCCCGTGGCTGCGACAAGTTCTGGGGGGCCTCCCGGAGCTCCTACGCCGACCATGGCCAGCCCGGAACGTCCGGGAAAAAGGTTTCGCGCAAGCTGGTGCGGAAGCCTTCCAAGGTAATTTCTGATTTTTACCTTGGTTAACTTTTTAGTTGTAGCGATTGTTTGTTAATTTTCTTTATCCATCCTCTGCAGCGTCCCCAAGAAGGGGAGTGAAGCTCCACCCTCGGCCACAATCTCTGAGGCCGTGGGAGCTTCTGCTCCTGTCCCAGTTCCGCCCCAGGTGGAGGCTGAGGCTACGACAGCTCCGGCTCCGGCTGTCGTGGTTATGAACCTCGACTCGTCCCTACAACTTCCCGTGGTAGCGCCGGACCACAGGAGTGAAGACATGCCAGCGACACTTGTCTCGGAGGTCGAAGCTCCAGGTCCTGATGCTGCAGTAGTGGAAGCTCCGGCTGCAGAGCCGGAAGAAGTAGTAGTCCCGGCCTCGGAGCCAGAATTCGTCGAAGCTCCGGCGATTGAACTGGAGGTGATTGAAGCTCCGGCGTACGAGCCGGAAGTCGAGGTAGTTCCGACAGTTGAGTCGGTTACCTCTGAAGTACCGGTCGTTGAGCCGGTTGTTGTTGGAGCGCCGGTCACAGAGCCGGCGGTTGAAGAGGCGAGGGAGCTCGAGTCTCCCTCGGAAGAGGTGCGACGGTCGGAGTCAGTAGCAGCTCCTGCTCCGGAAGCGACGACGTCGATGGTACCTGTGGCAGAGCCAGAGTCCCTAAGCGAAGTCGCCGGCCCCCTGCCTGAGGGGGCGAATGAATACTTGGCGGCGGGGCCTTCTTCGATGGCAACTGAGGCCATCCCGGAGGTCGTCCCTAGCGCCTTGGAGGCTCAGGGTTCCGCTCTCGTAGAGTGGGACCCAATTTTTGTATGTGAAGACCCGCTAGAACCAGCGGAGGAAACCCCAGCAGGTCCAGAGCCCATTCCGCTGTCGATGTCTATCGACAACGCCTGCTCCAGTCTACGTCAGGTCCAACTGGCCTTCTTCCACGACAGCAAGGCTCTTGAAGAGGAACGCCAAACCCTTAGGCGGTGGCGTAATTGGCTCCACTTCGAGACTAAGCTGGCGTAGTCGAGGCTAGCGGATGACAAGACGTGGATCAAGCGGGAGAAGATCCGCCTGGAGTACTGGGAGAAGCTGCTGGATGAGAGGGAGAGCATGACCCATGCCCTCGACGCTCATTCCCGGGAGTTCCACGATCAGGCCAAGGCTGCCAACGACGCGGCCAATGCTCGGTTTGAGCAGCTTGAGGCCATCAACGCAGCGCTCATCAAGCGCCGAGAGGCACTTGAAGGGAGGGAGAGACGGCTCGAAGACGAAGAGCAAAAACTCCTGGAGATGCGGGATGAAGTCCTGAGAAGGGAAGAGGAACTCGCCGAGAAAACAGCTCTGGCTGACAAGGGCCTCGAGGAGCGCACTAAGAAGTTGGAAGAGTGCTGCCTCGAGGAAGAGGAGAAGACCTGGGTGCGAGGGCAGGAACTCTACGAATACGAGTGTGCACTTGTTGCCCGGGAGAAGAAAGTGGAGGCTAGGGAGAAGGACCTGGTCGATCGTCGGAACAAGATCCACCTCCAGGAGGTGGAGCTCGGAAGACTTGAGAGGCGGGTTGCTGCAAAAATTCAGCAAAACGCCAAAGAAGTTGAGCGCCTCGCCCGTGAGAATTCCGAACTGACGGCGGCAAGAGATCCTTGGAAGAGGTGAAGAGCCTGAGGACGGCGGACTACCTGCAGATTTGGGAGTTCCTGGGCAAGGCCAACGATGCGCTGACGCCGATGGGTTTCAGCCCCGTGCGCCCGGATGATCCGGAGCCGGAGCCGGACCTTGCGCTGCAAGCGTTGAGCGCAGCAGGCAGCAAGCTCTCCAAGGTGGGCGACGTCATCGTGGACCAACTGGAGGTCGAGGGGCAATCCCTGGCGAGGAACGTCACAGAATATGTGCTGACGTGCTACACCAGCCGGAACCCTCAATTTCCTCTGGACCCGGTGCTTGAAGGCCCCGTCGAAGGAGAAGGCGAAGCTACCCGAGCCAGCATATCGGAGGTCGCCCAGAAGGTCGCCGAGTTCTTCCATAGGGTCTAGGACCATCTCTTTAGCTCTCACTTGTATTTTCTCTTCTTCTTCCTCAATTTTGTAATCCCTTGTCTCCAGATGTAATCTCCTGTCTCCAGTTGAATGAAATCCCCAAATTTTTGCGAATTTCATTTTTTGTCTTCAACATCTTTATCTTCTCTTGGCCCCCTGGTAGATGTACACAATTTGATTGTGAACATGTACCAAAAGGATATTGAGTTTTGTTGAAGACGAATTTGCTTCGAACTTGTAGAATTTAGGTCCGATGTCTTTGATAGTGAAGGTCCCCTGAAGTTGTCGGAGCTTAGAAGCTCCGGTACTATCCATCGCTGGAGCTTAGTAGCTCCGGCAATAGCCTCTATCAACACGTAGAGCGTCGATAGTTAGTACTCCAAGGTGTTGGAGCTTAGTAGCTCCGGCAATGACCTTTGCCAACACTTGGTTAGTTGGCAACAGACTCCATGTACGGGGTCTTCTCACCATCTTTTACTCAGCGCCGACGGTTGACCCCCTTGAGGGGGTCGGAGCTTGGTTAGCTCCGGCTTTTCTCCATCAACGTAGAGTTTATTTTTCCTACACACTTAAGCCAAGAAAAACAGTAAAATTTGTTCCTTGTCTATAATTTCGTCGCGGCTTACGATTCTCAAGAAAATTTTAAGTTGAACGCGATTTTAAATACAAGAAAATCCTTGTCTTTTCTCTTAGATCCAATTGTCCATGGACCCGCCTTACTTTGGCCTGCCGGGGTGTAGGTAGAGTGGCGTACTTAGGGTGCTTGACCAGGCTAAGTCGATAGCGCACTCCGGCCCTAGATTGGCTTGGCGGCTTTCAGGCGAGTTGGCCATAAACGATATATAAATCCAAGAGATCTGACAATTCAACTCGAGTCGTATATAAACCGGTTAAACTAAAATTTCTTAAGAATTGCACGTTTCTGTTATAGACAAGAAAGAGAAAAATAAAAATGTCGAGCCTGCACAAAATGAATGCACGTGGAGTCTATTTCACATGAAGATGTCTTTCATTATAGGTCCGGGGTACAGGGGAAACAAGTACACTCTTAGGGTACGGGACCAGGCTAAGTGTGCTTGGTTTCTCGTTTGACCCAGGGTAGTTAGCGACGCTTTTAGTTCGGAGACTGTGACAAGTGCTGCTTGAGCTTTGCAGACCTTTCGGAAAAGGTCCGGCTGCTCTCCCGGAGGAACTACCCGACTCTGTACAATGACTCTATAACATACATCTCAAGTTACTCAAGACTCACCTCTGTGGAATTATGTGTAGAACTTACGGAGGTGCTCGATGTTCCAAGGATTTGGGAGAGGTGTCCCATCCTCAGTAGCCAAGCGAACGCTTCCGGGACGGGATACTTTGATCACTCGGAAGGGCCCCTCCCAGCCGGGAGAAAGTTTGTTTAGCCCTTCTCTGGATAGTATTCTCCGTAGCACCAGATCGCCTTCCTCGAGCTGTCGGTTGTGTACATGCCGCTGGTGATAACGCCGTAGAGCTTGGCGATATCGGGCATTCCGAACAGCTGCTTGGCACCTTCCCTCCTCGAGGAGGTCTAGGTCTTCACGCCGGAGTTGGTCCTGCGTGGCTTCGTCGAAGGTCCGGACCCGGAGCGAACCCAAGGTGATTTCCGGAGGAAGGATTTCTTCAGCTCCGTACACCAGAAAGAAGGGTGTTTCTCCGGTTGACCGGTTTGGAGAAGTCCTGTTGGCCCATAGAGTGGGCGGAAGCTCTTCGATCCAATTGGCTCCGTGCTTTTTCAAATGCTCATAGGTGCGCGTTTTGAGTCCTTTAAGGATTTCTGCATTTGCTCTCTCAGCATGGCCATTGTTGGCGGGATGAGCTACGGAAGCGTAGCAAACCTGTATGCCGAGGTCTTCGCAATACCCTTGGAATGCGGAGCTTGTGAATTGAGTCCCATTATCAGTGATGATCTTGTTTGGGACTCCGAATCTGCTTACAATGGATTGCAGAAAGTTGATAGCAGATTGCTTGTTGATTGTCACATCTGGAGTTGCTTCCGGCCACTTGGTGAACTTGTCGATGGCGACGTACAGGAACTTGTAACCTCCGATGGCTCTTGGGAAGGGTCCCAAGATGTCCATCCCCCACACAGCGAAGGGCCATGTAGGAGGTATCATTTGCAAGGGCTGAGTAGGTGTATGAATTTGCTTTGCATGAAATTGGCATGCTTCGCATTTCTTCACCAGCTCAGTGGCATACTGGAGCGCTGTAGGCCAGTAGAAGCCATGCCGAAAGGCTTTTCCGACCAGCGTGCGGGGAGATGCGTGGTTCCCACACTCGCCTCCATGGATTTCTGCGAGAAGCTCGCAACCTTCTTCCCTTGTGATGCACCGCATTAGGATGCCGTTGGCACCGCGCCGGTAGAGATCCCCTTCTACCAGTGTGTATCTTTTAGCCAATCTGACTACCCGGTCAGCGGATACATCATCGTCAGGAAGGATGTTGTCTTTCAAGTAGTTCCGGATCTCCGAGATCCATGCATCGGAACTGCCTTGGGCATTTGAGTCTTGCATGCTGGGTTGCTCGGAGCTTCCCGCAGCACCTACGACCCTTGATGGCTGCCATGGTAACAGGGCCATCGGGACCGTCAGCTTCGGGATGCTGATCTCGCCCCCTTCATTCAGTTCGGCAGGCTGAACTGTGGGTTTTGACAACCTCCGGACAAAGATTCCGTCAGGAGCCGGAGCTCCGGTTGACGCTTTGGTCGAGAGTTCGTCAGCTTCAGCGTTGTGGGCACGCTGAACATGGTGGAGGTCTAGGACTTCAAAGTCCTTCTGAAGCCTCTGGACTTCAAGGAGGTAAGCAGCTAGCTGGAGATTATTGCAGGAACATTCACCCTTCACCTGCTTAATGATGAGCTGTGAATCTCCTTTGACCAGCAGTTGCTTGACACCGTACGATAGTGCCACCTTTAGCCCATAGATGAGTGCTTCATACTCCGCCATGTTGTTGGTTGCCTTGAAGTCAAGGTGTACCATGTATTTTACTTTCTCCCCAGTTGGTGCAAGGAGAAGGATTCCAGCTCCGGCCGCCTGCTTTTGCATGGAGCCATCGAAGTAAAGGGTCCAGTGAGGCTCGGTGAAGGTTGGAACTTGATGTTCCGTCTTCTGCTCGCTGGGGCCCCCACGGTTTGATGGAGAGGGAGTCCATTCCGCCACGAAATCTGCCAATGCTTGACTCTTGATTGCTTGTCTCGAAATGAATTCGAGATCGAATTCAGCCAATTACGCTGCCCACTTTGCAATATTCCCAGTTGAATTGGGATTATGCAAGATTGCTCGAAGTGGATAAGAGGTCACCACCGAGACTTTGTGAGCTTGGAAGTAGTGTCGGAGCTTCCTGGAGGCAATAAGAACTGCATAAAGCAGCTTATGCACCTCTAGGTATCGAGTCTTGGCATCATGTAATACTTCACTGATGAAGTATACCGGGCATTGAATGGTCCAGACCCTCCCGGAGGGGTCCGGAGCTTCCTCTCTATTGATCCGGACCCTGTCGGAGGAGTCTAGATTCTCTTCGGGGACCTCCGGGTTCTGGCTGGAGGAATCTGGAGCTTCTTCAGAAATGACCTGGGCCCTCTCGGATGGGTTTGAGTCTTCTGAAGTGACTTCTTGTGGATTTGAGTCTGGGAGCTGGGACCCAGACTCACTTTCAGGGACCTCCGGACCCTTCTGAAGGGGTCTGGATTCCTGAGTATGGGGTAGTTCTGGTCTCTCCGCAACCAGAACCATACTGACAACTTCGTCAGTAGCTGAAATGTAAAGCAACAAAGGCTCACCAGGGTTTGGAGCTACCAGAATTGGTAGGGTGGTGAGGAACTGTTTTAGCTCCTGGAATGCCTTCTCTGCTTCTTCGGACCATTGGAATGGTCCGGACTTCCTCAACAACTTGAAGAAAGGGAGTGCCCATTCCGCCAGTCTTGCTATGAACCGGCTGAGGGCTGCTAGACACCCAGTTAACTTTTGGACGTCTTTGATGCGGGTTGGTGGCCGCATGTCTTCAATGGCTTTTATCTTCGCCGGATTAGCTTCTATGCCCCGGTGACTTACCAGGAAACCCAGAAGTTTTCCGGAGCTAACCCCGAAGACACACTTGTCTGGGTTTAGCTTCGTGCGGGTGGCCCGCAGCTTGTCGAAGACAGCCTGCAAGGTGTCCAAGAGGGACTCTTTGTTCTTGACCTTGACCACGATGTCATCGACGTACACTTCCACTATGTCTCTGATGAGTTCTTCAAAAGTTTTGTACATAGCTCGTACAAAAGTTGAAGCTGCATTCTTGAGACCAAATGGCATGGCTGTGTAACAATACAATCCATCTACTGTGATGAATGAAGTATGCTCTTCATCCTTCCTAGACATCCTGATTTGATGATACCCAGAATATGCGTCTAGGAAACACAGTAATTCACACTCGGAGGTGGAATCCACTATCTGATCTATTCTAGGTAGTGGGAATGGATCTTTTGGACATGCCTTATTCAGCGTGGTGTAGTCGATGCACATCCGAAGCTTCCCGCCGGCCTTGGGCACAACGACTGGGTTCCCCAGCCATTTTGGATGGAAGACTTCTCGGATGAATCCGGCTTCGAGCAACTTCTTCACTTCTTGTCGGATGAAGTTCTGCCGCTCTACGGATTGCTTCCGAGGCTTCTGATGCACAGGCCGAGCATCGAGGTAAATCTTCAGATTGTGCTCAATCACTTCCCTGGGGATCCCAGGCATTTGTGACGGTTGCCAGGCAAACACGTCAACATTAGCCCGGAGGAAAGTGATGAGCGCGAGTTCCTATTTGTCGTTCAACCCTCCCGATATGCGGGTGGTTTGAGCGGCATCGGAACCAATTTGGACGACCTTGACGGGAATGTCGGTGTCGCCGCTTGGCTGCACACGGGGTGCAGAGGTCGAGCCCCGTTGACGAATGCTCGGGGGTTTCGGAGCTTGCTCTTGTCTGGAGTCCTCCTCTTGCGCTGTGGTTAATGCATGGAGCTCCTCCGGAGCAGTTACTCCGGCGGTGCGATCTCCGCGGATCCAGAGAACGCCTACTGGTGTTGGCATCTTCAACACTAGGTATCCATAATGAGCAGCTACCATAAATTTGTATAGGGCAGGTCTACCCAAGATGGCGTTGAATGGTAAGTTGATCTGAGCGACGTCGAAGACCAACTTCTCGGTGCGATACTTCTCCCGTGTCCCGAAGGTAACGGGGAGAGTTATAGCTCCGAGTGGAGTAATGGCCCCCGGACCTACTCCGGAGAAAGGTCGAGAGGGCTGGAGATCCGAAGGCCGGAGCTGAAGCTTGGTAAAAGCTTCAAAGCTTATGAGGTTCAGCCCCGAACCTCCATCCACCATAACATGATGGAGCTGGATGTTATTGATGGTGGGAGATACCATCAAAGGTAACTGTCCAGCTCCGACCATGCTTTGAGGACAGTCCGAAGCATCAAAAGTGATGGATGTGTCCATCCACTTTCGATGTGGCTCCGGTCTAGCTGTAGGAGCTACAGCGGCCATATCCCGCCGCATAGTCTTGATGACGCGACGGGAGGTGATGTCCCTTGATCCACCAAAAATGGTGTTCATGGTTTTCCGACGCTCGTTGTCAGAGACGTCAGAGTCGTTGTCGACGGAGGTGTAGACGGCCTTCAGGACCTTTTTGGGATCCTGAAACCCTAACTCCTCTTCAGCCGGAGCTTCGTCGACCTTCTGTTTTCCTTCCCTCTGTCGGAAAGGAGACCCTTCCCGGCGCTTGCTGTAGCGCTCAGCAAGGTTTTTGACCTCTCGGCAGACTTCCAAACCGTGGCTGACCGTTTTGTGAATGGGACACCACACTTTGGGTTTGCCACCGTCTTCGGAAGACGGTCGAGGTCGCTTCTCGGAGCATGGCCCCCGGCCACCAGGAGTTGCAGCAGCTGCAACGTTGGATGTACCGGCCTACGGCTTCTTCTTGCCGTGGGTCTTCTTTTTCTTCTTGCCACCCTCGGAGGTAGCGGCTTCTTCTTTGGAGGATTTCTTGTGATCCTCCGAGGCTGGTTTGGAGTGCATTTCACAGCCCTCCGCAGCTCTGGCACATTTGTCTGCCAGGCTGAAGAGTTCTGTGACGCTGGTGATCTCTTTGATCGCCAGCTTCTCCAACATCTTCTTGTCCCGTACGCCCTGTCTGAATGCCACAATGACAGAAGCGCTTGAGATAGAAGGAATTGTGTTGCGTACCTGAGAGAACCTCTGGATGAAGGACCGCAAAGATTCTCCCCCTTTTAGCACGACCGCAAAAAGGTCCAGTTCAGTGCCTGGTCGGGTGTATGAACTCCCAAAGTTGGTAGTGAACTGACGGCACAACTCTTCCCAACTGTTGATAGAGTTGGGTGGAAGGCTCATAAACCAGGACCTGGCGGTCCCGGTTAAGGCCACTGGAAAGTAATTGGCCATTACGGCCTCGTTTCCTCCAGCTGCCAAGATTGCAGTGGAGTATATCTGAAGGAATTCAGCGGGGTTGACAGTCCCGTCGAATTTTTCCGGCAGGTGTGGCCGGAACTTCTGTGGCCATCTAACCATGCGCAGGTGCATGGCTAGGGCTGAACAGCCTCCTCCTACTCCTTCTAGAGTAGAAAGGTCCTGAGCTTCCCGTCTTTCACGAGCACGCTCGATATGGACACGGCCATCCTGTTGGCGGTATCGGCGATCAAGCTCCGCCCGAAGGTCATGAGTCGAAAGCCTGAATACCGTGTGGGTGCGTCGTGCCCCAGAGGGCAACGACGTCACCTGCTGTGACGCGGATCGTCTCCTGTTGTTGGAGACGTGCGGACCAAGTCTTCCAGACAAAGTTCGTTGCTGCGACGGGGCTCGTCCCGAAGGAGGAGGACCCTGGTTGTTGAGGTGTTCGGCCGCTGCTGTGACCAAATGCTCCAGATCGGCCCTCCACTGCTCCATTGCATCTCGAGATGCGTCCGGAGGTGGTGGTCGTTGGAGAAGAGCACGCGCTGCATGGAGCGCGTGTTCCGGGTTGTCATGACTTGCCGACGCAGTCAGTGACGCCGGTG
Source organism: Tuctoria greenei (assembly GCA_036927565.1). Classification (NCBI taxonomy): domain Eukaryota; kingdom Viridiplantae; phylum Streptophyta; class Magnoliopsida; order Poales; family Poaceae; genus Tuctoria; species Tuctoria greenei. Next base: position 55,647,744 of record JAYESD010000004.1, read on the forward strand.
CACCATCACGTTGTCCAGCACGATTTGCGGGAGAAGATGGTGGTGGTGGGAGAGTGGCTCCTGCTGGTGCCAAGGCTCCTACTGGTGGCTGCCTGTTGGAGGGATTGCCCTCAACAGCTTGAGCAGCAGGTTGGCCGTTGGATGATCCAGCCGCGGAGTTCACCATTCTCGAAAATCTCAGGCGCCCCTACCTGGTGCGCCAACTGTCGACTGTTGGAGTCGGCAGATCTCCTGACACTGCTAAAGTGTTGAAGAAGTTTGTGGTTCGATGTGGGCGCGCGGAGACTCAAGAAGGTGAATCGCGGTTTAACACAGGAGACACTAGGATTTACGTGGTTCGGGCCGCCTGAGCGTAATACCCTACTCCACGGGTGTGTTGGTGTTGTATTAGCTTATCACGTATGATCTTTTCGTCTGTGTGCCTCCTGTGTATCGTCAGCCTGTCCTTTTATAGTTACAAAGACAGGCCGTTACAAGCTGGCCTGGCCCGACATGTGGCCCCGGCGGTTACTAGTATTGATACACGATTGATTGTTGTTAATAATCATGTAACGGGCTCCGACAGTGCCGTTACAGGTGTTAAGATCGCCCGTTTAAGTGTCATTAATATGGCATTAATGACATTTAAACGGGTCTTGAAGTCCTTGGCTCTCCTTTGAAGATCCGGAGCCGTTACAAGGTCTTCCGGAGGTTAGAGGCTGCCAGCTCCGACGTTTAGACACGTGGCAGCTCCGGAGCTTGCCGTGGAAAGCAGGAAGCTCCGGGGCTACCTAACACGTGTCAGGTCTGGAGCTTCTCTCGGTCAGGGGTTAAGTCCGAAGGTGCCATTTCGGTACTTGGTCCGGAGCTTACCCCTTGTGGGCGGTAGCTACGGTTCGTCAGTACATGTGGCGACCTAGGGATTAACCATGTTGGAGAAGCAGGTCCGGTCATGTCTGACAAGTGGGCCTCCGAGGGTCTTCAATTCAAGTAGTAGTCCTGAAAGTGCATCTAGGACTCCCTTGTGGGTTTTGGATGATTTATGACAAGCAATTGGGATCCTAATCCTTTTGTTGAGATGAATGCAGGAAAATGATGAAAAATGAGTAAAATACCAAAAAGAGGGAAATTAAGAAGGAGAATGAATTTGAGCTCAAGAAGAAGAAATTAGTAGATTAGTATGTATGGAGTGTGTTAAGGAAACACACCCAAGAGCTCAATCTCACTTAATCACACACACACAATGCACAAAACCATACAGGACCGGACTAGTCCGATATCAACCGGACTAGTCCGATATCACATTCTGCACAAGATCGGACAAGTCCGGTCTCCACCGGACTAGTCCGATATCTTTCTGTTCCACTTCGGACTAGTCCTCCCCAGTGCGGACTAGTCCTCAACACAATGCACAAGTCACTAGATCGGACAAGTCCGGTCACCACCGGACTAGTCCGATTCCCTTTCTGATCCACTTCGGACAAGTCCGATGACTACACGGACTAGTCCGATATACACTCTGATCTAAATCGGACTAGTCCTCCCAGTGCGGACTTGTCGTTCTAAACACTTAGGGTTTCACAGGTCCGGACAAGTCCGATGTCAACCGGACAAGTCCGAAGCTTTCCAGCAGCGAAATCGGACAAGTCCGTTTTTCAATCGGACTAGTCCGATATTCCTGGACACTTAGGGTTTGCTTCTCACAGCACACCGGACTAGTCCGGTCTCCACCTCGGACTAGTCCGATCTTTCTGAACCCTAACGGTAATTTCTAGAAACCCCATATAAATAGAGGTGCACGGCCCACTTTTAAGCTCTCTCGAACCCTAGCGCCGTCACACCTCCCAAGAGACTCAAAAACCATCTCTCTCCACGAAATTAAGTGCAAAATCGATCAATCCTTTGAAGATCACTTGTAGATCATTGGAGAGGCACTTTGCACACGATTGAGCTCTTGGTTTGAATCTCTAACACACTCTTGCATCTCAATTTGTATATTTCGAAGTGTGTCATTGGTGGTTTTGTAACTTGTAATCAAGGGAGCTCTCAACTTGTGAGATCGCCCCTTCAACTTGGTGATTTACCCCTGTGTGATTAGTGGAAGAGGATTGGCCTTCGTGGAGATCCGACGAGGGAAGGGTTGGTGAAGACCCGGTCCTTTTGTGGGCTCCTCAACGTGGACGTAGGCTGCCTTCGTGGTAACCGAACCACGGGATAAATCTTGTGTCTTGTTCGTTTGTGTTCATCATTCTAGTTGATCAACATAATCTAGGGTTTGATTCATTTTGTTGAATTGAAGTTAAATAGTTAAACAAGAATCATATTTGCAATAAAACTTAACATACAGCTATTGAACTGTCATTAAAGTTTATATTTCCGCTGCAAACGAAAACGAATCAATCAAATTGACCTAACTTGATCAACCTAGCCCGTGAAATCCGGACTAGTCCGCACTTTACCGGACTAGTCCGATATATCTGGATTTGACCTTTTTGTTGAAGTGCTACAGGAACCGAGAAATTTAAGAAGGCCTATTCACCCCCCCTCTAGGCCTACATTCAATTGGTATCAGAGCAGGTTCTTCAAGAAAGAGTGCAACCACTCGAAGAGATCATGTCGGACATGAAGGAAGTCCAGAAAATCAACACCCAGGAAGAAATGAACAATGACAAGCACCAAAAGCTCGAAAGGTATCTCGAAGCCATTCAAGACTTCGATGATGATGATGAGGAGACATTGGAGCTGAAAGCACTGCTCCGAAAGAAAACACTTTCCAAAGGGAAAGCCAAAGTTGAAGAAAAGAAGAGGGGGAGTAGTCACACCGACTACTCCCGATATCCTTTTAATTATGACCGTTTAAATTCTAACAGCAGTCATTATCTATCTATTCCTCTCGGAAAATCCCCACACTTCGATGGGAGTGATTACTCCATGTGGAGGCAAAACATGAAGATGCACTTGATTTCCCTTAACCCAAGTTTATGGCATATTGTGTGCACAGGAATAAACATCCCTGATGACGATGAAGAACTCACGCCAAGTCAAGAGCAAGCCATCCACAGGAATGCCCAAGCCGCAGCCGTTATCACCTCATCTCTAAGTAGAGATGAATTCACAAAGGTGGACGGATTGGAAATTGCCAAAGAAATCTGGGACACGCTACAGACAGCACATGAAGGTGACCGGCATGTGCGGGAGGCAAAGATTGAAATGATTGAAGGCGAACTAGGAAGGTTCGCGATTGAGGAAGATGAATCTCCCCAGGACATGTACAACAGACTAAAGACTCTTGTGAACAAGGTTCGATCGTATGGTAGCAAAAAGTGGAATGACCACGAGGTTGTAAAGCTCATCCTTAGAGCCTTTATGCCTCGCAACGTCACACTCTGTTCTATGATCCGAGAAAGTCCCGGGTACAAGAAAATGACTCCGGATGAACTGCTTGGCAAAATCATCAACTTTGAGATGATGGAGAAGCAAGCCAAGCACGTCAAAGAAATAGCTGACCTCACATCGGCCAAGAAGAAGGGAGTTGCCTTAAAATCCACACTCAAACCTCTATCCAAAGAAGCAAGAGAAGCTCAGTTTGAGGAGGACAGCGATGATGAAAGCAGCGAGCTGGACGAAGAAGATATGATTTTGTTCATGAAGAAATTCAAAATAATTATGAAGAAAAGACAAGGAGCAAAATCGAGTGAAGGAAAATACAAGGAGAAGACAAAACCGAAGATGAGGCGGGCATGCTATAATTGTGGTGAGTACAATCACTTTATAGTTGATTGCCCATATGAGGACAACAAGAAGAAGAGTAAAGAATCCAAGCCTCAACCGAAAAAGTTCTTCAAGAAGAAGAAACAAGCTGAAAAAGCACACATCGGAAAGGAGTGGGACTCAAACGATGAGTCCTCATCGTCCGATGAAGAAGAAATGGCTAGCATAGCCATTGAAAGCATGCCCAAGAAACTCACACTCTTCCCCACGCTCGGTTCAAAGAAGGCAAATGGAACTTGCCTCATGGCTAAGGAAGGTAAACGCAAGGTAAACATCAAAACTCCTTCCTCGCATTCTTACTCAAGTGATGATGATCTAGATAGTGATGATGAAGATATGCTAATTGGTTTAGATAGAAAAACTGCTGCAAAAATGAAATTCTTGCTAAACCAACTTATTGAGAAGGAAGAGCTAATTGATCGTCAAGAAGACATGATTATCTCCCAAAAGGAGAAGCATGTCGAACTTGACAATCTCCTAGTTCTTGAAAAGGAGAAAAATCACTCACTAGAGCTTGAGCTAGCTTCAAGCAAGAAAACTTGCTTGGAGCTAACCAACTCAAATGTTGCAATCAAGAATCAGCTTGATGACCAAATCAAGGTCAACAAGATCCTTGAAGTGCAGGTTGAGTCACTCAAGCTTAGTGAACCTTCCTCCTCTTCAACCCCACCTTCTCAACCCACTTTAACTAATATCGCTCATGTTTGCAAATGTGATAAAACTAACACCAGGTTGAAGGAAAACCCTACCTCCACGAAGGACAAAAATCCTACCCAATGTGTAATATTTGACAAGGAGAGGATCAACTATGCACGTAGTGCATATTTGGTCCAAAGACCTCCAAACGTCAAGTATGGCATTGGTTACTCTTGTGATGAAAAGCAAAGAGCTGGAAATCATAAGAATAACAAGGGAAGGATCACCTTTGTGAAGGGAGGACCCTCACAACCTAGTAACTCGAAAACTAAAAATCTGAACTCTCATGAAAATCGGACTAGTCCGGTTGTGGTCCGGACAAGTCCGGCCATCCGGACAAGTCCGGTCACACAGACTAGTCCGACCCATAATCAACAGCAACTTCTGTTTAAAACATTTGATGCATCCTATGTTTTAATGAAAAATAATGTTGGTAAAGTGTATGCTTATTACGCTGGGCCGCGCCATGGGAACACAAAAACCCATGTGTGGGTGCCCAAATGTATTGTTACTAACCTCCAAGGACCCAAGCAAGCATGGGTACCTAAAACCAAGGCGTAATTTGTTTTTGCAGGCCTACTCCTCCGGTGGATCCAAATGGGTGCTAGACAGTGGATGCACCAACCATATGACCGGAGAAAGGAGGATGTTTGTGGAGTATGAAGTGAACCAGGACCCAAACGAAGGCATCTACTTTGGGGATAACAGTCAAGGAAAGGTCCTCGGTACCGGTAAAATTGCAATATCCTCTGAACATACTCTTTCGCATGTTTTACACGTTGAATCTTTAGATTATAACCTGCTGTCCATATCTCAGTTATGTGACAAAGGTTATAATTGTCTGTTTACTAACGAGGGTGTGACCGTCTCAAGGAGAAGTAATGGTTCCACTGCATTCAAGGGTATGTTAAAGGGAAAGCTTTATCTTGTTGACTTCAACAAGGATAAAGTCGAACTCGACACATGCTTGATTGCAAAAACCAACATGGGTTGGCTGTGGCATAGACGGCTAGCACATGTTGGTATGAGGAACCTTCAAAAACTCCTCAAGGGCGATCACATCCGAGGTTTGAAAGATGTTGTGTTTGAGAAAGACAGGCCTTGTAGCGCGTGCCAAGCAGGAAAGCAAGTTGGAGCACAACATCCCGCAAAGAACATCATGACCACGACAAGACCGCTCGAACTACTCCATATGGACCTCTTCGGTCCAATTGCTTACATAAGCATAGGCGGTAACAAATACGGTTTAGTCATTATTGATGATTTTTCCCGCTTCACTTGGGTGTTCTTTTTGCATGACAAGTCAGAAACACAAGGAACACTCAAGAAATTCTTCAAGCGAGCACAAAACGAGTTCTCACTATCAATCAAGAGTATTCGGAGCGACAATGGCACGGAGTTCAAGAACATACAAGTGGAGGAGTACCTTGATGAGGAAGGAATCAAGCACGAATTCTCAGCGCCATACTCTCCACAACAAAACGGAGTTGCCGAAAGGAAGAACCGAACGCTCATAGAGATGGCAAGAACAATGCTCGATGAATACAAGACTTCGGATCGATTTTGGGCGGAAGCAATCAACACCGCTTGCCATGCCACAAATCGACTCTATCTTCATCGACTACTAAAGAAGACCCCCTATGAGCTACTCACCGGTAACAAACCGAACATTTCATATTTTCGAGTTTTCGGTTCTCCTTGCTATATTTTGAACAAGAAGCCCAGGACTTCAAAGTTCGCTTCGAAGTCCGATGAAGGTTTCTTGCTTGGTTATGATTCGAACACTTACGCCTATCGTGTTTTCAACAAGGCCTCCGGACTTGTTGAAGTGGCACGTGACGTAGTGTTCGATGAAACTAATGGCTCCCAAAAGGAGCAAGTTGATCAATGTGAATTAGGTAATGAGGAAGCCCCCTATCAAGCAATAAAGAGGATGGCTCTAGGCGAAGTACGACCACAAGAGTCATCGGCACAAATACAAGAGGAAAGTGAACCACAAGAGGAGATCAACAATCAAGGGGGAGCCTTGATACAAGATCAATCACAAGAATATGAACATGATCAACAAATCAATGAGGACAACAACTCAGGGGGAGAAGAAGATGATCACCGACATACGACCCCCCAAGTGCCACACCCAAGAGTACACCAATGCATTCAAAGGGATCATCCAATCGACAACATCATCGGCGACATCCAAAAAGGAGTAACCACTAGATCTCGTATAGCAAATTTTTGTGAACATTACTCGTTTGTCTCCTTTTTGGAACCCCGCAGGACTGAGGATGCATTAAAGGATCCGGACTGGGTGGTGGCAATGCAAGAAGAGTTGAACAATTTCAAGAGAAACGAGGTTTGGGAACTTGTGGAAAGACCCAATGCAAACATAGTCGGCACCAAGTGGGTCTTCCGCAACAAACAAGACGAACACGGGGTGGTGACAAGAAACAAGGCACGACTTGTGGCCAAAGGTTACTCACAAGTCGAAGGTTTGGATTTTGATGAGACCTTTGCTCCAGTAGCTAGGCTTGAATCAATTAGAATATTACTTGCATATGCTACTCACCATGATTTCAAGCTGTACCAAATGGACGTAAAAAGCGCCTTCCTCAACGGACCGATCAAGGAAGAGGTGTACGTGGAGCAACCACCCGGATTTGAAGACGAAGAGTTCCCCGACCACGTGTATAAACTGCGTAAGGCTCTCTATGGCCTCAAACAAGCTCCTAGAGCTTGGTATGAGTGTCTTAGAGATTTTTTAATTGATAATGGCTTTCAAATTGGCAAAGTAGATTATACACTATTCACGAAAAATCTGAATAATGATCTTTTCATTTGCCAAATCTATGTTGATGATATAATTTTTGGATCAACTAATCAATCTTTCTGTGAAGAGTTTAGTAAAATTATGACAGACAGATTTGAAATGTCAATGATGGGAGAATTGAAGTACTTCTTGGGATTCCAAGTGCGGCAACAAAGGGAAGGAACATTCATAAGCCAAACCAAGTACACACAGGACATCCTCAAGAAGTTTGGCATGGACAAGGCAAAGCCCATTAAGACTCCCATGGCAACGAATGGTCACTTGGATCTCAATGAAGATGGACCGAGCGTCGACCAAAAGGTATATCGCTCCATGATTGGATCTTTACTTTACTTATGTGCATCTAGGCCAGATATTATGTTGAGTGTATGTTTGTGTGCAAGATTTCAAGCCAACCCTAAGGAATGTCATTTGACAGCCGTAAAGAGAATCCTAAGATATTTAGTTCATACACCCAACCTTGGTCTTTGGTACCCAAAAGGTTCAAAATTCAATCTCATTGGGTATTCCGATGCAGATTATGCCGGGTGCAAAGTTGATAGAAAAAGCACTTCTGGCACTTGCCAATTCCTAGGAAGATCCTTAGTTTCTTGGTCATCCAAGAAACAGAATTCCATTGCATTATCCACAGCCGAAGCGGAGTATGTTGCAGCCAGGAGTTGTTGTGCACAACTCCTCTGGATGCGACAAACTCTAAGGGATTACGGTTACAATATGAACCGTATTCCTCTTCTTTGTCACAATGAGAGTGCCATTAAAATAGCCCACAATCCAGTTGAGCACTCTAGAACTAAACACATTGACATAAGACACCATTTCTTGAGAGACCATTCCATGAAAGGAGACATATCTATCTCTCATGTCAACACCCAAAAACAATTGGCTGACATATTCACCAAGCCACTTGATGAAAAACGTTTTTGCGAACTCCGAAATGAGCTAAACATCCTTGATTCTCGGAGTGTGGCTTGAAAAGTTGCATACCTGTATGATTGCTTCAAAATATTGATTAAATTGTGAAAATTTTTCCTCCCCATTTTTTCTCTCGAAAAACTATGTCAATTATTAGATCTTGATGAATTTTTGATCATAGTATGATTGTTGTTTGCTTACTGATCAAATTCATCAGGATTATTTGAATTGTTTTGCCTCTCTACCCTCAATTATTGGACCTTCAAATATATATGAATGGGCTATGCAATTCTCTCCTGGTGACCACGGACAAGTCCGTGGTTACCCGGACTAGTCCGCCATTGCAGACTAGTCCGCAGTGTGCCGGTTAGGCCGGACTAGTCCGACAGACCACGGACTAGTCCGATTTAGGTTTCTGGAGGACTTCGGACTAGTCCGGTCATGTCCGGACTTGTCCGATTTTTCGTGTCCATAACCCTAGCCGCCACCAAACCCTAATCTCTTCACCCCACACTCTCCTCCAAGCTTTCTCTCTCTTGCGCTCGAGCTCCCAAGGCGAATCCTTGATTCCTCCGTCGAAAAGCCTCAATCTTGGGCGGAGATTAAGCTTGAAGACTCGGGGATTGAAGTTAGCGGACAAGTCCGGCCTCCAACCCCCACATTTTCAAGCTTCCTTGGATTTCTTGGTAAATTTTCCTCAAACCCTAAGAAATCTCAAATTTCTTCATTGCTTATCGTTTGGCCTAGCATTCTTCACTAGTTGCATGTCTAGTTGATGTACTATGTGTATGCTAGACTAGCTATTTCATTAGGGATCAATTGTTATCCAGTTTGCTAGGTTTTTGCAGATGAACACCGGACTAGTCCGGTCCAGGTACGGACAAGTCCGGTCCCCCGGACTAGTCCGTGCCTGAGCACCGGACAAGTCCGTTGTTTCTGAACCAAAACCTAATTCTTTAATTCCCTATTGCCTTCCATTGCCATCTTACCTCACCAATACCTTGTATAACTTGTCTTTTCTCTTGATCACTCATTCTCAGATCATGTCGAGCTCCGACAATGAAATCTCCGATTTCGAGGCCGAGTTGGACCACGAGGTGGCACCTCGGCCCTCGACGGGTCTTGGCAAGAAACGCCAAGAGAGACCCTCCGAGCCTGCTCCCTCACCTCCCCAGGTTCGGAGGAAGGTGTGTGTCAAGAAGGCCGCCTCGAAGGCTGCTCCTCCATCAAGTGGCCCTCGCCAAGCTAAAGGGAAGGGAAAGGGGGTTGCCACAGGGCCTGTTGGGCCTCTAAAGCTGCACACTCCCAGAGAAGGGGTCCGGGACCCCAATGAGGAAAGATTCAATGGCAAGGGCAGCGAAGTGGCCATGAAGCTAAGAAGTGTTGACTACTATGCAAGGCCCAAGCAAGCAGCTGATGGCAGATTCTGGTCAAATTTCCATGCTGACTTCTACAAGCTGGTCTACTTGCCGATGAAGACCCCAGTGGTGCGCAGTCAATGGATTGACTGGACCCACCTTGAGAAGAGGAAATGTGCAGCTTTTGATGAAGTGATACAAGCTGCAGAGAGACATGGGCTGAAGGATTTGTTTGCCTTCAGATATAATTGGAATGATGAAGTGATTGCACAATTCTATGCAACGTGCCACTTCTCAGGTGAAGACGAAGAAAGTGTGACTTGGATGACTCATGGATCCAAGTATTCCATCACTCAAGAAGAGTTCGCCCGCCTGCTGCATCTTGACTCTGAGGGAGATGACCACCTCATTATCCACAACATTGGGGTCATTGAGAGGGATGGAATGCAGTTCATGTATGAGCCCACCTCCAAGTTTGTCCCTCCCTCCACAAAGAACATGAAGCCTTTCTTTGTGGTCCTCAACAGAGTCCTCAGGAAGACGATTGCTCCCAAGGATGGTGATGCAGGGAGTGTGCAAGGCTACCTCCGGACCCTGATGAAGGTCATCAGCAAGAAAAGGCAGTTTGATGTTGCAGACTATATCTGGAATGATATGGTCAATATCTCAAGTACCCCCAACCGATCCTGTGGCTATGCCCCTTACTTGATGTTCATGATTGAGAAGGTCACAGGAATCGAGTTTGTGAAGGATGTGGAGCACACTCCACTGAGGCCTCAGAAGCCTCAGTCCGTGAGTGTCAAGGCTGCTCCATCGCCGGCCTCAAGCCCCGAGGTGCCGGCAAGGCAAGGAGAAGCTGCTAGGGCTACTCCTCCCTCCAGGGAAGCCCCTCAGAAAGGATCCGCCAGTGGGATCCTCAAGTACTTGGCTGCAATCTTCTCCTCCTGCAAGAAAACTGAAGTGAAGCTTCACAAGCTAAATCAAAGGAGGAAGGAGGACATGAGATACATAAAAGCCAATGTGAAGCAGCTGAGTGAGAAGCTGGAGATCAATCCAATTGGATCTCCAGTACTTTCTGAAGATTCTGATCCAAACATCACCGAGCTGAGCCCCTTGACTCCTTCCGAGCTTGCCTATTTTGGCATTGGGGGCTCGAGCAGCTCCGCTCCTCCTCCTTCCTCTCAACCTCGTCAAGCCGAAAGCGATGAAGATGATGAAGACGACGAGAGGACCGACAGCGAAGAGTGAAGCCCTAGGATCTTCCTCCCTCTCTCTTTTTGGTGTCTTGATGCCAAAGGGGGAGAGATTGAGGGGGAGTCTCTAGTCTAAGCTTTAGCTGAATAGGATGCGAGGAGAGAGCTCTCTATGTTTTTTAATTGTGACTGTATTTGCTTAACTCTCTTTTCATATCATGTTTGGTCCTGTAATGAATTGCTCAATTAATTTGCAAGTGTGTGATGAAATCTGAGCTTTTGCTTCTGAAGTGCCATATTCACTTGATATTAGTTGGTAAATGAAAATTCTGTCATTCTTAATGCAATCATGCTCTTAGTATGCATCCCACCATAAAGAATGCACATATGAATAATTATCTTGCTGCCTGATGCATTTTTGAGTCATATGTGCATACTTTATGAAAATCTCTTTTTATAACTCATTTTGTGAAATCTCAATTGGTTGTCATCAATCACCAAAAAGGGGGAGATTGAAAGTGCATCTAGGACTCCCTTGTGGGTTTTGGATGATTTATGACAAGCAATTGGGATCCTAATCCTTTTGTTGAGATGAATGCAGGAAAATGATGAAAAATGAGTAAAATGCCAAAAAGAGGGAAATTAAGAAGGAGAATGAATTTGAGCTCAAGAAGAAGAAATTAGTAGATTAGTATGTATGGAGTGTGTTAAGGAAACACACCCAAGAGCTCAATCTCACTTAATCACACACACACAATGCACAAAACCATACAGGACCGGACTAGTCCGATATCAATCGGACTAGTCCGATATCACATTCTGCACAAGATCGGACAAGTCCGGTCTCCACCGGACTAGTCCGATATCTTTCTGTTCCACTTCGGACTAGTCCTCCCCAGTGCGGACTAGTCCTCAACACAATGCACAAGTCACTAGATCGGACAAGTCCGGTCACCACCGGACTAGTCCGATTCCCTTTCTGATCCACTTCGGACAAGTCCGATGACTACACGGACTAGTCCGATATACACTCTGATCTAAATCGGACTAGTCCTCCCAGTGCGGACTTGTCGTTCTAAACACTTAGGGTTTCACAGGTCCGGACAAGTCCGATGTCAACCGGACAAGTCCGAAGCTTTCCAGCAGCGAAATCGAACAAGTCCGTTTTTCAATCGGACTAGTCCGATATTCCTGGACACTTAGGGTTTGCTTCTCACAGCACACCGGACTAGTCCGGTCTCCACCTCGGACTAGTCCGATCTTTCTGAACCCTAACGGTAATTTCTAGAAACCCCATATAAATAGAGGTGCACGGCCCACTTTTAAGCTCTCTCGAACCCTAGCGCCTCACACCTCCCAAGAGACTCAAAAACCATCTCTCTCCACGAAATTAAGTGCAAAATCGATCAATCCTTTGAAGATCACATGTAGATCATTGGAGAGGCACTTTGTACACGATTGAGCTCTTGGTTTGAATCTCTAACACACTCTTGCATCTCAATTTGTATATTTCGAAGTGTGTCATTGGTGGTTTTGTAACTTGTAATCAAGGGAGCTCTCAACTTGTGAGATCGCCCCTTCAACTTGGTGATTTACCCCTGTGTGATTAGTGGAAGAGGATTGGCCTTCGTGGCGATCCGACGAGGGAAGGGTTGGTGAAGACCCGGTCCTTTTGTGGGCTCCTCAACGTGGACGTAGGCTGCCTTCGTGGTAACCGAACCACGGGATAAATCTTGTGTCTTGTTCGTTTGTGTTCATCATTCTAGTTGATCAACATAATCTAGGGTTTGATTCATTTTGTTGAATTGAAGTTAAATAGTTAAACAAGAATCATATTTGCAATAAAACTTAACATACAGCTATTGAACTGTCATTAAAGTTTATATTTCCGCTGCAAACGAAAACGAATCAATCAAATTGACCTAACTTGATCAACCTAGCCCGTGAAATCCGGACTAGTCCGCACTTTACCGGACTAGTCCGATATATCTGGATTTGACCTTTTTGTTGAAGTGCTACAGGAACCGAGAAATTCAAGAAGGCCTATTCACCCCCCCTCTAGGCCTACATTCAAGTCCTTCCCTCGAGATCTTTGTAATCTCAGGGGGTGTACGGTTTTTAGGGTACCGACACATACACAAGGGATTCACAATTGATAAATAGATATAAACCATGTCTCGAATAATAACACTTGATATTAGTACCTTATTACAAACCAAATAGTCTCGAATACAAGCTCTAATGAATCTGCAGCGGAAAAACTAAACTCTAATGACTTCTATCTCCACAGGCAAGTTTCACGGCAAAACACACGCCTAGAACTCCTCAAAGACATCCTGGTAGTCCACCGGTCGCCTGCATACGGGTTTGGTGGGGGAGTAGCAAGGGTGAGCACATGTCGTACCCAGCAAGTGTGGGAAAGTATGACATGTATCTTAAACAAGGATTGATAATAAAATGGTCTAATTGCATAAATGTTCATTCAAAACAGTTGAAAATGCACTTCTATCATTATTTAGTGCGGTCCTTCCCAAAAGAACCCAAATAACATCAATTTCAACTTAAATAACCAATTTCAGCAATAATAGTCCATAATCAACTCATAAATCTCATTTATCTATTTTTCATCAATTCCATATACTGAAACCTTTTAATTAACCAATATCAGTTCCCAATTCAGGTTCAGCCATTAAACCAAGTTAAAGTCCATAATCTAATCATTTGAGGGTCCAGGTTGCTCATGACTGGGAGCACGGCTATCATGATAGTATTAGACACACTCTGCAGATGTTGTACCAATTTACCCACAAGTTCGTGATTTCATCACCTTTCGATGACTAAGGAATCTCAATTATGTCGTCTCACACTTCCTTAGGTGTGTGGCCAAGAGATCACAAAATAGCCATTACAAAGTAATTACTAGCCTATTGAGACCTCACTAAGGTTTCACCAGTGGTGATCTCACCAACGGAGCACATCCAACCAAGGGCCCCCTCTTGAGCCCTTCAGGTCCCAGGGTAGTCCCAACGTCAACTACAAACCCAATCCGACTACCCCTTCCTTGAGCACTCTTAATGGTCCAAACAGTACTGGCAATACACTAATTAGTCAGCTAAGCCGCACCCATACTTGGTCCTGTGGTGGCACTGTAAATCCTTGATGGTCGCTCCACGAACTGGTACTTAGATCTAAAGAAAGTAAAACCACCAAAAACAGTTCAACCCATTCCACATAACCAACTTGCTTAGATCCCAAGGCACCATGTTGCTATAGGGTCATCAATATCAATTCTCATCGTTCATGTTTTCATTAGTTCACAATTAAGCCATTTGATTCTTTCCCAAACCCAATTCAGCATTGTGAAGCAAAAAGTGCAAAACACCCTTCCCGACTCTCTTAATACTGTTCAATCAACAAGGGTGGTCATACAAAACTAGTAAACTCATACAATTTGGTTTTCCATCAATTTCGACACAAGCATGCAATTTTGCAAACAAAATCATTATTACAGGATCAATATGGTCAAGGACACTTGTCTTGCTCCTAAGCTTGGTTAGGGTCGAAAGTTTCAAAGTTCTGGTACTGAAGGTCCTCGACAGCACTTTCTACGGCAACTCCTTCTATTCCGAGCGACAAACATGCAAAACACAAAATTCAATCAAATAATTCTCATGTAGTACTCAATATGCCATGATATACATGATTAATGCAATTGTGAGGTAAAGCTTGTTAATGAGTTGCTATTAATGTCTACTAACTAGTTACAATAGTTTTTAACAAGTTCAAATAAGTTTGGAATTGATTTGAGTTAAATTGGAATAAATTCATCACAGTTCAGATTCAGATACCGGACTAGTCCGCCCTGATGAGAACTGTGAATTAGGGTTTTTTTTATCAGCGAGGATTTGGGGTTAGATTGCATGAAAACTTGAATGTAGAGGGTGTACCACGTATTTAGAGATCGAATGATCAAGGTTTGGACGTGAAACTTCAAATCTTGGTGATTAGGGCTTGATGGAGATGAGTTGATTAAGATTGGTGATGAAGAACATCAATTCATCGAAAAGTCGATGAAGATTGATCTTGACTGGTCCCTCTTCGTGTGTCTCCCCTCCTCCTTGACTCTTGAATTGATCTTGACGATGACACAATGCAAAAGTGGTAGCAAGGGTTTTCAATTGGGGTGGAGAGGTGTGGGTATTGGGTTGTTTATATAGAGGTGGATAATTAGGGTTTTGGTGCAAATTCCAAGTGAATTTCAGTGGGGGACGAGTAGGGCCTGAGGTGGGCTCCTCTTGGGCTCCTCTGAGGTTGGGCACGATGTTCTTGGGCCCAAATTAGACAATTACCCAAAAATAAATCGTGGAGAAATAAAAGAATCCGAGTTGAGTTCAGTAGGCCAGACTAGTCCGTAGTAGGGACCAGACTAGTCCGTTGGGTAACGGAGAACAAACAGACAAGTCTATCCGGACAAGTCCAGGAAACATCAGAGCATTAATCGGACTAGTCCGCACTTCATGCCGGACAAGTCCGGACTCTGAAGAATTGAATTTCCAAACTCTAAATGAAAATTGAATTTTCTGGATGAGATTTGGGACATCGGACTAGTCCGAGGTTATGGTCGGACAAGTGTGCACTTTTGAAGAAAGATAAATTATCTGAACAGAGGATAGGGATACCGTACTAGTTCGGTTCAGAGGCCGGACAAGTCCGCACCCTGACGGACTGAAATTTTCTGATTAAGCCTAAATTCAGTTTAATCTTGTTCCTTTTTACATGGCTTAATGTTAAACATGTAAGAGGATGTATGCAATGCATTATGCATGTAAATGAGGGTGTTATAAGTTGGGCATAGTGGAATACCAGCGGAATATGCAGGAGCAGAGGGGTTGTAGTATGATGCATTTTGTGGCGCAAGGCGGGGGCGAAATTGCTTCCTTGTGGCTGTCTTGATATGGCGCCTTCCTCTTGTTATCTTGCTCCATCTCGCGAACCTTGTTCTCAACCACAATAGTTTTGTCCACAAGCTTCTAGAAATTTGCATAGTCACAAATTGAACAATTGGACTTGAATCTCATTGCTTAGGTCCCTCATAAACAAATATTGCTTGCAGCTGTGGCGATTGACATCCTCTGAAGCATAACTTAAGAGTTGAGTGAATTTATTGAGATACTCACTCACACTTGACTTTCCTTGATTTAGGTTCTCAAATTCTTGCCTTTTCAAGATCATAACACCCTTAGGCACAAAATGAGAACGGAAGCACTCCTTGAATTCAGCCCAAGTGATCCTCTTTGAATGGGCATTGATAGCGAGTCCCACAAATCCGCAGTTGCTCCAACTAGTTGATGGGAAGCAAGGACAACCTTTTCCCCATCATTGCATTGGACAATAGGAAGCTTCTTCTCCACAGATTTTAGCCAGTCATCAGCTTCCATTGGATCATTGGCTTGAGAAAAAGTGGGTGGCCTAGTCCTCATAAACTCTCCAAACCTTATATGAGGCGATGGGGATGGTGGTGGTGGTGGAGGCATATGGGGCTGGTTTTGATTGTTGGCCTTCAGCTGTCCCAAGGTTTGCATCATCGTCTGCATAGGTTGATTCTGCATAGCCAACAACAGTTGAAGGTTGACAGCCTCAGGTCCAGATCCATTGTGGTTGTTCTGAGGTGCTTCATTGTTCGCCTCATTCTCATTGGCATCCCTTTGGTTGCGAGTTCTCAGCATCTAAAGAAAGAGCAAGAGATAGAACAATTTAGAAAACATTCCCAACTATATGTATCAAGGGATATGAAACTAAGCAACTACCTATATGAGCCTATATGGATGTGGCAAACGCTAAAGCATCCCACAATCCTCTACTAAGCACACAAGCAAACATCACATAGAAATTAGCACACCAAGAAACAAAACGATCCCTGAGTGTTCCTATGTGCTCTAAAGTGTCCATTCTATCTAAGTTGCGTCCTACGGTCAACATGTGACTCTGATACCAATTTGTGATACTCGGTTCCTGAAATGAACCAAGTGAACACATATGTGTGCCTAGGATGTTCAACACACATACACAAGTGCATCACAAACGATATACAAAAAATTACCACAGCACAAATTATTAAATATGTACTTTTATTACAATATTCAAATAATCCTCAAATTACAACTTTAATGATCATTATTAATAAGTTTGGAACTAACGCAACACAAATAATCTAAACTAGGCAAACTAATCATATAGGGTAGCGTGGCTCCAAGCAACACCCTAGGCAAGTCGACGGCGGCACAAAGCCTAGTACTCCGCATTATCCTCAGGATACTCTCAAGAATCACCTGAAACTGTTAGTGGGGGAACTACAAAGGTGATCACATGTCGTACTCAGCAAGTGTGGGAAAGTCATGACATGTAGATTAAACAAGGAACGATAATAAATAATGGCTAATTACTGAAAAGTACATTTAAAACATGGAAAAAGCATTCTACAATGTCTGTGTGAAATAATCTCATCATATTCCAAATAAACATAATTAACATATCCATCATTAATTAATCATCCATTCACCAAATTCTCACCATTATCATTAACCATGGCCATTAATCACCATCCAATCCATAACCATAACCAAACTATCCCGAATCCCAGGCTCCACTCTAATCATGTAGGTCATCCAGGTGCTCCGTGAGACCTATGTGTGCTGAATGCATTGGCTTTGACGATAAAAGTTTTGAATACTACCAAAACCCTTCTTAACAAGGTCTGACTTTAGGTCAGAGCTCCTGCAAGGTCCAACGCTAGGTCCGACTAGCTTTGGTTAGCTTCGGCACTAGGTCCGACTAGCTTTGGTTAGCTCCGGCGCTAGGTCCAACTAGCTTTGATAAGCTCCAACACTAGGTCCAATTAGCTTTGGTTAGTTCCGGCGCTAGGTCTTGCTAGCTTTGGTAAGCTCCGGTTCAAGGTCTGGTTACCTTATGAAGGTTCGGAGTTTGATCACAGTGGTTCTGCTTTTAACTTGCAATGATTCATACCTGCTTTACATTGATGGAAAGTTTGCTTAGTAATATTTTACTAAGTTTTTGGTGTGTTTTGGTGTTTATGGATGATATCGTTTTTGCTATGGCTTGCAACTTTCTTATGTGAGGTGCTCACGTAAGGTGTTGTGGTTTTCGGAACTAACGAGAGTCAAGTCGAGGACTTGTGCTTGGAAGCATCGGTTGTTTATTCATGTGCAGGTGTTGCTTGAGTTCAAGACACGACTGGTGATGGGATCCATTGGACTAGTCTCAGGGAGGAGATGAGGTTCCAACAATCAAGTTCGGGAGGAACTGTGGTTGAACTGATCAGGAGGTCACGCAGGGTGATTGAGTCAAGAATAGTGCATATGAAGGAAGCTATATGTCAAAGGAAGGTGTTCGCACCTATGCATGCAGTGCATGATGTGGCAACATGGCTCCAAAGACGGGTTATGGAAGGAAAGATCTAGTTGGAAGGATTGGATCATATCATATGATGACAATGGCTACGGCGGAGTCGGTTTTGGCTCAGATATGAAAAGTATCGAGTTGGTTATGATAGTTTTCATGTGGGACATGAAGTTAGGTTGTTTTAGGAATGTGGGATACGTTCCTAAGGTGTTTGGAAATCTTAATATTTCTTCTATCTGCGTATAGAAGAGTCTTGAGTAGTTATGGAAAGTTTCGATTCGTGAATTGAGTAGGATTTGAGTCCTTGTTAGAGTTGAGTTGGCTTTCGGGCTGGTTATATAAGCAAGGGAGGCCAGAGCTTGTGTGAGACGACTTTGGTGCTGTTCCTCTTGTGGTTTGATCAATAAAATTTGTAGTTTGAAGGAACTTTTGTGCCTTGTTTGTCCGACTTGTTTTCTTCAAGTCTTTCTCGTCGAGTTTTTGCACAACACTACCTTTCTTCGGTGGTTTTATCATAACTCGAGTTTTACAAATCTGATTGACGTGATTCTTTTTGGGTTGTCTTCACAACTTGATTTTCTATCGTCTATGAAAATTCATGGTCATTGGATTTTTGATTTATGATCTACACGAGTTTCTTTGCAGTGTTCCAGAACTTTTTTTCTCGGGTAGGACAGATTGACCTTTGTTTGACCTTTCGATCGTAACTTGAGTTTCTCTCAACGGATTTTTGTTATTCTTGTTGTGAAGTTTTCTTGACTTGATTCTCTACAATATATACTAGTTTTGTCACAGTTGAACACGTTTAGATTAGTCGCACACACAATTTTTTTAATAGATCAATTTTCTGCTGAGGAGTGTTTTGTTGCTTCCGCTGAAAAGTTTTAATCTACCATTCACCCCCCTCTGGTAGCTTTACACGTGCTCTTCGATCCTACAATTAGTATCAGTGGGAGGTGCTCTAATATTTGTGATTTGCATGTGTTTGACTAATCATATTGGAGAAATACTCTTCCAAACCTTTTGTGTTTGTTGGTATCGATTTTCAGGTTTGGAAGGCACGCATGGAAGCCTTTATCAGGCACAAGGCTTTGCCATATGGGAAAAGGTATAAAAACCTTATAAAGTGCCACCAAACGATCAAGTTACGACTATGAACCTACAGGACGTTGACAACAACAACAAAGTCCACAACTGGATCATTCAGGGACTCACTCAAAGCGACATTGATCGTGTCGTGCACATTCAATCAGCATACGATGTTTGGAGAGCTCTTTGTGATTATCACGAAAGCTCCAACACAATCAAGGACATAAAACAAGATATGTTCAAAAAGGAATACATGCGCTTTGAGATGCAACCTGGTGAGTCCATTGATCAACTTTTTGCCCAATTTAATAAAATTCTCAGTAATCTACGTAGTGTCAACAGAAACTTTTCTGATGCTGAGAATGCTAGGCAACTCCTTAGTGCATTAGACATGACAATATGTGAAATGAAAGTAACATCCATATGTGAATCAACTGTCATGAGTACTCTTACTTGAGATGTGCTTTACTCTAAACTAAAAACTCATGAAATTGACATCTTATCACGTAAGAATCCAAATAAGTCTATTGCTTTTGTTTCACAACGTGATATGCCTAGCTCCGGCCAATCACCATCTTGCAATATTCTTGCTTTGTTATCCTCACTAACCTTGGAGCTGATCGAGGAGTTTCCAGAGGAGGAGCTAGCACTTCTCTCTTCTAGGTTCTCAAAAGCATTGCAAAATGTGAGAACTAGCAGGAGAGGAAGCTCCGGACTTCAACGATGCTTTGAATGTGGTAAGACAGGACACTTTCGTACAGAATGCCCTAACTTTTGAGGTCCTACTACCCGTGAACAGAAGTAGAACAAGGTTAAGACCACCTATGGAAACTTTAACAAGAAAAAGAAGGGCTCCATAGGACGCAAGATGATAAACAACTTCATCACCGCACTTCAAGAGCTCAGTTCAAGTGATGTTGATATTGGAAGTAATGAAGATGATGACGATCTGGCCAACCTATGCTTCATGACGGGCAAAATGATCAAGATCAAGTCAGTAGTATGCAAAACACTGCAGCGATGACGATGAGGTATGTTCTACCTGTAATGAAATGTGTGATGCAATTTCTCATGCAACTATTATTGTCATGAAAAAGGACAAAAAGCTTAGGGATAATGCTGCTAAAATTGAATCACTGGAGTCTGAAATCAACCGTTTAAAAACTTTGATTCCCAGTGATGATGCTTGTCCCTCATGTGACTTAATCTATGAACAATTGTCCACATTAAGAAGTGCACACTCATCCACTATAGATAGACTTGATGAAGAAATTGAAATGAACAAAAAGCTGTCTGACTTTAATGTTAAAAACTTAAAAGATGCTTCTTATTCTACAAATGATTGCATTGTTCTGCATGTGGTAATCGTGATAAGAAACTAAAAGATGCAATGAATGAAATTTCCATTCTAAACAATGCTTTACGAACACATGAAGTAAAAAACTGTTCTAACTGCAAACTTAAAGGAAAAGCTTCATGTAAAGACTGCCTAGTTTTCTCTAAAGAAAATGACAATAAAAATAAGGTACTAGAGCGGCTTTACAATGGGAACAAGAATCTAAACTTGCTGTTAAATTCTTCTAAACCTTGCAATGATAAAACTGGTTTAGGTTTTGATTCCCATGCTTATTCTAAAACACATCCACCTCACATTGTAAAATCATTTGGAAAAGGTTTAATCAAGACTGCCCCTAAACAAAAAGATGTGATTTTTAAATCTGCAGTAGTACTTTCTAATTATGATTCTAATACTGAATGCTCATCTAGACATGATTACAAAATTAAATTTCATTGTACTTATTGTGATAAAGATGGTCATGTCATAGATTTATGTTATATACAAGCTAAACAAATTAAAAAGGATAAAATATCTGCTAGTTCTCTTAACTTTTATGCTAAACATAAAATTAGAAACATGCAACTTGCTTTAATGAGTCAGAATTTTGAAAAAGTAGCTTCCGGACCTTCTGGTAAGAGATCTGCAAAGGCAACTCCGGTAGTTCCGATAGCTCCGAGAGCACCCGGACCTTCTGTTGTTCCCTTCAAAACATCAGTTTTTGCATCCGGAGCTTCAGGCTTTTCCTTTGGAACTGCTGCTTTTACCTTCGGAGCTACTAGTTTTCGTGCTAAATGTGAAACAACTTTTAATTTTGTAGTTAAGAATATAAAATCTCAAAGTTTGACTCATAAACCTGCTGTCTTATCGCAACTTTTGCGTATTTTTCCTGTTGCACGTCATGTGACTCAGTACTGGATTCCTAAATGCCTTTTGACTAACCCCAGTATTGAGTCATCGACGTATTGTTCTTCTATGTAGGTTACACGTTTGAGGAAGGAGAACATTTGGATTGTGGATTCAGGTTACTCACGCCACATGACCGGTAACAACCCCCCTCTCTTTTGTGTCACGTGTAGAGAATGTTACTTTTGCCGATAATTCATCAACTCCTATAATTGCTAAGGGTTCGGTTAGAGTAAATGATCACTACATTTTGAAGGATGTGGCACTTGTTAAAACATTGAAATACAACTTGCTTTTTGTTTCACAACTGCTAGATGAAAATCTGGAAATTATTTTCATTAAAAATTGTTGCGAAGTTGTAAATTCAAATAGTGAGCTTATTTTTAACATGTCTTGTTTGGAAGAGTTTTTAAAGCTGATTTTGATATTTCTTCCTCTAAGCATAGGTGTCTAGTTGCTAATGATTCAAACGACTTATATTTTTGGCATTTTAGACTTGGTCATGTAGGCTTTGATTATCTAACGCATGTTAGTGCTCTTGATCGCATACGTGGGTTGCCTAAGCTTAAAGGGGACAAATAAATTGTGTGCTCTTCTTGTAGACATGCTAAGATGGTTGCAGGTTCACATAATCCTCTCACAATGATCATGACAACTGAACCGGGTCAACTTTTGCTCCTTGACACCGTAGGACCTTCACGAGTTCAATCCTTCAGAGGTAAATGGTATGTTCTTGTGATTGTTGATGATCATTCTAGATAGTCTTAGTTTTACTTTATGGCATCTAAGAATGAAGTTTTTAGTCACTTTAGAACTTTATTTCTTAGATTATCAATTGATCACATAGGATCTTTAAATGTAATTAGAAGTGATAATGGAACCAAATTTAATAATCAATCTTTTGATCACTTTTGTGCTGAAAATCGAATAGATCATCAATTTTCTTCACCATATGTAACCCAACAAAATGGTGTTGTAGAAAGAAAGAACAGAACCTTCGTTGAGATGGCTAGGACTATGCTTGATGAATATCAAACTCCTAGGAAATTTTGGGTTGATGCGATTGCAACCGCTTGTTATGTCTCAAACCGTGTTTCTTGCGCGCTAAGCTAGGTAAAACACCATATGAGCTCGAGTTTGGACATAGGCCTAGTGTTACACACTTTCGGGTTTTGGGTTGCAAATGCTTTTCCAAGAAACATGATAATCTCAATAAATTTGAACCTAGATCCATTGATGGCATGTTTCATGGTTATCCATCTCATACTAGAGGCTACCGTGTGCTTTTACTTGACACTAACAAAATTGTGGAGACTTGTGAGGTGTCTTTTGATGAAGCTAGCTCACGTACTAGCTCAAATATTGCAGGTCCGTATCCATATCCTCAGAGGGAGGGTATTTTCCAAGAAGAAGAAGAGTCAGTGATATTGCCTGATAGTTCCGTAGCTGACACGTGTCCAGCTTCAAACTTTGAACAAGCTCCGAGTACCATGTCTGCTGGTCCAGATCGTCCACAAGGCACTAGCTCATCAATCTGCAATGAACCTTATTAAGAAGAAGCTTGTGAGACATCTGTTCTCCATTGAATTCACAAGAATCATCCCCCGCAACTGATAATTGGAAGCTTGCATGAACGAGTTACAAGATCCAGGTTTTCCAACCCCAATTGTCATGTTCATTTTGCTTTTGTTGCTTCTTTTGAACCCAAAGATATATCACACGCACTCACTAATGAATCTTGGATTATTGCCATGCAAGAAGAGTTAGAAAATTTTGAAAGAAATAATGATTGGAAACTTGTACCTCCACCTCAAGGTCACACTTTATTTGGAACTAAATGGGTGTTTAAAAATAAATAAAAAAGTTAGGATGGGGTTGTGAATAGGAAAAGGGCCAGATTGGTTGCTCAAGGTTTCACACAAATTAAAGTTCTAGATTTTGATGAAATTTTTGCTCCTGTTGCTAGATTAGAAGCCATAAGAATTTTGTTAGCTTTTGCTGCATCTAAAGGTTTCAAGTTATATCAAATGGATGTAAAAAGTGCTTTTCTTAATGGCTACATAGATGAGGAGGTTTATGCTAAGCAACCACCTGGTTTTGAAAATCCATATTTTCCTAATCATGCTTTCAAACTGACTAAAGCCCTGTATGGTCTAAAACAAGCTCCTAGAGCATGGTATAATAGAATAAAAACATTCTGACTTGAAAAGGGGTTTACCATGGGCAAGGTTGATAAAACTCTTTTTGTTCTTAAGCGTGACAATGACTCATTATTCGTTCAAGTGTATGTGGATGATATAATCTTTGGTTGTGCTTCTCATGATCTTGTGTCCATGTTTTCAGCTATGATGATTTCAGAATTTGAGATGAGTATGATGGGAGAATTCACGTACTTTTTTGGGCTGCAAATCAAGCAAACTAAGGAGGGAACCTTTGTGCATCAAACGAAGTATACAAGAGACATTCTTAAGCACTTCAACATGGACAAAAGCAAGCCTCTTTGGACACCAATGGGAAGAGCAACGACACTTGAACTTGATGAATATGGTGAACTCGTGGATCAAAAAGAATATAGAAGCATGATCGGATCACTTTTGTACCTCACGACATCAAGACCGGACATACAATTCAGCGTATGTCTTTATGCACGGTTTCAAGCTTCCCCACGTGCTTCACATCGTCAAGCCATCAAAAGGGTTCTCGGGTACTTACATGGAACTCAAGAATTTGGCATTTTTCTTCCTTCTTCCTCAACCGTTACTTTGAAAGCTTTTTCGGATGCTAATTTTGGGGGTTGTAGGATTGATAGGAAAAGTACTTCCGGTTCTTATCATTTTCTTATTAATTCACTTGTTGCTTGGTCCTCTAGAAAACAAAGTTCAGTTGCACAAGCCACAGCTGAATCTGAAGATGTAGTTGCTTCTAGTGCTTGGTCACAAATTCTTTGAATTGTTCAAACACTTAAGAACTATGGGGTTGATCTAGATAGTGTTCCATTATTTTGTGATAACACTAGTTCCATTTGCATTGCTAAGAACCCCGTGCGACATTCTAGAACTAAGCACATTGACATTAGGTATCACTTTCTCTGTGATAATGTTGAAAAGGGAAACATTGTGCTTCACCATGTAGATACCAAACAAAAATTGGTTGACATTTTCACAAAACCTTTGAATTTCACTTGTTTTTGTTACATTCATAGTGAAATAGGGGTTATGCATCCTCATGACTTAAATTGAGGGGGAGTTTTGAAACATGGGAAGTCTATGTGTGAATCTGAATTTAAAATAATATGAGCATAGTATTTCGTACATATATGACTTTGTTATTCCTTTTACATGCTGAAAGTTCCTACTACATTACTCATGTTATATATTTTGTAGTTTTTTCCATGACTAGTAATTGGAATAATTACTTACACTTAATCTAGTCATGATCGAACTTTCTTGCTGTTTTGAACTTGTTGCATGATCACACATGCTTTTAATCATAATGAATTAATCAAGTAATCAACTCACATGTTGAGTTTTATGAACAAATATAAATTGAGAAAAGATCAAGAGAATATGCATGCATCGCACTTCTTCTTTTGAGATGGCTTATCGTTGCACTTAGATATGAACTTGGAAGAAGTTGTGTAAGACTAAAACAATGTCCTTAAGCTTCTGATTGTCAAATGACATATGCTTGGCTTCGTTGGTTAGAATAAGACAGATACGCATATAATCTCTTGCAAATATCATGTGATCTACATTTGTGCTTTGAAAAATAATAAAATGCAGCAACAATTGTCATGTTTTCAGGTTTTGAAATAGTTAAGTTTGTGAGATCATGTCTTGCTAATATTGAAAATTACATTTGATCCCTATCATGGCTTACACTACTTTATGTATCTCATTGTTGTCATAGTGTAAGTAACTTGATAGTATGAGTTAGATAAGCTTTGTTTTATATGTATATGTTATAATGTGCGCATAACAAATCAAAATTTCTCTTTTGTACCTTGCTAAATACATTGTAAAAGGGGGAGAAGTATGTATAGGGGGGAATTTATTTCTATCTCATTTGATTTTCAAAAAGGGGGAGAGATTGTTTTCAAAACTTTTCATGTGAATGGGCCAATGTTCGGATTTTAAGTGGTGTTGCCAATGCATTCATCAAGGGGAAATTGTGAGACCTATATGTGCTGAATACATTGGCTTTGACGATAAAAGTTTTGGTAAGTTCTGGCGCTAGGTCTTGCTAGCATTGGTAAGCTCCGGTTCAAGGTCCGGTTAGCTTTGGCAAGGTTCGGAGTTTGATTGTAGTGGTTCTACTTTTAACTTGCAATAATTCGTACTTGCTTTACATTGATGGAAAGTTTGCTTAGTAATCTTTTACTAAGTTTTTGGTGTGTTTTGGTGGTTATGGATGATATCGTTTTTGCTATGGTTTGCAACATGCTTATGTGAGGTGCTCACGTAAGGTGTTGTGGTTTTCGGAACTAACGAGAGTCAAGTCGAGGACTTGTGCTCGGAAGTATCGGTTGTTTATTCATGTGCAGGTGTTGCTTGAGTTCAAGACACGGCTGGTGACGGGATCCATTGGACTAGTCTTAGGGAGGAGATGATGTTTTAACAAGCAAGTTCGGGAGGAACTGTGGTTGAGCTGATCAGGAGGTCACACAGGGTCATTGAGTCAAGGACAGTGCATATGAAGGAAGCTGTATGTCAAAGGAAGGTGTTCGTGTAACACCCTCATTTTCATCCATCATGCATTGCATACATTCTAGTGCATGTATAACATTAATCCACATAAAAAGGAACAAGTTGAAATTGAATTTAGAATTAAACCGCACTTAAGAATTCTGGAAAGTGCGGACCAGTCCGATTTTGGTGCGGACTAGTCTGGTTTCTCTCTGACTTCAAATGGACTTGTCCGTTTTGCTGCGGACTAGTCTGTTTTTCCCTCTGGACACTTTCGGACTTGTCCAATCCTGTGCGGACTAGTCCAGTGATCCAAGAATCCTTGAAAATTTGCTAAGTCCCTGGACTTGTCCGGACTAGTCCGGTGTTCCAGCGGACTTGTCCGTTTTTCGCTTTGACTAAAGTCGGACTTGTCCGATTTTTTGTTAGACTTGTCTGTTTTTTCCCCTCTGGATACGTTCGCACTTGTCCGATGTCCAGTCCGGACTTGTCCAACTACTCTCTGTCCAACTTCTGACTAGTCCGTCCCTTTTTGGACTTGTCCGGTAAATCATGACTCCGAGTTGATCCTTTGTTTCACGACTTGTTTCTTGGGTTTTACGTTAAGTGGGCCTAGGGACGTCGTGCCTAACTCTTTAAGAGCCCTTGTGGGACTCTAATCCGACCTCCACTCATCTCAAACTCGAAATCCATCTAACCCTAGCTTCCACCTCTATATAAACAACCCCACCCCTTGACTTGACATCTATTTGCCACTTTTGCACCCCACCCAAACCATAGTTCGTGGATAGCCACCATCAAGGAGGGAGGAGGAGATCCCAAGCAAGATGAAGAAGATGAGGAGAAGGAAGAGGATCAAGATCTCCATCAAGTTTCGATCTACATCACCAAATCATCTCCAAGTTCATCATCAACCCTAGATCGTCAAGATCCAAGTGTTGCCTCCAAGATCCTTGATTCATTTGAGTTCTAAACACATGGTATATCTTCTACTTCCTTTTCCTTACGTGAATTCAACCCCTAATCTCCAAATTCATGTCGATTTAGGAAACCCTAGTTTGTTGTTTCTGCGATGAGCGGACTAGTCTGGCCCCCTACGGACTTGTCCGATATTCCTAACTAAATTGTTTTGAATTAATTCTAAAATTAGATCTAATCAACTTCAAACATGTATAAACTTGATAAAAGCTATTAGAACTAGTTAGTGATCATTAAAAGAAACTCATTAACAAGTTCCACCTTGCATTTGCATTAATCATGCATGTCATGTCATCTTGAGGAATAATTGTGCACCTTTTGATTGTGTTTCTTGCCTTGTATGATCTTTG
Source organism: Tuctoria greenei (assembly GCA_036927565.1). Lineage (NCBI taxonomy): Eukaryota > Viridiplantae > Streptophyta > Magnoliopsida > Poales > Poaceae > Tuctoria > Tuctoria greenei. The sequence continues at coordinate 55,675,243 of JAYESD010000004.1, forward strand.
TGTGGATTAGACGGATTTGCGCTAGAGAGTTCCGCGGAGGATCTACAACACCAAGAGTTTGAAGGATTTGACCCGAACTAGTCCCAAGAGCAAGACAAGTGTCCTTGAAGCATATTGATCCCATTTTAAAATAAATGTTTTGTTTTCAAAACTGCATGCTTGTGTCACTTTTGATGGGAATCCTATGATAGGAAGTTTACTAGCGTTGTATGACCACCCTTGTCACCGGGAATACATGGTAGAGAGCCGGGAGGGTTTTTTCTTTACCTTTTTGCTTCGCTTAATTAATTGGGATGGGAAAACAACTATACCATTAATTGTACATTGACGAGATTATGATTAACATGAACTGGTTAATATGATATGGTAATGAGTGATCTAAGCATGCCTGGTATGTGGATGGGTTGAATGTTATGGTGGTTTGCTTGCTTTAGATCTAAGGACCGGTTCATGCGAGAATAAGTCAGGACTACAGTGCCACCACGAGGCCAAGTATGGGTGCAGCGTAGCTGATTAATTAGGGCTTTGCCAGTGCTTTTTGGACCATTAAAGATCCTCGGGGAAGGGGTAGTCGGATTGGGTTTGTTGATGATTGGCCGGACTACCATGGGATCCGAATGGCTCAAGAGGGGGCCCTTGGTTGAAGATGTGCTCTGTAGGAAACATCACCACCGGTGAAACCTCAGTGGGGTCTAAATAGGCTAGTAATCCCTTTGTAAAGGCTATAATCAACAAGAAACAAAGGAGGTTCTGTCGAAATTTCATTAAAAATCTGGGAACATAATTGAAGTTTAAAAATTCATATCTCCTCAACCAGAAGTGCTATAAAGGCAAATGTATACTTTTTAAAAATCTTTGGAAGTCCTCTACAAGTTCTTTATTCAACTCAAGATCAGAATTCTTTTTTAAGTGGGCGAAAGTTTGGAAATCGCAGAAGCTGTCCAGCCACACCCAATCTGAACAGTGTTTCTGTATATTGCTGCACAGTGCGCATGTTTCCAAAATAAGAGTCAGCAAAAGTATGCATCACCTGTATACAAAGTTTAGGAGGTAAACTACAAATTTGTAGTTGTAAGTTTGGGTCGAAATTGGATAAGGTAAGAAACAAGTGGATCAAGAGGATATCTACAACTAGGATGATGCAGGAAATTTTCTGAAGATCGATCAACTTTTCAAATCCATATCTTCCCGACCATAACTAATTTGGGGGCAAACCAAGATACTATGGAAAGGTCATCGAGTGTACTATAACTTTGTAGTCCAACTCCAATCCATATTTTGCCTCTAACTGGTCGAAAAATTTGAATTTCTCCGTAGTGGTCAGCTGTACCAGAACTGGGACAGTGGTTCAAATTTCGAAATTTGATCACTCTTGGTTCCAATTTCTTGGATCATTGCTCATGTTCCGCAACTGGTGTTCGACACGGGTGGTGGATTTGAGGATTGGTTTTACTTCCAGAAGTTGCCCATAACCTTCCCATAAGGATTAGTTGAAGTAAACTTCTCAAACCTCTAGTTTCAAACTTTAAGGGGGAATGTGTGCATCCAAGTGACTTAAGTGATCAAGTGGAGCTACAGTTTCAAGAGAAACCAACCTCAAGCACGAGGTTAGCACCTCATAGATGGAGTGCATCCTCAACTCCATCAATGTTATCACGGAAGATGTAAATCACCACTACATGATCGAAGGGAAGAGTAAGCAAAACACCACTACGTGAGCTCTAGTAACTTTGACCCCATACTGAATAGTACCAAGTCATATAGGTAACCTAGTTAGTGGATTTCTCGAGCAAAGATGAGTTTGTCACTCGGCAGATGCGACAAGGACCTAGGGAGACAAGTGGATATACGGGTTAGAAAGTGTACAAGTTACGAAGGTTAAGATTGTGTAGTAAATTGCTCACTGCTCCTTGTTTCTATGGTTAGACTTGAATCCTTCTATCTTGATCAACCTATGAGAAGGATGTTCCTTGTCGAACACTTCTCATGAGCTAGTTGATTCAAACATTGGGAACTTGAGATAGTGCTTATCGTGTTTGAATCATTATACATATTTTTGCTCAAAACCACAAAGATGAATGCATCATACCTTATGCATATTTTTCCCGAGATTGCATTGTGTCTGCATAACAGCATCCGGTTTGTAATGCATCATAATACATAAGTCTTAATTAACTTTGAGCAAGAATATGTATCTCCATTCAATTACTTAGGTGAGGTCTGATAGTCTTGATTGTTTCTAACTCTTGTGATCAACGTTCTAGTTGATTTGCCTTCATTGAGTAATACCGGGGAAACTAATTACTCAGTCCTCTTTGTAGTACAACTAGGAGTTTAACCCTCATCCTTTATTTGTGTGGGTTCAATTGCCGTGGTGTGTAAACACTCATACTCTTGATTCATGAGGTTCTTCCTCAATTGATCAACTTCTAGATGCACCTTGTGACCGAAACATAGTTGAGTCTTTATACTTGACTTGTTAAGGCTCAATCACCTTGATTGCTAAAAGATGATTGTTTGTAGTTTGCGAGGAGTCTATTTATGACTTCTAAACCCCATGGGAACTTTGTATTCTTTCTATTCGTGAGATCATTCTTTGAGAACCTTTGACGGGTAAAGCATGGTAACTTGCTTTGTCCAGCGACCTTGTAGATGCCATGTATGGGACATCTTTGTATTTTGACGACATAATAAAAACCAGACCTTGAATTCTTTCATGTCGAGTACAAATCATTTCATCCTTTGACTAGTTTGTTGACATCACAATTCCTTGCGAGATGATCATTCCCAATACCCCTTGATTTTCACTTTTTACAAGATTTTCATTTATGTTGAGCTTGTGAAACTCCTTGATTCATAGGGAATGGTGACATTAATATGTCAGAAACCTTGTGGTTGCCATATACATTGTAACTTTGCCGTTTTGACCACATAAGAGAGATGACATCTTTACTACCCTTATGTCACAGTAAAGTAATCCAGTTATTGACTACCTAATTGCAAAACCCGATCCAGTCGAGATTAAAAATTCATTGTTTAATCTCGCAAACGCCCTTGATTCTGTATTGAGTAATACTACACTCAGCTTGAAGAACTCAGTACACAAAGCTAGAGTTGAAAGCAACTCGTATCAAGTTCATCAGGATACTCAAGAGAGTTGAAGCACAAGTACTGATTCTCAGAATACAAGACTAGGACCGTAAGGCCTTCATGGGACGAACATCACGAGTTAAGGATACCCAATATTGTAGAACCATTAGTGTTCCTGCTCCGAAGAAGATTATTTATTTTTGAAGGAAAGAAGAGGATCTCCACACAACCTAGCTACATTAACATAATTTGCTAAGACACAAACTTTACGGGGTGATATAAGTCATGCCGAGCATCCGAATCTGAGTTGCAGTACAAAGACGCAAGCCCCCAAAGCTAGAAGATGTGGTTTACAACATAAGCTGGACTAGCTACAACTTCAAGAACCTACTGAAGAAGACGAGGAGTGTCGTTCTTCCAATCGCGTGGAACGGTGGAGTCATCTCATTAACAACTCATCCTAACTTTCTCATTTCTCTAGAATCTCGGGACGAGATTCCTTTAACGGGGAAGGATTGTAAAAGCCACATTTGAGTGGAGCAAGAACACAAAAAAGCGAAATTAAAAATTTTGAAAATTTGTTAACCAATGTTCACTAAAAATATGAACTTGTTAAAACTTAAAGTCTTAACTGGAATATTCCACATAAAAGATTAAAAATTCGAATGTTAATCCAAACTCAAGTTCCAACATTGACTTGAGCAACATCATGGAGTTCCCAGCTACATTGACGATGTGTAGTATCTTCGAGAACTTTCATCCTAATCTTTTGTTTGGACCAGTGAAAATAATATCATGGATGGGGCCCACTTATCGGGTGGCCCACCAGTCAGCTCTCATCAAGCGTCGTTTGGTTTTCTCCTCTGCTCATACTTATCGAGAGCCGACTCGATGGGTGTGCCAATAATGCTTCACGCACAAGCTAGTTTTTGAGGCTGTCCTTAACGTCGATCCCAGTAGTACTCACGTGCTCTCTCTCTCTCTTCTTCGACTCGTGGCACCAATTAGAAATGTGTGTCAGTAAGGAATAAAAATCAAACATGCGAAGAATAAAAATCCAAACAAATTCGAGCTTAAAGTTTGAATTTACAAAGGTAGGGTTTAGAACCCTTAATTGATTAAGGTTGATTATTTAGGATTTCTAATGGTTTTTAGAAAAGAAAAATAGATAAAGAATAAAAGCAAAAGCCTAGGGTGCTTTCAAATTTAAATTTGAATTTCAATTATTCAATTCTCAAATTTGGTTCAAAAATTGGATTATCCATATATCATATAACCAGCCCCATGTTATCTTGTGTTGAGCTCATTTAATCATTGTTTTGGATCTTGGAAAAAGGATAAGAAAGAAATAACCTAAAGTGGGACCCATATGTTAGTCTTATCTCCAGGTACACAGAGCTCTTCATTCTCCACCGCTTCTGGCTACACTCCACATTTCTTCCCCGCTGAGCCCCCCAGTCGCGCCTCCTCCCAGCCCTGCTCCACGGTGCCCCTGACCGAGCGCCCGGCCGCGCCTCCTTCGCGCGCCCCCGCCTGCAACCCCTGCCGCGCACCATGCGCCCAGCGCCCGCCTCCACTCCAGTCGCGTCCCGTCATGCGCAGTTCCCCGCCACCACCGTATCACCTTGCAGCGCCCGTGCCGGCTGTGTGCCGCTCGTGATACAAAAAGACAAAACAAAATCTTGATTCTCATTACAAATTGCAGCGAGCGCCCCTCCTCTTCATGCCTCCACTCCAGCACACGTCTTGCTCTTGCCGCTGCCGTCGCGTGCAGCCGCCGTCCAGCTTCTTGACACCACAGCCGCGCTCCCTCGCCGTCATCTTGCTGCTCCGGCGTGCTTCTCTTCCCTCTCGCCATGCCTCATCCGTTCTTGTGGCCGCCCTGCTCGCTGACATCCTGCCCGCGCGATGCCGCCGAGCGCCGCGTCCTGGTGCAGCTCCTCGCGCGCTGCGCCCTGCTGCTGCTACGTGCTGCGCCACTCCCTGCAATGTCCACATTCGCCGCTGTCCAAGACTCGCAACCAGGAGCCGATGTGTGTCAACACTGCGTTCCTTGCCACCACGCCTCTCACGCCGCGGTGACCGCCGTCCATGACGCCGGTCGTTCATGCCGCCGCGGCGCATCTCCACTTCACGACACCGCTGCAGCGTGTTCCAGGTCCACCTCTGGGCAACCAGCAATACTATGCACGCGTTCGAAGTTATGCCACAGCTGCTCTGCATCGACATCGTCACCTACTTTCCGTCGTCGTGACATTCTGCTCTGTAGCCGCGTTCTGGGAGCAAGGCAAGTGATGTTTGGGATGGAGGATATGCAGGAACACGTCAATGACACAACGACGACGACAACTGGTCTAAGGTTAGCTCTGATTTGTGCAAGATTGATCGGATCAGTGACTGCAGCCAATGTGTTCGATGAAATGTTTACAACACCAAATCAAGTGTGTTGATGTTCAGTGCTGGTCTATAATGCAGGAACATTGTGGCGTCACAACCGACATGCAACTTAGGCCATGGATACCTCTGAATTGTACAAGACTAACCAAGTCGAGAGCGCATCCAAACTGTTCGGTGAAATGCCTACAAGGTGAGCATGCTTATAAGGATAGAAAGGTAGTGTGACTAGTGTTCCGTAATCCTACACATATGGTTTAGTGATGGGGTGACTCCTTGGTCATTTGTTCCTGTTGCTACTTCTATATTATGATGTCTCTTCCTTGACCTTTAGCTCCTTATCAAGGGTCCATCTAATTCTTGTATATTGGTTAATAGTCATTCTCATCATAGGAACCTCAAGAAGTTTAGATGATCCAGTCTTCTATAGTTACTAGCAACCTTAGGATTGATTCCTTATGACACACAGGTAATGTAGAGTAACAATCTTAGAACAATTAAGAAAAAGCATAGTAAGTTCCTCCTAAGTCCTTAGAAGCTTTGTAGATCATCTCTTAGTTCTTAGAAGACTTCAATTCTTCAGTCATAAGATTTAATCGGGAGTTTCAATCTTATGCTTTGCATAGTCATCTCATACCTTAATCATACTATGTTTCACCTTGATCCCTTAGTCATCCTTACACTATTCAGTCGAACACTTCTTCACCAATCAGTCTTATCAATCTTATGTGGTATAGCTCCAAGTGTTGATTGCTAAGTTGCAATGTGTGCTTACATTGCACTTTCAGTTCTTACCACGATGCTACTATGACCACCTTGACTCATCCTCTGTTTCTCCATAGAACAGAGCCATGTATGTCCCTCCTAGTCAAGCTTCTCCATCTTAAGGTGTATAGAACCACGTTGGGTATATTATTATATTACATTGTTTTTCTTATATGTGTAATCATGTCAATAGGAAATGTGATGGAGATGATTGGCGAGGAGCTTCACTTGGAGGAGGAGCTGAGGATGGCGGAGTCCCGAAGTAAGACCACTGACCATTGACATTTAATCGAGTCGCAAACTAAGGCAAGCCTGTGTTTGCATTTAAGTGCTATTTCAAAGTTTATATTTTATATCTCTTATGTCTAGGGTGAATTTTGTGCATTAGGGCTAAGATGCTTGTTACTCCACTTGCATGACCCACAAATCCCATGGAGTATTGGGTAGGTCTACAGCTTGACGAGTAGAAAATGCTATGCTAATATTTTGAGGATTTCTGTAGAAGTCGAGTAGTTGGAATCTACTCGCGAGATAGGATTTTATCACACGGGGTAGAGTTTATCAAATAATGGTTTATGAATATGAATTGGAGACCAAGCAGCGGGATAGGAGGCAGCGAGACGTGGTCTAACGTGCGTAGCCCTGCTTGTGTCGATTGAGGACCAATCCGTGTGCGGCCCTGCTGGACAAGTTTGAACTGTACCGGATGCATAATGGGCATATGGAACCTAGGAAACTGATGTAACTTGATAAATTAGGTGTCGAGGCATAGCCCACTGTCGATAGGGGTGGGTTGAGGGCAGCAACGTGTAAATCTGCTAGCGGGCACAGACACGCTCCGTGCGGGGACCTTGTGCCTGCGATGGTGGGACCGGTTTGGCGTTTGAGTTTTTTGTGAAAGGTTGCTGCGTATGACGTGGTGAGGAGCGCCGCACGCTTCTTATGCACGGGCGTGTGTGACGTGTTATCCAGGTGTCTACTGATTGCAATCACCGTCCCTCGCGGTTATTTGAGTACCGCTTGTTCACTACACCGAGACGTAGTAATAAAGAGTAGTGGAATTATTATGAAATTGTTGCCATGATTATTATTGTATTGCAACTTGTATGTATTAGAGATAGCACAATAAATTTTATAGTTTCAAAACACTTAACTTGTAATAGCATTATGTGCTTTAGACATATCATATCATCGACAAAGTGTTTCTTGTTTGATTGCGGAGTCTATGATGTGTCATTCCTGAGGAATGTCATTGCTACATAAAACATGACTATAAGGATCCACTTGTAGGCGAGTCTACTTATGCTATTTCCTACCTATGTTTAGTCTTTACCTTGCATATGTCTAGTGAGACGGGTCAATCTTGCTGAGCCTTATGCACACATTTGCAGTTAAGGAGTTTTTACAAGTTATACCATTGATGAAGGGTTTGACGACGACACCTTACCCTCTTCAGGGTTCATGGCGGAGTGGGAGCCCTGCACGCTACCATGATCAGGAGAGTGAGTGTTGCTATTGCGAAGCATCCTAAGGGCATGGACGACTTTGCTTTTGCATAGCTAGAGCTGAGAGCATACTATAATGTATAGACTCTTTTTCTTCATTTAGTATTGTAAAAACTTCCGTTGTGTTTATAAATAAAAGACTTTGTTTGTACTTTATTATGATTCTTTTCATGTATACTATTGGGTGTCACATTGCACGACACCACCCAATGAGATCCTTTGATGTCGGGACCTCGGTCCCCACAGTATACCTCACACAATTAGGGTTTCTAGTGTGCTGCATTCCATGCCGACTTTTACATAGCACACCGGACAAGTCTGGTACCCAGTATGGACTAGTCCGTTCTTTGAGATCTCTAACAGTAACTTTTTTGGAAACTCTATAAATAGGAGATCTACGGCCCCACAATTACAATTAATGATTCCTACTGCCAAACTCATAAACCCTAGCACTGCCACCTGTCCCAAGAGCACAAAAACACATCTCTCCACGCACCTAAAGTCCCAAAAGGTGAAAATCAATTGAACATTCAGATTTGGGGTTGGGAGATCATCGTCTACATGTTGTTGAGCTCTTGGGGTTTGATCTCTTTACACTCGTGTTCTCTCTTGTAATCCTTTTCAGTGTATTTGATCATTTTCTCATCGTAATTCTTGTGGGATCCCTCAACGTGTGAGGTTGCCCCATAAACTCGGTGATTGCGTGTGATAGTGGAATCAAGTCGGCCTTGTGTGGTGACCTGAAGAGGGAAAGGGTTTGAAGAGACCCGACTCTGTATGGGTTTTCTCAACGAGGAGTAGATCTTTTTGGTGAGATCAAACCTCGGTAAAAATCATGTCTCGTGTGCTTCATCACTTTTGCATCTTGATTAGGGCAGATAGTTGATCAATATTATAACTTGAATTGCAAATTGCTTCTCACGTGCAACTTCACGACATGAATTGTAAATTCAAGAAACCTTATTTGTTGTTCACATTTCCTCTACTTAAAAGAATTTAAATCATGTATTGGTACTTAGTCAAATCGACATACATCGAGCACACTGGACTAGTCCGCACACACAATCGGACAAGTCCGGTCAATCAAGTTTTTGACCTTTTGATTAAGTGTGCAGGAAATTTTCAAAGCCTATTCACCCCCCTGTAGGCCACATTCAGTTCAACTATGCTACAGGCTCTTGGCAGGAGTCGCCTAGTGTTGCTAGGGGTAAACCCGTGCCCGATATGTTGAACAACTTAGCATAAGGATTCACCGCTGACATGCTCATTAGTATCTAACCTAGGCTATGTATATGTATATTAGAAGCATTATAGCTGCAACTCCCCAATCCTTAGTCTAACCTCCATTAGGACTCATCTACCCTTTAGAATAGGTTGCTTAGGTGTGTGTCACACTACCCCTATATTATCAACTTACCCCTATCTTGATAATTGATTAGTATCCCATAGCTTGATCACAAGAGTATGTTTTACTTTACTCCATTGCCTTCCTTTGGGATAAATATGATACCCTTGGGAATACTCTTGGGTGAAATGCTACACGATAGTTTCCGTGTGCTTGCGGACCTCATCTCTTTCGAGAGATGATTTGTGACGTAAGAAACATCATCAATGGGTCCTCATGGAGAATAGACTAAAAGTTGGGGAATTGCTCCTACAATGCTTCTAATATACATATACATAGCCTAGGTTATGTATTAATGGGCACGTCAATAGTGAATACTTATGCTATGAATTAACATTGGTTTAACTAGGATTTAGTTCATTGCCTTAGGATGGCTTGTGCCTAGGCTCTTAAGGTAATTACTTAATATGCTAGCATGGTGCTAGGACAGAGAGTAGCGTTGAATGTCTCGTAGACCCACAGATTGAAGAGGTAGGCAGTAGGTGGTGATAGCCCTATCTGTCCTTTGTAATCCTCCACGTTCAGCTATGCCACAAGCTCTTGAAAGGAGTCACCTAGTGGTGCTAGGGGTAAACCCGTGCCCGATGTGTTGAACAACTTAGCATAAGTATTCACTATTGACATGTCCATTAATACCTAACCTAGGCAATGTATAGGTATATTAGAAGCATTGTAGGAGCAACTCCCCAACTCTTAGTCTAATCTCCATTAGGACCCATTTACCCATTTAGAATAGATTGCTTAGGTGTATGTCACACTTCCCATATATTGTCAACTTACCCCTGTCTTGATAATTGATTAGTATCCCTTAGCTTGATCATTAGAGTAGTGTTTACTTTACTCCATTGCCTTCCTTTGGGATAAATATGGTACCCTTGGGGATACTCTTGGGTGAAATGCTACACGATAGTTTCCGTGCGCTTGCAGACCTCATCTCTTTCAAGAGATGATCTGTGACGTAAGAAACGTCAACATCCTATATGGCAAGAAGGTATGATATACCTTAGCCATAGAATGATGAAACAGACTCAACACATGTTGAGTGCACGTCATTCCTTTGTAGACAAGGGTTATCATTACCTTAGCCAAGGAATAACAAGGTACATCCAACTTATGGAAACCTTGAGGTGTGGATGAGTGACATTGAGAACACTCTCCTCGACCACACTCATGGAACTCATGGAAGGCAACCCAACATCAACACTCAATCCTCCAATGTCAAAGCCATGCTGCAGCAAGGTTAGACCAACCTCATGGCCTACATCCGTTGTTAGGGTTTCAACCCCTATCGTGGACCTTGACCAAGAGCAAGCTTGGGGGAGGACCCCCCCACCCCACTTGAGGTAACTTGTACCACATCCCATTTGCATTCCTTTATTTTATTTCTCTCTTCCCACCACATATGCATCTTTAAAAATAATAATAATGTAGTATAAGTTAGGTTAATAAAATAAGGGATGTGCAGTAAGAATGTTTTTACTTTGCATAAGTTGAAATGATGAATAGTTGCTCTGTTTTATTTACTCTAGCTCCTTGCATACAACTTAGTATTCTCCAAGTATTGGGTTTATTGGCTTGGAACATTCTTGACTAAAACTTGGAAATTATGGGTAGCAAAAACTAAGTCCAATTCTAGGTTGTTGTGGGATATGATATAGTGATAAGAGCTTCTAATATCCTAGTTGAAAGTGAAACTTGATTTCACTGAGAAAATTTAAAATGGGAGTTCCTCATTTGATAAAGATTCCTACCAAAGCCATATGATTATTTGAATTAGATAAACCTTATACATATTCTATTTGCCTTCACATTGAGCTTGGTCAAACTAGTATAGACTTATGTGAGAATCTTTTCATGCTTTTAAGATCAACATTACACGGGCACATGCTAAACTTCTACAGTAGAAGTCAGCAAAATTCCATCATACCATTCCACCACAAAAAAGATACTCCATGATTTTCATGCATAATACTATCTCAAAATTGTTTGGAAAAGAGGAGTAGAAAACATGGCTACAAGAAAAAGAAAATGCATCCTCTACAAGAGCGTGAGAAAAAAAAAAGAAAAAAAATAAGAAAAAAAGAAGAAAAAAAGGAGAATACGTAGCCATGTTTCATCCTCACAAAAAGAGAGTGCACACAAAGGAGTCATCTTCATATTCTCATTCCACAAATATTCCATCACACTTGCACAAATCTTGATCAAAGTATGATTTTTTTATCCTAAGGTTTACTCTTTTGACTTAGCAATATATTTGTTACAAATATGCCTACTCTTGATCCCTACCAAGCTCCACATACAAGCCTTATTTAGATGTAGGACAAAAAAGGCATTGCCTTCGTGAGGATACAAATGCCACTTACCACATAGGAGTAATTGAGTGCATCATTTGAGGACTTAAATCCAAACACCATTTGAAATTCTCCTGAAATTTGAGTGGAACTCATACAATAGGTGATGCAAGCTCATTTTGTTGTTCTGTCCTTCAACCATCCAAAAAAAGGATGAGGCATAAGCCCCATAAAGACTAAGATAACGGTGAGGTACCATAGCCAATTTATTCAATGCAAGGTAGAATACTTTGTTGTGCACTTGGTACTTTTGCAAAATAGGAAATTGTAGCAACTCCTGATCAACAAACTAAGTATTTATCTTTTCTTCGGGACGAGCAAAGGGTATGCTTGGGGGAGTTTGTTGACAGTCGTTATATATCAATTTTGACCGTCAATATAACTCAATTATGTGAAGGAATGAATACTTCTTACACACATCATAGTTGGGAATAACGTAGTTCCACTTGTACTTGGAGAAATTGGTGCATGCATGTATTATATGCAGATTTGAGGTGAATGCATGGCCACAAGGCAAGGAAACACACTTCCCACCAATCAGATGATGCCATGTGGCTTCCCTTGGATCCAATGGCCCAGTTACATGCGGGTACCCACAGGTTTTCAACCCAATTAATATAGAAGATCGAAAAGGGCCCATATATCAGTGTCTAGGAGCAAGAATGAGCCGAGTGGGGCCAATCCCAGTTCGGCTGAACCCCCTGGTAAAGGTGGCAAACTCGGTCCAAGTGCTCCTGTGAACTCTTGGTGGCTTCCTTGATGCGGGAGCGAGTGAAATTCCGGGACATTATGTAGGATCGAAGAGCACGTGTAAATCTACTAGAGGGGGGTGAATGGTAGATTAAAACATTTTAGCGGAAGCAACGAAAACACCCCTTGGTAGATAACCGATCTGTTAAAGAAACCGTGTGTGTGACTAATCTAAACGTGTTCAACTATGACAAAAACTAGTATATATTGTAGATAATCAAGTCACGAAGACGTCACAACAAGAATCACAAAAATTCGTCCAGAGACACTCAAGTTACGATCGAAAGATCGAACAAAGGTCAATCTATCCTACCCGAGAAAAACAGTTATGGAATACTACAAAGAAACTCGTGTAGATCAGAAACTACAAATCCAATGACCGTGAAATTTTCACAGATGATATAAAATTAAGTTTTGAAGAAAACTCAAAAAGAATCACAACAATCGGATCTATAAAACTCGGGTTATATTAGAACCACCAAAGAAAGGTAGTGTTGTGCAGAAACTTGATGAAAATAAGTCGAACGAACAAGGCATAAAAGTTTCCTCAAACTACGAATTTTATTGATCAAAAAACAAGTGAAACAGCCCCAACGTTGTGCCCCACGAGCTCTGGCCTCCCTTTCTTATATAACCAGCCCTTAGGCCAACCCAAACCTAACTAGGACTCTAATTCTACTCAATTCACGAACCGAAACTTTCAGTAACTGCTCAAGGCTCTTCTATATGCAGATAGAAGCAATCTAAAGACTTCCAAACACCTTAGGAACGTATCCCACATTCCTAAAACAACTCAAATTCGTTACCTCCACGAAATCCTATCATAACCAACTCAAAACTTTCCATTTTTGAGTCAAACACGACTCAGCCGCAGCCTGAGTCCATAACCTAGTCGGTTGGACATTTCAGACCAATTATTTACATCCACATCTCTTCATCATGCCTCAGAACCATGTAGCCACATCCACGCACTCCTTGCATACGTGCAAACATCTTTCAATGACGTTCACGACACCTTCATATGCAATTGTTCTTGATTCAAACATGCTACGTGGCCTCCCGATCAACTCAACCCCAATTTCTCCCGAACTTGGTTGTTGAACCTCATCTTCTCCATAAGACTAGTTCAATGGATCCCGTCACCAGCCATGTCTTGAACTAAAGCAACACCTGCACATGAATAAACAACCAATACTTTCGAGCACAAGTCCTCGACTTGACTCTTGTTAGTTCCCGAACCACAACACCTTACGTGAGCACCTCACATAAGCATGTTGCAAACCATAGAAAAACGATATCAGCCATAACCACCAAAACACCCCAAAAACTTAGTAAAAGAATACTAAGTAAACTTTCCATAATCCAAAAAGCAAGTTCAAAACATAAAGCAGTGTAAGCCATGCTAAAGATCAAATGTAATTTTGAATTTTAGCAAGTCATGATCTCTCAAACTTAACTATTTCAAAACCTGAAAGCATGACACTTGTTGCTGCATTTTATTATATTCCAAAGCACAAATTTAGATCATATGATATTTGCAAGAGATAATATGCGCGTCTGCCTTATTCTAACCAACCAAGCCAAGGTCATTTGACAATCAGAAGCCTAAGGACATGATTTTAGTCAAACATAACTTCTTCCAAGTTCATATCTAAGTGCAATGATAAGCCATCTCAAAAGAAGAAATGTGATGCATGCATATTCTCTTGATCTTTTCTCAATTTATATTTGTTCATAAAACTCAACATGTGAGTTGATTACTTGAATAATTCATTATGATTAAAAGCACTTATGATTATGCAATAAGTTCAAAATAGCAAGAAAGTTCAATCATGACCAGATTTAGTGTAAGTAATTATTCCACTTACTAGTCATGGCAAAAACTACAAAATGTATAACATGTGTAATGTAGTAAGAACTTTCAACATGTAAAAGGAATCACAAAGTCATATATGTATGAAATACTATGCTCATATTATTTTAAGGTCAGATTCACACATAGACTTCCCAAGTTTCAAAACCCCCCCTCAATTTAAGCCATGAGGATGCATAACCCATATTTCACTGCGAATGTAAAAAACGAGTGAAATCCAAAGGTTTTGTGAAAATATCAGCCTATTGTTGTTCAGTATCTACATGGTGAAGCGCAATGTTTCCTTTTTCAACATTATCACGGAGAAAGTGATACCTAATATCAATGTGCTTAGTTCTAGGATGTTGCACGGGGTTTTTAGCAACGCAAATGGCACTAGTGTTATCATCCACATACACTTGAACGAATAATGAGTCATTGCCATGCTTAAGCACAAAAAGAGTTTTATCAACATTGCCCATGGTAAACCCCTTTTCAAGTAAGAATGTTTTTAACCTATCATACCATGCTCTAGGAGCTTGTTTTAAACCATACATTGCTTTAGTCAGTTTGAAAACATGATTAGGAAAATCAGGATTTTCAAAACTAGGTGGTTGCTTAACATAAACCTCCTCATCTATGTAGCCATTAAGAAAAGCACTTTTTACATCCATTTTATATAATTTGAAACCTTTAGATGCAGCAAAAGCTAACAAAATTCTTATGGCTTCTAATCTAGCAACATAAGCAAAAGTTTCATCAAAATCTAGACTTTCAATTTGTGTGAAACCTTGAGCAACCAATCTAGCCTTATTCCTAATCACAACCCCATCCTCACTTTGTTTATTTTTAAACACCCATTTAGTTCCAATTAAAGTGTGATCTTGAGGTGGAGGTACAAGTTTCCAACATCATTTCTTTCAAAATTTTCTAACTCTTCTTGCATGGCAATAATCCAAGATTCATTAGTGAGTGCGTGTGATATATCTTTGGGTTCAAAAGAAGCAACAAAAGAAGAACGCGCATGAGAATTGGGGTCAGAAAAACTGGATCTTGTAACTCGTTCATGCAAGCTTCCAATTATCTGTTGCGGGGGATGATTCTTTTAAATCTGTAGGGGAATAGATGTCTCACAAGCTTCTTCTTCATCAAGTTCATCGCAGACTGATGAGCTTGTGGCTTGTGGACAATTAGGACCAGCAGAGATGGTAGTCGGAGCTTGTTCAAAGTTCAGAGATGGACACGTATCAGCTTCAGAACTACCAGGCAATATCTCCGACTCTTCTTCTTCTTCAAAAATACCCTCCCCCTAAGGATATGGATACGGACCTGCAATGTTTGAGCTAGTACCTGGGCTAGCTTCATCAAAAGACACCTCACAAGTCTCCACAATTTAGTTAGTGTCAAGTAAAAGCATACGGTAGCCTCTAGTATGAGATGGGTAACCAAGAAACATGCCATCAATGAATCTACATTCAAATTTATCAAGATTACCATTTTTCTTAATGAAACATTTACAACCCAAGACTCGAGAGTGTGTAACACTAGTCCTATGTCCAAACCGGAGCTCATATGGTGTTTTACCTAGCTTAGCACGCAAGAAAACATGATTTGAGACATAACAAGCGGTTGCAATTACACCATCCCAAAATCTTCTAGGAGTTTGATATTCATCAAGCATAGTCCTAGCCATCTCAACTAAGGTTCTATTCTTTCTTTCTACAACACCGTTTTTTGAGGTATATATGGTGAAGAAAATTGATGATCTATTCAATTTTCAGCACAAAAGTGATCAAAATATTTATTTTTAAATTCGGTTCCGTTATCACTTCTAATTGCTTTTAAAGATCCTGGGTGATCAATTGATAATCTAAGAAATAAAGTTCCAAAGTGACTAAAAGCTTCATTCTTAGATGCCATAAAGTAAACCCTAGAGTATCTAGAATAGTCATTGACAATCACAAGAACATACCATTTACCTCCGAAGGATTGAACACGTGAAGGTCCTACGGTGTCATGAAGCAAAAGTTGACCCGGTTCAGTTGTCATGATTACTGTGAGAGGAGTATGTGAACATGCAACCATCTTAGCATGTCTACAAGAAGAGCACACAATTTCTTTGCCCCTTTTAAGATTAGGCAACCCACGTATGCGATCAAAAGCACTAACACGCGTTAGATGATCAAAGCCTACGGACCAAGTCTACGATGCCAAAAATATAAGCCCTTTGAATCATTAGCAACTAGACACCTATGTTTAGAGGAAGACATATCAAAATCAGCTTTAAAAACTCTTCCAGTCCTAGACATATTAAAAATAAGCTCACTATTTAATTTACAACTTTGCAGCAATTTTTAGTGAAAATAATTTCCAGATTTTCATCTAGCAGTTATGAAATAGAAAGCAAGTTGTATTTCAAATTTTTAACAAGTGCCACATCCTTCAAAGTGTAGTGATTATTTACTCCAACTGAACCCTTAGCAATTATAGGAGTTGAAGAGTTATCAGCAAAAGTAACATTCTCGGAGATGTCGACAACAACAACAAAGCTCGGAACTTGATCATACAAGGATTAACTCAAAGCGACTTCGACCGTGTTGCACACCTACGATCTGCATACGATGTGTGGAAAGCACTTTGCGACTATCACGAAGGATCTAACACGATCAAGGAGGTAAAACAAGATATGTTCAAAAAGGAATACATGCGTTATGAGATGCAACCTGGTCGTACTTCCTGGGATGAAAAGCAAACAAGGACGAAGCACTCCTCTGCAAAAGATACAAAGAAAAAGAAGGGTTTCACAAGACGTCAATTGGTGAGTAGTTTTATCTCCGTACTTCAAGAACTTGGCTCAAGCGATGTGGACATTGACAGTGACGAAGATGAAGATGATTTGGCAAACTTGTGCTTCATGGCGGGCAAGTCAAGATCAACTATGGAGGAAGCTGAACACAATGGCGACAATGAAGAGGTATGTCCTACTTGCGAAGAAATGTGTGATGCTATTTCTCGTGCCACTGATATAGTTAAGAAAAAGGACAAAAAGCTTAGGGACAATGCTGTTAAAATTGAGTCACTAGAATCTGAAATTAATTGTTTGAAATCCTTGATTCGTAGTGATGATTCTTGTTCCTCATGTGATTTAATATATGAACAATTGTCCTCATTAAGAAGTGCGCACACCTCCACACTTGATAAACTTGAGTTAAAAATTGAAAAGAACATAGAGCTTGCTGCACTTAATGATAAAAACTTGAAAGATGCTAGCTGTTCTATAATTGATTTGCATTGTTCTACTTGTAATGATCTTGATAAGAAACTACAAGATGCTATGAATGAAATTTTTATATTGAACAATGCTTTACGTTCTCATGAAGTTAAATATTGTTCTGATTGCAAATTAAAAGGAAAAACTTCATGTGAAAATTGTCTTGATCTGTCCAATAAACTTGATGACATGCATAGGACATTAGATTGGTTTTCTAATGGGAATAAGAACCTAAACTTGATGCTGAATTCTTCCAAGTCTTGCGATGATAAAACTGGTTTAGGTTTTGATTGTCATGCTCATGCTAAGGTACATCCACCTAAAATTGTAATGTCATTAGGAACTGGTTTGATTCAAACAGTTCCTAAACAAAAAGAAGTGGTTTTCAAATCTGCAGGAGTGTTGTCTCATTCGCTTTCAAATAAAAATGTTGCTTGCTCATCTAGACATGAACACAAAGTTAAATTTCATTGTACCTACTGTGGTAGAGATGGTCATATCATAGATTTTTGTTATAGACTAGTTAAACAACAGAAAAGGGAAAGAATGATTGCTAGATCTCATAACTATCATGCAAAATTTGCTGCACTTGCTAAACCGAATGATAGGAACATGCAATCTGTTGTAATGAGTCAAAAACATGCAAAGTTCGCTCCCAAACCTACCGTTTTTCATGCTACACGTGTAACATATCGTAGGACACTAGTTGGGTACAAAAATCCTCAAGATTTGGCTCATAAACCTGCTGTTTTATCTCAGCTTTCGCGTGTTATTCCTGCTGGACGTCATGTGACTCAGTACTGGATTCCTAAATGCCTTTTGACTAACCCCATTATTGAGTCATCAATGTATTGTTCTTCTATGTAGGTTACACGCTGGAGGAAGGAGAACATTTGGATTGTGGATTCAGGTTGCTCACGCCACATGACCGGTAACAAAGAATTGTTCTCCTCCCTCTCTTAGAGAATGTTACTTTTGCCGATAATTCTTTAACTCCTATAATTGCTAAGGATTCGGTTAGAGTAAATGATCACTACACTTTGAAGGATGTGGCACTTGTTAAAAATTTGAAATACAACTTGCTTTCTGTTTCACGACTGCTAGATGAAAATCTAAAAATTATTTTCATTAAAAACTGCTGCAAAGTTGTAGGTTCAAATAGTGAGCTTATTTTTAACATGTCGCGTTTCAAAGAGTTTTTAAAGCTGATTTTGATATGTCTTCCTCTAAGCATAGGTGTCTAGTTGCTAATGATTCCAATGACTTATATTTTTGGCATCATAGACTTGGTCACGTAGGCTTTGATCATCTAACGCGTGTTAGTGCTCTTGATCACATACGTGGGCTGCTTAAGCTGAAAGGGGACAAAGAAATTGTGTGCTCTTTTTGTAGACATGCTAAGATGGTTGCAGGTTCACATACTCCTCTCACAATGATCATGACAACTGAACCGGGTCAACTGTTGCACCTTGACACCGTAGGACCTTCACGTATTGAATCCTTCAGAGGTGAATGGTATGTTCTTGTGATTGTTGATGATTATTCTAGATACTCTTGGGTTTACTTTATGGCATCTAAGAATGAAGCTTTTAGTCACTTTGGAACTTTATTTCTTAGATTATCAATTGATCACCCAGGATCTTTAAAAGCAATTAGAAGTGATAACGGAACCGAATTTAAAAATCAATCTTTTGATCACTTTTATGCTGAAAATGGAATAGATCATCAATTTTCTTCACCATATGTACCTCAACAAAACAGTGTTGTAGAAAGAAAGAACAGAATCTTAGTTGAAATGGCTAGGACTAGGCTTGATGAATACCAAACTCCTAGGAAATTTTGGACTGATGCGATTGCAACCGCTTGTTATGTCTCAAATCGTGTTTTCTTGCGCACTAAGCTAGATAAAACACCATATGAGCTCCGGTTTGGACATAAGCCTAGTGTTACACATTTTCGAGTCTTTGATTGCAAATGCTTTGTTAAGAAACATAGTTTTCTTGATAAATTTGAACCTAGATCCATTGATGGAATGTTTCTTGGTTATCCATCTCATACCAGAGGCCACCGTATGCTTTTACTTGACACTAATAAAATTGTGGAGACTTGTGAGCTGTCTTTTGATTAAGCTATAACATGTACTAGCTCAAACATTGCAGGTCCAGATCCATATCTATAGGGGGAGAGTATTTTCGTTGAAGATGAGGAAGAAGTGGTGCTGCTGCTCGAAAATTCAGCAGCTAATGACATTGTTCCAGCTCCTGATTTTGATTCATAGCCAGCACCGACGACCACCATTGCTGGTCCGAATCCTCCTCAAGTCACAAGCTCCTCGATTTGTGATGAACATAAAGAAGAAGAAGCTTGTGAAGTGTCCACTCCCCTCCGGGTTCTCAAAAGTCATCCTTCACATCAAATTATTGGAAGCTTGCACGAACGAGTCACGCGGTCCAGGTTTTGCGATCCAAACTCTCATGCTCATTCTGCTTTTGTTGCTTCTCTTGAACCCAAAGATATATCACACGCAGTCACTAATGAATCTTGGATTATTGCCATGCAAGAAGGGTTAGAAAATTTTGAAAGAAATAATGTTTGGAAACTTGTACCTCTACCTCAAGGTCACACTTTAATTGGAACTAAATGGGTGTTTAAAAATAAACAAAGTGAGGATGGGGTTGTGGTTAGGAATAAGGATAGGTTGGTTGCTCAAGGTTTCACTCAAGTTGAAGGTCTAGATTTTGATGAAACTTTTTCTCCTGTTGCTAGATTAGAAGCTATAAGAATTTTTGTTAGCATTTTCTGCATCTAAAGGTTTTAAGCTATATCATATGGAAGTTAAAAGTGTTTTTCTTAATGGCTACATAGATGAAGAGGTTTATGTCAAACAACCACCGGGTTTTGAAAATCCATATTTTCCTAATCATGTTTACAAAATGTCCAAAGGCTTGTACGGTCTCAAACAAGCCCCTAGAGCTTGGTATGATAGGTTAAAAACATTCATACTTGAAAAGGGGCTTATCATGGGCAAGGTTGATAAAAAAAATTTTGTGCTTAAGCATGGCAATGACTCATTATTCGTTCAAGTGTATGTGGATGATATTATCTTTGGTTGTGCTTCACATGATCTTGTGTCCAAGTTTTTAGCTATGATGAGTTCAGAATTTGAGATGAGTATGATGTGAGAACTCACATACTTTTTGGGGCTGCAAATCAAGCAAACCAAGGAGGGTACCTTTGTGCATTAAACAAAGTATACAGAAGACCTCCTAAGACGATTCACCATGGACAAAAGCAAGCCTCTTCGGACACCAATGGGAACAGCAACAACACTTGAACTTGATGAAGATAGTGAACCCGTGGATCAAAAAGAATATAGAAGCATGATCGGATCACTTCTGTACCTCACGGCATCAAGACCGAACATACAATTCGGCGTATGTCTTTGTGCATGGTTTCAAGCCCCTCCACGTGCTTCACATTGTCAAGCCCTCAAAAGGATTCTCAGGTACTTACATGGAACTCAAGAATTTGGCATTTTTCTTCCTTCTTCCTCAACCGTTACTTTGAAAGCTTTTTCGGATGCTGATTTTGGGGGTTGTAAGATTGATAGGAAAAGTACTTCCGCTGCTTGTCATTTTCTTGGTAATTCACTTGTTGCTTGGTCCTCTAGAAAACAAAACGCAGTTTCACAATCCACAGCTGAATCTGAATATGTAGTTGCTGCTAGTGCTTGCTCACAAACTCTTTGGATTGTTCGAACACTTAAGGACTATGTGGTTTATCTAGATTGTGTTCCACTATTTTGTGATAACACTAGTGCCATTTGCATTGCTAAAAACCTTGTGCAACATTCTAGAACTAAGCACTTGACATTAGGTATCACTTTCTCTGTGATAATGTTGAAAAAGGAAACATTGTGCTTCACCATGTAGATATCGAACAACAATTGGCTGACATTTTTACAAAACCTTTGGATTTCACTCATTTTTGTTTCATTTGTAGTGAAATAGGGGTTATGCATCCTCATTGCTTAAATTGAGGGGGAGTTTTGAAACTTGGGAAGTCTATCTGTGAATCTGAATTTAAAATAATATGAGCATAGTAATTCATACATATATGACTTTGTCATTCCTTTTACATGCTAAAAGTTCTTACTACATTACTCATGTTATACATTTTGTAGTTTTTGCCATGACTAGTAATTGAAATAATTACTTACACTAAATCGTGTCATGATCGAACTTTCTTGCTATTTTGAACCTGTTGCATGATCACAAGTGCTTTTAATCATAAAGAATTAATCAAGTAATCAACTCACATGTTGAGTTTTTATGAACACATATAAATTGAGAAAAGATCAAGAGAATATGCATGCATCGCACTTCTTCTTTTGAGATGGCTTATCATTGCACTTAGATATGAACTTGGAAGAAGTTGTGTATGACTAAAATCATGTCCTTAAGCTTTTGATTGTCAAATGACATAGGCTTGGCTTGGTTGGTTAGAATAAGACAGATGCGGCATATAATCCCTTGCAAATGTCATATGTTAAAAATTGTGCTTAAAATAATTGCAGCAACAAGTGTCATGCTTTCAGGTTTTGAAATAGTTAAGTTTGTGAGATCATGACTTGCTTAAATTAAAAATTACACTTGATCTCTAGCATGGCTTACACTACTTTATGTATCTCATTGTTGTTATAGTGTAAGTTACTTGATAGTATGACTTGGATGAGCTTTGTTTTATATGTATATGTTATAATATGCTCATAACAATTAAAACTTCTCTTTTGTACCTTGCTGAATTTATTATCAAATGGGGAGAAATTGATCATACCTTGCACATATTCACAACTGTTTTTTGCACGATTCTTCTTAGGGGAAGAAGTATGTATAGGGGGAGAAATTTATTTCTATCTCATTTGATTTTCAAAAAGGGGGAGAAATTATTTTCAAAACTTTTCATGTAAATAAGCCAATGTTCGGATTTTAAGTGGTGTTGCCAATGCATTCATCAAGGGGGAGATTGTGAGACCTATGTGTGCTGAATACATTGTCTATGGCGATAAAAGTTTTGAATACTACCAAAACACCTTTATAATCTAGGTCCGAATAGGTCCGACGATAGGTTTGGCTTGTTTTGGGTAGCTCCGGCAAGGTCCGACGTAAGGTCCGACTTGCTTTGGCTAGGTCCGACTTCTTTGACTAGCTTTGGTTAGCTCTGGCTCTAGGTCCGATTAGCCTTGGTAAGCTCCGGCTCTAGGTCTGACTAGCTTTGGTAAGCTCCGATGCTATGTTCGACTAGCTTTGGTTAGCTCTGGCACTAGGTCCTGCTAGCTTTGGTAAGTTCCGGCGCTATGTCTTGCTAGCTTTGGTAAGGTCCGGTTCAAGGTCCGGGTAGCTTTGACAAGGTTCGGAGCTTGATCGCAGTTGTTCTGCTTTTATCTTGCAATGTTTCTAACTTATTTTACACTTATGGAAAGTTTTTGGTGTGTTTTGGAGGTTATGGTTGATATCATTTTGCTATGGTTTGCAACATGCTTACGTGAGGTGCTCATGTAAGGTGTTGTGGTTATCGGAACTAACGAGAGTCAAGTTGAGGACTTGTGCTCAGAAGTATTAGTTGTTTATTCATGTGCAGGTGTTGCTTGATTTCAAGACATGGCTGGTGACGGGATCCATTGAACTAGTCTTAGGGAGAAGATGAGGTTCAACAACCAGGTTCGGGAGGAATTGTGGTTGAGTTGATCGGGAGGTTGCGCAACATGTTTGAATCAAGAACAATGCATATGAAGGTATTGTGGATGTCGTTGGAAGATGTTTGCACATGTTCAAGGAGTGCATGTATGTGGCTACATGGTTCTGAGGCATGATGAAGAGATGTGTACGTAAAGAATTGGTCGGAAAGGTCCAATCGACTAGGTTATGGACTCAGGCTGCGGCTGAGTCAGGTTTGACTCAAATATGGAAATATTTGAGCTGGTAATGTTAGGATTTCGTGTGAGTCACGAATTTGAGTTGTTTTAGGAATGTGGGATACGTTCCTAAGGTGTTTGGAAGTCTTAATATTTCTTCTATCTGCGTATAGAAGAGTCTTGAGCAGTTATGGAAAGTTTTGATTCGTGTACTGAGTAGGATTAGAGCCCTAGTTAAGTTTGTATTGGCCTAAGGGCTAGTTATATAAGCAACGGAGGCTAGAGCTTGCGGTGCACGACTTTGGGGCTGTTCCTCTTGTGTTCTATTGAATAAAGATCATAGTTTAATGGAACTTTTGTGCTTTGTTCGTGCGACTTGTTTTTGTCAAGTCCTTCTCGTCGAGTTTCTGCACAGCACAACCTTAGTTCAGTGGTTCTATCATATCTTGAGTTTTACAAATCCGTTTGACGTGATTCTTTTTGTATTGTCTTCACAACTTAATTTTCTATCATATTTCAAAATTTCACGGTCATCGGATTTGTGGTTTATGATCTACATGATTTTCTTTGCAGTGTTCCTGAACTGTTTTTCTCGGGTAGGATCGATTGACCTCAGTTCGATCTTTCGTTCGTAACTTGAGTTTCTCTCAACGGATTTTTGTGATTCTTGTTGTGACGTCTTCGTGACTTGATTTTCTACAATATATACCAGATTTGTCACAGTTTAACACGTTTATATTAGTTGTACACACGGTTTATTTAACAGATCTGTTTTCTGCCGAGTGGTGTTTTCATTGCTTCCGCTGAAAAGTTTTAATCTACCATTCACCCCCCCTCTGGTAGCTTTACACGTGCTCTTCAATCCTACAACTTAAAGTACATGTGGCATATCTGAGGTTTTTTGGCCGTCCTCTTGTTTGCGATCCTGTGGTGCCAGATAGTCCCCCCATGAAAGGCCTACGCCAAGCGGGAGGTCTAGAGTGTGCAGCCTGCTTAGCCTGGTTCCGTACGCTAAGAATGCGCACTCTACTTTCCCAGCGCTACGGCTGAGTACTGGGGGCCAGACGGCACACATCAGGAACAAGGTGGGAGCCAAAGAATCCGGGGTATTTTGGTTATTTTCTTGCTTGGGGCCTTGTGGTGTTGAACGGTCCCTCCCTAGAAAGGCTAACGCCAGCGGGAGGTCCAGAGTGTACAAACTGCTTAGCCTGGTCCTGCACCCTAAGCGTGTACACTTTGCCTCCCTAGTGCAGCGGTTGAGTACTGGGGCCGGTTGGCTCATACTTTTGCTAATGCTAGCGAGGGGTCTAGAGTGTGCAAACCGCTTAGCCTGGTCCTGCACCCTAAGCACATACACTTTGCCTCCTGAGTGTTACGACTAAGTACAAAGGGGTCGGATGACCCATACTCCTAAGCAAGGCAATAACCATAACCTGGATATTGTCGCTCTGTATTTCCATGTTCATTTAATTATGCATTGATTTTATGTTCATGAAGTTATGCTTGTTTTTGCATAATGCCCGCCGTATGCACGGTAACTCTTTCCCTGTCTTGTCCTAGTTGGAGTTATGCTATCCTGCTAAAGGCGGACCCACATGAGGTACCTGCAATATGTTTAGAGTCTGATGGTCATTTTCTTGTTCAGGGTCCATGGCGCTGAATGGTTCTCACTACTGAAAGGCTAACGCCGAGTTGGAGGTCCAAGGTGTGCAGTCTGCTTAGCCTGGTTCCATATCCTAAGCATGCACACCTTGCCTCCTAGTGCTAACATCTGAGTACATGGGGTCGGACGGATCATGCCCTGAGCAAGAAAGCAACCATACCCTGAATGTTGTCGCACTGAATTACCCATGCCTCATGTATTAGCTAAGGACTGTAAACCATAACAAAGCTAAAGAGTAGGGAAGTGCTGACTGGCGAGCAAAATTGCTTTTTGTCTATCGAGTGTGTAGGACATATAGGGAGCTACCGTCGATGTTCTACACGCCTGTGGTAGGAGTCGTTGACGCTTCTCCGAGCTCCAACGCCTAAAGAGGGCCGCCGACATCACTTCTCCGAGCTCCAGCGCCTCTCAAAGGGGCCGACAGCATCGTCGACGCTTCTCCAAGCACTGGTGCCCCCCAAGGGGGCTGTCGGTGTCACTTCTCCAAGATCTAGCACCCCCAAGGGGCCCACTAGCATAAATTTTACAAGACAAGATGAGGCCCCACCGGCGGGATCATCACCTCTCCCGAGGTTGGCTCGAGGGGCCACTATCGGTACCCTGCAGAGTGGGTACCCCGCTTACAAGCTAGAAGAAGGTTCGGACCCGACCTCCCTGATGAGGCGGGTCCCAGGGCGGCCACGCGTCCTCCGGCTCTAGACCCTTGCTCCCACTGAGGAGGGCTCCGGAGTTGCCACACGTCCTCCGGCTTCGGCAGCCTGAACCATGTAAAACCACTGTTTCACCATCTCTCATACGCGCAACCTCACCTGAGGACTAAGCCCTGGTGATCAAGAACCTCTGTGGGCTGCTCTCAAAGCAGGTCCAGGGGGAGTGTCGCAAGAACACTTCGACGGCCCTATACAAGCCTCTATCCTCGGTGGAAAAGAGAGAGTGTAAACAAGTCAATTAGCTCATCTATCTTGAAGGAGAGGGTGAGGCGACACATTTCACCACCTACCATTATGTGGCCAGCAGGCAAGTTTCAAAGTAGCAATGAACAATCTCCCTAGGACCCTACCACAACGCAGCTATAAAAGTCTTAGTAAGTCATTTGACAGATAAGTCTTGATGAGTTTTAGTTTATCGGTGTTTGTTGCTTGACATTTTTCAGCTGAGCATGATTCTGATGTTGACTTTGTGCATGATGGATTTTCGAAGGATGTGTCACCCCTCGTGGGATGGACGATCCAGTGTGGGTGTAGCTTACTACCAAAATCATGAAGTGTTGATAGGGAGGCATATTAGTGGGCTTGATATGTCACTACCACAGTTGATTTGGTTACCATCCTGCTAATTTATATGATATTTTTGCTTATATTTAGATTTATGTTAAACTCACACTCTGATGTACTTATCTAAACACCTTATTTGTTGAATATTTGTTATGGTCTTGTTTGGTGTGTAAGACCTATGTGTGCTGAATACATTAGCTCGTAGTGAATACACTTGCTTTGACGATAAAAGTTTTGATTATCACCAAAGCACCTTTTTATTAAGATCCGACTAGTTTTAGTTAGCTCCGGTGAGTTTTGTCTTTAGCTTCGGCGTGTTTTTGCTAAGCTCTGAGTTGATTTTTCTAACTTCGGCTTTTGGGTTTACTAGTTTTGGTAAGTTCCGGTGCTAGGTTATACTAGCTTTGGTAAGCTCCGACTCAAGCTTCGGTTAGCTTTGGCAAGGTCCGGTGCTTGATCGCAATGTTCCGGCTTTTCATGTGAAATGTTTTGAACATGTTTTATATTCTTGGAAAGATTGCTTAGTATTCATTTGCTAAGTTTTTGGTGCATTTTGGTTGATATGGCTGATATCGTTTTGATATGCTTTGCAACATGCTTATGTGAGGTGCTCAAGTAAGGTGTTGTGTTCGGAACTAACTTTGAGTCAAGTTGCGGAGTTGGGCTCGTACGGATTGGTTGTTGATTCATGTGTAGGTGTTGCTTGAGTTCAAGACATGGCTGGTGACAGGATCCATTGAACTAGTCTTAGGGAGAAGATGAGGTTCAACAACCAAGTTCGGGAGGAATTGCGGTTGAGTCGATTGGGAGGTTGCGCAGCATGTTTGAATCAAGAAAAATGCATATGAAGGTATCGTGGACATCATTGGAAGATGTTTGCACATGTGCAAGGAGTGCATGGACGTGGCTGCATGGTTCCAAGGTGTGATGAAGAGATGTGGACGTAAAGAATTGGTCAGAAAGGTCCAGCTGACTAGGTTATGGACTTAGGTTGCGGTTGAGTCGGGTTTGACTCAAATATGGAAAGATTTGAGTTGGTTATGATAGGATTTCATGTGGGTCACGAATTTGAGTTGTTTAGGAATGTGGTATACGTTCCTAAGGTGTTTGGAAGTTTTAAGATTGCTTCTATCTGCGTATAGAAGAATCCTAAGCAGTTATGGAAAGTTACGATTCGTGAACAGAGTAGGATTAGGTTCCTGATTTGAGTTGAGTTGGTTTTCGAGCTAGTTATATAAGCAAGGGAGCCCAGAGCTCGTGGTGCACGACTTTGGGGCTGTTCCTCTTGTGTTCTATTAAATAAAATTCATAGTTTGAAGGAACTTTTGTGCCTTGTTCGTCCGACTTGTTCCAGATAAGTTTTACTCGTCGAGTTTCTGGACAGCACTACCTTTTGTGGGTGGTTTTATCATAACTCGAGTTTTACAAATCCAATTGACGTGATTCTTTTTGGGTTGTCTTCACAACTTGATTATCTATCATCTGTCAAAATTTCACGGTCATTGGATTTGTGTTCTATGATCTACACGAGTTTCTTTGCAGCATTCCAGAACTGTTTTTCTCTCAGGTAGGGTAGGGCAGATTGACCTTTGTTTGATCTTTCGATCATAACTTGAGTTTTTCTTGACGGATTTGAGTGATTCTTGTTGTGTTGTCTTCGTGACTTGATTCTATCTGATATCTATTGCTTTTGTCATGGTGAAACACGTTTAGATTAGTCTCACACACGATTTCTTTAACGGATCATTTTTGTGCCGAAGGGGTTGGGGTTTAATTGTTTCCGCTGCGTAAGATTTTTAAATCTACCATTCACCCCCCCCCCCTCTGGTAGCTTTTCACGTGCTCTTCGATCCTACAGTGCATGTTAAGTTTAATCATTAGGCATAAACGTAAAACATCAACCCTAATCACCAATCATGCACCTAATAATCGTGATTAAAATAAGGATTAGCACATTTATAGGAAGATCCTCCGGTAGCCTTGACAGTCAACTTTTGCTGTCATTTCTTGGTGAAGGAACGAAAACCCTTGGGCTTCCAACGACACTGCCTGGGGACGGAGTAGGAGAACTCGGTTCTTCCCACCGTGACGTCCTTCGTATTGATCGGTCTTTTGCATTTCGATTAGGGAGCAATTAAGGCTGTGTTAATCCTGTTTTCCCCTAACTACATTTTTATAGGACACACGGAAAGGGACCGAGCCCGAGTTGGTTACAGTGCCTCCGATCGTGACGGTTCTCGTATAGGAGTTTCGGTGGTTACCAACTCCCCTTTTCTTTTCTTTTTCCGTTTTTATATTTTATCATTTACTTATTGCTTTTTCTTTTTGCTTTATCTCAGGTGAACCGAGATCAACTCCAACATTCTCCCACTTGATCATCTGGTTTAACCTTATTTATCCATTCTCAATAAGTATAATGCACAAACTGAAGCGTTGCAATGATCAACAAATAACCATTGAACTTACACTTATGATACATCAACCAATTTCAAATGGAAGCATTTTTCGTTATGGGGATGGGCTCTTTTAAAAGGTCCATTTTTTCAGAATCATAGGGCTTCCAATAATCCCATGTCGGTAACATGATGACGAAAGATGTTGGGTGGTAAGCCTTTTGTCATTGGATCTGCAAGCATATTTATCGTATTAATATGCTTGACATTAATTATTTGATCTTGGATTTTATCTTTCACAACATGGTACTTTATGTCAATGTGTTTGGCAGCAACACGTGACTTGTTGTTACTCGCATAGAAAATTGTGGGTTCATTATCACTGTATAGCACAAGTGATTTATTAATACTGTCAACTACCTTGAGCCCGAGAATGAAATTCCTTAGCCATACAGCCTGCCCAGTGACCTCATAACATGCTACGAACTCAGCTTGCATAGTGGATGATGCAGTCACTGTTTGCTTGGAGCTTTTCCACGATACAGCTCCTCCAGCCAGTGTGAATATATAACCTGACATGGATTTCTTACCATCCACACAGCCGCCACAATCAGCATCTGAATAACCAATAACATCCAAGTTATCAGATCTTCAATATGTTAACATGAGATCTTTAGTACATTGCATATAATGCAAGACTTTTTTTACGATCTTCCAGTGGTCCATTCCTAAATTTGATTGAAATCAGCCAAGCGTTCCCGTTACGAAAGCTAAGTAAGAGCGCATACAGACCTGAGCGTACATAATGCTTCCGACAGCTGAAGCATACGAAACCGACTTCATCTGGCTAGCTTCAATTTGGTTCCTTGGACATTGGAATGTCCCAAATTTATCGCCCTCGACTATTGGAGCAGGTGTGGGAGAGCACTTATGCATATTGAATTTCTTCAGTACTCTCTCAATGTATGCCTTTTGTGATAGTCCTAATGTGCCATTGGACCTGTTTTGATGAATTTCGATGCCTAGAACGTAAGAGGGTTCACCAAGATCCTTCATATCAAAACTCGATGACAGAAAACTCTTGGTCTGATGTAGCATATCCTTATCGCTACAAGCCAAGAGTATGCCATCCACATATAAGACTAAAATTGTGAACTTGCTGGCTTTAAATTTAATGTAAATGCATTTGTCCACAACATTCTCTGTAAAACCAAAGATTCAGATCACCTTATCAAACTTGATGTACCATTGTCTCGAGGCTTGCTTCAAGCCATAAATGGATTTCTTCAAACGACCACATGTGTTCTTTTTTTTTGCTATGACAAAACCTTCCGGTTGAGTCATATAAACATCCTCAGTTAAATCTACATTTAAGAATTCTGTTTTAACATCCATTTGATGTATCTCTAAATTGTAGTGAGTTGTCAATGCCATTACGACTCTAAATGAATCCTTGATTGACACAGGAGAAAATGTTTCATTGGAATCGATTCCTTCTCCCTTTTGCAACCAGTCTCGCTTTGAACCGTTCAATATTCCCTTTGGAGTCATATTTGGTTTTATAAACCCATTTGCATCCAACTCTTTTAGCTCCATCAAGAATCTCTACTAAGTCGCAAACATCATTTGTGCTCATAGACTTTAATTCAGCTTCCATGGCCATAAGCCATTTGGACGAATTACTTTTCATCGCTTATTTCTAAGATGAAGGATCTTCCACTTTTACAATATTATTTATGTCATTAGTCATGTATGTGACATAGTCGTCTGGG
The DNA here is from genome assembly GCA_036927565.1 of Tuctoria greenei. NCBI lineage: Eukaryota > Viridiplantae > Streptophyta > Magnoliopsida > Poales > Poaceae > Tuctoria > Tuctoria greenei. The sequence continues at coordinate 55,705,642 of JAYESD010000004.1, forward strand.
ATGGCATTTCTTTGCTCATATTGTGATATGCACAACAAAGGTAGTGGTGGTGGTGGAAGATCATTCTCATGTTTTGGATCCTCATTCGGTTCCTCATTTTCATTTATCGCGACATTTTCATTATCTTTGGGATGAACAAGAGGAGGATCTGGTGTCACAACAACAATTTTAAATGGGAAAATGAACTATTGGATATTTGGGGATGGAACATAAACCCATTTCTCCTCAAGAGTCAAGATCAATTTTTCTGACTTCCGTGACTTCATTTTGGAAAAATACCACTTGCCTCGTCTCAACAAATTTCGTGACGTGGTTTGGGCAATAAAAGCGATATCCTTTCCCCCATTGAGGGTACCTAATAAAGAAACAACTGACTGTTTTTGGGTCTAATTTCTTAAGTTATGGATTGAATATGTTAGCTTTTGCTCCACAGCCCTGGGTTCAATTTCCTTCCCATCCACATCTCGTAAGGTGTGTTCGGCGCTTACTTTGTCGGTGCAAGATTTAATACGTGTGTGTTGACGGCTGTTATATGCTAATTTCACCTATCAATATAACTTAATTATGTGAAGGATATGTCATTTCTTGCACACATCACCTTTCTACTTGACTTATTTTCACTTGTCCTTGGAAAATAGTGCATGCGGACATTTTATGCAGGAATTGAGGCGAAAGAGGGGGAGCAATCCTAAAAAGTACCATCTCAACCAATCAAGCGCTGACACATGGCATCACATGGATCAAATGGCTCACAAACATAAGTATCCGAGGAGATCCAATGGTGTATCACACATATCAGTCAATGGAACCCACCTGCAAGTGACCTGGAGAAAGCACACGCAAAACTGAGCGAAGACCACTTCGGCCGAAGTGGTGGTTCGGCTGAACTGGTAAAAGAGCTATTCTCGGTCAACTTGCACGTGTCACTCTCTTGTGGCATCCTGATAACAATGAAGATTGATTCACACGCTTTTTGTGGTGGGAACCAACCCTTCTCCCGCTATAAATATGACCCCTACCCCTCACTTCAACACACACCACTTGAGCATCATTCTATTGTATACACTATTTTTCTTAGTTCTTACAGGAGTTAGGCTGTAGAGAGGAGAGTATCTAGTTTCAAGTCCAAATTGGGAAAGGAGTAGTGGGAGTCTCTCTTCCCAATTACAAATTGGGAAAATTATGGCTCATGTATTCCTTCTTGTATTTGTGACTTTTTTTCATGATAAAGATATTATCTTTAGTCTTCATTTATACATATGCTTGGATGAAGCGTTTCTTGTTTGATTGTGGAATCCATGTATGTGGTAGGGATAGTCTTTACGATCATGCCTTAATGTTATTATACTATAATCATAAACACTATAAACCCCCACTATAGTCTAAGTAGTTATGATATGATCATGTTAATATGAATAACTTATGCTATGTCTCAACATTGGTTCAACAATGTTTAGGTTAGTCATTGCCTTAGAGAGGTACTTATACTTGAGCCTCTAAAGTATTTACTTAATATGTAAGTGTGGTGCTTAGATAGTTAAGTAGCATTGGATGTCTCGTAGACCCAAGGATTGAAGAGGTATGAAGTAGGTGGTGACAACCCTATTTGTCCTTTGTAATCCTCCACGTTTGGCTATGCCACAGGCTCTTGGTGGGAGTCATCCTAGTATTGCTAGGGGTAAACCCGTGTCTGATGTGTTGAACAACTTAGCATAAGAATTCACCATTAACATGCTCATTAGTACCTAACCTAGGCTATGTATATGTGTATTAGAGGCATTGTAGGAGCAACTCACCAACCCTTAGTCTAATCTCCATTAGGACCCATTTACCCCTTTAGAATAGATTGCTTAGGTGTGTGTCATACTACCCAATTTATGAACTTACCCCTGTCATGATAATTGATTAGTATCCCCTAGCTTGATCATAAGAATAGTGTTTACTTTACTCCATTGCCTTCCTTTGGGATAAATATGATACCCTTGGGAATAATTATGGGTGAAATGCTACAACAGTATCTTCCGTGCGCTTGCGGACCTCATCTCTTTCGAGAGATGGTGTGTGGCGTTAAGAACCATCAACAGTGTGTAGCTGTCTTTAAAGCCTCCATCCATAGGCTTACTGGTAAGCTTGCGTGACTAATCATGCTTCGCACCATATCCATTAGTGTGTGATTGCGTCGCTCGGCCACACCATTCTGCTGAGGTTCACCAGGCAATGAGTATTGAGCAACAATTCCATTCTTAGCTAGGAACCTCGCAAAAGGTCCTGGAATTTGCCCATAAGGAGTGTGCTTTCCGTAATATTCTCCCTCGTGATCAGACCATACCACTTTGATATTTTCATTAAGTTGATTATCAACTTTGGCTTTAAAAACTTTAAATTTGTCCAAAGCTTCCGATCGGTCATGTATGAGATAAATATATCAATAGCGGGAAAAATCATTTGTAAATGTTATGAATGAATCAAAACTATCTACGGATATAACATTAAATGGCCCACATATGTCAGTATGAATAAGTTCTAAGAGCTTTGAAGCTCTTATTGCTCCTTTCTTAATCATTTTTATGTACTTTCTTTTAATGCAATCGATGCATTGATCGAGTCTGAAAAGTCTAGTGGAAGAAGCGTGTCATTTCTAATTAATCATTCGATTCTCTCTCTCGAAATGTGGCAAAGGCGATGGTGCCACAATTTCGATGAAGTACTAACGCCTTTCCATTTATTTTCAATGCCACATTTCACATTCACATCATCCAGATCACGAACATCATTCACGTGCAAAACAGAATCATGAAGTGATAACATGTATAATTTTCCTCGTCTGAAGGCGAGGCCAACATTTTTATTGCAATGCATTAAAGTACACTGTCCATTACCAAATAAACACTCATAATTGTTATCGTCTAAACATGAAACTGAAATAAGATTTCTACTTAACGAGGGAACGTAAAGAACATTATTTAGTTGAAGCGAATGTCTTGAGTGTAGCTCTAGTGTGAGAGACACCACAGCTTTAACGTCCGCTTCTTTCCCATTTGCGACTTTAAGGCTTCTTCCCCTTTGGGTCATATGGAATCCCTGCATGGAATTTGCGACATGAACAGTTGCACTTGAATCAATCCACCATGTAGTTCTAGAAAAAACAACAGTAAGTGATTCATCTATAAGCATAATTTCATCATTACCTCTTTCCATAGGGTATTTAAGAAATTCAGCACAATCCTTTCTGAAATGTCCCACTTTAACACAATGGAGGCATGCACCTCCATGCGCAGTAGAATCATTAGGTGCAGCGGAAGAACTAGGTGCAGCGGAAGCACTAGCACCTTTTTCTTTCTGAGGAGATTGATTCTTGAACTGCATCTTTTGAGGGTTTGAAGGACCAGGACCATTTCATTCTTTCTCCCTGTTGGAGGAATTAACATTACGAGCTTGGTCCTGAGTTTGTTTCATTATTGTAGGATAAAAGACACGTGAAAAGATACCAGAGGGGGTGAATGGTAGATTAAAAACTTTTGAGCGAAAGCTATAAAACCCCTTGACAGAAAATAAATCTATTAAGAAACCGTGTGTGTAATATCTTTTCAACGTGTCCAACCGTGAAAAAAACAAGTGTAGATTGTATAGAATCAAATCACATAACTATAGCAAAAAAAATCACGTGAAAACACTAAGTAGAACTTGAAATATGATCAAAATACTAGACGATGGTCAATCTGTTATACCCGATCTAAAAAGAGATCAACAACGCTGCAAAGAAACTCATGTAGATCAAAAACCACAAATTCAATTATTGTGAAATTTCCAAAGATGATAGAGAATTAAGTTTCGAAGACAACCCTAAAAGAATCACGTCAATTGGATCTGTAAAATGTGAGTTATGATCGAAATACTGAAGCTATGTCGATTTGTCCAGAAACTCAGCGAGAAAACTTGTCTGAAACAAGTCAGACGAAAAATTCACACAAAAACTCCTCTAAAACTACGATATTTATTCAATAGAACATAAGCGGAACAGTCCAAAAGTTGTTTTCCCATTAGCTCTGGCCTCACTTGCTTATATAATAGGCCCTAAGACCAACCCAATCCTAACTACGACTTTAATCCTACTGAGTTTCAACCAAAACTTTCTATAACTGCTCAAGATTGTTCCATACAAAGATAGAAGCAATCTTAAGACTTCCAAACACCTTAGGAACGTTCTAAACATTCCTAAAAAAAACTCAAATTTGTGACCCACACGAAATCTAACCAAAACAAACTCGAAACTTTCCATAAATGAACCATAACCACCTCAGCCGCAGCCTGGGGCATAATCCAGCCGGTTGGACCTCTCCGGCCATATCTTCACATCCACTTCTCTTCATCAACCCTTGGAACAATGTAGCCACATCCATGCACCCTTGCATACGTGCAAACATTTTCCAATGACGTCCATAATACCTTCATATGCATTGTTTTTGACCCAAACATGTTGTGTGACCTCCCGATCAACTCAACCACAATTCCTACATGATTGATTTTTAAATCCGGTTCTATTATCACTCCTAATTGCTTTCAAAGATCCTTGGTGATCAATTTATAATCTAAGAAATAAAGTTATAAAGTGACTGGAAGCTTCATTCTTAGATTCCATAAAGTAAATTGTAGAGGATCTAGAAAAGTCACCAACAATTACAAGCACGTACCATTTACCTCCGAAAGATTGAACACGTGAAGGACCTATGGTGTCAAGGTGCAATAATTGTCCCGGTTCAGTTGTCATGGTCATTGTGAGAGGTGAATGTGAACATGCAACTATCTTAGCATGTCTACAAGAAGAGCATACAATATCGTTGTCTCCTTTAAGCTTAGGTAGCCCATGTATGCGATCAAGACCACTAACACGTGTGAGGTGCTCAAAGTCTACGTGACCAAGTCTACGATGCAAAAATATAAGTCCTTTGAATCATTAGCAACTAGACACCTATGATTAGAAGTTGACATATCAAAATCATCTTTAAAAACTCTTCCAATCTTTGACATGTTAAACAAAAGCTCACCTTTTGAATCTACAATCTCGCATCAATTCTTTATTGAAGATAACTTCTTGATTTTCATCTAGCAACTGTAAAACAGAAAGGAAGTTGTATTTCAATTTTTTTCATGTGTCACATACTTTAAAGTGTAGTGATTATTTACTCTAACCAAACTCTTAGCAATAATAGGAGTTGAAGAATTATCGGCAAAAGTAACATTCTCTACAGGTGACACAAAAGAGAGGAAGGAGAACCATTCTTTGTACCGGTCATGTGGCATGATCAACCTGAATCGACAATCCAAATGTTCTCCTTCCTCAAGCGTGTAACCTATATAAAAGCGTAATACATCGATGACTCAATATTTCGGTTAGTCAAAGGCATTTAAGAATCCAGTACTGAGTCACACGACGTCCAGTAGGAAGAACACGCGAAAGCTGAGAAAATACATCAGGTTTATGAGTCAAATTTTGAGAATTCTTGTTCCCAACTACTGATTTATGTATTGTAATATGTGTAGCACAAAAAACAAAAGATTCGGGAGAAAACTTTGCATTTAATGACTCATTACATCAGGTTGTATGTTCCTAATGGTTCAATACGTGCAACAAGTTTTGCTCGGTTGTTATGTTATCTATCAATCATTCTTTTCTTTTTCTGTTGTTTAGCTAATCTATAACAAAAATCTATGACATGACCATCTCTACCAGAGTAGGTACAATTAAATTAACTTTATGTTCATGTCTAGATGAGCAAGCAACATGTTTATTAGAAACTGAATGAGACAACACTCCTGCAGATTTGAAAACCACCTCTTTTTGTTTAGGGACTGTTTTAATCAAAACACTTCATGGTGAGTTAACAACCTTAGGTGGATTTGCCTTAGCATGAGCATGAGAATCAAAACCTAAACCAATTTTATCATTGCATGTCTTAGAGGAATTCAGTAGCAAGTTTAAATTTTTATTCCCACTACAAAACTGCTCTAGTGTCCTATGGATGTCATCAAGTTTGTTAGACAAGTCTAGTTATTTTTCACATGAAGTTTTTCCTTTTAACTTGCAATTAGAATAATATTTAACATCATGAGAATGTAAAGCATTGTTCAAAACATAAATTTCATTCATAGTATCATGCAATTTCTTATTAACATTATCACAATTAGAACAATGCAAATCAATTGTTGAACGTCTAGCATCTTTCAAGTTTTATCATTAAGTGCAGCAAGCTTTCTATTCTTTTCAATTTCGAACTCAAGTTTATCAAGTGTGGAGGTGCGTGAACTTCTTAGAGAGGACAATTGTTCATAGATTAACTCATAAGAGGAACAAGAATCATCACTAGGAATCTACTATTTCAAATGATTAATTTCCTTTTCTAGTGATTCAATTTTAGCAGCATTGTCCCTAAGTTTTTTGTCCTTTTTCTTAAGTATAACAGTGGCTCAAGAAATAGCATCACACATTTCTTCGCAAGTGGGACACACCTCTTCAATGTCGTTGTTGTGTTCTACCTCCTCCATACTTGATCTTGAGTTGCCTACCAGGAAGCACATATTTGCCAAATTCTCTTCATCTTCATCCCTTCATTGTACACATCGCTCGAGCCAAGTTCTTGAAGTGCGGAGATAAAACTGTTTACCAATTGGTGACCTGTAAAACCCTTCTTCTTCTTGTTGTTGTTTGCAGAGGAGGACTTGAGTTTTGTTTGCTTCTCATTACAGGGAGTAGAACCTGAAAGGTTAGGAAAATTTGTACGAAAATGTCAAAACTCACCGCATTTGAAGCATCTTTGAGAACCGCCAGTTCCTCTTCTTCGAGTTCTCACATTTTGCAATACTTTTGAGAATCGAGTAGAAATAAGGGGTAGCTCCACCTATGGAAACTCTTCAATCTGTTCAAGGGTTGGAGAGAACAGCAAATCAAGTGTACCACATGATCAAGATTGGCTAGAGCTAGCCATGTAACATTGAGAAACAAATGCAAGAGACTTGTTTGGGTTCTTACGTGATATTATGTCAAGTTCATGTGTTTTCAATTTAGAATATAGAACATCTAAAGTAAGTGTACTCATGATAGTAGATTCACGAATAAATGTAACTTTCATCACCCAAATTGACATGTCTAATGCACTTTAACAATTGCCTAGCATTTTTAGTATCTGAAAATTTAACATTGACACTACACAACTTGCTGAGAATTTTATTAAAGCGAGCAAATAAATCATCGATGGACTTACCTGGTTGCATCTCAAAGCGCATATATTCTTTCTTGAAAATATCTTGCCTTACCTCCCTGATTGTGTTAGATCCTTCGTGGTAGTCGCAAAGTGCCTTTCACAAATCGTATGCTGATCGGATGTGTGCAACATGATCGAAGTCGCTTTGAGTCAATCCTTGTATGATCAAGTTGCGAGCCTTGTTATTGTTGTCGATATCTCTCATGTTCGTAGTCTAACTTGATCGTTTGGTGACACATTGAAAGACTTGTAGACCTTTTCCAATATAGCAAAGCCTTGCGCTTGTATTTAGGTCTCTGTACGAGCCTTCCAAACCTTAAAATCAACACTATCGAACACACTTGGTTTTGCAGAGTATTTCTCCATGTTGATTAGTCAAAACACGTGTAAATCGCAAAGATTAGAGCACCATGGCTCTGGTACCAATTGTAGGGTATAAGAGCATGTGAAAAGCTACCAGGAGAGGGATGAATGGTAGATTAAAAACCTTTGAGCGGAGGCTATGAAAACCCCTCGGTAGAAAATCAATATGTTAACAAACCGTGTGTGGAATCTGTTTTCAACGTGTTCAACCATGATAAAAACAAGTGTAGAATGTAGATAATCAAGTCACGGCACTAATGCAAAAATAATCACGTGAAAACACTAAGTAGAAGTTGAAATATGGTTAAAAAACTAACAAAGGTCAATCTGTTCTACCCGATTTAAAAACAGATTAGCAACGCTGCAAAGAAACTCGCGTAGATCAAATACCACAATCAAATGATCACGAATTTTTTAGAGATTATAGGGAATCAAGTTGTGAAGACAACCCAAAAAGAATCACATCAAATGGATCTGTAAACGTGAGTAATGATCGAAATACAGAAGCAACGTCAGTCTGTCTAGAAACTCAGCGAGAAAAACTTGTCTGAAACAAGTCGGACAGACAAGGCACAAAAGCTCCTCTAAAACTACGATCTTTATTCAACAGAACACAAGAGGAACAGCCAAATGTCGTCTTCCAACGATCTCTAGCCTCTCTTGCTTATATAATCAGTCCTAAGGCCAACCCAATCTTAACTAGGACTCTAATCCTATTAAGTTTCAACCAAAACTTTCCATAAATGCTCAGAACTCTTCTATATGCAGATATAAGCAATCTTAAGACATACAAACACCTTAGGAGCTTCCAAACACCTTAGGAATGTCCTAAACATTCCTAAAACAACTCAAATTTGTGACCCACACAAAATCTAACCAAAACAAACTCGAAACTTTCCTTAAACAAACCATAACCACCTCAGTCGCAGCTTGAGGCATAATCCAGTTGGTTGGACCTCTCCGGCCATATCTTCACATCCACTTCTCGTCATCACGCCTTGGAACAATTTAGCCACGTCCATGCACCCCTTGCATACATGCAAACACTTTCCAATGACGTCCACAATACCTTCATATGCATTGTTCTCGATCCAAATATGTTGTGTGACCTCCTGATCAACTCAAACACAATTCCTCCCGAACTTAGTTGTTGAACCTCATCTTCTCCCTAAGACTAGTTTGATGGATCCCGTCACTAGCCATGTATTCATCTCAAGCAACACCTACACATGAATAAATAACCAATCTTTGCGAGCCCAAGTCCTCGACTTGACTCTCGCTAGTCCAAAAAACACAACACCTTATGTGAGCACCTCACATAATCATGTTGCAAACCATAGCAATGTTTAACCACAATAATCAGCCATAACACATCAAAAACATAGTAATAGAATACTAAGCAAACATTTCATATGCCAAAAAGCAAGTTTGAAACATTGCAAGTTAAAAAACAGATCAACCGCATAATTATTTCAGCAAATAAACTTATTGAATAGACAAAAAGCAGTGCTACAATGTAAAGGCAAAGGATCAGACATTCCAATTTGATACTCATGTGCAAATCACATGTCAGAAAGTTCGGACAGTCCTAACCAAGTAAATAGTAAATCCTACTCCTGAAATACACATTTGTAAAAAAACAACCATGTCGACTCACGTGCAGCTCACATGAGAAAACGTTCGGACAATCCAAATCGAGAAACACATGCGAGTCATGTGATCAAAAGTTCAGATAGTCCAAAACCATTGAGGGTAATGTTACTCCCAAAAACATATTAAAAATTCCAGACAGTGTGTATAGGGGTGTATCGTGATGTATCGGTGTAAGCTCAAAACTTTGAATGTAAACTTTCACTTTTATTCTAGTTGTCAATGTATTCACCATACGTAGGTCTCACAATTATTCTTTCCTCTTCCTGGACAACTCTAGGAGTCATCTCAGCACGAGTCTACTTTTCCTTCAACGAGTTGTAATTGATCTTGAATTGATCAAATTCGATAGGGAGAAATTCCAGTATCATTATAATGAGAAGGTTCTCACTTAATTCACAGTCCAAAGCCTTAAGATTTCAAGATGCATTCACCTTCCTTAATATGTTCCTCCTCACATTCCCATCCATAGTGTATTTCTTAAGAAGCTTCACAAAAATCTTATGAGCATAAATCTTTCGGAGCCTTTGAATTGCTCCTCCACCGTCACAAGAAATTTTTTAGTGGTATCTTTCTTAGGAAGGACACTCACAATATCTGGAGATATTGAGGCATTCATCACTGGGAGAGCCACACGGTTGGAATTCTCCCATTTCTCCAACATAGCCTCATAAGTCTTCATGAGGTCATCATACCCATCGACACCTGGAGTAGATGCCACTGACTTATCTTCTCTTAGGGCAGCATCCAACTGATTAAACCCCAAGGATACCTCAACGCAGGTCTTCTAACAAGGAAAGGTACTACCCGTAAGTTGTTCGATATTTTCATTTGAAACGGCATCACAGTGGTTGTCATTAATGCATAATAAAATATAAACATCATAAAATTGCATGAAAATAAATGAATGTTGGTAAATAAATAAACATGCAATAAAGACAATAATACAATTCTATGTTACATCACGGGCAGAAAATAACATAAATTGCTAAACATAATATAAATGTAAACATGACTCAAAATTAAATCAACGTTGGTCAGAATTAATTTTGGAGTCATCATCCTCAAATTAAGCATCCATCATAAATATTAAGCAAATTTCAACATTATTGATGCTTAAACTAAATGGTAAAAACACATTAAATCATCAAAATCAAATTATCCCTTTGATTCCAATTTAATTTAGACTCATTAACATGTTATTAATTTTGGGCATAAACATTTTTATTTAAATCAGTGCATATACATAAATAAAAGACATAATTACCACTAAATTAAATAGAAAATGCGAAAATAAATGGTGGCGGGCCTAATTGCTATGGTCAACCCATTAACAATGCCCAGCCCAGCAGAGAAATTAAAAGAAAAAGAATTTTCGCTGGGTTCTTTAAAATCTGGGCCAAGGCCCGTGGCCAGATGTGGCCCATCAGCACCCCCGCCCTCCCCCAGGTGCAGCCCACTAGCCCAGCTGTGCTACAGCTTAATCACAGTCGCACAGCATAATTTGACGGCCAAAAAATGTTGGGCAAAGAACAAAATCAATGGCGGCCCGGAAATCCCTAGGCCACTTTCCACCTTTCCCCGAAAAATCAGGATCAGGTGGCACACCAAGTAGAGGCGGCACTGCCGCTTTGTCGGCAGCACCCGCACCTCCCTTCTCGTGGCCGACGTTGAGCGCACGGCGCACAGCAGGCACACGTGACTTTGAGGCGCGCCCTCTGGTCACGCAAGCGGCGGTGCTCAGGGGGCGGACTCACTTCATGTAGCGCAAGTGCGCACGGGCACACGGAGCCGCGTGACGCAACTAGCGCGCGCTGGGAAGTGCAGCGCAGCTAGCGCGCGTGAGGGCGTGCGGCCAGCGCGGCCCGCCTGGCGACTTTCGGCGCCGAGCGCATGGCTCCGCTCGTCCTATGCGTACACACACAACGGTGCGACGCCTTAAACATCAGAAAAGTCCCTCCTTCATTACTTTCAACATTAATCCGAATTTGGGCTTTAATTTTTGGCAAAAAACAGTCGCGCTAGGGTTAGGGTAGGGGATTTTTGAGGATGTTGCTGCATTTTCCTTAATTCCTCCTAATCACAGTGCTAATCCGACGTAATTAGGCATGAAAAAAAAGGATGCTTTGAATCCATTGTTAAGTTTAATCGTTACGCATAAACATTAAACATCAACACTAATCACTAGACAGACAAGAGAAGAAGTCAGAAGGGCAGGTTCTCTTTCATCCGTCTTTTCTAGGTGCGCATATCATCATGCACCTAATAACCATGATTAAAAGAGAGATTAGCACACTTACAGGAAGATCCTTCAGCAGCCATGAAGGTCGACTCTTGCTGCCTCCAAGGACACTGCCTAGGGACAGAGTGGGAAAACTTGATTCTTCCCACCATGATGTCCTTCGTTTTGATCGGTGTTTTGCATATGCGATTAGGCAGCAATTAAGGCTGTGTTAATCCTTTTTCCCCTAACCACGTTTTTATAGGACACACGACAGGGGATCGAGCCCGAGTTGGTTACGGTGCCTCCGACTATGGCGGTTTCCGTATGGGAGTCTCGGTGGTTACCGACTCCCCTTTTCTTTTCTTTTTCCTTTTTATCTTTATCATTTACTTATTGTTTTTTCTTTTTGCTTTATCTCATGTGAACCGAGATCAACTCCAACAGTGCAATGCCGGTATCAGGGCGAGCGCCACCTTTCGAATATCTATTCTGTAAACGAGGTGTGACCCTCACAAAAATCTAATGCAGTAACGAATATATAAATTGCACCATTAGTGTCATATACTATGTGGAGCGTCATCTTAGAGATTTTGGATAAAGGGCCCATCTTCAGTGGATATTACTTGTGCTCATTCTCTTGCTTAGGTGAAGTTGGCAAACCAATAGTTCATCTTGTCTCCGCCGTCAACAATAGACAAGGTTGGCACTATCTGCCTCATCTACAACTACAAAGGTCTTATTCAAATGACCAATAGTTGGATCCACACACGACATGTTGCTAGATGTATTAGACCTTTATGTGGTAGTGGATCAGTAGCGAGCACTTACAAATTTGATGAGAAAAGTCACTATATACAATATGCAGGCGACCCTTAGTACAAATATTCATGTTATCGAAGTGTGCAATCGACACTTCCCCCAGTACTACTAAATCGTAGCACACGGAGGTTCTTGATTGGTTGGGACACGTGAGATTACGAACAAGATGGTGACACAGAGGGTTTTATGTGGTTCGGGCCGCCTGAGCGTAACACCCTACTCCACGGGTTGTGTGTTGTATGTATGAATCTGTGTGGCGCTTGTGAGCGTATCCGCTTGGTCCTCTTCTGTATCGTGTGGCGCAACCTTTTATAGTCTAAGGACTGGCCGTTACATCACTTGCCTTGCCCGACATGTGGCCTTGGCATAGTTAATAGCCTAATACACGATCTACGAGTATTAAGTATGATTAATAGAGTGATAACGCGCCTTAATGATGGCGTTACCCCTATCAACAGCCCACTGATCGTGTGTCACTAATATAGCATTAATGACATGTAATTAGGTCTTGTAACTGTCACTTTAGATGTCCCGTGAAAGTTCGAGCCGTTAGAGATCTGTTAGTCTTCCATTGAGGTCTTAGGCCTGGAGGCTCGACACGTGGCGGGTCTGGAGCTTCCCATCGTGGGGAGGCAGGTCCGGAGCCACTATACACGTGGCAACACCGGAGCTTCCCTCTACTGGGGGTTAGGTCTGGGTTCACTGGACACGTGGTAAGACCGGAGCTTCCATATGAAGGGAGTTAGGTCCGGCCTTGTGTTACATGTGGCAGTGCCGGAGCTACCCAAATGAGAGAGGCGGGTACAGTATTGTGTAACACGTGCGGCGTTCAGCGGTGTTCAACTTGGACAGGTGGAATTCCTTAGCTTTTCTTACGGTATCGTGGGGTACCCGATATGCAGGGTACCAGCACTGGCCCTCAGGCCCACCTTTGGGAGAAATACTTTGGGTTATGTTATTCTACCCGAGGTGGGGCCATCTTCGATTCCTGCACTATGGCTTCAAAGGTATTCTAATATGCCGTTGGGGCAATGGTCTGCTGTTAAACCATCGCCGCGTGGTTTCTTTTGAATGCGGCAGGTGAGATCTTTGCATGCGGATCTCACGCAATTGAAGGTCGTCAGTTCCCAATGCAAAAACCGTATCGGTTTCGCGCGCCTTGTCAGGCTGCCGCCCTCGAGCTTTCAACTTCCCATCATGACAACGGTTCACCTGGGGTAATAACTTACGCATTTCTGCCATAGTGGACCCGGGCCCATTCGTCATTGGCATGGTAGATTTTTGAAAACATGATCTTGGTCCCATTGCGGTTTTCATATAAGCATTGAGGAGGCTTACTTGAGAAGGAACGCCCGCACGGTTTGAGGACTCTTTACACTTTCAATCAACCTTGTGCTCAAAGCCTCCTAGCCTTCGCACAACTTTTCTTTCTTTCGCTCCACTTTGCCGCGATGGTGTTGGGTCTTCTCCGCAGTAGGATCAAGTCCAACGAGGATCTGTCGAGGGTCCAGACCTACATTGGGCGGTCCAATGATTCATTCAACTGCGACATCCACTTCGGCAAGATCCCCTTCAAGAAGGAGTGCGCCAGAGATATGGTGTAGCTCTAAGCATACGCCATGGTGGGTTTAATCCCACCTTTTTCAACCTTCCTCTTGATGCTGCTAGATTTCTAGGGCCTCTAGTTGAATCACCTCGGCCCCCACTCACTCTTGCTAGTGGTGATCTTCGTCCACTTCTACGAGATGTGGGTGGGCGTGCCTCCCTGCATCGAAATGTTCCGGACCTTCTTCACAGTCCACACCACCGGAAAGGGGACGGAGCTGATCGGCTTCTACTACTTCGTGAAGCAGAAGAACTGCCCCTTCAAGTACTTGAAGTCCTTCCCCTCCAACAAGTGGAATGATTGGAAGAAAAATTGGGTGATCATCACTGTGGAGGAGCACGAGAGGTTGGAGCTGCCCAAAGTCCTTACCAATGTCGACACAGACGCTTGGAACGTAGTTCCGGAGCTATCAAATGCGTACAAGCCCATCCTGGAAAGGATCCAAGAATGTGTAGAAGGAGGGGTGACCCCTCAAATGGTCTTCGGCAATTTCTTGGTGAACAGGTGGGCTCCACTGAGGACCAGGGAGTGGCTCGCATGGGCTTTCAACAGTTAAATGGATCACAACCGAATTGAAGTGGGTTTGAACACCAAGTTGGATGATGAGGCTTTGAAGCTTCATCTCAAGAAGTTTCAGAATGGAGCCATCTCCCCCGATGCCTTAGCTCCACCGGCTGCCTTCCTGCCTATGAACATGGTTCCAGAGATCAGCAAGGAGCTCCAGAGAAGAATGCCAATGTTGGACGACCTCTGCATGGTGGAGAGGCGGTAAACCTCCGGGGTAGCAATCCCTGTGCCTTCTGAGAGGGTGGCCCCCACTGCCCCAAGCCAGAAGGTGGATGACGCTGGCAAGGGCAAGGGCAAGGGCAAGGAGCCAGCCAAATCTTCCAACCGGAAGAGGAAGTTAAGGCATGCTGACGGAAGCCCCGTCGGGTCAGCTCCGACTTCAACAACCCCTTCTCCCCGGCGAAGGAGATCTTTGGTGGCTATGCCTGCTTTGGTGCCGGCGTCCTCGAGGGGCGCAAGCTCCAGCAGATCAACTCCAGCCCCAACCCTGGGCATGGGCTCCAGGTCCGGAGGTCCTTCTCAGTCGAGGGAGGTCCCGGCTGAGAAGACGTTGATGATGGTGACAGGTCCCGGGCAGCAATTCGGAGCTCCGGCTACACCAACCACGGTGGGTTCTGGATCCGATCGCCCGGTGAAGAAGTTCTGCGCCAGCTGGAGCGGTAGCCTGCCTAGGTAAACATTACGTCCACACCTTGAGTTGCTGTTTTTATTTTTGTCATGTATTGAATCTTTTGATTCGTTGTTTCCAGAGCAACGAGGGAGGGCACAGAAGCTCCGGCACCTGCCACAGCCACTGAGGCTGTGCAGGCGGAAGTTCCAGCTCTAACCCCTGCGCCTCCCCAAGTGGTGGCTGAGGTCACGAAAGCTCTGGTGCCGACTGTCGTTGATCTGGATCCTAGGGCGACACTAGAGGCTCTCGTGGTAGTGTCGGACGACGGGAGAGACATTTGTGAAGATGCGCCAGCAGCAACAGCACTGGCGGCTGAAGCTCCAGCACAGGAGTCGGAGGTGGCAAAAGCTCTAACGCTTGAGTCGGAGGTAAACGAAGCTCCGGCACCCATGTTGAAAGTGGCTGAAGATTTGGCGATTGAGCCAGAGGTGTCCGAAGTTCTGTCCTCCATGCCATAAATTGGTGAAGCTCTGGCACCTAAGCCGAATGCAGTAGAAGTACCGGCACCTGAGCCGACGGTGACGGGGGCTTCGGACGAAGCTTCATTGTCTGCCCCGGAGGAAATTACTTCGGAGGTGCCCATGTCTGAGCCGGAGCACCCAAAAGAGTCGGCGGCTAGCCCTCCGTCTATAGAGCCGACGGTTGAAGATCCAGCAGGGGGACCTTCAGTGTCAGCACCGGAGGTTGAAGTTCCTTTGGTGGGACCCTGTTCAGCGCCGGTAGAAGCAGAAAAGCTTCTGTGGGCGGCCCTAGTGATCCAGGACCGCAGGGGACCGCGCTTTTGTCGTGGGACCCAATTTTTGTGCTTAAAGACCCCCTGGAGCCGGTGGAGAAGACCCCGGTAGGTTCGGAGCCTATCCTACTGGCGTTTTCTATTGACAATGCCTGCTCCAGTCTCCATCAAGTTCAGCTCTCCTTCGACCACGAAAGCAAGGTCCTCAAATAAGAGTGCCACACCTTGATGCATTGGCACAATAGTCTTCACTTCGAGACAAAGCTAACACAGTCAAGGCTGGCGGACCAACGATACTGAATAGACCGGGAAAAGGTCCAACTGGCAAGGTTTGAGTGCCTGCTTCTTGAGAAGGAGGGTTTGATCATGGCTCTCGACGACCAATCCTGGGCGCTGTTTGAGCAGGTCAAAGAGGCCAACGAGGTGACAAATGACCGCCAGGACAACCTCAAAACTTTCCATGAGACGCTTCTCAAGCGTCGGGAAGGTCTCGATGAGCAGGAGGATATTTTGAAGAGAGAGGAGAAGCTTGCCCAGAAACTGTCTTTGGGAGAGCAAAATTTGGCTGACCACAGAAAAAAGCTTGATCAGCAGTGCAAGCAGGAGGAAGAGAAGTATTGAAAGCTGGGCCAGGAGTTCTCTAAAAGGGAGGAAGATGTTGCCACGAGAGAGGAGAAGGTGAGGGCAGGGAGAAGGACATGGTCGAGCGGCAGAACCACATCCACCCCCGAGAGACAGAGCTCGCTAACCGTGAGAGGCAAGTAGGTGAAAGCATTCAACAACGTGCCAAAGAGGTCGAGCGCATTACCCGAGAGAGTTCGGAGCTTGCAGCTGCCAGACGCTCACTGGAGGAGCTACGGAGCTCGAGGGCAACTGGGTCCTAGCAGGTCTGGGACTTCTTGGGGCATACCAATAAAGCTTTAGTACCTCTTCGCTTCAGTCTGGTACGTCCGAATGACATTGACCGGAGCTGGACAGGGTGTTGGTGGCATTGAACTCTACCAGCAGCAAACTGGACGCGATGGGGGACGTCATCCCCGACCAACTGGAGACAGAAGGAAAGCCTTTTGCTAAGAACATCGCTGAATTTGTGTTGACGTGTTTCAAAAGCCGAGACCCCCGACTTTCTCTGGATCTGGTGTTCGAAGGACCCATCGGTGAAGAGGAAGATGCCACCAAAGCTAGCGTCCAGGAAGCTGCCCAGAAAGTTGCCTCGTATTTCCATAGAACCTTGTGTCTTTTTCTTTCTGCCTTTTCCTTTGTAATTCTCATTTTGTAATCCAGTACTTCCGATGAATGAAATCCACTCTTTAAATGAATGAATTCCATTTTATGTTTGTCTTCATTGCATTGTCCCCTTTATCATGTTGACCCCTGGTAGATGTACACAATTTGATTGCGAACATGTACCAAAAGGTTTTGACAATGTCTTGATGACTTGAACGCTTCGAATTTGTAGCCAGCACGTTTAGCCTTTATGTCCTAAGTTCACCTCCGACATCTTTAGGGACCCCTTTGTTGCATCGACGGCTAGCCCCCTGGGAGTTGTCGGAGCTCGATAGGTCCGATGGCACCCACTGTCAATGCATAGGACATTGATGGCGGGCCCCCTGGAGTTGTCGGAGCTTGATAGGTTCGACGACACCCAATGTCAATGTATAGGACATTGACGGCGGGCCCCCTGGGGTTGTCGGAGCTTAGTAACTCCGGCATCTTCCACCATCGCCATGAGTTTCTCGTGCATTAAAAACAAGAAAAATAGTAAAATGTGTCCTCTCGTCTATAACTCTTTTGTGATTTACTGTTCTTATTTGAATTCTAGATCCAAAGGAACTCGATATGATAACAAGTACATTGATGTAATCTTTCCTGATCCGGATGCCCTTTGTACCCACCCTACTGAGGTCTGCCAGAATGTAGGTAGAGTGGCATACTTAGGGTGCTGGACCAGGCTAAGTCGATAGCACACTCCGGACCTGTGTTTGCTTTGGCGTTCGGGCGAGTGACCTTCTATTAGTGCCAAGATCCAAAAAAAAAACCAAAAATATAACTTGTAGAACACATGAGTAACTTGACTAAAGGTTAAAAAGAATTGCACAACTTCGTTATAGAAAAGATAGAGAATGATAAAAGAAAGAAAACAAGCCTGTACGAAATTAATGCACATGGAGTCTGCTTTCACACAACAATATCTTTTATTATAGGTCCGAATAACATGGGAGACAAAGACACACTTAGGATATAGAACCGGGCTAAGTGTGTTATACATCTTGTACTAACCCTGGGCGGGTAGCTACACTTTCAGTGTTGTGACTGTGTCAAGTGTTGCTTGAACTTCCCAGACCCTCCCGGAGCGGTCCGGATGTTCTCCCGGAGGACCGACCCGACTCTGTGAATAGACTCTATAATTTACATTGCGTGTAATTACGGACTCGCCTCTGTGATACTAAGCATAAACTTACGGAGGTGCTCGATGTTCCAAGGATTAGGAAGTGGGGTCCCATCCTCATTTGCCAAGCGAACGCATCCGGGGCGGGATACTTTGAACACTCGGAAGGGACCTTCCCAGCTAGGGAAAAGTTTGTTCATCCCTTCACGAGTTAGTATTCTCCGCAGCATCAGATCGCCTTCCTCGAGCTGTCAGTTGCGCACATACCTTTGATGATAGTGTCGGAGCACTTGGCGATAACGTGCATTCTGAACAGCTGCTTGACACCTTCCCCCGTTGATGAGGTCAAGGTCTTCACGCCGGAGTTGGTCCTGCGCGGCTTCGTCGAAGGTCTGGACCCGGAGTGACCCCATGGTGATCTCCGTAGGAAGGACTACTTCAGCTCCGTACACCAGGAAGAAGGGAGTCTCTCCAGTTGACTGGTTAGGTGTAGTCCTGCTTGTCCATAAGGCGGACGGAAGCTCCTCGATCCAGTTGGCTCTGTGTTTCTTCAAGCGCTCATAAGTGCGCATCTTGAGTCCTTTTAGTTTTTCGGCCTTTGCTCTCTCATCTTGGCCATTACTTGCCAGGTGAGCTACTAATGCATAGCTGACTTAAATGTCGAGGTCTTCGCAATACTCTTGAAATGCTGCACTTGTGAATTGAGTTCCGTTGTCAGTGATGACTCTATTCGGAACCCCAAATCTGCAGACTATGGACTTCAAGAACTTGATAGTTGATTGCTTATTGATAGTCACAACTGGAGTAGCTTCCGACCACTGGGTGAACTTGTCAATGGCGACATATAGGAACCTGTAACCTCCGAAGGCTTTTGGGAAAGGTCCTAAAATGTCTATTCCCCACACAGCGAATGGCCATGTAGGAGGTATAATTTGTAGTGACTGAGCCGGTGTGTGAATTTGTTTTGCATGAAACTGGCTCGCTTCACACTTTTTCACCAACTCAATTGCATCCTGGAGTACTGTGGGCTAGTAGAGGCCATGCTGAAAGCTTTACCGACCAGCGTGCGGGAAGACACGTGGTTCCCACACTAGCTTCCATGGATCTCCGCGAGGAGCTCATGACCTTATTCCCTTGCGATGCACCACATTAGGACGTTGTTGGCACTGCGTTGGTGGAGATCCCCTTCTACCAGCGTGTATCTTTTAGCCAATCTGAGGATCCGATCAGCAGATACACTGTATTAAGGAAGGTGGTTGTCTTTCAAGTAGCTCCGGATCTCTGATATCCATGCATTGGAGCCAACTTAAGCTTCTGAGTCTTGTGTGTTGGGTTGCTCAGAGCTTCCTGCAGCACCTACGACCCTTGGTGGGAGCCATTGTAACAGGGCCATCGGGACCGCCAGCTTCGAGGTGCTAGTCTCGCCTCCTTCACCCAGTTCGTTTGGCTGAGCGGTTGGTCTTGACAATCTCCGGACAAAGAACCCGTAGGGAGCCGGAGCTCCGGTTGAAGCCTTCGTTGAGAGTTTGTCAGCTTCTGCGTTGTTGAGACGCTGGACATGGCAGAGGTCCAGGACATGGAAGTTTTTCTAGAGCTTCTGGACTTCAAGGAGATAATCAGCAAGTTGAGGGTTGTAGCAGCTACATTCGCCTTTGACTTGCTTGATGATGAGCTGCGAGTCACCATTCACTAGCAACTGCTTGACGTCGTATGAAAGCGCCACCTTGAGCCCATAGATGAGAGCTTCATACTCCGCCATGTTGTTGTTCGCCTTGAGATCAAGGTGCACCATGTACTTGACCTTCTCCCCAGTTGGAGCGAGGAGAAGTATTCCAGCTCCAGCCCCCTGCTTCTGCACGGAGCCGTCAAAGTAGATGGTCCGATGAGGCTCGGTGAAGATCGAGACCTTGGGTTCCGACTTCTGCTCACTAGAGCCCCCAGGATTTGATGGAGAAGGAGTCCACTCTGCCATGAAATTAGCCAATGCTTAACTATTAATAGCGTGTCGGGGCAATAATTCGAGATCAAATTCCGCCAGCTCCGCTTCCCACTTGGCGATGTTTCCAGTAGAGTTAGGGTTATGCAGTATAGCACACAACAGATTGGAGGTTACCACTGATATCTTATGGACTTGGAAGTAATGTGAAAGCTTCCTTGAGACAATAAGAACTGCATAAAGCACCTTATACATCTCAATGTATCGAGTCTTCGCATCATGGAGTACTTCACTGATGAAGTACACTGGGCGCTGGACAGTCCAGATCCTCCCGGAGGGGTCCGGAGCTTCTTCGTCATCAATTTGGAACCTCCAAGAGGGATCCATACCTTCTAGTTGACCTTCTCGGACCCTGCCGGAGGGGTCCGGAACTTCATCTTGTTCATCCGTATGAACTCCCTCGGATGAGAGATGTTGATCCTCTAGAATTCTGCCTTGAGGATCTGTGTCTGGGGGCTGGGACCCAGACTCGCCTTCAGGTAGCTCCGGACCCTCTTGGAGGGGTCTGGGCTCCTGAACTGGAAGTGGCTCTGGTCTTTCCGCGACCAGGACCATGCTGACAACCTCTGTAGTTGCCGAAACGTAAAGCAAAAGAGGCTCACCAGGGTTCGGAGCTACCAAAATTGGTAGTTTGGTGAGGAGATGCTTGAGCTCTTGGAACGACTTTTCTGCATCTTCGGACAAATGGAATGGTCCGGACTTCGTCAAATGTTTGAAGAAGGGTAGCGCCCGCCCCGCCAGTCCTGAAAGGAACAAGCTGAGCGCAACTAGACATCCAGTTAGCTTTTGGATGTCTTTGATGCGCGATGGGGTCCGCATACCTTCAATAGCCTTGATCTTCGCCAGGTTTGCCTCAGTTCCTCGATGAGTTACTAAGAATCCGAGGAGCTTCCGGGAGCTAACCCCGAAGATGCACTTATCCGGGTTCAGCTTGGTGCGCGTGATGCACAACTTGTCAAAGACGGCTTGAAGGTTGTCAAGGAGTGACTCCTTGTTCTTGACCTTGACGACGATGTCATTGACGTACACCTCCACCAGGTCCCTGATGAGCTCTCCAAAAGTTCTGTGCGTAGCTCGCACAAAAGTTGAAGGAGCATTTTTGAGACCAAAAGGCATGGCAGTATAACAATACAATTCATCTACTGTTATAAAGGTTGTATGCTCTTCATCTTCCATAGACATTTGGGTCTGGTGGTAACCAGAGTATGCATCTAGGAAACACAAGAGCTCATACACGGAGGTGGAGTCCACTATCTGATCTATTCTAGGTATTGGAAATGGTTCTTTTGGACATGCCTTATTTAAGGTGGTGTAGACGATACACATCCGAAGTTTCCCGTCGGGCTTGGGTATAACGTTTGGGTCTGCCAGCCATCTTGGGGGATAAACCTCCCAGATGAAACTAGCTTCAAGCAACTTTTTAATTTCCTGACAGATGAAGTTCTGCCGCTCGACTGATTTCTTCTGGCGCTTCTGGTGTACCGTTCATGCGTCGGGATAAATCTTCAGGCTGTGCTCAATCACCTCCCTAGGTATCCCAGGCATTTGTCACGATTGCCAAGCAAACACGTCAACATTCGCCCGGAGGAAAGTGATGAGCGGGAGTTCCAATTTGTTATTCAGACCTCCTGTAGGATCGAAGAGCACGTGAAAACTACCAGAGGGGGGGAATGGTAGATTTAAAAATCTTACTCAACGGAAACAATTAAACCCCAATCCTTTCGGCGGAAAAACGATCTGTTAAAGAAATCGTGTGGGAGACTAATATAAACATGTTTCACTGTGACAAAAGTGATAGATATCAGAGATGATCAAGTCACGAAGACAAAACAACAAGAATCACTCAAATCCATCGAGAAAAACTCAAGTTATGATCAAAAGATCAAACAAAGGTCAATCTGCCCTACCCGAGAAAAAAACAGTTCTGGAACGCTGCAAAGAAACTTGTGTAAATCATAGACCACAAATCCAATGACCGTGAAATTTGGACAGATGATAGATAATAAAGTTTTGAAGATAACCAAAAAAGAATCACGTCTATTGGATCTGTAAAACTCGAGTTATGACAAAACCACCAACAAAAGGTAGTGCTGTCCAGAAACTCGACGAGTAAAACTTGTCTGGAACAAGTCGGACGAACAAGGCACAAAAGTTCCTTCAAACTACGAATTTTATTCAATAGAACACAAGAGGAACAGCCCCAAAGTCGTGCACCACGAGCTCTGGGCTCCCTTGCTTATATAACCAGCTCGAAAGCCAACTCAACTCAAATCAGGAACCTAATCCTACACTGTTCACGAATCGTAACTTTCCATAACTGCTTAGGATTCTTCTATACGCAGATAGAAGCAACCTTAAGACTTACAAACACCTTAGGAACGTATCCCACATTCCTAAACAACTCAAATTCTTGACCCACACGAAATTCTATCATAACCAACTCAAAACATTCCATATCTGAGTCAAACCCGACTCAACCGCAGCCTGAGTCCATAACCTAGTCGGTTAGACCTTTCCGACCAACTCTTTATGTCCACATCTCTTCATCACGTCTCGAAACCATGTAGCCACGTCCATGCACTCCTTGCACATGTGCAAACATCTTCCAATGACGTCCACGATACCTTCATATGCATCGTTCTTGATTCAAAAATGTTGCGCAACCTCCCGATCAACTCAACCACAATTCCTCCCGAACTTGGTTGTTGAACCTCATCTTCTCCCTAAGACTAGTTCAATGGATCTCGTCACCATCCATGTCTTGAACTCAAGCAACACTTGAACATGAATAAACAACCAATCCATACGAGCCCAAGTCCTCGACTTGACTCAAGTTAGTTTCGAACACAACACCATACGTGAGAACCTCACATAAGCATGTTGCAAAACCACATTAACACGATATCATCCATGTCAACCAAAAACGCACCAAAGACTTAGCAAACGAATACTAAGCAATCTTTCCAGAGATGTAAAGAAAGTACGAAACATTGCAAATGAAAAGCAGAGGCACTACGGTCAAGTTCCGGACTTTGCCAGAGCAACCCGGACCTTGAGCCGGAGCTAACAAAAGCTAGTCGGAACTAGTAAACCCAAAAGCCGGAGCTTACAAAACTAGTAGGATCTTAATAAAAAGGTGTTTTGGTGATATTCAAAACTTCTATTGTCAAAGCAAGTGTATTCACTATAAGCCAATGTATTCAGCACACATAGGTCTTACAATCTCCCCCTTGATGAATGCATTGGCAACACCATTTAAAATTCGAACATTGGCTTATTCACATAAAAGTTTTGAAAGAAATTTCTCCCCCTTTGTAAATCAAAAGTAAAATGAGAAGAAAATCAAAAAATTATCCCATATTATCTCTCCTTATGCACATATTCTCTTTCTCTTCATGTTTATCTCTCCCCCTTTGACAATGTATCCAGCAAGTCATGAGCATATAAACAAATTATCTCTCCCTCTTTAGTTGTTATGAGCATATTATAACATATACATATAAACAAAGCTCATCCAAGTCATACTATCAAGTACCTTATATTATCACATCAATGAAATACATAAAATAGTGTAAGCCATGCTAGAGATCAAATGTAATTTTCAATTTAAGCAAGTCATGATCTCACAAACTTAACTATTTCAAAACCTGAAAGCATGACACTAGTTGCTGCATTTTATTATTTTTCAAAGAATAAATTTAGATCATATGATATTTGCAAGAGATTATATGTGCATCTGCCTTATTCTAACCAACCAAGCCAAGCCTATGTCATTTGACAATCAGAAGCTTAAGGACATGGTTTTAGTCATACACAACTTCTTCCAAGTTCATATCTAAGTGCAATGATAAGCCATCTCAAAAGAAGAAGTGGGATGCATGCATATTCTCTTGATCTTTTCTCAATTTATATTTGTTCATAAAAACTCAACATGTGATTTGATTACTTGATTAATTCTTAATGATTAAAAGCACCTGTGAACATGTAACAAGTTCAAAACAGCAAGAAAGTTCGACCATGACCAGTTTTAGTGTAAGTAATTATTCCAATTACTAGACATGGCAAAAACTACAAAATGTATAACACGAGTAATGTAGTAAGAACTTTCAGCATGTAAAAGGAATCACTAAGTCATATATATGTATGAAATACTATGCTCATATTATTTTAATTTCAGATTCACACATAGACTTCCCAAGTTTCAAAACTCCCCCTCAATTTAAGCCATGAGGATGCATAACCCCTATTTCACTACGAATGTAACAAAAACGAGTGAAATCCAAAGGTTTTGTAAAAATGTCAGCCAATTGTTGTTTGGTATCTACATGGTGAAGCACAATGCTTCCTTTTTCAACATTATCTCAGATAAAGTGATACCTAATGTCAATGTTCTTAGTTCTAGAATGTTGCACGGGGTTTTTAGCAATGCAAATGGCACTAGTGTTATCACAGAACAGTGAAACACTATCTAGATCAACCCCATAGTCCTTAAGTGTTTGAACAATCCAAAGAATTTGTGAGCAAGCACTAGCAGCAGCTACATATTCAGATTCGGCTGTGGATTGTGCAACTAAATTTTGTTTTCTAGAGGACCAAGCAACAAGAGAATTACCAAGAAAATGACAAGCACCGGACGTACTTTTCCTATCAATTTTACAACCCCCAAAATCAGCATCCGAAAAAGCTTTCAAAGTAACGGTTGAGGAAGAAGGAACAAAATTCCAAATTCTTGAGTTCCATGTAAGTACCTGAGAATCCTTTTGACGGCTTGACGATGTGAAGCACGTGGGGAGGCTTGAAACCGTGCACAAAGACATACGCTGAATTGTATGTCTGGTCTTGATGCCGTGAGGTATAAAAGTGATCCGATCATGCTTCTATATTCTTTTTGATCCACTGGTTCACCATCTTCATCAAGTCCAAGTGTTGTTGCTGTTCCCATTGGTGTCTGAAGAGGCTTGCTTTTGTCCATGTTGAAGTGCCTTAGGAGATCTTTTGTATACTTCGTTTGATGCACAACCCCATCCTCACTTTGTTTATTTTTAAACACCCATTTAGTTCCAATTAAAGTGTGACATTGAGGTGGAGGTACAAGTTTCCAAACATTATTTCTTTCAAAATTTTCTAACTCTTCTTGCATGGCAATAATCCAAGATTCATATGTGAGTGCGTGTGATATATCTTTGGGTTCAAAAGAAGCAACAAAAGCAGAATGAGCATAAGAGTTTGGATCGCAAAACCTGGACCGTGTGACTCATTCGTGCAAGCTTCCAATCATCTGTTGTGGGGGATGATCTTTGTAAAACCGTAGGGGAACATATGTCTCACAAGCTTCTTCTTCTTCATGTTCATCACAAATCTATGAGCTTGTGACTTGAGGATGATTTGAATCAGCATTGATGGTTGTCGGTGCTGGTTGAGAATTAACATCCGGAGCTGAACCAAAGTCTTTATCTGCTGAATTTTCGGGTAGCAGCTCCAATTCTTCCTCATCTTCAACGAAAATGCTCCCCCCCTGCGGATATGGATCTGGACCTGCAATGTTTGAGCTAGTACCTAGGCTATCTTCATCAAAAGACACTTCACAAGTCTCCACAATTTTGTTAGTGTCAAGTAAAAGCACACGGTAGCCTCTAGTATGAGATGGATAACCAAGAAACATGCCATCAATGGATCTAGGTTCAAATTTATCAAGATTACCATGTTTCTTGACAAAGCATTTGCAACCAAAGACCCGAAAGTGTGTAACACTAGGCCTATGTCCAAACCGGAGCTCATATGGTGTTTTACCTAGCTTAGCACGCAAGAAAACACGATTTGAGACATAACAAGCGGTTGCTAACGCATCGGCCCAAAATTTCCTAGGAGTTTGATATTCATCAAGCATAGTCCTAGCCATCTCAACTAAGGTTCTATTCTTTCTTTCTACAACAACATTTTGTTGAGGAACACATGGTGAAGAAAATTGATGATCTATTCTATTTTCAGCACAAAAGTGATCAAAAGATTGATTTTTAAATTCAGTTCCATTATCACTTCTAATTGCTTTTAAAGATCCTGGGTAATCAATTGATAATCTAAGAAATAAAGTTCTAAAGTGACTAAAAACTTCATTCTTAGATGCCATAAAGTAAACCCAAGAGTATCTAGAATAATCATCAACAATCACAAGAACATACCATTTACCTCTGAAGGATTGAACACGTGAAGGTGCTATGGTGTCAAGGTGCAAAAGTTAACACGGTTCAGTTGTCATGATCATTGTGAGATGATTATGTGAATCTGCAACCATCTTAGCATGTCTATAAGAAGAGCACACAATTTCTTTGTCCCCTTTAAGCTTAGGCAGCCCACGTATGCGATCAAGATCACTAACACGCGTTAGGTGATCAAAGCCTACGTGACCAAGTCTACGATGCCAAAAATATAGGTCCATTGAATCATTAGCAACTAGACACCTATGCTTAGAGGAAGACAAATCAAAATCAGCTTTAAAAACTCTTTCAAACCGAGACATGTTAAAAATAAGCTCACTATTTGAACTTACAACTTTGCAGCAGTTTTTATTGAAAATAATTTCCAGATTTTCATCCAGCAATTGTGAAACAGAAAGCAAATTGTATTTCAAATTTTTGACAAGTGCCACATCCTTCAAAGTGTAGTGATCATTTAATCTAACCAAACCCTTAGCAATTATAGGAGTTGAAGAATTATCAGCAAAAGCAACATTCTCTACACATGACACAAAAGAGAGGGAGGAGAACCGATCTTTGTTACCGGTCATGTGGCGTGAGCAACCTGAATCCACAATCCAAATGTTCTCCTTCCTCAAATGTGTAACCTACATAGAAGCACAATACGTCGATGACTCAATACTGTGGTTAGTCAAAAGGCATTTAGGAATCCAGTACTGAGTCACGCGACGTGCAGCAGGAAAAACACGCGAAAGCTGAGACAAAACAGCAGGTTTATGAGTCAAAGTTTGAGATTTTTTATTCTTAACTACTGACCTATAAGGTGTTACTTGTGTAGCACAAAAATCAGTAGCTCCGGAGGCAAAAACAGAAGGTCCAGAGGTAAACTTTGAATGTTTTTGACTCAAAACAGCAGGTTGTACATTCGGTTCAATATGTGCAGCAAATTTTGCATGAAAGTTATGAGATCTAGCAACCATTCTTTCCCTTTTCTGTTGTTTAGCTAGTCTATAACAAAAATCTATGACATGACCACCTCTACCACAGTAGGTACAATAAAATTTAACTTTGTGTTCATGTCTAGATGAGCAAACAACATTTTCATATGAAACCGAATGTGACAATACTCCTGCAGATTTGAAAACCACTTCTTTTTGTTTAGGAACAGCTTTAATCAAACCACTTCCTAATGACTTTACACTTTTAGGTGAATGTGCCTTAGCATGAGCATGAGAATCAAAACCTAAACCAGTTTTATCATTGCAAGACTTGGATGAATTCAGCAGCAAGTTTAGGTTCTTATTCCCATTACAAAACCGATCAAATGTCTTATGCATGTTATCAAGTTTATTGGACAGATCAAGGCAATTTTCACATGAAGTTTTTCCTTTTAATTTGCAATTTGAACAATATTTAACTTCATGACAACGTAAAGCATTATTCAATATAGAGATTTCATTCATAGCATCTTGCAGTTTCTTATCAAGATCATCACAACTAGAACAATACAAATCAATTGTAGAACAAGAAGCATCTTTTAAGTTTCCAATATTAAGTGCAACAAGCTTTTTGTTCTTTTCAATTTCAAGTTCAAGTTTATCATGTGTGGAGGTATGTGCATTTCATAGGGAGGACAATTGTTCATATATTAAGTCACATGAGGAACAAGAATCATCACTAGGAATCAGGGATTTCAAACGATTAATTTCAGATTCTAGTGACTCAATTTTAACAGCATTGTCCCTAAGCTTTTTGTCCTTTTTCTTAAAAATAACTGTGGCATGAGAAATAGCATCACACATTTCATTGCAAGTAGGACATACGTCTTCATTGTCGCTGTTGTGTTCTGCC
Organism: Tuctoria greenei; assembly: GCA_036927565.1. Lineage (NCBI taxonomy): Eukaryota > Viridiplantae > Streptophyta > Magnoliopsida > Poales > Poaceae > Tuctoria > Tuctoria greenei. The sequence goes on from JAYESD010000004.1 coordinate 55,733,963, forward strand.
TCCTCCATACTTGATCTTGACTTGCCCGCCATGAAGCACAAGTTTGCCAAATCATCTTCATCTTCATCACTTCCAATGTCCACGTCGCTTGAGCCAAGTTCCTAGAGTGTTGAGATAAAACTGCTCACCAATTGACGTCCTGTAAAACCCTTCTTTTTCTTCGTATCTTTTGCAGAGGAGTGCTTCGTTCTTGTTTTCTTTTCATCCCACGAAGTAGGACCTAAAAGGTTAGGGCAATCTGAACGAAAATGTCCTGTCTTACCACATCAAAGAATCGTTGAGGTCCGAAGCTTCCTCTCCTTCTAGTTCTCACGTTTTGCAATGCTTTTGAGAACCGAGTAGAGATGAGGGCTAGCTCCTCCCCTGGAAACTCCTCAATCTGTTCAAGGGTTAGAGAGGACAGCAAAGCAAGTGTACTACAAGATGATATTTGACCGGAACTAGGCATGTCACGTTGAGAAACAAAAGCAATAGACTTGTTGGGGTTCTTACGTGAGATTATGTCAATTTCATGAGTTTTTAACTTGGAATATAGCACATCTAAAGTAAGTGAACTCATGACAGTAGATTCACGAATAGATGTGATTTTCATCTCCCAAATTGACATATCTAATGCACTTAGCAATTGCCTAGCATTTTTAGCATCTGAAAAATTAACATTGACACTACGCAAGTTGTTGAGAATCTTATTAAAGCGAGCAAAAAGGTCATCAATAGACTCACCGGGTTGCATCTCGAAGCGCATGTATTCTTTCTTGAACATGTCTTGCCTTACCTCTTTGATCGTGTTGGATCCTTCATGGTAGTCACAAAGTTCTTTCCACACATCGTATGCAGATCGGAGGTGTGCAACACGGTCAAAGTCGCTTTGTGTTAATCCTTGTATGATCAAGTTTCGAGCCTTGTTGTTGTTGTCGACATCTCTCAGATTTGTAGCTGTAACTTGATCGTTTGATGGCACTTTGTAAGGTTTGTATACCTTCTCCCATATTGCAAAGCCTTGTGCCTGGATGAAAGCCTCCATGTGTTCCTTCCAAACCTGAAAATCAATACCAGCGAAAACACAAGGTTTGGCAGAGTACTTCTCCATGATGATTAGTCAAAAACACGCACAAATCACAAAGATTTAGAGCACCGTAGCTCTGATATCAATTGTAGGATCGAAGATCACGTGAAAAGCTACCAGAGGGGGGGTTAATGGTAGATTTAAAAATCTTACTCAGCGGAAACAATTAAACCCCAACCCTTTCAGCAGAAAAACGATATATTAAAGAAATCGTGTGTGAGACTAATCTAACGTGTTTCACTATGACAAAAGTGATAGATATCAGAGAGAATCAAGTCACGAAGACAACACAACAAGAATCACTCAAATCCGTCGAGAAAAACTCAAGTTATGATCGAAAGATCAAAGAAAGGTCAATATGCCCTACCCGAGAAAAAAGCAGTTCTGGAACGCTGCAAAGAAACTTGTGTAGATCATAGACCACAAATCCAATGACCGTGAAATATTGACGGATAATATATAATAAAGTTGTAGAGACAACCCAAAAAGAATCACGTCAATTGGATCTGTAAAACTCAAGTTATGATAAAACCACCGACGAAAGGAGTGCTGTCCAGAAACTCGATGAGTAAAACTTGTCTGGAACAAGTCGGACAAACAAGGCACAAAAGTTATTTCAAACTATGAATTTTATTCAATAGAACACAAGAGGAACAGCCCTAAAGTCGTGCACAACGAGCTCTGGGCTCCCTTGCTTATATAACCAGCTCGAAAGCCAACTCAACTCAAATCAGGAACCTAATCCTACTCTGTTCACGAATCGTAACTTTCCATAACTGCTTAGGATTCTTCTATACGCAGATAGAAGCAATCTTAAGACTTCCAAACACCTTAGGAACGTATCACACATTCCTAAACAACTCAAATTCATTACCCACACGAAATTCTATCATAACCAACTCGAAACATTCCATATTTGAGTCAAACTCGACTCAGCCGCAGCCTGAGTCCATAACCTAGTCGGTTGGACCTTTCTGACCAACTCTTTACGTCCACATCTATTCATCACGTCTCGGAACTATGTAGCCACGTCCATGCACTCCTTGCACACGTGCAAACATCTTCCAATGACGTCCACGATACTTTCATAGCATTGTTCTTTATTCAAACATGTTGTGCAACCTCCTGATCAACTCAACCACAATTCCTCCCGAACTTGGTTGTTGAACCTCATCTTCTCCCTAAGACTAGTTCAACGGATCCCGTCACCAGCCATGTCTTGAACTCAAGCAACAGCTGCACATGAATAAACAACCAATCCATACGAGCCCAAGTCCTCGACTTGACTCAAGTTAGTTTCAAACACAACACCTTACGTGAGAACCTCACATAAGCATGTTGCAAAACCACAGTAACACGATATCATCCATGTCAACCAAAAACGCACCAAAGAATTAGCAAATGAATACTAAGCAATCTTTCCAGAGATGTAAAGCAAGTACGCAACATTACAAATGAAAAGCAGAAGCACTACAGTCAAGTTTTGGACCTTGCCAGAGCAACCCGGACCTTGAGCCGAAGCTAACAAAAGCTAGTCGGAACTAGTAAACTCAAAAGCCGGAGCTTACAAAACTAGCAGGATCTTAATAAAAAGGTGTTTTGGTAATATTCAAAACTTCTATCGTCAAAGCAAGTGTATTCACTACAAGCCAATGTATTCAGCACACATAGGTCTTACACCTCCCGATATACGGGTAGTCTGGAAAGCATCAGAACCAATCTGGACGACTTTGACGGGAACGTTGTTGTCGTCACTTGGCTACACACATGGTGCAAAGGTTGATCCTCGGTGACGAGTGCTCGGAGGTTGAGCAGCTAGCTCTTTGCCGGAGGTTCCCTCCTGCGTCGTGGCAAGCGCATGGAGTTCTTCCAGCGCAGTGACTCCCGCAGTGCAATCTCCGCGGATCAGGAGAATGCCCGCAGGTGTCGGCATCTTCAACACTAGGTAGCCATAGTGAGTTGCGGCCATGAACCTATAAAGGGCAGGCCTGCCTAGGATGGCGTTGAAGGGCAAGCTGATGTGTGCAACATCAAAGATCAGCTTCTCGGTCCTGTATTTCTCTTGTGTCCCGAAGGTCACTGGGAGTGTAATGGATCCGAGAGAACCGATAGCCCCGGAACCTACCCCAGAGAAAGGACCTGAGGGGTGAAGGTCCGAGAGTTGGAGCTGGATCTTCACGAACGCTTCATAGCTCTAGAGGTTGAGCACGGCGCCTCCATCCACCAAGACATGGTAGAGCTGGATGTTGTTGATGGTCGGAGATACCATCAGCGGCAGTTGACCAGCCCCAATCATGTTCCTGGGGCAGTCCATAGCATCGAAAGTGATGGGAGTGTCCATCCACATTTGATGTGGTTCTGCCTTGGCGGTAGGAGCTACAGAAGCCATTTCTTGCCGCATAGTTTTGAGGACACGATGAGATGTTGTAAAATCCCGTTTTTCCTTAATATAAAGTTCAATTACCAGTTTGTTATCAACCATAGTGGAGATCAATTATGGTTATACACATGAACTTGATATCATCAATAATTTTTCTTTCACTCATACTTAAATTTTATTAACATAAGGGATGGACTTCACCAATGACCTTAGGATAATTCAAGTGACCTTTCTGCAAATTTTGGAATTTATTGAATGAAAATTTGCTAGGGCAAAACACTATGTAGTACTATATATATTCAAATTATTTCAAAACATGAATATAGCTATTGTACATTTAGGCCCTGTCAAAATATTCAAATATGAGGCTATACATTTTTCCATAGCCTCATAATATTCCAAATAGCACCCCTGCAAATTTTCATAATTTTGAAGCTCATTTGCTATTTAATTCAGTGACTCCATTGAATTTCATTCAAATTCAATTTGAATTTGAATTCCAGTTGAAACTTGTCCAAATTTGAAATCCAATTTCAGAATATGACTACACATTTGATTTGTCTTCTCCACAAAAATCTAGGATTTTTGGATCAAGTTTGGTAAGGGAATTAAAGTTCCAGAGAGGATTGACTTGAAGGGGCTGTGGGACCCACTAGTCATAGAGGCATTACCGTGAGTGCTCCTCTGTTTCACCATGGCTACACCTCCCGGCACGCAAGCCACGGAGCTGCTTGCTTGCTTGCGCCGTGGCAAGCTCTCCACGCCTCTCTTGGCCTATTTCTACCCTCCCTGACCGACGGCGTCGAGTTCCAACTCGGTTTTGCTTTCCCACGCCACAGTTTTGCCCCGCCGTCGCACAACTCCGCCGCCTTCCTTTCCTCCTGGTGAGCACCCTAGTATTGCCTTGTTTGCCTTCGATGCAAACAGCAAAGATGGCACCAAGGCTGTGCTCTATCATCTAACCCAATTTGCTCATCGTTTTGCTCATTGTGTTGGCCGTAGTTTGAAGTTCCACAGATTCCACCGGAGTCGGGGACGAACGTCGCCTCTGCTCCATCGTCGCCAGCACTCCCCAAGCCGCGTTACACCTCGACTCCAACAGAAAAAAGTATTGCCATCACGAGCTCTTTCTCACGATAAAAGTTGTGCCTCCTTTCCTTCAGTATCGAGCGCATGGTTTGAGTTTTACCGACGCTAGTTCATACCAAGGTCCGTAGATCATCGGTTTAATTATGTTTCTTCATGCAACTATTTTTCAATCGAATGGAGTATTATATTCTATACCTCCTAGTGCACCAGCTCACCAAAAATAAAGGAAAGTCATCGAGACGAGGTTGGATTTCAAGTTTTCCCCGCCACCAATGAAACTCCGTCGGTCCACCGTCGAAATCGACGTCGCCGGCGTCTTCATCCCGTTTGCACCCCCTAGTTATCTTCCCCATGCTCCTAGGAACATTCCCGACCTTTCCCCGAGCGATTCCGACGCTCGCCGAAACCGTAGCTCCGTCGCCGCCGTCGCACCGCCATCTCTGGCTGCTGCCGCCACGATTGGACCCCACCATCGTGTTGCGCGATCGAATTTTAGGCTAGGAGGTCAGAGCCGAGGTGAGTAGAGGTTGACGCAGCAAAGTCCGGCGAGCGCCGCCGCGGTTCCGGCGAGGAGCGCCGCCCACGTCGAGAGGTAGAAGATGACTGCGGGCCCTGCCTGTCAGCGACGTGTGCGAGCGCGCGGATCGGCTGTGGCTCTGGATCGTTTACGGCTGCACGGTTGAACCCTATGGCCCCTGTGTGGCCCAGCTGCGATTGGTTGATTTTAAACCAGTGGGCCTGGCTGCATTATATAAACTTTTCCATTGGAAAATAATTCCAGATTTCTATCAAACTTCAAAAATCCATTACTCCTAGTATATTTGCTCAAAAATTTCTAAATAAATTCTGGTAGACTCATATCAATCTCAAATTTTTAGTGGCGCAATTTGTTGGACATTAAACTTCAAGAATTTGCATAATTAATTACTTTGAGCTAACTGCTTGGGAAATTAATTACTCCTGTTATGATTATTGTAAAATTCCCAATTTTGGTCATAACACTCTTAATAATAAACTTGATATCCAGTAAAAATTTCATGTTCATTGGATTTCATTTACTGGGTTGATCAGTGTTCCAAATCTCTATGTAATTGAAAAATTGGGAAAAATATAGAAAACATTTCAGAAATTTTCCCAAACTTGTAAAATCAATTTCTCCCTGTAAGAAGCTTAGAAAATTGTGAAACAAATTTTCCTAGAACCAGTGAGACCCCCCATGCGTGGTACAACCACTGGAAGCCATGATAGACCTCCAGAATTTCAACCAAAATTTAGAGAAGGTTATTGCCTGCCATAATTTTTAGAGATGACAAATTTCCTTGGTCATCTCCTGTTCTTTGCAAGAGTCTCCATTATAGTCCCTAGTATCTACCATAAAAGTTCCAAAGCCAATTAAGATCATTATTTTATTTTGATCACAAGATATTAGCTTGTGACCTTAAACATATTATTTATTTTCAAAGTCAATCATATATAGTATATGCATATCGTGTAGTAACTGATGTCGAGGATCAGTTGGAAGCCTTGGAAGTCCAGCTACCGGAGACTAACTTGGACCCGGACTCGTTTTCAGGCAAACCTTAGTTTGCATTTAAGTTCCTTACAATGCCTTTGCAGTTTTCATTCACCTTACGTCTTCAGATGTTTGTGCATTACGTTTAAGGTGTTTGACATCCACTTGCATGACCACAAATCCCATAGAGTATTGGGTAGATCTGCAACCCGATGAGTAGGAACTGCCATGCTTATGTTCATAGGAATCCGGTAGAAGTCGAGTAGTTGGAATCTACTCGCGAGATAGGATTTTACCATACGTGATGAATTGGATAAAGAAATGGTTTATGAATATGAAATTGAGACCGAGCAACAGGTACGATGCAGTGAGACGTGGTCTCACGTGCGTAGCCTTGCTTTTGTCAATTGAGGACCGATCCGTGTGCAGCCCTGCTGGACAGGCTTGAATTGTACTGGCGACATACTGGAGAAATGGGCTCCAACAAACTGACGTAGCTTGATATTGGTTTGTCGAGGCATACCCTTTCGTTTTATAGGCTTAGGTTGAGGGCAGCAAGGTGTAAATCAGTTGGTGGGCACGTCAGAGTACGCCCCAGGCAGGGACCTCCTGCCTGTGACGGATCGACTGGTTCAGCATTCGAGTGTTGGGTTAAAGGTGGCCATATACGACTAGTACTGAAGTGTTATGTAGGTGCTGCTGTAAGTACTCGCTGGCACTTCTGAAAGTGCGTATGTGTCGTGTTGTCCGGATGTGTCATGATTGCAATCACTGTCCCTCGCGGTAATAGAGTACCACTTGTTCACTGTGCTGTTACATAGTAAAATACTTAAGAACTCGGGGGATATGATGTATTGAATTATAATTGTTTTGGAAGTTTGATTGCTGTCCAATATGATCACTAAAGTTACTTTCATTAAACTGGTAAGCTGCTGATAATAACTTGAAAGCTAAGGATCCACTTGTAGGCGTGTCCTTTACTGCTTTACCTTACCTATGCTTAGTATTCACCCTGCATATGTCTAGTGAGATGAGTTAGTCTTGCTGAGCCTTAAGCTCAAGTTTGCAGTTAACAAGTTTATGCAGATTACATGACTAATGACGGGTTCGACAATGAGGCTGCACCCCCTCGGTTTACAGCCTAGTGGGAGCCCTACACGCCACCGTAAGTTTGGTGTTGCTAGTGCGAAGTATCCAGGACATGGATGACTTTGTTTTTGCATAGCTAGTGTCGAGAGCGTAGCTATGATGTATAGGTCACTTTTCTTTTAGCTTAGTATTGTAAAACTTTCGCTGTGTTTATAAATAAATATTTGGTATTGTATTTTATTCTCGTTCTTTTCTTGTATATTGTTGGGTTTGCATCGCACGACATCACCCAATGATATCCTTGGATGTCGGGACCCCGGTCCCCACATATGTGATGTCCCAGGACCAACCATAGATGGTGTTGAGGGTCTTCCGACGCTCGTTGTCAGAGATGTCAAAATTGTCGTCGACTGTGTTGTACACAACCTTCAGGACCTTCTTGGGGTCCTGGAAGCCTATCTCTGTTTCGGCCGGAGCTTCGTCGACTTTTTGTTTTCCTTCCCGCTGGCGGAAAGGAGCTTAGTCTCGGTGCTTGTTGTGGCGCTCGACAAGATTTTGGACCTCCCAACAATCTTCTAGGTTGTGTTTTTCCGTTTTATGGATTGGACACCACACCTTTGGACCGCCACCATCTTCGGATGAAGGTCGAGGTCGTTTTTAGAGACGTGGCCCCTGGCCACCCGGAGCTGTAGCTGCTGCAGCAGTAGGCGTGTTCACCGACGGCTTCTTGTTTCCATTGGACTTTTTATTCTTCTTTCCACTTCTGGAGGTGGTGGCCTCAGCTTTGGAGGACTTTTTATTGGCTTCTGGAGCTGGCTTGTCACGGCCCTCAGCAGCCCGGGCACACTTGTCAGCCAGGCTGAAGAGTTTCGTGACGCTAATGACCTCCTTTGTCGCCAGCTTCTCCAACATCTTCTTGTCTCAAACATCCTGTCTGAATGCCACGATGACTGAAGCGTTGGAGATAGAGGGCATGGTATTGCCTACCTAAGAAAACCTCTGAATGAAGGATCATAGCGGTTCTCCTCACTTTTGTTGTACAGCAAAAAGATCTAGTTCGGTGCCAGGTCGGGTGTAGGAGCTCCTGAAATTGGCAGTGAACCGTTGGCATAGCTCCGTCCAACTGTTGATGGAGTCAGGCGGAAGACTCATGAACCAGGACCTGGTTGTCCCGGTTAGAGCCACCAGAAAGTAGTTGGCCATCACAGCCTCATTGTCGCCCGCCGCTAGAATGGTGGTGGAGTATATCTGGAGGAACTCGACGGGGTTGACAGTCCCATCGAATTTCTCCGGTAAATGAGACTGGAACTTCTGAGGCCAATGGACCATGCGCAAGTGCATGGCCAAGGTTGAGCAGCCGCCCCCCACTCCCGAAGGAGGGTTTTCCTGAGCCACCCTCCTTTTGCGAGCACACTCGATGTGGACACGGTCGTCTTGCTTTCTGTAGTGGTGGTTGAGCTCTGACCGCAAATCATGCATCGAGAGTCTCGACGCAGTATGGGTGCGACACGCCTGAAAGGTAGCGATGTCACCTGCTGAGACACAACACATCTCCGGTGCTGTGATGCGTGAGGACCAAGTCTTCTAGACAAGGTCCTACAGTGAGAAGGTGTCAGCCCTTAGGGGGGGGGGGGCCTTGGTTGCTGATTGCATCAGCTGCGGCTGCAACAAAATGCTGCACATCAGCGCGCCACTGTTCCATCGCATCCTGAGGTGCTTCGAGCGCAGGTGTGCACTCCAAAAGAGTTCGCGCAGCAATCAGCGCATTGTCAGGGTTGTTGTGTGTCGATGCAGTAAACGACACCAGGACTCCATCCTGCTACCCAGCATTTTTAGCCCGAGCAGGTTGAAGTGGTGCGACGCCCGCCGGGACAACAGCACCTGCTGACTGTTCCACATTGGAGGGATACCCCCCACCAGGGTGCGCAGCATAGTCATTGGATGATTATGCGGCGGAGTTCACCATCTTGAAATCTCAAATGCCCCGCACCTGCCTGGCGCACCAAATGTCGAAGTGTGTCATCGACACTTCCCTCGGTACTACTAGATCGTATCCCGTGGAGGTTTTTGATTGGTTGGGTCACGTGAGATTATGAACAAGATGGTGACACAAAGGGTTTTATGTGGTTCGGGCCGCCTGAGCGTAACACCCTACTCCATGGGTTGTGTGTTGTATGTATGAATCTGTATGGCGCTTGTGAGCATATCCGCTTGGTCCTCCTCTGTATCTTGTGGTGCAACCCATTTATAGTCTAAGGACTGGCCGTTACATCACTTTCCTTACCCGACATGTGGCCCTGGCATAGTTAATAGCCTAATACACGATCTACGAGTATTAAGTATGATTAATAGAGTGATAACGCGCCTTAATGATGGCGTTACCCCAATTAACAGCCCACTGATCGTGTGTTGCTAATATAGCATTAGTGACACATAATTAGGTCTTGTAACTGTCTCTTTAAGTGTCCCTCAAAAGTCCGAGCCGTTAGAGATCTGTCAGTCTTCCGTTATGGTACTGGGTCCAGAGGCTCGACATGTGGCGGCTCTGGAGCTTCCCGCTACTGGGGGTTAGGTCCGGGTTCACTGGACACGTGGTAAGACCGGAGCTTCCCTATGAAGGGAGATAGATCCGGCCTTGTGTTACACGTGGTAGTGATGGATCTACCCAAATGAGGGAGGCGGGTCTAGTATTGTGTAACACGTGCGGCCTTCAAAGGTTTTCAACTTGGATGGGTGGAACTCCTTAGCTTTTCTTATGGTATCGTGGGGTACCCGGTACGCAGGGTACCGACACATGTACTAAATTTTTATATTTGTCTTCAGTTTTTTTATTGCCGCGTATAGAAATCCAGAGACTAAAAACACACAAGTGATTGGGAGATGGCCTCTAACGGTCGGCTAGGAGGAGGACTGGCGGAGCGGGCGACGCGAAGGCGATACCCATCTTGCAGCACCGAGGCTGTGATACAAAGAAGGGAGAAGCTAACCGGGCTGGGTGTTCTATCAAGAGAAGAATTGGCTGAAGCACTCTGTCACCACTTTCGGCTGCGAAGGTACAAGCTCTAGGTCTTTCGTACATACCCTAAACCCTTCATCATCATCTTAACCGAGAGCTCATTGAACATGGTTCTGGTCAGACGACACATTTTGGAGGGACCCTTCTTGTTTTAGTTTTATGCCTGGGAGGCAAATAAGCTGGGGCAAAGAGCATATGTGTCATATCATGTGAAGCTGAGCATCGAGGGTATGCCTCAGTTTGCTTGGACCCAAGAGGTGGTTGATAAAGTGTTGTGCAACCAATGCATTGTGCACCACATTGATGTCGCTACCAGAAGACGTGAGGACCAAAGAGCATATGTTTGTTGGGCATACTGTGAGGACCCAAGTCGTATACCACAATTTGTCTACCTCACCATCACTGACTGGAAGGAGATGCCAGAGCTGGACGCGGATGCGCACTTCTCTAGACCGAGAGGCATGCCAATGGGTAATGTGTTCAAGGTAATAATCCACAAGGACTCTGTTGAAGACCTTAGTTTCTGCCACTGCCCAACTGCGCATCTAGAAGCAGAGGACAAAGTTCAGTTTTGAATGATGACATGGAAGTATGGAAGACCTAATGGGGATCTTGATAAGGGTATGCTGACTCAACAAGAGAGATATCGTAGGCCCATCAGAGAGCTTCATCATTGACCTCACGATGATGATGATGAAGACGAGGAGAGACAGGAAAGAGGTCGAAGGCCAGTGTACTTCATGGGTAGTGTATCACGCTAGATCAATATCAGGGCAAAAGGAAGGAACCCTATGTTGGCCAAAGGACCTCGAGGTGGATGATTTAGAGGTGAACCCTCCAACAGGCGGTGCATGCAGGGTCGCAACTCTTCCCCCCTTCATCTTGGGATAGAACTCCTGTTGATGAAAGAAGGTCATTACACCGGCTTTGGATAGAGAAAGGGTCTAGGGAGACTCAGTCGTACTCCTGGAGAAAGAGTGCATCAAGATGGCAACAATGACATCGGACCTGATGGAGTCATTGGTGTTACAGGAGCGCAAGGCAGAATTTTAGAAGCCATACGTATTGTCCCCAATCATGAGCCAGCAAGCATGCTAAAGCACCAGGAACATCCATCCCAACTACCCTGGCTTGGCAAGAAAACATCGAGCAACTGGCCCGAGACCTCCTCCGATGCCATCGTGATACCCCTCATAGAATTGTTAATGGAAATGCTGAGAATAGGAAGAGGCAGAGAGCAAGAAACCATACTGGAGGTGGAACCGCCTGGTGTAAAGGAAATGACGGAGATGTAACTTGATCATCAAGCAGAACCGGTGGCAGTGATAGCAACACAGGTCCCCATTCCACAACCTGTGGAAAGCGCCCGTGACAAACATGGTCATGATGTCATGCAGCAAACTGTTGAAGCAAGCTCGCCCTCTGAAGAGCAGCAAACTATGGTGCAAGAGGAACATGCAAGGGAAAGTCCCATAACAGCGCTAACTAATGAAGTTACGCGCCCGATCTCTCAACTGCTGTTGCGCACTCCAGAGCTGAAGAAACTGTGTAAGAACAGGAAGAGGGACTCTGTAGTGTCAAAGCCAGGAGCAGCCCTAGATTGTAAGCCAAGGCTAGTAAGCTGAAGCCTTGCGTCAAGCAAGCTCAAGACACTACGTCAAAAAGGCTCATACGAGATGGGCCCGAACGAACAAGGGAGACGAACAAACTGTGCATCTCCGTCGTTGCGTCTCGCATTACGATGGCATCAGAGACGGGCTTCAGGCGCATCACCGATCAAACTAGGTGCAAGACACACTCAAAGGAATAGTGTCTCTTTTCTTTGTGTCATAATAGACGACTTTTACGGGGTCATTGGAGACGCTGCTGGCGCGCGTCGCCCATCAGCATACATGTGTGACAGGCCCTTACAAAGCCCGTCGCAGATATAATGACTGATCCAAGACGTCCTATGTTGTAGTGTGCCGTAAATTTATTAACTTATGTGAGACGGGCTTTATGGAAGCTTGTCTTCTTTATGTAGGTTATCTGAGACGCTCTCTGCTATAGCTCATCGCGGATTGTTTACAGACAGAGTCTACTATTAGGAGCTAGCCAGGATTTGGCAGCCGTATTACCAGTGTCAGCAACATACTGTTCATGAACATATGCCAAAATGATCACATGTTAAATTATATTGACCAATCAAATATTACCAAAGTGTCAATCGTGGTTATCAAGTATACTAATTACACAACAAAGACTGTTCATCTTGATTACAATGTAACTAATTACACATATAATAACTGTCATCATCTAATCCCGTATACCGTAATGAAAATTCTCCCGATCAATGACTTCATTAATGATGAGCCTTCATAGCCTCTAATGCTCCGACTGAGTCATCGTCCTCAAATTCAATAAAATCACTGAAATCATATAAAACATTATCAAATTGCAGTCACATTCACTTAACCAGTCACATAAGGTAGCAAATATATGTTAGTGAATGGAGAACTGAGCTCACTTGTAGCACAGGCAGTTGTTGAGCATCTGCAATGCGTCAGCAGAGAAATTGTTCTCATGGTAAAGGACATGGTAGTGAGTTGGTGTGCTTGTCCCCTGAAAAAACAAATAATTTACATTCCACTGATGCATCTATAGCCTGATTCCAGCATAGGTACCTTGATTCCATGTAGAAATCAAACTCACTGGGATGGTAAATGCTAGTGTCAACCACAATTCCTGCAGTTTCAAGGGTTTGCGAATCAGAAATCATTATATACATTGATAGTCAAAACATATACATTACTTCTGCATTGGACATAAACAAGGAAGATGAATGTATACCGTAATGAAAATTCTCAATTTGGATCAATGACTTCATTAACGATGAGCCTTCACTGGACCTCATCAAATTCAATAAAATCACTGGAATTCACGCTCTAAGGGTAGGGTCGAGGCGGCGGCGTGCTCTGGGGACAAGGGACGCGGCGGCGTGCTCCGGGACAAGCTGGCAGAGGTGCCAAAGTGGCGGTTCCTCAACTCTTTGATGACAGCAGATCGGCCTGCTCCGGGGACAGGGAGAACATTTTCACTTATGTGAAGGTGGTGGCGTGCTCATACTGATTACTGAGGTGGAGTCAAGGCGGCGGGATGCTCCAGGGACACGGGACGAGGCAGCGTGCTCCAACATGCTCAACTCTCTGATGACGAAGGTTGGGGTTGATGGCGGGGTACGGGTCACTGCCGGGAGTGCGACAATGACGAAGAGCAAGTTGAGAAAGAGGGACGGCAGTGGAGTGCTCCAGGGACAGGGGACGAGGCAGCGTTCTCCAGCATGCTCAACTCTCTGATGACGCGAAGCTCGGGGTCGACGATGGTGGCGTGCTCGGATCTGCGGTTTATAGGTCGAGAGAGCGCGCGACAGCTAAAATTTTTTGCCAAATGTTGGGAGAGAGCGCGCGATGGACAAAACTTCTCGGCGTAAATCGGAGACGCGGAAATTTAAGGTGTGTCTCTCATTATTTTGATGCACCGGACACCCTGGAGTGTCCAAGATGCACCACGATGTGCTGAAGCCAGGAACAACATCCAGGACATTTCGGCGTGACCAACTGGCAACTGTGTGCAATGCCTTATATGATCGTTGCATTGCGCTCAGCTTTTTGAGGTGGTACAAAAATCTTTGGCATAAATCGGAGACGGGCTCAACGTAAGGCGCGTCTCACATTTTGTTTTGGCCGTATGTCCATCTGCAAATTGTGTGCAATGCCTTATATGATCGTTGCATTGCGCTCAGCTTTCTGAGGTGGCACAAAAGATCTTCAACGTAAATTGGAGATGTGCCAATGTAAGGCGCGTCTCTCATTATTTTGAGGCCCCGGACACGTTGCAATGTCCTAGATGCGCCACGGTGTGCTGAAGCTAGGAACAACATCCAGGACATTATGACGTGCCCAACCATCAACTATGCACAATGCCTTATATGATCATTGCATTGTGCTCAGCTTTCCGAGGTGGGACAAAAGATCTTCAGCATAAATCGGAGATGTGCCACTGAAAGGCACGTCTCGTATTATTTTGTGACTCCGGAAATGCTGGAGTGCCCTAGATGCGCCACGGTGTGCTGAAGCCAGAACAACATCTAGGTCATTGCAACATTTCCGACTGGTAAGTGTGTGCAATGCCTTATACAATTGTTGCAACGTGCTCAGCTTTATGAGGTGGGACAAAGGATCTTCGGAACAAATCGGAGACGAGCCTATGTAAGGCCCCTCTCCCTTTTGCTGGGTCTCTAGTATCTGAGACACGCCTTTCTAAAATTCGTCTCTCATGCACTCTTCACATTGACACTCGCACGACATCATGAACCATTGCCGTGATAAACAAACGGAATGACATTGCAATTCAAGGATTAATTGGAATTCAGGGATAAACAAATGCAATGACATTGCAATTCAGAGATAATTTGCATCTCAATGAATTTCATAGTTCATGCATTACGTGCCCTCTAAACTAATTTTGAATCTAAACTCATTCCCAAAGCTCCCATCGATCAATCTAAACTGTACCGTCCATCTTGCTCCCGAACACGTCTCTTATATTGCCCTGGATACTAAAAATATTGATATTCTTTAAATTGACAAATGTCGAAGGAGGAATGAATAACCTACGTTGGTCACTAACACAAAGTGTCTAACCTTGATAAGTAGATTATAGCAATCATTTTCAACATCGGGCGCATTTGGTTGATGCATCCAACGTTGAACTTCAAGTAGTATAGTTTTGATTGTAAAACCAGTGCACCACGCCTACAAAACATAAATTTAAGCAACATAATCTCGGCAACAATTACTAATTACGTGAGCAAAGTAGGTCTCTTACAGTCTCTTAATCAAGAACCCCAATGCAAAGTGCTCTTGAGCGATGGGCTTTTGGGTGGAAGAAACCACTTGGAAAGGCGCATCTTGGAGGCTCCAATGGATAATCCTCTGAGAAGGAGATTGTCACGGGAAGTAAACACCTTCCCAGTCAGTCTACAAAGGAAAATCATTAATAGGAGGACGATGGTTAAACTCATATTGTGCTTGTTCTTTATGACTTACCCCTTCTTTACCGGGGACGATGCACTGCCACTTCAATAAATCTCCCGATTCAGGCTTCGCAGAGAAACCCTACACAGACGGAAAAACAAAACTAAAGTTAAGTTCATCAGTCCATTGCAGATCTACATCTATACAACTATGCGATCGGTGTGCCATATGTACATACATGCAGATGATTCTTGCGCCACGCCAAGCGCGCCTCCTTCAATCGGCTATGCGCCAAGCCAATACCAGCCATGAACAGTGACGACGACGAGGATGGGGACGATGACAACGATGAGGACGACAACGGCGATGGCGAACAGAGGAGGCGGTCGCACTGGAGTTGGTTGATTAGTAAAGGACCGTTGGTCGATTAGTAATAAAGGATCACCAGAGGCGAAGAAGAGACGAGGGAGATGAATGCGAGACACGCATTAAGAGCGTTTTCCATTGTCAAAGAGATGAAGAGACAAGGGAGATAAATACGAGACGCGCTATAACAAAGAGAGACGCGCGTTAATCTAAAATGTGTCTTCCATAGTCGAAAGAGAGACGCACCGCACGAGGTCTGTGGAGAACTTAATTTCGGCGGCGTAGTGCAGAGACGCATGCGACGTTCGTGCGTGACCTTTCATTTCCCCGAGGCGGTATCGATGCGTCCATCGTTCCATTAATGCACGGGAAACCAACCGCTCCCTCGATGACTCTGTGCGGACCTTATTTAAGATGCGCCATCACCAGTGAGTTCTCCACAAGCGCGTTGTCACTTTGAATCCTCTTCTTTTCTTCATCTTCTCCGCCCCGACGACCCACAACCACCATGGTCGACCTTCCGCCGCCACACCCTCCAAAGGAGCCACCATGCAAGAAATAGTGTTGCAGCTTCCCCGAGAGGTTAAACACCGAGCAACGCCTCCTTATGGCGCAAGAGGCGTACAACAATACATCTTGCGCCATGAGTTCCTTGGGTTTGGGTACCCTTCCCTAGTTTACTGGAATGGGTAAAATCGGCCACTACCTCTTCGCCCTCACGGGGGTGGCCAATCGTCTTGACATTCTGTTCGAGATGATGGCCCGAGTGCTTGCCCCCGAGGGCTGCAGAAACCTAGTGGAGGTGACGGAGAGCATCCTCGTTCATGGGGTTGCACCGCTGGTGCACCCGGTGCAACCGGCCTAGGATCCTGTTGCACCGGCGCCAGAGTCACCGCCGGAGGAGGAGGAGGAGGAGGAGGAGGAGGAGGAGGAGGAGGGGGAGGAGGAGGTGTTGGTGGTGGTGGAGGAGGAGGAGGAAGAGTAGGAGTAGGATTTAGTTTTTCTTTGTTGTTTTTAGTAGCTTCTATTTTATAAATATTGTTAATGAATGAATTCTATCTTTGTTTATCTATGTGATTGAATATTATCTTGTGTGTTCTTCAACTGTGTGAATGAATGAATGTGTGGTGTGTTCATCGTGTTCCTCAGGTATCATAAGGAAGGACTTGATTATATTCAGGTATCAAGTGAGAATGTGCTCTGATTTCAGTGATGTGTGATATCAACAGTGAACCAAAGAAAAATGGAGAAATCACGAAGCTAAAGGTGACGCGAGGAATCGGAGACGCGCTTTCCATTAGAGCGCGTCTCTCTTTTAGCAGAGGAGAGGGAGACGTCGGCCATAGGAGACGTGTTGTGTTTTATGCGCATCTCCCGCTTTTCAGAGAGGATAGCGTGTCTCGGATACCAATTTAACTAACACGAGCTTTGTTTTAACGCGTCTCCTTGTACTTTCAGCTGAGCCATGTCAGATCCTCGCTAAAGTGGGCTCGTCTCGCTTAACATTATCATAAACGCCGCCTTTGAGCGCGTCATCCTTCTTTATCTCCTATTTAGGTTTCTTACGTAGTGGCAGGTTCTGACCAGGAAGTGAGGATTGATTGAAGAGGACAAAGAGCTGGATAACATGACTCTGCAGAAATACATGGACACTTACAAAAAAAATTGTCTGAGCCAGCCATGAAGGCCATCCTAAAGCTAATAGAAGTGGCTATAGCGAAGAAGAAAATCAAGAAACATAAGAAGAAGGCTGCGCACAAGGGAGGAAAGGGGGCCTAGAAGAGCAAGCATGTCCCGGAAGTGGAGCCAGTGGAGGCTCCGTGAACAAAGCATGCTCCTGATGCCTAGCTAATTTAGTATCTAAATATGATTAGTTTCACTACTACAAGACTGTTGTTGTTTTGGTTTCTCGCTGCACTTAGGTGGGGACGCTTATGGGGCTATGAGGGGGAATGGGAGTACCTTAGCTTCAGAAGGGGCAGGGTACTAGAGTGTGTCTTTTGTCTGGTAATCTATGTATATCTGTTCCGGGTATGAATTGGATGGTATTTTGGTTAAGAAGGTTAAGCAGTTGTCGTCTTTGTTTTTTAAAATGAATGATCGCATCAACAACTACATGTTATGACATGAAACGTCAAGGGACTAAATAACGCAGCACGGCAGGAGGAAGTGAAACAATCGATTCAGCAAAACAAAGCAATGCTAGTTTGTATACAGGAAACGAAACTAGAGAGCATTACACAACTGGACATCCGAAATATCCTGGGGAGAAACTATGAGGATCAATTCTGCATGCTCCCGGCACAAGGAACCAGAGGAGGAATTATTTTAGCAGCCAGGGCACAACATATGCAGCTGGATGCAGCACAACGCACACAGCATACGATTTCGGCAATGGTAATGAACAACAGGACAGCTAAACGGGGATCTATGGACCGAAGCAAGACATCGAGAAAAGAGTGTTCATGCGGGGGCTGAGAGACCTTAAGCAGCAGATCAAGCCAGGCTGGCTAATATTAGGTGGCTTCAACTTGATTCTAAATTATCAGGACAAGAGCAATGACAGGGTCAACCACTACAGGAATCACAACAATAGACAACGGTTAGAAACCATCGTCTATAAGGACAGTACCATCGTCTATAAGCTATAGATGATGGTATAAGCTTATAGATGACGGTTTCTGACCGTCGATAGTTATTTGTCAACTATAAGCTTATAGACGACGGTAACCGTCGTCTATAAGCTAATTCACGACAGCCGGATTTAGCTGTCATCAATAAGGGACTCCGTCCATGTGGCAGCTAGGAAAGCTTATCGACGACGGTGGCCCGGACCATCATCTATAATATACTTATAGACGACGGTATAACGGCAACCGTCGTCGATACTGGACGTTATCATAGACGGTCTTTCGCAGACCGTCGACGATAACTTGCTAGTATCGATGACCGCCGAACTGAAACCATCGTCGATAGACCTTATCGTCGATGATGTCTCGGGAACCGTCGACGATAACTTGCCGGTATAGATGACGGCCGCCTGAAAACTGTCGTCGATAAGGTATGGAATTTAAAAAAAAAAAAAGAAAATGCTGCCCTGGCTCGATGGCGTGATTACACAGGCATACGGTTTATACATTAGAAGCATATTTTGGTTCACTACTACAAGACTGTTGTTATTTTGGTTCCTCGCTGCGCTTAGGTGGGGACCCTTATGGGGCTATGAAGGGGAATGGGAGTACCTTAGCTTCAGAAGGGGCACTAGAGTGTGTCTTTTGTCTGGTAATGTATGTATGTCTATTCCGGTTATGCATTGGATGGTGTTTTGGTTAAGAAGAATGTTAAGCAGTTGTTGCCTTTGTTTCTTAAAATGAATGCTCACATCAACAACTACATGTTATGACATGAAACGTCAGGGGACTAAATAACGCATCACGGCAGGAGGAAGTGAAACAATTGATTCAGCAAAACAAACCAATGTTAGTTTGTACAGAAAACAAAACTAGAGAGCATTACACAACTGGACATCCGAAATATCCTGGGGAGAAACTATGAGGATCAATTCTGCATGCTCCCGGCGCAAGGAACCAGAGGAGGAATTTTATTAGCAGCCAGAGCACAACATCTGCAGCTGGATGCAACACAACAGACACAGCATATGATTTCGGCAATGGTAACGAACAACAGGTCGACTACCAGCTGGACCATAATGGGGATCTATGGACTGAAGCAAGACATCAAGAAAAGAGTGTTCATGCGGGGGCTTATAAGACCTTAAGCAGCAGATCAAGCTAGCCTGGCTAATATTAGGTGGCTTCAACTTGATTCTAAATGATCAGGACAAGAGCAGTGATAGGGTCAACCACTACAGGAATCGCGATAATAGACGACAGCTAGAAACCGTCGTCTATAAGGACAGTACCGTCATCTATAAGCCATAGATGACGGTATAAGTTTATAGACGACGGTTTCCGACCGTTGACAGTTATTTGTCATCTATAAGCTTATAGACGACAGTAACCGTCGTCTATAAGCTAATTGACAATAGCTGGATTTAGCAGTCGTCAATGAGGGACTCCGTCCACGTGGCAGTGAAGGGAGCTTATCAACGACGGTGGCCCGGACCATCGTCTATAATATACTTATAGACGACGGTATAACGGCAACCGTCGTTGATACTGGACGTTATTGTCGACGGTCTTTGACAAACCGTCGATGATAACTTGCCACTATCGATGATGGCCGAACTGAAACCATCATCGATAGACCTTATCGTCTATGATGTCTCGGGAACCGTCGACGATAGCTTGCCAGTATCGACGACGGCCGCCCGAAAACCATCGTCGATAAGGTATGCAAATTTTTAATAAAAACCAGAAAATGCTACCGTGGCTTCGAGGCCAGTCCTTGCTCGATGGCTAGATCACAAAGGCATACAGTTTATATATCAGAAGCATATTTTGGTTCACTAATACAAGACTGTTATTATTTTGGTTCCTCGCTGCACTTAGGTGGGGACGCTTATGGGGCTATGAAGGGGAATGGGAGTACCTTAGCTTCAGAAGGGGTACTAGAGTGTGTCTTTTGTCTGGTAATCTATGTATGTCTGTTCCAGGTATGAATTGGATGGTGTTTTGGTTAAGAAGAAGGTTAAGCAGTTGTCGTCTTTGTTTCTTAAAATGAATGCTTGCATCAACAACTACATGTTATGACATGAAACGTCAGGGGACTAAATAACGCAGCACGGCAGGAGGAAGTGAAACAATTGATTCAGCAAAACAAACCAATGCTAGTTTGTATACAGGAAACAAAACTAGAGAGCATTACACAGCTGGACGTCCGAAATATCCTGGGGAGAAACTATGAGGATCAATCCTACATGCTCCCGGGGCAAGGAACTAGGGAGGAATTATTTTAGCAGCCAGGGCACAACATCTGCAGCTGGATGCAGCACAACGCACACAGCATACGATTTCGGCAATGGCAATGAACAACAGGACAGCTACCAGCTGGACCGTAATGGGGATCTATGGACCGAAGCAAGACATCGAGAAAAGAGTGTTCATGCGGGGGCTGAGAGACCTTAAGCAGCAGATCAAACCAGGCTGGCTAATATTAGGTGGCTTCAACATGATTCTAAATGATCAGGACAAGAGCAATGAAAGGGTCAACCACTACAAGAATCGTGATAATAGATAACGGCTAGAAACCATCGTCTCTAAGGACGGTACCGTCATCTATAAGCTATAGATGACGGTATAAACTTATAGATGACGGTTTCTTACCGTCGACAATTATTTGTCGTCTCTAAGCTTATAGACGACAGTAACCGTCGTCTATAAGCTAATTGACGACGACCGGATTTAGTTATCGTCAATAAGGGACTCCGTCCACGTGGCAGCGAGGAGAGCTTATCGACGATGGTGGTCGGGACCGTCGTCTATAATATACTTATAGATGACGGTATAACGGCAACCATCGTCGATACTAGACGTTATCGTTGACGGTATTTCACAGACCATCGACGATAACTTGCCAGTATCGACGATGGCCGGACTGAAACCATCGTCTATAGACCTTATCATCGACGATGTCTCGAGAACCATTGACAATAACTTGCTAGTATCAACGACGGTTGCCCAAAAACTGTCGTTGATAAGGTATGTATTTTTTTTAAAAAAATAGAAAATGTTGCCTTGGCTTCGAGGCCAGCCATGGCTTGATGGCCAGATCACACAGGCATACAGTTTGTCGGTACCTTGGATACCAGGTACCCTCTGAAACCGAACTTAAAACCAAAGAGTTCCTATGTCTGAGTTGAAGACCTTCGAAGGCAACACACGTCCAACAGCACTGGGCCCGCATCCCACGTTTGGGTAGCTCCGGTGCTACCACATGTCATTCGGGACCAGACCTACCTTCCTTCACATGGAAGCTCCGGACCGCCACATGTTCAGCAGTCCCAGACCTAACTCCCAGTAGAGGGAAGCTCCAATGCCGCCATGCGTCAAGTAGCTCCGGACCAGTCCCCCCCCCCCCTCCCACAGAGGGAAGCTCCAGAGCTGCCACGTGTTGGACCTCCCTAAGTCTGCAACGGGAAGAATACAGGATCTCTAATGGCGCGGACATTCAAGAGGCTATTAAACAGCCGTTACAAGATCTGGTTAACATGTCATTAACTCAATATTAATGACACAAGATCTGAGGACTATCAAGACAGGTAACACCGCCATTAAGGCGCGTTATTACACTATTAATCATAGATTATACATGTAGATCGTGTATATGTGGTTAAATACAGCTGGGGCCACCTGTCGGGCCAGGCATATACTGTAACGGCTAGTCCTTAGCATATAAAAGGGTTGTGTCACACGATAGAAAAAGTAAGCTCACATGCACACAAGCAACCTCAGACACTCGCCATACGCACATACTCAATCAACAACCACTTCGTGGAGTAGGGTATTACGCTCAGACGGCCCGAACTACGTAAAAACTCTCGTGTCACCATCTTGTTCGTGATCTTACGCGTCCCATCCGAATACGAACCTCCGTGGACTACGTTTTAGTAGTACCGAGGAAGTGTCGTTGCTACACTTTGACACAGTTTATACATCAGAAGCATATATATCACAATAAGTTTCAAAACATTATACACATGCTACTACACACTACGAGTTCGTGAAGCCAAAACCACAAAGACAGAAGCAAAATACAACCGCAATTGCCCAATAGCCAATATGAAGACCTGCAAAACATGAAGAGTGTCAAAAGCAGGAAAATGAAATTCCTTAAGGTTTATTGCAAAACTTGAAGAGTTTCAAGCTTTTATTCTCCAGCTTCATGAAGCAATCGCTTGCAGGCTGTCAACATATACCAATTCTTTCAATGGCTCAGGAATATACATCTTTATAGCTGGATGTAAATCGATCCTTGTTGCAGGGGGGATAAGAGAGGTTGAGCCATTTTGGTTTTGTAATGAATGATCATATACTGGTGCCCTAAAGGTGTTGCAGTATAGATGTTATTGAACAGCAGATACAATGCTTATCACCTTGCACCATTTTCTTTGAACTTGTGACGACACAACATTTTGAACAGTTCTTTTTGATGAGCCTTGCCAATCTAACTTTATACATCTTTTGTTGTTTCTTTCTTGGAAAATTGACTTAATCTGAACGTCAACCGACATTTGCATTTCAAGTTTACACTGGAGTTAGTAAGTTGTTTACTCTCTTGAGCTTATTTAAGTGTATTTTACCCGGCGCAAGGAACCAGAGGAGGAATTTTATTAGCAGCCAGGGCACAACATCTGCAGCTGGATGCAGCACAACGCACACAACATACGATTTCGGCAATGGTAATGAACAACCGGCAGCTACAAGGTGGACCGTAACGGGGATCTATGGACCGAAGCAAGACATCAAGAAAAGAATGTTCATGTGGGGGCTGAGAGACCTTAAGCAACAGATCAAGCCAGCCTGGCTAATATTAGGTGGCTTCAACTTGATTCTAAATGATCAGGACAAGAGCAATGACAGGGTCAACCAGAAGGCTTATGACAAGATTCAGGGGGACTCTGAACTATCTTGAGGTGAAAGAAGTTCCCCTAATATTGCTGCATATGAAAAATCACGAGCGCGGCAATGTTCCAGGCTGACATGGTTGACAAAAGGAGATATCATTTCCAAATATTTCCAAGTCATAGCTAATACCAGGAAGCAAAGGAACTTCATCCATACTTTGGAAACGGATGAAGGGTTGATCACGGACCATGAGGGCAAGGCACAACTCGTTCAACAATACTTTCAGGAGCAGCTTGGTACACCAGTCACAAGAGGAACCTCACTCAATGTAGAGTTACTGGGATGGCAGCCCTGAGCATTGGCTCGTCAAGAACTCCCCTTCACGGAACAAGAGATTACCAGGATAATCAGTAGCTGGCCAAAAGAAAAGGCACCTGGGCCCGTTGGGTTCATTGGCCTTTTCTACCGCTCATGTTGGGGAATTGTAAAAAGTGGCTTCATCAATGCAATTGAGTACTTCTACAACATGAATCAGCAGGATCTTCAGCTCCTCAATCAATCCTATGTGGTACTGATCCCCAAGAAAGAAAATGCCATGAGGATCTCGGACTATAGACCCATCACCTCAGACATAGCTTCACCAAATTGCTCTCCAAGTTACTCGCCAACAGGTTAGCCCCGGAGCTCCAGCAACTCTTTTCAATGAACCAAAACGCTTTCATCAAGCAATGGTGTATCCACGACAACTTATGTTTGTGCAAGAACTAGTGAGGGAACTACACCACAAAAGACCCCAACCCTATTCATCAAACTCGATATCTACAAAGCTTTTGATACGGTGAACTGGGCCTACCTTTTAGAGATAATGACATTTTTGGGGTTCGAAGCAAGGTGGCGGAACTGGATACCTAACATCAGGGGGACAACAACATCATCATTCATGCTCAATAATGAACCAGGGCTGAGATTAGCGCATGCACAAGGGGTCCGACAAGGGGACCCACTGTCACCCATGTTATGTCTCCTCGCAATGGAGCCTATCCACCTACTGTTCAGCTATGCACAGACAAGAGGAATGCTACTACTAGTCCACAAAGAGAGCCAACAGTTATGGTCTCATTATATGCCGACGACGCTGCAGTCTTCATTAGATCCATAGTGCATGATCTCAAGATTACAATGACAATTCTTGAGATATTCGGACATGCATCAGGCCTCCACACAAACATGCAAAAAAAAAAGATTCTTCCCTATATCAAGCCAGAACACTGACCTATCCATCCTCGAGGAGATCAAACCAAACCTGGCCGAGTTTCCTACCAAATACTTAGGGCTGCCTCTTCACTACAGAAGATTGCCAAGATCATCTGTTCAGCCTTTGGTCCAAAGGATCGAAAACAAGTTGCCCGAATGGAAACGTCGGTTGCTTTCCTATACGGCGCGGGAGGTGCTAATCAAACCGGTGGTGTCGGCTATACCCACATACTTCCTCATAGTCTTCAAATTGCCACAGTGCATGATAAAAAAGATTGATAGTTAACGGAGGAGCTTTTTATGGCGAGGTAAGGGCCCTGTCCAAACTTCTAATGGCCATTGTATCGTCGGATGGACTAAATGCACAAGGCCGAGGAAATGGGGAGGACCGGGCATCAAAGACTTAGATAACTTCGGAAGAGCACTGAGGTTGAGATTGTTATGGTTTAGATGGAGCACACCGGATGGGCCATGGAAGACATTCATGAAAATGCGAGACAAAACAGACCGAGACCTCTTTTTAGGATCCACAGGTGTGACCATCGGGGATGGACGAGATACTCCCTTCTTGGAGGTCTGCTAGCTTTAGGGAGCATCACTGGAGGAACTAGCACCAGGGCTCTATCAGCAAGCTCGTCAAAAACACAGATCGGTAGCAGAAGAGCTTACAAACACTACCACAATAAGCCTCATCGCAAGCAGCTCCAAACGTATTATCACACGCGCTTTCTAAAACCACCTGAAATGAAGAGCCAGTGATAAGCTGCAATTTCACAGGCGAAGAAGTGAAACCGCCTATGATAATGGTATTATCACATGCGGTTCTTTACTTACGCTAGCCGCCTATGAAGACATATTATCACAGGCGGGTCGCGCAACATATATAACTGCCTGTGATAATTGTGTTATCACAGGCGGATCTTAACCAATGAAAAGCCACCTGTGGAGAAAGTTTATCGCAGTCGGTTTGCACCATAACAATAACCGCATATGATAATTAGGTTATCACATATGGTTTTTTACCTATATCTAGCCGCATGTGATAATGATATTTCACAGACAGGTCTAGCCGTAGGTAAATAACCGTCTGTGATAAAGTATACCCTATGCAGTACTACCTGCTATTATTTCTAATTTCCAGGTCAATTCAATGGAATCACAGAAGTCAACAATATAATCACAAAAGTAAACAATATAATCACAGAAGTCATCTCACAAAAGTCAATTTCACTAAAACAATATACATATATACAAGTTACACATACAAGTCATCTCATAGTTTACAGAGTTCACTAAAACATTATTCTATTGTTATAATCGCAAAATTTTGGCACATCAGCTATTGCACCATTGTCATCAAAGAACTCCCCCCTTTTGTGCAAAATTTTGCGATGCACGAATTGACACAGTTCACCGACAATCTTGTCGGCTCCTCCACCAGGAATACTTCTACAAACCAGCCATTCTTCATTCACATTCTTGGTGTGTTGCAATGAAACACATAACAACGTTTAGAATGTGTTGATTTTAACAATCTCAAAGTATAGATCAAAGTCAGAGTATACAGGAATCTATTTGGTATTTTTGGAGCAGTTGTACTATGAGCAATTGAATTTTGAAGTTGGAATCAAAATCTAAAAATAATCTTTTTGGCAATATTGAACAGTAGAGAATATAAGTATTAAAATACACTAGTTACAATGAAAATGAAACTCAAAAGTAAGAAAATAAGATATCGACATTAAAGATAACTTACATCCTCACGATTCACTCTATATTCGCTGGCGGTCCGAAGATACTCGCATACATAATACCGCATAAGAAACTCCCAGCAGGCTGCTTCAGACAAGGATAATATGTGTTAATGTCCAATGCATTCTTATAAGGAGGTCTTTGACCACCAAGCTGTTCCGCGTAAAACCGCTAAGCGATGTAATACAAGAAATGTCATATAAAACTTGTCAACACATTTTAAATGTGTGTAAATTAAAAGTATTGAATAAACGTACAGTTTTGAAGTGGAAAGGAAATCTTTGTAATGATCTAGTGGGTAATCGGTTGAGTCCAAGACTGTTGCCAAACCCTGCGTTGGCTTGATGAAGATCATTATGTAGTGTTTATTGCACATGTACAAACACACGTGTTAACAATTAGCAATAATTGTTATTTCAATATCATGTGTCGAACTTACTCGAAGTGGTACGGAGACTTTACGAGGTCCTTGTCGTCTTTGACAAAGTTAAACATTGCATGTCCTATGTAAGCTGCAACTTATGTCCTTCTATCCTTCTTAAGTTTTGCGATTGATTTTTCAAATTCTTTTTTTTCATGTGCTTGTATTGTATTGAGTCTCGATCCTCCTTAACGTCGAATAGCGTCTTTGCAATCTGTGTAGGGTCAAGGATACCTGTCTTGCGTTTCATCTTTTCACTATCCATGTATTTCATCCTATTGAAGAAATCTAGAATTGTTATAATCTCATGAAATGTGTAGGCATGTAGTAAGAAAAGCAAATGCAAAATATTAGAGACACTTACAAGCACCAGAGTAGCAGTTTGATTTTGAGCATGCCCCGATGGAAAAGGGTATACAGCTCTTCAAATAAAATGACTCGTTTATCTGCTCCAGTGCTCCAGAATGCATCTTTTGGAACACGAAATGTGACGCAAGAAAGTTCATATTTTGTGCTGGCAGTGATGTACCACTCATGCATTCTTTCGAGCGAGACAGGTTGTTTGCTAAGTTGTACGGATGTCATGAACGGCTTCCCATTCTCAAATTGAGAAGGAACATCCTCAAGCTTGTATATTTGAACTCCTGGTTTAACTAAAGTCGTCTGCCGATTATACATGACACTGTCTTCTACCCACTCCTCGATATCTTCTAATGCTGGCTCATTAGAAGAACGAGATGCACTCGATTTTCTAATATTTTCCTTCATATTTCCAAATACTTTGACACTTCTGATGAAGGTTTCTTAATTTCGTATGAGCTAACTTTGATAGGAACTGATGATCGAGGAGTAGTCGTCGGAAGTTGGACACTGGCTCGTTGTTGAACCTGTTGTTCAACTAATTACTCTTTACTCCCAGCAGCTAGCTCTAGTACTACTTCGACCCTGTTTGGTACAGCTTCTGCTGCAGCTTCTTCATAAAAATAAGCTGAGGGTGTGCCAAACAGAAAGCTTCTGTAACAACTTATTAGTTCAGATGCTTCTCAAAATGAACTAAAAGCATGGAATAAGTAGAAGTTGCTTTCCAACAGCTTTTCAAACAAGCTGCTAATTTAACAAGTTCCAGCTGTGCCAAACAAGGCCTTCAAGCTGTTGCTCAACTGGTTGCTCTTTACTAGCAACAACTTGCTCTGGTACTGCTTGAAGTTGTTGTCCAACTTGGTGCTATTGGTTATCTTTACTAGCAAGGTTACTATCATCCTTACTAAGACATAGGGGGAGTGGATCTTCCTGGACTTTTGACTTATAAGATGGGGTTGTAGTATTTTGAGATGCGACAGGGCTAGAAATTGGCTCACTGTCCAACACGATATCGGGTCGGTGCCAAAGTATTAATTGGTTGACAGCCTGCCACAGAGTCGCGATCCCCTCATGTGTGATGTGTTTTATTTCATAATCTTCATAATCATTATCAATCATCTGAAAAACTTGCACCACAGTATAATACAACAGAAGTGGATTGTCGTTGAAGTCACGATCAGGCTTGGCCATAGCAGTGGCAACCTTTTTGGTTTTGTTCCCTGCTCTGCCGATCGGGACAAGAAGACGACAAGATCTGCCCTTAGCAATATCATCGATAGCGAACTTATGGGTTGACCCTGAGCCTGGCATAGAACCTACGCTACTAGGTAGGCAGTTGAAGATACCAATTGCTCCTTTGGAACGGGAACCATCATTGTACTCGGTGCCACTAATTGTCCCGATTGTCTAAGTTGTTCCATTATTTCTTGCATATTTTCCTTGACCATTTGAGCAATCATTTCATCAGGTGTTTTCTTGAACTTCTCACGTCTTTTATATGTCTCTTTATCTTTTGGGAAACCATCTAGCCAAGACATTTGAGAAGAGATTGCTCGAACCCGTCCCTGTGTTTAGGGTTTCCTTAGCGATAAGTTGGTCATTCTCCCTCTTCGGCTTGAATAGACCTTTCTGTTGCTTTTCAATTACTTCTTTCATTTTTTCCTTTACTTCATTCACAGAGTCGGGCTTTTCAAGTTTGCCCTCGCTGGTCAAACCTGACCAAGCAAAGACCCACCACTGAGTTCTCTTATCGCAGTCTTCTAACGGGTGAGGATTGTCCTTACTGGTAATTTCGTCTAATATCTTATTCCATTTCTGAACTTTGGGGACATATTCGGCAGACCCCAAGCGATGATGCTATTTGTTCTTTTTGGCAAGCTCTGACCTAGTTGCACTTAGGGCTTTAGCATCAGGTGTGGTCTTTTGATGAACAAATTCTTGCCACTAAGCTTGTGTGATTTTTCCCATCTTCCTCGGGCTAGGGACCTTATCGTCCTTAACATAAGCATTCATTTCACTCTTCTAGCCACGAAACTTCTTGCCGCAAGAGACCAATGTTGCTTTCTTTACAGCTTCTTCTGTGCCTTTCAGGAACTTGAATTGTTTCTTTATCCTTTCCCACAACTCATTCTTGGTCTCCTAAGGTAATTTTCTCCAATTCTCGGTTGTGATCGGCACGAGCTCTCTAACAATAAAACCACATGCATTTCCTTACTTGGTAACTGAATCTAGTGGTTCTTGGGGAAGCCCACCTGGACCGACCCTTGTTATGTACATGATGCAGTCCAATGGACCTGGGACCTCGTTGCCCTCGTTTCCGCTTGAGTGAACCTAAGGATTCATCCATTTGAGAACCTTCTACGATTTTAGGAGTCAAAGTCATCCCGTTGTCTTCGAGATTAATCTAGGTAGAAAAGAAGTATAAGACTTTGTATACTTTATATCCAACATTAACTTGAACTGCTGAAGTTAAGATTCGTGATCCATACCTCGTCTGGAGGATCATATTCTAGGTCGAGATCCACTATAGTCTTTTTAATTTTTATATTCGGAAAAGGATCTGATGGACTATGAAAAGAGCCTGAACTGCTGGAGTCACTAAACTCCATATTGCCTTCTTTATTGTTACTACCAGCACCAGTCTTCTTAGGGCTTTCCATGCTAGAACTAATAAGACAAAAAATATAATGAATGGCATATTAACTCTACATGAAGTGTTGCATGAAGAAAATGATGGAAGAATTATAGGGTCTGATAAGGCATTCTAATGTTTAAGGCGACTGACCAAGACGATTGACCAAGTTGCATTCTAGGGTTTGAGGTGACTGACCAAGGCATTAGCTAGGCATGTGTATTGCTTCTATCAAAAGCTGACATGAACAATTCTATCAAAATTTAAACAATAACAATTCACAATTCATAATGTTTTCAAGTCGCCTAGTCGACCCTAGTCGCCTACCCACCGACTAGGTCGATTAGGACAACTAATCGTCGACTAGGGTGACTAATCGATCCTAGTCGGGCCTCTAATTGTCCAGACCATTTTTATGGCAATTTCTAGTCGACTCTATATATATCATCATGTATAATTATATATTAGCAGTATAATATATATAAATCTTCCTACTGTTTTTTTTTTTGACAAACAAAAAGACATCTATGCTACTACATTAGTAACTGCCCACGAGTATAACAAAGTGAACCAAATAATATTTCAAAGAAATATGAAATTAGAAGATAGAATCATGTGGAAGGCTTTATTAACAAATAAATGTTGACTGAACAGAAAAGGAAAATTGTATGTTTATAGCGCGTGCGAACCATACTGCACGAAATAAACTTGGGATGACTTAAAATTCGACCCCATCATTAAAATGACGATAAAAAAACATGAACATGTTTTAAACTTTAAGAAAATTTAACAACATCCAAGTTCATAATATGCCATAAGTCATTCTTAACAGATCAGTTTCCTCACAATTGTACCTAAAACATACTAGTTTGCACTATAATCAAATTTTGATCTTGATAACAGCAAAATCATGTTATGAGTTTAATAACATAGTTCATCTTAACCTCATTGTCTTTCAAGTGGTTATTTATTTATGCTTATATTATCCCTATTCAAAAGATATGGTGTTTCAAAGTTAACAAAAATCTGGAAAAAAATCAGCATCACCCCCTTTTCTGGTAGTTTTGATCTAAATCTGGGAAAATTCTGAACTACAAAGTTGTAGCCCACCTGATAATCTTTTCAACATTGTATCATATGACCCTTAGTGACTTTTCCAGGAAGTTATGGCCATAACTCAGAAAAATATAGAGAGGTTCTTGACTATCATGTTCCTGATACAATTTCCATCATTTTGGCAAGATAACATACATGTATTGGTTATTTGCGAAACTTGGCATAGCTCACATCATACTCTCTAGGTAAGAGATAACATATGACCTAAAATATTCATTGCCAATCTAGGGTCTGAGTCGACTGACCAAGGCACCTAGGGTTCAAAAACTTTGATTAAGGAAATCTAGGGTGCGGCAGCAATGAGGATGTCACTCGGCCGGTGGCGAGGGCGAGGAGGGAGGAGGCACGGGGACGGAGGAAAAAAGGAAGCGGCAGCATACCTGGCAGCAAGGTCGAAGCTTGGCGGCGATGGCGAGGGCAAAGCTCGACGTACCTGGAAGGAAGGAAGTGGCGAGGGCGAGGCACGGCGACATCGGCGAAGCTCGGCGGCGACGGCAAAGCTCGACAGCAAGAGTAGCGAAGACATGGCGACAAATGAAAATTTGGCAGCCTGACGGCATCTAAGTGATTTCGCTCGGGTTAGGTTTTTCCAACGCAGCCGAGGGCTATATATAGACGCCTATCTTCTCAGGCGGTTTTGAAGTACCAACCGCTTGCGAAGATGATTATCTCAGACGGGTGGCAATTACCACCCACCTGAGAAGATTTTCTTATCTCAGGCGGTTGGTAAGTTAAACCGCCTGAGATAAGCATCTTCTCAAGCGGTTATTAAGTACCAACCGCCTTAAAAGATCTTTATATAAGCTTAATTAATATTTTTGATTAAATGTGGGGCTTTTAAAAAGCCCAAATTCCACTTTCTTGTAATATTCTTGGTTTTTAAAGGATACCATTAAATTTCACTTCATAAAGCCTTTGAAATTGGTCAGAACATAAAAAACATATAACAATTGATATTTGTCATTTTTCTATCTTGATGAATATAATGATTTTTTTCATTTAGTTTTTCAATGGACCTTTTTAGTCATCATACCAACCTCTATGATTTTTTTCAGATTTTTTTTAAAATTTTTTGAATAAATGTGTGTTCAAATTTTGATGAATGCCTCATATGTATATGAACATTTGGTTAGAATGATGGATAATTTGAATTTTGACGTGTTGGAATTCTTTAAAAAATTAACAAAATTCATACATGTATGAATAATACAAATATGTTCATACAAACCAATTTCAGTGAAGGATCCATTTTTTATGAGATACACAAATGTGAATAATATGTGAGTATAAATTAATTTCATATTTACCAAGACATTACAATGTTAGCTATACAAGTTTTAAAATATTTGGTCCAGGTGGTAGATGTTAATTTTTGAAAAATATAGAAGAAAGAGTCATCGAATTTGAACTCAATTTGCAGAATCTATACATGTTTGAGTATTTATATTGGAATCTAAATAAAAAGAAGCAAGGGAAAAGAAAACTGAAGAATAGGCTCAGGCAATTATCCCAGACAGTTGGTAAGTAATAACCACCTGAGATAAGCTTCTTCTAAAGCGGTTATCCAGTACCCACCGCTTGAGAAGAACTTTATGTAAGCTTAATTAATATTCTTGATTAAATGTGGGGCCTTTCAAAAGCCCAAATTCCACTTTCTTGTAATATAATTGAGTATTAAAGGTTACCATTAAATTTCACTTCATAAAACATTTGAAATTGGTCATAACATAAAAAACATATAACAATTGCTATTTGTCATTTTTCTATCTTGATGAATATATGATTTTTTCATTTAGTTTTTCAATGGACCTTTTTAGTCATCATACCAACCTCTATGAATTTTTTCAGATTTTTTTTGAATCAATGTGTGTTCAAAATTTAATGAATGCCTCATATGTATATGAGCATTTGGTTAGAATGATTGATAATTTGAATTTTGACATGTTGGAATGCTTTAAAAAAATAACAAAATTCATACATGTATAAATAATACAAATATGTCCATACAAACCAATTTTAGTGAAGGACCCTTTTTTTAGGAGATATAGAAATGTGAATAATATGTGAGTATAAATTAATTTGATATTTACCAAAACATTACAATGTTAGCTATACAAGTTTTAAAATTTTTGGTCCATGTGGTATATGTTAATTTTTGAAAAATATAGAAAAAAGAATCATTGAATTTAGACTCAATTTGTGGAATCTATACGTTTGAGTACTTATATTGGAATCTAAAAAAAAAAGCAAGGGAAAAGAAAACTAAAGAACTGTCTCGGGCAATTATCCGAGGCGGTTAAATAATAACCGCCTGAGATAATCTTCTTCTCAAGCGGTTATTCCGTACCAACCACCATTGAAGCAGTTAAAACCGCCTGAAAAAACCGCATGAACTTTATTAATTTTTATCACAGGCGGTTGTTTCGTTAAAAACCGCCTATGAAAACCAACGCCTATATAAAGACCCTTCGGGCACCACAGAAAACCTAACCCTAGAGATTTTCCATCGACGTTGCCAGGCTGCCAAAATTTTCCACTATACGTCGGCCGATACTGCATTCATCAGTTGATCAAGCTTCGAACAGAGAAAAGGTTAGAAGTGACTTCTTCTTCACTATCATATTAATTTGTTCTGTTTTCAGTTTTGTTTTGTTGTGTTTGCATATGCCTCCAGCCCCCCCCCCCCTCCTACTTGAGATTTGTAGTAGATTTGAAGGATTAAAGGTTGAAAGATGTAGTTGAGTCTCTCCTTGACATCACCCATGAATTTTACAGAACAAAAAGTAGATTTGAAGGATTAAAGGTTGAAGATGAATAGAAGCACATCACGTGTTCGATGAAATGTTTTAATGAATAAGCCTAACTTAAAAAATCCATTATGGCCACTAGGAAGCTAAGAAAATTATGAAACAAATTTTTGTGGAAACCTTATGAACAGACCTACATGATATCAGTATTCACTCATATGATACCGGCTTGTTATGTCTCTGTAAATTCATTTTATAGAAGACCTTTAGGGAATATCTGTGCCCAAATTTTGTAAATCTCACAAAAAATCTGTTATTGAAGCATGGACCGTCGAGCGTAGATGTATAACATGCCAAGACCCGATCCTATGTACATTCATAACGTTGCAAATTTTATTGAAGCATCCAAGAGACATGCGAAGTTGCAAAAGATAGATGACATATTATGTCCATGTATCGACTGCGAAAATAAAACTGCTTGGATAGATACTATAGTAATCCAATCTCATTTGGTTAAAACGGGTTAAAAAAACTACACAATATGGACAGAGCATGATGAGTTAGATACACATGAAGTGGATAAAGATCATGAGAGGGGTTAAGATGACGATAATGTTCATATTGATGATGGTAGTGACAATCAGATGGTGATGATGATGATTTCGATTGTGAGGAGATGTTGCGTCACATTGAACCATATGTATTAACTTCTATGGGAGCAAGTAAAGGTTTAAGTGAAATGGAGACATTGCAGAATGTGGTGACAGAGCTTTTATATGATGAATCAAACGGTTGTGATAAAGAGTTTACTACATTGCGTGCAGTCCTAGAACTACTAAAGTTGAAAGCCACACATGGATGGTCCGATTATAGTTTCTCTGATCTTTTGAATCTTATGTCAGAAATTCTTCCAAATCCAAATAAACTGCCCAGAAGCACTTATAAAGCGAAGAAACTTATTTGTCCGATGGCACTAGGTGTGATAAAAATACATGCTTCTGTGAACCATTGTATTTTGTATCGCAAAGGGCATGAGATCGCAACTAGATGCCCCATCTGTGGTGTCAGTAGATATAAGAAGGACTACGATCACCAGTATGTTACCAACATGAAAAAGTCTTTGAAGAATAAGAAGTTTATTGTTGGTTCTGAAGGTGATGATGACGATACTTCTGGAGTTGCTGGTGGGAAGAATAAGAGAAAAATTACTTCCTTGGTGATGTGGTACCTTCCGGTAATTGATCGCTTGAAGCATTTGTTCTCAAACCCTAGGGAGGTTGAACTTATGCGTTGGCATTCCGAGCAGCACAAGAAGAATGAAAAACATATTCGATATCCTGGTGATGCAACGCGACGGAAAATTTTTGATATTCAGTATCCAGAATTTGCAAAGGAAATAAGAAATGTAAGGTTTGCCGTGGTTACAGACGGAATGAATCCGTTTGGTGAAAAAAGGAGCATACACAGCACATGGCCCGTGGTCTTAACGATGTACAACCTACCGACGTGGTTGTGTCAGAAAAGGAAATATATCTTGTTATCTGTTCTTATCCAAGGTCCAAAACAATCCGGCATCAAAATTGATGTGTTCCTGGAACCTTTAATAGAAGATATGGCGAAATTGTGGAACTAAGGGGTACGCACATGGGATGAGTACAAACGGGAGTATTTCAAGCTAAGAGCAATGATATTCGTTACCGTGCATGATTATCCGGTACTGTTTACATTATCGGGAAAAATGAAAGGGAAGAAAGGTTGTGTAAGGTGCGTGGATAGAACTGGATTTCTATACCTCACTTCATCCAAAAAGACGGTGTACATGAGACACCAGCGGTTCTTGATAGATACACACAAGTATAGTAAGATGAAAGAATATTTTGATAACAAAATCAAAAAGGATACTGCACCAAAATCTTACAGTGGAAAACTTGTGTTTGAAATGGTCAAGAACATTCATATTGCTTTCGGTAAGGGCAAAAAATGTAAAAGAATAAAGAGAAAGAAAAGTACATCTTCGGGTGATACAACTGACATGGCTTTCAAGAAACAATCATTTTTTCAAGTATCTTCCATATTGGAAGAATCTGGAATTTTGCCATATTATTTATTTGATGCACGTTACAAAGAATGTATTTGACAGCATCATTGGGACCTTGCTAGACATGCTGAGGAAAACAAAGGACAGATTAAATTCACATATGGACCTAGTAAATCTTGATTTGAGACTAGAACTTCATCCAGTAGAAAAGGCGAAAGGGAAGCATTACCTTCCCCCAGCCAGCTACAACTTGACACTAGAAGAGAAAAAAGCAATTTGCGAATGCTTGCGTGGGATCAAAGTGCCCACGAGTTTCTCATCCAATATCCGCAAACTAGTCTCAATGAAAGACTTGTCATTATTCGGTTATTATTCTCACGAATGCACATGATGATGACAGTGTTCCTTGCCATTGCAATAAGAGTCATCAATCCTGATCATATAGATGTTGTCATCACACGTTTGTCTTACTTATTCAATACAGTATCGCAAAAGGTGATAGCACATGAAGATTTAGACTATATGAAAACATACATCGTCGAGACTATGTGCAAGCTTGAGATGTGTTTCTCACCATCCTTTTTTGATATGCAAGTACACATAATTATACATCTTGTTGATCAGATAAAAGTATTGGGGCCACTATATTTACATTATATGTTTTCGTTGGAGAGATATTTAGGAGTATTAAAAGGTTATGTGCAGAATCGTGCTCACCCAGAGGGTTCAATTATGGAAGGATACACCACTGAAGAAGTGATTGAGGGCTGCGCTGATTACATCAAAGATGAAAAACTGATAGGTGTGCCTATACCAGTACATGAGGGTAGACTACATGGAAGAGGCAAAGTGAGTAAGAAAACTTTTATCATTCAAGCTTACAAGAATGTACACTGTGCACATTTTGGTGTACTACAACAGTTGGCAATAGTTGAGTCGTACATCGAGGAACACCAAATTGAGCTTCGCGAAAAAAACCAAGATTGCACAGACGACTGGATCATAAAAGAGCACAGAAGATGTTTCACTGAATGGTTAATGGACAAAAATATACCATACGGAAACTCTATAGAAGAGGCAACAATGAAGAAGTTAGCTTATGACCCTGTCACCACCACGGCGGTGACTACACCAGTGGATTGAGGCGAGCGAAGCACCGGCGGGGACGGCGTTGATAGTGTAGCGCCAAGGGAGCCCGCGAGTGTGTAGTTGAGTTTAAATTCAAATGTCGCTTTCATTTTGGCCCATGTAACGGGTGCGGCCCATCGGCCCGTGTAAAGACTATATGGGGGGACCACTCGGTTGAGAAAGGACCATCGAACAGAATCAGTTATTCTGCTCCCTCCACCGTCTTCCTCCTCTGTCTCGATCTCTCTCTCTCTCTCTCTCGATTCCCTCTCATCTACTCCCCAACTTGCTTCTCAAGTCTACCCAGATCTCGTCTCTTTCCTATCCCGATTGGAGATCGCCTGGTATCTGACACTGGTATCAGATTCCGGTTGTGTTCCTCTCCCCGTCGTCGCACCGGCGTTCCTGGCGCCTCGGCGCGTCACCATTGCTGGACCGCGGTACAAGCCTGGACCGCAAGCGCGGTTCCTCGTCGACAAGATGGCGGCCGCCAAAGCTTCTCTTCGCGATTCGATGGCCAAGATCTCGGAGAAGCTCGAGGCCATGGACCAGCGTATGACGGCGATGGGCGCTGATTTGTCCAAGGTACAGACCCAGATGGATTTGTCTATGCAGTCCATCGGCGTCATCAAGCAAGAGCAGATGCTACTGTCTAAGACCCTCAAGCCCTCGAGCTCCAGCATCTTCGGGCCTCCACCACCACCACCACCCCCTCCACCACCACGGCGACCTCCACCTCAGGTGATCATAGACCCCTCTTCTTCTGGGTTTCTGCCTCCACCTGTTTCTCCTTCGCTTGATCATGGTGGGCATCGCAACTGGGCGCCTAAGATGGAGTTTCCTCGGTTTGATGGCTCGGACGTGAAAATTTGGCTGGATAAGTGCACTGCTTACTTTCAGATGTTTGATATTCCTGCTGAGTTTCGTGTTACTGCTGCTTCCTTACACATGATCGATCGTGCTGCTCATTGGTTCCAGTCTTATAAGCTATCCATTCCCTTCTGTGATTGGACCAGTTTTGCTACTGCTGTTCTTAAGGAATTTGATTTTAATACG
Source organism: Tuctoria greenei (assembly GCA_036927565.1). Taxonomy (NCBI): domain Eukaryota; kingdom Viridiplantae; phylum Streptophyta; class Magnoliopsida; order Poales; family Poaceae; genus Tuctoria; species Tuctoria greenei. The sequence goes on from JAYESD010000004.1 coordinate 55,771,527, forward strand.
CATCGTATGAAAATCAGTGAGCTGCTGACCCTTACTCAGTCAGGATCTGTATCTGACTATAAGACCCAGTTTGAGCAGATTGTTTACCACATTCGCTGATATGATGCTTCTGTTGGGGAATTATTTCTGGTGTCTCGTTTTCTCATGGGCTTGAAAGAGGACTTGCGTTCTTCGGTTGAAATGCATCTTCCCACCACTGTATCTCAAGCTGCTACTCTGGCACTCGTTCAGGAGAGTTTGCAGGATAGAGCCAAGTCCAAGTCCCAGAAGCACCCGAGTTTTCGCTCTTCTAGTGCTCGTGCGGATGCTCGCCCATCCTTTCCTGCCAATGATCTATGGCGTGCTCGTCAACTGAAGGAGTTTCGTCGGGCTAACAATTTGTGTTTCAAGTGTGGTGATAAATTTTCCCCAACGCACAAGTGTACTCTCTCTGAACCCGGGCAGTTGAATGTCTTATGGTCTGCAACTCCAGATGGTGGCGGTTTTCTATCTGATGAGATACTGTCCACTCTAGAACTCCCTGAGATTTCTGTTCCCAACGAGGATATGCATTATTCCTTGTATGCTTTATCAGGCAGACCTCATCATAGGGCCATATTATTGCAGGCATTGGTTCAGAACAAGGTCTTATTGATACTCATTGATTCTGGCAGCACTCACACTTTTCTGAAGTCTGCACTGGCTACTCAGTTTAATTGCGTTCTTCATCAGATACCTGCTATGGCTATTCAGGTTGCTAATGGTGACACCATTTCTTGTACTCATGAGGTGCTGCACTTCACTTGGTGGCTTCAGGGATTCACATTTTCTCATGATGTCAAACTGATAGACATTGGTGCTTATGACCTAGTGTTGGGTATGGATTGGCTTGAGAAACATAGCCCTATGCCCTGTAACTGGTCAGAAAAATGGTTGGAATTCCATTATCAGGGCTCTACTGTCCGACTTTGGGGTCTTCAGTCTCCTTCTTATTCTGAACTCTCTGAGGTTTATGCAGAGCAAGTGCACAAATGGAGTATGCGAAATGAGTTGTGGGCTGCAGTGTTATTACAACCTGTTGACAGGCCTTCTTCTCTTACTGACCTCCACATGCAACAGGGCATTCCTCCTGCTATCCAGGACTTGATCAGGGAATTTGATGCCATCTTTCAGGTCCCTTCGTCTTTACCTCCCTCTCGGACATATGATCATTCTATTGCATTCATGCCCAATTCCACTCCAGTGAACTGTCGCCCGTATCGCTATAGCCCTGCCCAAAAGGATGAAATCGAGCGTCAGGTTAATGAGATGCTCCAACATGGCACGGTGGTTCCGAGTATGAGCCCGTTTGCCTCTCCTGTCCTGCTCGTCAAGAAAAAGGATAACTCATGGCGTTTCTGCGTGGATTATCGCCGGTTGAATGCTATGACAGTCAAGAACAAGTTTCCCATGCCACTTATAGATGATTTTTTGGATGAGATCTCTGGTGCCACGATATTCTCTACCATCGACTTGGCCTCCGGTTTTCATCAGATTCGAATGGTTCCTACTGATGAGGAGAAAACGGCTTTTAAAACCCATCACGGCCACTTTCAGTTTCGGGTCATGCCTTTCGGGCTAACCAATGCTCCGGCCACCTTTCAGTGCTTAATGAATGCCATCTTCGCTGGGTACGTGAGAAAATTTGTGCTCATTTTTATGGATGACATTCTGGTTTATAGTCGTTCTCTGTCTGACCACTTGACACACCTGCGTTTGGTCTTTCAGACGCTATTGCACCATAAGCTTTATCTGAAGTTTCAGAAATGCACTTTTGCCCAGCCACAGATTGTATACCTCGGTCACATTATTTCCTCTGCTGGGGTTTCTACTGATCCTGCTAAGATTCAGGCAATGCAAGAGTGGCCAGTACCTTCAAACTTTACTGAACTCCGGGGTTTTCTAGGTTTAACTGGATATTATCGCAAATTTGTCAGAGACTATGGCACTATTGCCCGGCCATTGACTAACATCCTGCACCTTAAGGTCTTTGCTTGGTCTCCTCAGGCCCAGCTGGCATTTGATCAGTTAAAGCACGCTATGACCACCACACTGGTGTTATCCTTCCCGGACTTTGACAAGGAATTTACAATTGAGACCGATGCGTGTGACACGGGCATTGGTGCTGTTCTTACTCAGGATGGTCATCCTATTGCTTACTTCAGCAAAGGTTTAAGTCTTGCCAACCAGAAACTTTCTACATATGAGAAGGAGTTCATCGCTGTGTTGGCTGCAGTAGACAAATGGCGCCAGTACCTTCAGAGGAAGCCGTTCATTATAAAATCTGACCATCAAAGTCTGAGTCATCTGTTGGATCAGACCCTCTCTTCAGATATTCAGAAGAAGGCTCTTCGCAAGATGGCTGGTCTGCAATTTAAGATCCTTTATAAAAAAGGGGTGGACAACAAAGCTGCTGATGCTTTATCTCGTATAGCTCACCTATTGACCGCTCAATCTGTATCAGCCCTCATTCCTGCCTGGATACAGGAGGTGCTCAATTCATATCAGACTGACCCTCATGCTACTACTCTGTTGACTGAACTTTCTTTAGTCAGTCCAAATGCAGATGGATTTTCATTGGTCGATGGTGTGATTCGCTATAAGAACAGACTTTGGGTGGGCAACAACTCTGCAATCCAGGCTAAACTTATTTCCACTTTTCACAAATCCGCATTGGGAGGTCACTCGGGTATTCAGGCCACCTATATGAAACTGAAGAAATTGTTCCACTGGACTGGCCTTCGACAATCAGTTGACTCTTATATCAAGCAGTGCACTGTCTGTCAACAAGCCAAACATGACCTATCTAAATATCCCGGGTTGCTGCAACCATTACCTCTTCCTTCTCAGTCTTGGTCTGACATTTCTATGGATTTCATTGAGGGTCTTCCATGTTCCAATGGTTTTACTGCCATTTTAGTGGTCGTGGATCGCTTTACTAAGTATGCCCACTTCTTCCCACTGAAGCACCCTTTTACTGCTGCCCATATTGCTCAGCTGTTCCTTGATAATGTGGTGAAGTTACATGGCATTCCGAAGACCATTGTCTCTGACCGTGACAAGATATTCACAAGTTCTTTTTGGACTGCCTTGTTCAAGCTCCTCCACACTGATTTGCAATTCAGTTCTGCATATCACCCTGCTACTGATGGACAGACTGAACGTGTTAATCAGTGCCTCGGGATGTTCCTTCGCTGCTCAGTCCACTCAGCTCCAAAGCAATGGTCTAAATGGTTACCTCTGGCCGAGTTATGGTACAATTCTGCTTATCATTCGTCCATTCAGTGCTCTCCTTTTAAAGCTCTGTATGGAGTTGAGCCATCACCCGATTTCTTCCCACCTCTGAGCTCCATTGATCATGTTGAACTATCTGACTTTATGAAAGAGCATCACCATCTCTCACTATTGCTGAAGGAGCAGTTAGCTCGTGCACAAAACAAGATGAAATTCTTTGCTGACCGTAACAGATCTGAACGAGAGTTTCAGTTAGGAGAGATGGTCCTTCTGAAGCTTCAGCCCTACATTCAGAATTCTGTGGTTCAGCGCGACTGTCCCAAACTGGCTTACAAGTATTATGGCCCCTACAAGATTATCGCTAAGATCAGTAAAGTGGCTTACAAGTTGGAATTACCCAGCTCTAGTCTGATTCACCCGGTATTCCATGTTTCCCAACTCAAAGCTTATACTCCTGACTACAATCCTATTTTCTCCACTTCTGTCACCCCCCAGCGTTGGATGTCACTGATGTACTTCCATCAAAGATCCTGGATCGCCGGCTGGTGAAGAAAGGGAATTCTGCTGTTACCCAGGTGTTGGTGCAGTGGTCTGGCCTGCCTCCTACCTCTACGACATGGGAAGATTACACTGTTCTGCGCCAGCGCTTTCCGGACGCAGCTGCTTGGGGTCCAGCAGCCTCTTCAGAGGGGGGCGGTGTCACCACCACGGCGGCGACTACACCAGTGGATTGAGGCGAGCGAAGCACCGGCGGGGACGGCGTTGATAGTGTAGCGCCAAGGGAGCCCGCGAGCGTGTAGTTGAGTTTAAATTCAAATGCCGCTTTCATTTTGGCCCATGTAACGGGCGCGGCCCATCGGCCCGTGTAAAGACTATATGAGGGGACCACTCGGTTGAGAAAGGACCATCGAACAGAATCAGTTATTCTGCTCCCTCCACCGTCTTCCTCCTCTGTCTCGATCTCTCTCTCTCTCTCGATTCCCTCTCATCTACTCCCCAACTTGCTTCTCAAGTCTACCCAGATCTCGTCTCTTTCCTATCCCGATTGGAGATCGCCTGGTATCTGACAGACCCATCTGTTTTGGTGACATCATGGCAAGCATATGACATCAATGGTTACACATTTTACACTAAAGAAAAATACGGTAAGAGTGTTGCACAAAATAGTGGTGTTCGTATTGAGGCTTATGATTCACAAGGGCAGAAGACAACATACTTTGGGTTCATAGAGGAAATATGGGAACTCGATTATGGCGAAAGAATGGTAATGCCCGTATTTAACTGCCAATGGGTCAAGGTGTGAAAGTAGACAATTATGGGCTGACACTGGTAGACTTGAATAAAATCGGTTATAAAGATAACCTGTGGGTTCTCGCTGCTAGCGTTGCACAAGTTTTTTATGTACAAGATCCAGAAACTGAAAAGATGCACGTAGCTGTTTTTGGAAAGCAAAATATTGTTGGGGTTGAAAATGTGGGAGATAATGAAGAGGAATATAATCAGTATGAAGAGATGTACCTTTTCACCGAACAAGAAAACATCAAGCGCGTAGAGAGAAGCATTAAAAAGGATTTGAAACCCTATATGCGAGAAGATGTCAATGCTGGAAAAAAATGTATGACATATATTGTATATATTTGTATCCTCTGAAATCAACTTAGAACAATGCTCTATTTCAGCTTTAGATAACATGTTTTGAACATTATTAAATTCAGCTTCTATAGAGAAGACTAATTTAGACAAGTGATCCTTTTCAGCTTGTTGACTATCATATTTATCACCTTCACCTGTTCCATAAGTTATTAAATTGTATGTGTATATAAATTTCTTCTGACCTATAATGATCATGCTTGCCTTCCAACAGCTTGGTTCCAAACAATATCTAGAAGCACAACTCTTGAAGCTCCTATCAAGCTAATCCCTTCACAGCAAGCTCTTGTAGATGCAAGTAACACTTAAAACTCATCATTGGGATTGTTAAAAGCTTCAAATTGAAGTCCGACGATACTTCGCATCAATTTGAGGGCTTGTTTGGATAGGAGTGGATCCACTTCAATATAAGTGGATTGAAGATAAAATTAGTTCATTCTTCACTTCAATCCACTTCAATCCAATTATATTGAGTACACCCAAACAAGCCCTGAAAGATTTCTTTCTATTCTCTCCATTTTAAAAACTTACGAAGATGCTACTTTATCGGTTTATATGGCTGAATATATTGACTACAAATCAGTACCATCTCTCTTAGTGCTTCACACAACTGACGAAGCGAACAACTTCAATCACAAATCTTGTTTTTACTATTTTTATAGAAATTTGACCTTAATCTTTCAAGCATAGATTTATCAATAAGTGAAGCTTCCTCATCAGACATGTTAATGGCAATTACAAGTGAAGGGTGTGTCGAAGCTAACGAAATCTCAACGGGACTGAAGACAAAGAGATGTTGCATATGAGTGATAATGTCCAGGTTAGATAACATGAAGCTATGATGGCAGCATTCAACAATATGAAAAGTGATGCCAAGGTTATGCTTGCATCAACCAAGGCATGTTGTGAGGGCATAACACTTGTTGGAGCATCACAGTTATGCTTGCCCCAACAAGTGTTATACCCTCACAACATGTCTTGGTTGATGCAAGCATAACTTTAACATCACTTTTCATGTTGTTGAAGGTTGCCATCATAGCTTCATGCTGTCTAACCTGGACATTGCCACTCATATGCAGGATCTCTTTATCTTCATTTCAATTCAGATTTTGTTAGCTTCGACATGTCCTTCACTTATAACTGCCATTAACATGTGTGATAAGGAAGCTTCACTTATTGATAAATCTATGCTTCAAAGATTAAAGTGAAATCCCTATAAAAGGGTAAAAGCAAGATTTGTGATTGAAGTTGTTCGTTTCGTCGCTTGTGTGAAGTACCAAGAGGGTAGGTACTGATTTTTAGTCAATATATTTAAGCATTAAAACTATGAAAGGGGCATCTTTCTAAGTTTTCAAATAGACAGGAGGGAGAGAAATCCTTCAAGAGGATGGAGAAATCTTTCCAAGGATCGTCAGGCTTCAATTGAGGTTTTCAACAATCCAAATGATGAGCCACAGGTGTTACTTGCATCTACAAGAGCTTGCTGTGCAGGGATTAGCTTGACAGGAGCTTATCAACACCACAGACGGTTCTTAATTAATAAGCAGCCTATGAAAACAATGACTTTCCCCAGACGGTTCTTCAATAAAAACTGCTTGTGATGATTGAACCAGTACATACGACTCTTAAACAATTACCACCGGTAAAATCATTTACCCAGGCGTTGGTTAATTAAGAACCGTCTGTGAAGTTTGTTACATTACAGACGGTTCTTAATTAATAACCGTCTGAGAAAATCATATATTTATCCAGACGGTTGTTTTTAAAAATCCGTCTGTGATGATTTGTCATCACAGACAGTTATTATATCATTCATCATCACAGTTGCATTTTTTACGGACTGTCTGTGTTTGAAAAATCGAGACGCAACGATAAGTGGATCAGAAACATCCAAAGATGTGATACTGTGAAACTATTATATGAGTTCACCTTGCTATATGTGGCACTAGAAAATGTTCAGCTAAGCACGACTAAAGACACTATCTATCACTTGGAAATGGACAACAACGGGACAATTCTCAACTGCATCGGCAGTCATGGGAACCTTTGCGCAATGGAACAGGGAGGCGCTCTAGACGGCACGGACCGAACCGAAATGTAAATTTTTTACCTGGCTCGCAGTGCAAAACAAGGCCCTGACGGCTGACAACTTACTCAAAAAAATTGGCCTGCTGACCCGTCTGCCCGCTATGCAATCAGGAAATTAAGAGCGTCACACATATGCTCATCACTTGCACATACACCAAAGAGGCTTGGGAGGAACTCATTGTGAAACTTCAAGGGCAGCCCCGTTACCCACACTGCTACAGAGGAGTATTTACCATTCACTGGAAACGACCTCTGCGTCGGGATCAACGAGGCAAAGAAGGCAGAAAACGGGAGTGCTCTTCTTCTTCTAGTGGTTTGTATCGAAGAAGAGGAACCGAAGAATCTTCCAACAACAGACGACACCTGCTCCACGAATGATTCAGCTGCTGATCGACAAGCTACGAGTTTTCTATTATGAGTAGATTGTAGCAGCTCAAACCTGTATTTTGTTTTCGTTCAGCCTGGCATATCTGGCACTGGACAGGAGCCAGATTGTTGGCTCCTAGTAGAGAATGTAACCTACGCTGTATGGTGTGCCTCTTTGCTTAATGCATGGGCACCTCTCCTGCCTTTATTTCAAAAAAAAAAAAGTTGTGAATGAGTCAGAACTGAATCTTCTAACATGTCACTACATAGTAACCGAAGAAGACCAAATGCTGGATTCATTTTTGCATCTGGAATGCGACCAAACAAGAAGTGTCATCCATCCTTCACCATTTGGAAGGCACACAAGAGCAGGAAATGTACAATGCAGCATGAGGGAGGGAAGGGATGAGATAGGCAGCAAGCTCTTCACAGTCACAACACAACTCGATCATCAGTACTCGGTTGTGGCCAGGTCGCCCTGGTCCGTCACAAGAACCATCAACACATCTAACGCATGGCGCTTGTCATCGAGGAGGAAAGGTGCCCTCACAGTCCAGATCACCCTGCCGCAGAGGCCGAGGTGGAGGGGCGGGACCGGCTGTGCAGCAAGGGGCTGAGGGCCTTGACGACGATGCTCATGTTCGGACGGAATTCCCCCTCGTACTGGACGCATAAGGCAGCCACAGCAGCCATCTGATGGTAAGTGAAAACAGATTAACATGGCGATTTGGTAAAAAAAGTCAGTTTTTATCCATTTCGTTGAGGTATCATAAACTACAAAAAGTTTAAATTGACGAATACGTTTTTTTATACCTTGGCAACAGCCTTGGGAGGGTATTCACCTCCGAGTCTTGGATCCACGCATTGTCTCACCTTGTCTTCACTGAGCCTTGGTGTAGCCTTGATTATCACAATTTAGTTTCTACTATGTTAGCTTCTACCTTTCGTATTTGCCAAGAACAAAGACAATGACCAGAAAGGCACACACATACCCATGTCACCAGGCTCTGCTGGCCTCGGGGCAGTGTGTGATCCACCGGCTTGCGACCGGTTAAAAGCTCCAGCAACACAACTCCAAAACTGTAGACATCGCTCTTCATGCTAAGCTGTCCAGTCATCGCGTACCTGATAAATCCAAGAAAAAAAAACAGTAAATAGGATACCAATTAAATTACGTTTAGAAAGCCTGGCTAGTTAAAAGCATACTCTGGTGCATGATAGCCGAAAGTGCCAAGAACACGAGTAGAGTGAAGGCGCGCAGCCATGTCAGGGGCCTGGTTCGATACATCAAAGTCGCCGATCTTGGCCACGTCGTTGTCGAAGAGCAGCACGTTGCTGGACCTGATGTCGCGGTGGACGACGCGAGGCTCCGCCTTCTCGTGGAGGAACTCCAGCCCCCTCGCGGCGCTCGCGGCGATCCTCACGCGCTGCATCCATGACAGAACTGGTCCTGGCTGAGCACCCTTGGCGCCCTTTTTACCTGCGACGATCATGGGCCAGGCAGTGTCAGCTCCACTCAGCAAGGTTCATTGGTATTATGACCTTTGATGTTTTATAACAGTGAAGTAACACCGAGAGCCTGTCAACGAAAATATAAGGCTTATTGTTCAATAATACCGTGGAGGATGTCATGCAGTGAGCCTCTTGGTGCGTACTCATAAGCAAGAACACGGATGTTCCTCTCGGCGCAGTATCCGAGGAGCTGGATAACGTTCTCATGCTTCATTCTCGAGACGGCCGACACCTGCAAAGAAATGAGGGTGAAGCAAAGCGGCTGATACTCCCGACAGGATGAGAAATTACGACAGTGTAGCGAACCTGTGCAAGGAATTCTTGATCGGGCTGTTTGCTGGAGTCAAGCTTCTTCACCGCAGACTTTGTGCCGTCTTTCAGCACACCCAAGTAGACTCTGGCGTACGAGCCCTCTCCGATAAGCGCATCACTGCTGAAGTTCCTTGTAATTTCCTTCACTTCTTCCAGGGGAATGGCCGGTACTGCAATTGGCGGAGCTCTGACTCTAGGCATCACAGTGGTCGGGGCTTGAGGCCGGCTTGGTCCGTAGTTACCACCTGCATTGGTAATAATTAGCACATTAAGACTCCAATAAGCTAAGCTGCTCCGGAGGATGATTCTACTGAAGAAAATTCGTTGGCAAAACGAGACGAAATGACATGACGACAACAGATGTGATATCACATAAACATCAACACATATGCTGCTTTATTATTAATCAATGCAACCAGAGTACCAAACGTGATAATGAAAACGGGAAGATGGGGCAAAATATTAGCAACCTTGCGTGGGAATAGGAACATAGCGATCGTCGTTCTTCTTCCTCCTGCCAACATCGTCGTCCGCCACGCAGCAGCATGAAAAGCATCCCATCTCACTCCCTGACCTCCAATGGAACAACACAAATTTCACATCAATCCGGTAGCGATCAACAGGCGCGAAACACTTGCATTTCTACATAAAACTATTTGCATCTTGACGTGAAAACAACAAAAAAGGGAACAACTGATTTCAGAACGGATCAAGGCAGTTAATATATGTCTGGAGGACCAGAACAGAGACGGTTCATGCGAACCCATAGTGAGATCGGCATCGACAATGTGATGATTTGCACCATGTTTCTTTTCCCTACTCATCAATCACGAGAAGAACAGGAAGGAGAAAAGCGAAAAACAAAACAGAGGACTCGTTCTTGGATACGATCGAACAAGAACCGGACGGTTAAATCTCTCCCAGCGAGGAGATCGAGGACGGTTATCATCTCTCCAAAAACAAAATTAAGAATTTACAAGACACGAGAGGGGAAATACCTGCCTATCGCCTTCACCTCTGAATCGAATTGGATCGGAGCAACAACCAAAAACAATGCGATCCTCATAGACGGGTCGAAGGACGGAAGATCGGACAGAGATAGAGGGTGAGAGGAAAGAGGGGACGAAGGAGGAGCACGGAGCGGCCGTCGTCGCCGCCGCCCTTCCCCTTCTCCCCGCTCGGAATGCTTCTGCCTCGCCTTGCCTGCCCGGTGGTGGTGGTTTACTTCGTGATGGCCTCGTCCCGGCCGTTTCCGCCCGGTTTTATTATTCCTCACTTCACACGTCGTCGCCTTCCTCTCTCTCTGTCTCTCTCTCTCCCCTCGGCTTCCACCACCGATCGCCAAACGCGAACCAACCCTGCCCTCTCTGTTTGCCCTACTATTCTTGCCATTCGTGACCTGTAGGCACACAATTTGTACATGCTATTGCTAATCTGGCTACGTGGCAGACAAAAAAGAACATATCCCTCTGTCAGTCTGATGATGCTAGGCGGTAGACAACGTGCAAACAACTACTTACAATGTACTAACAACAAGACGAGTGGCATTGCAATGCAATTACGTTGAAGCAGCCTGGTACAAGGTGATGGATTCACTCATCATCCCAGTAGTACATCGGGAGGTCATTGTTGAAGAGGCGATTCCATGGTTATACAGCATTACAGCATCAGGGTCTGCTGTCCAAAAGCACCAATATGCGGGTGTTCTAATTTTATTTTGGTGGCAGTTGTGGAAAGAGCGCAATCGTAGGATCTTCCAACAGGTTGAAGCTTCTTATACGCAGGTAGCAAAGCTCACAATTGAAGATTTATCGATTCCAAGTCTGCTGTATCAAAATAGTGGTGTAGAGTGAAAGAGTTGAGAAATCTTGGTGTGTGTTAGGACTAAATCTTATTGTAAATCATGGGTACCAGTAGGCTGTATTAGGATCTCTACTCTCTTAATGAAAGGCAGAGCTCCTGCCATTTTGTTCAAAAAAAAAGACGAGTGGCATTGTGGCTTTGCAACCTCCATAGAAACAGAGTTGAGGTGGCATTCTTAGAAACTGGTTTTCAACTCGATCTGTTATTTTCACCAAGTTTTTCCCCAAATTAGGACTCTTGTTCTAAATTCTTATCTCTATGCTTTGTTGTAACAAAAGGTGGTTTGTGTGGCCATGGGTTTCCCAAAACGTCTCCTAAACAAATCTTGATTCTATTGTTGCACGAGTCTAAAAAAGTCACACAGACAGCCACCACATATTTGATTTACCAACTTGTTTTTTCTAGCGTAGTACATGTTGTATTTTACTATTGGCCAATTGAAGTTATTTCCAAATTGTTATATGTAATAACCGGGCGTGGTTCATTAAAAGTTGTATCATTTTCACAAGGAATCGCTTATATTATTTAATACAGTTGGTTTACAAAATAATCAACACTATTTTTTATATCGCATCACACGACCGAGTTGACACGCAAGGTTTCTGTTTTTACTGGTTCAACAGGTAGATTTGGTCATTCTTGGGTTTGAAAGATGAGGAATATATTTTAACTGCAGCGACTAAAACTCGAATCTAATATATGGGTTCCAGTGTTGATAAGTTCGTGGGATCAGTACAGTGAGAGTATTTGTGTATTGGGATTCTTTTTTTTAAAAAAAAAAAGCCAGCTGGTTCAGATGGCCAGCAGTGCTGATTTAAGAAGGAGACGGGCACCGGTTCAGATGGCCAGCGGTGCTGATTTAAGAAGGAGACGGGCACCGGATTGTAGTCCTTGCCGTGGAAATGATTTGAGCGATCGAGGAACAGCAAAAGCAGAGAGCTGTAGAGAGAGATGATTTGATCTTCATGGGCAAACAACAGGACAGTATCATTTTTATGAGGAAAAAGTGGCAGATGTCTGCCTATTCATTAAAGGAGGAGAAAAGTTTAGATTAAAAGAAAATTACACAGGGCAGCCAAGGTTGCCCAGATAGAAATTTAAAGGTAAACAACACGCATGCAAATGTCATAAAAAATTTGCTAAGATGGCAGAAGGAGCATTGGCCAATCTCTCCCCGCATCAGCTCGTAGCTTCCAGGCATAATCCTCCTTTGTTAGATGTGCAGTCCTCTCAGGCACCTCTGCCAACCCCTAGAAAATCCTTCGGTTCCTTTCCTTTCATGTGTTCCACCATAGGTATAACAGGAGTGCTCCTCTACATTGTCTCCTTTCCTTTGGTGCGCCTGAAACCGCGTTGTTAAAACCCAGAGCTAGTGTATGCTCATTGGCAAGGAGGGAAAGAAGTGGCAATCCATACAATCCCTCAGTGTAAGCTGCAACCTGCTGGGTATATGGGCAGTCAAGGAAGAGATGGTACACTGTTTCTAGCTCGTCTAGGCATAGAGGACATATGATGTTACTGTCCCATCCCCTTGCTTCGAGGTTTTCCGCTGTGAGTACGCGCTCATGCAAGAGCGTCCAACCATAGAAGTGCACTTTCGGCTCCACCTTTGCTCGCCAGAGGTGTTGTGTCGCAAAGAAGGCCGTTGAACCTGCAAATTGAATTTCATAAGCTGATTTTGCCGAATAGGTTTTGTTTGCAGTCCATTTCCAAACAATGGTGTCCTCCTGCTAGTTGTGCACTGCAAAGTCTTTGATCATCTCCCATAACAGGATCAGTTGCTGCACTTGCTATGTATTTGTTAGGGTTCTTAGACCTCTGAACCAGGACATGTCTTGCATCTCCATCGCTACTGTTCGGTTCTTATGAGATGGCAGGGCAACAATGTATGGCAAAAGATCATTGAAAGATAAGCTTCATTTCCACTTGTCTTGCCAAAACAGAGTTGTCGCTCCGTTTCCCACTTGTATGTCGACTGATGTTGTGAAAATGGCCTTGTATCTTTCATTGCAAGGAATTTGCATTCCATGCCATGGCTTATCATCATCAGCCCAGCGTTGCCACTGCCATTGGAGTCTCAAAGCCGATGCAAATTTCTTCAAGTTGAGGACTCCCAAGCCTCCGAGGTTCTTAGGGCGACAGACCATATCCCATTTAACAAGGTTGACCCCATTTTGTTTTCTTCTCCTGTTTCTGCCGACCATGTGAAGTGTTTCCTTATTGAGTCAATGCTCTTTATCAACCATTTTGGTAGGGTGAAAACTTGTGCATGGTACGAGACAGTGCTAGTGAGCACTGACTTGACCATGGTGAGTCAGCCTACCATGTTTAATAGCTTCCCTTTCCACTTTTGCAGCTTGTTTCCCACTTTGTCTGCCAAAGGCTGTAAGTCTCTGCGTTTTAACTTCGAGATGTGAAGGGGAAGACCGAGGTACGTGTAGTGGAAGCTTTCCAATTTCCCTGGGAATTATGCTATTACTTCCTATACATCTTGTGGTTGTAAATTAATAGGGTATATTTCTGTTTTTGCCATGTTTAATTCAAGCCTTGAGGCCTGTCCAAAAAGTAGGACTATGTCCCTAGTCTAACATAGATCTACCTTAGTTGTGTTAACAAAAATCGCCGCATCATCTGCAAATATAGAGATGTTTCCCATATCTATTCTTGGGGTCATCTGGGTGATCATCCCCTACTTGATGGCCATCTGCAGGATTCGTTGGAGTGGATCCATAGCCAATATGAAGAGTAGGGGGGAGAGGGCCCCCCTTCCCTGGCGTAGCCCTTTTCTATGCATTATGGGGTTTCCTTGTTGGCCATTTAAGAGTACTCTGGTAGAAGATGTAGATAATGCCAATGAGATCCATTCGCTCCATCGTGGACCAAAGCCCCTTGCCTGCAATAGCTCTAGCAAGTATGAACAGTGTACCGAGTCGAAAGCTTTTTTTAATGTCCAATTTTAGGAACACGGCCTTTTTCTTTTTGGCCTTAAGGCCCTGGACTATGTTTTGTATAAAGGAAATTGTCATGTATGCGTCTTTTTTGGATAAAAGCACTCTGGTTTTTGCCCACCAGTTTATTTAAATGTGGAGCTAGACTGTTTGGAAGGATTTTTGTGAAAATCTTGGCGATGCTATGCACTAGGCTTATGGGCCTGTATTTTGAGATATGTTCTGGTTTTTCCTTCTTTGGAATGAGTATAGTATTGGCAGTGTTTATGAGGTTGAGATAGCTGCCCCTTAGTTGAGATAAGAGGTGGAAAACTCTAACAACATCAGCTTTAATAGTGTGCCAACATTCTTTGAAGAAAAGGGATGTGTACCCATCAAGGCCTGGGACCTTGTCTCTTGGAAGATCTATTACAACTTTTTTCACCTCCTCCTCTCCTATGTACATCTCTAACCCTTGGAGCAGTTCTTTTTCATAATGGATTTCATCCCAGTTTAGAGTTACTAAACATTCTGAAGTGATTCCTATTTGTTGCATGAAATGATCTTGAATTACTGACTTCTTCTCCTCGTGGCTAAGGGCAAAACCATCTTCTGTTTTTAGCATGTGGATAAAGTTCCTTGTCCTCCTTCCATTCGCTCTCAAGTGGAAAAGCTTTGTGTTGGCATCCATTGCTTTAATATTGGTTAGTCTAGCTCTCTGTCTCATTCTGATCTTGTCTATGACTATCAAACCTAGTAATTTTCCTTTAATCCTATCTTTGAATTCATTTCCTGGTTGGGTTAATATTCTGCTCTCCTGTGCCAACTCTAGCCCTTCAATTATCTGCTTGGCTATTTCAATTTGCACTTTAATATTGCTAGTCGAATTTTTCTCCCAAATTTTTAGCACTTTCGCGGTTCTAGAGAGCTTGATATGCAACCTTTTAATTGCATTTGTGTCTTGGACAGGTTTTGTCCAGGCTTGTGCTACTATCTCTTGGAAGCCTGGCATGGTTGGCCAATAATCCTCGAATCTGAAAAGTTTCATTTTGGAGAGGGAGATATCTCCCTGCATGATCAAGGGGGAGTGGTCTGAGATGTCATTTGGGAGTGCTTGAAGGCATGTTTTTGGGAATAGGTCTTCCCACTGAACTGAGTGGAAGAAGCGATCAATCCTTGTAAGAATAGGCACAACCTGCTGGTTGGACCAAGTGTATTTCCTGCCTTCTAGTCTCATATCTTTTAGCTCAAGATCATTTAACGTGTTCCTGAATTTTTCCATGATACCCCTGTTGTAGGATCACCTATTTTTGTCTTCATTTTTGTATATCATGTTAAGATCCCCAATGATGAGCCATTTATCATCTACCTGCTATTTTTGCAATTTAATTTATTCAAGGAAAGCTAATTTTCTGGCAGCTCCTGTGGCCCATAGACCCGAGTAAGCATCCACTCGACATTTTCTGCTTGCATTTGGATCACTACTGCTAAAGTATTTTTGGTTTGTGATGATGCAACAATCTTGAAGTAGTTATCTGCAACTGCAATAAGAATCCCCCCTTGTGCCCTCTGCTGGTTTATAGGAGTAGTGCTGCAAAAATTGTTAGCCCAATGTGTCGACTGTTGGAGTCGACAGATCTCCTGACACAGCTAAAGTGTTGAAGGAGTTCGTAGTTCGGTGTGAGCGCGCGGAGACTCAAGAAGGTGAATTGCAGTTTAACACTGGAGACACTAGGACTTACGTGGTTCGGGCCGCCTGAGCGTAATACCCTACTCCACGGGGGTGTTGATGTTGTATTGGATTATCACGTATGATTTACCGTCTGTGTACCTGTCCCTTTTGTGTGTACCATCGACCTGTCTTTTTATAGTACAAGGACATGCCGTTACAAGTTGGCCTGGCCCGACATGTGGCCCCGGCGGTTACTAGTATTGATACACGATTAATTGTTGTTAATGATCCTGTAACGGGCTCCGACAGTGCCGTTACAGGTGTTAAGATCGTCCGTTTAAGTGTCATTAATATGGCATTAATGACATTTAATCGGGTCTTGAAGTCCTTGGCTCTCCTTTGAAGATCCGGAGCCGTTACAAGGTCTTCCGGAGGTTAGAGGCTGCCAGCTCCGACGTTTGGACATGTGGTAGCTCCGGAGCTTGCTGTGGGAAGCAGGTAGCTCCGGAGCTATCTGACACGTGTCAGGTCCGGAGCTTCTCTCGGTCAGGGGTTAAGTCCAGAGGTGCCATTTCGGTACTTGGTCCGGAGCTTCCCCCTTGTGGGCGGTAGCTCCGGTTTGGCAGTACACGTGGCGACCTAGGGATTAACCATGTTGGAGAAGCAGGTCCGGTCATGCCTGACAAGTGGGCCTCCGAGGGTCTTCCATCCGTGTAGACGGCCTTCCCTCGAAATCTTTGTAACCTCAGGGGGTGTACAGTTTTTAGGGTACCGACAGTGGCCCCCTGGACCTACCTCCGAGGAAGGTCACCAGGGTGAAGTCGTTCCATCGGAGGTGGGTCCACCTTTGTGACTCTTGAACTGGGTCTTCAAAGGTCTTCGGAGGTGCCGTTGGCAGGATTTTACAGTTAAATCCCGACGCGTGGCACACCTCAGGTGGCAGATACGATCTTTGGCGTGCGGATCTCACGCAATTAAAGGTCGCCGGTTTCCGATACGAAAACCGTATCGGTTCCGCGCGCCTTGTCAGGCCGCTGCCTTTGGGTTTCCCGCTTCGTGATGACAACCGTTCGCCTGGGTGAGAACCTCGACTTGATCGTCGGGGTGGTCCCGGGCCCCCTTGTCATCGGCTGGGTTGAACTCTTGAGTAGTATTTTTGACTCCCCTGCAGTTTCCATCCAAGCGTTGTGAGGGCTTACTTAAGAAGGAAAGGGCGCACCTTCGGGAGTTCTTTACGCCTCCCATCTGATCTTGCTCTCAAACTCCCGACTCGTACTTTGCTCTTCCTCTCTTGCCTAGCTGTGCTGCGATGGAGTTGGGTCTGCGCGAGAGTCGCCTGAAGACCGACAACGATTTGAAGAAGGTCCGGGCCCTTATGGGGTGGTCCTCGGACTTCTTCAGCTGCTCGGTCCGTGCCGGCGGAGAGCTCCCCTTTGAGAAGGAGCGCGCTGGCGAGATGGTGTACTTTTCTTCGTACGCCATGGTGGGACTGATCCCACCATTTTCTTCTTTCTTCTTGATGCTGCTAGACTTCTATGGTCTGCAGCTATACCACCTTGGTCCCCACTCCATTCTCCTTGTGTCCATCTTTGTCCACTTCTGCGAGATGTGGGTGGGCATCCCCCCCTGCGTCGAGCTCTTCCGAACCTTCTTCACCGTTCACACCACCGGCCAGAGCAACGAGTACCTTGGCTTCTACTACTTCGTGAAGCGCAAGAAGTGCCCGTTCAAGTACCTCCGGTCGTTCCCTTCCGGGAAGTGGGATGACTGGAAGAAAGATTGGATTGTCGTCAGGGTGGAGGAGCATGAGCGGTTGGAACTGCCAGACAGTCTGCCCGGCATCGACACGTCGATATGGAGTGAAGTCCCGGTGCTGGCGGAAGTTTTCGACCCTGTCCTGACCAGGATCCGCCGATGTGTGGAGGGAGGATTGACTCCCCAGGCGGTGTTCTGCAACTTCCTGACCAACAGGTGGGCGCCGCTGAAGAGGAGGGAGAAGCTCGCCTGGACCCTCAACAGCGTGATGGACAAGGACCGGGTTGAAACCGGGTTGAAGTCCGACATGGTGGGGAAGACCCTGGAGTTCCACCTCAAGAAATTCCAGCACGGCATCGACGTCGACGGAGATTACTTGACTCCGCCGTCGGCCTTTCTCCCTCTGAACGTGGAAGTGGAGTTCAGCAGAGAGCTCCGGCGGAAGATGCCTGCGCTTGACGACCTTGGCGTCGTCGAGAGGAGACCAACCACCCGGGTGGCAATCCCTGGGGTGCCCGAAGATGGCTCAGTCCCTGCTCCACAGCCGAGGGTTGAAGTCATCGGCAAGGGAAAGGAGCTGGCGGAGGAGCCGGAGAGTCGGAAGAGGAAGCTGCGGTATGTCGACGGAAGGTCCGTCATGCCCGCTGCTTCTACCTTGGCTCCTTCTCCCCAAGGGGGAAGATCTTCTGGTGTCGTGGCGACTGTCCCCGTGGTGGGGTCCCCCCAGAACGAGACTGTTCCTGCAGTGGGATCCTCCCGAAGCGCTTCCGTCTCCGTGGTAGAGCCCTCCGGTGGTGCTAGCTCCGGGTGTACGTCTCCGGCCCCCGGGGCGGTTGGAGTCTCCAGGTCCAGGGTTCCTCCCGATCGAGGAGAGCCTCGACCCGGGAATCTCCCGTGGCTGCGGCGAGTTCTGGGGGGCCTCCTAGAGCTCCTACGCCGACCCTGGCCAGCCCGGAACGTCCAGGAAAAAGGTTCCGCGCAAGCTGGTGCGGGAGCCTTCCAAGGTAATTTTTCGATGTTTACCCTGGTTAACTTTTTAGTTGTAGTGATTGTTGGTTAATTCTCTTCATCCATTCTCTGCAGCGTCCCTAAGAAAGGGAGTGAAGCTCCACCCTCGGCCATGGTTTCTGAGGCCGTGGGGGCTTCCGCTCCTGTCCCGGCTCTGCCCCAGATCGTGGTTGAGGCTGCGACAGCTCCGGCGCCGGCTGTCGTGGTCGTGAACCTCGACTCGTCCCCAGAACTTCCCGTGGTAGCGCCGGACCACAGGAGTGAAGACATGCCGGCGACACTTGTCTCGGAGATTGAAGCTCCGGGTCCTTGTGCTGCAGTAATGGAAGTTCCGGTTGCAGAGCCGGAAGAAGTAATAGTCCCGGTCTCGGAGCCGGAACTCGTTGAAGCCCCGGCGATTGAACCGGAGGTGATTGAAGCTCCGGCGTGCGAGCCGGAAGTCGAGGTAGTTCCGACAGTTGAGTCGGTTACCTCCGATGCACCGGTCGCTGAGCCGGTTGTTGTTGGACCGCCGGTCGCAAAGTCGGCGGTTGAAGAGGCGAGGGAGCTCGGGTCTCCCTCAGAAGTGGTTCCCCGATCGGAGCCAACAGTAGTTCCTTCTCCGAAGGCGACAACATCGATGGTACCTGTGGCAGAGCTAGAGTGCCTAAACGAAGTCGCCGGCCCCTTGCCTAAGGGGGCGAATGAAGACTTGGCGGCGGGGCCTTCTTCGATGGCGACTGAGGCCATCCCGGAGGAAGGCCCTCGCGCTTTGGAAGCTCAGGGTTCCGCTCTAGTAGAGTGGGACCCAATTTTTGTATGTGAAGACCCGCTGGAACCAGCGGAGGAGACCCCAGCAGGTCCGGAGCCCATCCCGCTGTCGATGTCTATCGACAACGCCTGCTCCAGTCTACGTCAGGTCCAACTGGCCTTCTTCCACGACAGCAAGGCTCTTGAAGAGGAGCGCCAAACCCTTAGGCGGTGGCGTAATCGGCTCCACTTCGAGACTAAGCTGGCGCAGTCGAGGCACGCGGATGACAAGGAGTGGATCAAGCGGGAGAAGATCCGCCTGGAGTGTTGGGAGAAGCTGCTGGATGAGAGGGAGAACATGACCCATGCCCTCGACGCTCATTCTCGGGAGTTCCATGATCAGGCCAAGGCTGCCAATGACGCGACCAATGCTCGGTTTGAGCAGCTTGAAGCCATCAACGCAGCTCTCATCAAGCGCCGAGAGGCACTCAAAGGGAGGGAGAGACGGCTCGAAGATGAAGAGCAAAAACTCCTGGAGCTGCGGGATGACATCCTGAGAAGGGAAGAGGAGCTCGCCGAGAAAACAGCTCTAGCGGACAAGGGCCTCGAGGAGCGCACTAAGAAGTTGGAAGAGCGCTGCCTCGAGGAAGAGGAGAAGACCTGGGTGCGAGGGCAGGAACTCTACGAATACGAGTGTGCCCTTGTTGCCCAGGAGAAGAAAGTGGAGGCTAGGGAGAAAGACCTGGTCGACCGTCGGAACAAGATCCACCTCCGGGAGGAGGAGCTCGGAAGACTTGAGAGGCGGGTTGCTGCAAAAATTCAGCAAAACGCCAAAGAAGTTGAGCGCCTCGCCCGTGAGAATTCCGAACTGACGGCGGCCAAGAGATACTTGGAAGATGTGAAGAGCCTGAGGACAGTGGACTCCCTCCAGATTTCGGAGTTCCTGGGCAAGGCCAACGATGCGCTGACGCCGATGGGTTTCAGCCCCGTGCGTCCGGATGATCCGGAGCTGGAGCTGGACCTCGCGCTGCAAGCGTTGAGCGCAGCAGGCAGCAAGCTCTCCAAGGTGGGCGACGTCATCGCGGACCAACTGGAGGTCGAGGGGCAATCCCTGGCGAGGAACATCACAGAATACGTGTTGACGTGCTACACCAGTCGGAACCCTCAATTTCCTCTGGACCCGGTGCTTGAAGGCCCCGTCGAAGGAGAAGGCGAAGCTACCCGAGCCAGCGTATCGGAGGTCGCCCAGAAGGTCGCCGAGTTCTTCCATAGGGTCTAGGATCATCTCTTTAGCTCCCGCTTGTATTTTCTCTTCTTCCTCAATTTTGTACTCCCTTGTCTCCAGATGTAATCTCCTGTCTCCAGATAAATGAAATCCCAAATTTTTGCGAATTTCATTTTTTGTCTTCAACATCTTTATCTTCTCTTGGCCCCCTGGTAGATGTACACAATTTGATTGTGAACATGTACCAAAAGGATACTGAGTTTTGTTGAAGACGAATTTGCTTCGAACTTGCAGAATTTAGTTCCGAAGTCTTTGATAGTGAAGGTCCCCTGAAGTTGTCGGAGCTTAGAAGCTCCGGTACTGTCCATCACTGAAGGTTAGTAGCCCCGGCAATAGCTTCTATCAACACGTAGAGCGTCGATAGTTAGTATTCCAAGGTGTCGGAGCTTAGTAGCTCCGGCAATGACCTTTAGCAACACTTAGTAAGTTGGCAACCGACTCCATGTACGGGGTCTTCTCACCATCTTTTACTTAGCGCCGATGGTTGACCCCCTTGAGGGGGTCGGAGCTTGGTTAGCTCCGGCTTTTCTCCATCAACGTATATTTTATTTTTCCTGCACACTTAAGCCAAGAAAAACGATAAAATTTGTTCCTTGTCTATAATTTCATCGCGGCTTACGATTCTCAAGTAAATTTTAAGTTGAACGCGATTTTAAATACAACTGGATGCGTTGTCTTTTCTCTTAGATCCAACTGTCCATGGACCCGCCTTACTTTGGCCTGCCGGGGTGTAGGTAGAGTGGCATACTTAGGGTGCTTGACCAGACTAAGTCGATAGCGCACTCCGGCCCTAGATTGGCTTGGCGGCTTTCAGATGAGTTGGCCATAAACGATATTTAAATCCTAGAGTTCTGACAATTCAACTTGAGTCGTATATAAACCGGTCAAACTAAAATTTCTTAAGAATTGCACGTTTCTGTTATAGACAAGAAAGAGAAAAATAAAAATATCGAGCCTGCACAAAATGAATGCACGTGGAGTCTATTTCACATGAAGATGTCTTTCATTATAGGTCCGGGGTACAGGGGAAACAAGTACACTCTTAGGGTACGGGACCAGGCTAAGTGTGCTTGGTTTCTCGTTTGACCCAGGGTAGTTAGCCACACTTTTAGTCCGGAGACTGTAACAAGTGCTGCTTGAGCTTTACAGACCTTTCGGAAAAGGTCCGGCTGCTCTCCCGGAGGAACTACCCGACTCTGTACAATGACTCTATAACATACATCTCAAGTTACTCAAGACTCACCTCCGTGGAATTAAGTGTAGAACTTACGGAGGTGCTCGATGTTCCAAGGATTTGGGAGAGGTGTCCCATCCTCAGTAGCCAAGCGAACGCTTCCGGGACGGGATACTTTGATCACTCGGAAGGGCCCCTCCCAACCGGGGGAAAGTTTGTTTAACCCTTCTCTGGATAGTATTCTCCGTAGCACCAGATCGCCTTCCTCGAGCTGTCGGTTGTGTACATGCCGCTGGTGATAACGCCGTAGAGCCTGGCGATATCTGGCATTCCGAACAGCTGCTTGGCACCTTCCCTCCTCGAGGAGGTCTAGGTCTTCACGCCGGAGCTGGTCCTGCGCGGCTTCGTCGAAGGTCCGGACCCGGAGCGAACCCATGGTGATTTCCGGAGGAAGGATTGCTTCAGCTCCGTACACCAGAAAGAAGGGTGTTTCTCCGGTTGACCGGTTTGAAGAAGTCCTGTTGGCCCATAGAGTGGGCGGAAGCTCTTCGATCCAATTGGCTCCGTGCTTTTTCAAACGCTCATAGGTGCGCGTTTTGAGTCCTTTAAGGATTTCTGCATTTGCTCTCTCAGCTTGGCCATTGCTGGCGGGATGGGCTACGGAAGCGTAGCAAACTTGTATGCCGAGGTCTCGCAATACCCTTGGAATGCGGAGCTTGTGAATTGAGTCCCATTATCAGTGATGATCTTGTTTGGGACTCCGAATCTGCTTACAATGGATTGCAGAAAGTTGATAGCAGATTGCTTGTTGATTGTCACAACTGGAGTTGCTTCCGGCCACTTGGTGAACTTGTCAATGGCGACGTACAGGAACTTGTAACCTCCGACGGCTCTTGGGAAGGGTCCCAAGATGTCCATCCCCCACACAACGAAGGGCCATGTAGGAGGTATCATTTGTAATGGCTAAGCGTGTGTATGAATTTGCTTTGCATGAAATTGGCATGCTTCGCATTTCTTTACCAGCTCAGTGGCATCCTGGAGCGCTGTAGGCCAGTAGAAGCCATGCCGGAAGGCTTTTCCGACCAGCGTGCGGGAAGATGCGTGGTTCCCACACTCGCCTCCATGGATTTCTGCGAGAAGCTCGCAGCCTTCTTCCCTTGTGATGCACCGCATTAGGATGCTGTTGGCACCGCGCCGGTAGAGATCCCCTTCTACCAGTGTGTATCTTTTAGCCAATCTGACTACCCGGTCAGCGGATACATCATCGTCAGGAAGGATGTTGTCTTTCAAGTAGTTCCGGATCTCCGAGATCCATGCATCGGAACTGACTTGAGCATTTGAGTCTTGCGTGCTGGGTTGCTCGGAGCTTCCGGCAGCACCTACGACCCTTGATGGCTGCCATGGTAACAGGGCCATTGGGACCGTCAGCTTCGGTATGCTGATCTCGCCCCCTTCGTTCAGTTCGGCAGGCTGAACTGTGGGTTTTGACAACCTCCGGACAAAGATTCCATCAGGAGCTGGAGCTCCGGTTGACGCTTTGGTCGAGAGTTCGTCAGCTTCAGCGTTGTGAGCACGCTGAACATGGTTGAGGTCTAGGACTTCAAAGTCCTTCTGAAGCCTCTGGACTTCAAGGAGGTAAGCAGCTAGCTGGAGATTATTGCAAGAGCATTCACCCTTCACCTGCTTGATGATGAGCTGTGAATCTCCTTTGACCAGCAGTTGCTTGACACCGTATGACAGTGCCACCTTTAGCCCGCAGATGAGTGCTTCATATTCCGCCATGTTGTTGGTTGCCTTGAAGTCAAGGTGTACCATGTATTTTACCTTCTCCCCACTCGGTGCAAGGAGAAGGATTCCAGCACCGGCCCCCTGCTTCTGCATGGAGCCATCGAAGTAAAGAGTCCAATGAGGCTCGGTGAAGGTTGGAACTTGATGTTCCGTCTTCTGCTTGCTGGGGCCCCCAGGGTTTGATGGAGAGGGAGTCCATTCCGCCACGAAATCTGCCAACGCTTGACTCTTGACTGCTTGTCTTGAAATAAATTCGAGATCGAATTCAGCCAATTCCGCTGCCCACTTTGCAATATTCCCAGTTGAATTGGGATTATGCAGGATCGCTCGAAGTGGATAAGAGGTCACCACCGAGACTTTGTGATCTTGGAAGTAGTGTCGGAGCTTCCTAGAGGCAATAAGAACTGCATAAAGCAGCTTATGCACCTCTAGGTATCGAGTCTTGGCATCATGTAATACTTCACTGATGAAGTATACCGGACGTTGAATGGTCCGGACCCTCCCGGAGGGGTCCGGAGCTTCCTCTCTATTGATCCGGATCCTGTCGGAGGAGTCCAGATTCTCCTCGGGGACCTCCGGGTTCTGGCTGGAGGAACCTGGAGCTTCTTCAGAAATGACTTGGACCCTCTCGGAGGGGTCTGAGTCTTCTGAAGTGACTTCTTGTGGATTTGAGTCTGGGAGCTGGGACCCAGACTCACTTTCAGGGACCTCCGGACCCTCTCGAAGGGGTCTGGATTCCTGAGTATGGGATAGTTCTGGTCTCTCCGCAACCAGAACCATACTGACAACCTCGTCAGTAGCTGAAATGTAAAGTAGCAAAGGCTCACCAGGGTTTGGAGCTACCAGAATTGGTAGGGTGGTGAGGAACTGTTTCAGCTCCTGGAATGCCTTCTCTGCTTCTTCGGACCATTGGAATGGTCCAGACTTCCTCAACAACTTGAAGAAGGGGAGCGCCCGTTCCGCCAGTCTTGATATGAACCGACTGAGGGCAGCTAGACACCCAGTTAACTTTTGGACGTCTTTGATGCGGGTTGGTGGCCGCATCTCTTCAATGGCTTTTATCTTCGCCGGATTAGCTCCTATGCCCCGGTGACTTACCAGGAACCCTAGAAGTTTTCCGGAGCTAACCCCGAAGACACACTTGTCTGGGTTTAGCTTCGTGCGGGTGGCCCGCAGCTTGTCGAAGACAGCCTGCAAGGTGTCCAAGAGGGACTCCTTGTTCTTGACCTTGACCACGATGTCATCGACGTACACTTCCACTATATCTCTGATGAGTTCTTCAAAAGTTTTGTACATAGCTCGTACAAAAGTTGAAGCTGCAATCTTGAGACCAAATGGCATGGCTGTGTAACAATACAATCCATCTACTGTGATGAAGGAAGTATGTTCTTCATCCTCCCTAGACATCCTGATTTGATGATACCCAGAATATGCGTCTAGGAAACACAGTAACTCACACCCAGAGGTGGAATCCACTATCTGATCTATTCTAGGTAGTGGAAATGGATCTTTTGGACATGCCTTATTCAGTGTGGTGTAGTCGATGCACATCCGAAGTTTCCCGCCGGCCTTGGGCACAACGACTGGGTTCGCCAGCCATTTTGGATGGAAGACTTCTCGGATGAATCCGGCTTCGAGCAACTTCTTCACTTCTTGTCAGATGAAGTTCTACCGCTCTACGGATTGCTTCCGAGGCTTCTGATGCACAGGCCGAGCATCGGGGTAAATCTTCAGATTGTGCTCAATCACTTCCCTGGGGATCCCAGGCATTTGTGACGGTTGCCAGGCAAACACGTCAACATTAGCCCGGAGGAAAGTGATGAGCGCGAGTTCCTATTTGTCGTTCAACCCTCCCGATATACGGGTGGTTTGAGCGGCATCGGAACCAATTTGGACGACCTTGACGGGAATGTCGGTGTCGCCGCTTGGTTGCACACGTGGTGCAGAGGTTGAGCCCCGTTGACGAATGCTCGGGGGTTTTGGAGCTTGCTCCTGTCTGGAGTCCTCCTCTTGCGCCGTGGTTAATGCATGGAGCTCCTCCAGAGCAGTTACCCCGGCGGTGCGATCTCCGCGGATCCGGAGAACGCCTACTGGTGTTGGCATCTTCAACACCAGGTATCCATAATGAGAAGCTGCCATAAATTTGTATAGGGCAGGTCTACCCAAGATGGCGTTGAATGGTAAGTTGATCTGAGCGACGTCGAAGACCAACTTCTCGGTGCGATACTTCTCCCGTGTCCCGAAGGTAACGGGGAGATTTATAGCTCCGAGTGGAGTAATGGCCCCCGGACCTACTCCAGAGAAAGGTCGAGAGGGCTGGAGATCCGAAGGTCGGAGCTGAAGCTTGGTAAAAGCTTCAAAGCTTATGAGGTTCAGCCCCGAACCTCCGTCCACCATAACATGATGAAGCTGGATGTTATTGATGGTGGGAGATACCATCAAAGGTAACTGTCCAGCTCCAACCATGCTTCGTGGATAGTCCGAAGCATCAAAAGTGATGGGTGTGTCCATCCACTTTCGATGTGGCTCCGGTCTAGCTGTAGGAGCTACAGCGGCCATATTCCGCCGCATGGTCTTAATGACGCGACGGGAGGTGATGTCCCATGACCCACCAAAAATGGTGTTCATGGTTTTCCGACGCTCGTTGTCAGAGACGTCAGAGTCGTTGTCGACGGAAGTGTATACGGCCTTCAGGAACTTCTTGGGATCCTGAAACCCTAACTCCTCTTCAGCCGGAGCTTCGTCGACCTTCTGTTTTCCTTCCCTCTGTCGGAAAGGAGATCCTTCCCGGCGCTTGCTGTAGCGCTCGGCAAGGTTTTGGACCTCTCGGCAGTCTTCCAAACCGTGGATGCCCGTTTTGTGAATAGGACACCACACTTTGGGTTTGCCACCGTCTTCGGAAGACGGTCGAAGTTGCTTCTCGGGGCGTGGCCCCCGGCCACCAGGAGTTGCAGCAGCTGCAACGTTGGATGTACCGGCCGACAGCTTCTTCTTGCCGTGGGTCTTCTTTTTCTTCTTGCCACCCTCGGAGGTAGCAGCTTCTTCTTTAGAGGATTTCTTGTGATCCTCCGAGGCTGGTTTGGAGTGCATTTCACGGCCCTCCGTAGCTCTGGCACATTTGTCTGCCAGGCTGAAGAGTTCCGTGACGCTGGTGATCTCTTTGATCGCCAGCTTCTCCAACATCTTCTTGTCCCGTACGCCCTGTCTGAATGCCACAATGACAGAAGCGCTTGAGATAGAAGGGATTGTGTTGCGTACCTGAGAGAACCTCTGGATGAAGGACCGCAAAGATTCTCCCCCTTTTTGCACGACCGCAAAAAGATCCAGTTCAGTGCCTGGTCGGGTGTATGAACTCCCGAAGTTGGCAGTGAACTGACGGCACAACTCTTCCCAACTGTTGATAGAGTTGGGTGAAAGGCTTATAAACCAGGACCTGGCGGTCCCGGTTAAGGCCACTGGAAAGTAGTTGGCCATTACAGCCTCGTTTCCTCCAGCTGCCAAGATTGCAGTGGAGTATATCTGAAGGAATTCAGCGGGATTGACAGTCCCGTCGAATTTTTCCGGCAGGTGTGGCCGGAACTTCTGTGGCCATCTAACCATGCGCAGGTGCATGGCTAGGGCTGAACAGCCTCCTCCTACTCCTTCCAGAGTAGAAAGGTCCTGAGCTTCCCGTCTTTCACGAGCACGCTCGATGTGGACACGGCCATCCTGTTGGCGGTATCGGCGATCCAACTCCGCCCGGAGGTCATGAGTTGAAAGCCTAGATACCGTATGGGTACGTCGTGCCCCGTAGGGCAATGATGTCACCTGCTGTGACGCAGAACGTCTCCTATTGTTGGAGACGTGCGGACCAAGTCTCCCAGAAAAAGTCCGCCGCTGCGACGGGGCTCGTCCGGAAGGAGGAGGTCCCTGGTTGTTGAGGCGTTCGCCCGCTGCTGCGACCAAATGCTCCACATCGGCCCTCCACTGCTCCATTGCATCTCGAGATGCGTCCGGAGGTGGTGGTCGTTGGAGAAGAGCACGCGCTGCATGGAGGGCATGTTCCGGGTTGTCATGACTTGCTGACGCAGTCAGTGACGCCGGAGCACCATCACGTTGTCCAGCACGATTCACCGGAGAAGACGGTGGTGGTGGGAGAGTGGCTCCTGCTGGTGGCTGCCTGTTGGAGGGATTGCCCTCAACAGCTTGAGCAGCAGGTTGGCCATTGGATGATCCAGCCGCGGAGTTCACCATTCTCGAAAATCTGAGGCGCCCCTACTTGGCGCGCCAACTGTCGACTGTTGGAGTCGGCAGATCTCCTGACACAGCTAAAGTGTTGAAGGAGTTCGTAGTTTGGTGTGGGCGTGCGGAGACTCAAGAAGGTGAATTGCGGTTTAACACTGGAGACACTAGGACTTACGTGGTTCGGGCCGCCTGAGCGTAATACCCTACTCCACGGGGGTGTTGATGTTGTATTGGCTTATCACGTATGATTTACCGTCTGTGTACCTATCCCTTTTGTGTGTACCGTCAGCCTGTCTTTTTATAGTACAAGGACAGGCCGTTACAAGTTGGCCTGGCCCGACATGTGGCCCCGGCGGTTACTAGTATTGATACACGATTAATTGTTGTTAATGATCCTGTAACGGGCTCCGATAGTGCCGCTACAGGTGTTAAGATCGTCCGTTTAAGTGTCATTAATATGGCATTAATGACATTTAATCGGGTCTTGAAGTCCTTGGCTCTCCTTTGAAGATCCGGAGCCGTTACAAGGTCTTCCGGAGGTTAGAGGCTGCCAGCTCCGACGTTTGGACACGTGGTAGCTCCGGAGCTTGCTGTGGGAAGCAGGTAGCTCCGGAGCTATCTGACACGTGTCAGGTCCGGAGCTTCTCTCGGTCAGGGGTTAAGTCCGGAGGTGCCATTTCGGTACTTGGTCCGGAGCTTCCCCCTTGCGGGCGGTAGCTCTGGTTTGGCAGTACACGTGGCGACCTAGGGATTAACCATGTTGGAGAAGCAGGTCCGGTCATGCCTGACAAGTGGGCCTCCGAGGGTCTTCCATCCGTGTAGACGGCCTTCCCTCGAAATCTTTGTAACCTCAGGGGGTGTACGGTTTTTAGGTTACCGACACAATGTTTGCATGATTATGAAATCATCAAATTTAGCTATCTTGGTTTCCTGTAGGCAGATAATGGTGGGTTTAACTTGTTGTATCACGTTCTTTACTGCATGACGCTTTATTGGTGCATTTAGGCCTCTGGCATTCCGGTTGAGAATTTTAACATTGTGTTGGGCCATATCGTGGATATAAGACAACTGACAAAGCGAACAACAACACATAGATTCTTCCGAATGGGGTGAGGCGTACATCATGGGTGACTGTGGGCTCTTGGGCCACATCTACACCATTAGGCTTCAGCTCAGGAAAAATAGGAGGATCAGGAACCACCAGGTCGTCGACTCCTAGAGCTGGAATGATGCCAAGCTTGATTACAACTTCAACACTACTGCTGGACTCTGCTGACAGTAAACAAATGGGAACCAAGGTCCCATGCAACAGAGATAAGGACTCACAAACCTAAGTACAACCAAGGCTTTCTAACATAATTAAACTGGAAGAGAAACTACTAGTCTGGTCCTCCATTCTTCCCTACTTGGCAGCTCTTTCCTTGGCTTTTAGTGGGCGCTTGGCCCACTTAAATGTATCAATGCTCATGGCACGGAGTAATTCCTCCATCGCTGAAATCTGCTCCATAGCAAGAGGCAGTTTGAATACTTTAATCAGGCAATTTTTAACCTCCTTGCTAAGGGAGCCTTCGGTTGCTTTCAGCCCCAATTTCTTGGTCAAGAGTTCTTGGGCAAGTTTCTCATCGAATTTTGTCTCATTTCCATTCCTCTTCACAGCAATACGACCACTTCTTCTGGAAGTTGCAGGTTATGTTGTTCTTTCTCCATTCTTGTTCCCCAAATGCACTATGGGATTTTGCAGTATCGCATGGACAGTCTTCTTGCTAAGATTGTCCAGGAAAGAAGAGGCTTCATTTAAGTTTCCAGCACCAGTCTCTCCTTCTTGGGGGTCTATGTTGACAGTGATGGTCTGTGGGGGGTGATAGCCATGACATCTTCACTTTGGGCCTCAACTCTATTTTTTGGTTGAGTTTCATTGACTTGCAAATGTGCTTCAACTGTTGTATTAGGCTTATTGACTTGCAGAAGTGCTTCATCAACCATTGGGTCTGCCTGCTTCCCTTCTGTCTCCTGGCTCCTTATGTTTGACTGGATGAGTGAAGTCAAGCTAAAATCCACTGTCTTTGGTAGTCAGTTTCTCCAATGGACATGGTGCTTGAGGTTCAACAGTGCCAATAAAGGTTGCCTGTCCAGTTAATGTTTGAACAGATGGTGGTTCCTCAGGGTTATTCTCCTTAGGCTTGGGGGGGGGGGGTTACATACTTCTTCCGTGACCCTTTTTTCAAGTCCTTTGCCTTTGCAGCCTCTTGCTTCTTTAGGTCTTCTATGTTAAGTCTGAAAGTGAACCTTTCAAGGGACCTCTCCCTTGACCTTCTGATTCCAGGACTTTGGGATCTGTCCTCAGCCCTTTGTCGGCCATCATATCGAGAGGAGCCCTCTCCATGTCTCTTGGGGGACCACTCCCTCATTCTTCCTCTACCATTCTTCCATCCAAGCCTTTGTAGGAGTGATATCCTTCTTGGGGGTTCATTGTTATGGCCCCCCTCTGTATTCATCATCATCCTCTTCAAATCTCCTTCTGCCAGCCCAAAAATCTTCACTGCAAGAGAGCCTAGGCAGCTAGAAATTTCCCCTTTCAGATACCCTTATGGCCGATCTGGTTAGCTCATGTCTAGGGGCAATGTTCTGGGTTGGGTAGTAGTGTCCTCCATGCCATACTCCCAAAACACAGGATAGGACATGGGTCTTCCATATCTGTTTAGGTGCCTCAAGTCCTCTACCAGCACCAAGTGCACCAATACAACATAGGTGTTCCCTGGCTGGGATGCTGATAGCCTTGCACGCTGCAGATTGGTCTCTCCATATATTGTACCACCATTGGTCATAGTAACCCAAATCCTTCTTGGGATGCGTCTGGGATCATGGGTGTATGCACAACATTCAAAGCTTCTTATCTTTTCTCTCCTTAAGCTACTTCCCTCGACATAATGGAAGGAGCAGGATCTGCTAATTATCCAAGCCACATGCTCTTGTGTCCACAGGTGGAGAGGTAAGTTTTCCAAGCAGAGCTTAACATGGAAGCCAGTGTTAACTCTAACTGCACGGGTGTCTGGTCCCCAACTGTGAAGCCCGAAAACCCTGCCCCAGCTTTCAAACTCATCGTTGCGATTCAGCTCCTTAAAGTCTTCATGACGGGTGAAGGTCACAAGGAAGTCTTCTGGGGGGTGCATGGATACTTGGAACAACGCAGGATCAGGACCGAACTCTCTGACCAATGCAACAATGACATGTCAAGTCTCCGTGTGCAGCCTGTTGGCACCCATCCAGATCAGGAGTGATCTAGACTGGAAGAAGTTGGTGCGTTGGTGGATTTCATCAGAGATTGGACTGTTGCATCTCTCCAATTCCGATCTCATGGTGAAATTGAGCTCCTCCATCTTTGGTGTTGCACTCTCTGGGATATTCTTTTTGGGGTGGTTTGATGTAGAGCACTTCTTCAAGATGTGCCTAGTGAGGCCACACCTCCAACACCTAGTCACATTTGAGCAAGTAGCGACCCGATGCCCAGTAGAAAGGCAGTTGAAGCACTTGCCTCTCATGTGTTTCAAATAGGCAGCTCTCCTCTCTTGGCTGGGACTGTAGTCATTCCGTGAACTCTGCCAGTTTCTGAGGAGGCTACTGTGCTTTTTCCTCTGATAACTAATAACTTGCCATCGTTCGTCAGGATCCTGGTGGCTTGGGCGTTCTTTAAGGGGGTCTCTGCTTCCTGAAGGAGTTTTCCAATCCTGATGCTCCTTTGGTTTGAATTTCTGTCCACCAACATGTTGGCTTTGCTGACATTTCCCATAGATCGGAGCATCTCTGTAGGATTCTCTTTTGACTATTGTCCTCCGATTCTCCAGTTGAGGTCGTCTAGAGGAGGTTGCTTGCCTTGTTGAGCAGCTTCCCGACAGCCTTTTCCATTGCTGAGAGCTTTTGGTTGGACCTCTGTACCACTAGATTCTCCAATCGGCCGGCCAACAACACTCTGTTGGGATGCTTCGCGATTCTCCTCCATACCCGCTTCATACCACCGTGAGGACTGGGGTTCCCACTATCCTCTTTTGTTTGAGAGCTACAAATCTGATCTGTCGAGCAAGGGGGGGGCAGATGCTGGCAGAGAGTGGGAGAGAGGAAGCTCCTGACCTTTGATTGGCTGTTCTGGCAACTAATGCTGGCCTTCTTGGTTCACTTCCTCAGTAACATTAGCCTCCTCATCGGAGGTTCCCCAATCTACAACATCTAGGCTGCAGCTGGAGAAGGCGGGTCGGGGGGGGGGGGGTGTTGGTGCGAGGGTAGGGGGTGGGGGCATCGGTGGGGGGAGGCATGGGAGTTGAGTTGTGGGGTCGGCGGCGGGTGGATCCAGGCACGACAATGCAGTCGTCGGGGCCGTCGCTGCTGGGTACAAGATCTCCTCGCTCGTCCGCTCTGTTCCCACCGCTACAATTTCCAATAACTGGAGAGTACCAGGTACTTATCTATATTGAATCATTATTCTGGATCTCGATTTACATGTCTACAGGTGGATGATAATCGTAAAGAAGATGGAGGAAATGATAGTAGGGAGACATTAAATCAACGTAAATTTTTTTGGGAGAATGTGAGACTTCCGCCACCAGGAGTTGACATTAAACAAATACAGCTTACAACATCCATGACTGAAGTTCCAGAATTGTCATTGATAAAGCAGACTATTGGAAGATTCTGCTCATCACAATCAGATTCAGAAGGCGAGTGTCGATGTGTAAGAACGACACTTCCCCCGGTACTACCAAATGTAGCCCGTAGAGGTTCTTTTATTGGTTTGGGCACGCAGAGATCAAGAACAAGATGGTGACACGAGAGATTTACGTGGTTCGGGTCGCCTCAGCGTAATACCCTACTTCACAGGGTGTGTGTTGCTATATTGAGGATCTCTCATCAGTAGGCAAGCGTATGAGCTTATGTCCCTATGTATCGTACGGCCAGTCCTTTTATAGTGTAAGGACTGACTGTTACAATATTTGCATGGCCCGACATGTGGCCCTGGCGTATTTACAGACCCAATACACTGTGTACGGGTATTAAGCATGATTAATAGTGTGATAACGTGCCTTAATAGCCACGTTACCCCTATTAACAGTGCACTGATCATGTGTCATTAATATAGCATTAATGGCACATAATCAGGTCTTGTAACTGCCACATTAACAGTCTCTTGAATGTCCGTGTTGTGGGAGATCCGCCTGTGTTTCCGTTGGTGGTGTAGGTCCGGAGGCTACACACGTGGCAACTCCAGAGCTTCCCCCTGTAGGGAGATGGGTCTGGTGTATTTATACACGTGGCGGCACTGGAGCTTCCCTCTACAGGGGGGTTAGATCCGGGGTTATTAATCACGTGTCAACACCAGAGTTTACCTAAGTAGGGAGTCTAGCTCCGGTCTTGTATTACACGTGGCAGTCCCGGAGCTACCCATATGAGGGAGGCATGTCCAGTGCCATGTGACATGTGGGGCCTGAGGAAACCTTTAACTCCGACAGGTGTAAATATCTTGCACTTCTTGCGGTACCGTGGGGTACCTAGTACGCGGGGTACCGACAGTGGCCCCCGGGCCCACCTCTGGGAGAAACCCTTTGGATTAAGTTATTCTACCATAGGTGGGGCCCTCCTCGATTCTCGCACCACAACTTCAAAAGTTTTCTGATGTGCCGTTGGGGCGATGGTCCGGGATTAAACCATCGACGTGTGGCTTGTTATGAATGCGGAAGATGAGATCTTTGAGTGCGGATCTCACGCAATTGAAGGTCGCCAGTTCCCAATATGAAAATCGTATCGGTTCCGAGCGCCTTGTCAGGGTGCCGCCTTTGGGTTTTTCACCGTCCATCATGACAACGGTTCACATGGGGTAATAACCTTGATCTCTTCATCAGGGTGGCCTCGGGCCCATTTGTCATAGACGGGGTAGATTTTTTGAAATGTGGCTTCACACTCGTTGCGGTTTCCATCCAAGCATCGCGGAGGCTTACTTAAGAGGGAAAGTATGCATGGTTTGAGGACTCTTTACACTTTCAATCAAACCTGCGCTCAGAGCCTCCCAAACTCCTCCTAGCTTTCCTTCTTTCGCTCCACTTTGCCATGATGAAGTTAGGTCTTCCCAAGAGCCACATCCAGAGTGAAGACAATCTGAAGAAGGTTCGGACCTATATGGGGTGGTCCAGCGACTCCTTCAACCACTTGGTGCGCACCGGTGAGCTCCCTTTAAAGAAGAAACGCCGTGGCGAGATGGTGTACTTCTCGACATACTCCATGGTGGGGCTGATCCCACCCTTCTTGAGCTTCATCCTGATGCTGCTGGACATCTACGGTCTCCAGTTGCATTATCTCAGCCCCCATTCTCTTCTGCTCGTGGTGACCTTCATCCACTTATGTGAGATGTGGGTGGGCGTACCTCCCTGCGTCGTGCTGTTCTGGACCTTCTTCACGGTCCACACCATCGGCAAGGGGACAGAGTTTCTTGGATTCTACTACTTCGTGAAGCGCAAGAACTGCCCCTTCAAGTACTTGAAGTCGTCTCCTTCTGGCAGATGGGATGACTGGAAGAAAGATTGGATCATCATTGCAGTGGAGGAGCATGATAGGCTGGAGCTGCCCCAAGGACTCCCCAATGTCGACACCGATGCTTGGAAAGTAGTTCCGGAGCTGTCAGATGCATTCGAACCTGTTCTGGCCAGGATCCGATAGTGTGTTGAGGGCAGAGTAACCCCCCAGATGGTCTTCGGAAATTATTTGGTGAACAGGTGGGCTCCATTGAGGGGTAGGGAGAAGCTCGCCTGGGCTTTCAACAGTGTGATGGATGATGACCGGATTGAATCCGGACTGACATCCAACTTGAATGATGAAGCTTGGAGGCTTAACCACAAGAAACTTCAGCATGGGGCTATTGCCGATGACGCCCTGACTCTGCCGATTGCTTTCTTTTCTCTGAACATGGATCTAGAGTTCAGCAGGGAGCTCTGGAGGAAGATGCCGGTGCTTGATGACCGCCGTGAGGTGAAGAGGCATCAGACCTCCAGGGTTGTGATCCCCGGAGCTTCTGAAGGAGTGCCTCTCTCTGCCCCGAGCCAGAGGGTTGAAGACATCAGCAAGGGCAAGGGAAAGGAGCCAGCCGAACCTTCTAGCCGAAAGAGGAAATTGAAGCACGCTAATGGGAGGTCCGTTAGGCCTGCTCCTTCTACAACGTCCCCTTCTCCCCGACGAGGGAGGTCTTCTGCGACTACACCTTCTCCGGCGCAGGTGTCTTCGATAGGCGCTAGCTCCACACAGTCAACACCGGCCTTAGTGCCGGCTAAGAGCTCCAGGCCTGGGAGTTCTTCCCGACCAAGAGAAGTTCCGGCCCAGAGCACTCCAGCTGCCGCAAGTGGTCTCAGCTGAGGTTCGAAGTCGTTGTCTCACCAGACATGGTGGGCTCTGGTTCCGGGCCTCAGAAGAAGAGGTCCGCGGCGACTGGGGCGGTTGCATCCCTAGGTAAGCTTCGTGTGCTCGCCTTAAAATGCTAATCTTATTTTTGTTGTGTTTTTAATCTTCTCATCTCTTTATTTTCAGGGTGTCAAGAAAGAAGTCAGGGACTTCGGCATCTGTTGCAGCGACTGTGGCTATGCATGCCGAAGCTCCGGCTTCGACCACCGAGCCTCCTCCTCAAGTGGTGGCAGAAGTCACGGCAGCTCTGGCACCAGTTGTCATGGATTTGGATTCAGAGTCATCGTCGGAAGCTCCCGTGGTAGCGCCAGACCACGGGGGAGAAGTTGAAGGTGCACCACTGGCAATAGTGCCAGAGGTTGATGCTCCAGTGCCAGCGCTGGAGATGTCAAAAGCTCCGACCTTAGAACCAGAAGTCATTGAAGCTCTGGCTGCTGAGTGAGAGGCGATTGAAGCCTCGACCATTGGGCCGAAGATAATTAAAGGTCCGACTCTTGGGCCAGAAGTTGTTGAAGGTCCGGCGGCTGAGCCAGAAATGCTTGAAGCTCCGATCGTTGAACCGGAATTGACTAACGTGCCGGCGTCTGAGCCAGCGATGGTAGAGGCATCGAATGAAGCTCCAACCATTGCCTTAGAGGTAGCTGCCCCGAAGATGTCTGGGCCAGAGCCGGAGCAGCATGAAGAAGTTGTGGCAGGTCCTCCACCCAAGGAGCCGATAACTGAAGATCCGGAAGCAGCGCCTTCGACTTCCGCTCCGGAGGTCGGAGTTCCCTCAGTGGGTTCTTCTTCGGCTGCTGCTGAAGGGCTTCCATAGAGCGGTCCCAGCGCCGCAGAAACTCAGGGGTCCTCACTTGTTGACTGGGACCTTATTTTTGTAATGGAGAACCTCCTGGAGCTAGCAGAGTTGACTCCAGCAGGCCCGGAGCCTATTCCCCTGGCATTGTCCATAGACAACGTCTGCTCGAGCCTTCGATAAGTTCAGCTCGCCTTCTATCATGAGAGCAAAGCCCTGGAGGAGGAGCACAACACCTTAAGGCATTGGCATAACAGGCTCAATTTGAGACCATACTTGCTCAGGCAAGGCTTGCTGACCAGAAGGAGTGGGTCAAGAGGGAAACGACCCGGATGGAATACTGGGACAAGCTGCTGGCGGAGAAGGAAGCTGCCATCAGGACGCTCGATGCTAACTCTAGGGAGATCCTTGAGCAAGACAAGGAGAGGAGTGATGCTGCTGATGAGCATCACGAAAACCTCAATGAGTTAAACGAGGTCCTCTTGAAGCGCCGAGCGGACATTGAGGCGAGGGAAGCAAAGCTCCTAGAACAGCAGGAGGATCTTTTGAATAGGGGGGAGGAGCTCGTCTAGAAGCTAACTCTGGGAGAGCAAAATTTGGCGGATCGTTCAAAGAAGTTGAGTAGTGGAGTGAAGAGGAAAATGAGAAGTACTGGAAACTGGGGCAGGATCTCTCGAAAAGAGAAGCTGATATTGCCACCAGGGAAGAGAAAGTGAGAGGAAGTGAAAAAGACCCGGCGGAAAGGCGGAACCGCATCCCCCTCCGGGAGATAGAGCTGACCGATCGCGAGAAGCAAGTTGCTGAGAATATGCAGCAGCATGCCAAAGTGGTCAAGCACCTCGCTCGGGAAGGTTCAGAGCTTGCGGCCGCCCGGAGGTCACTGGAGGAGCTGCAGAGCTTGAGGGAGACGGAGTCCATTCAAGTGTGGGACTTCTTGGGGCGAGCCAACGACGCGCTGACACCACTAGGCTTCAGTCATGTACGTTCGGACAATCCGGAGCTAGACTTGGACCGAGCGCTAGTGGCCCTCAATGCTGCTGGCGGCAAACTCAACGCGATGGGCGATGTCATTGCGGACCAGCTGGAGACAGAGGGGAAGTCTTTAGCTACGAACGTTGCAGAATATGTGTTAACGTGCTATGTGAGCCGAGACTCCCAATTCTCCTAGGACCCGGTGCTCAAGGGTCCCATTGCTGAAGAGGAGGACGCCGCCAAGGCCAACGTCCAAGAAGTTACCAAGGAAGTCGCCTCATTCTTCCCGGCGTGCCCAAATGTCGAAGTGTGAGAACGACACTTCCCCCGGTACTACCAAATGTGGCCCGCGGTGGTTCTGGTATTGGTTTGGGCATATAGAGATCAAGAACAAGATGGTGACACGAGAGATTTACGTGGTTCGGGCCACCTCAGCGTAATACCCTACTCACGGGTGTGTATTGCTGTATTGAGGATCTCTCTTCAGTAGGCAGGCATATGAGCTTATGTCCCTATGTATCGCGTGGTCAGTCCTTTTATAGTATAAGGACTGACTGTTACAATATTTGCCTGGCCCGCCATGTAGCTCTGGCGTATTTACTGACCTAATACACTATCTATGGGTATTAAGCATGATTAATAGTGTTATAACGTGCCTTAATAGCCACGTTACCCCTATTAACAGTACACTGATCGTGTGTCATTAATATAGCATTAATGACACATAATCAGGTCTTGTAACTGCCGCTTTAACAGTCCCTTGAATGTTCATGTTGTGGGAGATCCGCCTGCATTTCCGTTGGTGGTGTAGGTCCGGAGGCTCCACACGTGGCAGCTCCAGAGCTTCCCCCTGTAGGGAGATGGTTCTGGTGTATTTATAAATGTGGCGGCACCGGAGGTTCCCTCTACAGGGGATTATATCCGGGGTTATTAATCACGTGTCAACACCGGAGCTTCCCTAAGTAGGGAGTGTAGCTCCGGTCTTATATTACACGTGGCAGTCCCTGAGCTACCCATATCAGGGAGGCAGATCCAGTGCCATGTGACATGTGAGGCCTGTGGAAACCTTTAACTCCGACAAATGGAAATCTCTTACACTTCTTGTGGTACCGTGAGGTACCTGGTACGCAGGGTACCGACAACGAGGTTGATGAAGTGTCTGACAGAGTAGAAACTATGTCGAAGTCCATTTCTTTGCAAGTGTGCAATGTTGTATCAACAGGAAATGAGTCTGATAGAGCATAATTGGATTCAAAGTCTGCTTCTTCACTAGGTTGCAACGTAGTATCGGCAGGAATTCGGATGAAAGCAAGAAATAAACCATAAACTAAAGATAAAGGTGTCCAATGGCCGTGGAAGGGTCCAATTCCGAAATATAATCCACAACCCCATACCCTAGAGGATCATCTCAAGGTTGCTTGCGACCGAGGAGCTCTGCTTGCGAGATTGCCGGCGACGACTCGATCACCGGCGGTGGTGCAGATTCAAGCCTGGGCAACATCAACGGGTGTTCAAATTTGAAACATCAGGAAACCTAGGGTGGTAAAGGAAGATGGGCAAAAAACAATTCCTGATGTTGGGCCCATATGAGGGGCAGAAACCCGAGAATGACTAGAATGCAATCAGTACTCTGGTGTAATCGTGCAAAGATTAAATCTGAACCGCATGGTCTTCATCCAATGGTTACTACATTTTTACACTTAAACTCTTCCACCTGATAGGTGGGGGGGTTTAAGTATAAAGATACAACAACTATTGGATGTAAATCGTGTGATTCAGATTTAGTTTTTGTACAATTGCACCAGAGTGCTGATTGCATTCTAGTTGTCCAAACTCAGGCCTATCACGGTTGTGCCAGTTATTAGAAGGTAAAGACTTACCTAAAAGGAAAAACCCTCAAAATCCTCCTCCGATTTCTACGTTGCCACATATTGCCACCGCCTGTTCCTCAGATCTACGAAGCATGGCTGGAGGTGTTGGCAACAGAGGCTCATGGAGGAGTGGGGGCGAAGGAGGTTTTCATGGTCGCTACCAACCAAGACAGCTGAGCTTTCGACCTCGAGGTGCTGGAAGGTTTGGCGGCAGTGGTCATGGGCGTGGACAACACTGGGAGACTCATGCCCAAGGATG
Source organism: Tuctoria greenei (assembly GCA_036927565.1). NCBI lineage: Eukaryota > Viridiplantae > Streptophyta > Magnoliopsida > Poales > Poaceae > Tuctoria > Tuctoria greenei. The sequence continues at coordinate 55,810,461 of JAYESD010000004.1, forward strand.
TGCTGCTGGATCAGGAAGTCAGGCTGGCGGTTGAGTTCAAGGCAAGTTACTGGGTGATCAAATCAGGCGCTTTGATCCGTATAGTTGAAGGTGAGGTGTCCGTCGATCTGCTTAAATTTAAGCTAGCTTGTATTCTTCCGATTAAATGGGAGTGGACAGTCCAGGAGCATGGAGAGAAAGCATATGTTGTTTCTTTCTCATGTCAGGTTGACTTACAAAGGATGATTGCTATTAGACGGGTCACAACACTAAACAACGAAGGAATTATTTTGTTTGAGGAATGGAACCAGGAAATAAAACCAAAAAATATTGCTGCAGAAGGTATGGATTCATGTTTATGGAGCCCTTATGACATCAAGTCTTTCTTACGGCAGTTGGCTCCATACTTGGAGCTACTAAAAAAGTATACATTAGATACTTGAGGAAAACATGTTTATGGTGGCGATGCTCGATATAAACGTGTTACCAAATGATGTGACATAGTGGTGGACGATAGGATGTATGAGATTTTTTTCAAGATAGATGAGGTGATCTGGGGGGAAGATGCGGCAAAAAATGGGTACAATGAGGATGATTTCCAAGATTTTGATGATGAGCAGAATGAAGATCAAGAGATGGAGGATGCTTCTGATATGGACAAAAATGGCAAAAAATCAGAGAAGAGGGATGACAACGCCAACCAGGCTCCAAATCAGGGGGGTGGATAAGACCTCAAGGCCGCAATACGATGAAGTGGCTGCTCTAGTGAATAGTGCTATGGATATGGCAGTGGACAAGATTTTGGAAGAGTTGAGTTATAAGATTATGAATGAAGAAGAAGGGAACAAAAGTCTCAAGAAGCTGCTGGTGACGAAACACAGGATATGGTTGATGTGGAAAATGCAAGGGCTGTGGATTATTGTTATGTCAGGAGAATGGAGGCACTCAGGAAAATTTAACTGAGAATCTGAATGCAGTGGGACATGTGGGGGTTACCCCTGTTTTTCATGTCACTGCAGAGGGAGCACCAATATTGTCTGTCCAGGAGCTGAATGAAACTGTTAATATAGATACCAGAGTCAATGCAGATGAGTTTAACCTTGAATCTTAATTGAGCAGCGAGGAAACTGTAGTGCGGCAAGACAAGTTTGCAGAAGGAACAAATGCTGGAACTACGGATGTTATACAGGACGACACTCCAGTGCAGAATATAACAGAACGAACAGCGGTGATACTGTAGCCTCAATTACATCTTACATATCAGAGACGATGTTTTGAAGAACAATAAGACACCAGGGGAGACCAAAGCTGGGTTAGAACACAAGTCGGTTTTGATGCCACATGAGAGTCCATTCTTGAGGCGAAGCAATCGTGCTGAAACCACAACCACGACCACATGTTGGTGAAGACAGACCGTATGGCGACAAAAAAAATCTTGAAGCAAAAGGTAACAATAAGTCGTTTTTATGACTTCCAAATTCTTGTATTCATTCAAATAAGAGTAATACTGGGATTTCATTAGGTAGGGATATTAATGGGGTTAATATCTACTGTTAAAATTTAAAATGAAGCCGATAGATTAAGACCCTCTTTGGCAGAACTTCACGAAGCTGATTCTCAGGCAGAACCAGAGAAGTTGTACCAAACACTGTTTTTTAGAAGAAGTGATTCTTTACTGATTCAGAGAAGTGATTCTCTGAAATGAACTAAGAGACTGAGAGCTGAAAAAATTGCTTCTTCTGATTCTGTGAAGTGATTTTTTGTCCTGATTCTAAGATTTTATTCTACAGAATAATAGAGAATCATTTTCAACTACAGAATCACTTCATCAGAGAATCATAATTGAATCCAGAGAATCAGCTTCGTAAAGCTGTGCCAAAGAGGGCCTAATTTCAGCTACTAGGAATAAAAAATTAGGAACAAATAATAGGTCAGGTCGCTGACTTAATATTACAGAGATTAGAGAGGAAGAGGAATAGCAGTTTGGATGCCATTTTCGGCCACGTTTGTGGGGATACAAATGAGGATGTGCATGGACGGTGTGATCATCACACATTATGTGATCAGACATTGTTAAAGGAAGAATAAAATTGAATCTTCACACATATTTAAAGTAGGATAAAATTAAAAAAAAAGAACAGAGATTTAATCTATGAAAGGATTACTTTTGAATAGCAGAGGTCCGAGAGATTTGGCTAAACATAGATATTTGACAGATTTAGTTAGAGAAGAATGGACGGAAGATCGGACAGAGATGGAAGGTGAGGGGAAAGAGGGGACGAAGGAGGAGCACGGCGCGGCCTTCGTCGCCGCCGCTCTTTCCCTTCTCCCCTCTCGGAATGCTTCTGCCTTGCCTTGCCTGTCCGGTGGTGGTGGTTTACTTGGTGGTGTGGTGGCCTCGTCCCGGCCGTGTCTACCCTGTTTTATTATTCCTCGCTTCACCCGTCGTCGTCTTCCACTCTCCCCCTCGGCTTCCACCATCGATCGCCAAACGTAAACCAACCTTGCCCTCTCTGTTTGCTCTACTATTCTTGCCATACGTGACCTGTAGGCACACAATTTGTATATGTTATTGCTAATCTAGCTACGTGTTGCTTTTAAAAAAAATTCTGGCTACTTGGCAGAAAAAAAAGAACATATACCTTTCTGTCAGTCTGACGAAGCTAGGCGGCAGACAACGTGCAAACAACTATTTACAATGTGGCATTGTGGGTTTGCAACCTCCATGTAGACAGAGTTGACGTGACATTCTTAGAAACTGGTTTTCAACTCGACCTGTTATTTTAGCCAACTTCTCCTTATCTCCATGCTTTGTTGTAACAAAAGGTGGTTTGTGTGGCCATGGGTTTCCCAAAACGTCCCATAAGCATCCCTCCAAAAAAAAAACGTCCCATAAGCAAATCTTGATCCTATCGTTGCACGAGTTTAAAAAAAAGTCACTCAGACAGCCACCACATATTTGCTTTATTTGAAAAATCATGAAGTTGTTTCCAGCTTAGTTACACATGGTGCAGTTGACCATTGGCCAATTGAAGTTATTTCCAAATTTTTATACGTAATGACCAGGCGTAGTTCATTAAAAGTTGTATCATTTTTGCAAGGAAATGGTTATTATTATTTAATATCTTTGATGTACAATAATAAGGGACTGTCTATTTGTCAGGTGCCTGAAATTTGAGAAAATTTGAAGCACCGGGTCATTAATATTTAATTACAATCGTTAACCTCTAATCTTGTAATTAACCATTATCCCTTAGATTTATAGGTTAATCAATCACAAATTTTTTGTTATTTTTTTACAGTTGATACAATCCTACAAATTACGGTTTAACAATTACAAATTATAGATTACAATGAACAAAAAATTACAAAAATCAATTACCGTTTTCTTCCCCGTCTCCGGCAGCCACGTCGCCGTCGGGCTGCCTGCGCACCGTTGTTGGGATGTGTCGCCGCTGCCAGGACGCGCGCCGTCGGGCCTCAGCTGGGATGCCACGCCTCGCTTCCGTGGTCGCCACCATTCATGTCGCATTTGGGTGCCGCTGCGCGCTCGACCGCTGCCGTGAGCCACCGTTGTGCCTTCGAGCCGCGTTGGCCTCCACGTCGCCATTGTGCGGGTTCCGCAGGCATTCGACGCCACACCGCTGTCCGTCCGAATCGATGAAGAATAGGCGCCGCCACCAGGGAATAACCCGTGGGATTGGGAAGATGAAGGTCGGGTTGAAGCCGCATAAATCTCAAAACCAAATCAATGGTCGTCTGAAATTAGTCCAGATTTCAGACGCCTAAGGTATTGGATTTCTGAAATAATAAACATCATTTTTTATATCGCATCAAACCACCGAGTTGACACACATGCAAGGTTTCTGTTTAGATGAGGAATATATTTTAACTGTAGCTACTAAAACTCGGACTGATTAATATATGGGTTCCAGCGATGATAAGTTCGGCTTTACCTTATCCTCGAGTTCGTCAATGAGGTTCGTTAGACCATCTGCACATACTCTAAAGCCTACTCTAAAAGCGTGGACTCCATGGCACTTTCATCGTCCTATCCCGTGTTATATATATTTCCAGCGTATTCTCCTACGCTCATCGTACTCTATAACCTACTCTACATCAACTACCATCCAAAATTTAATATAGGTATACAATTCATTTGTTTTCATAATTAAAATACGACGTACATTACAAATAAATAAAAAATAAAGCTGTATGTGAAATATTTAGTACAATTAATGTGAACATAAAATAAAGGCAACGACTGCTGTGCAATCTAGCGTCTAGTGCAATTCTGCAATCATGTGTTCTTAACCCTTAGATTCTCATCCTACGCTAACTGCACTTTTACACATAAATCCTTCCATCTGTCCACATGCTGGTGGAGAGATTTGTGTGTAAAAGTGCAGTCACCGTAGGATGAGAATCCAAAGGTTGAGAGTACATGATTGCACAATTGCACTAGATGTTAGATTGCATAACAGTAGCTGTCTAAAATAAATTACTAGCCATCGGAACATTGTCAATATAAAAACAAACAATACAAATACCTTACGACAAATTACAAATCATACTAATATTTTAGAACACAACACAAAAAGATGCGAAAAAAATACAAGCCGTGCAAAAATATACAAAAATCACGCTTCCAAGCGTTGATATTCTAGTTGTGTTCGATAAAATCACGCTTTGACCTACGACACGTCTCTTTTGTCTCGCAGTTGATGAAGAGTTTCAACAAATTGTCCAACCTCTCTGTCACGCTTCCAAGCGATGGATCCACAAGCTGTATGGGGTTCACCCATTACAGATGTAACGTTGGTGTTCGTGGAAAGCCCCCTTACTTGGCGCTCATCCTTGATAATCATGTTATGTAATATTATACATGTTATCATAATATCATGAAGGTTATCGCGGTTCCAACCATATGTTGAGCCTTGCACGACCCCCACCTAGCTTGTAACATTCCGAATTCCCTTTCAGTATCCTTCCCGGTGCTTGCACCCTTGTTAAGTTTTGAGACGTTTGGTCGTATGGATGACAAATGGTCTTTACAAAGGCTAGCCAGTCTGGATATATGCCATCAGCAAGAAAGCATCTCATGTTGTATGTTATGTCGTTAATGGTAAATGTCATCTCAGGTCGTTGGCCCTTCAAGTATGATGTGAACACAGGTGATCGGTGCAACACATTGATGTCGTTGAAGCTACATGACAATCTGAAGTAAGCGTGCTATATCCATAGATCTTGTGTAGCAACAGCCTCAAGGATCATGAACGCATGCTTACCACGACTAGTGAACATGCCCTTCCATGCAGAAGGACATTTAGTCCAAGTCCAATGCATACAATCAGTACTGCCTAACATGCTTGGAAACCCACATCTCGCGTCAATATTTAAGATTCTAACAATATATCTGTATCTGTATTTGGATCATGTAGGTACCATCCGCTATAAATCGTAATGATTGTCTGGCAAAACTGAATGAGAGCCTCACGAGAAGTGGTCTTTGCTATGCCGACCGCATCATCCAGGAAGTTTCCCAGGACACCTGCTGCTAGCATTTTGACATAAGAAACTACCTTTTGGAAAGCAGATAATTTTGGTTTCCCTGTTGCATCACACCATTATTGGATGTATGAATTATGAGCTTCTACGTCATGAAGAATACATTCAAAAACATGATGGCACATGGTAAACCTATGAATCATATCACAAACTTAGATAGGAGTACTTGTAACAAAATATCGGTGAACTTAGTCAAGCATACCTTCTACGAAACATTTTGGCCTTGTACACTAGATTTGGACCAAAGTAATCTCGACGAATCTTTGCATCGCACTTGACATAATACCTTTTGCACATTGTTTTAGCATGAACACAAGTCCTACATCTGGATCTCTCTGCTTCCATGTTTGACATGTACCATTGAGCGGCAATGTCAATATATTCATCAATTTTCCTAATGTTGGTGCCCACTTCTTATTGTTCTTGTCGTTGCCTCTTCTTTGTTTTCACAAATGATCTAAAGAACGTAGAAGCTGAGCCAAAGAAGTTCCTTGTATGATGTTGATATGGTGCATACACGATGAGGACATCACAAGAATGGATACTCACATTGACATACAAGGTCCAATTACACGAGCAAGAACATGCTTACTAAATTAGCAGGTGGACTCATTCCTAACTCCCTACCCATGTGAATTTGAGAATGAATTGCTATTTTTTATTAGGAACCATGCAGGGGATTAACAAGTGAAGGGGAGGACTTAGGGACATGGAGATCCAGTTGGGACATCCACACGTTGACAGAAACATCCTACAACTTGAACTTGAGTTCAACTTGGAGTCCAGAAGCAGTCTTCCTAAAAATGGAAGTCTAGGATGCATACAAACTCCGTTTTCAATGTTCTACCTATCGACAGAAAGAGGAGAAGAGAAACTTTCCAATGGCTCTGGTGCCACATCAAAATTATTCACGAGTCATTGGGAATCTTTGAAATAAGTCGGGTCTAGGTTTCTGTCTGGTGTTGCGCTATCGTGTTGGGCCTTGTATATGTATGAGTCCATTAGGGATGCGTCTAAGGGTATTTTGGATGAATTCTAGCTTTTAAATACTATATCCACCAGCAATACTCGATGCATTTTGCTTAGATTAAATAGTCTCGCCATTCTACGGTTTGTGAAACCCCAATTTTGAGATTTCAGATTGCATGTTCTATGTTCTTGCTTGTGCTCTTGGTTGCACTTGCAGGGATTAAACTTTTTTGCAAGGTCAAGCATGTGAATCATGGTTTATAAACAACATAGCAGTGGTGTCGTGATTGCAAGGGTGTTCGGGTCTCCTCGAGTGCCTCGAATCATCACCGTTGAGATCTCCAGCTCAATCGACTTATCTTTCAAAAGATCGAACCTAAACTACTCATCAATTGGTATCAGATTCCAGGTTGCTCGTGAGGTATTTTTGTTTTCCATTAGATAGTTTTGTTATTCATATCTAGAGTCCGCATGAGAGCAAAAAAATCATTTTTACTGCTTCTAGACCATAATGCCTGCAATTTTGTTTTTCAGTTTGCATTGTTTAGTTTGCATTTGTGTGGTCGAGTCTTATTTCTGGTTTAGCTTTGTGTTTTTGAGTCGTAGTTATCATTTTCTTCCTTGTTTTATTACTGCTCATCACCTATTCCACCACCCCTAAACAACAAACTGATCCACAACGATCATTAGTTTGCCTGAGCTAGCCACCTTTCGTGAATTTCCTGAAAGTGCATCTAGGTATCTCCGTGGGTTTTAGATGATTGATGACGACAAAATAAAAGACTAATGAACTTAGTTGATCTTAAGCACATGTGTGAAATTGAAATGTATGAAATGCCCTCAAAAAGGAAAAGATTGAAATAGCGTCGAAGACTCAAGAATAGAAATTAGTGTTTCTAATGAGTTGAGTTTAGACTAGCCTACTGTATGTGAGGGTGTGTGTATAAAGTGCATTGAGATCATAGAAGAGGTCTCAAAGTATTAGTTGGGAGAAAACCTAAGTGAGAATCCTTGTCGAGAGAAAACTCTAGTTGGCCAGACTTGTCTGGGTTCCAGGCCGGACTAGTCCGAGCATGTTGGCTTAGTCCGTTTTTGGACAAACTAAGAGTTACTGTTGTACTTCAGCCTTGTCCATTTGGGGATGAACTAGTCCTTTGTACACTTGGTGAGAGTTTTTAAGCCAAGTCTCGGGATCCCAGACTTGTCCGCCCCAGTGGTTGGACTAGTTCAGGCCTACCAGACTTGTCTATTTTCAAACGGACTAAAGATTACAGTTGTAATTTGGAGTAGTCCATTGTGAGCTAGACTAGTACGTGTTTGTGTGAGAAGGGGTCTTCTCAGGCTAAGTCCTTGTGGCCGGACTTGTATGCCCTAGTGGGACGAACTAGTACGGTGTGGCGAGACTAGTCCGTTTTTAGACGGACTAAGACATTCAGTAGTCGTTCGGACTAGTTCGTTGTTGGCCAGGATAGTTCAGTGTGCCATGACCATTTGAAATTCAAATGTTGACATATACCTCACTACTTTGCAGAAGTGTGACGTGGAGTGGTCCCATTGGGCCCGGACTAGTTCAGACTTTAGTTGGTGGCAACGGTTGGATGTTGAGACCCCTATAAAAAGGGATCCCCTGACCTCCATTTTGTAACTCTGGAACCCTAGCGTCACCACAAGCATCCTTGAGTCTTCCTAAGCCTTCTCACCTGCCTACTTGCCCTCTAGAACAAAATCTTGAGTGGATTAGGTTTTGGGACAAGGGGAGAAGGAAGAACTTCGTGCTTTGGCTCTCGGTTTGATCTCTTACAATTGGTTTTGCGTCTTTGTGACTTGTGGCTGTTGAGTTTCATGTGATTGTTGTTCTTGAGCTTTGTGGGAGCCTCAATGTGTGAGAAGCCACAAGAACATTGTATTTACCTCTTGTGATTTAGTGGAAAACAAGTCGGCCTTTGTGGTGGCTTAGTGAGAATAGGGTCAAGTGAGACCCGGTCCTTTGTGGACTTCTCAACGGGGACGTAGGCTTCTCCTTGAAACCTTAAGATAAATACTTGTCTCTCGTGTCGCTTTACTTTTCGCTCATCACTAGAATTGTTCTTAGGGTTCATCTTGTTCATCAACTTAATCTTGCAATCTAATCTCTCATACCTTGTCAATCCAACTTGTATTAGGCTACTATATTGTGTATCCACCTTTCGTTGAACTAAAATCGAAGCAAAACCAACAAAAATCAAATTTTTAGGATTTCACTGTGCACAATACAGACTAGCCCTGACCCATACTAGTCCACCTTTGTAATTTGATCTCGTTTTATTAAGTAATTTCATGTCATTTAGCCTATTCACCCCCTAGGCAACTTTCAATTCGTATCAGAGGAGGTCTCTCCATCAAGGGTCTAACCACTCGGAGAGAAGATGGTCGAAAGGGGTGAAGACGAGGTTCCAGTGATTGTCGACGGAGATGACAAGATGAAGAACGTCAATGTGCTTCAAGATGATCCCAATGATGATGAGGAAGTCCGCCAACTCAAGGCACGACTTCGCGAGAAGCTAGGTCATCCCAAGAAGGAGACCAAGGAGACCAAAATGACTTTGGGAGTGGTCCACAAGACTACTCCCGATATCCTTTCAATTATGAGCACTTAACTTCTAACTATCATTACTTGTCTATTCCCAGAGAAACCTCCTCAATTTGATGGAAATGATTATACTATGTGAAAGCATAACATGAAGATGCACCTAGTTTCCTTAAACCCTAGTTTTTGGCAAATTGTTTTGACAGGTGTGCATGTTCAAAGGAATGAGGACACCACTCCAGAGCAAGCCGTCCTACTCCACCACAATGCTCGAGCGGTTGGAGTGATCATCTCCTCTTTGATTCGAGAAAAATTCAATCGAGTCGACGGATTGGAGGTGGCCAAAGACATTTGGGACACGTTCAAGACGGCACATGAAGTGAACCGAGTCATAAGGGAGGCGAAGATCGAGATGATCGAAGGAGAGCTTGGAAGGTTTACCATCATGGATGGTGAGACTCCCCAAAACCTATACAACTGCCTCAAGGTCCTCATCAACAACAACCATTCATATGGATGCACCTGATGGACGGACCACGAAGTGGTAAAGAGGATGATTTGGACATTCATGCCTTGAAACGTTGCTCTTTGCTCCATGATCCATGAGAGTCTGGGGTTAACCAAAATGACCCCAAAAGAAGTGCTTGGAAGAATCATCAACCACGAGATGATGGAGCAAGAGGCTATGCTCTACAATGATCTTCAAAAGCTCACCTCCTCCAAGAAGAAAGATGTTGCATTCAAAGCAACATCATGCAAATCCCAAGAACAAGAAGAGAGTGATGATGAGAACCTCGACACGAACAAGGAAGAAGCACTCTTCATCAACAAGTTCAAGAGGATGATGAGAAGGAGGAAAGGGAGCTACCATCATGAGAACAAGAACAAGGACAAGTCCAAGACAAGAGAAAAGAGAGTTAGTTACAATTGTGGGGAATTTGACCACTTCATTATGGATTGCCCACATGAAGACAACAACAAGAAGAAGGAAGACATGTCCCAAGAGAAGAAATATTTCAAGAAAAAGAAGTAGTTGGGACAAGCCCACCTTGGAAAGGAGTGGGACTCAATGGAGACTTCCCTCCGAGGATGAAGACAAGGTGGCAACAATTGCCATGAAAAGATCATCCACAGAGAACAAGCTCTTCCCAAACTTGGAGAGCTCAAAGTCAACATGCCACATGGTCAAGGAGGGTAGAAAGAAGGTTAACTCTAAACCATATTCTTCAATTTCATCGCATGATAACTTTGATAGTAGTAGTAAAAACGAGCATATGCTTAAAGATATGAGTAAGAGTGTAACACCCTCATTTTCATCCATCACACATTACATTCACTCTCATACATATTTAATATAATGAAACACAAAAAGGAACAAGATTAAAATGAGTTATAGGCAAAACAACAATTAAAATCTGGTTTGGGAATGGACTTGTCTGGACCTGAACACCGGACTAGGCCGGTATACCCTTCTAATCCAGTTAATTCAATTCTCTTCAAAACAACGGACTTGTCCGACACATAATACGGACTAGTCCTAATTCGTTTCTGTACTCACCCGAACCTGTTCGATAAATTTACAGACTATTTCAGTTTTATTTCGGTTGTCCCACGGACTTGTCTGTTACATCTACGAACTAGTCCGGTGAATGCTACTGGAATCTTTCGGAGTTGTCCTGTAAATAACAAAACTTAGTCCGATTGTGAAACTATACTTACCCGGGACTTGTCCGGCCCCGCACCGGATGTGTCCGGTGTACCTTTTTGTACTGAGAACGACGTTGTCCAACCAACCTACGAACTAGTCCGGTATTTAGTATTTCGATTCGAATTCTATTTTTTCCTCCACGATGAGTTATTGGGTAATTGACCTATATGGGCCCGAGAACGTCGTGCCTCACCCCTAAGGAGCCCAAGTGTGAACCCACCAAGGCCCCTATTTGTACCCACCACGTCCTACTTAGATTCTACCCAAACCCCACCACTCCTCCTCCTATATAAACAACCCATCGCCCAACTCTCACCTTACCCCATGTTAGAAAACCCCAGCGCGTGCTCTCTTCAAAGCTGCCGCTCTTGAAGGGCAAGGGAGAAGGAGAAGAAGGGGGTAGGAGAAGAAGAGAAGGAGGACCAAGCAAGATCATCATCGCTATTGCGATCTTCTTCATCGACTCTTCGATGTCAACGTTCTTCTTCACCAATTCCCCTAGTTTTGAAATTCGAAAAACCCTGGACATAGTGGATTTGTCCAGTCCAGAGTGAACTAGTACAGTCCAGAGTGGACATGTCCGGCCCACTGTGCGAACTAGTCCAACCTATGAATTCTGAAGTTCCTGCAACTTCTCCAGTTTTCCTCGAAATGACTCAAAACGTGCTCAAACATGTAAAACTCAATTGTAACTAGTTGGTAAGCAATAGTAGAACCTAATAACATGGGTTACCACATAATTGCATCTTTCCTGCATATCGTGGCATATTGAGTACTATATGAGCATTTGTTGATTGTAATGCTTGTTTTGCATGTTGTTGCGCGGAATAGAAGGTAACGCTCTAGAAGGTGATTTCGAGGACCTTAGCACCAGAACATTGAAGCTCTTGATCCAGACCAGCTTTCGGAGCAAGACAAATGTCCTTGAACATTTGATCCCATTTTCAAATGTTTTGTTTGCAACACTTCATGTTTGTGTCAAATTGATAGGAAACCTATGCATATTTGTTTACTAGACTTGTATACCCATCCTTGTCGCTCGGATTTAATGTAGAGAGTCGGGAGTTTTGCTTCGCTTGCTCAATTGGAATTGGGAATAGCTGTTGACGTTTCTTACATCATAGATAAAAATCCGCAAGCGAACGAAAACTATCGATGTAGCATTTCCCCTTTAAAAGTATTCAGAAGGGTGTCATTTATATTTCCCAAAGGAAGGCTATGTGGAAGCATAGCAATCATCAAATGAAAAGGGTAGATTGGTCTAGGTAAGATTCTAGTGAGGATGGGTAATAGATATGTAGAGGTAGGGGACACACACAAGAGCATTCTATTCTAAGGGGAATAAATGGGTCAAAGAGGGATTAGGCTAAGAGTTAGGGAGGTGCTCCTACAATGCTTCTAGTATACATATACATAGCCTAGGTTAGATACTAATGATCATGTTAATGATGAAGTCTTATGCTGAGTTGTTCAATACATCGGGCACGGGTTTAACCCTATCAACACTAGGACGACTCCGCAAAGAGCCTGTGGCATAGCCGAACGTGGAGCATTACGAGGACAGATAGGACTGTCACCACCTACTGCCTACCTCTTCAATCAATGGGTCTACGAGACATCCAAAGCTACTTAACTATCCTAGCACCATGCTAGCATATTAAATAAATATCTTAGGAGCCTAGGCACAAGTCGTCCTAAGGCAATGACTAACCTAAACATGGTTGAACCAATGTTGGAACATAGCATAAGTTATTCCTATTCACACTGTCATGTCATAACTAATTAGACTATAGTGGGGGTTTGTAGCGTTTATAATCATAGAATAGGATTGTTATGGCATAATCATAAAGACTACTCCTACCACATACATAGAATCCACAATCAAACAAGAAACGCTTCATCCAAATATATGAATAAAAGAAGACTAAAGATAACATTTTTATTAAGAACAAAGTCACAAATACAAAGAGAAATATATGAACCATACCTTTCCCAATTTAGAATTGGGAAGAGAGAGACTCCTTCTACTCCTTCCTAAGTTGGACTATGGACTAGAGGATCTCCTCTCTATAGCCTAAACTCCTCTAAACTTATGGAGAATAGTGGATACAATAGAATGAATACTTAAGCGGTGTGTGTATGAAGTGAGGGTAGGGAGTCCTATTTATAGCTGGAGAAGGGGCGGTCCCGCCACCAAAAGCACGCAAATCAGTCTTCATTGTGATTAGGGCACCACATGAAGTCGACACGTGGAAGCTGACCAAGTTTTGCGCACGTTTTAGTGCGGCCGAACCACCACTACGGCCGAACAGAAAAGTGGACCAATTCCACTGTGCTTCCTCAGGGTGACTTCCAGGTGGGTCCCATTGACTGATATGAGCGGTACACTGTTGGATGGCCTTGGATACTTCTATTTGTGGGCCATTTAACTCATGTGGTGCCACATGTCGATGCTTGATTGGCTCGGATGATATTTTATAAGATTGCACCCCCTCTTTTACCTCATTTCTTGCAATAAATGCATGCATGCACTATTTCTCCAAGGACAAGTGGAAATAGGTTAAATAGAAAGGTGATGTGTGCAACAAATGGTATTTCCTTCACATAATTGAGTTATATTGACGGGTGAAATTTGTATATAACACCTATCAACAAACTCCTCCAAGCTTATCCTTTGCTCATCCTGAGCAAAGTCAAGACTTTAGGTTGATGATCAAGAGTTGCTACAATGTTCTATTTTTCAAAAGTATCATGTGCACAACAAATACTCTACCTAGTATTGCAAAATTGGCATGGTACTTCACCTATATTAAGTCATCATGGGGCTTATGCCTTCTCTTATTCATGGGTGGTTGAAAGATAGAACAACAAATGAAGCAAGCATAGCCTAGAGATCAAGTTCCACTCAAATTCTGGAGAGTTCAATTTAGATTTTAGAGTAAAGTGCCTCAACGGTACCTAAACTTGTTTGGGTGTGTCATCTAGGTCCACGAACTTTTAAAGTGCATATTTGAGTCTACAAACTTGTTAAATTATGTCATTTGAGTTCAGGATACTGAAAATACCCCTACGATTATTCATATAAATGTTATTTGAGCTTTATTTTTCATATTTGCTTTCTTCCTAAATCAATGTTGTTACTATAATTAATATTGGAGGCTAACAAAGCTGATTTGTGGAGAGAACAAATATGAAAAATAAAACTCTAAGTAACAGTTATGTTAATAGCCATAGGGGCATTTTCGGTATTTTGGATCCACATGACACACTTTAAAAAGTTCGTGGACCCAAATATGCAATTTAAAAGTTTGTAGACCTCGATGCACACTTAGACAAATTGAGGGACCATTAATGCACTTTACCCTAGATTTTAAGTATCTCATTTTGATTCTCTCATTCACTCTTTTGTGTGTAGTGGAAATATATCCTCAACATGGCATTTTGCCTATACTCATTCTACCACTAAATAATACTTGTATGTGGAGCTTGCCAGGGAATGTAGTAGGCATATTTGCAGTACAGGAAAAGCGACAATAGACGACGACCCGATAAATAGACGACGGGGCTGTCGTCTTTTATATTATTGACGACGGTCAATTTCAGCCGTCATCAATTAGACTATAATTAACGACGATTAAGAAAGTACCGTCGTCAATTAATTAAAGACGACGGTTGACCGTCGTCTATTATGGCCTGTCGCCAATGTGGGCCGAAACCCAGTCCACCTGAGCCTGTTATAGACGACGGTTAACCTAGTACCGTCGTCAATAAATTAAAGACGACGGTGAACCGTCGTCAATAAAAGACCGTCGTCAATAATGGTCGAAACCTGGCCCACCTGAGCGCTTATAGACGACAGCTAGGGAATAATGTCGTCAATAAGTCCATAATTGACGACGGCAGGCATGTTACCATCGTCTATTAGAGTTAGGGATTATTTTCCGCCCGCGCCTCTTTGTTTTCATTTACGCGCTGCCGCTTCCTCGCTAATCGTTGCCACTGCCGCCCCCGCTCCTCGCCGCGCCGCGCCGCCGCCCCCGCTCCTCGCCGCGTCGCGCCGCCACCCCCGCTCCTCGCCGCGCCGCGCCGCCGCCCCCGCTCCTCGCCGCGCCGCGCCGCCGTCCCCGCTCCTCGCCACGCCGCACCGCCGCCCCCGCTCCTCGCCGCACCGTGCTGCCGCCTCCGCTCCGCGCCGTCGCTCCGGTCGCGCCACCATCACACTGCCGTTGTCAACCGGGAAGGACGCGACAACTAGGTATGCCGCTACCTTTTAAACTGCTAGGTTATATGTGATTAAATGGTTATTAGAACTATTGTGGTTTGAAGTTCTAATTCACTAGTCAAACTGCTTTTAACAGCTAGGTAAATAAGATAAGGCTTGTGTTGTCAGCTTCAAATTTTCATTTAGATAAAAAAATATCTCCTTCACACATAACATTAATGCATCAATTCTTCTCTCTGATTATGGGAATGCTGCCTATGATTGAACAGAAAATAAGTGTGAAGTGTGAACAACTGAACATGTTCTGAAGAATAAAGTAATACTCGTTAAAGACACTACTTTTCAGTAGTCTAAAACAGAAACGGCCGCAAGAATCTCAGTTAAACAGATACACAAAAATAGGCCGACAAGGAAACTGACATGAATGATTTTAGGACTTATCTCGCAAATCAGTTAATTAAGCCAACATGCTTTAAGTTGCATAGGCTATGCATAAGCTAGGGCAACATGTTGTACATGAGCCGGTACTGTGCAAGCTGTTATAGCAAAGTGTTGTTTGATCTGTAGTGGTGACGTTCATGATGAGACAACTTGAGATAAGTAAAGATTAAAAATTAAGCATATCCTAACTAAAAATGTGAATGCATTATCGAATCAACCTGGCCCTTAATAAAAAATCTTGGACTGCAACGGAATTAACCTCCAATATATGAAATATCTCTACTTGAACAACATGAAAACAAATATTGTTATTTCTAATTCAAACTACTGGTACAAAGAAGGGTCCTATACGAACAATCATAATTAGTACCTTACAAAACTAGCCAGATATGAACATGCAAATCAATGGTTTTATTCCACATCAATGGCCCATTTCTAGAAGTTGGTTTGTTTATTAATATGTAAATATACGGGTTTTTGGGCTGGCCCGGTCTGACACAACACGATACGGAATAAATACGTTCGTGCCGTATAGACAGTTGTAGTCGTAATGTATGCGTCGAGACAACACGAAAGCGAACGACGATGGTGAGGAAGTCAATCACCCGCGATTGCGCAGACGGTGGATCCGGACGTGGAATTGTCATCTAAGACCAACTTTCCTCCTCTTTCTCTCGTTCTTTCTTCTTGTAAATGACTTAACAATGAAAATGAGGAACGTAACCTATGGCAATGCGTCACCCATTTCGGATCGGCACGTCTCACATGCTATTGGCATGTGAGACGTGAAAGTTCGGAATTGTCCCTTTTTGGACAGCCTGGGAGTGACCGAGGGGGCGTGGCTTGTGACGAGACGCGGGTCTGGATCTGGACAAGATTTCGACGGCATAACCCTGTTGTTCTTTGCTGCACCATTTTTGGGCGTGCAGTGGAGAACAACGGGGTTATGCTGCCGAAATTTCGTCCGGATCCAGACCACGCGTCCCGTCATGAGCACGCTCCGCTCGGTCACTCTTGGGTGGGTTTATGACCTATCTGCCTAGTTATAGGGCCGTGACATAACATAACAATGAAACTAATAATGATTTATCTGCTTTGAAGGTATACCCTCAAACATGCCGAAGATCGCACTTAGATGTATACTGGTTGGAAAAAGGATGGGAGTCACTCAGATGAGTGGTTCACCAAGACGGATTCTTTCATACAACGAGCTTTTTCTTTGTCAAACAACAGCAAGGTGCGGTGCCCATGTATCAAATGTCCAAATGCGAAGTGTTTCGACAAAGTGACATTGACGTTCCACTTGTGTCGAAATGGTTTTATACAACGTTATGAGTTATGGACCTTTCACGGCGAGACACCTTCTGAAGCCGTAGAAGATCGAGATGGGGATGATAGCACTGGTGTCAATAGGATGGCCGAGATGCTTGACGCCATAAATCCTGAATTGACGGAGGATTCTCCTACAACGGAGGCAAAGGAGTTCTTCGAGCGTCTCTAGACATCAGAACAACCAGTGCATGAACACACCAAAATGACGGTCCTCGATTTCATGACTATATTTATGGCAATTAAGTCTAAGTATTTCTTCTCCAATAATTGCTACAACGACCTCATCAAATTGATCAGCGATGTCCTTCCGCAACCCCATAAATTGCCTAAGGATATGTATCATTCTAAGAAATTGATTTTTGATCTTGGTATGAACTATGAGAAGATTGATATGTGTCCAGACCACTGCATGCTTTTCTGGAAAGAGCATGCCAACGAGAACAAGTGCTTAAAATGTGATAAGGCAAGATTTGTCGAAGTTACTAATGAAGACGGTACAAAAGTAATGACTGAAGTTGCACAGAAGCAGCTTTGCTACTTGCCTGTCACACCTAGGTTGAAGCGCTTGTTTCTCTCAAAGAAAACAGCCAGACACATGAGGTGGCACAAAGAAGGTGTACGCGGGAATGACGAAATGATGGTGCACCCATCCGACGGTGAGGCATGGAAAGCGCTTGACCGCTTTGATCCAGATTTCGCCAATGACGCGAGAAATGTTCGCATCGGGTTGGCGACAGATGGCTTTTCACCTTTCAGTACAAACACAACACCATACTCTTGTTGGCCCGTGTTCCTATTCCGTACAACTTACCACCATCTCTTTGTATGAAGTACGAGTTCATGTTCCTTTGCCTTATTGTACCTGGACCGGATCATCCCGGTTCACGACTAAACGTGATGTTGAAGCCGTTGATTGAAGAGTTGAAAATGTTATGGACGGGAATTGAAGCGTACGACTGCTAAAAAAAACAGAAATTCAACCTTCGAGCTGCATATTTGTGGTCTGTCCATGATTTCCCAGCTTACGGCATGGTTTTTGGCTGGAGCACTCATGGTCGTTTGACATGTCCAATATGTGCTTCGGACACGGAATGTTTTCGTTTAAAGCATGGTGGCAAGATTTGCTACTTTTCTTGCCACAGACGTTGGTTACCGCCCAATCACGTATTTAGGCAACAGAGAAATGCCTTCAGGAAGGACACCGTTGTCAAAAAAGGACCACCACAACGTCTAAACGGGTCGGAGATTGTTGAACAGTTGAACAACTTAGTGCCAGATGAAGATCGTCCTAGATATTTTGTTGGTTACGGAGAGGACCACAATTGGACTCATATATGTGCACTATGGGAGCTACCGTATGTTAAGTCCTTAATCTTAATGCATAACATTGATGTCATGCATCAGGAACATAACATGGGCGAATGCATCATAAGCACATGCTTCGATGTGACTGGCAGAACAAAAGACAATATAAAGGCTCATAAGGATTTGACAGAGGTTTGTAATCGTCCAACTCTTGAGCTATCTGAAGCTGGTGGCAAACCGCGTGCTTCTTTCTGTCTTTGACTAAAAGAAAAGAAAGAAGTCTTTGAGTGGTTGAAAAGTTTGAAATTCCCAGACGGTTATGCTGCTAGCCTGAGACGAGCCGTAAATGTTAAGACTGGAAATCTCACAGGGTTGAAGAGTCATGATTATCACATAATTATCGAGGCTACATTGACAATGCGGTGTGGAAGGTGTTAGCCGAGCTTAGCTACTTTTATAGGCAGCTTTGTGCTAAAGAAATCACAAGGGAGATGATGGAGAAGTTGGAAAGGGAGATACCAGTGCTTTTATGTAAGATGGAAAAAGTTTTCCCTCCAGGGTTCTTCAATCCAATGCAACATCTCCTAATTCATCTTCCATATGAAGCTAAAGTGTGCGACCCTGTGCAATATAGGTGGATGTATCACGTTGAAAGAGCACTCAGGTGTCTTAAACCAATGGTTCGCAATCGGGCAAGGGTTGAAGGATGCATCGCCGAAGCATACGCCATTCAAGAGATAGGATACTTTTCAAGTGTATATTTTGCAGAAGAAAACAATGTTAATGCTTCCACGTTGCGGTACAATATGGATGAAGCACCCCCTTGTAGCAACCTCTCAATTTTTCAAACGAGAGGCACTACTTTTGGTAGCGGCACGAGCTACGATATTGAAACAGATGACAAGACGGCTGCTTTGCTATACATGTACGCTAATATAGAGGGGATAGAAGAATATTTTCAGTAAGTATTTGTTCAACATCTATAATAATTAGCGTGTTGTGTTATACATCTATGCTAATTATTCTGTTTTTTCCTTATTTAGTGAGTTCGATCAACAAAATTGGAAATCGAAGCAGCAACCTACGCTTCGACAAATACAATCGATGCGATATTATGGAGTACAAGGAGGGCCTAACTTCATATCCTGGTTTCATGCACAAGTAACGTGTTCATGTTTTGTTTCTCTTAGTAATTACATGTATAGCATAAAATAGTCTTCTAACTTCGTATGTTGAACAGTGTAAAAAACGAGCCAGTGTCCATGAAGATTTGCGACAACTGTCCTACAAATCCATTAAAATTAAAAGTTACGGTCGATACGACGTCAATGGGTTCCGATTTCGTTCCACTCAATTTGAAACTCAACATCCTTTCAGGGCAACATGTAACACCGGAGTTGTGACGAGGGTAGTTGACGCCAAAGGACGTGAAACTAATTATTATGGGATCATTAAAAATATCCTTGAATTCAGTTTTGCGGGGAATAAGGTCCTTAAAGTAATCTTCTTTGACTGTGATTGGTTTGATCATAATCATGGAACTCGACAAAACTAATTTGGCATGGTAGAAGTAAAACACAAGGACCGACTACAAGGCTGCGACACCTTCGTCCTTGCACACCAAGTCGAGCAAGTGTATTATCTACATTATCCATGCGAAAAGCTTAATGCTTGGTGGGTTGTACACAAGGTGAATCCTCGTGTGCAGTTATATACACCAGACAATGATGGCTACCTTGATGATGAGGTTGATGTTGTTTACCAAGAACAAGAGTTGCCGGACTCTTTTGTCGTCGAGCCTGGTTTAGGACTCGATGACTTAGTTGGAGACGTAGAAGATGTAGAAACTCCTAAGATGCAAAAACGAAAACGAAAACAGGCAACTTCCACGATAGAAGATCGATGGTCCGGTTTACGGAGTAGAGTACATGAGCGTGATGCTGATGAATTTTAAAATTGAGTACAAGTAATGTTTGCTTCATCTCTTCTTTCTTCTTCTATATTTTCCATTACATTCTTTAACAATTTTTTATTAAACAGGATGTCATCGAGGAGCAGCAGACGACGAGGGACAGAGGCACGGAGCTTTCTGTCACCGAGAGCCACAAGAGGAGATGAGGTCTTCCAGGGCAGTCAGCTTAGCGGAGGTAGACGGGCTCAGTTGGTGAGCCATCTGCCGTAGTCGTCACGTGGCCAGGTAAAGAACATTTAATTACATAAATTATATAATTAATTCTTTATTCTATAATATGAATCTTTGAAATTGTCAGGACGACTCTATGTCCGAGGACTCAGAGGCTAGGATGCCTCTTTCGGTGCCTGCTTTGGAGCCTCCTTCGGTGCCTGCTTCAGAGCCTCCTTCTTCGGTGCCTGCTTCAGAGCCTTCTTCTTCGGTGCCACCTTGTTCAGAGCCAGTGCAGTCGGGTGACCCCACTTCTGGGTCACCTGATGTGGAGCCAACTGCACAGCGATGGACTAGGAGGAGCTCCGGCTCCTGCAAACCCAAACGATCGGATCGTTATTCGTCCTATTGGCGAGAAGTAAGTAAATCTTTAACAATTCAGATATTTAAAGACTTATATATATATACTAATTAAGAATCATATATCAGGGCTTGGGAGGATTGTTCGTTCACAGGGCAGGGACACCACAAGCAAGTGAATTTGGTCTTGGGCAGTCTAGTGCGTTTGCACTACCCCGGTGTAGTGAACAGACAGCCTGCCACGTCTTGGGACCATTACGCTACGGCCCAGGACCTTGCTTACGGCAACCATCAGGAGGCTGTGTGGCACGACTTTATGGTAAGTATGAACAAATATTTGTGTAATACATATTTATTATAAATTAAATATATTTACTTGTATATTTGTTCTTCCAGGCACGGTACCGTTTGGAGAACGAGGCCGAGCAGACGGATCAAGCTCGTCTCGTCTTCCATAACTGCGCTAGGAAGCTCGTGACTCAGTCACTATCGACGGCTCGCATTCAAGCTACGAATGCGTATTTCAAGTTGCATCCGGAGGAGGGTGAGCCGGGGAAGTACAGGGAAGGGGCCGACAAGTACCTGACGGAGGCGTAGTACGCAGGGGTAAAGTGTTTATTGTACTTTACTTCATTATATAATTGTGTTCAATGCTTTCATTTAATAATAAAATGTGTGCAGGTCAGTGTAGCGTGGCTTGACAGCCGTCCGAACGCGTACCGTGCCTTGTGTGCTCGTTGGGGGAGCCAAAACTTCCAGGGCGTGTCTAAAACCCGTCGAGAGAGTAGAGGGACGGACGGAAAACACCGTATGGGTGGGGACGGCTACATACGTCTCGCTAAATGGATGGTAAGTGTGACTTGAATTCTATTCAAGTAATTTTATAATATTTCATTGTGCTAACATGTATCGATAGGAGCACGAGAGGGGTCAGGAGCCGTCACCTATTGAGGTGTGGAAGAGGGGTCACTTGGGAAGTGACCCGTCGCAGCCTGAGCAGCTGTCTTCTCAAATGGCGACTCAGACGTTGGTGAGTTATTTTGTTAACTTAATTGAATTTTCTTTAATAGTTTTAATAATGTTATTTTACTGTGTTTCCAGGCAAAGTACGGGCAGGAGGCGCGGAGGCTTCGAGGCGAAGAGTTCGATTGGTAGAGCGCGCCAATTGTACCCGAAGCCGCGTATGTAATCGGTGGCGGGAAACCTCACGGGCGGTGAGTTTTGTTAATTTTAATTTACTATCACGAACTTTGAGTTACAAAAATTTAATCATCTTACTTCGTTGTGCAGGTTGGCCATCTTCGATGGAGTGGTTGACTCGAGGCAGGCGCGGGCTTCCTCGAGAGCCTCTTCATCGCAGCAGGGCAGGTCCAGCAGCAGCCGTACGGGACGAGATCTAGAGCTCCAGAGTCTTCGGGAGGAGCTCCAGAGGACGCAAGAAGCGCTCTGGACTAGGGACGAGATGCAGGCAGTGGCGCTCCGGACTAGGGATGAGATGCAGGCAGCGGCGCTTAGGGCTAGGGACGAGTATCAAAACTCGTACATGCTACAGTGGCAAGCTGCCTTCCAGGTAAGTTCTAAATGTTGTACTTAACATTTGTAATATACAAATGACAATTATAATTATTTGATTTGTATTCGCAGGCTATGAGCGCAGGACAACCGGCCGTGTTTCCGCAGTGGGCGCCGCCATCAACGGAGCTGCCACTGGTGCCGACGACAGGAGCACAGGTGCAAAATTATTCAAAATAACTGAAACTAGTTAAACTTGTTCAAATTTAGTAAAATATGCATTTTTATACTTATAACTTGTCTAACCACACTTGCATATCACAGGGATCAGGGACGGAGGCTCAAACTCCGTCGCCCCAGATTCCGGCGCTTGGACGACTGCCGGAGGAAGATTTTCTGAACTCCGGCGGCAGCGGACGGGGTAGCGTGTGATAGTCATGTTAGCCGTTTTGAAATCTATTTGCATCATTTTTCAATTGTAATACACTTTCTGTAATATTCATTTTCCCAAAGCCAACAACTCCAAATTCATTTTCAATTGCATGGAAGAACTTGCGGGTCTCAACAGATAGATATGCTAAATCACCAGAGTCTAACCTAATACCAACAGCCTTATACCTGCAATGAAAACTCCATAAATGTTGAAAGCCATAATGCACTAATGCATCCATATGTTACAGCGATATTTCTAACTTTTTGATATTATGTATCGCAATGCAAGAAGGTGCATAACTATTTCTAAATACCCATGAGATCGCATCTACCTAGTCAGGAAACAATGAACATCCAAACTACCAAGTTTTTTCTTGTTTTAAAATAGAATGAATGCTAAATTCGCATGTACAGAAGGTGGCTACCCATGAGATCATTAGCCCTGAAACATTCACTCTCTCATAGTTCTGTTAAAAGCCACACCATCACATTTTATTCTAGCTTGGACATAGACAACCACAGGTGATCGATGCTTACAACTGTAATTCTGCAAAAGTGGACAAGTTTCAGTACTCAGTTGCCAGATATAGTTAACTATTATATGCTGTCAAACATAAGACCATGGAATAAACTTTTTCACCTAGGATGTTGCCGATACGATTCTGTGCTACATTTTATTTTGACATGCTTTCTATTGATTGCTGATTATCACATTTCCTGTAAGTTTTACTCAAACACTTGAGCCTGCTGATTCTTCTTTTGTGGTGTGTGACCAGTGTTGCTTCCTTGGAGCACTCGGAGGCCGGGATGGCAATCTCGTGGGACGACGCGCTGCGGTCAGGGACGAGGCACTTCTAGCACTTCTTGTGAACTCTTATATGTGAAATCTGTGATATGTGTGAACTCTTATATGTGAAATCTGTGATATGTGTGAACTCTTATATATGAAATCTGTGATTTGTCTACTGTGATTCTGTTTACTATGATATCTGTAAAATCTGTACTGTGATATCTGTGTAATATCTATTTTCTATTTTTTTTAAAAGCAAAACTTATAGACGACGGTTTTACACACACCGTCGTCTATAAGGAACTCTTATAGACGACGGGCAGAAGAAACCATCGTCACTTGGGGTCCTAATGGACGACGATTTTTCTGTGACCGTCGTCAATAGTGGACCTTATAGACGACGGTTCTCAGACGGCCGTCGTCTATATTGTTTCCACGCTGCCACGTGGCTGAGCTGACTTATTGACGACAGCTAAGTCCGGCCGTTGTCAATAAACTATTTGACAATGGTTACCGTCGTTTATAAGGTTACAGACGACAAATTATCATAGACGGTAAGAAACCGTCGTCTATAAGTGTATACCGTCGTCTATAAGTAATAGACGACGGTAATGTCCTTATAGACGATGGTTCTTGGCCGTCGTATATTATCGTGATTCCTATAGTGTTGCAAAACATAATATTTCTAAGTCAAACAAAGCAAGTCTTCGGAGAACTCAATTCAAAACAATTTGATTAAGGACTTGTGCATGTGTGATGGATTGGAGGTGGATGTGGATGTTTGAGATGACTCCTATTTCTTTTGGACTCTCTTCTTTGCAGGGATGAAACATGGCTACTTTTCTCTTTCTTTTTTTTTTCTCTTTTTTTCCTCATGCTTTTGATGTAAGCATGCATTTTACTTTTATTTTTCTTGTAGCCATGCCTTCCACTCCCTTTTTTATGCAATAAATTTGAAGAGAGTACTAAGTTTGAAAGGTATGAAGTTTCTCTTTTTATTGTGGAATGATGAATTGATGGAATTTTGCTAACTTCTAGCGTAGAAGTATAGCATCTGCAAGTGTAAGTCTTGAATTCAAAAAGAAATAAATGAATTCTCACATAGGACTATACTGGTTTGACTAGGCTCAATGTGAAGGCAAATAGCATATGCATAAGGTCTATCAATGTAACATATCATATCGCTTTGGTAGGTATTTCCAATCAAATGAGAGTAACTTAAATCTTTATAGAATTTCTTCAAAAATCTAAGTTTCACTTTCGAACTAGGAATATCAGCCCTATCACTATACCATATATCACAAGAACTTAGAATTGGATTAAGATTTTGCTACCCACAATTTATAAGTCAAGGCAAAGTTAATTTTAGCCTGGAAGAAATATTTTGGAGAGTAGTAAGTTGTAAATTAGGGACTTAAGAAAATTAAAACAGGGCAGCTATTCATCATTTCAGCTATATAAATTTTAAATAATTCTTACTGCACATCTTTTATTTTATTGGAAAGCAAATCTACTCTACTTATTTTAAGTTTTTTATATTCAAGGTGAATGGTGGATGAATGGAAAATAAATATGCAATGTGATACAATTTACCTCAAGTGGGGGTCATCCCTCCAAGTTGGTTCTTCAATCACCTCCGTGATAAGGTTTGAACCCTTGACGACGGATCAGCTTGTTGTTGTTGTAGCGTGGAGTTGAAGTTGGTGAACTGAGTGTCCATGTGTTGTTGCCAATCTTAGGTACCTTGAACATGCTCTTGGAGAGTGTTGTAGATGCCTCCCGTCCTCACTTCAAGATCTCTTATACGTCTAGTGAGATCCGTCATTCCTTGGCTATAGTCATGATGACTTCTAGCCAAAAAGGAACGACATCTTCTCATGGACGTTGGAGGGAAGCTACTAGAGCTTCAAGTGGATAGGGGTGGCTCCAACGCGGCACCCGACCATCCATGCCAAGACAGTCCTTCGGTCTCATACAATGGAGGTTGAGTCCATCCGGGTGCATCGACCATTGAGTCCTCTTCATCTTCGTACTCATGGACCGTAGAGGTTGTCAGCGGCCTGGCTGTGGCCACTCTCCTTGCACGGCTTTTAGTTATCCTGCCAAAAACATTACTTCTTCGAGCTTCCTCGATGGGAAGAAGATCAATAGGTAGCATCCGACATTTGTACATACATGGAATCTACAATCAAAGAAGAAACTCTTTATCCAAGTATATGAATAAAAGAAGACTAAAAATAACATCTTGATTAAGTACAAAGTCACAAATACAAAGAGGAATATATGAGCCACACCTTTTCCAATTTGGAATTGGGAAGAAAGAGACTCCTTCTACTCCTTCCTAACTTGGACTATGGACTAGAGGCTCTCCTCTCTACAACCTAAACACCTCTAAACCTATGGAGAATAAGTGATATAATAGAATGAATGTTTAAGCAGTGTGTGTGTGAAGTGAGGGTAGGGCGTCCTATTTATAGCTGGAGGAGGGTCGGTTCCCAGAACCAAAATCGCGCGAATCAGTCTTCATTGTGACCAGGGCACCACAGGGAGTCGACACGTGGAAGTTGACCAAGTTTTGTGCACGTTTTAGTGCGGCCGAACCACCACTTCGGTCGAACAGAAAAGTGGACCAATTCCACTGTGCTTCCTTGGGGTGACTTCCAGGTGGGTTCCATTGACTGATATGAGTGATACACCATTGGATGGCCTCAAATACTTCTATTTGTGGGCCATTTGATCCATGTGCTGCCACATGTTGATGCTTGATTGGCTGGGATAATATTTTATAGGATTGCTCCCCCTCTTTTACCTCATTTCCTGCAATAAATTCCTGCATGCACTATTTCTCCAAGGACAAGTGGAAATAGGTTAAATAGAAAGGTGATGTGTGCCAGAAATGGTATTTACTTCATATAATTGAGTTATATTGATGGGTGAAATTGGTATATAACAACCATCAACAATAACCAAATGGCTTAATTATGAACTAATGAACATATGAACTATGTGAATTGATGATAATGACCCTTTAGCAACATGGAACCTAGAGATCTAAGCAAGCTAGTTATGTGGAATGGGTTGGAACGATTTGGTGGTTTTGCTTACTTCAGATCTAAATATCGGTTCGTCTAGTGACCACCCAGGACAACAGTGTCACCACTGGGCCAAGTATGGTTGCGGCTTAGCTGATTAATTAGTGTATTGCCAGCATTGTTCAGATCATATGGAAGGCTCGGGGAATGGGAGTCGGTTGGGTTTGTAATAGTGGTGGGACTACCCTGGGATCCGAACGGCACAAGAGGGGGCCCTTGGATGGATGTGCTCAGTTGGAGAAATCACCTGTGGTGAAACCTTAGTGGGTCTGCAACATGCTGGTCGCCACTTTGTAAAGGATATTTTGTGATCTCTTGGCCACACACCAATGAAAGTGTGATACAACATAATGGAGGTTCTTAGTCATTGAAATGTGATGAAATCATGAACTTGTGGATAAAGTGGTACAACTTTTGCAGAGTGTAAAAATATCATGATAGTCGTGTTCCCTATTACGAGCGACCTGGACCCTCACATGATAGAGTTGTGGACCTAAGTATTGAATATGAGTTGGATTGGATATTGGGTTACGGAGTTGGTTATGGTTACTAGAGTATGGATGGATATGGTTATTCATGCTGAATGGTCATTTATGGTTGATGAATGCCAATTGATGGAATTGGGTATGGTATTGTTGGTTGCTTGGGCTTGATGGGATTTGACCTCACATAGTAATCATAAGTCACATTTTCTTACTTTTATTAACGAAATGTACTTTTATGCAATTAGCCATTTATTGTCGACCTTGTTTAAATTACATGTCATACTTTCTCACGCTTGCTGAGTACGACATGTGCTTACCCTTGATATTCCCAAATTAATTCAGTAACAAGCGATAACTTGGCGTATCCGGAGAACTATGTGGAGTACTAGGTGTGGATGTTACCGTCAAACTGCATGTGGAGATGGAGTCTATTAGTGTTTAGTTTTCTGCTGCTTTGCTGTTACTAGAGCTTGCATTCAAGACTATTTGGATATTGTAATGAGTTACTATTATTATTATCATTCGAGACACGTTTATAATCTTAATATCGTTTTTGATGCCGTTGTATATGTGTATTAAACATCCTGGACACACATATGCATCATACATGGTTCATTTTCGGAATCGGGTGTGACAAATTGGTATCAGAGCCAGGTTTGACCATAGGACGCAAGCCTAGGTAGAATGGACAACACAAACCACTTATGACTTCTTTGCTTTCAAAATTTACTTGTTTTGCACTATTTTGCCTTCTATTACCTATATATTGTGGGAAAATGCGTGATTTTTCTGCTGCTGTATATTTTTACCTCTTCTCCATTCTTTCAAGCTAATGCATATCTTCTTACCTTGTGTTATGACTGCTGCAATTTTAGAACTTGCATTTACACTTTCCTCTAATAATCTCATGTTTTCTTTATAGATGGCTCACACAAAAATGACAACCTACAACAGAGCTCATTTGCCACCTCTTGGAAGCAAGCTTAGGCCTCATAAGGAGCCATCGAGAGAACCGGTCCAAGAAGAGGAGGAAGTGAGCTCCCCTGCAAAAGAAGTTGAGCATGAGCACACCAACACAACGAAGGAATATCCTGAAGAGGTGGAGTTTTATGGTGATGATAAAGATGAAGATGAGTCACATGGGGAAGATGAAGACAAAGAACATGGATAACCAAGAGAATGAACCCGCAACTCAAGAGATGTACCCGCAGTCCAGGAAAGCGCACCAACACATGTTGGAACTAAAAACGAGGATAAAGGTCAAGTTTTCCATTTTGCTCAAGAATTCCGTTCTGATGGGACCGATGGAGGATTTGAAGCTAACCAACTGAAGGAGTTTCTTGAGCTATATAATATGCAACCGGGGTATTATGTTAAGAGGATTCCTCGCTTTGGACGTGATGAATGGAAGTCTCAAGTTACAATTCTCGCTAAGGATGTTGTGATCACCCGACACTTTGCGCCCACATGGAGATCCACCAGGGAGCAAGCTATTGATGACATTGCTTGGGAAGCACTCAACAGATTGTGTTACTCCTATCGTGAGCAGCTTGGAGGCACTAGCTTTGCACTACACCCGCATCGCAAGAGTAGAACAAGGGAAGTCATGGGACCACAGGAAGGATCTCAGTTCGGTTCTTGTGCTATTGACAGATCTCAGAGGATACTTGTGAATTTGGAAAATCTCTATGCTGATGTTGTGGAAGAGATTCGCTACCTCCGCAAGAGATTGTACATCATAGAAAAGTAATAGGAGGTTCATGCCACCGTGGAGATCAATGGTGGAGCAAGCTCACCAGCACCTACATGGACGGCCAATTCACCTTGGCGTGCGCCTGTGTATGACTCGCCACCACCGTCGCCTTCACCATCTCATGCCCGGAACAGCCACAACTCTCACAATTAGGTCTAGGTCTCCTGCGGAGAAGTTTAAAGACGTTTAGATCGTAATAAGCTATAGTTAGTGTTGTGTGCTGAATTCTTATGGTGTGTGCTTGTGAGTGTGTGTTTGGTGTGAGTTGTGGAGCGCTTGAGCATTTTGTCTACATCCACACATAGTAGAGAGATATCGACAAGTGCAGAAGCATTCCATATCCTCATATAGGGTTTTATCAACAGAAAGGAGTTGCTTAGTTCATATACCTTGATGCATATAATTGGGAATTCTTTATATCTCTCTTTTCTATCTCGTTCAACCTCTACTTCAATGGAAGATGGACACAACTAGAAGATTCACTATTTCGGATGAAGTTACATGGAGGATGAGAACAAATAAAGTATGTACAAAAGTAAGTCTCAAAATAAGGGGGCAGATTTCCTCGTGAATCCAGAACTATGTGATATTCGCAAGGACTGGACATAATACTTGGAATGGATTGGCTACGGAAGCATAATGGAGTGATCCAGTGTGTCACACGGACATAGCAGTAAGTACAAAAGTTGTCCTGACAAGCAACATCTTTGAGGAGTTATAGAGAAGATTAACCACCGCACCAGTGTTGACATTACCAGATGTGAGCAAAAGCTTTGATGTATATTGTGACGTATCGAGGCAAGGAATTGGATGTGTATTGATGCAAGAAGGCCGAGTGGTAGCTTCTGCATCCAGCTAAACATCAGCTGAATTACCCAACGCATGATCTCGAACTCGCAGCTGTAGTGTATGCATTGAAGATTTGGAGGCACTACATACTTGGACATAAGTGTGAGATTTACACAAATCAAAAGAGTCTTAAGTACATATTCACGCAAACGGATCTGAATTTGAGGCAACAAAGATGGTTGGAGCTCATTAAGGATTATGATGTGGGAATCAACTATCACCTAGAAACGGCCAACGTAGTGGCAGATGCTTTGAGTCGAAAAGGAGTGAGCCACCAACTCACGGTTTGGGAGTTGCCATACGAGCGATGTAAGGAGTTTGAACGATTGCATCTCAGATTCGTGAATGAAATATGAGCAATGGAAGTAAACCCAACACTGGAACAAGAACCACGAGAAGGTCAGAAAAAGGATGAGGAAATCCAAGAGATCAAGGAAAGGGTCCAAGAGGGGAGAGAATGGAGGTTTGATGAAGATGACACTGACACACTATGGCTTGGGAAACGAATTGTTGTGCCTAATGTGAAGCATCGCTAGGATACGATATTGAAGGAGACACATAACTTGCCTTATTCAATTGATCCAGGTTGTACAAAAATCTATAAGGACATGAAGACGTGCTATTGATGGGATGGAGTGAAGAAGGACATAGCAGAATATGTTGCATTATGTGATGTATGCCAACGAGTGAAGGCTGGACATCAAAGGCCAGCTGAACTATTGCGGCCATTGAAGATTACAGAATGGAAGTGGGAAGAAGTTAGTATGGATTTCATAGTAGGTTTACCGCGCACCCCGTTGGGATATGACTCAATATGGGTTATTGTGGACCGGTTGACCAAGTTTGCTCATTTTATCCCTGTCAAGACTACTTATAGTAGTGCGAAGCTGGCAGAGTTGTATATGGTGAGAATAGTGTGTTTACACGGAGTACTTAAGAGAATAGTGTCCAACAGAGGTTCTTAATTTACCTCTAGGTTTTGGCAGAAATTGCACGAGTCTGTGGGAACTCAGATGAATTACAGTTCCGCATATCATCCAAAAATGGATGGACAGACTGAAAGGACAAATCAGATATTGGAAGACATGCTAAGAGCGTGTGCGCTAAAGTATTTAGGGAGTTGGGATAAAAGTCTGCCATATGCAAAATTCTCCTACAACAACTATCAAGCAAGTTTGAAGATGTCGCTGTATGACGCATTGTATGGGAGAAGATGTAGGACACCCCTGTTTTGGAATGAGACAGGAGAAACCCAAATATTTGGACCTTATGTGATACAGGACACCGAAAAGCAGGTCCAGATAATCTGTGAAAACTTGAAGGTTGCTCAGTCATGACAAAAGGGCTATGCGGATAATAGGCGAAGAGACTTAGTTTTTTAAGTGGGAGACTTTGTGTATCTCAAAGTGTCTCCTATGCGAGGTCATAAGATATTCAACGTTAAAGGCAAGTTGGCACCTCGCTACATTGGGCCATTCAAGATTTTGGACAAACGTGGAGAAGTGGCATATCAACTGGAGATGTCAGCGCATCTTTCTGATGTTCATGATGGTTCATGTTTCTCAACTCAAGAAGTGCTTAAGTGTGCAGGAAGAACAAGTACCAATGGACTAATTGGAGCTTGCGGAGGATTTCACTTATGCCGAGCAACAAATTGAAATCTTGGAAACAAGGGAGAGAGTCACAAGAAGCAAGGTGATTTAATGGTGTAAAGTATAATGGAAAAATCATACTGAATCTGAAGCAACTTGGGAGCAGGAAGAAGATCTCAAGAAAGAATTTCCCTATCTTTTTCCTTATACGTCGAAACTTGAGGGTGAGATTCATTTTAAGGGTGGTAGGTTTGTAACACCCTCATTTTATCCATCACGCATTGCATTCACTCTCATACATGTTTAATATAATGCAACAAAATGGAATAAGATTGAAATGAAAGGAAAAACAACAAATAAAATCTGTTTTAGGAATGGACTTGTCCTGACCTGAACCTCAAACTAGGTCAGTATACCCTTATGATCCAGTTAATTCAATTCTCTTCAGAACAATGGACTTGTTTGACACATAGTACGGACTAGTCTGAATTTGTTTTTGTTCTCACTCGAACCTGTCCGATAAATTTACGGACTATTCCAGTTTAGTTTCAGTTGTCCCACGGACTTGTCCGTTACATCTATGGACTAGTCCCGTGAATGCTACTGGAACATTTCAGAGTTGTCCGGTAAATCACAAAACTTAGTACGGTTGTGAAACTGTAGTTACCTCGGATTTTTCCGGCCTTGCTTCGGACGTGTCTGGTGTACCTTTCTGTACCGAGAACGGACTTGTCCTGCCAACCTATGAACTAGTCTAGTATTTAGGGTTTTGACTCAGATTCTATTTTTTCCTCCACGACGAGTTATTGGGTAATTGACCTATATGGGCCCAAGAACGTCGTGCCTCACCCCTGAGGAGCCCAAGTGTAACCCCACCAAGGCCCCTATTTGTCCCCATTGCATCCTACTTGGATTCCACCCCAACCCCACCACTCCTCTTCCTATATAAACTACCCACCGCCCAACTCTCATGCTGCCCCACGTTAAAAAAAACTCAGCACCTGCTCTCTTCATAGCCGCCGCTCTTGAATGAAGAAGCCCTCATTGCAAGATGCCTCACCGCAAGGGAGAAGGAGAAGAAGGAGGAAGGAGAAGAAGAGAAGAAGGAGGACCAAATAATATCATTGTCTCTGCTGTGGTCTTCTTCACCGACTCTTCGACATGAGCGTTCTTCTTCACCAATTCTTTGTCTTCATCGGATCTAGACGTCAAGTTCAAGCGTTGCACCTAAACCTCGACCATACAACCATTGGATTCACGATAATTTTCCTAGATCCAACATTCCACGTTGATTCTGATCCCAATCTTGATTCAAACCATGCCCTAGTTGGGAAGTTTGCAAAACCCTAGACATAGCGGATTTGTCCGGCCCAAAGAAGACATGTCCGGCCCAATGTGCGGGCTAGTCCGGCCTCTGCATTATGAAGTTCCTAAAACTTTCCCAGTTTTTCCCAAAATGACTCCAAACATGCTCAAACATATAAAACTCAATTGTAACTAGTTAGTATGCAATAGTAGTAACCTAATAAGATGGGTTACCACATAATTGCATCTTTCCTGCATATAATGGCATATTGAGTACTATATGAGCATTTATTGATTGTAATGCTTGTTTAGCATGTTTATTGCGCAGAATAGAAGGTAATGCTCTAGAAGGTGCTTTTGAGGACCTTCAGCACCAGAACTTTGAAGCTCTTGATCCAAACCATCCTCTAGAGCAAGACAAGTGTCCTAGAACATTTAGATCCTATTTTCAAATGTTTTGTTTGCAAAACTGCATGCTTGTGTCAAATTGATGGGAAACCTATGAATAGGTGTTTACTAGACTTGTATGCCCATCCTTGTCGCTCAGGATTTAATGTAGAGATTCAGGAAGGTTATTTTCTAGTTTTGCTTTGCTTGCTCAATTGGGATTGGGAATAACTAAATAGCTTAGTTATGAACTAATAAACATATGAACTATGCAAATTGGTGATAATGACCCTTCAGCAACATGGAACCTAGGGATCTAAGAAAGCCGGTTATGTGGAATGGGTTGGAAAAAATTGTTGGTTTTGCTTGCTTTAGATCTGCGGACCAGTTTGTGGAGCGACCACCCAGGACAACAGTGCAACCACAAAGCCAAGTATGGGTGCTGCTTAGCTGATTAAGTAGTGTATTTCCAGCATTGTTTGGATCATATGGAAGGCTCAGGGAATGAGAGTCAGTTGGGTTTGCAATTGTAGCGGGACTACCCTGGGATCCAAAAGGCACAAAAGGGGGCCCTTGGATGGACGTGCTCAGTTGGAGACATGAATGCAGTCTAGAGGGGGGTGAATAAGCTTTTTGAACTTTTAGCGATCCCTGAAACACTTAACAAAGAGATCAAATACAGGGAGGCCAGACTAGTCCATTCTAGTGCGGACTGTTCTGGTATATGCGGACTTGAAAATCAAAGTAGATCTTTAATTTTACTTCTAGTAGTCTATGCAGTGGAAAGCAATTGACAATTTAAGTGTATTATGACAATGAAGTAAGATATTGCAATTATCAAATTTAATCCAATGTTTCAACGCAAATTACACAAGCCTATGCAAACCCTAGAGTATGATGAAAATAGAACTAGAACACGAGACACAAGATTTTATCCCGAGGTTCAATTCCAAGGAGGAACCTACATCCCCGTTGAGGAGACCACGGAGGACCGGGTCTTCACCAACCCTTCCCTCGGTGAATCGCTAGGGAGGCCTATTCACAATCACTAACCACAAAGGGGCAAATAACTTTTTCAAGGGACCTTCTCACAAGTTGAGGGCTCCCCAAAGATTACAATGATTGAACACCACCAAACACACTCAAAAGATGTACAATAAACAATGAGAGTGTGCGAGAGATCAAACCCAAGAGCTCAAGATCATGTAGAACAAGTTCTCTCCTTTGTCAAATCCCTAATCCTCAAAGATTTGATCCTTTTTTGGTTTAGAATGAGTCGAGAGAAGTGTTTTTTGGCTCTTGGGAGGTGTGACGGCGCAGGGAGTCAAGAGAGATTGTTGTGTGGCCGTGCACCTCTTTTTATAATAGGGTTTCCAAAAGTTACCGTTAGGGTTTGCGAGGTCCGGATTAGTCCATGGTGGACACCAGACTTGTCCGGTGTGCGTGTGTAAAAACCCTAAGTGTTGATGGATATCGGACTAGTCCGTTAAGGTGTGGACTAGTCCAATTTCAGTCAGAGACTTTTCAGACTAGTCCGGTGTATATCAGACTTGTCCGACGTGATGAAAAAGTGTAGAACTGAGGTCATGTCCGCAATTGGAGGACTTGTCTGATTTTAGTCAGAAAGTTTTTGGACTAATCCGGGGGATATCGGACTTGTCCGGTGTGGTGAAAACATGTACAACTAAGAACAAGTCTGCACTTGGAGGACTTGTCCGATTTTAGTCAAAGAGTTTCCGGACTAGTCAGGTGTATATTGAACTAGTCCGCTCTTCCTAATATTTGGCAGTGAGTGCAATCTTTTTCACTTGAGCTCTTGGGGTGCGTTTCTCCAACACACTCCTTACAAAATAAATCTATTCTTTTTAAGTTTTGAGCTATTTTCCTTTTGGATCCTCATTCACTACAGGAAACCCGACGATTTGCGACGGCCAGGGCCGTCGCAAATAAGCCATATGCCGTCGCAAATAAGAAATTTGCGACCGCTTTCCTTATTTGTGACGGTTTTTGGCCGTCGCAAATAATTCGTCGCAATTAAGATTATTTGCGATAGCCACCGTCACAAATAAGCTTAATTGCGACGGCTAGCAATGGCCGTCGCAAGTTATGCCGTGGGCCGGTGGGCCTCGCGACAGTATTTGCGACGGCCGATCGTCGCAATTAAAGCTTATTTGTGACGGCCGGGCCATCGCAAATAGAGGCACTTATTTGCGACGGCCCGACCGTCGCAAATAAGTTCACCCACGTGTCCTCCCCCGAGACCCTTACTGCTATTTGCGACAGCCTAGCCGTTGCAATTAATCTTTATTTGCGACGGCCTGGCCGTCGCAAATAGCATTGGCTTAATTGCGACGGCCCAGAATCTTATTTGCGATAGTACTGTATAAAAAGCCGTCGCAAATAAGGTTTTTTATTTTTTTTAGAAACTGAAAATACTAACCGGCTCGATGGCCAGAATCACAGAACAGGAAATATTCATCACAACAAATCACAAACAGTTTCAAAACACATCACACACATCGTCCAAACATCGCATCAACATCAACAAACTAAACATGGGCTCACTCGCCCGTCTGACCTCCGTATCCACCTCCAGAGCCACCTCCAAAGTTGAAGTCATCGTCGTGCCTCATTCCAGGTGGCGGTAGCGATGGCGACGGCGTTTGTGCAGCCATCGCGGATCCCTGCAGTTAATAAAACATAAAGTTAGAATATAAATGCATCAACATCTCTCTCCCTCCCTTCCACTCCCTTTATCTTCATCTAGATCCCCCTCTCTTCCTCTCTCTTTTCATTTCTCTCTTTCTCTCTCACTGTATCTTTCTCTCTCACTCTATCTCTCTATTGCTATCCTTTTCCCTCTATCTTCCTCCCTCTATCTCCATCTACATCTCCCTCCCTCTATCTTTCTCTCTCTCTATCTCCATCTACATCTTACTCTCTCTCTTCATTCCCCTCCTACTCTATCTAACTATCTTTCACTCTTTCTCCTGTCTCTCTCTTTCTTCTCTCTTTCTTTCTTCTATCTCGATCTGTTTCTTCTATCTAACTATCTCCCTCTTTCTTCTATCTCAATCTTTTTACGCTGAAGAAGAAGTATTACATAGAAAATTACCTGACCCGTAGAAGAAGGATCGCCTGGAAGGACCGGTGGTAGTACCGGTAGCTGGATCCCCAGACCTTGCGCCCGAGCCATGGCCTGTCATTGCAAACATTAAATGCTATCTATTAGTAAGTCATTTATGCGGAATTAATGGGAACTTTAGTTTTTATTTGGTTACCTCCATTGCTTCCCGCATCTGCGCCAACACTGCTGCCTGGGTTTGGATCGTGGCCTCCATCATGATCCTTTGGCGTTCTGACTCCTCCTGTCGCGTGAAGAGGGACTACATCTCAATGTCCCTCTGTGAGGCACGATGACTAGTCGTGCCTACCGAAGAAGCCTGCGTAGAGCTGCCTCTCGCAGGTCTCCCTGCCCTCGAGTCAACAACTCCGTCGAGTATGGCGAGCCTATAAAAAAGAGAGTCAGTAATATGAAATTGAAATATCTTGAATACTTTGAATTGAAAATGATAAAATGACTTGTAAACTCACCTTCCGTGTGCTTTTCCACCACCGCTTGCATACGTGGCTTGAGGATCGATTGGTTGACGTTCCCAATCGAAATCTTCACCATGTATCTTCCTAGCCTCCTCCCCGTACTTAGCCTGCAAAACAAGAAAACCGTGTAAGTTTAACAATCTATATAGTTATATTTAATATGAATGATTTCTAAACTTACCAATCGCTCGGCTGCAGCCTGACTGCACCCCGTCGACTGAGAAGGGTCCCCGTGACCTCTCTTCCAGATCTCAGCAGGGATCGGCGGCACCCCCGTCTCGCGCTCCTGTCAATACGTGTTAGTACGAACAATATATTATGAATACATAAACATAATTTACACACACTTACCATGCGTTTAGCTAAACGCAAGTGGTTATCTTGCCCGTGGCTGCTCTCCCTCTCGACCCCTCTGTAGTCTCGAGCCTTCTCGGACTTAGCTTTAAACTCATCGCTAGCCCAGTAGCGACAAAGGGCCCAAAATGCATCGGTCCGACCCTACAACGAGCTCACGTGGCCCTGCACATAGTTGGAAGTCGTTAGAAATACCATCGGTGAAATTATCAAAAAAAAAATACTTACGACACTCCACATACCTGCGCGTACTCCTCCTCCGTCAGGTGCATCTCGCTCGCTTGCCGGAAGTGTAGCACAGGCTGCTGGTTCGCCTTCAAGTGCTCATTAATAATTTGAACACGGGCGTTCGACAAAGCTTGTCGAAGAGCCTTGGCAGCGTTGTAGTGAAACACTCGCCTCGCATCCTCAAACTGGCGATGGTCGTTCGGGTCCTCTAAAGTATATCTTGCCTGCAATAAAGAATATATTGAAGAGATGTTCACTAAAAGAGTTTAAGAGTTGAAACTTAGAAACTTTTTTTAACATACTTACCATAAAATCGGCCCATACGGCCTCCTGAAGGTTGCCGTGCTCCTGATGATGGACGCGTGTGTAGTCCTCCCATGAAAGAGCAGGCACCCCGTCGATGACCCCGAGATAGTGCAAACGCACTAAGGACCCGAGGACACCATTCATCGGTCTGTGGTGTCTCTCACCGGTGAAAGACGTGTCGTCCCAAACCCTGCAAGATATTTATTAATTGATTACTTAATTAACCAAAAGAAACTAAAATTGAACACTATAATTTTTATTACCTATCTCCGACTGGACGAATCACGATCCTCTCTGAAGGGACCGCAGGAGGACTGACAAAGTGAGTCCTCCTCGTCTTCCACGTCTGCTGGGGTGCCACGTCAGGTGACCCATACGGCTCCTCACCAGCCGAGTCAAAAGCCTCAGGAATAGAAGGATCATCAGCCGAGGGATGGCTCGCCGAGGGCTGGCTGGCCGAGGTCTGGCTCACCGAAGGGTAGCCACGGTCAACTGGCGCCGCAGCCTCTAAGTCAGCCGGTGAGGACTACAACATTCAAATGATTCATAAGTAAGTTTAATGTGAAATTGAATTTAAAGAATTTGTCAAAAAAGAGTGAAATTTACCTGTGACGAAGCTCTAGAACTGGTCTGAATGTGCCCCAACAGCTGAGAGCGTCTGCTGCCAGTCGACGAGGCACCAACAAAAGTGTCCTCAAGTCTAGAGGGGTAGAACCCCCTCGTCGGTAGCACCTTCTTACCCTTCTTTGACGCCGTCCTGTTTTAATTAGATAATCAGTAAATATGCAAATAAAATATACAAAATTCACGTTACTATCTTCAAGAAAACATTACTTGTAGTCACTTTCAAAATTCATCAACATCATTGTCATGTGCCTGTGCCCTACTCCTTAAACCACCCCAACGATCTTCCATCGTGGCCTATTCTAATTTTCATTTTCGCATATCATCTGCCTCTACATCTTCAACGTCTTCAACATCTCCAACTAATTGATCGAGTCCTGCACCAAGCTCTACTCTAAAAGTGTCTAGCAACTCTTCTTCTTGGTACACTTCTTCAACGTCTTCGCTATCATGGTAACCATCATCCCCAGGAGTATATAGCCGCTCACGAGGATTCACCTTATATACCACCCACCAAGCACTGAGCTTCGTGCATGGATAAGGTAGATAATACACTTGTTCAACTTGATGTGCAAGAACAAATGTATCATAACCTTGTAGTCGGTCCTTATGTTTCACTTCCACCATTCCAAATTGGTTTTCTCGAGTTCCATGAGTGCGATCAAACCAGTCATAGTCAATGAAGACAACTCGAAGGGTTTTATTTCCGGTAAAAGTAAATTCAAGTATTTTGTTAATGATTCCATAATAATCGGTTAAATTCCCTTGAGTGTCCATTGCTCTCGTCACAACACCGGAATTTGATGTTGCTGCGAGAGGACGAAGAGCTTCAGAATGAGTTGTACAGAATCGAAAGCCATTTACGTAATATCGACCATAGCTTCTAACATTGACCAATCTATAAGATAGCTGCCGCAAATCTTCATGGACATTGTGAGTCCGACACTGTCATAAATGATCGTGAGTTAAAATAATACTTCTTTAATAATAGTAATTTATAATATATAGAAGACGAGAGAATATTACATAATCTCGAAACCAGGATAGGAAACTCTGGCTCCCATTTATTCTTTCTTTTCGCATCGCTTCTACTTGTTTGGCCGTAGATTGATGCCTATGTGGCCAACATTGTCTGTGGAACTCGCTGCACATGAAAAAACATCTTTTAGAGTACATGTGTAGCAAAATATGTCGATTAGCATAAATGTAGGACAAACACTTACTCAATGTATTCCTGCATGCCTTCTATATTTGCGTACATGTAGAGTAAAGTAACAGTCTTTTCATGTTCCGATAGCACGTAAGTCGTGTAGCTACCAATGGTGGTGCCTCTCGTTTGAAAAATGGAAAGGTCGCTTAGAGGGGGTGTTTCGTCCACATTTTACCTCATCGTCGAAGTATTGATATTGTTTTCTTCCGCAAAGTAGACACTTGAAAAATATCCTACTTCCTTAAGAGCATATGCTTCAGCGATGCACCCTTCCACCCTTGCCCTGTTGCCAACCATTGGTTTCAGATATCGTAGCCTCTTTCAATGTGATACATCCACCTATATTGCACAGGACCGCCAACTTTAGCTTCGAATGGAAGATGGATAAGCAGATGTTGCATTGGATTGAAGAAACCCGGTGGAAAAAAATTTTCCATCTTACATTAAAGTATGGGTATCTCCTTCTCTAACTTATCCATCATCTCGATCTTGATTTCTTTAGCACAAAGTTGTCTATAGAAATAGCTGAGCTTGGCTAAAACCTTCCACACCGCATCATCTAGATAGCCTTGAAACATAACAGGTAAGAGTCTTTCCATTATAATGTGATAATCATGACTCTTCAACCCAGTGAGGTTTCCTGTGTTAACATTTACGGCTCATTTCAGGCTAGCTGCGTAACCATCTGGGAATTTCAAAGTTTTCATCCATTTCATAACTTCTTTTTCTTTCGATCGAAGACAGAAAGAAGCATGTGGCTTTCCACCACTTTCAGAGATTTCAAGAGTTGGACGGTGACTGTCGGTACCCTGGGTACCATATACCCCTTGGGATTGCAAAGATCTCAAGGGAATATCATCTACTCGATCTGAAGACCTTCGGAGGCCCACATGTCAGACATAACCGGACCCGCTTCCCCAACTTGGTTAGTCCCAGGGTCGCCATGTGTAGTATCAAACCGGAGCTACCACCCACAAGAGGGAAGCTCCGGGCTATGTACCATAGCGGCACCTCCGGACCTAACCCCAGACCGAGGGAAGCTCCGGAACTGACACATGTTAGGTAGCACCGAACCTATCTGTTCCCCACAGTATGCTCTGGAGCTTCCACGTGTCCAACCGTCGGACCTTCAGCCTCTAACCTCCGGATGACTCCACAACGGCTCCAGATCTTCAAAGGGAATCAAGGACTTCAAGACCCGATTAAGTGTCATTAATACTATATTAATGACACACGATCGGACAACCTTAATTACCAGTAACGGTGCTATCAAAGCCCGTAATTCAGTTATTAAGGGTAATTAAGCGCATCAAATGTGTATCAATATTAGTAACTGCCGGGGCCACATGTCGGGCCAGGCTGACTTGTAACGGCCTGCCCTTGTACTATAAAAGGACAGGCCGACAATACATAATGGGGACGACGCACTCACTCTACACTCTGAACTCACTTTGAGCTCATACATCCAATACAACACCAACACACCCCGTGGAGTAGGGTATTACGCTCAGGCGGCCCGAACCACGTAAATCTTTGAGTCTCTTGTGTCATTTACACTTCACCTTCTTGAATCTCCGCGTGCCCACACAAAACATCAAACTCCTCTAACACTTTAGTAGTGTCGGGAGATCTGCTGGATCAAAACCACCGACAGTTGGCGCACCAGGAAGGGGCGCCTGAGATTTCAAGAATGGTGAACTCAGCTGTTGGATG
Source organism: Tuctoria greenei (assembly GCA_036927565.1). Classification (NCBI taxonomy): domain Eukaryota; kingdom Viridiplantae; phylum Streptophyta; class Magnoliopsida; order Poales; family Poaceae; genus Tuctoria; species Tuctoria greenei. Next base: position 55,851,265 of record JAYESD010000004.1, read on the forward strand.
ATCCAACGGTCATCCTGCTGTTCAAGCTGTTGGGGGCAATCCCTCTAATATGCAGCCACCTGCAGGAACCTCAGTTCCAGCAGGAGTCATGCTACCACCACCGCCGCCTCCACCAGCAAATCAAGCTACGCAACACGATGGTGCACCGGCGTCAATCACTGCATCGACAAATCATGACAACCCGGAACACGCGCTCCATGCAGCATGTGCTCTTCTTCAGCGCCCACCACCTCCGGACGCATCCCGGGATGCAATGGAGCAGTGGAGGGCCGATGTGGAACACTTGGTTGCAGCCGCAGTCGACCGCTTTAGCAACCAGGGTCCTCCTCCTTCAGGACGGGCCCCGTCGCAGCGACGGACCTTGTCAGGCAGACTTGGTCCGCATGTTTCCAACAACAGGAGACGTGTTGCGTCGCAGCAAGTGAGGTCGTTGCCCTCCGGGGCACGGCGCACTCACACGGTGTCAAGGCTTTCAATTCATGACCTCCGGGCGGAGCTTGATTGCCGATACCATCAACAAGACGGCCGAGTCCATATTGAGCGTGCTCGTGAAAGACGAGAAGCTCAGGACATTCCTGCTCCTGAAGGACTAGGAGGAGGCTGTTCGGCCCTGGCCATGCATCTGCGTATGGTCAGGTGGCCACAGAAATTCCGGCCTCACCTGCCGGAGAAGTTTGACAGGACCGTTAATCCCGTTGAATTTCATCAGATTTACTCCACTGCTATCCTAGCAGCAGGAGGAAATGAGGCTGTAATGGCCAATTATTTTCCAGTTGCTTTAACTGGGACCGCCCGGTCCTGGTTTATGAGCCTTCCATACAACTCCATCAACAGTTGGGAGGAGCTGTGCCGGCAGTTCACCGCCAACTTCGGGAGTTCATACACCCGACCAGGCACTGAACTGGACCTTTTTGAAGTCGTGCAAAAAGGGGGAGAATCCCTGCTATCATTCATCCAGAGGTTCTCTCAGGTACGAAACACTATCCCTTCTATCTCTAGCGCTTCTGTCATTGTGGCATTCAGACAAGGTGTACGGGATAAGAAGATGTTGGAGAAACTGGTGATCAAGGAGATCACCAGTGTCACGGAACTCTTTAGCTTGGCTGACAAATGTGCCAGAGCTGCGGAGGGCCGTGAAATGCACTCCAAACCACCTCCAGAGGATCACAAAAAATCCTCCAAAGGCGAAGCCACTACCTCCAGGAGTGGTAAGAAGAAGAAAAAGACCAACGGTAAGAAGAAGCCGTCGATCGGCGCATCTAATGCTGCAGCTGCTGCAGCTCCGGATGGCCAGGGGCCACGCGCCGAGAAGTGACCTTGACCGTCTTCTGAAGACGGTGGCAAACCCAAGGTGTGGTGTCCAATTCATAAAACGGACAGCCACAGTTTGGAAGACTGCCGGGAGGTCCAAAACCTTGCCGAGCGCTACAACAAGCGCCGAGAAGAAGCTCCTTTCCGAAAGAGGGAAGGAAAGCAAAAAGTTGACGAAGCACCGGCTGAAGAGGAGTTAGGTTTTTAGGATCCCAAAAAGGTCTTGAAGGCCATCTACACCTTCGTCGACGACAATTCTGACGTCTCTGACAACGAGCATCGAAAAACCATGAACACCATTTTTGGTGGATCATGGGACATCACCTCCTGTTGCATTCTCAAGACAATGCGGTGGGACATGGCCGCTGTAGCTCCTACAGCCAGGGTGGAGCCTCATCGGAAGTGGATGGACACAATCATCACTTTTGATGCTTCGGACTGCCCTCGAAGCATGGTTGGAGCAGACCAGTTACCTTTGATGGTATCTCCTACCATCAATAACATTAAACTTCACCATGTTATGGTAGACGGAGGTTCGGGGCTCAACCTCATAAGCTTCGTAGCTTTTACCAAGATTCAGCTCCGACCTTCGGATCTTCACCCCTCCCGACCTTTCTCCGGAGTAGGTCCGGGAGGCATTACCCCACTCGGTGCTATTACCCTCCCCGTTACCTTCGGGACTCGGGAGAAGTATCGCACCAAGAAGTTGGTCTTTGACATTGCTCAGATCAACTTACCCTTCAATGCCATCTTGGGTAGGCCTGCTTTGTACAAATTCATGGCAGCTGCTCATTATGGCTACCTGATGTTAAAGATTCCAACACCAGTAGGTGTTCTCCGGATCCGTGGAGATCGTACTCCCGGAGTAACTGCTTTGGAAGAACGTCATGCGCTTACTATGGCGCAAGAGGAGGACTCTAGGCAGGAACAAGCTCCAAAACCCCCGAGCATTCGTCAGCGGAGCTCGACTTCCGCACCTCGTGTGCAGCCAAGCGGCGACACCGACATTCCCGTCAAAGTCGTCCAAATAGGTACCGATGCCGCTCAGACCACCCGTATATCGGGAGGACTGAATGACAAATAGGAACTCGCGCTCATCACTTTCCTCCGGGCTAATGTCGACGTGTTTGCCTGGCAACCGTCACAAATGCCTGGGATCCCCAGGGAAGTGATTGAGCACAATCTGAAGATCTACCCTGACGCCCGGCCTGTACACCAGAAGCCTCGGAAGCAATCCGTGGAGCGACAAAACTTCATTCGACAAGAAGTGAAGAAGTTGCTCGAAGCTAGATTCATCCGAGAAGTCTTCCATCCAAAATGGTTGGCAAACCCAGTCGTTGTACCCAAGGCCGGCGGGAAGCTTCGGGTGTGTATCGACTACACAACACTAAATAAGGCATGCCCAAAAGATCCATTCCCACTACCTAGAATAGATCAGATAATGGATTCCACCTCCGGGTCTGAATTACTGTGTTTCCTAGACGCATATTCTTGGTATCATCAAATCAGAATGTCTAGGGAAGATGAAGAGCATACCTCTTTTATCACAGTAGATGGATTGTACTGTTATACAACCATGCCATTTGGTCTAAAGAATGCAGCTTCAACCTTTGTACGATCTATGTACAAAACTTTTGAAGAACTCATTAGAGACATAGTGGAAGTGTACGTCGATGACATCGTGGTCAAGGTCAAGAACAAGGAGTCACTCCTTGACACCTTACAGGCTGTCTTTGACAAGTTGCGGGTCACGCGCACAAAGCTAAATCCAGACAAGTGTGTCTTCGGGGTTAGCTCCAAAAAATTTATGGGTTTCCTGGTAAGTCACCGGGGCATAGAAGCTAATCCGGCGAAGATAAAAGCCATTGAAGACATGCGGCCACCAGCCCGCATCAAGGATGTCCAAAAGCTGACTGGATGTCTAGCAGCCCTTAGCTGGTTCATTTCAAGACTGGCGGAATGAGCACTTCCCTTCTTCAAGTTATTAAGGAAGTCCAGACCATTCCAATGGTCTGAAGAAGCAGAAAAGGCGTTCCAAGAGATAAAACAGTTCCTCACCACCCTACCAACCCTAGTAGCTCCGAACCCTGGTGAGCCTTTGCTGCTTTACATTTCAGCAACTGACGAAGTCGTCAGTATGGTCCTGGTTGCGGAGAGACTAGAACTATCCCATGCTCAGGAATCCATACCCCTCCAGGAGGGTCCAGAGGTTCCTGAAAACGAGTCTGGGTCCCAGCTCCCAGACTTGAGTCCACAAAAAGTTACTTCAGAAGACCTAGACCCCTCTGGGAGGGTCCAGGTCGCTTCTGAAGAAGCTCCGGGTCCCTCCTGCCAGGACCCGGAGGTCCACGAAGAAGGCCCGGATCCATCAGGAAGGATCTGGGTCAGTGAAGAGGAAGCTCCGGGCCCCTTCGGGAGGGTCCGGACCATCCAGCGCCCAGTGTACTTCATCAGTGAAGTACTTCATGACGCCAAGACTCGGTACCTAGAGGTGCATAAGCTGCTCTATGCAGTCCCCATTGCCTCCAGGAAGCTTCGCCTTACTTCCAAGCTCACAAGATTTTAGTGGTGACCTCTTACCCACTTCGAGCAATCTTGCATAATCCCAATTCAACTGGGAATATTGCAAAGTGGGCAGCGGAATTGGCTGAATTCGATCTCGAATTCATTTCAAGGCAAGCAATCAAGAGTCAAGCATTGGCGGATTTCGTTGCAGAATGGACTCCCTCTCCATCAAACCCTGGTGCCCCAGTGAGCAGAAGCCGGAACACAAGGCTCCGGTCTTCACCGAGCCTCACTGGACCCTCTACTTCGACGACTCCATACAAAAGCAGGGGGCCGGAGCTGGAATCCTTCTCCTCGCACCAATCTGAGAGAAGGTAAAATACATGGTACACCTTGACTTCAAGGCGACAACAACATGGCGAAATACGAAGCACTCATCTACAGACTAAGGGTGGCACTGTCATACGGTGTCAAGCAACAGCTGGTCAAGGGAGATTCACAACTCATCATTAAGCAAGTGAAGGGTGAATGCTCCTGCAACAATCTCCAGCTAGCTGCTTACCTCCTTGAAGTCCAGAGGCTTCAGAAGGACTTCGAAGTCTTAGATCTCCACCATGTCCAACGTCCACGGTGTCAAGCCGATGAACTCTCGACGAAAGCGTCAACCGGAGCTCCGGCTCCTGATGGAACTTTTGTCCGGGGGTTGTCAAAACCCACAGCTCAGCCTACCGAACTGAGCGAAGGGGGCAAGATCAGCATCCCGAAGCTAACAGTCCCGATGGCCCTGTTACCATGGCAGCCATGAACGGTCGTAGGTGCTGCCGGAAGCTCCGAGCAACCCAGCACGTAAGACTCAAATACTCAAGTTAGCCCTGATGCATGGATCTCGGAGATCCGGAGCTACTTGAAAGACAACATCCTTCCTGATGATGATGTATCCGCTGACCGGATGGTCAGATTGGCTAAAATATACACGTTGGTAGAAGGGGATCTCTACCGGCGCGGTGCCAACGGCATCCTAATGCAGTGCATCACAAGGGAAGAAGGATGTGAGCTCCTCGTAGAAATCCATGGAGGCGAGTGTGGGAACCACGCGTCTTCCCGCATGCTGGTCGGTAAAGCCTTCCGGCATGGCTTCTACTGGCCAAAAGCACTCCAGGATGCAACTGAGCTAGTGAAGAAATGCGAAGCATGCCAATTTCATGCAAAGCAAATTCACACACCGGCTCAGCCTCTACAAATGATACCTCCTACATGGCCCTTCGCCTTGTGGGGGATGGACATCTTGGGACCTTTCCCAAGATCCGTCGGAGGTTACAAGTTCCTGTATGTCGCCATTGACAAGTTCACCAAGTTGACAAGACTCAACAACGGCTCCGGATCTTCAAAGGGAATCAAGGACTTCAAGACCCGATTAAGTGTCATTAATACTATATTAATGACACACGATCGGATGACCTTAATTACCAGTAACGGTGCTATCAAAGCCCGTAATTTGGTTATTAAGGGTAATTAAGCACATCAAATGTGTATCAATATTAGTAACCGTCGGGGCCACATGTCGGGACAGGCTGACTTGTAACGGCCTGCCCTTGTACTATAAAAGGACAGGCCGATGATACATAACGGGGACGACGCGCTCACTCTACACTCTGAGCTCACTTTGAGCTCATACATCCAATAAAACACCAACACACCCCGTGGAGTAGGGTATTACGCTCAGGCGGCCTGAACCACGTAAATCTTCGAGTCTCTTGTGTCATTTACACTTCACCTTCTTGAATCTCCGCGCGCCCACACCGAACCTCAAACTCCTCTAACACTTTAGTAGTGTCGGGAGATCTCCCGGATCAAAACCACTGATTGTGACAAATGTCTGCAAATCTAGTCTAGCTTTATAATTATCTTTCGTTTTGCCAGGCATATCCATGCAAGTGCTTATGATACTTTTGCTCATGTTACGCTCCTGATGCATGACATCAATGTTGTGCATTAGAATCAATGACTTCACATACGGTAGCTCCCAAAGTCCACATATGTGAGTCCAATTGTGTTTCTCTCCATAACCTACGAAATATCCAGGCGACCTTCATTAGGCACCAGTTTATCAAACATATCAGAAATTTCTGACCTGTTGAGACGCTTCGGTGGTCCTTTAGTGACAACAGTGTTCTTTCGAAAGACATGCTTCTGCTGCCTAAATATATGATTCGAGGACAGCCAACGTCTGTGACAATCGAAGTAAGAAATTTTGCCTCCATGAGTTAGTCGAAAGCAATCGTGTCTGAAGCACATATCGGACACGTCAGACGACCGTGAGCGCTCCATCCGGAAAACATGCCGTATGCCGGCAAATCATGGACGGACCACAAATAAGCAGCTCGAAGGATGAATTTCTGCTTCTTGTAACTGTCATACGCTTCGACTCCTGTCCACAAGACTTTCAATTCTTCGATCAGCGGTTTTAACATCACGTTGAGACTTGACCCGGGATGATCAGGTCCAGGTACAAAGAGGCTGAGAAACATGAACTCGTTCTTCATACAAAAAGCAGGTGGCAAGTTGTACGGAATGACAAAGACAGGCCAACATGAGTATGGTGTGGCGTTCGTACTGAACGGTGAGAATCCTTCTGTCGCTAATCCGATGCGAACATTCCTCGCATCACGAGAAAAGCCTGGATCAAAACGGTCTAGTGCCTTCCATGCATCACCGTCGGAAGGATGCGTCAAGAATTCTTTGTTCTCACGTTTACCTTCTTTGTGCCATCTCATGTGTCTTGCGGTTCTTTTTGAAAGAAACATCCGCTTCAACCGAGGTGTCACAGGCAAGTAACGAAGCTGCTTATGTGCGACATCTGTCATCACATTATCGCCATCATCATTAACAACTTCGACATACCTTGATTTACCACATTTCAAGCACATCTTCTCATTGGCGTTCTCTTTCCAGAATAGCATACAGTTGTCTGGGCACATATCGATTTTCTCATACTTCATACCGAGACCAGATATCTTGATCTTTGAATGATACATATCGGCCAGCGCATTGTGAGGTTGTGGAGGGATATCGCAAATCAATTTCATGGTATCATTGTAGCAGTTGGTGGAAAAAAGTACTAGGACTTAATTGCCATAAATCTAGTCAAGAAAGCAAGTACGGTCACAACCGTGTGTTCATGCAATGGCTCTTTTGATTTTTTTAGCTCCTCGAAGAACTTCTCTGCCTCATTTGTAAGAGGATCCTCCGCTTCCAGAGCTTCTAGCATCTCATCCATACTATCAACCTCTGTTATATCATCATCCTCATCCACTTCGGCTATGACTCGAGAATTAGTCTCATCGTGAAAGGTCCACACATCATAATGTGGAGTGAAACCGTTTTGACATAAGTGAAACGAAAGCTCCAATCTTCTCAAAAACTTGGTGTTCCGGCATTTTGTGCATGGGCACCGCACCATATCTTCCGTTGACAACGAAAATGCTCGATCCAAAAATTGATCTAACATGATAAACTCATCCGAGTGACCACCAGTTCTGCTCTTCCAGCCAGTATACATCCAACTGCGGTCTTCACCCATGTTTGGCTCTGCAGCTTAACGCAAAAGAAATTGTCGTTAATGTATTGTTGTGTTATGTCATGGCCCTACAACCTAGGCAGATATATCCTAAACCCACCCAAGACTGACCGAGCGGAGCGTGCTCATGACAAGACGCGTGATCCGGATTCGAACGAAATTTCTGCAGCATAACCCCGCTGTTCTCCATTGCACGCCCAAAAATGGTGCAGCAGAGAATAACAGGGTTACGCCACCGAAATCTCGTCCAAATCCAGACCTGCGTCGCATCACAAGCCATGCCCCCTCGGCCACTCCGAGGCTGTCCAAAAAGGGACAATTCTGAACTTGCACGTCTCACATGCCAATGGCATGTGAGACGTGCCGATCCGAAATGGATAATAAATTGCTATAGGTTACGTTGCTCATTTTCATTTTGAGGTCATTTAAGAAAGAGGAAAGAACTAGAGAAAGAGTGAGAGGAAAGTTGGTCTTAGATGACAATTCCACATCCATTTCCATCGTCCACGCAATCACGGGTCATTGACGTCCTTACCAACCCGTTCGCTTCCATGTCGCCTTGACTACTATGGTCTACACGGCACGATCACACTTATTGCGTGTCGTGCCCTTCAAGGTTGGTCTGAGCCGGCCCAAAACCCCTTTATTTATATATATTAAGTAGTCACTCAAAAACATTATATGAATGCACTAAAGTCCAAACATATACTAAACAGAATAGAAAAAAATTATTAATTCTAAACACTCACACAATCAAAAGAACAAGAGAAAAAAATTATTAATTCTAGTAAACTACATAATAAACATATTTACCAAAGCATGAAAAAAAAATTATCTAAACCTAAAAAAACATAATCATGTAGCAACATCTAGATCACACACTTGACATAGGCTGAACTAGTAACATGGTGATGCAAATCTATAGAAAATGTGTTACATCATTAAAAGTTTGATAAAAAACAGTTGGAACATTATACATATCAGAGCAGCTACTATAAAAGCAACAAGTCGTCATATACAACTAAAAGCACTGTACTCTGTCATATACAATATGAGAAGAATGATGGTGCCATACCTGAGCAGTGAAGTGGATCTGAGTGTGCACGGTGGGGAGGGGACCTGGACAATGTAAAGAAAATGCATTATGTCAAGACCGATTTGATAAAAATAGCTAGAACACTCAAAGAACTGAATATAATGCCCGTCCAGACCCGGCATGGTCCACGCCGCGGTGGCAGGGCAAGAAGACTGCGGCGGCTCAGGGTTCAACGCCGCCAAGAGGGAAATAGAAGCGGACACACTCCAAGACAGGTGTCGAGAACAGTGATGATCATGGTGTATTTCATGTCATCCTGTTCGTGCAATGGCGACCATAGAACTTGACGAACTACGCACCTGGCACCATCTCTCTTCTATCCCTCATTTCACTTTGGAATTGCCCAGCTCAATGTCAGGGTGGAGCAGCATGTACAAATTGATGCTTAGGCTGTGAGCACCAAAGGATGGCCGAGGAGGAAGCAGCAACGGGGAGCCAGGAACCAAAGCTCGATGAGCAGGGGAGCAAGCAGCAATCACGATACTACGGTGGCGGCAAGCTGCGGCTGCACAATGACATGACGTCCGAGCCGCCGCACTCGACGCGCATGCGGTGGGGATGGACGAGGTGCACAGGTGAATGCAGCAGCAGCGTGTTCATCGTCTTGCAGGATGGAAAAAGCGTGTTCATCGCTTCCCAGAAAGGCATGCACGAGAACGGCAGGCAGGCATGAGAACGGCCATCATGGCGCTGCATCTGCAATAGCGGCGGCGGTAGCATCAGGAGCTGGAGGAGGAGGCAAGGGTGGAGAGGGCGGAAACTCGCACGAGGACGACTTGGTGATGCCGGGGTTCTGTTTCCACCCGACCGAGGAGGAGCTCATCGAGTTATACCTCCGGCGGAAGGTGGAGGGCAAGCGCTTCAACGTCGAGCTCATCACCTTCATCGATCTCTACCGCTACGACCCGTGGGAGCTCCCTGGTCTGCCTGATGCTCTCTAACACTTATTAGCTATATATTAACTAGCTACCTCCTAATTATCAGCCGTTCGATCTCATCCCTTTTCATCCTTCCAATCAAACAAAAAAAAGGTTCATACCATCCTTATAAACAAACATCGAGATGGAATCATTCTGTTCCTAAAATCTAGAATGGATTCATCCCATACCTTCTGATCCTAGGGTTCCAAACACACCCTAAAATTAAAGCAAAAAAATGAGCTCCCCTCAGGAGGCGTCCGGGCCCGGGGGCGGCGAGGGCGCAACGGGGGCACGGCGGGCCGGGGCGGCGGGGGCGCAGTGAGCCGAGCCGGGGGCGCGGCGGACCGGGGGCGGCGAGGCCGGGGGCGGCGAGCAGGGGCGGCGGCGGGGCGGCAACAGCGGGGCGGCGGGCCGGCAGCGACGGCGGGGCGGCGGCGGGGCGCGGCAGGGCGACGGGCAGGCAGCGGGGCGCGAAGGGCGGCGGGGCTGTGTGTTGAGTGGACGTGAATGAACCGTCGGGGTCGGGATAAAAGCTCTTATTTGCGACGGCCCCACCATACGGCCGTCGCAATTAAGTTTACTTGCGATGACCTTTTTAGCAGCTGTCGCAAACAAACATTTATTTGCGACGGCTACCTTAGTTGCGACGGTCCTAGGGTTGGACGTTGCAAATAAGTTGTTATTTGCGACAGCTTATTTGCGACGGCCAAAGGCGGGCCGTCGCAATTTAATCTATTTGCAACAGCTGGCCATCGCAAATAAATCTAGCCGTCACAAATGATCGCGTTTCCTGTAGTGATTCTCCTTTCTTTTTGTGATCTCCTTCTAATCTCCTTAAAACCTGCGCTCATCTCAACAATTTTGTTAGGATCTCATTTGCTTGTCATTAATCAACCAAAACTGACAAAGGATGCCTAGATGCACTTTCAATCTCCCCCTTTTTGGTGATTGATGACAACAAATTGAGATTACACAAATATAATGAAAATTCATATTTTCATAAAGTGTGCACATATGAGTTTTGAGAAAAATTATGAATGTAGAAGTACTACTCATATGTGCACTATTTATGGTGGGGTGCAAAACTATGTGTGTGTGAGCAATAATATTGATGTGAATGAGGTAAACGACATAATCATAACATTATGAAGATTATAAGTACGCATTGCAACTTTAAGGCATAAAACATTGATCATAATAAAGCATAATCATAACTTCATAATACATGTCCAAAAGCATAATGAGAACATAATATAAGTTTTACAGGACCAAATAAGAGCAGCAGACACAAAAGAGATCCAAGACTCTCCTTCTCAACCTGAGCTATGACTTAGGACTCCCCCTCAATCTCTCCCCCTTTGGCATCAAGGCACCAAAAAGGAAGAGGAGGGATCTACTCGCTGTCGGTCCTTTCTTCATCTTCTTCATTAGGCTGAGGAGGAGGAGGACAAGAACCACTTGTATTGCCCCTATGGCCAAAGTAAGCAAGCTCGGAGTCGGTGAGAGTAGGAAGCTCCGAGAAATTAGATCCAGAGTCCACTAAAATAACAGGAGACCCAACAGGCTCAATCTCCAGTTTTTGGCAAATGGCTTTGACATTTTCCTTCATGTACCGCATTTGCTCCTTTCTTGCCTTGTTCATCTTGTGTATATTCACCTCAGATTTATGGCAAGAACCAAAGATAGCATCCAGATACTTCATTATCCTACTAGCAGACCCCTTGCGAGATGGAGGGGCCCTAGAGCTAGAGGAAGCCCTTGCTTCTTCTTGGGCTCTCCTTGGGGGCTCTTCACTTGACACAGGGGAGGGAGCTTTTGGGAGAGCAGCTTGAGACAACTTCTAAGGCCTTTAAGCAGTATGCTCCACATCCTTCACAAACTCAATTCTTGTGACCTTTTCAATCATAAACATAATGTATGGCGCATAGCCACAAGAACGGTTCGGAGTGCAAGAGATGTTCACCATATCATTCCATATGTAGTCGAACACATCAAATCTTCTCCTCTTGCTTATCACCTTCATCAAGTTTCTTAAGTAACCTTGGATGCTGTCTGCATCCCCATCCTTAGGAGCAATCATCTTCCAAAGCACTCCATTCAGGACAACAAAGAACGACTTAATGTTCTTGGTTGATGGAGGATAGTAAGGAAGATGAGTGTCATAGAGGAACTCCATCTTGTCCTTCCCCAGAGGGCTGTCATTGTGGATTATGATCTCATGGTTTCTGGTATCCTCAAGATGTAGCAACTTGGCAAAGTCAACATAACTGATGGAATAGATTGATCCATGAGTCATCCAAGTTACTCTTTCTTCACCCGTATTGGCAAAGTGGCAAGTGGCAAATAATTGAGCAATTACTTCATCGTTCCGGTTGTATCTAAAAGATAACAGATCCTTTAGACCATGCCTCTCTGCTGCAACCACTAGCTCATCAAAAGAATCACAACACTTCCTTTCAATGTAGTTCCAATCTATCCACTGACTACGAACTACTGGAGTCTTCATTGTGTGGTAGACACTGCTGTAGTAGTCCGAGTGGAAGTCACTCCAAAACCTCGGATTAGCAACTTCCTTCCCACTGCTATAAATATCAAACTTCCTGAGCTTCCAAGCAACATCGCTGCCCTTTCCATTGAATCTCTCTTCTGAAGAACTTCTGTTTCTCTGTCTTGATGGATCCATCTTCAGGGGACCGATTGGGCCAGAGGCAATTCCTTTCCCTTTGCCCTTAGTTTGACGAGGAGCCGCTGAGCGGGGTCAACTACATCTTTGCCCTTGGAAGTTGGTTTCTTAGATGGGACCTTCTGTGAGACCTATGTGTGCTGAATACATTGGCTATGGTGATAAAAGTTTTGGATACTACAAAAACACCATTCTTATGAAGGTTCGACTCTAGGTCCGAGCTCCAGTAAGGTCCGACTTGCTTTGGCTAGGTCCGACTTTTTTGTCTAGGTCCGACTAGCTTTGGTTAGCTCCGGCTCTAGGTTCGACTAGCTTTGGTAAGCTCCGGTGCTAGGTCCGACTAGCTTTGGTTAGCTCCAGCGCTAGGTCCTGCTAGCTTTGGTATGTTTCACCGCTAGATCCTGTTAGTTTTGGTAAGCTCCAGTTCAAGGTCCGGTTTCCTTTGGCAAGGTTCGAAGCTTGATCGTAGTGGTTCTGCTTTTAATTTAAATGTTTTGAACTTGTTTTTTTGGATTATGGAAAGTTTGCTTAGTTTTCTTTTACTAAGTTTTTGATGTGTTTTGGTGGTTTTGGTTGATATCTTTTTGCTAAGGTTTGCAACATAATTATGTGATGTTCTCATGTAAGGTGTTGCGGTTATCAGAACTAACGAGAGTCAAGTCGTGGACTTGTGCTCGAAAGCATCGGTTGTTTATTCATGTGCATATGTTGCTTGAGTTCAAGACATGGCTAGTGACGGGATCCATTTAACTATTCTTAGGGAGAAGATGAGGTTCAACAACCAAGTTCGAGAAGAATTGTGGTTGAGTTGATGGGGAGGTTGCGCAACATGTTTGAATCAAGAACAATGCATATGAAGGTATTGTGGACGTCGTTGGAAGAAGTTTGCACGTGTGCAAGGAGTGCATGGACGTGTCTACATGGTTCCAAGGCATGATGAAGAGATGTGGATGTAAAAAATTGGTCGGAAAGGTCCAATCGACTAGGTTAAGGACTCAGGCTGTGGCTGAGTCGTGTTTGACTCAAATATGGAATGTTTTGAGTTGGTTTTGATAGGATTTCGTGTGAGTCACAAATTTGAGCTGGAACGTGGGATACGTTCCTAAGGTGTTTGGAAGTCTTAATATTGCTTCTATCGTGTATAGAAGAGTCTTGAGCAGTTATGGAAAGTTTCAATTCATGAATTGAGTAGGATTAGGGTCCTAGTTAAGTTTAGGTTGGCCTAAGGGCTGGTTATATAAGCAAGGGAGGCCAGAGCTCGTAGTGTACGACTGTGGGGCTGTTTCTCTTGTGTTTTGATCAATAAAATTCGTAGTTTGAAGAAACTTTTGTGCCTTGGTCGTCCGACTTGTTTTCGTCAAGTCTTTCTTGTCGAGTTTTTGCACAACACTACCTTTCTTTGGTGGTTTTATCATAACTTGAGTTCTACAGATCCGATTGACATGATTCTTTTTTGGTTGTCTTCAAAAATTGATGTTCTATAATATGTTAAAATTTCACGGTCATTGGATTTGTGATTTAGGGTTTAGGGTTTTGGAGTTTCTTTGCAGTGTTCCAGAACTGTTTTTCTCGGGTAGGACATATTGACCTTTGTTCGATCTTTCGATCGTAACTTGAGTTTCTCTAGACGGATTTTCGTGATTCTTGTTGTGAAGTCTTCGTGACTTGATTATCTAGCATCTATACTAGTTTTGTCAAAGTTGAACACGTTTAGATTAGTCACACATATAGTTTCTTTAACAGATCGGTTTTTTGCCGAGGGGTGTTTTGTTGCTTCCACTAAAAAGTTTTAATCCACCATTCACCCCCCCTCTGGTAGCTTTGCATGTGATCTTTTATCCTACACTTTCCGCCGCACCCGAGATGTAGTTGGAGAAGGTTCAGCAACACGGTCTTGCCTTTTGTTGGAACGAGGCTCTGAAGCATGAGGCAATGTCTCTTGATCCATTTCGGCCTCAAAGTCGGAGAGATTCTCAATTGAGGTCGACATTATCCTGACAAAGAAGAGATACATGACATGGATAAGGCTTGGTACAAGGGATTGCATTGAGTTGAGATACGCTAGATATTTGATCAATACACACTGGACTTGTCCGTAGCTCTAGTGCAGACTAGTCCGAAGCATCAGACTTGTACGCACATATAACGGACTAGTCCGATATGCGGCTGTACAAACCCTAGCTAAATGAAATTTGGAGTTTCTCAATGCAAAAGTGAATTAGAGTAGATGGAATGCATCATGGAAACATGTATTGGCAAGAGGAATCAAGCTATTTGAGCAATACCAAGGAAAATTGAAGATTTAGGGTTTGGTGAGAAAGATTACCAAATCCTTCGATTCAAGAAGTTTGAAGCGTTGTTGGTGCGGATTAGTCCGGGGTCTTCGATCTCCTTGCAATGTAGATCGATTCCCACAGAGATTTGAGTGGATTTGATGGAGAACTTGCAAAATCGCCTTGGGAGCACTTGAGTCAGGAGAGATAATGTGAGGGAAGTTGCGAGGAGGAAGAAGAGGGGTCTGCATCGGTATAAGGGGTTAAGGCGTTGATATACCGAACTAGTCAGTGGTCATACCAGACTAGTCCGAACAAGCGGGCACCACACGGACTAGTTTGCAGTGTGCGGACTAGTTCGAGGTAACCACGGACTAGTCTGTGGTCACCTGGGCAGGAAAGAATAAAAACCTTTCGTATATATATCTGAAGGTGCGTAATAAAGAAATAGAGGACAAAGATACACAAATATTCTTGATGAATATGATCAATAAACATACAACAATCAAACTATGACCATAATTCATCAAGATCTAACAATTAACATAGTTTTTGGGATAAAACAGGGAAAGATGAGTTTTCAACAAAAAGAACTTGATTTCGAAGGTGGCATATTGATATGCAAGATTTCAAGTCACGTTCTGAGCACCAAGGATATTTAGTTCATTTTGAAGCTCACAAAAGCATTTTCCATCAAGTGGCTTGGTAAAGATATTGGCTAGTTGTTTCTCAGTTTCGACATGGGAAATGGCTATGTCTCCTTTCATTGAATGGTCTCTCAAAAAGTGATGTCGGATATCAATGTGTTTGTTTCTAGAGTGCTCAACGGGATTGTGTGCAATTTTAATGGCACTCTCATTATTAGAAAGGAGTGGAATACAGTTCATATTGTAACTGTAGCCCCTCTAAGTTTGTCGCATCTAAAAGAGTTGTGCACAACAACTCCTGACTGCAACATACTCTGCTTTGGCTGTGGACAAGGCAATTCAGTTTTGTTTCTTGGAGGACCAAGAAACTAGGGACCTATCCAGAAATTGGCAAGTACCATAGGTGCTTTTTCTATCTACCTTGCATCTGGCATAATCTGCATCGGAGTATCCAATGAGATTGAACTTTGAACATTTATGATACCAAATGCCTAGGTAGGGTGTATGAACTAAATATCTCAAGATCCTTTTTACTTCTGTCAAATGACATTCCTTAGGATTGGCTTGAAACCTTGCACACAAACATAAACTCAACATGATATCTAGCCTAGATGCACAGATATAAAGTAGAGAGCTAATCATGGAACAGTATACCTTATGATCCATGTTAGGTCCATCTTCATTGAGGTCTAAGTGTCCATTTGTCGCAATGGGAGTCTTTATGGGCTTCGCTTCGTCCATGCCAAATTTCTTGAGAATGTCTTGGATGTACTTTGTTTGGCTTATGAATGTTCCTTCTTTAGTTTTTTCACTTGGAATCCCAAAAAGTAAATTAGCTCTCCCATCATTGGCATCTTGAATCTATCTATCATGATTTTACTAAATTCTTGACGAAAAGATTTGTTAGTTGAACCAAATATGATATCATCAACATAAATTTGACAAATGAATACATCATCATCAAAGTGCTTGGTAAACAAGGTGTAATCAGCTTTACCAATTTTGAAGCAATTTTCAACTAGAAAATCTCTAAGGCACTCATACCAAGCCCCAGGAGCTTATTTGAGGCCATAGAGAGCCTTATGCAGTTTAAATACATGGTCGGGGTACTCTTGATCTTCAAACCCAGGGGGTTGCTCCACATACACCTCCTCCTTGATCGGTCCGTTGAGCAAGGCACTTTTTACGTCCATTTGATATAGCTTGAAATCATGGTGAGTAGCATATGTGAGTAATATTTGAATTGATTCTAGCCTAGCTACGAGAGCAAAAGTCTCGTCGAAATCCAAACCTTCAACTTGTGAGTAACCTTTGGCCACAAGTTGTTCCTTGTTCCTTGTTACCACTTCGTGTTCGTCTTGCTTGTTGCGGAAGACCCATTTAGTGTTGTGACACCCGGTTCCGAAAATGAACCAAGTGAACGCATATGTGTGCCCAGGATGTTCAACACACATACACGAGTGCATTCACAAAAGAGTATACAGAAAATTACCATAGAACAAGATTACTTAACCAAATTTTATTACACAAACCATATTATCCTCGAACACAAGTCCTAATGAATGATAATGACAAGTTCACTAATGCAGCGGAAATAGACTAAATAAGCAAACTAAACAGCTAGGCAACATAAGCAATAGGGTATAGCGCAACTCCAATTAACACCACAGGCAAAGCTGCCGGTAGACACGGCCTAGAACTCCGCATTATCACCATTAAACTCCCAATCCTGTCCTGCAACTGTTGGGGGGGGATTGCAAGAGTGAGTACATGTCGTACTCAGCAAGTGTGGAAAGTATGACATGTGGCTGATTCAAATGACGACAATAATAATGGCTGAGTGCTGAAAAGTACATAAAAACATTTGAAAAGAAATATATTATATGTATGTGAATAAACCCATCATAAACCATAATTAAAATCATAGTACCAGTCCATATTCCATGTTCGTTATGACATATCAATATCCATATCCAATACTAGAATTCATATCATAACCATCCATAACCATAATACCAACCATAACCATAACCAACCAACCATCCCAAATCCCAAGTTTCCTCTAATCATGTGAGGGTCCAAGTTGCTCATAACCGGGAGCACGGCTATCATAATAGTTTTAGACACACTCTGCAGAGGTTTCACTACTTTACCCACGTGTTTGTGATTTCATCACCTTTTGATGACTACAAAATCTCAATTATACCATCTCACACTTCCATAGGTGTGTGGCCAAGAGATCACAAAATAGCCTTTACAAAGGGATTACTAGCCTATTTAGACCCCACTGAGGTTTCACTGGTGGCGATGTCTCCAACTGAGCACATCTTCAACCAAGGGCCCCCTCTTGAGCCATTCGGATCCCAGGGTAGTCCCACCAATCATCAACAAACCCAATCCGGCTACCCCTTCCCCGAGCATCCTTAATGGTCCAAATAGAACTGGCAAAGCCCTAATTAATCAGCTATGCCGCACCCATACTTGTCCTCGTGGTGGCACTGTAAATCCTGGATGGTCGCTCCACAAGCCGGTCCTTAGATCTAAAGCAAGCAAAACCACCATACATCCAACCCATCCACATACCAGGCTTGCTTAGATCACCCATTACCATATCATATTAACCAGTTCATGTTAACCATAATCTCATAAATGCATAATTATGTTGAGTGGTATAGTTGTTCTTCCATCCCAATTAATTAAGCGAAGCAAAAAAGGTAAAAAGCCCATCCCGACTCTCTACTATAATTCCAGGTGACAAGGGTGGTCAGCAAAACTAGTAAACTTCCTACCATAGGATTTCCCATCAAATTGACACAAGCATGCAATTTTGCAAACAAAACATTTATTTCAAAATAGGATCAATATGTTTCAAGGACACTTGCCTTGCTCTTGCTGTTGATTAGGGTCAAAGCTTTCAAACTCTTGGTGCTGTAGATCCTCCGCGGCACTCTCTAGCGCAAATCCGCCTAATCCACAAACTAAACATACAATACAAGAAACGCGATCAAAGAGTGCACAAATATTACTCAATATGACATGACATGCATGATTGATGCAAATGCAAGGTAGAACTTGTTAATAGATTGCTTTTAATGATCACTAACTAGTTCTAATAGATTTTAACAAGTTTATACAGGTTTGAATATCATTAGATCTAATTTTAGAATTAATTCACAGAATTTAGTCAGCAAAATCGGACTAGTCTGCAGAAGGCCGGACTAGTCTGCACTTCGCAGAACTAGCGAACTAGGGTTTTCTAGATCGACATGAATTTGGAGATTAGGAGTCAGATTCACGTAAGAAAAAGAGAATAGAAGGTATACCAGGTGTTTAGAACTCCAATGAATCAATAAACTTGGAGGTAACACTTGGATCTTGATGATCTAAGGTTGGTGATGAACTTGGAGATAAATTGGTGATGAAGAACGAAAGCTTGGTGGAGATCTTGATCCTCTTTCGTTTCCTCCTTTTCTTCTTCTTGCTTGGGATCTCCTCCTCCCTCCTTGGTGGTGGCTCTCGACGAACTAGGGTTTGGGTGGGGTGGAAAAGCGGCAAATAGATGTCAAGCCAAGGGGTGGGGTTGTTTATATAGAGGTGGAGCCTAGGGTTAGATGGATTTTGAGTTTGAGATGAGTAGAGGCCGGTTTAGAGTCCCACGTGGGCTCTAAAAGAGTTAGGCATGACATCCCTAGGCCCACTTAACATGAAACCCAAGAAACAAGTCGTAAAACAAAAGATCAACTCGGAGTCGTGAAATATCAAAAAAGTCCGAAAAGGACCGGACTAGTTCGAAGTTGTCCAGAGAGAAATCGGACAAGTCTGGCCAAAAATTGGACAAGTCCGACTTTAGTCAGAGAGTAAAACGGACAAGTCTGCTAGTACACCGGACTAGTCTAGAAAAGTCCAGGGACTTAGCAATTTTTCAAGGATTCTTGGAATATCGGACTAGTCTGCACAAAATCGAAAAAGTCCGAAAGTTTCCAGAGGCAAAATCGGACTAGTCCGCAGCAAAAACGGACAAGTCCATTTTTAGTCAGAGAGAAATCGGACTAGTCCTCACCAAAATCGGTCTAGTCCTCACCAAAATCGGACTAGTCCGCACTTTTCAGCATTTTAAGTGCGGTTTTGTTCCAAATCAATTTTAAATGCTGCAAATCAATTTTAAACGCGTTCCTCTTTATGTGGGTTAATGTTAAACATGTATATGAATGTATGTAGGGCATGATGCATGAAAATGAGGGTGTTACAAGTGCCGACGACATTGGACTTAGTCTTTCAACATGTTCTCATACATCATTCCTTTTGAAGTTGTTCAATTATTCTTGCATCGCCATCACCCAGTTAGGATCTGTTAATGCATCTTCAATTCTGTATGGTTCCAAAGAGGATACAAAATAATAGTATTCACAGAAATTAGCTATACGAGATCGAGTTGTCACTCCCTTTTGGATGTCACCAATTATGTTGTCGACGGGGTGATCTCTTTGTATGCTTTGGTGTACTCTTAGATGTGGCATTTGTGGTCTTGAATCCTCATGATCATCATCTTCTTCGTCTCCCCCTGGATAGTTGCCCTCATTAATGTTTTGATTATCTTGATCTACTTGAGGTTGATCTTGTGTAGAAGCTCCCCCTTAATAATTTTCCTCCGTTTGTGGTTCATCTTCTTCATTCGGATTTTGAGATGATGCTGGTTGTCGAACATCGCCCAATGCCATTCTTCTCAATGCTTGACATGGAGCTTCTTCTTGATCTAGCACACACTGGTTAACTTGCTCTACTTGATAGACGTTAGTCTTATCGAACACTACTTCACGTGCTACTTCAACAAGTCCAGAGGCTTTGTTGAAGACACGATAAGCGTAGGAGTTCGAATCATAGCCAAGCAAGAAACCTTCATTGGACTTTGAAGCGAACTTCGAAGCCCTAGGCTTCTTGTTTAGAATAACATTTTGAACCGAAAACTCAAAAGTATGAAATATTTGGTTTGTTACCGGTGTAGTTCATATGAGGTTTTCTTTAGTAAACGATGAAGGTATAGTCGATTTATGGCGTGAAAAGTGGTGTTAACCACTTTTCGGCCCAAAACCAGTCTGAAGGCTTGTATTCATCGAGCATTGTCCTCGCCATCTCAATGAGTGTTCGGTTCTTCCTTTCGGCTACTCTGTTTTGTTGAAGAGAATATGGTGATGAACATTCATGCTTTATTCCTTCCTCATCTAGATACTCTTCAACTTGGGTATTCTTGAATTCTGTTCCATTGTCACTTCATTTGTTCTTGATCGTCAATGAGAATTCATTTTGAGCTCCCCTGAGAAACTTCTTGAGTGTTCCTTGAGCTTATGTCTTATAATGCAAAAAGAAAACTCACGTGAAGCATGAAAAATCATCAACAATGACTAAACCATATTTATTACCGCCGATGCTTATGTAAGCAATTGGACCGAATAGGTCCATGTGGAGGAGCTCAAGCGTTCTTGTTGTAGTCATGACATTCTTCATGGGATGAGGTGCTCCTACTTGCTTCCCGACTTGGCACGCACTACAAAGCCCGTCTTTCTCAAAAACAACATCCTTCAAACCTTGGATGTGATTGCCTTTTAGAAGTTTTTGTAGATTCCTCATACTAACATGTGCTAGACGTCTATGCCACAGCAAACCCATGTTAGTTTTTGCAATCAAGCATGTGTCATGTTCGGCTTTATCTTTGTTGAAGTCAACTAGATAAAGTTTTGTCTTTAACACGTCCTTGAAGGCAATAGAGTTATCACTCTTTCTGGAGACGGTCACACCTTCATTAGTGAATAAACAATTATAACCTTTGTCACATAGTTGAGATAAGTACAAGATGTTATAATCTAAGGAATCAACATGTAAGACATGAGAAAGTGTATACTGTGACAAAATTGCAATTTTACTGGTACCTAGCACCCTTCCTCGACTATTATCACCAAAATAGATGTCTTCGCTTGAGTCTTCATTTTGTTCATACTCCACAAACATTTTTCTTTCTCCGGTCATGTGATTTGTGCATCCACTATGTAGCACCCATTTTGCTCCACTAGATGAGTAAGCCTGCAAAAAAGAAATAATGCTTTGGTCTTAGGTACCCAAGCTTGCTTGGGTCCTTTGAGGTTAGTCACAAGTGATTTGGGCACCCACACATGAGACTTGATGTTCTCATGGTGTGGCCCAACATATTTAGCAGAAGTTTTTCCATAACCATTTTTCATAAGCACATATGAAGCATCAAAGGCTCTAAACAAGATTTGTTGTCCATATGAGTTCACAATGTTTAATTTATCAATGTTAACATGTTTTCCAACTTGGGAAGAGTTTCCCTTGACAAAAGCAATGCGATCCTTGTCATTCTTGTGGCTTCTCGCATTTTGCCTTTCACCATGAGAATACCCAATGCCATATTTAACATTAGGATGTCTTGTGACCGAGTAAGCACTGCGTGCATACTTGACCTTCTCCTTGTCAAATATGCCACTTTTGGACGGATGCTTGTCTTTTGTCAAGTTGGTCTTTTTTTTTTTCATGCTGGTGTTATTTTTAGCACATGTACAATTAATGACAGTTTCAGATTTAATATGTTGAGAAGGTGAGTTTGAAGAGGATGAAGAACCACTTTGCTTGAGTGACTTAACTTGTGTCTCAAGGATCTTGTTAACTTTGGTTAAGTTAGCAAGTTCATCCTTGATAGTCACGTTTGAGTCTTTTAACTTCAAACAAGCTTCCTTGCTTGAAGCTAACTCAAGTTCTAGTGATTTACTTCACTCCTTTTCAAGCTCAAGGAGCTTTTCAATCTCAAGATATTCCTCCTTTTGGAGAATGATCATATCTTCTTGGCAATTGGCTAGCTCCTCCTTATTAGTAATCTTATCCATTTGAAATTTATTTTAGCAGTAGTCCTTTTATCTAAACCACTAAGCATGTCTTCATCATCACTAGAGTTATCAATATCACTAGTAAGAGAAAGCGAGGAGGAAGATTAAGTTATAATCTTTCTTTTTCCTTCCTTGGCCATTAGACATGTGTGGTCAGTGTCCTTCCATGCGCCCATGGTTGGGAAAAGAGTGGACTTCTTGGTAGTCTTCTTGATGGCTATAGTGGCTATCTCCTCCTCTTCTTCAGATGAGGACTCATCGTTGAAGTCCCACTCCTTCCGTAGATGTGCTTGTCCATATTGCTTCTTTTTCTTAAATACTTTCTTTTGTTGAGGCTTGTTGTCTTTACTCTTCCTCTTATTATCCTCATGTGGACAATCTACTATGAAATGATTATACCCTCCACAATTGTAGCATGCACGTCTCATCTTGGGTCTTTGTTTGTTCCTATGTCTTCCTTCATTTGAGCTACCACCCTTCCTTCTTCTCATCATTTTCTTGAACTTTTTTTATGAACAAGATCATGTCTTCTTCATCGATATCAGTGCTTTCATCATCACCATCATCTTCCTCAGAAGCCTCTCGAGCTTCTTTTAATGCAGGCTTACAGGTTTCCTTTAGAGCAACTCCTTTCTTCTTTGCCGAGGTAAGGTCGGCAAGTTCCTTGACATGCTTGGCTTCCTTCTCCATCATTTCAAAGTTGATGATCTTGCAAAGAATTTCGTCCAGGGTCATTTTTTGATACCATGGACTTTCTCTAATCATGGAGTAGAGCGTCATGTTCCGAGGCATGAATGCCCTAAGAATTAGTTTCACCACTTCATGATCTATCCACTTCTTGCTACCGTATGCTCGGATTTTGTTGATGAGAGACTTCAGTCGATTGTACATGTCTTGGGGTGATTCATCTTCTTCTATAGAAATCCTTCCCATTCACCTTCAATCATCTCAATTTTGGCTTCGCGTACATTACAATCACCTTCATGTGCGGTTTTGAGAGTATCCCAAATTTCCTTGGCAATCTCGAGTGGATCCACCTTGGTGAACTCGTCTTGGCTTAATGATGATTAATGACAGCTGCGGCTTGAGCATTTCGATGAATAGATTTCTCTTGACTTGGAGTTAGCTCTTCATCATCATCTGGAGTATCTATCCCTGTACACACTATGTGCCAAAGACTTGGGTTAAAAGATATAAGGTGCATTTTCATGTTTTGTCTTCACATTGAATAGTCATTTCCATCAAAATAAGGTGATTTGTCTAAAGGAATTGACAAGTAATGACTATTATTAGAATTTAGACGCTCATAGTTAAAAGGATATTAGGAGTAGTCTGTGTCACTACTCCCCTTTTTCTTCTCATCTTCAATCTTCTTCTTACCTTTTGGAGTTAGTTAGTCTTGTATAGCATCGAGGAGTTTCTCTAGTTTTTGGTTCTTTTCATCATCACCCTTTTCGTTGTTGAAGCTCTTGTGTTCATCTTTGATGTCCGACATTGTCTCTTTGAGCGAGTTTGGCTCTGAAGTCTTTGAAGTCTCTTTTGAAGAGTTTGGCTCTGATACCAATTGAATACAGCCTAGAGGGGGCGTGAATAGGCTTTTTAAACTTTTAGTGATTCCTAAACCACTTAACAAAGAGATCAAATACAGGGACGTTGGACTAGTACGTTCTGGTGCGGACTAGTCTTGTATATGCGGACTTGAAAATCAAAG
This sequence comes from Tuctoria greenei, assembly GCA_036927565.1. Taxonomy (NCBI): domain Eukaryota; kingdom Viridiplantae; phylum Streptophyta; class Magnoliopsida; order Poales; family Poaceae; genus Tuctoria; species Tuctoria greenei. The sequence goes on from JAYESD010000004.1 coordinate 55,874,881, forward strand.
TGGATCTTTAATTTTACTTCTAGTAGTCTATGAAGTGGAAAGCAATTGACAATTTAAGTGTATTATGACAATGAAGTAAGATATTGCAATTATCAAGTTTAATCCAATGTTTCCATGTGAATTACACAAGCCTATGCAAACCCAAGAGTATGATGAAAATACAACTAGAACACGAGACACAAGATTTTATCCCGAGGTTTGATTCCAAGGAGGATCCTACATCCCCGTTGAGGAGACCACGGAGGACCGGGTCTTCACCAACCCTTCCCTGGGTGAATCGCCACGGAGGCCAATTCACAATCACTAACCACAAAGGGGCAAATAACTTGTTCAAGGAATATTCTCACAAGTTGAGGGCTCCCCATAGATTACAATGATCGAACACCACTAGACACACTCAAAAGATGTACAATAATAAATGAGAGTGAGCAAGAGATCAAACCCAAGAGCTCAAGATCATGTAGAACAAGTTCTCTCCTTTGTCCAATCCCTAATCATAAAGGATTTGATCGTTTTTTGGTTTAGAATGAGTGGAGAGAAGTGTTTTTGGGCTCTTGGGATGTGTGATAGTGCAGGGAGTCGAGAGAGATTGTTGTGTGGCCGTGCACCTCTTTTTATACTAGGGTTTCCAAAAGTTACCGTTAGGGTTTGCGAGGTCCGGACTAGTCCGCGGTGGACACCGAACTAGTCTTGTGTGCGTGTGTGAAAAACCCTAAGTGTTGATGGATACCGGACTAGTCCGTTAAGGTGCAGACTAGTTCAATTTTAGTCACAGACTTTTCGGAGTAGTATGGTGTATATCGGACTTGTCCGGCGTGATGAAAAAGTGTAGAACAGAGGACAAGTCCGCAATTGGAGGACTTGTCCAATTTTTGTCAGAAAGTTTTCGGACTAGTCCAGTGGATATCGGACTTGTCTGGTGTGGTGAAAACATGTAAAACTGAGGACAAGTCCGCACTTGGAGGACTTGTCTGATTTTAGTCAAAAAGTTTTGGACTAGTCCGGTGTATATTGGACTAGTCCGCTCTTCCTAATATTTGTGAAGTGAGTGCAATCTTTTTCACTTGAGCTCTTGGGGTGTGTTTCTCCAACACACTCCTTGCAAAATAAATCTATTCTTTTCAAGTCTTGAGCTCTTTTCCTTTTGGATCCCCATTCTCCTTTCTTTTTGTTATTTCCTTCTAATCTCCTTAAAACCTGCGCTCATATCAACAATTTTGTTAGGATCTCATTTGCTTGTCATTAATCAACCAAAACCCACAAGGGATGCCTAGATGAACTTTCAAGGCATCACCTCCGGGGAAACCTTACTGGGTCCGCAACATGCTGGTAGCTACTTTGTTAAGGCTATTTTGTGATCTCTTGGCCACAAACCTATGGAAGTGTGAGATGGCATAATGGAGGTTCTTAGTCATCGAAAGGTGTTGAAATCACGAACTTGTGGGTAAGGTGGTACAACCTCTGCAGAGTGTAAAACTATCATGATAGCCGTGCTTCCGGTTACGAGTGACCTGGACCCTCACATGATTAGAGTTATGGACCTGAGTATTGAATATGAACTGGAATTGGATATTGGGTTATGGAATTGGTTATGGTTAGTAGAGTATGGATGGATATGGTTATTCATGTTGAATGGTCATTTATGGTTGGTGAATGGTAGTTGATGGAATAGTGTATGGTATTGTTGGTTGTTTGGGCTATGATGGGATTTGACCTCACATAGTAATCATAGGTCGTATTTTCTTACTTTCATGAATGAAATGTACTTTTATACAATTACCTATTTATTTTCAACCTTGTTTAAGCTACATGTCATACTTTCCCACACTTGCTGAGTACGACATGTGCTCACCCTTGCTATTCTTACATTAATTCTGTAACATGTGATAATTTGGAGTATCTGGAGAACTATGTGGAGTACTAGTCGTGTGTGTTACCGTCGAACTACCTGTGGAGATGGAGTATATTAGTGTTTAGTTTTCTGTTGCTTTGCTGTTATTAGAGCTTGCTTTCAAGACTATTTGGATATTGTAATAAGGTACTACTATTATTATTATCATTCGAGACATGGCTATAATTTGAATATCATTTGTGATGCATTTGTGTATGTGTGTTAAACATCCTGACTACACATATGTATCACACTTGGTTCATTCTCGGAACCGGGTGTCACAAAGAGCACTTTTAAAAGGGTGAAGTTTTTGTCGGATGAGATATTTGAGAAGGAAGAGCTCATCAATCGTCAAGAGGACATGCTCATCCAAGAAAAGGAGAGATGTCAAGAGTTCAAGGAGCTCCTAGAGCTTGAAAGAGAAAGAAGCAAGACACTTAAGCGTGAACTCGCTTTGAGCAAGGAAACTTGCTCAAATCTTGAGGACACAACAATTGTGCTAAAGGATGAACTTGTAAAATTGAAAAAAGTTAATAAGATCCTTGAAAGACAAGTTGAGTCTCTCAAGATTAATGCACCTTCTTCCTCCAAGAGTTTGCCTTACACAAATGTCAAGTCCGAAGCAACTCAAGCTTGCAAGTGCTCTAACTTAATTCTCAAACTAAAGGATGAACTCAAATTGGCACAAAACAAGCAAGCACCAAAAGGTGGCATCTTTGACAAGGATAAGATGGCATATGCACGAAGTGCTTATACAAACACAAGACATCCTCTTGCCAAAGATGGTCTTGGTTATTCTCTGGAGAGGAAGCAAAATGCTAAGACGTCCAAGAATGGCAAATACTTGATTGTTTTTGTCAAGGAAAGTTTATACCACAATAACAAGGGAAAGAACATTGCTACTTCACATGACATGCCTAAAAATATACCTCATCCATTGTTCCATAATTTTGCTGCTTCATATGTTTTGTTGAGGAAGAAGTTTGGCAAGACTTATGCTAGGTATGTTGGGCCACTCCGCAAGAGTTCAAAACCTTGCATGTGGGTGCCCAAGGGCCTTTTGACTAACAACAAAGGACCCAACACCGCTTGGGTACCTAAAACCAAGGATTAACTCTATTTTGTAGGCATACTCCTTCTGTGGGACAAAATGGGTCCTTGATAGTGGTTGCAAAAACCTTGTGACCAGAGAGAGGAAAATGTTTGTGCAGTATGAAGAAAATGAAGATCCAAGTGAAGGAATATACTTTGGGGACAATAACCAAGGGAAAATCCTTGGCACCGGTAAAATTTCTATATCCCCTAATCATACTCTTTCTCATGTTTTGCACGTTGATTTACTTGATTATAACTTATTGTCCACATCAGGACTATGCGACAAAGGTTATAATTGTCTTTCCACTAACGAGGGTGTGACCATCACAAGAAGAAGCAATGACTCAATTGTTTTTAAGGGCGTGCTCAAGGAAAATCTCTGTCTTGTGGATTTATTTGCGGATAAAGCCAAACTTGACACGTGCTTAATAGCAAAAACCAACATGGGATGGTTTTGGCATAGAAGACTAGCCCATGTTTGGATGATAAATTTGCAAAAACTTCTCAAGGGAAAGGACATTTGTGGTTTGAAGAATGTTGTTTTTGAAAAGGATAGGCCATTAGCGCATTGTTGACGGGTGTTATATACCAATTTCACCTTTCAATATAACTCAGTTATGTGAAGGAAATATCATTGCTTGCATACATCACCTTTATATTTAACCTATTTCCACTTGTCCTTGAAGAATTTTGTGCATGCAGGTATTTCATACGGAATTGAAGTGAAACAAAGGGATGGATCCTATGAAATATCATCCCATCCAATCAAGTGCCGACATATGGCACCACAAGGACCAAATGGCCCACAAACAGAAGTATTTGAGGCCATCGAACGGTGTACACCCAATGGGACTCACCTGGAAGCCACCTAGAGAAAGAACATGCCATTTGGAGCCAGGACCAGGTTGGTCGACCTGGTGGTTCGGCTGATCCCTTCTGGGCGCCAAACACGATCAGCTTCCATGTGTTGGCTCCTCCTGGCTTGAAGAAGTCGTTGATGACTAATTCACACGCTTTTGGTGGCAGGAACTGACCCTTCTCCACCTATAAATAGGACCCCTCACCCCTCACTTCAACACACAACACTTGAGCATCATTGTATTGTATACACTAGGTCTCTTAGTCCTTAGTGGAGTTAGGCTATATGGAGGAGGGCCTCTAGTCCCAAGTCCAAATTGGGAAAGGTATGACTCATGTATATTTTCTTATATTTGTGACTTTATGCATAATAAAGATATTATCTTTAGTCTTCTTTTATTCATATACTTGGATGAAGGATTTCTTGTTTGATTGTGGATTCCATGTATGTGGTAGGAATAGTCTTTATGATCATGCCTTAATGTCATTATACTATCATCATAAATACTATAAACCCCCACTATAGTCTAAGTAGTTATGATATGATCATGTTAATACAAATAACTTATGATATGTCTCAACATTGGTTCAAGGATGATTTAGTTCATTGCCTTAGGATGGCTTATGCCGTGGATCTTAAGGTATTTACTTAATATGCTAACATGGTGCTAGGATAGTTAAGTAATGTCCACGCACTGAAGAGGTAGACAGTAGGTGGTGACAGCCTTATCTGTCCTTTGTAACCCTCCACGTTCGGCTATGCCACATGCTCTTGGCGGGAGTTGTTCTAGTATTTCCAGGGGTAAACCCGTGCCTGATATGTTGGACAACTTAGCATAAGGATTTACCATTGATATGCCCGTTAGTATCTAACCTAGGATATGTATATGTATATTAGAAGCATTATAGGAGCAACTCCCCAATCCTTAGTCCAACCTCCATTAGGACTCATCTATTCTTTAGAATAGAATGCTTAGGTGCATGTCACACTAACCATATATTATCAACGTACCTCTGTCTTGATAATTGATTAGTATCTCATAGCTTAATCATAAGAGTAGTGTTTACTTTACTCCATTGCCTTCCTTTGGGATAAATACGATACCCTTGGGAATACTCTTGGGTGAAATGCTACATGACAGTTTCCGTGCGCTTGCGTCATCTCTTACTAGAGATGATATGTGATGTTAAGAAATGTTAACAAGCATTTCTGGCACCGTTGCCGGGGATGATTTGTTAATGTTTCTTAGTATCTATCACAAGTATTTCTAGCACCGTTGTCGGGGATGATTTGTTAATGTTTCCTAGTACTGTATACAAGCATTTCTGGTGCCATTGCCGGGGAAGGCAAAGGAAGTGAAGGATAGCTATCACTTGTGATTAAGCTACATGTACTAGTAGTTATTAGACATGATTACCCTTGTTTGTTTTCTCCCTTTGTGTGAAAACAGGGTAGTGTTGGCTAACCCATTTTATTGGATGGCCAACGAGGATGCAAGTCCTCAACTTTAAGATGATTCATGGAATACCTCAACAAATGTCTGCTAGGCAACACCATTGCCTTTCGTGAAAGAATTTAAGCTTCCAGTAGGAGCCAAAGACATCCATTCCCAAGCTTGGGGGAGGCTCCAAGAGTTGTTCTTGGTTTTCCTCCACCATGGGATGGATTGTTGGCTCTTCATTCAACACTCATGTCTTGGGTTGGTTCCACCAATCCATGACCACATTCGTGCTGGAGCTGAAGGCCCTATTCTCATTCATCATGGATGAGAATATGGTCTCCACTCAAGGTGTGGATTGAATAATGCTCTAGTTCCTTTAGCTTGGCATGCACACCACTTAACAAGGTGGCCATGCTAGTTATGGAAATACACCTCCCATTGAAGTCACATGATGATCAAGCCAATAGAGAAGTGTTTGGATGATCCAAGCCATGGATATTCACATGATTTGTGAAAATCCATGTCAACATGGACCACTTGGGGAATCATTTCCCTAAGACCCATGAGGATTCTTCCTTTCAAACACAAATCCAATGGCTATCACCTACAAGGAGGTCAAGGGTGAATCAACATCACCCTTGTAATCAATGAGGCTTTGGGGATTTCAAGGGATGTAAGTTCAACTAGCCAACCTTGAAGTATCTTGTCCATGGCCAAGCAAGAAATCAAGAAAACATTACATGAATCTCTTGGACAAGGACAAAAAACATAAGGAGCATTCAAGGTCCAAGATATCCCACAACCACTTGTTGGGATCTCTACCCTTCGACCAAGCCCGTGCAACCTTAGGCAAATGACATTGTGGATGAAGCGTTTCTTGTCTGATTGTGGAATCCACATGTCATCATTCCCAAGGAAACCTTTGATCTACGATCAAAGTATGGGTTAAATCCAAAGAATTTCAAGATGGTCCAAGTGATACCCATAAAGAAGGGCAAGCCTCACCATGCTCATAAGAAGAATATCTTCAAGAGGGAGAAAGCCGTCACTACATCAACAAGTCTTCATCAAGATGACAGAGAGGCTAGGACCATCATATGGTTAACATGTCCAACTAACATGCCAAATGAGATTTGGCATGTCAATCAAGAGAAGTTGTCCTCATCTTCAACTCTGGGATTGGATAACAAATCATCGAACCAAACAGGACGGAGGTAAGTCCCACTCATCGGACTTTAAAAATTCGGTGAGTACTTGCCAATAGTTAAATTGGTAGTTATCTCATATTTGTTTTCCCCAATAAGATATTTAAATTTATCATTTGTATTTAGCATGTTTGAATTTCCACACCTGCATGTTGGAAAATAGAATTTCCAGCTATCATAAAACTAAATTTGGAATTAGGAAATAAATTTATTTGGATATGAACTTTGGGCATAACCACTTGAATTCATCTTCCTAATTCAAGCCAAAAAATATTTCCCTTAGTATTCAAAACATTTGCAAGTTGTTTCAAGTTGGGAACAACAATTTGACAAAGGGTACAACATGCTTTTGAGCTAACGTAACCTAATTTTTAGTTGTTTTGTTTGTTCTTAATTTTAGTGCAGCTAAGACAAAATTTGTAAATAGGTATGTATATGTATATTAGAAGCATTGTAGGAGAAAATCCCCAATCCTTAGTCTAACTTCCATTAGGACTCATCTACCCTTTAGAATTGATTGCTTAGGTGTGTGTCACACTACCCATATATTATCAACTTACCCCTATTTTGATAATTGATTAGTATCCCATAGCTTGATCATAAGAGTTGTGTTTACTTTACTCCATTGCCTTTCTTTTTGATAAATACGATACCCTTGGGAATACTATTGTGTCAAATGTTACACGATAGTTTTCGTGCGCTTGCAGACATCATCTCTTACTGGAGAAGATCTGTGACATTAAGAAACGTCAACAAGCATTTCTGGCACGGTTGCCGGGGTGATTTGTTAATGCTTCTTAGTAGCTGTCAACAAGCATTTCTGGCGCCGTTGCCGGGGATGATTTGTTACTGTTTCTTAATAGCTGTCAACATGCATGCCAAGACGGAAAGCAAGTTGGAGCTCAACATCCATCCAAGAATATCATGATGACTACAAGACCATTGGAGCTTCTACACATGGACCTCTTCGATCCAATCGCCTACACAAACATTGGCGGTAACAAATATGGTCTTGTAATTGTTGATGATTTTTCACGTTACACTTGGGTGTTCTTTTTGCATGATAAGAGCGAGACTCAAGGTGTCCTCAAGAACTACTTGAGGAGAGCTCAAAATGAGTTCTCCTTGAGAATTAAGACTGTAAGGAGTGATAATGGCACTAAGTTCAAGAACACTCAAGTTGAAGAGTTTTTGGATGATGAAGACATCAAGCATGAGTTCTCGGCCCCCTACTCCCCTCAACGAAATGGGGGCGGCCGAGAGGGGAATATGAATCTTATTATGATGTCTAGAACCATGCTTGATGAGTACAAGACGTCGTACCAGTTTTGGTCAGAAGCGGTTAATACCGCTTGCCATGCCATAAACCGGTTATACCTCCGTCGCATATTGAAGAAGACATCTTATGAGCTTCTAACCCGTAACAAGCCTAACATATCATATTTTCATGTTTTTGGGAGAAAATGCTATATTCTCAAAAAGAAGTCTAGGACTTTGAAGTTTGCTTCAAAGTCCGATGAGGGTTTCTTGCTTGGTTATGGCTCAAACACCTACACCTACCGCGTCTTCAACAAATCCTTCAAAATTGTTGAAGTACCACGTGATGTGGTGTTTAATGAGACTATTGGCTCCCAAGTGGAGCAAGTTGATCGTTGTGTGCTAGATCAAGAAGAGCAACAAACAAGATGAGCAAGGTGGGTGGCACCAAGTGGGTGTTCCGCAACAAACAAGATGAGCAAGGAGCAGTTACAAGGAAGAAAGCACGGCTTGTGACCAAGGGGTACTCACAAGTCGAAGGTTTGGATTTTGGTGAAACCTTTGCTCCCGTACCAAGGCTTGAATCAATTCACATATTACTTTCCTTTGCTACTCATGATTTTAAGCTATACCAAACGGACGTCAAGAGTGCTTTTCTCAATGGTCCAATTAAAGAAGAGGTCTATGTGAATCAATCCCCCGTCTTTTAAGATCAAGACTTCCCAAATCATGTCCACAAATAACATAAGGCTCTCTATGGCGTCAAACAAGCTCCTAGAGATTGATATGAGTGCCTTAGATACTTTCTAACTCAAAATGGTTTCAAAACTGGCAAGGCGACTATACTCTATTCACAAAGCATTTCAATGTTGATTTGTTTGTTTGCCAAATATATGTCGATGACTTTATATATGGTTCCACTAACAAAAATTTTTGTGGAGAGTTTTCTAAGATCATGACCGAAAGGTTTGAGATGTCCATGATGGGGGAGTTGAAGTTCTTCCTAGGATTTCAAGTGAAGCAACTCAATGAAGGCACAATCATTAGTCAAATAAAATAAATAAGACATACTCATGAAGTTTGACATGTACAAAGCCAAACCCATCAAGACTCCAATAGGAACCAATGGACACCTCGACCTAAATGAAGATGGTCCAAGTGTGGACCAAAAGGTATATCGCTCCATGATTGGTTCATTACTTTACCTTTGTGCATCTAGGCCAGATATAATGCTAAGTGTTTGTATGTGTTCTCGATTCCAAGCCACTCCCAAGGTGTGTCATCGCCGTAAATAAAATTCTTAGACATTTGATTCACACACCAAGCCTAGGACTTTGGTACCCCAAGGGCTCCAAGTTTAATCTCATTGGATATTTCAATACGGATTATGCAGGGTGCAAAGTAGATAGAAAGAGTACATCCAGGACTTGCCTATTCTTGAGTAGGTCCCTGGTATCTTGGTCCTAAAAAAAAAGAAAATTCCATTGCACTCTCCACAGCAGAAGCGGAGTATGTCACAGCCGGAAGTTGTTGTGCACAACTTCTTTGGATGCTGCAAACTCTTAGGAACTATGGCATAAACTTGCACCATATTCCTCTCCTATGTGACAATGAGAGTTCCATCAAAATAGCTGACAATCCAGTTGAGCATTCAAGGACCAAGCACATTGATATTGGCCTCCATATCTTGAGAGATCACTCCATCAAAGGAGACATAGTGATTTCCCATGTGAGAACCAAAAAGCAATTGACCAATATTTTTACCAAGCCCTTAGATGAGAGGATATTTTGTGAACTTAGAACTGAGCTTAATATCTTAGATTCTCGAAATGTGGCTTAAATCTTGCACATCTTATGTTACTTGTATTTGCTTCAAAATAATGCATGCTTGCAAAAAACCTCTTCACCCTCAATTTTCTACAAAACTAATTGAAATTATTGAACCTTTGTAAGTTGTGGTCATATTTTGATTGTTGATTGCTTAATAACCATGTTTGCAAACATCCTTTGTGAAACTAGTCCAAAAGGATCAAATCTCTAGTGAAAACTCAAATATATATGATTCTTCATCCTTTGGACCGGACTAGTCCGCCTCACTGGTCGGACAAGTCCGGACTCCAACTTCTATGGACTCAGATGGACAAGTCCAAAATGGACTAGTCCGCCCTCCGGGCCGGACAAGTCTGACCCTCCGAGTAGTCTGGATAGGGTCCGTGTACCGGACTAGTCCGGCTCTTGGGGACTTAACCTCCCCAACAGGACCCCGACTCTTCACTTCACTCATTTGACTCTCTCTCTTCTCCTCCACAAAAACGCACCACTTTTGGCGATTTTCACTACCACGCACCAAACACTACTTCCAATCAGTGGATTGAAGCCCCAAAGTGTGTGGGAACCTTTCCACACACATCTTCACTCGATTCCCCCCCCCCCCCCCCCCCACATTTCATCGATTTGAAAATTCAATAAGGTATTCAAGAACTAACCCAGAATCCGTCAAAATTCAAAATTTTTAGGTCTTTTGGTAGAAAGCTGTTCACAAATGTTGTTTCTCATGCTATTGTGATTCTAGCCTTGGAGTTTTGCGCCCCGATCCATAGATTTTGTGAAAAACTTCTAGATTAGGGTTCTTACTGTGTGCACCGGACTAATCCGGCCACAAAGTGGACAAGTCCATCTCGTACGGACTAGTCCGACCCCGCGGTGGGCATATACGATGTTCATAGTACAAAACCCTAATTTTGATTGTTTTGGTGAATTCTAATGCAATATTTCACTTCCTTGAACTCATACATTCTCTTATTCATCTTTTCTCAGCAACTATGTCGAGTCGTGATAGAAACTCGCTCCTATACAATTCGAAGGCCAAGGCGGTGAGGCAAGAGACCTATCGCAATGCCCGTGAGGAGCGAGAGCTCTTTCAAGCTCTCCTCAAGTCGAGGGCTAAGGCAAGGAAGGCTAAGAAACAGCAAAAAGAAGGGCATAACGCAGCTGCTAGTGAACAAGCCTCAAAGAGAAAGAGGCTTGTGACAGTTGATGAAAAGGAGATAACCCAAGCGGCTAGAGCATCAAAGGACAAAGACAAGGCACCAGCGGATGAGCTGCCAAAGAAGGGAAGTACTGTTGCAAAGAAGCCCGCTAGCAAGAAGCAAGTTGGCATCTCTATAAGAGAGAAGGGTCAAAGGGGGTCCTCACAACCCATTAGCCCATTGAAGATGTCATCGCCCGCATGGAATCCTAACCGTCAAGACACAGTTGAAGCTAACCTATTTAGAGCAAAGGAGACAGAAAAAGGCAAAGAGGTTGAGGATGGATGCTATTTATAGTTTTGAGTAGCACACCGTCGACCCTCGTTTTTGGTGTGACTTCCATTGTGACTATTATAGAACTGTGTACATGAGGGTGCAGACGCCAGTGGCAGATGCCGAATGGATTGATTGGGACTACATGGCTGAGAAGAATAACATTGCCTTTAATGTATTTATTGAAGCCGTAGAGCGTCATGGACTTAAGGACCTCATGCAATTCACGTATGATTGGAATATTGAGGTCGGTGTGCAGTTTTACACTACGGTGTACTTTCACAAGCAAGGAGATCGAAGGATCACATGGCTCACAAATGGTGAACAATACATAGTCACTTATTGGGAGTTTGCTCAAATTATTGGTTTGGAAGATCAACTCAACAATGAGATCATCATTTCAAATCTCAAGGTCAATGCTAGAGATGATTTGGACTACATGTATCCAAGCCATGAAGTCTATGAGGCGGGACACATAAAGAACATAAAGCCATTCTATAGTGTGCTCGACCGTGTCCTAAGGAAGACCATAGTCCCCAAAGATGGCAATGCGGGGTTCATACAAGTAAACTTGAGACACTTGATGGTGTTGCATGATGGAGAGGAAAGATTCAACGCAGTGTCCTATATCTGTCAAAGTGTTAGAGCGACACTTCCCCGAGATCTGCTAAGGAGCAGCCCGCGGAGGTTCTTAGTTCGACGGGGATTAGGCCTCAGTCAAGTGTTCTAGCGGATAGAAGTATGAGACAGTGGTCCTTACGTGGCTCGGGCCTCAAGGAGCATATCACCCTACTCCACGGTGAGTGGTATTGCTGGTATGTGTGTGATGTTCGACGAGGGGATCGTTGTAATGGTGGCAGTCTGGGCCTTTTATAGACAAGGTCGGACGCCTTACAAGTGGGGTCCCGGGGCCCGACAGGTGGTCCCGGAGCGACCATATCCTAAAGATCTAAGGCTTCTTCCGTAAGCTTGCTCTGACCATGGACATGAAGACTCGCCGTCTTGCCATCTGCATCGTCAGTAGCCCATGCGCCATTGCTGACATTGGCAGGGGATGTCCTGTCCAACTGTCTCTGTCGCCGTAAGTTACCCACTTGGCAGAGTGGGATAGGCCTACAGTGTCTTCACTGTGATGCGATTGGTCGCAGAGGTACCTGACATTAAGCGAGCACCACGCCATGCATCTGGGGAAGCCGCGTATCTTCAATCCTTGACAGGGACAAGACACACCGTCCTTTTATCTCCCGTGTCCCTCCGTTCAGGGAATGTGGTTGGACTATGTGACAGCTCGAGAGCTCACCTCTGCGGGGGAGCTCAGGTCTCGTCTGGCTGACCACGTGGCAGCTCGGAGGCTCACCTCTGCAGAGGAGGTCAGGTCCCACCTTGCGGGCCACGTGGGGGCTCGGTAGCTCATATCTGCGGGGAAGGCTAGGCCCCGTCCTGCTGGACACGTGTCGGTGCCGGGAGATCACCTCCACGGAGGAGGTTAGGTACCGTGTTGCGGGACACGTGGCAGCGCCAGAGCCCACCCATATGGGAGGTGGCCCGTCTGATGTCTTGGTCCACGTGGCAACTCCGGAGCACTGTCTCATGGGCAGGAGGGATCCTTACCTACTGGACACGTGGTTACCAGGGGGCTCCTCTCCAAAGGGGGTGTTGAGCTTCTCCTTCGAGTTTCTTGTAGATATCCTGTACCTCCTATCTGAGACTGATGGGTCCAGGTCTCTTGAACATGCGGCACCCTAGGACCCCGCCTCTACTTGGAGGAGGGGTAGCTAGGCGACTCTAGCTTGTGCGCTAGAGGTTAAGAATGCTGCAAAACATGTCGTTGCGCAATTCGCCAGGGACTAAGGCTGCCAGCTCAACTTTATATTCGGGGTTCCCCCTTTGTAAATATTGATTAACGAATATGAATTTGTGTTTGTACTTCTCAACTGTTGCTCTGAGTCCTTAGTTGTGTAAGGTTTTGTAGAACCTTTGCCGAGCCCGTTAGCTTTTGAGGACCAACGGTTACACCACTGATATGGCTGAGGTGTTGCCCATTGACTTCCTTCCTATGGAACCCCCTTAGAGGCGCCTTGGTCGATGTAGTTAGTTGGCTGGACACATCTACCATTTGATTTGCAGGAGGTATTCAACGTGCCCCTAGTGGAGCAGGGGAGTTGGAGTGTCGTAATGCCACCAATTGCCGGAGTTGGACGCTCCTACATCGCCCACCAGCATCGTGGAGATGTTGACGGCAGGCCCCTTGGGATGTGCAAGAGCTGGGTGCTACGGCGTCACCCACCATCGTCATTGAGATGTCGATGGTGGGCCCCTTGGAGGGTGCAGGAGCTGGATGCTCCGGCATCGTCCACCATCGTCATAGAGTCGTCAACGGTGGGCCCTTGGTGTACATGCTATCGCAAGAGAACCATGTTAGCAACAAGAGCGGGGCAGGAGTTTACTCACTTATCCGCGCTTGGTGCTGTCGTTTACATTCTGGGACGTCCACGAGAGGCCCCTTGCGAAGTGCCAGAAATTGGACGCTCCGGCATCGCCCACCACCATCGTGGAGACGTCGATGGCAGACCCCTTGGGAGGTGCCAGAGCTGGGTGCTCCAGCGTCGCCTACCACCATCATTGAGACGTCAATGGTAGGCCCCTTGGGAGGTGCCAGAGTTGGGTGCTTTGGCGTCGCCCACCATCGTCGTTGAGACGTCGACAGAAGGACCATTGGGGGGTGCCAGACCTGGATGCGCCGGTGTCATCCACCATCGTTGTAGAGTCGTCGACGGTGAACCCCTGGTATATAGGCTATCGCAAGAGAACCCTGTTAGCAACAAGAGCAGGGCAAGAGAGTTTACTCACTTATCCATGCTTGGTGCTGGTATTGACGTTCTGGGACGTCGACGACGGGCCCCTTGCGAAGTGCTGGAGCTGGACGCTCCGGTGTCGCCCACCACCGTCGTGGAGATGTTGACGACAGGCCCCTTGGGAGGTGCCGAAGCTAGGTGCTTCGACGTCGCCCATCATCCCTGTTGAGACGTTGATGGTAGGCCCCTTGTGAAGTTCCAAAGCTGGGTGCTTCGATGTCATCCACCACTGTCGTGGAGATGTCGATGGCAGGCCCCTTGGGGGGTGCCAGAGCTGGATGCTCTCGTGTTGTCCACCATCGTTGTATAGTCTTTGACAGTGGGCCCCTGGTATACAGGCTATCGCAAGAGAACCCTGTTAGCAACAAGAGTGGGGCAGGAGAGTTTACTCACTTGTCCGCGCTTGGTGTTGTCGTTGGCGTTCTGGGACATCGACGGCAGGCCCCTTACGAAGTGCCGAAGATGGACGCTCCGGCATCGCCCACCACTATCGTGGAGATGTCGAAGGAAGGACCCTTGCAAAGTGCCAGAGCTGGGTGCTATGGCGTCGCCCACCACCATCGTGGAGACGTCAACGGCAGGCCCCTTCGGGGGTTCCGGAGCTAGATGCTCCGGCGTCGTCCACCAAAGTCGTAGAGTCGTTGACGGCAGGCCTCTTGTGTACAAGTTATCTGCGTTTGGTGTTGTCATTGATGTTCTGGGACGTCGACGGTAGGCCCCTGGCAAGTTGCCAATGTTGGATGTTCTGGCGTTGCCCACCATCGTCGTTGAGACGTCGATGGCAGGCCCCTTGGGAGGTGCCGGAGCTGGATGCTCCGGCGTCGCCCACCACTATCGTTGAGATGTCGACGGTAGGCCTCTTGGGAGGTACCAGACCTGGATGCTCCAGCGTCATCCACCATCGTCGTGGAGTCATCCACGGCAAGCCCCTGATGTACAGGCTATCGCAAGAGAACCCTATTAGCAACAAGAGCGCGACAGGAGAGTTTACTCACTTATCCGCACTTGGTGCTGTCATTGATGTTTTGGGACATTGACAGTAGGCCCCTTGCAAAGTGTCGGAGCTTGGTGCTCCGGTGTCGTCCACCATCGCCACTGACACATCGACGGCAGGCCCCTTGGTGGGTGCCGGATCTGGATGCTTCGACATCATCCACCATCGTTGTTGAGACGTCGACAGCAGGCCCCTTGGGGGGTGGAGGAGCTGGACACTCTGGCAGTTTGTCCTGCACATATGATAGAAAGAGGGGGGACTAGTCTTCCTCGCCAGTCATACCCGTTCCTCTCCTTAGCTCTGTCATGTCTTACTATCCTGGACTGACTCATAGGGCTTGGGTAATTTGATGCGTTGGTGCTCTGGGGTCTAGCTCCTGCCGTCCTTAGAGTGTGAGCTTTCTGGCTCTAGTACTCAGCTGTATCACCGGGAGGCAGGGTGTGTATGCTTAGGGTGCAGAACCAGGCTAAGCAATTTACATCCCCTGGGCCTCCTGCTCGGCACAAACCCTTCTTGGGGAGCCTTCTTGCGCCCCGGGAACCTAATGACAAGGGTAGCCAGAAGAACCCCCCACACACTGCAGGTACCTCAAGTGAACCCGCCTATAGTCAGGTTGCATGACTTCAACAGAGGTGAGTTACAGAGCCTACAACCGTGTATATGAGGATAGCATAAAACAAACGAAGCTAGTATGGTATGATCATAAAATCAATACGTAATTAAATGAACAATGTTTTTTAAGAAAGCATTAAATAAAACAATGATTCTTTTTATTGGAGTTCATTGGGGAAGTCAGGCTTTTACAAAAGAGGGCAACGGCTTGCTTCCGGATGATGAGGGAGGCAGGGTGTACAGGCTTTGGGTTCGGAACTAAGCTAAGCTGTCTACACACTCTGGACCAGACCCCCCTGGTGCTCGGTTGTCCTTAGTGCCGCTCCTAGGTCCTATGAAAACCTTTACACTGTCCTAACTAAACTTTAATATTTACAATAGGGGTGCCCAAGGCTCCAAGGCAGCTGTGATGGTTGTGGTGCAACCTTGCTGTCGACAGCTCCCAATGGGGCGATGAGCGAGCATCCCTACTTCCTGCCCCTGCCGCCCGTCTTGCGGATGGTATGAGCAGTGCTGGGACTAAGCTCAGCAGCTTTGACAGAGGCATCGGTGCTGCAAGAGGGCCGCAGTCAGGGCACAGTAGGGGCTCCGCGCTGACGTGAGTTCGGTGGAGGTTGACTTGATCCAGCGCCACCCAGGGTGGGTGTCGGGTCTGCTTAGAGGGCTTGGAGATGCTCCAAGGCTAACACTACGGTGGTGGGGTCTCCACGAATCCTGAGGACGCTGGAGGGGGTTGGCATCTTCAGGACGAGGTAGCCATTATGGGCTACGGCCATGAATCGGTACAGGGCCGGCCTACCAATGATGGCGTTGAAGGGGAGGTTAACATCGGCGACGTCGAAGAGGATGCTCTCCGTCTTGTAATTGTCAGGTGTCCCGAAGGTCACCAGGAGATGGATGTTGCCGTATGGTATATGCTCCTTGCTCCCACCTCCGAGAATGGGCTCGAGGGGGTGAGCTTGGACACCAGGATCTGCAGCTGCTCGAAGGCTGCACGGTTGAAGAGGTTGAGGTCATCCCCGCCGTCTATCGAGACGTAGTTGAGCTTGACATTGGCTATGGTGGGGGCGACTAGAAGAGGTAGAACCCCTGCCCCAGCCATGTTCTAGGGGCAGTCAGAGGCGTCGAAGCTGATCGGCATCTCCTTCCAGCGGTGGTGTCACGCCAGAGTGGGTACATGGGCAATTGAAGCCACTGCACGACGAAGGATCTTGACCGCGTTCTAGGACGCAGGATCCCATGACCCTCAGAAGATGACGTGGAGGGTTTTGCGACGCTCATGGTCGCTGCTGGTGTCGGAGTCCTCATCTTGGTGGACCACTATGACGAACCGCTCTTGCTTCTGATACTCCATCTCCTCGTCATCGTCGACCTTGGGGTCGACCTTCTGCTTGCCCTCCCACTGGCGAAAAGGGGCACCGTCTGGGTGCTGCTGCGCCCGCTCTTGGTAGCTTTCGACACATCTCTTTATCTCCCAGCACTCGCTCACGGTGTGATCGCGAGTTTTGTGAACTGGGTAGGGCTCAACTCCTTCATCAGCTGTAGGTGGCTGACGTGGGCGCTTGCCCGGGCGCGGGGGTTTGCCACCTACGGTCGCGGCTGCTGTCGCGACGGGAGACCCATGCAACGACTTGTTCTAGCCACCACCCCGATTCTTGTTCTTCTTTTTGCTGCTGACCTGCCCCGCCCGACCCGGGGGCTGGCTGAGCATGCCAGTCGCGGCCTTCTACCGCCCTGGCGCACCGTTCGGCGATGGAGAAGAGCTCGAATATGTCTTGCACGTTGTGGATGGCTAACTTCTCGAGCATCTTGCGGTCACGGACTCCCTGGCGGAATTCCACTATGACAGAGGCATTCGAGATGGTTGGGATGGTTTTTACGTTGTTCGAGCCGCAAGGAGCATAACACCCTACTCCACGATGAGTGGTATTGCTGGTATGTGTGTGTGTGTGTGATGTTCGATGTTGGGATTGATGTAACATTGGCGGTCCAGGCCTTTTATAGACTAGGTCGGACGTCTTACAAGTGGGGTCTCGGGGCTCGACAGGTGGTCCCGGGGCGATCTTATCCTAAAGATCTAAGGCTTCTTCCGTAACCTTGCTCTGACCGTGGACTTGAAGACTCACCGTCTTGCCATCTGTATCGTCAGTAGCCCATGCGCCATTGCTAATATTGGCAGGGGATGTCCTGTACGACTGTCTCTGTCGCCGTAAGCTACCCATTTGGCGGAGTGGGATAGGCATGCGGCGTCTTCACTGTGATGTGACTAGTCGCAGCAATACCTAACATTAAGCATGCGCCACGCCATGCATCTGGGGAAGCCGCGTATATTCAATCCTTGACAGGGACAAGGTGCACCGTCCTCTTAACTCCCACGTCCCTCTGTCCAAGGCAAGTGGCTGGACTATGTGATTGCTCGGGAGCTCACCTCTACGGGGGAGGTCAAGTCCCGCCTGGCAGACCACGTGGCAGCTCGGTGGCTCACCTCTGCGCAGAAGGTCAGGTCCTGCCTTGTGGGCCACATGGGGGCTCAGGACCTCATCTTTGCAGCGAAGGCTAGGCCCCGTCCTGCTGGACACGTGTTGGTGCCGGGAGCTCACCTCTGCGGAGGAGGTTAGGTCCTGCCTTGCAGGACACATGGCAGTGTCGGAACCCACCCATATGGGAGGTGGCCCGTCTGATGTGTTGGTCCACGTGGCAACTCCAGAGCCCTGTCTCACGGGGAGGAGAGATCCTTACCTGCTGGACACGTGGTTACCTGGGGGCTTGTCTCGAAAAGGGATGTTGAGCTTCTCCTTCGGGTTTCTTGTAGATATCCTGGACCTCCTATTTGAGACTGATGGGTTCGGGTCTCTTGAACACGTGGCACCCTAGGACCCCGCCTTTGCTGGGAGCCGGGGTACCTAGGCGGCTCTAGCTTGTGTGCGAGGGTACCCGATATGCAGGGTACCGACAATATATATGACAACATTTTCCACATCTTGCACACTCCAAATAGATCATGTGGATATGCACCGTATGTGATGTGCTTGATTGGGAGAGTGTCAGGGATCACATTCAAGAAGGATGTTACACATAGAAGACTTAGTCCTCAAATTCCTCCTCCACAGCCTCCTATCTCAAGAAGGAAGAATGCCAGCCCTCTTGCATCCTCCTCTCGCCCCGTGGTGCCTCCATCTCCTCCTCCACCATAATCCTCGAGCGTATTCTTCAAGTGCTTCAAGGCACTTTTCGCCTCTTGTCGACGTGTGGATGTTCGGACTCGTCGCATGGAGCAACGTCAAGAGAAGTACCTCAAGGCGGTGTGCTACAAGCTCGAGATCCCGTCTCCCGCCACGAAGAGTGATGGAGAGTTGACTCCTTATCCTGAGTTCACCGCTGGTGAAATTGTTCAATTCGAAGAAGATGGAACCTCCAAGGTGGTGCCTCCTCAAGGCGAAGATAGCGGCGAAGACAATCAAGACATGGAGGCCACCGAGAGTGACTACGAGCATCAGTGTGACGATGATGATGACGACGATGACGAGGAGTAGATTGTAGGACTCCCTTCCTCTTTTCCTTTTTGATGTCTTGATGCCAAAGGGTAAGAGATTAGAGGGGGTATATCTTTTAGTGTTGTCTCTTTTGTTGATCCTATGGAGTTGTATTATGTTTTAAAAACTCGCATTAAAATTTGTGTAAGACTCAATTTAAGTTAAGGGTTGTAAGCACTATGTAATTTTAACTTTAAGTTAATTATGATGTGATGCTTAAGTTCATTTGCTTATCTCTTATGAATCTTCAATGCTTTATCAATGCCTTATCACAAATCATGGACACAACACGTAGGCACCCCACCATAACATGTGTATGTATGATAACTCGCTCAAATTTTTCATTCATGATGCATACATTGATGGGGAGTTACTCATACACACACTTATTATGAAAACCAATTTATATTGTTTTTGTTGAATCTTAATGTGTTTTCATCAATCACCAAAAAGGGGGAGATTGAAAGAGCTCGGGGTATCCCCATAGGCTTTGGATAATTGTTGACGACAAATTAAGAGACTAATGAGCTTTGTTGATCTTAAGCACATGTGTGAAATTAGAATGGATGAAATACACTTAAAAAGGAAAATATTGAAACGGGCGTCGAAGACTCAAAAGTAGAAATTAGGGTTTCTAATGAGTTCAGTATAGACTAGCCTATCGTGTGTGAGAGTGTGTGTATCAAGTGCATTGAGATCATATAAGAGGGTTCAAAGTCTTAGTTGGGAGAAAACCTAAGTGAGAAGGCTTGTTGAGAGAAAACCCTAGTTGGCCGGAGTCTAGGTTCCAGGCCAGACTTGTCCGAGTTCCAGGCCGGACTAGTTTGGGCATGTCAGCTTAGTCCGTTTTGGGATGGACTAAGAGTTACGGTTGCACTCCGGACTTGTCCGTTTGGGGACGGACTAGTCCGTTGTACACTTGGTAAGAGTTTTCAAGCTAGGTCTCGGGAGGTCGGACTTGTCCGCTACAGTGGTCGGACCAGTCCAAGCCTACCAGACTTGTCCGTTTTTAGACAGACTAAAGGTTACTATTGTACTTTGGACTAGTCCAATGTGAGCTAGACTAGTCCGTGTTTGTGTGAGAAGGGGGTTTGTGAGGCTAAGTCCTGGTGACCAGACTTGTTTGCCTCAGTGGGTCGGACTAGTTCGGTGTGGCCATACTAGTCTGTTTTTAGATGGACCGAGACATTTTGTAGTCGTTCGAACCGGTCAGTTGTTGGCCAGACCAGTTCGGTGTGCCATAACTATTTGAAATTCAAACATTGGCGGGTACGTCACCACTTTGCAGAGGTGTGATGTTGAGTGGTCCCGCTGGATCAAACTAGTCCGGACTTTAGTTTGTGGCAACGGTTGGATGTCGAGACCCCTAAAAAAATGGATCCCCCGGCCTCCACTTTGTAACTCTTGAACCCTAGCGACGCCACAAGCACCCTTGAGCCTTCCTAAGCCTGCTCACCTCCTTACTTGCCCTCTAGAACCAAATCTTGAGTGGGTTAGGGTTTGGGACAAGGGGAGAAGGAAGTACTTTGTGCTTTGGCTCTCGGTTTGATCTCCTGCACTTGGTGTTGCGTCTGTGATACTTGTGGCTGTTGAGTTTCGGGTGATTGTTGTTCTTGAGCTTGGTGGGAGCATCAACTTGTGAGAAGCTCCAAGAACATTGTATTAACCCCTTGTGATTTAGCGGAGAACAAGCCACCCTTTGTGGTGGCTTGGTGAGATCAGGGTCAAGTGAGACTTGGTCCTTTGTGGACTTATCAATGGGGATGTAGGCTTCTTCGTGAAGCTGAAACTCGAGATAAATACTTGTCACTTATGTCACTTTCCTTTTCACTCCTCACTAGAATTATTCTCAGGGTTCATCTCGTTCATCAACTTAATCCTGCAATCTAATCTCTCTTACTTGTCAATCCAACTTGTATTGGGTTGCTAGATTATGTATCCACTTTTTATTGAACCAAAATCAAAGCAAAACCAACAAAAATCAAGTTTTTAGGATTTCATTGCGCACAATAAGGACTAGTCCGACCGTGACCCAGACTTGTCGGCCATTGTAATTTGATCTCGTTTTATTAAGTCATTTCAGGTCATTTCGCCTATTCACCCCCCTCTAGGCAACTTTCATTTCCACATCGTTAGCCTTAGATTAAGTGACAAATATTTGTGCCAGTCCTCCTTGAAGCATCAAACACCATCCCATTAGCCGCCGTTGCAAAATTTGATCGTTTTCACATCCTATTGCAAGATCTATTCCAAAACCAAGTTGCGTTCAACATCTAAAAATAGTAACTCGGACAACCTACCTTCAAATGGCCATAACTTTCACATACAAACTCAAAATCAAGCGAGTTTTTTTTTTCAAAATGATCTATGTGAAGTTTTGCATCTGATATTCAACAGCTTTTCTATGTTCTAAAAAATTTGATTGGCCAAATTCCCCTCGGAAGATAGCCTATCTGGCCTCCAACGTTTTAGCACAAATTTTAAAGAATCTTCCTGAATTTCTATAAGCCACATCTTACATCCAATTGATCTTCAAATGTGTGCTTCCTATTTCTTGCTCCCGAGTAAACAAAAATTATCAAAAAAGTATTACAAAAATAAAAATGGTGAAGAACATGTATATTAAAGTAATTGACCTATATCACTTGTGTTGTGATTGTTGGTTATTTCATTTTGTATTTCTTTTGTCTTTCTACTTCCTTTTGTTGTGCTAGGCCTAGAACACTTGGTTAACCAACAACAGTTTCCTATATTGAATACTTATTCAACTTTGTTTTGGGATTAACGATTTGCTCATTAGCCACCATATTGTTGTAGGATCGAAGAGCACGTGAAAAGCTACCAGAGGGGGGGTGAATGGTAGATTTAAAAATCTTACGCAGCGGAAACAATAAAAACCCAATCCCTTCGGTAGAAAAACGATCTGTTTAAAGAATTCGTATGTGAGACTAATCTAAACGTGTTTCACCGTGACAAAAGTTATAGTTATCAGAGAGAATCAAGTCACGAAGACAACACAAAAAGAATTACTCAGATCCGTCGAGAACAACTCAAGTTATGATCAAAAGATCAAACACTGGTCAATCTGACCTACCCGAGAAAAACAGTTTCTGGAGTGCTGCAAAGAAACTCGTGTAGCTCAGAAACTACAAATCCAATGACCGTGAAATTTTGACAGATGATAGACAATCAAGTTGTAAACACAACCCAAAAAGAATCACGTCAATTGAATCTGTAAAACTCGAGTTATGATAAAACCACCGACAAAAGGTAGTGCTGTCCAGAAACTCGACGAGTAAAACTTGTCTGGAACAAGTCGGACGAACAAGGCACAAAAGTTCCTTCAAACTACGAATTTTATTCAATAGAACACAAGAGGAACAGCCCCAAAGTCGTCTCTACGAGCTTTGGCCTTCCCTTGCTTATATAACCAGCCCTTAGGCCATCCCAATCTCAACTAGGACTCAATCCTAATCCGATCACAATCGGAACTTACCATAACTGCTCAAGATTCTTCTATACGCAGATAGAAGCAATCTTAAGACTTCCAAACACCTTAGGAACGTATCCTACATTCCTAAACAACTCAATTTCGTGATACACACGAAATCCTAACATAACCAACTCGAAACTTCCCATACCGAGCCATAACCGACTTTGCCGCAGCCAAAGTCTTCAACCGATACGATCCGATCCTTCCGATCAGATCTTCCTTCCATAATTCGTCTCTAGAAGCATATTGCCACATCATGCACCGCATGCATACGTGCGAACACCTTCCTTCGACCTTCATATGCACTGCCCTTGATTCAATCATCCTGCGTGACCTCCTGACCCGCTCAACCACAGTTCCTCCCGAACTTGGTTGTTGGAACCTCATCTCCTCCTGAGACTAGTCCAATGGATCCTGTCACCAGCCATGACTTGAACTCAAGCAACACCTGCACATGAACAAACAAACAATCCATACGAGCACAAGTCCTCAACTTGACTCACGTTAGTTCAGAACACAACACCTTACGTGAGAACCTCACATAAGCATGTTGCAAAACCACAGTAGAAACGATATCAACCGTATCATCCAAAACGCACCAAAAACTTAGCAAATAAAAACTAAGAAATCTTTCCAATCAAGTAAAGCAAGTACGAGACATTGCAAATAAAAGCAGAAGCACTTCGGTCAAGTTCCGGACCTTGCCAGAGCAACCCGGAGCTTGAGCCGGAGCTAACAAGAAACACTGCAGTCAAGTTCCGGACCTTGCCAGAGCAACCCGGAGCTTGAGCCGGAGCTAACAAAAGCTAGTAGAACCTAGCGCCGGAGCTTACCAAAACTAGTAGATACTGGATCCGGAGCTTATCAAAACTAGTACTACCAAGCTTCCGCCGGAGCTTACAACAGCTAGCAAGACCTAGCGCCGGAGCTAACCAGAACTAACCGGAACTAGTAATCCCAAAAGCCGGAGCTAGACAAAGTACGTCGGAGCTTAGCAAAAGCATGCCGGAGCTAACAAATATATGCCGGAGCTAAAGATAAAATTCACCGGAGCTAACCAAAGCTGGTCGGACCTTACCAAAAAGTCGGACCTAGCATCAAACGTAACCGGAGCTAACCAAAACAAGCCGGACCTATCGTCGGACCTTGCTGTAGCTCGGGACTAGAGTCGGAACTTGATAAAAAGGTGTTTTTGTGATATTTAAAACTTTTATCATTAAAGCCAAGTGTATTCACTACAAGCCAATGTATTCAGCACACATAGGTCTTACAATCTCCCCCTTGATGAATGCATTGGACACACCATTTAAAATTCCGAACATTGGCTTATTCAAATAAAAGTTTTGAAAACAATTTCTCCCCTTTTGTAAAACAAACGTAAATGAAAATCTCTCCCCCTTTTGAAAATAAAAATGTCTCCCCCTTTATTATCTCTCCTTTTTTTAATGTGTGACTAATCTCTCCCCCTTTGACAATGTATTCAGCAAGGTAAAAGAGAAATTTTAATTGTTATGAGATATAAACAAATTATCTCTCCTTCTTTAGTTGTTATGAGCATATTATAACATATACATATAAACAAAGCTCACCCAAGTCATATTATCAAGTAACTTACACTATCACATCAATGAGATACATAATGTAGTGTAAGCCATGCTAGAAAGCAAGTGTGACTTTCAATTTTAGCAGGTCATGATCTCACAAACTCAACTATTTCAAAACCTGAAAGCATGACATTTGTTGCTGCATTTTATTATTTTTCAAAGCATAAATTTAGATAATATGATATTTGCAAGAGATTATATGCTCATCTGCCTTATTCTAACCAACCAAGCCAAGCCTATGTCATTTTGACAATCAGAAGCTTAAGGACATGGTTTTAGTCATACACAACTTCTTCCAAGTTCATATCTAAGTGCAATGACAAGCCATCTCGAAAGAAGAAGTGCGATGCATGCATATTCTCTTGATCTTTTCTCAATTTATATTTGTTCATAAAAACTCAACATGTGAGTTGATGACTTGATAAATTCTTAATGATTAAAAGCATTTGTGAGCATGCAATAAGTTCAAAACAGCAAGAAAGTTCGACCATGACCAGATTTAGTGTAAGTAATTATTCCAATTACTAGACATGGCAAAAACCACAAAAAGTATAACACGAGTAATGTAGTAAGAACTTTCAGCATGTAAAAGGAATCACAAAGTCATATATGTATGAAATAATATGCTCATATTATTTTAATTTCAGATTCACACATAGACTTCCTAAGTTTCAAAAACTCCCCCTCAATTTAAGCCATGAGGATGCATAACCCCTATTTCACTACGAATGTAACAAAAACGAGTGAAATCCAAAGGTTTTGTAAAAATGTCAGCCAATTGTTGTTCGGTATCTACATGGTGAAGCATAATGTTTCCTTTTTCAACATTATCATGGAGAAAGTGATACCTAATGTCAATGTGCTTAGTTCTAGAATGTTGCACGGGGTTTTTAGCAATGCAAATAGCACTAGTGTTATCACAGAACAGTGGAACACTATCTAGATCAACCCCATAGTCCTTAAGTGTTTGAACAATCCAAAGAATTTGTGAACAAGCACTAGCAGCAGCTACATACTCAGATTCGGCTGTGGATTGTGCAACTGAACTTTGTTTTCTAGAGGACCAAGCAACAAGAGAATTACCAAGAAAATGACAAGCACCGGAAGTACTTTTCCTATCAATCCTACAACCCCCAAAATCAGCATCCGAAAAAGCTTTCAAAGAAACGATTGAGGAGAAGGAAGAAAAATGCCAAATTCTTGAGTTCCATGTAAGTACCTGAGAATCCTTTTGACGGCTTGACGATGTGAAACACGTGGGGAAGCTTGAAACCGTGCACAAAGACATACGCTGAATTGTATGTCCGGTCTTGATGCTGTAAGGTACAAAAGTGATCCGATCATACTTCTATATTCTTTTTGATCCACGGATTCACCATCTTCATCAAGTTCAAGTGTTGTTGCTGTTCCCATTGGTGTCCGAAGAGGCTTGCTTTTGTCCATGTTGAAGCGCCTTAGGAGATCTTTGGTATACTTTGTTTGATGCACAAAGGTACCGTCCTTGGTTTGCTTGATTTGCAGCCCCAAAAAGTAAGTGAGTTCACCCATCATACTCATTTCAAATTCGGAACTCATCATTGCTGAAAACTTGGACACAAGATCATGAGAAGCACAACCAAAGATAATATCATCCACATACACTTGAACGAATAATGAGTCATTGCCATGATTAAGCACAAAAAGAGTTTTATCAACCTTTCCCATTGTAAACCCCTTTTCAAGTAAGAATGTTTTTAACCTATCATACCATGCTCTAGGGGCTTGTTTGAGACCATATAAGGCTTTGGACAGTTTGTAAACATGATTAGGAAAATCTGGATTTTCAAAACCTGGTGGTTGTTTGACATAAACCTCCTCATCTATGTAGCCATTAAGAAAAGCACTTTTAACATCCATTTGATATAGCTTAAAACCTTTAGATGCTGCGAAAGCTAACAAAATTCTTATGGCTTCTAATCTAGCGACAGGAGCAAAAGTTTCATCAAAATCTTGACCTTCAACTTGAGTGAAACCTTGAGCAACCAACCTAGCCTTATTCCTAATCACAACCCCATCCTCACTTTGTTTATTTTTATATACCCATTTAGTTCCAATTAAAGTGTGGCCTTGAGGTGGAGGTACAAGTTTCCAAACATTATTTCTTTCAAAATTTTCTAACTCTTCTTGCATGGCAATAATCCAAGATTCATTAGTGAGTGCGTGTGATATATCTTTGGGTTCAAAAGAAGCAACAAAAGCAGAATGAGCATGAGAGTTTGGATCGCAAAACCTGGACCGTGTGACTCGTTCATGCAAGCTTCCAATCATCTGTTGTGGGGGATGATCTTTGTAAAAACGTAGGGGAACAGATGTCTCACAAGCTTCTTTTTCATTAGGTTCATTGTAGATTGATGAGCTTGTGATTTGTGGATGATCAGGACCAGCAGAGGTGACAGCCGGAGCTTGTTCAATGTCCGGAGCTGGACACGTGTCAACTTCGGAACTACCAGGCAGTATCACCGGCTCTTCTTCATCTTCGAAAATACCCTCCCCCTGAGAATATGAATCTAGTCCTGCAACACCGGAGCTAGTACCTGGGCTAGCTTCATCAAAAGACACTTCACAAGTCTCCACAATTTTGTTAGTGTCAAGTAAAAGCACACGGTAGCCTCTAGTATGAGATGGATAACCAAGAAACATGCCATCATTGGATCTAGGTTCAAATTTATCAAGATTACCATGTTTCTTAACAAAGCATTTGCAACCAAAGACCCGAAAGTGTGTAACACTAGGCCTATGTCCAAACCGGAGCTCATATGGTGTTTTACCTAGCTTAGCACGCAAGAAAACACGATTTGAGACATAACAAGCGGTTGCTAATGCATCAGCCCAAAATTTCCTAGGGGTTTGATATTCATCAAGCATAGTCCTAGCCATCTCAACTAGGGTTCTGTTCTTTCTTTCTACAACACCGTTTTGTTGAGGTACATATGGTGAAGAAAATTGATGATCTATTCTATTTTCAGCACAAAAGTGATCAAAGAATTGATTTTTAAATTCAGTTCCATTATCACTTCTAATTGCTTTTAATGATCCTGGGTGATCAATTGATAATCTAAGAAATAAAGTTCTAAAGTGACTAAAGACTTCATTTTTAGACGCCATAAAATACACCCAAGAATATCTAGAATAATCATCAACAATAACAAGAGCATACCATTTACCTCCGAAGGATTGAACACGTGAAGGTCCTACGGTGTCAAGATGCAAAAGTTGACATGGTTCAGTTGTCATGATCATTGTGAGAGGAGTATGTGAACCTGCAACCATCTTAGCATGTCTACAAGAAGAGCACACAATTTCTTTGTCCCCTTTAAGCTTAGGCAGCCCACGTATGCGATCAAGAGCACTAACACGCGTTAGGTGATCAAAGCCTACGTGACAAAGTCTACGATGCCAAAAATATAGGTCCTTTGAATCATTAGCAACTAGACACCTATGCTTAGAAGAAGACATATCAAAATCAACTTTAAAAACTCTTCCAAACCGAGACATGTTAAAAATAAGCTCACTATTTGAATCTACAACTTTGCAGCAGTTTTTATTGAAAGTAATTTCTAGACTTTCATCTAGCAATTGTGAAACAGAAAGCAAGTTATATTTCAAATTTTTGACAAGTGCCACATCCTTCAAAGTGTAGTGATCATTTACTCTAACCGAACCCTTAGCAATTATAGGAGTTGAAGAATTATCGGCAAAAGTAACATTCTCTACACGTGACACAAAGGTGAGGGAGGAGAACCAATCTTTGTTACCGGTCATGTGGCGTGAGCAACCTGAATCCACAATCCAAATATTCTCCTTCCTCAAGCGTGTAACCTACATAGAAGCACAATACGCCGATGACTCAATACTGGGGTTAGTCAAAAGGTATTTAGGAATCCAGTACTGAGTCACGCGACGTGCACCAGGAAAAACACGCGAATGCTGAGATAAAACAGCAGGTTTATGAGTCAAAGATTGAGGTTTTCTGTTCTTAACAGTTGATTTAGAAGTTGTTACTTGTTTAGAGTGAAAACCGGTAGCTCCGGAGGTAAAAGCAGAAGGTCCGGAGGCAAAAACTGAAGCTCCAGAGGGAACAACAGAAGATCCGGTAGCTCTCGGAGCTATCGGAACTATCGGAGCTGCTTTTGCGGATTTCTTACCAGAAGGTCCGGAAGCTACCTTCTCAAATTTCTGACTCACTAGAGCAGGTTGTGTTTTTCTAATTGCACGAAAGTTATAAGATCTAGCAATTTTTCTTTCCTTTTTCTGTTGTTTAGCTAGTCTATAACAAAAATCTATGACATGACCATCTCTAACACAGAAGGTACAATGAAATTTAACTTTGTGTTCATGTCTAGATGAGCAAGCAATATTTTTATTTGAAACCAAATGAGGCAACACTCCTGCAAATTTGAAAACCACTTCTTTTTGTTTAGGAACTGTTTGAATCAAACCACTTCCTAATGACCTTACAATTTTAGGTGGATGTGCCTTAGCATGAACATGAGAATCAAAACCTAAACCAGTTTTATCTTTGCTAGACTTGGAAGAATTCAGCAGCAAGTTTAGATTCTTATCCCCATTACAAAACCGACCTAGTGTCCTATTCATGTCATCAAGTTTCTTGGACAAGTCTAGGCAGTTTTCACATGAAGTTTTTCCTTTTAGTTTGCAATTGGAACAAAATTTAACTTCATGAGAACGTAAAGCATTGTTCAACATAGAAATTTCATTCATAGCATCTTGCAGTTTCTTATCAAGATTTCCACATGCAGAACAATGCAAGTCAATTGTAGAACAGCTAGCATCTTTCAAGTTTTTATCATTAAGTGCAGCAAGCTCTTTGTTCTTTTTAATTTCTTCATCAAGTTTATCTAGAGTGGAGGAGTGTGCACTTCTTAATGTGGACAATTGTTCATAGATTAAGTCACATGAGGGACATGCATCATCACTAGGAATCAAAGTTTTTAAACGGTTAATTTCAGATTCCAGTAATTCAATTTTAGCAGCATTATCCCTAAGCTTTTTGTCCTTTTTCTTGACAATAATAGTTGCACGAGAAATAGCATCACACATTTCATTGCAGGTAGAACATACCTCATCATCGTCACTGTTGTGTTCTGCTTCCTCCTGACTTGATCTTGATCTTGCTTTGCCCGCCATGAAGCATAAGTTGGCCAGATCATCATTATCTTCATCACTTTCAAAGTCTACATCACTTGAACTGAGCTCTTGAAGCGCGGTGATGAAGCTGTTGATCATCTTGCGTCCTATGGTACCTTTCTTTTTCTTGTTGGAATTTCCAGAGGAGGTCCGGATCTTGCTTTGTTTTTCTTCCCGGGTGGTCGGACCTGAAAGGTTAGGGCATTCTGTACGAAAGTGTCCTGTTTTACCACATTCAAAGCAGCGTTGAGGTCCGGAGCTTCCTCTCCTTCTAGTTCTCACATTTTGCAATGCTTTTGAGAATCTAGTAGAGATGAGTGCCAACTCCTCTTCTGGAATTTCTTCGATCTGCTCCAGGGTTAGTGAGGACAACAAAGCAAGAGTATTGCAGGATGATGATTGGCCGGAGCTAGACATATCACGTTGTGAGACAAATGCAATAGACTTGTTTGGGTTCTTACGTGCTAGGATGTCAATTTCATGAGTTTTTAGTTTAGAATAAAGTACATCTAATGTAAGAGAACTCATGACAGTTGATTCACGAATAGATGTTACTTTGATCTCCCAAATTGTCATGTCTAATGCACTAAGAAGTTGTCTAGCATTCTCAGCATCAGAAAAATTTACATTGACACTACGTAAGTTGCTGAGAATTTTATTGAAACGAGCAAAGAGGTCATCGATCGACTCACCTGGTTGCATCTCAAAACGCATATATTCTTTCTTGAACATATCTTGTTTTACCTCCTTGATTGTATTGGAGCCTTCATGATAATCACAGAGAGCTCTCCAAACGTCGTATGCTGATCGGAGGTGCGCGACACGATCAAAGTCGCTTTGAGTGAGTCCTTGGATGATCAAGTTTCGGGCTTTGTTGTTGTTGTCGACGTCCCGGAGGTTCGTGGCCGTGACTTGATCATTGGGTGGCACTTCATAAGGCTTATACACCTTCTCCCATATTGCAAAGCCTTGTGCCTGGATAAAAGCCTCCATGCGTGCCTTCCAAACCTGAAAATCAATACCAGCAAACACACAAGGTTTGACGGAGTACTTCTCCATGATGATTAGTCAAAAACACGTGCAAATCACAAAGATTAGAGCACCGTGGCTCTGATACCAATTGTAGGATCGAAGAGCACGTGAAAAGCTACCAGAGGGGGGGTGAATGGTAGATTTAAAAATCTTACGCAGCGGAAACAATAAAACCCCAATCCCTTCGGTAGAAAAACGATCTGTTTAAAGAATTCGTGTGTGAGACTAATCTAAACGTGTTTCACCGTGACAAAAGTGATAGTTATCAGAGAGAATCAAGTCACGAAGACAACACAAAAAGAATTACTCAGATCCGTCGAGAACAACTCAAGTTATGATCAAAAGATCAAACACTGGTCAATCTGACCTACCCGAGAAAAACAGTTTCTGGAGTGCTGCAAAGAAACTCGTGTAGCTCAGAAACTACAAATCCAATGACCGTGAAATTTTGACAGATGATAGACAATCAAGTTGTAAAGACAACCCAAAAAGAATCACGTCAATTGAATCTGTAAAACTCGAGTTATGATAAAACCACCGACAAAAGGTAGTGCTGTCCAGAAACTCGACGAGTAAAACTTGTCTGGAACAAGTCGGACGAACAAGGCACAAAAGTTCCTTCAAACTACGAATTTTATTCAATAGAACACAAGAGGAACAGCCCCAAAGTCGTCTCTACGAGCTTTGGCCTTCCCTTGCTTATATAACCAGCCCTTAGGCCATCCCAATCTCAACTAGGACTCCAATCCTAATCCGATCACAATCGGAACTTACCATAACTGCTCAAGATTCTTCTATACGCAGATAGAAGCAATCTTAAGACTTCCAAACACCTTAGGAACGTATCCTACATTCCTAAACAACTCAATTTCGTGATACACACGAAATCCTAACATAACCAACTCGATACTTCCCATACCGAGCCATAACCGACTTTGCCGCAGCCAAAGTCTTCAACCGATACGATCCGATCCTTCCGATCAGATCTTCCTTCCATAATTCGTCTCTAGAAGCATATTGCCACGTCATGCACCGCATGCATACGTGCGAACACCTTCCTTCGACCTTCATATGCACTGCCCTTGATTCAATCATCCTGCGTGACCTCCTGACCCGCTCAACCACAGTTCCTCCCGAACTTGGTTGTTGGAACCTCATCTCCTCCTGAGACTAGTCCAATGGATCCTGTCACCAGCCATGACTTGAACTCAAGCAACACCTGCACATGAACAAACAAACAATCCATACGAGCACAAGTCCTCGACTTGACTCACGTTAGTTCAGAACACAACACCTTACGTGAGAACCTCACATAAGCATGTTGCAAAACCACAGTAGAAACGATATCAACCGTATCATCCAAAACGCACCAAAAACTTAGCAAATAAAAACTAAGCAATCTTTCCAATCAAGTAAAGCAAGTACGAGACATTGCAAATAAAAGCAGAAGCACTTCGGTCAAGTTCCGGACCTTGCCAGAGCAACCCGGAGCTTGAGCCGGAGCTAACAAGAAACACTGCAGTCAAGTTCCGGACCTTGCCAGAGCAACCCGGAGCTTGAGCCGGAGCTAACAAAAGCTAGTAGAACCTAGCGCCGGAGCTTACCAAAACTAGTAGATCCTGGATCCGGAGCTTATCAAAACTAGTACTACCAAGCTTCCGCCGGAGCTTACAACAGCTAGCAAGACCTAGCGCCGGAGCTAACCAGAACTAGCCGGAACTAGTAATCCCAAAAGCTGGAGCTAGACAAAGTACGTCGGAGCTTAGCAAAAGCATGCCGGAGCTAACAAATATATGCCGGAGCTAAAGATAAAATTCACCGGAGCTAACCAAAGTTGGTCGGACCTTACCAAAAAGTCGGACCTAGCATCAAACGTAACCGGAGCTACCCAAAACAAGCCGGACCTATCGTCGGACCTTGCTGTAGCTCGGGACTAGAGTCGGAACTTGATAAAAAGGTGTTTTTGTGATATTTAAAACTTTTATCATTAAAGCCAAGTGTATTCACTACAAGCCAATGTATTCAGCACACATAGGTCTTACAATTGTGTCATCCAAGCTCCATTGTTCTCTTGAGCAGATCAACTACCTTTGCAATCACTTCATACTTCATTGGTCCATCTCACCGTCCACACCACATGTTGTACCAGTAAGAACACTTGTAAGAGCGTGGTAAGACGCTTGAGCAAGAGATATTGTTTCCTTCCACCTTTCATATTGTCATTGTCCTTTGTAGTTTATAGGAATAACATTTTCTTGTTGATTTTTGTTTACTACTAACAATGGTAGAGGATAATGTTGATGAAAATTCTGACTTACATGACATGATAAGAGATTAGTCAGATGTGTTCTCGAAAAACCATGCATCAACGGAGGAGTCATTGGCGAACTTGAATCGCTAACTTGCCGATATTGTTGTTCGGATGGGTACTCTTGAGCATCGGTTGTCTCTCGCTGAAGGACGTGAAGATGATCCTTCTAATTTAGAAGATCATAACAATCAGCCACGACTTCAACTTTATCGTGGATTTATGGGAGGTAATAATTGTCATAACAATTATAATCACCCTCTTGATGATCCTTTTGCTAAGCTTAAATTAATTATACCCTTTTCTGGTGCTTATGATGTTGAGGTTTATCTTGATTGGGAGATGATAGTAGAGAAAATTTAATGCCCATCTTGTTCCTTGACATAGAGTTCGTCAAGCCACTAGTGAGTTTAAATATTTTGCTATCATATGGTAAAATAAACTGTTAAAACTAGAATTGACCCTTCAGCATGGGATATATTAAAGGAAGTTATGCGTGTTTGATTTGTTCCTCCTTTTCAGCAGGACTTTTTTAAAAATTGTAGTGCTCATACAATGGTAACATGTTTGTAGAGGAGTACTATCAAGAGTTACAAAAGAATATGTTGTATTATTGTGAGGACCGGGTCCACACATTGCAGGAATCGCAGAGGGTGGTGCCGTGCGATGCGGCACCCTACAGCAAACACGAAAAGAATACGACAAAATACAATGTTTTATTTATAGAAACAGTGGAAGTCTTTTACAATACTTAATATACAGCAGAAGATAATACTCATAGCTAAACTCTCAGCCTAGCTATGCAAAAGTGCAGCCGTCCAGCCCGGGGACACTACACACTAGCAACAGACAACAATTTACAGCGGCGTGCAGGGCTCCCACCTGGCGGTATACCGCAACAGGGGCATCGCCTCATCCTCGGGCCCTTCCTCATACGTCTCACCTGCAAACAACTTAATATAGCAACCATGATCACGATGGCTCAGCCAGACTTAACCATCACACCTAAACATGAAACTCTACATGCAGAGATACTTAACATAGGAATAGATTTAGCAGTAAATGACTCGCCTACATGTTGGTCCTTAATTTTCAATTTATTAAAAGCAGCTTACAAGTTTAATAACAGTAACTTTAGTGAGCATATTGGACAGCAATCATAGTTACAAAACAATTGTATTTCAATACATCATATTCTCCTGGCTTCTTTAGTATTTACTACGTCACAACGCAGTGAACAAGCGGTACTCAAATAATCGCGAGAGACGGTGATTGCAATCAGTAGACACCCAGATAACACGTCACATACACCCATTTCGGAAGTGGAGTGAATCACACTTCAATACTATGTTTTATGCAACAACCTTTCAAAGGAAACCCAAATGTCGAATTGGTCCTTCCGTAACGGGCAGGAGGTCACCTCGCGGTGCATCTCTATGCCCGCCAGCCGATTTACACCTTGCTGCCCTCAACCCACTCCTATGAAACGGTAGGGTAAGCCTCGACGCCCAGGTTAACCAAATACATCAGTTCCCTGGTTTCCATATAGCCAGTATGCATCTGGTACAGTTCAAACTTGTCTAGCAGGGCCGCACATGGATCGGTCCTCAATCGACACAAGAAGGGCTACACACGTGAGACCACGTCTCACTGCATCCTACCCGCCGTTCGGTCTCAATTTCATATTCATAAACCATTCTTTTATCAAATCTTTCTCGGGTGATAAAATCATATCTCGCGAACATTCCAAGTACTTGACTTCTACCGGATTCCTAAAAACATAAGCATGTCATTTTCTACTCGTCGGGCTGTAGACTTACCCAATACTCCATGGGATTTGTGGGTCATGCAAGTGGAGTAACAAGCACCTTAGCCCTAATGCACAAAATTCATCCCAGACATAAGTGATACAAATAGAAACTTTGAAATAGCACATAAATGCAAACCGGGGCTTGCCTGGTTGCGAGTCAGAGGGGAAATTAGCTTTCAGTAGAATACTCTCCAAGGTCTTCGGCTCCTCCTCGATCTCAGTCACTATATGATATGCAATATATATATATATATATATATATATATATATATATTACATGAGTGATAGTGAAACTATATAAAAGATCTTATAATCACTGATTGGTTATGAACATGATTTTAATTGACTTTGGGATTTTTACAGTGGGTAATAGGATCTATGTGGAAGATCTGGACCAAGAATTGCATATGTTCAAGGAAGCTTGTTGTCTCTAAAATTCCAACAAGTAAAAGCCTTCTCTGAAATTTGGTTTTGATTCTGGAGCTTTGTCATGGCTAACAGTGGATGATCATGGTAGAGGGGTCTCACTGGTTCTAGGAAAATTTGTTTCATAATTTTCTGAGCTTCCTACAGTGAGAAATTGATTTTACAAGTTTGGGAAAAAATTTGGAAATGTTTCGGTACATTTTTCATTTTTCATAGGACAGGGAGAATTGGAACACAAATTTACCAAGTAACTTAAGTCCAATTAACTTGAAATTTTTACTGCAGATCAAGTGTATTTTTAGGAGTGTCCTGGACAAAATTGGTAATTTTCCAATTAACATAACAGGGGTAATTAATTTCCCAAGCAGTTAGCTCAGATGAATTAATTATGAAAATTCTGGGACTTTCATGTCTAACACATTGTACCACTGCAAAACTGGGATCAAGATGAGTCTACCAAAATTTATTTGGAATTATTTGAGTAACTCTAGTAGGAGTAATTGATTTTCAAAGTTTGGATGAGATCCGAAATAAATTTTTTATTGGAAACATATGAATTAATCAACTGGGCCCCACTGTTTAAATTGACCCAATTACAGCTGGGACACATATGAGCCATAGGGTTTACCCTGCGCAGCCGCATCTGATCCTGTGGCCATAGCAGATCCGACGAGGGAAAATCAGTCGCTGACCGGTGGGACCCGCCCGTCATCTTCTACCCCGCGACGCGTGGTTCGGCTGCGGCAGCGCTGCACTGGTGAGCTCGCCGGCTCCCCTCTACCGGCCTTCCTTCACCCCAAAACTCACCGCCTAACCATTTTCCAGGGTGCTGAGCACGATGGGGAGGTCGTCGAACGCCAGCGATGGCCGGAAACCCGTGTGCAATGACGACGGCGGCGGCGGCGGCTAGGGTTTAGGCTTGGGAGGTTCCTGGGAGCATGAGTAAGGTGAAAATGGGGAGGAAAAGGGATGAAATAGCCGGCAAACTTGACTTCGACAGTGGACCGACGGGATTTTCTATGGCAGCGGGGAAAACTTGCATAACTCAGCTCTCAGTCGATTATTTCCGTTGATTCTTGGTAGAGGGGTGCGCTAGGAGGTGGCGAAGCTAATACCTAACTGGATTAGAGAAATCTTGCACATAGAAAAGTTATTAAACGGACGACCTAGACCCGATGCTATGTTTTGCTGTCGGGAAAAATGGGAAATACAAGAGCTACGACCCAAACTGAAACTTGGTGAGCACAAGCTGCTCGGTTAGGCTCACCTTTTTGCATTTGGGAGCAGCTCGTGACAAGGCTTGCAGCGCTGGTGCGATGGGGAGGCAGAGGTGGTCGTCGGACTTCACTCAAAAAGGCGGCGATGAAGCTTCAGAATACCATGCAACCAAATGAGAAATTGATGAACTGCTTGATGGAGATGATAAAAGAGGATGTCTTCTTTACTTTTGCTGTTGGCACGAAGGCGAAAATCAGCCGGAATCCTGGGCGCTATGCAAGAACAGAGGAGGCAGCTATGGCTGTTGGCAGAAGAACAGAGACGAGGATATTTGGTTTCGCTTTTCACCGTGGGAATGGAAGAGAAAGGAGCACTGCTTGTTGCAAGGTGGTAAATAGCTATGAGGCAGTGTATTGGGTGCCACGGCAAAGCCATCGCGGTGTCCGCATGCATCGTCGCGGTGTCGAGCGGAGAAACGGTAATAAAACGGCGTACAGAGCACTCCCATAGAAGCCTCACTGACCAGTGGGTCGCACATCTCCCTTCAAGTCTATCATCTCTGGTACTTCAATTCTTCCACCTAGATTTTACAAAAATTTTAGATTATTGTGTAGAGGCCAATTCAAATATGGAGATTATGATTCTGAAATTGGATTTCAAATTTGGACAAGTTTCAGGTGAAATTCAAATTCAAATTTGAATTTGAATGGAATTAAATGTACCCATTGAAATAAATAGAAAATGTACTCCAAATTTTATGAAAATTTACAGGGGTGCTATTTGAAATATTTGGAAGCCAATGGGAACTCAAATTGTTATTTTGTCAAGGTTTGAACATGAGCTATTTTGAATTCCCTCTGTTGACGTTTAAATTGGTTTGATTTTTAAATTGCCCTTATAATTTATTTTTCCCCTTAACATTTTTAATTCTTCTCTCTGAATTTTGTACTCTGAATTTAGGGCTTTTACAGTTACGGGGTAGTAGAGGACATGGATTATAAAATAGCTTGTTTTCATGGAGGATTGAGGTGTGAAATTCAAGACGTTGTTGATTATAAGGAATAGGATACTGTTAATGGATTGTTTCAGATTGCAATGTTGGTAGAAAAAAGATGTGCAGGGTCACCAACAACATCAACGATTGAAGAGTAGCACCTTCACACCGCGTTCGCCGTTTACAACATCCAAAACAACACCATCTTCAATTTTTCGTGTAGCCACTACACCATCCAATGGTAGCCAATGGACTACACATGCTGCTCCACCTTCTCGCATGCCGGAGGGCAGCAAAAGGACATCATTCAAGGCTACATCTTTCACACCTTCTACAAGTCACACTTCTTGCATTAAGTGTCACTGCTGCTAGAGACTTGGTCATATGATGAAAGATTGTCCGAGCAAACGATCATACATAGAAAATGATGATAGCGGATATGATAGTACTTTCGATGTTGAAGATGAATATTCTCTTGCTACTAACGTTGCATGACCAAATGATGACCACTATAGCACTGATGAAGAGGTACTTGGTACAGCAATGACAAAGAATTATAGGACCATAATTGTGCAACGTGCTTTGACCTCCAAAGTTGAGGCGGACGCCAAGCTACAATGACACAATTTCTTTCACATGTTTCTCATTGTTAAGGACTATTGTGTACACACTATAATTGATAGAGACAGCTACAACAACTTGGTGAACATGAACGTGGTCAGAAACTTGGGTTGACAATAAGATCACACTCTCATCCATATCACATTCAATGCTTCAACAACAACGGTAAGGTTCGGGTAACACAAACAGCAAGAGTACGTTTTTTGATTGGTTCTTACAATGATTTTGCTGATTTTGATGTTGTACCTTTAGATGTTTTTTCTCTTTTGTTGGGTCACCCTTGGGAATTTGATGCGAATGCTATTCGTCGTAGAAGAATTAATAAGCATACTCTTATGCATAAAGGAAATAAAATCACTTTCCTTCCTATGACTCCTGCCGAATTGTGCATTTTGAGAAGAGTAAAAATTGTGATGATAAGGCAACAAAACTAGAATCTGAAAAGCAACAAGTAGTTAAGTCAAAATCAACTTTGTTGCTCACAACTAAATCTAACCTTGTTTATTTATTTGACACTAGGGGATGTGCTACGATTTAGTATGCAAAGAAGCCATGGATTATCTATTGCACTGTCCCCTGCTGTTGCTAACCTTTTGCAGGAGTTTACGAATGTCTTTCCCGCTAAGATACCCCCTGGTTTACCACCTATGAGGGGCATTGAACACAAGATTGATTTGATTCTAGGAGAAAGTTTGCCAAATCGTGCATTCTACAGGGCAAACCAGAGGTGACTAAGGAAATTTAGCGACAAGTTCAAGATCTCTTGGACCGCGGGTACATTTTTGAGATTCTTAGCCCTTGTTCTGTTTCTTTTATTTTGGTTCCTAAGAAAGATGATACTTGGTGCATGTGTGTTGACTGTAGAACGATTAACAATATCACCATTCAATATCTTTATCATATTCCTCACTTACGTTACATGCTTGATGAATTGAGTGGTGCTATTATTTTCACAAAAATTGACATGCGTAGTGGTTACCACCAAATTAGAATGGCATTAGGAGATGAATGGAAAACTACATTTAAAATTAAATTTTGACTTTATGACTGATTGGTCATGTCTTTTGGTTTAATTAATGCACCTAGCACTTTTATACAATTAATGAATGATGTTTTACGTGCTTTTATTGGAAAATTTGTGGTGGTTTAATTCGTTGATATCCTCATTTACAGTAAGTCATATGACAAACATCTTTATCATTTACATGTTGTTTTTGCTGTTTTGAGAGATGCACGTTTGTTTGCTAACCTCGAAGAGTGCATCTTTTGCACCAATCGAGACTTGTTTCTTGGTTATGTCATTTCATCGTAGGGAATTGAGATGGCTAAGGCAAAAAATGTTGCAATCACTAGCTGGCCAACTCCAACAACCAACACGCAGGTGCATAGTTTTTTTGGTCTTGCAAATTTTATCGACGTTTTTTATGGAATTTCAACATGCAGAACCTCTCTATGAGCTAACGAAGAAGGGAATGCCATTTCGTTGGGGCGAACAACAACAACAAGAAGCTTTTTATGCTCTCAAATCAAAGCTTACACAAGAACCATTGCTGCAACTTCCTAATTTTGGCAAGCCCTTTGAGTTACAATGTGATGCAAGCAGTATTGGTATTTGAGGCGTTCTCATACAAGGAGGTAAACTCGTTGCATTCTTTAGTGAAAAAATGCATGGTCCTTCTCTGAATCATTCAACTTATGATAAAGAATTGTATGCCTTAGTACAAGTTTTACAAACTTGACAACATTACGTTTGCTCAAAGGAGTTTGTCATACATACCGATCATGAATCTTTGAAGTATCATAAGTATCAAACAAATCTGAATATGTGACAAGATAAATGGATTGAGTTCATGGAGTCGTTCCCATACATCATTAAGCATAAGAAAGGAAAGAAAAATGTCACTACTGATGCAATATCTAGACGCTATACAACTTGATCATATAATCTTTGGTCTGAAAACAATAAATGCATTATATCTAACTGATTTGGACTTCAAGGATGCTTTTCAAAATTGTAGAGAATGAAGGACTTGGAATAAATTTGTTTTGCACGAGGGGTTCTTCTATCGTGCTAACAAGCTATGCGTTCCAACTAGCTCAATTCGCCTATTACTTTTGTAGGAAGCACATGGAAGATGTTTGATGGGGCATTTTGGAGTGAAGAAAACTGAGGACGTGCTGGCCACATACTTACTTTGGCCGAAGATGAGACATGATGTCTAGTGCTATGTGTCACAATGCACTACTTGCAATAAAGCTAAGTCTCGACTTAACCCACATGGTCTTTATATGCCTCTTCCTAATCCTAGTGTACCTTGGGAGGATATTTCCATGGACTTAGTTTTGGGGTTGCCTAAGACTAAGAGGGGGAGGGATAATATTTTTGTGGTTGTTGATCGTTTCTCCAAAATTACACATTTTATACCTTGTCAAAAGAGTGATAATGTCTCACACATTGCTGATTTGTTTATGACAGAAACTGTTCGTTTACATGGTGCGCCAAATACCATTTTTTTATTGTGATGCAAAAAATTTAAGTCATTTTTGGACACCTTTGTGGTATAAATTGGGAACCAAGCTATTGTTTTAACTACATGTCACCCACAAACGGATGAACAAATCGAGGTAGTTAATCGTACTTTATCAACTATATTGCGAGCTATTTTGAAAACAAATTTAATGTTTTGAGAGGAGTGTTTATTGTTAACGACTGGTACATCACAGATGAAAATCTGCAAGTGCACAAAGAAACCGATGTAGCACTTCCCCTTAAAAAGTATTTCCAAAGTTATCGAATCCAAGGAACGTGTGTGCTAATCTTCTAACTAGTTCGCCCAAGGACACCAAGCTTGGTGGTAGGCAAAGGATATAGTGGATTTCCTAAGAGAAGGGTTTCTAATTCAAGGAAAATCGATCAATAGCAGCTTGTATTGGGCATGGGCTTACCCTGGTCCGCCAGGCGACTCCTGCCAAGAGCATATATCGTAGCCGAACGTGGATGATTACAACGGATGGATAGGGCTGTCACCACCTACCGCCTAGCTCTACAACCCGTGGACTACGAGATAATCAAAGGTAATGTCA
The DNA here is from genome assembly GCA_036927565.1 of Tuctoria greenei. Classification (NCBI taxonomy): domain Eukaryota; kingdom Viridiplantae; phylum Streptophyta; class Magnoliopsida; order Poales; family Poaceae; genus Tuctoria; species Tuctoria greenei. Next base: position 55,915,702 of record JAYESD010000004.1, read on the forward strand.
AGCCTAGACACCACACCTACACTATTGATTAGTTCTCCAACCTCTCTAGCAAAGACTAGGGCCTCTAAATGAATAGAGTGATGAACGAACAAGTAACTAAAGAAAATAACTTGCTTGAATTAAATAAATGAGCTCAAATTGAAATCATGTACCTTACTTGAGATGAAAAGAACTGTCAAGGTACAAGGGTGGAGAGGGTTCGACAAGGCCAAAACCTATCCTTAAGTGGAACAAGCCCGACAAGCCAGAGCCACCTCCTCCTCTTTCTCACTCTCTCCCTATTTTCTAAGCACTTGGGCAGCGCTACGCCTTTGGAGTGGGGTACTAGACTCAAGCTTTTGGTGTGTGAAGTGAGGGAGCCCCCTACCCCCTATTTATACCCTCCAAAGGTCGGTTTGATAGTAGAATATGTACGGGAATCAGTCGCCATCATTATCAGGGACCCGTGAGGAGCCAACACGTGGAGGCTGACCGAGTTTGGTGCGAATACCAGGTCCGGCGACCCTAGGGTCGATCGAATTTTTGGTGGGCAAAGACACGGTGTATTTCCTCCAAGAGGCTGTTTTGTGGGCCCCAATCATGGGGTAGGGGTGATTCCCGCCATTTTAGTCAGTTTTCTTCCCCGTGTGGGCCCATGAATCCTCGTACTTGCGCCTGATTGGTTGGAAGGTATGTTTCTTTGATTGGCCCCTGTAAATACCTTTAATTATGGGCATAATTCACCTGCATACATACTTGCACCAACACTTGTGGAAATAGTTAGTAAATAACTCTTGCCACTATGTTGGTTGTCCAATTTATATCTTTTATGCAGGGAATTGACAGTCATATTTGGCATTTAAGGACCATCAACAAACTCCCCCACACTTAGTCCTTTTCTCGTCCTCGAGTGAATGCAAGAAGAACTATGTGATATCACAATTCAGCTACAAGTATGAAATATGTATTCAAAATATTTCAACAAATACCTTTGTTTAAACACCTTTGATGTGTATGTGGATACCACATCATCTTGGGTGTTTGAGAGATGGAACGGCTTGAATGTCGTTCACTTGGACTCCTCCTAGTGAAAGAAACTTGGAAATTGCTATATTTTCACAAGTGAAAAAGATTTTGCCGTACTCCTCAAAAGAATGCTCTCGTCTCTCAATGTGTTTAGTCCTCACTATGGAACGAGTTGCCACTTCCTTTCCTAACACTAAATATGTATTTTTGTGGAGCTTGGTAGGGATAAAAAGTTGATCACTTGCAATTCATATATCACTAAGTCAAAAACGAGATTCACATGAGAAGACCATGCAACAAAAACCAACGAGTAAAGAAATTCTTTTGCACTTATTATGGATGGTAGATGATGAATGGTGGTGATGACTCCCAATTGGTCACTCTCTTTTTTTGCAAGGATGAAACATGGCTACTTATTGGCTCTCTCTTTTCTTTCTCCTCTTTTTTTGATTGATTTCTTTGGACCTCTTATAGCCATGCCTTCTAGTCCTTTTTGTGCATCTTTTATTAAGAGAGGATTTTGCGGAATTTATATGGAGTATCTTTTGATGGTGGATGTGTGGAAATCATGGAATATGGTGGATTGCACATGAAATTCCTAATCAAAGATTTCATGCAAGTCACTCAATAGGGTCAAGAGTTTGACAAAGTTCAATGAAAAAATGCAAGTGGCATATGCATGTGGTTTTCAATAAGTTGCATCATTGGCTCTGGTGGGAATTTCCGTTCTTATGAGGTGGTAGCGAAAATCTGATGACTTCAAAATTTGCAACACCAAAGTTCAATTCCAGCATGGAGAGTTTCCTAGTTTCACTCATTTACTATATCACACCCATCAAATACTTAGATGACATGTTTTTCTAAATTAATATGTGGTTCAAGAACATGGTAATAAAATTGAAATGGGGTGTGGACATATTCCATTCTCTAGCAAAATATGATATATGAAATTGCAAAATTTTAATTTCCAATGAGTTGACTTTTAATGATATTTTCATGCATAATCAATTTCAACTCAAAAAAATCAGGTATAGAAGGATAAGAGGTGAGAGAGCGTAGGGATGGCAACGGGTCAGGTAGAGCAAAAACCCGACCTAAAAAAAAGTGTACGGGTAAATTTTTGTACCCGAACCCATACCCGTGGGTAAAAATGGTACCGAACCCAAACCCGATGGGTTTTAGGGGGGGGTTCGGGTACCCGACGAGTACCCAGTAGGGTTTACAATATCTCAATTTCCTGCTCGGATATGAGGGTTGGCGTCAGTCGGATACTCGGATCTGAGCATGGTATTGGCGTTCTTGACTGCTGCTATCACTGATGCGGGGAGCTGCGAGTGACGCACGACGGAGCTACGATGCAAGCGTGCGGCGGAGGCCGCAAGCGCGCGTTGAGCCGCTAATGCGCTCGAGGTAGGCAACGATGTGTAGTGTCTATGCGATGGAAGCCGAGGTGGGCAGTGCTGTGGCCTGCGGTGTCGCTAGGAGGGGGGAGGGGCGCCGCCCGGCAGGCAGCATCGAGGAGGAGCCACAACTGGGGAGAGGGGGGCAAGGGTGTTGCGTGATGGACAATGTCGAGGAGGAGCTGCGACTGGTACTCGCGAGCGACTCAGGAGCGATGGGAGGTCAGGGGTGTTGCGGCGCAGCAGTTGGACGAGTGGGCGTGCGGCCGAGTGGGAGAGGCCAGCGGCCGGGTATTCGGTTTAGGTTACTTTGTGGGCTGACTTTCATCTGATGGGCCAAATTAAAGAATTCGAGTAACCTGTCAGGTACCTGCGGGTACGGAAGAAAACCCGTACCCGTACCCGCAAAATATCAGGTCGGGTACAGGTAGTACCCATGGGTATAAAAACCTACCCGTACTCGTACCCATACCCGTACCCGTCAGGTACCCGAACCCGAGGGTACAATTGCTATCCCTAAGAGAGTGCAAACTATCACCTTAATGAAGAACGGTGGGTCAAGCCATCATGGCTTGGTCGAATCTTCTCGTGATCCTTCATGCAATGCCCTGAATTGTTCTTTCATGATAGTCTGAGCATGTTGCACTTTGGGAGGCCTGTGGGACGTCCCCCACACTTGTTCTTGTACCTGTATTTATTTGACATGAAAACATGGAAAAGTGAAAGACTCTACCGGCCCTACCTACACCGGTGAGTCACAATTTATTCGACAAAGACACTTCATATGGAATCAAAATAAGCGCCTAAGTCCTACGTAGGAAAGTGATTATGATATTTTACATTTTACTTCTCTCCTACTTAGCCAAATGGGGATTGTGGGATGATTGGAAAGGTGTGGTGAGGGTTGGAGCTTGCTATATTGGACATGAACAATTTAACCAAACTTCAAGGATAGGCGTTAAAGTGAATCAAATTTACTACGTCTTCCTCTTTGTCTAAATTTTCTTAGGGCTCTAAAAATATCTTGAGACGGTGCACATTTACTTTGAATAGATGACCTTCATCATTTTGGAGTGTAGTTGCTCCATGAGATGAAGTATCTACCACAGTATAGGGACCTTCCCATTTGCTTTTTAGTTTCCAATGCCCAAGAAGTTTGACTCTAGGGTTGAAAAGTAGGACTTTATCTCCAAGCTTGAACTCCTTAGGCGTAATTCTTTTATCGTGCCACCTCATGGTTTTTTCTTAATAGATCTTAGCACTATTGTACGCCTTTCCCTTGATTCTTCCAGTTCAGAAATTTGCATCTTGCGCAACTTTCAAGCTTCGTGGAGATCCATGTTCCAATTCTTGAGATCCCAATATGCTCTATGTTTCAATTCTATGGGTAAATGACAAGTTTACTTGTAGACAATTTGCAAAGGTGACATTCCAATGGGTGTCTTATAGGCGGTATGGTACGCCCAAAGTGCACCAGGTAGTTTGTTCTTCCACCCATTCCCCATCTCAAGGACGGTCTTTTGTCGAATATTCTTGATTTGTTTGTTTCAAGTTTCTGCTTGACGGCTTGTTTGGGGATGGCATAGAGTAGCAATGTTATGCCTAATCCCAGGCTCCCTCAAAAAGTTCTAGAAGGTCATATCAATGAAATGAGACCCTCCATCACTTTTGACCATTTGAGGAGTTCCAAACCGTGGGAAAATGATTTCATGAAACATTTTTTGAGCGGTCTTGGCATCAACATGTTTGCATGGTAATGCTTCTACCATTTGGACACATAATCTACAGACACCAGAATACACTCGCAATCATAGAACTTTGGAAAAGGTCCAATGAGATCGACCCCCCCCCCCCCCACATATCAAATAATTCTACTTGGAGATTGTATGTGAGGGTCATCGCATTGCAAGCAGTGATTCCTCCATGCTTTTAGCATTCCCGACATCTTCGAATGAATTCCTTTATATCCTCATACATTGTGGGCCAAAAGAATTTGCTTTGCCTGAGTACGGTAAACACCATAGTGCCCGCCATAGTGGGGCGCATGGCATCTTTCTGTAATTTTGGTTCCTTCAATTGTTGGGACGCACCTAAGTAACCCATCAGAACATACCCTATATAGGTATTGGATCATCCCACAAGTGATGTCGACTCTCAAAAATGAGCTTTTTCTTATCATGTCCTGGTGATACGTACCCCACAACCATGAAGTTTACGATGTCTGCATACAAAGGTTTAGAGTCGGTCACCTTGAGCAACATATCATCACAAAAAAATCAATGATGGGTATGTCCAGTGTATTTTGGATTTCCATACATGAAAGGTGATCAGTGACAGAGTTCTCTACTCCCTTTTTATCCCTTATCTCCAAGTCAAACTCTTGGAGTAGGAGAATTCATCAGATTATCCTAGGTTTAGCATCTTTCTTGGTGAGCAAATATTTCAGAGCAGCATGGTCTGTGTAGACTATGACGTCTAGTCCAACCAAGTATGATCTAAACTTATCGATAGCAAAGACAACTGCTAGGAGCTCCTTTTTAGTTGTGGCATAGTGAAGCTGAGCTCATGTTAGAGTCTTGCCAGCATACGCTATTGCATGATGCTTATTACCCTTGGTTTGGCCAACCACCGCTCGAACGGCATAATCACTAGCATCACACATGATTTTGAATGGTAGCGTCCAATCAGAGGGTTGAATGATAGGAGCTATGATGAGTGCCTTCCTGAGGATGTCAAAAGATTTATGGAACTCATCATCAAAATCAAAAGGCACATCCTTAGCTAAAAGGCTAGTGAGAGGTCTGGCGATTTTGGAAAAATCCTTGATAAATCGTAGGTAGAACCCCACATGGCCTAAGGAGCTGAAGATACCGTTAACATTTGTAGGAAGTGGAAGCTTTTCAATAACTTTAATGTTAGCTTTCTCAATCTCAATCCCCCTTTCGGACACCAAGTGTCCTAAGACTATGCCTTGACGGACCATAAAATGACACGTCTCCCAATTTAGCACCAGGTCCTTCTCTTGGCATCTTTGTAAGACCCTGTCTAGGTTCTCAAGACAATGATCAAAATTTCCATAGATTAAAAAGTCATCCATGAAAACTTCCATGATTTCCTCAATCATGTCTGAGAAAATAGACATCATGCACCATTGGAATGAAGTGGGTGCATTACACAACCCAAACGACATTTGCCGATAGGCATATATTCTATAAGGGCATGTGAAGGTGGTCATACTTTGATCATCAGGGTTGTTGGTACCCGGAATACTGGGTACCCTCGCGCACAAGCTAGAGCCGCCTAGGTACCCCCCTCCCAGCAGAGGTGGGGTCCTAGGGCGCCACATGTTCAAGAGACCCGAACCCATCAATCTCAGATAGGATGTCCAGGATATCCGCAAGAAACCCGAAGGAGAAGCTCAGCACCCCCTTTGGAGACGAGCCCCCAGGTAACCACGTGTCCAGCAGGTAAGGATCCCTCGTCCTCGTGAGACAGGGCTCCAGAGTTGCCACGTGGACCAAGATATCAGACAAACCACCTACCATACGGGTGGGCTCCGACGCTGCCACGTGTCCTGCAAGGCGGGACCTAACCTCCTCCGCGGAGGTGAGATCCCGGCACCAACAAGTGTCAAGCAGGACGGAGCCTATCCTTCCCCACAGAGATGAGCTCCCGAGCCTCCACGTGGCTCACAAGGCAGGACCTGACCTCCTCCGCAGAGGTGAGCCCCCGAGCTGCCACGTGGTCCGCCAGGCAGGACCTGACCTCCCCCACAGAGGTGAGCTCCCGAGCTGTCACATAGTCCAACCACTTGCCCTGGACGGAGGGGCGCTGGAGTTAAGAGGACGGTGCACCTTGTCTCTCTCAAGGATTGAAGATACGCAACTTCCACAAACGCATGGCACGACGCAGGATTAATGTTAGATACTGCTGCGACCTATCGCATCACAGTGAAGACGCCGCAGGTCTATCCCACTCCGCCAAGTGGGTAGCTTACGGCGATAGAGACAGTTGGACAGGACATTCCCTGCCAATGTTAGCAACGGTGCATGGGCTACTGACAATGCAGACTGCAAGACGGCGAGTCTTTAATTCCATGGTCAGAGCAAGCTTACGGAAGAAGCCTTAGATCTTTAGGATAAGATCACCCCGGGACCACCTATCGGGCCCCAGGACCCTACTTATAAGGAGTCTGACCTTGTCTGTCAAAGGCCCAGACCGCCATCGTTACAACGATCCCCACATCAAATATCACACACACACACATACCAGCAATACCACTCACCGTGGAGTAGGGTTTTATGCTCCTTGTGGCCCGAACCATGTAAAAACCACTATCTCATACTACTATCCATTAGAACACTTGATTGAGTCCTAAGCCCCTGCGAACTAAGAACCTCCGCGAGCTGCTCCTTAGCAGATCTGGGGGAAGTGTCGCTCTAACACTTCGACATTTGGCGCACCAGGTAGGGGCTTTTTTCCCTCAAAAAAGTGGTAGCGCTTTCACCACCATGGTGTTCATCAGGCCCATGGAAGGCAGTTTCCGCAGCCGAAGTCCGGTGACCACATCCGTTGCTCGAGCGGCGCTCTCGGGTCCATCACACCCTTGTGCAGGTACAACAGTCCAGGACGACACGTCGAAGCACATTCCGGCTCAGTTGGCTATGCCAGCACCACTGACTGCAAGCCCGGAGAGCGCCCTGGCAGCGGCCAGGGCCCTTCCCCACCACCCACCGTTGCTGAAGGCTTCCCAAGGACCGGCTCAGCAGTGGGTCCAAGACATCGACCACTTCGTCGTCGCAGCCATCAACTCCCCCAACAAGGGAAGGCGCCTCGTGTCACTATCTCGAATGCCGACCATCAATCGTTGCACCGCTAACTTCCGCTCCTCCAGGCCTATGAGCGTCGACCGGCTCCCCACAGAGGACCTCAGGGCTGAGCTTGACCATCGTCAAGCTCACATGGACGATCGAGTCATCATCGAGCGACAGCAAGAGAGGCAGCGCAACCTCGACGCTGAATATGGCCCTCAATGCCCTGTTCATGAGGCATCCTCCGTCCAAGGTGCACTGCAGGTAAACCCTCTGCCACCTGACTAGGAGTATGTCGGCTCAACAGCCCCCTGCAGTACTCGATGCTGCAGGACATGCAGCAACAGTACTTGGCCCAACCAATACCATTGCAGCAACGCATGGCACAACCAGTGCCACAAACGCAGGTTCCACAGGCATCGCACGTCATGCAGAACACCCCCTTGGGGTATGCTACCCTGTACGCCTCTCCAATGAAACCCATTAGAGGCTACACTGCATTGGCTCCACACCTCCGCATCATGACGTGGCCACGCAAGTTCCAGCCACATTTGCCAGAGAGGTTCAACGGGAGCATCAAACCGGCCGAGTTCCTGCAGATCTACACCACGATGCTCCTTGTTGCAGGAGCGGCTGAGACCATCCTGGCAAACTATTTCCCAGTCGCCTTGACTGGATCAACCCGCTCGTGGCTGATGAACCTACCTGAGGGGTCTATAACCTCTTGGGATGAGCTGTGCTGGCAGTTCACGACGAACTTCAGCAGCTCATACACTCGCCCCGGCACCGAGCTCGACCTCCACGCTGTGCAACAACAACCCAAGGAGATGCTGAGGTCATTCATTCAGGTTTTCTCCCAGGTATGCAATTCCATCCCCAAAATCCCGAATGCCTTTGTCGTAGTGGCATTCCGCCAGGGATTCTGTGACTACATGATGCTCGAGACGTCAGCCACGCACAACGTGCAAGACGTCTCCGAGCTCTTATCCATCGCCAACAGGTGCGCCAGGGCAGTAGAAGGCCGCAACTGGCACGCTTCGTCTGACCCCGGAGCTGGCCAGACAGGAGAAGGAGCCGCTACCCCTGGTAGCGGAAAAAAGAAGAACAAGAAATGGGGTGACGGCCAGAACAAGCCGCTGCATGGGTCTCCCGACACGGCAGCAGCCGCGACCGGAGGTGGCAAACCCCCGCGCCCAGAGAAGCACCCACGTCAGCCACCTGCAGCTGATGAAGGCGCCGAGCCCTGCCCGGTGCACAAAACTCACGATCACACCGCGATCGAGTGCCTGGAGATAAAGAGATGTGTTGAACGCTACCAAGAGCGAGCGCAGCAGAGCCCAGACGGGGCCCCCTTCTGCAAGTGGGAGGGCAAGCAGAAGGTCGACCCCAAGGTCGATGATGATGAGGAGACGGAGTACAAGAAGCAAGAGTGGGACGTCAAAGTGGTCCACAAAGATGAGGACTCCGACGCCAGCAGCGACCACGAGCTCGCAAAACCCTCCAAGTCATTTTCACAGGGTCTTGGGATCCCGCGTCCTGGAACGCGGTCAAGACCTTCCGTCATGCAGTGGCTTCAATAGCCCCTGTACCCACTCCGGCGCGGCACCATCGCTGGAACGAGAAGCCGATCAGCTTTAATGCCTCTGACTTCCCCAAGAACATGGCTGGGGCAGGGGTTCTACCTCTTCTAGTCGCCCCCACCATAGCCAACGTCAAGTCCACTATGTCTTGATAGACGGTGGGGCCAGCCTCAACCTCCTCAGTCGTGCAGCCTTCGAGCAGTTGCAGATCCTGGTGTCCAAGCTCACCCCTCGAGCCCATTCTCGGGGGTGGGACCAGGGAGCATCATCCCATACAGCAACGTCTATCTTCGGGTGACCTTCGGGACACCTGACAACTACAAGACGGAGAGCATCCTCTTCGACGTCGCTGATGTCAGCCTCCCCTTCAACACCATCATCGGCAGGCCGGCCCTGTACCGATGCATGGTCGTAGCCCACTATGGCTATCTCGTCCTAAAGATGCCAACCCCCTCCGATGTCCTTAGGATCTGCGAAGACCGCACTGCCGCGCTATTAGCCTTGGAGCAGCTCCAAGACCTCTCGGCAGAACCAGCACCCACCCCAGGCAGCGCTAGATCAAGTAAGCCTTTTGTCGAGCTCACGTTAGCGCGGAGCCCCCACGCGCCACGACTGCAGCCCTCCGGTGGCACCGATGTCCCCATCAAAGCTGTCGAGCTCAGTCCCAGGACTGCGCATACCACCCAGAAGATGGGCGGCAGGGGCAGGAAGTAGGGATGCTCGCTCATCACCCCTTTGGGAGCTGTCAACAGCAAGGTTGCACCACAACCATCACAACTGCCTTGGAACATTGGGCACCCCTATTATAAATATTAAAGTTTAAATAGGACAGTGTAAATTTTTTCATAGGACCTAGGAGCAGCACTAAGGACAACCGAGCACCAAGAGGGTCAGGTCCAGAGTGTGCAGACAGCTTAGCTTGGTTCTGAACCCTAAGCCTGTACACTCTGCCTCCCTCATCATTCGGAAACAAGCCGTTGCCCTATTTTGTAAAAGCCTTACTCCCCCTATGAACTCCGATAAAAAAGAATCATTGTTTTATTTAAGCTTTCTTAAAAAACATTGTTCATTTAATTACGCAATAATTTTATGATCATACCATACTAGCCTCATTTATTGTATGCTATCCTCATATACACGGTTGTAGGCTCTATAACTCACCCCTGTTGAAGTCATGCATCCTGACTACAGGCAGGTTCACTTGAGGTACCTGTAGTGTGTGAGGGGTTCTTCCGGCTACTCTCGTCATTAGGGTCCTGTGGCGCCAGAAGGCTCCCCAGGAAAGGTTTGTGCCGAGCACGAGGTCTAGGGGGTGTAAACTGCTTAGCCTGGTCCTGCACCCTAAGCATACACACCCTGCCTCCCAGCGCTACAGCTGAGTACTAGAGCCAGAAAGCTCACACCCTAAGGACAGCAGGAGCCAGACCCCGGAGCACCAACGCATCGAATTACCCAAGCCATGTGAGTCAGTCTAGGACAGTAAGACATGACGGAGCTAAGGAGAGGAACAGGTATGACCGACGAGGAACACTAGTCCCCCCCTCTTTCTATCATATGTGTAGGACAAATCGCCAGAGTGTCCAGCTCCTGCACCGCCCAAGGGGCCTGCCGTGACGTCTCAACAACGATGGTGGACGACACCAGAGCATCCAACTCCGGTACCCCCCAAGGGGCCTGTCGTCAACGTCTCAGCGTCGATGGTGGACGACGTCGGAGCGCCCAGCTCCGGCAATTTGCAAGTGTCCTGTTATCGATGTCATAGAACATCAATGACAGCACCAAGTGCGGATAAGTGAATAAACTCTCCTGCCCCGCTCTTGTTGCTAACAGGGTTCTCTTGCGATACTATGTACACCAGAGGCCTGTTGTCGACGACTCTACGACGATGGTGGACGATGCTGGAGCATCCATCACCGGCACCCCCCAAAGGTCCTGCTGTCGACGTCTCAACGACGATCGTGGGCAACGCTGGAGCACCCAGCTCCGGCACCTACCAAGGGGCCTGTCGTCGACGTCTCAACGACAATGGTGGGTGACGCCGAAGCACCCAGCTTTGGCACCTTGCAAGGAACCTGTCGTCGATGTCCCAGAATGTCAACAACAGCTCCAAGCGTAGATAACCTGTACATCAGGGGCTTGCTGTCGACGACTCTATGACGATAGTGGATGACGCCAGAGCATCCAGCTTCGGCACCCCCAAGGGGCCTGCCATCAATGTCTCCACGATGGTGGTGGGCGACGCCGGAGCACACAGCTCCGGCACTTCACAAGGGGCCTGCCATCAACGTCTCCACGACGGTGGTGGGCGACGCTGGAGCGTCCAGCTCCGGCACTTCACAAGGGGCTTACCGTCAACGTCCCAGAATGCTAATGACAGCACCAAGCGTGGATAAGTGAGTAAACTCTCCTGCCTCGCTCTTGTTGCTAACAGGGTTCTCTTGCAATAGCCTGTATACCATGGGCTCATTGTCTATGACTCTACGACGATGGTGGACGACGCTGGAGCATGCAGCTCCGGCATCCCCCAAGGGGCCTACCGTCGATGTCTCCACAATGGTAGTGGACGACGTCAGAGCATCCAGCTTCGACACTTCGCAAGGGGCCTGCCGTTGACGTCTCAACAACGATGGTGGACGAAGCCAGAGCACCCAGCTCCGGCACCTCCCACGGGGCCTACCGTCGACGTCTCCATGATGGTCGTTTGCAATGCCAGAGCGTCCAGCTCCGGCACTTTGCAAGGGCCTACCGTCGATGTCCTAGAACATCAACGACAACACCAAGCGCGGATAAGTGAGTAAACTCTCCTGCCCCGCTCTTGTTTCTAATAGGAATCTCTTGCGATAGCCTGTATACCAGGGGCTCGCCGTCGATGACTCTACGAAGATGGTGGACAACACCAGAGCATTCAGCTCCGACACCCCCCAAGGGGTCTACCGTAGCCGTCTCAACGACGATGGTGGGCGACACCCGAGCACCCAGCTCTGGCACCTCCCAAGGGGGCCTACCATCGATGTCTCAAGGACGATGGTGGGCGACGCCAGAGCACCCAGCTCCGGCACCTCCCAAGGGGCCTACCATCGATGTCTCCATTACGGTGGTGTGCGACATTGGAGCGTCCAGCTCCAGCACTTTGCAAGGGGCCTGCCATCGACGTCCCAAAATGTAAACGACAACACCAAGTGCGGATAAGTGAGTAAACTCTCCTACCCTGATCTTGTTGCTAACAGGGTTCTCTTGCGATAGCCTGTATACCAAGGGCCTGCCGTCGACGACTCTACGATGATGGTTGACGATGCCGGAGCATCCAGCTCCGGCACCCCCCCAAGGGGCCCGCCGTCGATGTCTCGATGATGATGGTGGGCGACGCCGAAGCACCCATCTCCGGAACCTCTCAAGGGGCCTGTCGTCGACGTCTCTACGACGGTGGTGGGCGATGCTGGAGCGTCCAGCTCTGCCAATTGGTGGCGTTATGACACTCCAACTCCGCTACTCCACTGGGGGCACGTTGAAGACCTCCTGCAAATCAAATGGTAGATGTGTCCAGCCAACTATCCACATCCATAAGGGGCCTCTAAGGGGGTTCCATAGGCAGGAAGTCAATGGGCAACACCTCGGCCATATCAATGGTGCAACCGTTGGTCCTCAAAAGCTAATAGGCTTGGCAAAGATTATGCAAACCCTTATGCAACTAAGGACTCAGAGCAATAGTTGAGAAGCACAAAGACAAGCCAAGAAGCCAAACACAAATTCATATTCATTAAGGAATATTTACAAAGGGGTGAACCCCGGATACAAAGTCGGGCTCCCAGCCTCAGTCCTTTGCGAATTGCGCGATGACATGTTTCGCGGCATTCTTGACCTCTACCACCGCCGCCTCCTCGCGCTCTTCAACAGGACCTTCAAAAACTAGCTCCAGGGGCAGATCAGGGTACCGGCTCTAGTAGAACACCAGGACATGGGTTGCCACCATCTCCGCCACCGCCCTACCCTCGCTTCCAGGCGCTGAGCCAGCTGATGCTCCTACAAATCGAGCTCCCGGGCACAGTGCTCTATCGAGCACTCCTGGGCTTGGACGTGGAGATTGCGCAGGAGACGTTCCTGACGCTCTGCTGAATGTTGCGCCCGATCTCGCAACAAGTCCCTCTCCCGGAGCTCAAGATCTTCAAGGCGGGACTGCAGCCTGTCCTGATCAGCCTCAGCCCAAGCCATCATTGCCTGGGCCGTCACCTCCTGCTCGGCAACTGCAGCCTCCCTCTCGGCAACGGTGACTTCTTGGCGACTCGGGGCCTCTCGACCTTCTTCAAGAGTGCGTAGGCGCGCGTTAGCCATGTCGTTGGCTACCTTGGCATCGGCCAGAATCTTCTGGGACAAGGCGACTGTGGCCCTCACCAAGCGGTGCCTCACCTCAAGCTCCTTGCTCTCCTTCTGGTACTTCGCCTTTGTCTCGGCGATTCTGGACCTCATTGGATCCTCCTAGCCTCTCAGGCGCTTGCCCTCAGCACGCAGCTTCTCCCACTCCACGGCACGATCCTCTTGCACGGGACGGGGGTTGGATTGCACCTGATGGATGTTGTACTGCGTCAAGTCCATGACGTCGGAGAGGCACTCCGCCTGCGCCAAAATCAGGGAAGGCCATCCGGTGATCATCTCGGGGACCTCTTCCTCTCATAGCGGTGAAGGCAAGGCCACCAGTACTGGGGATCTTTCCCCGGAGACTGAGCAGAAGTTGCAGTGTCACCCGAAGCAGTAGCGCCACCATCGCTCAAGGAACCACCTGTCGGATCAGCAGCAGTGGAGGCCACACCTTCAGCCCCCGGAGCCGACTCCGACATTACCTCTGCCACGACGGCCGGAGGTGCTTCTGCCACAACGGTTAGAGGTGCCTCTGCCCAACAGCTGGAGCTGCCTCTGGCGCGACGGCTGGAGATACCTCCAGCGCGACACCTGGAGACGCAGCCGTAGATGCTTCACTACACACGCCGGGCCCAGAAGCTGGAGCAGCGCTCCCCTGGACAAGCTTGGTGGGTTGCCCCGCCGGCGCATCCTTAGCCTCCTCATTGCCTTCGAAGCGCTTCTGGACACTACCCCAGCGGTAAGGGCCTCTCAACAGCTGACGTAGCCCTACAAATCAAGATCAAGCCCTGAACAATCAACAAAGGCAAGCGAGATAATAGAGCAAGAGTTAGCAAGAATGCCTTACCGACGTCCCTGAAAGCTCTAGCGAGCCTCCACCTTCGACGACCTTGAAGCCGCAGGCCATGATGATGGCGTAACAGGTGAGGTCATCCCAGCTGGGCCTCCACCAAAACTACCAGCAATGTCAACACCCTGCGCCAGTGTGCCTCCACCAATTCGACAAAGCCACTCCCAGAGCCTCCTCCTGAGCTACTGATGACGTTGGCTCGAGGCCTTTTTGCCTGAGGCTCTGTAGGTGTGACGCTGCCGGAGCCCTCTGTGGCACCCTGGACCGCGCTGGCAACATGGACGCTGGATGATGTGTCATTCGTTGATGTCAGCAGAGCCGCCGTTTGACAGACCGAGCCTCCTCCCGAAGAATCGCCGATGCCCTATACTGAAGAGGGGTGCGCCAGGGGACATTGACTTGGAGTGAAGGCCACCTGAGGCGGCGCCCTCGGTGACGACCGAGGGCATTTCTCCTTCACAACCTCGACCACCCGGGCCTTCCCCTTGCTTGTGTTGAGGACTGGTGCCTTCAACTTGCCTGCATGAGGGGTCGACACCTTGCCTTTCCCTCTGACAGCGGGTGCCTCCTCTGCCCTAGAAGCTTCGGAGCATGAAGAAGGTGTGGACTCCTCCTAAGAGTCGACGATGGCCAAGCCCCGGCTCTCATCACAAACCTGCCGCGACACAAGACCGATCGCGTCTAGGTTGGGCATCTCCTTCATAACCTTCGTCCGAAAGTCCCGATCCATGCAAAGCGGTGGGCAAGCCCGCGAGAAGTAGAAGATGTCATCCGACAGCAGGTCGTTGCATGCCTTGGACATTGCATCGAGCACCTCTTTTGGGGTCGCCTCTGTGTCGCGACCCCGCACCAGCCACGTGCCATCCTGTAGCCCAAAGTGGAGCCACGCAGGTAGGCAATGATGCTGAAGGGGGGCTAGGCGTCGACGGACGAAGTATGCCATCACCTTCAACTTTGACAGACCATGATTCCCTGAAATTGGATCCTCTCCATCACCGGGGTGTAGGCCTGCTCCAACTTCGGCCGCTCCTCCCAGGTGGATCCTCTCCATCGTCGCCCATCCGGCGGGCATAACCAGGCGGTTGTGGGCGTCAACTTGTCCGATCACCCAGTATTTCCTCCAGTCAGCCCACTTCCCCGAAGAGAGTGGTGTGATGTACTTGAAGGGGTTGTTGGCCCGATGCTGGAAGTAGTAGCCGTCGAGGAAGTTGGATTTCTTCTTCTTCCCAGCCCGCCTCAACACAGAGAACTGCCGAAACACCGGTATGCTCGAATACACCCCGATGAACATCTCACAAAAATGTGAGAACACTGCCGTCACCACTAGAGAGTTCGACGATAGATGATGAAGCTGAAGCCCATGTAGGATCGAAGAGCACGTGAAAAGCTACCAGAGGGGGGTGAATGGTAGATTTAAAAATCTTACGCAGTGGAAACAATTAAACCCTAAACCCTTTTGGCAGAAAAACGATCTGTTAAAAAAATCGTGTGTGAGACTAATCTAAACGTGTTTCATCGTGACAAAAGTGATATATATCAGAAGAATCAAGTCACGAAGACAACACAAAAGGAATCACTCAAATACTTCGAGAAAAACTCAAGTTATGATCGAAAGATCAAACAATGGTCAATCAGCCCTACCCGAGAAAAAACAGTTCTGGAACACTGTAAAGAAACTCGTGTAGATCATAGACCACAAATCCAATGACCGTGAAATTTTGAAAGATGATAGAAAATCAAGTTTTGAAGACAACCCAAAAAGAATCACGTCAATTGGATCTGTAAAACTCGAGTTATGATAAAACCACCGACGAAAGGTAGTGCTGTCCAGAATCTCGACGAGTAAAACTTGTCTGGAACAAGTCGGACGAACAGGGCACAAAAGTTCCTTCAAACTAAGAATTTTATTCAATAGAACACAAGAGAAACAGCCCCAAAGTCGTGCCCCACGATCTCTGGGCTCCCTTGCTTATATAACCAGCTAGAAAGCCAACTCAACTCAGATCAGGAACCTAATCCTACTCTGTTCATGAATCGTAACTTTCCATAACTGCTTAGGATTATTCTATACGCAGATAGAAGAAATCTTAAGACTTCCAAACACCTTAGGTACATATCCCATATTCCTAAACAACTCAAATTCGTGACCCACACGAAATCCTATCATAACCAACTCAAATCTTTCCATATTTGAGTCAAACCCGACTCAGCCGCAGGCTGAGTCCATAACGTAGTCGGTTGGACCTTTCCGACCAACTCCTTACGTCCACATCTCTTCATCACGTCTCAGAACCATGTAGCCACGTCAATGCACTCCTTGCACATGTGCAAACATCTTCCAATGACGTCCATGATACCTTCATATGCATTGTTCTTGATCCAAACATGCAGCGCAACCTCCTGATCATCTCAACCACAATTCCTCCCGAACTTGGTTGTTGGAACCTCATCTCCTCCCATAGACTGGTCCAATGGATCCCGTCACCAGCCATGTCTTGAACTCAAGCAACACCTGTACATGAATAAACAACCAATCCATACGAGCCCAAGTCCTCGACTTGACTCAAGTTAGTTCCGAACACAACACCCTACGTGAGAATCTCACATAAGCATGTTGCAAAACCAAAGTAACACGATATCATCCATATCAACCAAAACGCACCAAAAACATAGCAAATGAATACTAAGCAATCTTTCCAATCATGTAAAATAAGTACAAAACATTGCAAATGAATAGCAGAAGCACTTCGGTCAAGTTCCGGACCTTGCCAGAGCAACCCGGAGCTTGAGCCAGAGCTAACAAGAGCTAGTAGAACCTAGCGCCAGAGCTTACCAAAACTAGTACAACCAAGCTCCTGCCGGAGCTTACAAAACTAGCAGGACCTAGCGCCGGAGCTAACCAGAACTAGTCGGAACTAGTAAACCCAAAAGCCGGAGCTAGAAAAAGTACGTCAGAGCTTAGCAAAAGCATGCCGGAGCTATCAAATATATGCCAGAGCTATCAAAGACATGCCGGAGCTAAAGATAAAGCTCACCGGAGGTAACCAAAGCTGGTCGGACCTTACCAAGAAGTCGGACCTTGCTGTAGCTCAGAGCTAGAGTCAGACCTTGATAAAAAGGTGTTTTGGTGATATTCAAAACTTTTATCATCAAAGACGAGTGTATTCACTACAAGCCAATGTATTCAGCACATATAGGTCTTACAATCTCCCCCTTGATGAATGCATTAGCAACACCATTTAAAATCCGAACATTGGCTTATTCACATAAAAGTTTTGAAAACAATTTCTCCCCCTTTTGTAAATCAAAAGTAAAATGAGAACAAAAATTCCCATATTATCTCTCCTCCTTTATTATCTCTCCTTATGCACATATTCTCTCTCTCTTCATGCTTATATCTCCCCCTTTGACAATGTATTCAACAAGTCATGAGATATAAACTAATTATTTCTCCCCCTTTAGTTGTTACGAGCATATTATAACATATACATATAAACAAAGCTCATCCAAGTCATACTATCACGTACCTTACATTATCACATCAATGAGATACATAATGTAGTGTAAGCCATGCTAGAGATCATATGTAATTTTCAATTTAAGCAAGTCATGATCTCACAAACTTAACTATTTCAAAACCTGAAAGCATGACACTAGTTGCTGCATTTTATTATTTTTCAAAGCATAAATTTAGATCATATGATATTTGCAAGAGATTATATGCGCATCTGCCTTATTCTAACCAACCAAGCCAAGCCTATGTCATTTGACAATCAAAATCTTAAGGACATGGTTTTAGTCATACACAACTTCTTCCAAGTTCATATCTATGTGCAATGATAAGCTATCTCAAAAAAAGAAGTGTGATGCATGCATATTCTCTTGATCTTTTCTCAATTTACATTTGTTCATAAAAACTCAACATGTGAGTTGATTACTTGATTAATTATTTATGATTAGAAGCACTTGTGAGCATGCAACAAGTTCAAAACAGCAAGAGAGTTCGACCATGACCAGATTTAGTGTAAGTAATTATTCCAATTAATAGACATGGCAAAAACTACAAAATGTATAACACGAGTAATGTAGTAAGAACTTTGAGCATGTAAAAGGAATCACAGAGTCATATATGTATGAAATACTATGCTCATATTATTTTAGTTTCAGATTCACACAAAGACTTCCCAAGTTTCAAAAACTCCCCCCTCAATTTAAGCCATGAGGATGCATAACCCCTATTTCACTACGAATGTAACAAAAACGAGTGAAATCCAAAGGTTTTGTAAAAATGTCAGCCAATTGTTGTTCGGTATCTACATGGTGAAGCACAATGTTTCCTTTTTCAACATTATCTCAGAGAAAGTGATACCTAATGTCAATGTGCTTAGTTCTAGAATGTTGCACTGGGTTTTTAGCAATGCAAATGGCACTAGTGTTATCACAGAATAGTGGAACACTATCTAGATCAACCTCATAGTCCTGAAGTGTTTGAACAATCCAAAGAATTTGTGAGCAAGCACTAGCAGCAGCTACATATTCAGATTCGGCTGTGGATTGTGCAACTGAATTTTGTTTTCTAGAGGACCAAGCAACAAGAGAATTACCAAGAAAATGACAAGCACTGGAAGTACTTTTCCAATCAATCCTACAACCCCCAAAATCAGCATCCGAAAAAGCTTTCAAAGTAACGATTGAGGAAGAAGGAAGAACAATGCCAAATTCTTGAGTTCCATGTAAGTACCTGAGAATCCTTTTGACGGCTTGACGATGTGAAACACGTGGGGAGGCTTGAAACCATGCACAAAGACATACGCTGAATTGTATGTCCGGTCTTGATGCCGTAAGGTACAAAAGTGATCCAATCATGCTTCTATATTCTTTTTGATCCATGGGTTCACCATCTTCATCAAGTTCAAGTGTTGTTGCTGTTCCCATTGGTGTCCGAAGAGGCTTGCTTTTGTCCATGTTGAAGCGCCTTAGGAGGTCTTTGGTATACTTCGTTTGATGCACAAAGGTACCCTCCTTGGTTTGCTTGATTTGCAGCCCCAAAAAGTAAGTGAGTTCACCCATCATACTCATTTCAAATTCTGAAGTCATCATAGCTGAAAACTTGGACACAAGATCATGAGAAGCACAACCAAAGATAATATAGATCAGCATCCAAAGATTATATCATCCACATACACTTGAACGAATAATGAGTCATTGCCATGCTTAAGCACAAAAAGAGTTTTATCAACCTTGCCCATGGTAAACCCCTTTTCAAGTAAGAATGTTTTTAACCTATCATACCATGCTCTAGGGGCTTGTTTGAGACCGTATAAGGCTTTGGACAGTTTGTAAACATGATTAGGAAAATCTGGATTTTCAAAACCTGGTGGTTGTTTGACATAAACCTCCTCATCTATGTAGCCATTAAGAAAAGCACTTTTAACATCCATTTGATATAGCTTAAAACCTTTAGATGCTGCAAAAGCTAACAAAATTCTTATGGCTTCTAATCTAGCGACAGGAGCAAAAGTATCATCAAAATCTAGACCTTCAACTTGAGTGAAACCTTGAGCAACCAACCTAGCCTTATTCCTAACCACAACCCCATCCTCACTTTGTTTATTTTTATATACCCATTTAGTTCCAATTAAAGTGTGACCTAGAGGTGGAGGTACAAGTTTCCAAACATTATTTCTTTCAAAATTTTCTAACTCTTCTTGCATGGCAATAATCCAAGATTCATTAGTGAGTGCGTGTGATATATCTTTGGGTTCAAAAGAAGCAACAAAAGCAGAATGAGCATGAGAGTTTGGATCGCAAAACCTGGACCATGTGACTCGTTCGTGCAAGCTTCCAATCATCTGTTGTGGGGGATGATCTTTGTAAAAATGTAGGGGAACAGATGTCTCACAAGCTTCTTCTTCATTAGGTTCATCGTAGATTGATGAGCTTGTGACTTGTGGACAATCAGGACCAGCATAGGTGATAGCCGAACCTTCAATGTCCGGAGCTGGACATGTGTCAACTTCAGAACTACCAGGCAGTATCACCGGCTCTTCTTCATCTTCGAAAATACCCTCCCCCTGAGGATACGGATCTGGTCCTGCAACACCGGAGCTAGTACCTGGGCTAGCTTCATCAAAAGACACTTCACAAGTCTCCACAATTTTGTTAGTGTCAAGTAAAAGCACACGGTAGCCTCTAGTATGAGATGGATAACCAAGAAACATGCCATCAATGGATCTAGGTTCAAATTTATCAAGATTTCCATGTTTCTTAACAAAGCATTTGCAACCAAAGACCCGAAAGTGTGTAACACTAGGCCTATGTCCAAACCGAAGCTCATATGGTGTTTTACCTAGCTTAGCACGCAAGAAAACACGATTTGAGACATAACAAGCGGTTGCTAACGCATCAGCCCAAAATTTCCTAGGAGTTTGATATTCATCAAGCATAGTCCTAGTCATCTCAACTAAGGTTCTGTTCTTTCTTTCTACAACACCGTTTTGTTGAGGTACATATGGTGAAGAGAATTGATGATCTATTCTATTTTCAGCACAAAAGTGATCAAAAGATTGATTTTTAAATTCAGTTCCATTATCACTTCTAATTGCTTTTAATGATCCTGGGTGATCAACTGATAATCTAAGAAATAAGGTTCTAAAGTGACTAAAAACTTCATTCTTAGACGCCATAAAGTAAACCCAAGAGTATCTAGAATAATCATCAACGATAACAAGAACATACCATTTACCTCCGAAGGATTGAACACGTGAAGGTCCTACGATGTCAAGATGCAAAAGTTGACATGGTTCAGTTGTCATGATCATTGTGAGAGGAGTATGTGAACCTGCAACCATCTTAGCATGTCTACAAGAAGAGCACACAATTTCTTTGTCCCCTTTAAGCTTAGGCAGCCCACGTATGCGGTCAAGAGCACTAACACGCGTTAGGTGATCAAAGCCTACGTGACCAAGTCTACGATGCCAAAAATATAAGTCCTTTGAATCATTAGCAACTAGACACCTATGCTTAGAGGAAGACATATCAAAATCAGCTTTAGAAACTCTTCCAAACCGAGACATGTTAAAAATAAGCTCACTATTTGAACCTACAACTTTGCAGCAGTTTTATAGAAAATAATTTCTAGATTTTCATCTAGCAATTGTGCAACAGAAAGCAAGTTGTATTTCAAATTTTTGACAAGTGCCACATCCTTCAAAGTGTAGTAATCATTTACTCTAACCGAACCCTTAGCAATTATAGGAGTTGAAGAATTATCGGCAAAAGTAACATTCTCTACACGTGACACAAAAGAGAGGGAGGAGAACCAATCTTTGTTACCGGTCATGTGGCGTGAGCAACCTGAATCCACAATCCAAATGTTCTCCTTCCTCAAACGTGTAACCTACATAAAAGCACAATACGTCGATGACTCAATACTGTGGTTAGTCAAAAGGCATTTAGGAATCCAGTACTGAGTCACGCGACGTGCAGCAGGAAAAATACGCGAAAGCTGAGACAAAACAGCAGGTTTATGAGTCAAAGTTTGAGATTTTTTATTCTTGACTACTGACCTATAAGGTGTTACTTGTGTAGCACAAAAATCAGTAGCTCCGGAGGCAAAAACAGAAGGTCCGGAGGTAAACTTTGAATGTTTTTGACTCAAAACAGCAGGTTGTACATTCGGTTCAATGTGAGCAGCAAATTTTGCATGAAAGTTATGAGATCTAGTGACCATTCTTTCCCTTTTCTGTTTTTTACCTAGTCTATAACAAAAATCTATGACATAACCATCTCTACCACAGAAGGTACAATGAAATTTAACTTTGTTTTCATGTCTAGATGAGCAAGCAATATTTTTATTTGAAACCAAATGAAGCAACACTCCTGCAGATTTGAAAACCACTCTTTTTTTATTAGGAACTGTTTGAATCAAACCACTTCCTAATGACTTTACAATTTTAGGTGGATGTGCCTTAGCATGAGCATGAGAATCAAAACCTAAACCAGTTTTATCATTGCAAGACTTGGAAGAATTCAGCAGTAAGTTTAGGTTCTTATTCCCATTACCAAACCGATCTAATGTCCTACGCATGTCATCAAGTTTATTGGACAGATCAAGGCAATTTTCACATGAAGTTTTTCCTTTTAGTTTGCAATTGGAATAAAATTTAACTTCATGAGAACGTAAAGCATTGTTCAATATAGAAATTTCATTCATAGCATCATGTAGTTTCTTATCAAGATCATCACAAGTAGAACAATGCAAATCAATTGTAGAACAGCTAGCATCTTTCAAGTTTTCATCATTAAGTGCAGAAAGCTCTTTGTTCTTTTCAATTTCTAACTCAAGTTTATCAAGTGTGGAGGTGTGCACACTTCTTAATGAGGACAATTGTTCATATATTAAATCACATGAGGAACATGCATCATCACTAGGAATCAAAATTTTTAAACGGTTGATCTCAGATTCTAGTGATTCAATTTTTGCAGCACTATTCCTAAGCTTTTTGTCCTTTTTCTTAACAATAATAGTGGCACGAGAAATAGCATCACACATTTCTTTGCAAGTAGGACATACCTCTTCATTGTCGCTGTTGTGTTCTGCCTCCTCCTGACTTGATCTTGATCTTGTTTTGCCCGCCATGAAGCATAAGTTGGCCAGATCGTCATCATCTTCATCACTTTCAAAGTCTACATCACTTGAACTAAGTTCTTGAAGTGCGGTGATGAAGCTGTTAATCATCTTGCGTCCTATGGTACCCTTCTTTTTCTTCGTATGTTTTGCAGAGGAGTGCTTCGTTCTTGTTTTCTTTTCATCCCGGGAAGTAGGACCTGAAAGGTTAGGGCAATCTGAATGAAAATGTCTTGTCTTACCACATTCGAAGCATCGTTGAGGTTCGGAGCTTCCTCTCCTTCTAGTTCTCACATTTTGCAATGCTTTTGAGAACCTCGTAGAGAGAAGTGCTAGCTCCTCCTCTGGAAACTCCTCAATCTGTTCAAGGGTTAGAGAGGACAACAGCAAGTGTACTACAAGATGAAGATTGGCCGGAGCTAGGCATATCACGTTGAGAAACAAAAGCAATAGACTTATTGGGGTTCATACGTGATACTATATCAATTTCATGAGTTTTTAGCTTGGAATATAGCACATCTAAAGTAAGTGTACTCATGATAGTAGATTCACGAATAGATGTAACTTTCATCTCCCAAATTGACATGTCTAATGCACTTAACAATTGCCTATCATTTTCAGCATCTGAAAAATTAACATTGACGCTACGCAAGTTGCTGAGAATTTTATTAAAGCGAGCAAAGAGATCATCAATTGACTCACCGGGTTGCATCTCAAAGCGCGTGTATTCTTTCTTGAACATGTCTTGCCTTACCTCTTTGATCGTGTTGGATCCTTCATGGTAGTCACAAAGTGCTTTCCACACATCGTATGCAGATCGGAGGTGTGCAACACGGTCGAAGTCGCTTTGTGTTAATCCTTGTATGATCAAGTTGCGAGCCTTGTTGCTGTTGTCGACATCTCTCAGATTTGTAGCTGTAACATGATCATTTGATGGCACTTCGTAAGGCTTGTATACCTTCTCCCATATTGCAAAGCCTTGTGCCTGGATGAAAGCCTCCATGCGTGCCTTCCAAACCTGAAAATCAATACCAGCGAACACACAAGGTTTGGCAGAGTACTTCTCCATGATGATTAGTCAAAAACACGTGCAAATCACAAAGATTAGAGCACCGTGGCTCTGATACCAATTGTAGGATCGAAGAGCACGTGAAAAGCTACCAGAGGGGGGGTGAATGGTAGATTTAAAAATCTTACGCAGCGGAAACAATTAAACCCTAAACCCTTTTGGCAGAAAAACGATCTGTTAAAGAAATCGTGTGTGAGACTAATCTAAACGTGTTTCATCGTGACAAAAGTGATATATATCAGAAGAATCAAGTCACGAAGACAACACAAAAGGAATCACTCAAATCCTTCGAGAAAAACTCAAGTTATGATCGAAAGATCAAACAATGGTCAATCTGCCCTACCCGAGAAAAAACAGTTCTGGAACACAGCAAAGAAACTCGTGTAGATCATAGACCACAAATGCAATGACCGTGACATTTTGATAGATTATAGACAATCAAGTTGTGAAGACAACCCAAAAAGAATCACGTCAATTGGATCTGTAAAACTCGAGTTATGATAAAACCACCAATGAAATGTAGTGCTGTCCAGAATCTCGACGAGTAAAACTTGTCTGGAACAAGTCGGACGAACAAGGCACAAAAGTTCCTTCAAACTACGAATTTTATTCAATAGAAAACAAGAGAAACAGCCCCAAAGTCGTGCCCCACGAGCTCTGGGCTCCCTTGCTTATATAACTAGCTCGAAAGCCAACTCAACTCAGATCAGGAACCTAATCCTACTCTGTTCATGAATCGTAACTTTCCATAACTGCTTAGGATTCTTCTATACGCAGATAGAAGCAATCTTAAGACTTCCAAACACCTTAGGTACATATCCCATATTCCTAAACAACTCAAATTCGTGACCCACGAAATCCTATCATAACCAACTCAAATCATTCCATATTTGAGTCAAACCCGACTCAGCCGCAGCCTGAGTCCATAACCTAGTCGGTTGGACCTTTCCGACCAACTCTTTACGTCCACATCTCTTCATCACGTCTCGGAACCATGTAGCCACGTCAATGCACTCCTTGCACACGTGCAAACATCTTCCAATAACGTCCATGATACCTTCATATGCATTGTTCTTGATCCAAACATGCTGCGCAACCTCCTGATCAGCTCAACCACAATTCCTCCCGAACTTGGTTGTTGGAACCTCATCTCCTCCCTGAGACTAGTCCAATGGATCCCGTCACCAGCCATGTCTTGAACTCAAGCAACACCTGCACATGAATAAACAACCTATCCATACGAGCCCAAGTCCTCGACTTGACTCAAGTTAGTTCTGAACACAACACCCTACGTGAGAACATCACATAAGCATGTTGCAAAACCACAGTAACACGATATCATCCATATCAACCAAAACGCACCAAAAATTTAGCAAATGAATACTAAGCAATCTTTACAATCATGTAAAACAAGTACAAAACATTGCAAATGAAAAGCAGAAGCACTTCGGTCAAGTTCCGGACCTTGCCAGAGTAACCCGGAGCTTGAGCCGGAGCTAACAAGAGCTAGTAGAACCTAGCGCCGGAGCTTACCAAAACTAGTACAACCAAGCTCCCGCCGGAGCTTACAAAACTAGCAGGACCTAGCGCCGGAGCTAGCCAGAACTAGTCGGAACTAGTAAACCCAAAAGTCGGAGCTAGAAAAAGTACGTCAGAGCTTAGCAAAAGCATGCCGGAGCTATCAAATATATGCCGGAGCTATCAAAGACATGTCAGAGCTAAAGATAAAGCTCACCGGAGCTAACCAAAGCTGGTCGGACCTTACCAAGAAGTCGGACCTTGCTGTAGCTCAGAGCTAGAGTCAGACCTTGATAAAAAGGTGTTTTAGTGATATTCAAAACTTTTATCATCAAAGCCGAGTGTATTCACTACAAGCCAATGTATTCAGCACACATAGGTCTTACAGCCCGATGACTTCAAGAAGTGTCACCAGGAAGGAGGAAACATGAGGGACAAACTTGGAGTATGCGTACGCCTGAAAGAAGACGGTCTCCTTCTCTCCCAACTCTAGTGGCAAGGAGCCGAGATGGATCAGATCCCATCGATCCTTGTCCTCCAAGTCAAAAAGCCGTCTCACGAGAGAGACATCCTCCATTCGGGAAGAAGGAAGGAACCTCCATTGTGCATAAAGGTACCCCTTTTAAGAACCCTAGTGGCATTTGGGCACACCGTGCAAATTTGAACAAGCTCTGAATCAATGGCTTGTACCACGACGTCCATGACAAACAGGACCAGTTCCCCCGTCAGAAAAACTGGCCCGGGCAGTTCTTCGCATAAGAAGGCAACCCGACGCTTCCCATAAAGATGAAAGTGAAAGCAGCACAAGTGCAGCATGCGCCTTGGGAACCATCGCGATATTTTCGCAGCAAGCAAAGATCCTGTCACCACGACCCCTCAACCAAAGAGGGACGCATGGTCATAGCAGTAGAGGAGCGCACCGCTTCGACTGATCAAGACAAAATTAAAAGTCCACGCGGGAAAGCAGGATAAGGGCTCCACCCTCAGGCTCGTTGCCTCCCCCGAAGATGGACCCAGGGGTCACTGTCAGTACCCGGCATACCGGGTACCCTCGCAAACAAGCTAGAGCTGCCTAGGTACCCCGCCTCCCGACAGAGGTGGGGTCCTAGGGCGCCACGTGTTCAAGAGACCCGGGCCCATCAGTCTCAGATACGAGGTCCAGGATATCCTCAAGAAACCCAAAGGAGAAGCTCAACACCCTCGTTGGTGACGAGCCCCCAAGTAACCATGTGTCCAGCAGGTAAGGATCCCTCCTCCCCATGAGACAGGGCTCCAGAGTTGCCATGTGGACCAAGACATCAGACGGGAGACCTCTCATATGGGTGGGCTTCGGCGCTGCCTCGTGTCCCGGAAGGCGGGACCTAACCTCCTCCGTGGAGGTGAGCTCCCGACATCGATATGTGTCCAGCAGGACGGACCCTAGCCTTCCCCGCAAAGATGTGCTCCCGAGCCCCCACATGGCCTACAAGGCGGGACCAGACCTCCTCCACAGAGGTGAGCCTCCGAGCTGCCATGTGGTCCACCAGGCAGGACCTGACCTCCCCCGTAGAGGTGAGCTCTCGAGCTGTCACATAGTCCTGCCACTTGCCCTGGACGGAGGGACGCGAGAGTTAAGAGGACGGTGCGCCTTGTACCTGTCAAGGATTGAAGATACGTGACTTCCCTAGATGCATGGCGTGGTGCACGCTTAATGTCAAGTACTAATGGGACCTATCGCATCACAGTGAAGACGCCGCAGGCCTATCCCACTTTGCCAAGTGGGTAGCTTACGGCTACAGAGACAGTTGGATAGGACATCCCCTGCCAATGTTGCAACAGCGCATGGGATACTGATGATGCAGATGGCAAGACGGCGAGTCTTCATGTCCATGGTCAGAGCAAGCTTCTGGAAGAAGCCTTAGATTTTTAGGATAAGATCGCCCCGGGACCACCTGTCAGAGCCCGGGACCCCACTTGTAAGGCATCCGACCTTGTTACAACGATCCCATGCACTGTTACAACGATCCCAACATCAAACATCACACACACACATACCAGCAATACCACTCACCATGGAGTAGGTTGTTATGCTCCTTGCGGCCCGAACCACATAAAAAACACTGTCTCATACTTCTATCCGCTAGAACACTTTATTGAGGCCTAAGCCCCGCCGAACTAAGAACCTTCGTGGGCTACTCCTTAGCAAATCCGGGGGAAGTGTGCTCTAACACTTCGACAAGGGTGAATGGGAATATGATGTTAACTAGAGTACCCACCAAGGAAACAAAAGAAGAAAAGTTTTGCTAGCCGCTCCAGCATTTAATCAACGAAAGGCAGCAAGAAATGATCCTTCATTGTTGCCTTGTTGAGTTTTCTATAGTCAATACACATCCTCCACCTTGTGAGGGTTCGTTGAGGAATGAGTTCATTCCTCTCGTTTCGAACGACCGTCATTCCTCCTTTATTAGACTTGGACAGGGCTGACCCACTCACTATGAGGAACGGAATAAATTATCCCGACATTTAAGAGTTTCAAAACCTCCTTCTTGACAACCTCTCGCATAGCATTGTTCAGTCTCCTTTGAGGTTCCATAGACGGTGTGCTTAATGGGTCCGTGGGAATGCGATGGGTGCAATGAGCATGGATGATTCCCTTAAGGTCTTGAAGAGAGTATGTCGGTACCCTGGGTACCATATACCCCTTGGGATTGCTAAGATATCAAGGGAAAGTCACCCACTTGATTTGAAGACCTTCTGAGGCCCACATGTCAGACATGTCCGGACACGCTTCTCCAACATGGTTAGCCCCAGGGTCGCCACGTGTACTATCAAACCGGAGCTACCGCCCGCAAGGGAGGAAGCTCCGGACTATGTACCAAAGTGGTACCCCCAGACCTAACCCCAGACCGAGGGAAGCTCCGGTGCTGACACGTGTCGGCTAACACTGGAACTATCTGTTCTACACAGCGTGCTCCGGTGCTGCCACGTGTCCAACCGTGAGATCTTCACCCTCTAACCTCCGGAAGACCCCACAACGGCTCCGGATCTTCAATGGGGAATCAAGGACTTCAAGACCCGATTAAGTGTCATTAATACCATATTAATGACACATGATCGGACGACCTTAATTACCAGTAACGGTGCTGTCAAAGTCCATTACACGGTCATTAAGGGCAATTAAATGTGTTGAACAAGTATCAACACTAGTAACCGCCGGGGCCACATGTCGGGCCAGGCTAATATGTAATGGCCTGCCCTTGTACTATAAAAGGACAGGCCGACGACGTTTACACACACGCTCCATAGACGTTCAGATGCACTGACACACGCGCTACATCCAATACAACATCAACACACCCCGTGGAGTAGGGTATTACGCTCAGGCAGCCCGAACCACGTAAACTCTTGTGTCTCCTGCGCCATTTAAAATTCACCTTCTTGAATCTCCGTGCGCCCACACCGAACATCAAACTCCTCTAACACTCTAGTAGTGTCAGGAGATCTGCTGGTTCCAAGCCACCGACAGTTGGCGTGCCAGGAAGGGGCGCCTGAGATTTCGAGAATGGTGAACTCAGCTGCTGGATCATCCAACGGTCAACCTGCTGCTCAAGCTGTTGGGGGCAATCCTTCCACTATGCAGCCACCAGCAGGAGCCTCAACACCAGCAGGAGTCACACTCCCACCACCACCGCCTCCACCAGCAAATCAAGGTGGGCGACACGATGGTGCACCGGCGTCAATCACTGTGTCGGCAAATCATGACAACCCAGAACACGCGCTCCATGCAGCGCGTGCTCTTCTCCAACGCCCACCACCTCCGGATGCATCCCGCGATGCACTGGAGCAGTGGAGGGCCGATGTGGAACATTTGGTTGCAGCAGCAGCCAAACACATCAGCAACCAGGGTCCTCCTCCTTCAGGACGGGCCCCATCGCAGCGGCGGACCTTGTCTGGCAGACTTGGTCCGCATGTTTCCAACAACAGGAGACGTGCTGTATCACAGCAAGTGACGTCATTGCCCTCCGGGGCACGATGCACTCACACGGTATCCAGGCTTTCAACTCATGACCTCCGGGCGGAGCTGGATTGCCGATATCGTCAACAGGACGGCAGAGTCCATATTGAGCGTGCTCGTGAAAGACGGGAAGCTCAGGACCTTTCTACTCCTGAAGGAGTAGGAGGAGGATGTTCGGCCCTAGCCATACATCTGCGTATGGTCAGGTGGCCACAGAAGTTCCGGCCTCACCTACCGGAAAAGTTTGACGGGACTGTCAATCCCGCTGAATTTCTTCATATCTACTCCAATGCAATCTTGGCGGCTGGAGGAAATGAGGCCGTAATGGCCAATTATTTTCCAGTGGACTTAACTGGGACCGCTAGGTCCTGGTTTATGAGCCTTCCACCCAACTTCATCAACAGTTGGGAGGAGCTGTGCCGGTAGTTCACCGCCAACTTAGGGAGTTCATACACCCGACCAGGCACTGAACTGGACCTTTTTGCAGTCGTGCAAAAAGGGGGAGAATCCCTGCGATCATTCATCCAGAGGTTCTCTCAGGTACGAAACACGATCCCTTCTATCTCTAGCGCCTCTGTCTTTGTGGCATTCAGACAGGGTGTACGGGACAAGAAGATGTTGGAGAAACTGGCGATCAAGGAGATCACCAGCGTCACGGAACTCTTCAGCTTGGCTGACAAATGTGCCAGAGCTGCGGAGGGCCGTGAGATGCACTCCAAACCAACTCCGGAGGGTCACAAGAAATCCTCCAAAGAAGAAGCCGCTACCTCCGGGAACGGCAAAAAGAAGAAAAAGACCAACGGCAAGAAGAAGCCGTCGGCCGGTACATCCAATGTTGCAGCTGCTGCAGCTCCGGGTGGCCGGGGGCCACGCCCCGAGAAGCGACCTCGACCGTCTTCTGAAGACGGTGGCAAGCCAAAGGTCTGGTGCCCAATTCACAAAACGGGCAGTCACAGTTTGGAAGACTGCCGGGAGGTCCAAAACCTTGCCGAGCGCTACAACAAGCGCCAGCAAGAATCTCCTTTCCGACAAAGGGAAGGAAAGCAAAAAGTCGACGAAGCTCTAGCTGAAGAGGAGTTAGGTTTTCAGGATCCCAAAAAGGTCCTTAAGGCTATCTACACCTCTGTCGATGATGATTCTGATGCCTCTGACAACGAGCGTCGGAAGACCATGAACACCATTTTTGGTGGATCATGGGACATCACCTCCCGCCGCGTCATCAAGACTATGCGTCAGGATATGGCTGATGTAGCTCCTACAGTCAGGCCGGAACCTCATCGAAAGTGGATGGACACAGCCATCACTTTTGATGATTCGGACTGCCCTCGGAGCATGGTTGGAGCAGGTCAGTTACCTTTGATGGTATCTCCTACCATCAATAACATCCAGCTCCACCACGTCATGGTAGACGGAGGTTCGGGGCTTAACCTCATAAGCTTCGAAGCTTTTACCAAGCTTCAGCTCCGACCTTCGGATCTCCACCCCTCCAGACCTTTCTTCGGAGTAGGTCCAGGGGCCATTACCCCACTTGGAGCTATTACTCTCCCCGTTACCTTCGGGACACGGGAGAAGTACCGCACCGAGAAGTTGGTCTTCGACGTCGCTCAGATCAACTTACCCTTCAACGCCATCTTGGGTAGGCCTACCCTGTACAAGTTCATGGCAGCTGCTCATTATGGTTACCTGGTGTTAAAGATGCCCACACCAGTAGGTGTTCTCCGGATCCGCGGAGATCGTACTGCTGGAGTAACTGCACTGGAAGAACTCCATGCACTTACTACGGCGCAAGAGGAGGACTCCAGGTAGGAGCAAGCTCCAAGCATTCGTCAACGAGGCTCGACATCTGCACCTCGTGTGCAGCCAAGCGGTGACACCGACATTCCCGTCAAAGTCGTCCAAATTGGTTCCGATGCCGCTCAAACCACCCGTATATCGGGGGGGGGGGGAGGGGATTGAACGACAAATAGGAACTCGCACTCATCACTTTCCTCTGGGCTAATGTCGACGTGTTTGCCTGGCAACCGTCACAAATGCCTGGGATCCCCAGGGAAGTGATTGAGCACAATCTGAAGATCTACCCCGACGCCCGGCCTGTGCACCAGAAGCCTCGGAAGCAATCTGTAGAGCGACATAACTTCATCCGACAAGAAGTGAAGAAGTTGCTCGAAGCTAGATTCATCCGAGAAGTCTTCCATCCAAAATGGCTGGCAAACCCAGTCGTTGTGCCCAAGGCCGGCGGGAAGCTTCGGATGTGTATCGACTACACCACATTAAATAAGGCATGTCCAAAAGATCCATTCCCACTACCTAGAATAGATCAGATAGTGGATTCCACCTCCGGGTGCGAATTACTATGTTTCCTAGACGCATATTCTGGGTATCATCAAATCAGGATGTCTAGGGAAGATGAAGAGCATACCTCATTCATCACAGTAGATGGATTGTACTGTTATACAGCCATGCCATTTGGTCTCAAGAATGCAGCTTCAACTTTTGTACGAGCTATGTATAAAACCTTTGAAGAACTCATTAGAGACATAGTGGAAGTGTACGTCGATGACATCGTGGTCAAGGTCAAGAACAAGGAATCACTCCTTGACACCTTGCAGGCTGTCTTCGACAAGCTGCGGGCCACCCGCACAAAGCTGAACCCAGACAAGTGTGTCTTTGGGGTTAGCTCCAGAAAACTTCTCGGTTTCCTTGTAAGTCACCGGGGCATAGAAGCTAATCCGGCGAATATCAAGGCCATTGAAGACATGCGGCCACCAACCCACATCAAAGATGTCCAAAAGCTAACTGGATGTCTAGCAGCCCTCAGCCAATTTATTTCAAGACTGGCGGAACGGGCACTCCCCTTCTTCAAGTTATTGAGGAAGTCCAGACCATTCCAATGGTCTGAAGAAGCAGAGAAGGCATTCCAGGAGCTGAAAAAGTTCCTCACCACCCTACTAATTCTGGTAGCTCCGAACCCTGGTGAGCCTTTGATGCTTTACATTTCAGCAACTGACGAAGTCGTCAGTATGGTTCTGGTTGCGGAGAGACCAGAACTACCCCATACTCAGGAATCCAGACCACTTCGGGAGGATCCGGAGGTCCCTGAAAGCGAGTCTGGGTCCCAGCTCCCAGACTCGAATCCACAAGAAGTCACTTCAAAAGACCCAGACCCCTCTGGGAGGGTCCAGGTCGCTTCTGAAGAAGCTCCGGGTTTCTCCAGCCAGGACCCGGAGGTCCTCGAAGAAAATACGGATCCCTCCGGGAGGATCCGGGTCAGTGGAGAGGAAGCTCCGGGCCCCTCCGGGAAGGTCCGGACCATTCATCGCCCGGTGTACTTCATTAGTGAAGTACTACATGATGCCAAGACTCGATACCTAGAGGTGCAAAAGCTGCTCTATGCAGTCCTTATTGCCTCCAGGAAGCTTCGCCATTACTTCCAAGCTCACAAAGTCTCAGTGGTGACCTCTTACCCACGTCGAGCAATCTTGCATAATCCCAATTCAACTGGGAATATTGCAAAGTGGGTAGCGGAATTGGCCGAATTTGATCTTGAATTCATTTCAAGGCAAGCAGTCAAGAGTCAAGTCTTGGCAGATTTCCTGGCGGAATGGACTCCCTCTCCATCAAACCCTGGGGGCCCCAGTGAGCAGAAGCCGGAACATCAAGCTCCGACCTTCACCGAGCCTCACTGGACCCTCTACTTCGACGGCTCCATGCAGAAGCAGGGGGCCGGAGCTGGAATCTTTCTCCTTGCACCAACCGGGGAGAAGGTGAAATACATGGTACACCTTGACTTCAAGGCGACCAACAACATGGTGGAGTACGAAGCACTCATCTATGGACTAAAGGTGGCACTGTCATATGGTGTCAAGCAACTGCTGGTCAAGGGAGATTCACAGCTCATCATTAAGCAAGTGAAGGGTGAATGCTCCTGCAACAATCTCAAGCTAGCTGCTTACCTCCTTGAAGTCCAGAGCCTTCAGAAGGACTTCAAAGTCCTGGATCTCCACCATTTTCAGCGTGCCCATAACGCTGAAGCTGACGAACTCTCGACGAAAGCGTCAACCGGAGCTCCGGCTCCTGACGGAACTTTTGTCCGGAGGTTGTCAAAACCAACAACTCAGCCTGCCGAACTGAGCGAAGGGGGCGAGATCAGCATCTCGAAGCTGACGGTCCCGATGGCCCTATTACCACGGCAGCCATCAAGGGTCGTAGGTGCTGCCGGAAGCTCCGAGCAACCCAACACGCAAGACTCAAATACTCAAGCTAGTTCCGATGCATGGATCTCGGAGATTCGGAGCTACTTGAAAGACAACATCCTTCCTGACGATGATGTATCTGCTGACCGGGTAGTCAGATTGGCTAAAAGATACACGTTGGTAGAAGGAGATCTCTACCGGCGCGGTGCCAATGGCATCCTAATGCGGTGCATCACAAGGGAAGAAGGCTGCGAACTCCTCGCAGGAATCCATGGAGGCGAGTGTGGGAACCACGCGTCTTCCCGCACGCTGGTTGGTAAAGCCTGTCGGCATGGCTTCTACTGGCCTACAGCACTCCAGGATGCAACTGAGCTGGTGAAGAAATGCAAAGCATGTCAATTTCATGCAAAGCAAATTCACACACCAGCTCAACCCCTACAAATGATACCTCCTACATGGCCTTTCGTTGTGTGGGGGGTGGACATCTTGGGACCTTTCCCAAGAGCCGTCGGAGGTTACAAGTTCCTGTACGTCGCCATTGACAAGTTCACCAAGTGGCCGGAAGCAACTCCAGTTGTGACAATCAACAAGCAATCTGCTATCAACTTTTTGCAGTCCATTGTTTGCAGATTTGGAGTCCCAAACAAAATCATCACTGATAATGGGACCCAATTCACAAGCTCCGCATTCCAAGGATATTGCAAAGACCTCGGCATACAAGTTTGCTACGCCTCCGTAGCTCACCCAGCAAGTAATGGCCAAGCCGAGAGAGCAAATGCTGAAATCCTTAAAGGACTCAAAACGCACACTTATGAGCGCTTGAAAAAACATGGAGCCAACTGGATTGAAGAACTTCCGCCCACTTTATGGGCCAACAGGACATCTCCAAACCGGTCAACTGGAGAGACACTCTTCTTCCTGGTGTACGGAGCTGAAGCAGTCCTTCCTCCGGAAATCACCTTGGGTTCACTCTGGGTCCGGACCTTCGACGAAGCCGCGCAGGACCAGCTCCGGCGTGAAGACCTAGACCTCCTTGAGGAGGGAAGGTGCCAAGCAACTGTTCGGAATGCCCGATATCGCCAAGCCCTACGGCGTTATCATCAGCGGCATGTACACAACCGACAGCTCGAGGAAGGCGATCTGGTGCTACGGAAAATACAATCCAGAGAAGGGTTAAACAAACTCTCCCCCGGCTGGGAGGGACCCTTCCGAGTGATTAAAGTATCCCGTCCCGGAAGCGTTCGCTTGGCTATCATGGATGGGACACCTCTCCCAAATACTTAGAACATCGAGCACCTCCGTAAGTTCTACACTTAATATCACGGAGGTGAGTCTTTAGTAACTTGAGGTGTATGTTATAGAGTCATTGTACAGAGTCAGGTAGTACCTCCGGGAGAACAGCCGGACCTTCCTCGGAAGGTCCGCAAAGTTCATGCAACACTTGTCACAGTCCCAGAACTAAAAGTGTGGCTAGCTACCCTGGGTCAAACGAGAAAATAAACACACTTAGCCTGGTCCCGTACCCTAAGAGTGTACTTGTTTCCCCTGTACCCCGAACCTATAATGAAAGACATCTTCAGGTGAAACAGACTCCACGTGCATTCATTTTGTACAGGCTAAACATTTTTTATTTTCTCTTTCTTGTCTATAACAAAGACGTGCATTTCTTAAGAAATTTTAGTTCGACCGGTTCATATACGATTCCAGTTTTATTGTCCATTCTTTTGGATTCAAATATTGTTCATGACCCACTCGCCTGAATGCCGCCAAGCCAATCTAGGGCCGGAGTGTGCTATCGACTTAGCCTGGTCAAGCACCATAAGTACGCCACTCTACCTACACCCCGGCAGGCCGAAGTAAGGCGGGTCCAAGTACAATTGAATTTGGAAGAAAAGGCAATGCATTGACCTAAAATTTTCTCGAGAATCGTAAGCCGCGACAAAATTATAAGCAAGAAACGAATTTTACTATTTTTATTGACTTCAGTGTGCAGGAAAAATAAAATCCACATTGATGGAGAAAAGTCGGAGCTAACAAAGCTCCGACTCCTCTAGATGGCTTGTAATCGATGTTAAGCATTGAAAACGAGCATCACTGGAGCAACAATGTTCCGGTAAAGCTAGGGGGGCCAGCCGTTGACGTAAAAGATGGAAAGAAGACCCCACAAATGGAGTCTGCTGCTGACAAGCTACGTGTTGGCAAAGGTCAGTGCCGGAGCTACTAAGCTCCGACACCCTGGAGGGCTAACTATCGATGCTCTATGCATTGATGGGGACTATTACCGGAGCTACTAAGCTCCGACGGTAGTCAGTTTGACCTCGGGGGGCCTTCACTATCGAAGACTTTGGACCTACACTCTACAAGTCCGAAGCAAATGAGTCTTCAACAAAACATAATATCCTCTTGGTACATGTTCACAATCAAATTGTGTACATCTACCAGGGGGCCAAGTGAAGACAAAAATGTTGAAGACAAAAAGTGAAATTCACAAAAATTTGGGGATTTCATTCATCTAGAGACAAGGGATTACAAAATTGAGGAAGAAGAAGAGAGGATACAAGTGAGAACTACAGAGATGGTCCTAGACCCTATGGAAGAATTGAGCGACCTTCTGGGCAACATCCGACACATTGGCTCGGGCAGCTTCCCCTTCTCCTTCAACGGGACCTTCAAGCACCGGGTCCAGAGGAAATTGGGAGTTCCGGCTGGTGTAGCACGTCAGCACATATTCTGCGACGTTCTTCGCCAGGGATTGCCCCTCAACCTCCAATTGGTCCGTAATGACATCGCCCACCTTGGAGAGCTTGCTACCTGCCGATCTCAACGTCTGCAATGCTAGGTCCGGCTCCGGCTCCGGATCATCCGGCCGCACGGGACTGAAGCCCATCGGTGTCAGCTCGTCGTTGGCCTTGCCCAGGAACTCCCAAATTTGTAGGGAGTCCGCAGTCCTCAAGCCTTTCAATTCTTCCAAGGATCTTTTGGCCGCCACCAGTTCGGAATTCTCACGGGCGAGGCGCTCAACTTCTTTGGCGTTTTGCTGAATCTTCTCAGCAACCCGCTTCTCGAGTTTTCCGAGCTCCTCCTCCCGGAGGTGGATCTTGTTCTGGCGGTCGACCAGGTCCTTCTCCCTGCCCCTCACTTTCTTTTCCCTAGCAACAAGGGCACACTCCCGTTCATGGAGCTCCTGCCCTCGCACCCAGGCCTTCTTCTCCTCCTCTATGCAGCGCTCTTCCAATCTCTTGGCGCGCTCCTCAAGGCCCTTGTCAGCAAGAGCCACCTTCTTGGAGAGCTCCTTCTCCCTCCTCAGGACGTCATCCCGCAGCTCTAGGAGTTTCTGCTCTTCATTTTCGAGCCGTTTCCCCCTCTCTTCAAGTGCCTCTCGGCGCTTGATGAGTGTAGTGTTAATGGCCTCAAGCCTTTCATGGCGTTCATCAGCCGCACTATTAGCTACTTTGGCCTGATCGTAGATCTCCCGGGATTGAGCGTCGAGGGCGCGAGTCATACTCTCCCTGTCATCCAATAATTTACCCCAGTATTCCAGGCGGACCTTCTCCCGCTTGATCCACTCCTTGTCATCCGCTAGCCTCGACTGCGCCAGCTTGGTCTCGAAGTAGAGCCGGTTACACCACCTCCTAAGGGTTTGGCGCTCCTCTTCAAGAGCCTTGCTGTCGTGGAAGAAGGCCAGTTGAACTTGACGCAGACTGGAACATGCGTTGTCAATAGACAGTGACAACGGGATAGGTTCCAGACCTGCTGGGGTCTCCTCCGCTGGTTCCAGCAGGTTTTCAGAAACAAAATTGGGTCCCAATCCACAAGAGTGGTCCCCTGGGTCTCCATGGCACTAGGTACATCCTACGGGATGGCCTCCATTGCCATCGAGGAAGGCCCCGCCTCCAGGTCTTCATTCACCCCCTCAGACAGGGGGCCGGCGACTTCACCGGGGCACTCCGGCTCAGCCGCGGGTACCTCCGACATCATCACTTCCGGAGCAGGGGGCTCTTCTGGCTTCGGCCTTGGCACCTCCTCCGATGGGGGCTCGAGCTCCGACGCCTCTGCATCAACCGGCTCGGGAGCCAGAAGAACTTCATCCTCAATCGGCCCTACGGCCGGAGTTCCAACAACGACTGGTTGTGCGACCGGTGCTTCTGAGGTAGCCGGCCCAACCGCTGAGACTTCCTCAACATCCGACGCGAATGAAGGGACTTCAATCACCTCCGGCTCGACCGGTGGAGCTTCTACAATTTCCGGCTCTGGGGCCGGAATCACCGCTTCTTCCGGCTCAACAGTCGATGCTTCCATCATCTTAGCACCAGGACCCGGAGCTTCAACCTCCGGGACAGGTGCCGCTGGCGCATCTTCACTCCCGCGGTCCGGCGCTACCACGGGAGCCTCTGGGGATGAGTCGAGGTCCATGACCACGACAGCCGGCGCCGGAGCTGTCGCAGCTTCAGCCACCACTTGGGGCGGCACCAGGATAGGAGCAGAAGCTTCCACCCTCACGGCTTCAGCTGCTGTGAGTGAGGGTGGAGCCTCACTCCCCTTCTTGGGGACGCTGCAGATGATAAACGAAGAAACTTAAAAAATATTTACTACAATTAAACAACTATCCAATGTAAAGATTAAAAATTACCTTGGGAGGCTTCCACACCAGCTTGCGCGGAACCTTTTTTCTGGGCGTTCTGGGCTGGTCATAGCCGGCGTGGAAGCTCCGGAAGGCCCCCTGGAACTCGTTGCGGCCAAGGGTGTTTCCCTAGTCGAGGCCCCCTCGATCGGGAAGAACCCCCGGACCTAGAGGCCTCCACCGGCCCAGGTGCTGGAGTCGCATGCCCGGAGCTAGCACCCCGGGAGGACCCCACTGCGGGAACAGTCACACCTCGGGAGGACCCCACTATGGGAACAGTCGCCGCAGTTGTAGAAGACCTCCCCCTCCAGGGAGAAGGAGCCGACGCAGAAGTAGCGGGCCCGACGGACTTTCCGTCGGCGTACTGCAGCTTCCTCTTCCGGCTCACGGGTTCGTCTGCCAGCTCCTTGCCCTTGCCGACGACCTCGACCCTCGGCTTCAGGGCAGGGTTGGAGCCATCCTCAGGCATTCCGGGGATCGCCACCCTGGTGGTTGATCTTCTCTCGATGACACCAAGGTCATCAAGCACGGGCATCTTCCGCCGGAGCTCCCTGCTGAACTCCACTTCCACGTTCAGAGGGAGAAAAGCTGATGGCGGAGTCAAGTCGTCACCATCGACGTCGATGTCGTGCTGGAACTTCTTGAGGTGGAACTCCAAGGTTTTCCCCACCATGTTGGACTTCAGCCCGGTCTCGACCCGGTCGTCGTCCATCACACTGTTGAGGGCCCATGCGAGTTTCTCTCTCCTCTTCAGCAGTTCCCACCTGTTGACCAAGAAGTTGCAAAACACCGCCTAAGGAGTCAATCCTCCCTCCACGCATTGGCGGATCCTGGTCAAAGAAGGGTTGAAGGCTTCCGCCAGCGCCGGAGCTTCACTCTAGACTGTCGTGTCGATGCTGGGGAGGCATTCGGGCAGCTCCAGCTTCTCATGCTCCTCCACCCGGACGACTATCCAGTTCTTCTTCCAGTCATCCCACTTCCCAGAGGGAAATGACCGGTTGTACTTGAATGGGCATTTCTTGCGCTTCACGAAGTAGTAGAAGCCAAGGTACTCATTGCTCCTGCCGGTGGTATGGACGGTGAAGAAGGTCCGGAAGAGTTCAATGCAGGGGGGATGCCCACCCACATCTCGCAGAAGTGGACGAAGATGGAAACAAGAAGAATGGAGTGGGGGCCAAGGTGATACAGCTGCAGACCATAGAAGTCTAGCAGCATCAAGAAAAAGGAGGAAAAGGTGGGATCAACCCCACCATGGCGTACGAGGAGAAATACACCATTTCGACGGCGTGCTCCTTCTCAAACAGGAGCTCTCCACCGGCGCGGACCGAGCGGTTGAAGAAGTCCGAGGACCATCCCATGAGGGCCCGGACCTTCTTCAGGTCACCGTCGGTCTTCAAACGACTCTCGCGGAGACCCAACTCCATCGCGGCACGGCTAGGCAAGAGAAGAAAAGCGAAGCACAAGTTGGGAGTTTGAGCGCAAGATCAGATGGGAGGCGTAAAGAACCCCAAACGTTGCGCGCTTTCCTTCTTAAGTAAGCCCTTGCGACGCTTGGATGGAAACTGCAGGGAAGTCGAAGATACCACTCAAAAATTCCACCCAGCCGATGACAAGAGGGCCCGGGACTACCCCGACGATCAAGTCGAGGTTCTTACCCAGGCGAACGGTTGCCATCATGAGGCGGGAAGCCTGAAGGCGGCGGCCTGACAAGGCGCGCGGAACCGATACGATTTTCGTATCGGGAACCGGCGACCATCAATTGCGTGAGATCCGCACGCCAAAGATCTCACCTGCCGCACACGGGATATGCCACGCGGCGAAGATTTAACTGCGGACCATCACCAATGGTACATCCGAAGACCTTTGAAGACTCAGTTCAAAAGTCGAAGGATGGACCCACCTCCAGCAGAACGACTTCATCCAAGGGGTCTTCCCCGTAGGTGGGCCCAGGGGGCCACTGTCGGTACCCTGGGTACCATATACCCCTTGGGATTGCAAAGATATTAAGGGAAAGTCACCCACCTGATTTGAAGACCTTCGGAGGCCCACATGTCAGACATGTTTGGACCCGCTTCTCCAACATGGTTAGCCCCAGGGTCACCACGTGTACTATCAAACCGGAGCTACCACCCGCAAGGGAGGAAGCTCCGGACTATGTACCAAAGTAGCACCCCCGAACCTAACCCCAGACCGAGGGAAGCTCTGGTGCTGACACGTGTCGGCTAACACTGGAACTATCTGTTCTACACAGCGTGCTCCGGTGCTGCCACGTGTCCAACCGTCAAATCTTCACCCTCTAACCTCCGAAATACCCCGCAACGGCTCCGGATCTTCAAAGGGGAATCAAGGACTTCAAGACCCGATTAAGTGTCATTAATACCATATTAATGACACATGATCAGACGACCTTAATTACTAGTAACGGTGCTGTCAAAGCCCATTACACGGTCATTAAGGGCAATTAAACGTGTTGAACAAGTATCAACACTAGTAACCACCGGGGCCACATGTCGGGCCAGGCTAATTTGTAACGGCCTGCCCTTGTACTATAAAAGGACAGGCCGACGACGTTTACGCACACGCTCCATAGACGTTCAGACACACTGACACACGCGCTACATCCAATACAACATCAACACACCCCGTGGAGTAGGGTATTACGCTCAGGCGGCCCGAACCACATAAACTCTTGTGTCTCCTGCGCCATTTACAATTCACCTTCTTGAATCTCCGCGCGCCCACACTGAACATCAAACTCCTCTAACACTTTAGTAGTGTCGGGAGATCTGCCAGTTCCAAACCACCGACAGAGTACCTAGGAGAATCTATGCTTTTACAAGATTGTCATGAGTTTGGCAGTTTCATATTGTGAAAGCTTGTCACTTATGATGACAGGATCTTCCACGTCACCATATAGGAAAGCATGGCGTAGGCCAGGAGGTAGGGTTTTCAACTCAGTCAGGGGCTTTTGTGATGGCTCTTCTTTGGGCAAATCAAATGTCTCTTTCAATTCATCCTATTTTTGGATGAATTGTTCTTCTTCTTTATTTTCAGGAGAGTCTAAGAATTGAAGGGCCAAGCTTCCTCGATTGGCTCACTCTTGGGGGGAGGTTC
Source organism: Tuctoria greenei (assembly GCA_036927565.1). Lineage (NCBI taxonomy): Eukaryota > Viridiplantae > Streptophyta > Magnoliopsida > Poales > Poaceae > Tuctoria > Tuctoria greenei. The sequence continues at coordinate 55,956,839 of JAYESD010000004.1, forward strand.
TGCTAACCTGTTCATGGATCGCAGAATGGGAATGGAAAACCTCCTCCCTCTGATTTTAACATCTAGGTTGGCTTTTGAGGGTGCATCCATGAGTAATTTCTCAATGGGTAACCCTATCATTACATATAAGTCTTGGACTCGAAGATATGGAAATCAAGGTAGAACTCCATGTTCTCGTGTCTTAGAGACACGTTTTGTAAAATCTCATATCCTCCTTGATATGTCCATAGGAATCTTTGAATGATTTTCTTGTTGGAACCCAGGGTAGTTCACCTAAAATAGCTAAATCGTATCTCTCGGAAACGATATTGGCTCCAATAGTGGGATTATAAAGGACATTCACCATTACCCCTCGAATAAGACATCAAATGGTTGTTGAGGGTGAGTTTACCCGAATTATTTCAGGTGAAAGCTCAACCTCAGCCGTCCATTCCCTACTCATGATTGTGGTCAACTCATTGATTGTTTCTTAAAGGAATTTTCCTTTGGGCAGATCAAGGAGTGAGAGATGTAATGATAGTTTCCTTCCATAAGAATACTTTAAGGCATTCCCAAAATCTTCAAAAAGATCTTCCTTGAAGCACAATGGAAACTCCAATAGTTGAATTTCTTCTTTCTTCGATGTCTTTGGTTCGGGTGAGGTTTTCATAGTCACTACTTCAGGTGAACATGGTATGGGTTCCGGTGTGACTAAGAGGGGATCCTCATGTCTCAACTCGGCTTCCTCTTGAGGAGGTCCATAAAGACCGGCGATGAAGGATGTATTTTCTAGAATGCGGTCTAGAATTTCCCTTCCTTCAATCAATGTCATATGGAGGAAAGAACCTCCAGCTATTATGTCAAGGTATAGGTCAGAATCGTTGTCAAGCCCGAAACAAAAGTTTCGTAATAACACATGTTCACGAATACACAAGTCTGGGCCTGATTTGGTTAGCAATGAGAATCTGGCCCAGGCTGCACCTATAGATTCCTTCTCGATTTGCTGAAAGTTGAGAATTTTCCCTCGTAGAGTGCAACTTGGGAGAGTGGAAAGAATGCAAGACAAACATTGTCTCGAAGTTCTTTCAATTTTATATTTTCACTCTCAACGGTATGAGTGTACCACTGCTTTGCTCTTCCCTTGAGGGAAAAGGGGAACGATTTCCACTTAAGGGTTTCTTGTGTCATGCCCTTGATTAGAAGACATGAAAAAAATTGCTCAAACTCCTGTAGGTGATGGTAGAGATTCTAACAATCAGTCCTTTGGAAGGATTGCTCCCGAACCATGGCAATAAAGTCAGGGTAGAGTTCATAGCTAGTTGAGCAAATGGGATCCACCGATGGCGGAGGCTAACAGAACTATGGCTTATAAGGAGCAAATAGAGATGGTTTCTCCATAGTGTGGATGGTAAAAAGATAAGGAATAAAGATCAAAAACAGATAGGAGGGTGAAAAGGGTTTGAAGATCAACAGCAATCATTCCTCGACAACGGCGCTAGAAATTCTTGTTGACATCTGGTACATCACAGATGAAAATATGTAAGCGCACGAAGAAACCACTGTAACACTTCCCCTTAAAGAGTATTTCCAAGGGTATCGAAACTAAGGAACGTGTGAGCTAATCTTCTAACTAGTTCACCCAAGGACATAAAGCTTAGTGGTAGGCAAGGGATAGAGTGGATTTCTTAAGAGAAGGTTTTCTAATTTGAAGAAAGTTGATCAATAGCAGCTTGTATTAGGCATGAGCTTACCCTGGTATGCTAGGCGACTCAAGAGCAGTCCACCTTAAAACAAACGCCCAGGATGATTATGGACTCCGGTTCCACTGTTCTTCCTGTGCACGGAAAGAGGAGAAGATAAACTTTCCAATGAATCAGATCCCACATCATAATTCCTTCGGAGTCATCATGAATCATCAAAACAAGTCGAGTCCAAATTTCTATCCGGTGTTGTACCACTGTATTGGGCCTTTGGTCCTTGTAACCCATATGAGTACATTAAGGACATGTCTAAGGGTCTTTTGGCCGAACTCTAGCCTCTAAATATTGTAGTCATTGGCCTAATTTGGTGGGCTTGTCTTAGATTAAATAGTTTTGCTGTTCTACAGTTTGTGAGACCCTAATTTTGCAATTTCATATTGCATCTTCTATGTTCTTGCTTGTGTTCTCGGTTGCGCTTGCAGGGATTAGCCATCTTGGCGAGGTCAAGCATGTGAAACATGGTTGATAACCAACAAAGCAGTGGTGTAGTGTTTGCAGGAGTGTTCAGGTCTGAATAAGTGCCTCGGATCATGAAGTCAAGATCTCCAACTCAATCGACTTACCTTTTGGAAGATCGGGCCTAAACTACTCATCAATAGTTCGATATGAGACATCATGATTTGCTATTTTATAGAGGCCTGAACAATATATCAAGTGCGGTCCAACAATACATCATAAACGAATAACTTTATCTCAAAGCAGCACACCTATTGCATACATCATGTCACAATAAAAACTTTATGTCTCAACTCAGCCGAAAGTAGCACAAATAAACTTTATGTCTCAACTCAACTGAAAGTAGCACAAATTAGTACTTTATATCTCAACACAACCACACCAGCAATTAGTAATAAAAGTACGACACACTCTAATCGACGGCAAAGAACATGCAGCCAATCTAATAAACAAGAATGAGGAAATCGACATGAAACAAATGGTTCATTAGATAGATACAATAAAACGATGCTTCATAATCGCTTTCTTGCACTCTTTCAAGTAAGCTATATGAAGAGGGGATGGTTCCTTCCTTAGCCAAATGTAAAATCCCACTTTTTCCTTCATATAAAGTTCAGCTACAAGTTTATTATCAACCATAGTAGAGATCCATCATGGTTATGCACATGAACTTATGGTGGGATACATGAACTTGATCTCATCAAATAATTTCTTCCACTCATGCTTAAATTTTATTAACATGAGGAATGGACCTCACCAATAATCTTAGATTAACTCTTTTTACCTCTCTTCAAAGTTTGGAATTATTTGAATGGAGGATCCTAGGTCAAATTAATATGCAGTACCTAATATATATTCAAATAAATTGCAAATTGAATATACTACTTTATATTTGGCCCTGTCAAAATTATTCAATTCAGAGGCCATAAATTTTTCTATGGTCTACTAATATTCCAAATAGACCTCCTGCAAAGTTTCAGAAATTATGAACTCCATTTGCTATTTTATTTGAGACACTTAGCAAATTCAGATCCTATTAGGAATTCAAATTTTGAATGCTGTGCAACTTAATTGAACATCAATATTTGAACTCACCATCATGGTCAGCATGACTTGCTTGACTTATCCTCATAGTTTCAAAATTTTTGGAACTCATATGCTATTTATATCATTGACACCATTGAATTTCATCCAAATTCAAATTTGAAATTCAATTGAAACTTGCTCCTATTCGAAATCTAATTGCAGAATCAAATTCCAGATATTTTATTGAGCCTCCCCACAAAAATCTAGAATTTTTGGATCAAGTTTGGTAAGGGAATTGATGTTGCACAAAAGGGGCAGGGATAAGGCTAGTGGGACCGACCAGTCAGTGGGACAACCTCGGTGCTGCTCTGCACGCTGTTTTTCCGGCGCTTCCCTGCTCGCGCAGTGCCGCATGAAAACCACCACCGAGCTGCTTGTCTGCCTGCTTCATGGCATGCCTCCTACTCCTCCCCGAGCTATATAAACCCTCCCCCGGTCGAAGTGGACACACACCCACGCTCTCGCCTCTGTTTTTCCTTTTCCGCCACTGCGCCGCATCGCCGCCGCAGTTCCTGGATGCACCGGCCAAATGATGCAAGGAATCACGGTGCTTCCAACAGCAAAAGGTGGCTTAACTAGTTGCTCTTCCTTCCCATCCAGTCCTTTGTTTGATTCCCTGCTTATATGTGTGGTATTTCAAAGTTTCCTCGGAGCTCGCGGGTGAAGCCGCTAGGGAACCTTGTGTTCCACGAGGACATGCCACTTCAAGCACGTTTCCATCTCCTTCCTTGAAACAATAAGGCGCGCAAAGGTACCTAGATGCTTCTTGTGAAGTTCAGCCACTATCGTGCTTCCTAGCTCCCTTATCTCAAGTTTCCCCCAAAACAGTTCATACCGAGATCACTAGATTACCGGTTAAATTCTGTTTCAATGTACGATGATTTGTCAATCCAATAAGGTATTATCTCCTAGATCTCCTGGCGCATCACCTCACAAAAATTGAAAGGAAGACATCGAGAGACGGAGTCGGATTTTGAGTTTTCATGGCCGCTGGTTGAAAAACTGTACTTCGCCGTCGAGCCTAGCTTTGCTGGCGATGTCACCCCAATCTAACCCCCAAATGATCCTCCTGGTGTTTCCAGGAACCTTCCCGACCTTTTCCTAAGCCTATTACGCCATTGCTGAGCATTTGTGACGAACGCCGAAACCCTAGCGCCGCCGTCACCGTCGCATCGCCGTCTCCGGTCATCGCCAGCGAGATTGGACACCACCATCGCCTTGCGCGGTCGATTTTATGGTTGAGCGGTCGAGGCGAGGCCGAAAGGAGGTCGACGCATTAAGTCCGGTGAAGCACCGCCATGTTTCCGGCGAGAGACGCCGCTGCGCCGGGAGGTTGATGAAGGTGTGGGTCCCACCTGTCAACGACACCGCTCGCGTGGGATCAGATGTAACCACGGATCTGGTGCGGCTGCGCGGGTTAACCCCGTGGCTCCCCGTGTGGCTTCGTTCTGATTGGTCTGATTCAAATGAAGTGGGACCGGCCTTTTTATTTGAAATTTCCACTAGGAAAATAAATCCGGATTCAATCCAAAATTAGAAAATCCATAACATCCAATAGAATCATCCAAAAATTACCAAATAAATTTCGTTAGAACCAGCATGAAGAATATTTTCCAGTGGTGCACTTGTATTTGTATGAAAAGAAATAGGAATTTCTCTATAATTCAGATAAGCAAAATGCTAAAAGAATTCATTCCCACGGTTTTGTTAATTGGAAAATTTCCAATTTTGGTCAGAACGCTATTGTTAATACCCTTGGTCTCCAGTAAAAGTTTCAAGCTCTTTAGAATTAAAATATTGGGTTGATCAATATTCCAGATCTCTATGTAGTTATAAATTGAGAAAAATGAAAAATCAATTTCCAGAAATTTACACAAACTTGAAAAATCAGTTTATCCTTGTAGGAAGCTTAGAAAATGCTGAAAAAATTTTTCCTAGAACCAGTGAGACCCCTCTACATGATACAACCCCAGGTAGCCATGATAGGTCTCCATAATTCCAAGAAAAATTCAGAGAAGGTTATTGCTTACCATAATTTTTAGGAACAAAAACGTCCTTGATCATCTCCTGTTCTTTGCAAGAGTCTTCTCTATAGTCTCTAATATCTACCCTAAAAATCCCCAAGTCAATTAAGATAATTACCCTATTTTCATCCTAGGAGTTCACACCACCTCAAGCATATTAACTATTTTTCAAAGTCATTCATACCTAGTATATGCATATCGTGTAGTAGCTGAAATCGAAGAGCAGCCGGAAGCTTTGGAGGTCCAGCTGCTAGAATCTAACATAGGCTCAGACTTGCATTCAGGCAAGCCCTAATTTGCATTTAAGTTCCTTACAGTGTTTTGCAGTTTTATTTCACCTTACGTCTTCAGATGATTGTGCATTACGTTTAAGGTGTTTGACATCCACTTGCATGGCCCACAAATCCGATGGAGTCTTGGGTAGGTCTACGGCCCGTTGAGTAGACACTTCTATGCTTATGCTCATAGGAATTCGGTAGAAGTCGAGTAGTTGGAATCTACTCGCGAGATAGGAATTTTGTCACACGGGAGATTACGGAATAAGAAAAAGGTTTATGAATATGAAATTGAGACCGAGCAGTGGGTAGGACGCAGCGAGACGTTGTCTCACGTGCGTAGCCCTGCTTGTGTCGATTGAGGACCATTTCGTGTGCGGTCCTGCTGGACAAGCTTGAATTGTACCGGTGACATACTGGAGGAATGGGCTCCAGTAAACTGGCGTAGCTTGATACTGGTTTGTCGAGGCATTCTGTTCCATTTTATAGGCGTGGGTTGAGGGCAGGAAGGTGTAAATCAGCTGGTGGGCACGTCAGAGTACGCCCCACGCAGTGACCTCCTACTCGTGACGGATCGACCAGTTCGACATTCGAGTGTTTAGTGAAAGGTGGCCATATACGACTAGTACTTAATTGTTATGTAGGTACTGTTGTAAGTTCTCGCTGGCATTTCTGAAAGTGCGTATGTGTCATGTTGTTCCGGGTGTATCCTGATTGCAATCATCGTCCCTTGCTGTAATAGAGTACCACTTGTTCACTGCGATGTGACGTAGTAAATACTGAGGAAGTCAGGAGAATATGATATATTTGTTTACAAATTTCTTGGACAACCTTGTTTGGCTTAGAGATAGTACAATTAAAAGATTACATTTTCCCCATACTTTACCTGTAATAGCATTATGTGCTTTGTGCACGTCATATCATCGGCAAAGCGTTTCTTGTTTCATTGTGGAGTCTATGATGTGCCGTGCCTGATGAATGTCATGTTCTAAATAAACATGTCTATAAGGATCCACTTGTAGGCGAGTCCTTTATGCTTTACCTTACCTATGCTTAGTATTCACCCTTGCATATGTCTAGTGAGACGAGCTAGTCTTGCTGAGCCTTATGCTCACATTTGCGCTTTAATGATTTTTGCAGGTATTAGGTTTATTTCTGCTGTTCAGGTTGTACATGATATCTTGAGGTGTCGAGATAAATCTCATGTGAACCACGCCGCTGCTGAATGTTCTTCATGTCGCTAGTGAGAAGCATCATAGGGCATGGGCGTCTTCTCTCCTGCTTAGTTCAGTGAGATTATGAGTGTGTATTTTCCGCTGTGTGTGTACTCTTATTGTACACTATTTTGTAAACTCTGTTTAATGTGAAATGAAAACTTTACATGTTTTGGTATCCTTTTCGTGTGTGCTGTTAGGTGCCGCATCGCACGGTACCTCCCAATGAGATCCTTGGACGTCGGGACCCCGGTCCCCACAGACATGGTATTAGAGCATCATTGGGAACAGTGTACTTGAACATAGCATATTTTCAAAAATTAGGATTTGAGTGAGGAATTAGTTATATGCCCTTATTAAGAGTATTATTAGTATAAGATATAAAGGTCGTAAACTAACTTATATGTTATTAATTCTATAACGACGCTCCGACGTCAGGTAAGAGGTAAGGTACGCCACCGTAAGCGGGTCAATTGCGGTAAGCTCACCATGCGAGAGGTAGCATAGAAGTCTTTCTGTGGCTTGGTACGGAAATGTTAATAGGAGTCTCTAAAGCTTTCTATGTTTCTGAGAACCTATGACACGTGGTACCCCAGCGTGCTTCAAAGTTAGTGGGAGCCCCCGTCGGGTGGTGTATAACCTGATAGTATGCCTCTATAGAATCATTCATCTTCTATGGGAGCATGCGAAACACGTATGCCCGAGCATGTATAAGTCGGTTCGTATGGGAGTCTTTTCTGTACAGACGTATTACAGCCATGTACCTCGAGACATGACATCGCTCGAGGGCGACTCACACCAGAGTCGTATGCATTTACTTATGTATATATTATTGTGACTGTCTGTCATGTTTCCCCATACCACACTTGAGGTGTGAAGGTGTGAAAGGGGATTGTTTGTCTTTTGCAGCATTGACTACGGTAGCGACCCGTGTAGCGCGCGTTTGCGAGTGAACGATACTGGGACCACCTATAAATGTATCTGGAAATACCGGTTAGAATTTTCTTTGGTGAGGCACGTAGTACCGTCAGTATCAAATTTGATACTTGACCATCCCCAAACGACAAAAAAGGATGCATTATATTTTGGAAAGTCTGACTATCAGGTGATGGTAGGTTTGGACTCCGCAAAATGAGTTTTGATTCGACATTGGGTTAGCACCAAGATTCTTGATTTCTGGCTAAAGTTTGCTTAACTTCGCCAGGTTGTAATCTTGGTTAGTTAGGAATAAACATACGGTTATGCTATATGGATGAAAAATTCTTGAAGACCTCTACAACTTTTCTGTTGACCATCAAGGCAGAAAAGCTTGATAATCTGTTGAAATTTGGGGTATGCTTAAATTACTCCAGATAACCCTACCATTGTACCAGTCTCTGTAATTTTGCAATAACTCACTGTAGAAAAATCTTCTGCCTTATTGTGATATATATCTGAAAAGGGGAGAAGAATATATACAGTTTTGTTATTTAAAGTTTCTCTTGATTCAAACTGGAGGCAATTCAAATTTCGAGCTCAAAACAGTGAACTGCAGGGCTGCTGTTGAACAACAGTCAGTTCATCTGTTAAGTTTAGATAGCTCTAGATTTTGATCCAGAATAGTGACATGGTCATATATATACATTTATGGAAATATTAGCAAGTCCTCTATCAACTTTGTGTTGTACTCATGGCCTAAATCTTGGTATAGCTGTGTTAAATTCCTATGGTTGTAAACTTGGTTATGGCAGATCAGAACTTGAACAGTTCGCTCATAGTTTAGAATTAGCACACTATACCTATGTAACAAATGTTTCATGGCCGAAATCTTTTACCACTGTATTTTTAACTTGATGTTATACAATGTTTATTTTGTCATTACCTCAAAATATTGTCATGATATACCTGTATAAATTGTGGAAATCAGCACATATACAGGGGAGGTTCTGTCAAAATTTCCAGAAAATTTGGGTCAATTTTAAACCTGTATAGACTCTATTCCCTAGCTCACCTGGAGCTGTATGAGTACAATCTGGAAAGGGTGTAAAGTGTACTACAACTTTCGTATTCAACTCCACGGCTGTTTCTGATGTTTCCTGTATAGAAATTTTCAATTTATACAGAAAGGTCAGCTGGAACAGACTGATTGTAACTCCAGTTTTAAAAATTTTTGGGAGCTGGAAACCTTCTCATTGTTCCAATATCTTTTTCACAGATGGCTGAATCCATAGTATACTTACCAAACGGATGGGTGATCACGAAGTGTACTCTTCTGAAGGGTTTTCCGGATTTGTTGATAGCAATGTTTCAACGGTTCGGATATCGTGAAATACCAGACTATTGGGGCAGGGAGATCGATGACGGAGGTGTGACAAGGTGCACCATTTATGTCGATGTGCCTGCTGCTCTATTGAATATTGGATGGGCTCCTTTCTCCATCCAAGTGCAAGGAATTCAACTGGAGGACACGTGGTGTTATTGCCGCAAGTGTTGCCATAATGGCGTTTTGCAAAGTTCATTACCATGCCATGGATGACACTCCATTCGTGCTCTTTCCGGTCGATGGTAGAGCCGGTGATGAGTGGGTCAGTCGAATGGTTGCAGCACATGGGCATAATGAAGAAGTACCCATGATGATTTTGGCGTCATATGCAGCATCAGCATGTCAAGAAAGCCTTGATCAGCATGCTAGCCTTGGGAAAATGATGAGTGACCTGAAGCAGGCTCTGATTCGAGGGGATCACTTTGAAGGGGCCAATGACTCACTTAGGGCCACAGTTGCTCCCCTAAATCGCTGTATAAACTTAAGGGAACATCAGTGGCACCGGGCTGTTAAAGCTCGATCGGAGGCTCGCATAAAAACACAACACGCGGAAAGCGCGTTGGAAGCGAGTCAACTCGAGGTGCAACTGTTGGATGAACAGCTGGGTGAGGTGACTCAAGAAAGGGATAAATCCAGAAGAGAGGCTCAGGATTGGAAGGCTAGTTGCAAAAATGCACAGAAGGAACTGGAAGACTTGAGGATGTTTCTTCTGAAGGCTGATGTAAAATCTTTAGTTGCCGCGACATCATCAATGGTGGGTGAGGTAGTAACTCTTGCTTCCGCAACCCCCCCTGTGGCACCAACTTCGAATGACGAAGAGGAAGAAGAAGATCCAGAGGAACTCAAGTACGTCGAGTAGGACGTATTGGAGTGGGATGTGGCAGCACTTCTGCCGTCATGGGGCCACATATAGTTTAATAGTTGCTCGTGTTTATTTTGTGGCCATGTTTGTATCATATTAAGAATAGCAATGGTTATGTCTAAGATGACAAGACGTGTATGACATCACATGGGGACCAAGTATGGTAGAGATGCACTTCCGTAGGGGGGGGGGGGGTCCATCGTTTCAGAGAACGCTACTGTAAACTTGGTCATGAGATAATATATCTTGTATAAAGTTTGTACTTTATCAATATATGTGAATGTTATGCACTTATTCCCTTGTCAATAAGTCATGCTACTGAATGATGAAATGGATAAAGGAAAAGAAAACATGTGATGATTTTAAGTCATTTGGATGCAGAATGGTGCGTACGCGCTCGACGCCTGAAATGGGAGGATCCTGTCGTGGTCATGAGGATGAATCTCTGACCCAGGAGACAGCTGCGACACCGCAGCAACAAGTTCCTCCACCACCACCTCCTGAACTTCCAAGGAGTCTAGCGGAGGTTCTCGCCGCCGTGCTTGGCTCACGCGACGAGCAAACAGAGTTACTACAGACTTTGGTCCAGCATTCATCCCGTCAAGGAGGGCGACCAGATGACGGTCCACGACAGCTTTCTCCAAATTCATACTCGGACTTTATTTCAACGCACCTGCCGGTCTTCGTGGAGGCTGATGAATCGTTGGAGGCGGACAACTGGCTCTGCTCCATTGAAGGGAAGTTCGGTTTGCTAAGAGTAACCGAACATCAGAAGACCCTGTTCGCGGCCCAACAACTACAAGGGTCCGCTGGTGCGTGGTGGGCAAATTACCTTGCTGCACGACCAGTCATCTATGTCACGAGCTTCGAGGAATTCCGTGAGGCGTTTTGCGCCTATCACATACCTCCAGGTGTTATGAGGAGGAAGCTTCAAGAGTTCTTGGAGCTGAAGCAAGGAGAAAGGAGTGCCTAAGAGTACTCCAAGATATTCAACCACTTGGCCCAATATGCTCAGGACCAAGTAAGTACTGAAGATCAAAAGCGGGAATGATTCTATCGGGGTTTGAACCCCAAGATGAAGGACAAGCTTGCCTTGTTCAACAGCGGCAACTTCAACAACATGGTCAATGCCACAATCGTACAGGAGGACGCTACTAGAGAGTTGTTCTCCGACAAGAAGAAAAGGAGTGCTCTGCAGGGCAGCGGAGGAGGTACTCCTCTGAAATACCGCATGGTGTATCGATCACCATCCGGCCAGAGGTGGCTGCCACCATCGCGACCACCGATGTTTCGTGGTCGCCCATTAAACAACGCTGGCTTCCACCCATAACAGTAACAAGGGATGATTCCGCATGCACCTCTACCTCCACCGTGTGCACCAGGATTCCATCCTCCATTCCGTGCCAGTCAGACCCCGTACACGTGCTATACATGTGGACGTACGGGGCACATCTCCAAGGACTGCCCGCAGAGCGGAGGACAGTCATCGTACTAGTGGACAAACCAGCCTCGCAACCAGCCCAAGAAGCCAGCCACCAGAACCGACAACGTCCACCACCTCGCCATCGAGGACATTCCGAAAGGCGCACCCGTACTCACGGGTACGTTCTATCTCATTGGTCATCCCGTAGTCATCCTTTTTGACACTGGTGGCTCCCACAATTTTTTTTAGCAATTCTTATGTCAATCAATATGAGTTGCCTATCTGTTCCACAAAAAAACCCATATATGATTTGTTCTACAGGAGGAAAAGTAGTCGCAGATAAGATGGTCCATAGGGTACCTGTTAATCTGGGTGGGAACATATACCCTATCTCTCTCATTATACTAGAGCATCAGAAGTTAGATGTCATCTTAGGGATGGCATGGTTGCAATACAACGGTGCTTCATGCACAGACTTAGGAGACTCCCATTTGAGTACTTGCTTAATCTTGTACATCATGATGAACATCATGATGCATGATGTACTTGCTTAAAATGAAGGTTTATTTCATGTCAAGAATGAACATCATGCATCTACTTCTCTTGAAATAGTGGAACTTGACAGAAATGCCCAAAATGCTAAAAATGTAAACTTAACCATGTTTCGTGACTTTGATGCATCCTATGTGCTAATGAGAAACAAATTTAGTTATACCTATGCTAAATATGTTGGGCCACACCGCAAGAGCCCAAAGCCTTGTGTGTGGGTGCCCAAATGCCTTGTCACTAACCTTAAAGGACCCAACCAAGCTTGGGTACATAAAACCAAAGCCTAAACTTGTCTTCTAGGCTTACTCCTCCGGCGGTTCAAAATGGATGCTAGATAGTGGATGCAGCAATCACTTGACCGGAGCGAGAAGAATGTTTGTGGAGTATGAACAAAACGAAGACCCAAGTCAAGGTATCTAATTTGGTGATAATAGTCAAGGTAAGGTACTAGGTATGTGTAAGATTTCTATTTCTCCACAACAGACCATTTCACAAGTCATGCATGTTGAGTCTCTAGATTATAATCTCTTATCCATTTCTCAATTATGTGAAAAGGGGTATAATTGCCTGTTTACTGATGAGGGTGTGATTGTCACTAGAAGAGTTGATAACTCAATTTCCTTCTAGGGTGTGCTCAAGGTGAAGATTTATCTCGTGGACTTCACCACGGATAAAATTCAACTTGACACATGCTTGATTGCAAAGACCAACATTGGGTGGTTGTGTCATCGTAGGCTAGCCCATGTTGGCAAGAGGAATCATCACAAACTTCTAAATGGCAATCACGTCCGAGGTCTTAAGAATGTTGTCTTTGAAAAAGATAGGCCTTGTAGCACGTGCCAAGTTGGGAAACAAGTCAGAGCATATCATCCCGCCAAGAATGTGATGACGGCAACAAGACCATTGGAGATGCTACACATGGACCTATTCGATCCCATTGCTTACATAAGCATTGGCAGTAACAAATATGGTTTAGTTATTGTTGATGACTTTTCCATCTTCACTTGGGTGTTTTTCTTGCATGACAAAGGTGAAACACAAGGTGTCCTCAAGAGTTTCTTGAGGAGAGCTCAAAATGAGTTCTTATTAAGAATAAAGAAGATAAGAATCAATAACGCGCCGAATTCAAGAACACTCAAGTTGAAGAGTACTTGGAGGAGGAGGGCATCAAGCATGAATTTTCGGCACCCTACTCAGCCGAATAATACCCTGTTGGCCAAAAGGAAGAACCAAACTCTAATAGAGATGTCAAGAACCATGCTTTATGAGTACAAAACTGCCGATCGATTTTGGGTGAAAGCGGTCAACACCAGTTGCCATGCCACAATCCGCCTCTACCTCCATCGCCTATTGAAGAAGACTCCATATGAACTTCTAACGGGTAACAAACCAAACATCTCATACTTTAGAGTTTTTTGCAGCAAATTTTACATTCTCAACAAGAAGCCTTGAATTTTGAAGATCGCATCGAAATCCAATGAAGGTTTCTTGCTTGGTTATGATTCAAAAACCTACGTCTATCGTGTCTTCAACAAAACCTCTGGTTTTGTTGAAATCGCATGTGACGTGGTAATTGATGAGACTAATGGCTCCCAAGTGGAGCAAGTTGATCAATGTGTGCAAGATGAAGAAGAGGCACCATGTGTGGTGTTGAGAAGGATGGCACTTGGTGATGTAAGACCTCAAGAGCAACAAGGCCCAAGTGATCCATCTCCATCACAAGAGGTGCCCCAAGCACAAGATCAAGTCCAAGACCCCCAAGATGAACAACATGATCAATATCACCATGATCAAGAGTGTGAGACCTATGTGCCAAAACACCCTTTTAACAAGGTCTGACTCTAGGTCTGAGCTCCTGCAAGGTCCGACGATAGGTCCAGCTTGTTTTGGGTAGTTCCAGCAAGGTCCAACGTAAGGTCCAACTTAATTTGGATAGGTCCAACTTGCTTTGGCTTGGTCCGACTTCTTTGTCTAGGACTGACTTGTCTTGGCTAGATCCGACTTGTTTTGTCTAGGTCCGACATGTTTTTGCTAGCTCCGGCGCTAGGTCCGACTAGCTTTGGTTAGCTCTGGCGCTAGATCCTTCTAGCTTTGGTGAGCTCCAGTTCAAGGTTCGGTTAGCTTTGGTAAGCTCCGGTTCTAGGTTCGGTTAGCTTTGGCAAGGTTCGGTGCTTAATTGCAATTGTTCTGCTTTTACCTAGTAATGTTTCGAACTTGCTTTACATCTATGGAAAGTTTTCTTAGTATTTGTTTACTAAGTTTTTGGTGTCTTTTGGTGGTTATGGCTGATATCATTTTAATATGGTTTGAAACATGCTTATGTGAGGTGCTCACGTAAGGTGTTGTGGTTATCGGAACTAACGATAGTCAAGTTGAGGACTTGTGCTCGGAAGTATTGATTGTTTATTCATGTACAGGTGTTGCTTGAGTTCAAAACATGGCTGGTAATGGGATCCATTGAACTAGTCTTAGGGAGAATATGAGATTCAACAACCAAGTTTGGGAAGAATTGTGATTGAGTTGATCGATAGGTTGTGCAGCATGTTTGAATCAAGAACAATGCATATGAATGTATCATGGATGTCGTTGGAAGGTGTCTACACATGTGCATGGAGTGCATGAATGTGGTTGCATGGTTCTGAGGACTTGTGCTCGGAAGTATTGATTGTTTATTCATGTACAGGTGTTTCTTGAGTTCAAGACATGGCTGGTGATGGGATCCATTGAACTAGTCTTAGGGAGAAGATGATATTCAACAACCAAGTTCGGGAGAACTTGTGACTGAGTTGATTGGGAGGTTGTGCTGCATGTTTGAATCAAGAACAATGCATATGAAGGTATCATAGATGTTGTTGGAAGGTGTCTGACATGTGCATGGAGTGCATGATTGTGGCTGCATGGTTCGAAGGCATGATGAAGATGTTTGAACGTAAAGAATTGGTCGGAATGGTCCAACCGACTAGGTTATGGACTCAGGATGCGGTTGAGTCGTGTTTGACTCAAATATGGCAATATTTGAGTTGGTTATGATAGGATTTTGTGTGGATCATGAAGTAAAGTTGTTTTTAGGAATGTGGGATATGTTTTAAGGTGTTTGGTAGTCTTAAGATTGCTTATATCTGCGTATAGAAGAGTCTTGAGCAGTTATGGATAATTTTGGTGGAAACTGAGTTGGATATGAGTCTTAGTTTGGTTTGGGTTGGCCTCATGGCTGGTTATATAAGAAAGGGAGGCCAGGGCTCGTGGTGTACGGACTTTGTGCTGTTCCTCATGTGTTCTATTGAATAAAGATCATAGTTTAATGGAACTTTTGTGCCTTGTTTGTCCGACTTGTTTTTGTCAAGTCTTTCTCATCGAGTTTCTGGACAGCATGAAGTTTGTTCGGTTTTTTATCGTAAATCAAGTTTTACAGATCCAATTGATGTGATTCTTTTTGGGTTATTTTTACAACTTGATTATCTATCATCCGTGAAAATTTCACGGTCATTGGATTTGTGGTTTCTAATCTACACGAGTTTCTTTACAGTGTTACAGATCTGGTTTTTACTCAGGTAGAACAGATTGACCTTTGTTCGATCTTTCGATCATAACTTGAGTTTTTCTCGATGGATTTTCGTGATTCTAGCTGTGATGCCTTTGTAACTTGATTATGCACAATCAGTACTGGTTTTATCACAATTTATCATGTTTAGATTAGTTGCACACACGATTTCTTTAACAGGATAATTTTGTGCCGAGGGGTTTTCATTGCTTCAGCTGAAAAAGTTTTAATCTATCATTCCCCCCTGCCTCTGGTAGCTTGTCATATGTGCTCTTCGATCCTACAATTGGTATCAGAGCCACAATGCCCCAATCTTTGAGATTTGCATGTGTTTTGAATAATCATCATGCAGAAATACTTTGTCAAACCTTGTGTGTTTAGTGGTATTGATTTTTAGGTTTGGAAAGCACGCATGAAGGCTTTCATCCAGGCGCAAGGCTTTGCAATAAGGGAAAAGGTGTACAAGCCTTACAAAGTGTCGTCAAATGATCAAGTTACAGGTACAAATCTGAGAGATGTCGATAACAACAACAAGGCTCGAAACTTGATCATACAAGGACTAACTCAAAGCGACTTTGACTGTGTTGCTCACCTACGATCTGCATACGATGTGTGGAAAGCACTTTGCAACTACCATGAAGGATCCAACACAATCAAGGAGGTAAGGCAAGATATGTTCAAAAAGGAATACATGCGTTTTGCGATGCAACCAGGTGAGTCCATTAACGATTTATTTGCTCGCTTGAATAAAATTCTCAGCAACTTGCGTAGTGTCAATATTAATTTTCAGATGCTGAAAACTAAGGCGATTTTTAAGTGCATTAGATATGTCAATTTGGGAAATGAAAGTCACATCTATTCGTGAATCTACTGTCATGAGTACTCTTATATTAGATTTTTGTATTCTAAATTGAAAACTCATGAAATTAACCTAATCTCATGTAAGAATCCCAGCAAGTCTCTTGCATTTGTTTCTCAACGTGACATGCCTAGCTCCGGCCAATCTTCATCTTGTGGAACACTTGCTTTGTTGTCCTCTCTAACCCTTGAACAGGTTGAAGAGTTTCCAGAGGAAGAACTTGCACTCATCTCTAATCGGTTCTCAAAAGCATTGCAGAATGTGAGAACTAGAAGGAGAGAAAGTGTCAGACCTCAACGATGCTTCGAATGTGGTAAGACATGACATTTTCACACGGATTTCCCTATCATTTCAGGTACTACTTCTCGTGATGAAAAGCAAACAAGGACGAAGCACTCTTTTGCAAACAACGAGAAGAAAAATAAGGGTTTCACAGGACGCTAATTGGTGAATAGTTTTATCTTTGCACTTCAGGAACTTGGCTCGAGTGATGTGGACATCATAAGTGACGAAGATGAAGATGATTTGGACAACTTGTGCTTCATGGCGGGCAAATAAAGATCAAGTGTCGAGGAGGAAAAACACAATAGTGACAATGAAGAGGTATGTACTACTTGCGAAAAAATGTGTGATGCTATTTCTCGTGCCATTGTTATAGTTGAGAAAAAAAGGACAAAAATCTTTGGGACAACGCTGTTAAAATTGAGTCACTAGAATCTAAAATTAATAATTTGAAATCTTTGATTCGTAGTGATGATTCTTGTTCCTCATGTGATTTAATATATGAACAATTCTCCTCTCTAAGAAGTGCACACATCTCCACACTTGATAAACTTGAGTTAGAAATTGAAAAGAACAGAGAGCTTGCTACACTTAATGATAAAAGCTTGAAAGATGCTTGCTGTTCTACTATTGATTTGCATTGTTCTACTTGTGATGATCTTGATAAGAAACTACAAGACGCTATGAGTGATATTTCTATATTGAACAATGATTTACATTCTCATGAAGTTAAATATTGTTCAAATTGCAAACTAAAAGGAAAAACTTCATGTCAAAACGGTCTAGATTTGTCTAAAAATCTTGATGACATGAATAGAACACTTGAGCGGTTTTATAGTGGGAATAAACATCTGAACTTGCTATTGAATTCATCTAAATCTTGCAATGATAAAATTGGTTTAGGTTTTGATTCTCATGCTCATGGTAAGGCACATACACCTAAAATTGTAAATTCATTAGGAGGTGGTTTGATTCAAATAGCTCCTAAACAAAAAGAAGTGGTTTCAAATTTACAGGAGTGCTGTCTCATTTGGTTGCTAATAAACATGTTGCTTGCTCATCTAGACATGAACGCAAAGTTAAATTTCATTGTACCCACTGTGGTAGAGATGGTCATGTCATAGATTTTTGTTATAGACTAGCTAAACAACAGAAAAAGGAAAGAATGCAAGCTAGATCTCATAACTCTCATGCAATATTTGCTGCACATGTTGAACCGAATGTTAGGAACATGCAACCTGTTGTAATGAGTCAAAAACATGCAAAGTTTGCTCCCAAACCTACTGTTTTTAGTGCTACACATGTAACACCTTGTAGGTCAGTAGTTGGGAACAAGAATTCTCAAACTTAGGCTCATAAACCTGTTGTTTTATCTTAGCTTTCACATGTTTTCCTATTGCACGTCGTGTGACTCAGTACTGGATTCCTAAATGCCTTTTGACTAACCCCAGTATTGAGTCATCGACGTATTGTGCTTCTATGTAGGTTACACATTTGAGGAAGGAGAACATTTGGACTATGGATTCTGGTTCCTCACGCCACATGACGGGTAACAAGGATTGGTTCTCCTCCCTCTCTTTTGTGTCACGTGTAGAGAATGTTACTTTTGCCGATAATTCTTCAACTCCTATAATTACTAAAGGTTCGATTAGAGTAAATAACCACTACACTTTGAAGGATGTGGCACTTGTTAAAAATATGAAATACAACCTGCTTTCTGTTTCACAATTGCTAGATGAAAATCTAGAAATTATTTTCACTAAAAATTGCTGCAAGGTTGTAAATTCAAACATTGATCTTATTTTTAACATGTCTCGGTTTGGAAGAGTTTTTATAGTTGATTTCGATATGTCATCCTCTAAGCATAGGTGTCTAGTTGCTAATGATATAAAGGACCTATATTTTTGGCATCGTAGACTTGGTCATGTAGGCTTTGATCATCTAATGCGTGTTAGTGCTCTTGATCGCATATGTGGAGTGCCTAAGCTTAAAGGGCACAAAGTAATTGTGTGCTCTTCTTGTAGATATGCTAAGATGGTTGCAGGTTCACATGCTTCCCTCACAATGACCATTACAACTAAATCAGGTCAACTTTTGCATCTTGACACCGTAGGACCTTCACGTGTTCAATCCTTCGGAGCTAAATGGTAAGTTCTTGTGATTATTGATGACTATTCTAGATACTCTTGGGTTTACTTTATGGCATCTAAGAATGAATCTTTTAGTCACTTTAGAACTTTATTTCTTAGATTATCAATTGATCACCCAGGATCTTTAAAAGCAATTAGAAGTGATAACGGAACCGAATTCAAAAATCAATCATTTGATCACTTTTGTGTTGAATATGGAATGATACTCAATTTCCTTCACCTTATGTACCTCAAGAAAACAGTGATGTAGAGAGAAAGAATATAATCTTAGTTGAGATGGCTAGGACTATGCTTGATAAATATCAAACTCCTAGAAAATATAGGGTAGATGCAATTGCAACCGCTTGTTATGTCTAACATCGTGTTTTCTTGCATGCTAAGCTAGAAAAAACACCATATCAACTTCGGTTTGGACATAAGCCTAGTGTCACACACTTTTGGGTCTTTGGTTGTAAATGCTTTGTTAAGAAATATGGTAATCTTGATAAATTTGAAGCTAGATCTGTTGCTGGCATGTTTCTTGGTTACCCATCTCATACTAGAAGCTACCGTGTGCTTTTACTTGCCACTAACAAAATTGTGGTGACTTGTGAGGTTTCTTTTGATGAATCTATCCCAGGTACTAGCTCTAATATTGCAGGTCCAGATCTATATCCGCAGGGGGGAGTATTTTCATCGAAGAAGATGAAGAAGTGGTGTTGCTGCCCGAAATTTTGAAAGAAATGACGTTGATCACGTCTCTGATTTTGCACCACTACCAGCACCAACAACTACTGTAGATGGTTCAGATTATCCTCAAGCCACAAGCTCTTCGATCTGTGATGAACATGCAGAAGAAGGAGCTTGTGAAGTGTCTACTCCCATCCGAGTCCTCAAAAGTCATCCTCCACAATAAATCATTGGGAGCTTGCACGAACGAGTCACACGGTCCAAGTTTTGTGATCCAAACTCTCACGTTCATTCTGCTTTTGTTTCTTCTTTTTAACCCAAAGATATATCACACGCACTCACTAATAAATCTTATATTATTGCCATGCAAGAAGAGTTAGAAAATTTTGAAAGAAATATTGTTTCGAAACTTGTACCTCCACCTCAAGATCACACTTTAATTGGAACTAAATGGGTGTTTAAAAATAAACAAAGTGAGAATGGGGTTGTGGTTAGGAGTAAGGCTAGGTTGGTTGCCAAAGCTTTTTCTCCTGTCGCTAGATTAGAAGGCATAATAATTTTGTTAGCTTTTGTTGCATCTAAATGTTTCAAGTTATATCAAATGGATGTTAAAAGTGCTTTTGTTAATGGCTACATAGATGAGGAGGCTTATGTCAAACAACCACCTGGTTTTGAAAATCCAGATTTTTCTAATCATGTTTACAAACTATCCAAAGCCTTGTACGTCTCAAACAAGCCCCTAGAGCATGGTATGATAGGTTAAAAATTTTCTTACTTGAAAAAGGGTTTACCATGGGCAAGGTTGATAAAACTCTTTTTGTGCTTAAGCATGGCAATGACTCATTATTCGTTCAAGTGTATGTGAATGATATTATCTTTGGTTGTGCTTCTCATGATCTTGTGTCCAAGTTTTTAGCTATGATGAGTTCAAAATTTGAGATGGGTATGATGGGAGAACTCATGTACTTTTTGGGGCAGCAAATCAAGCAAACCAAGGAAGGTACTTTTGTGCATCAAATGAAGTGTACAGGAGACCTTCTTGAGTGCTTCAACGTGGACAAAAGCAAGCCTCTTCGGACACCAATGGGAACAGCAACAACACTTAAACTTGATGAATATGGTGAACCCGTGGATCAAAAAAAAATATAGAAGCATGATCGGATCACTTTTGTGCCTCCTAGCATCAAGACCGGACATACAATTCAGCGTATGTCTTTGTGCATGGTTTCAAGCTTCCCCACGTGCTTCACATTGTCAAGCCGTCAAAAGAATTCTCAGGTACTTACATGGAACTCAAGAATTTGGCATTTTTCTTCTTTCTTCCTCAACCATTACTTTGAAAGCCTATTCGTATGCTGATTTTGGGGGTGTAGGATTGATAGGAAAAGTACTTCGGGTGCTTGTCATTTTCTTGGTAATTCACTTGTTGTTTGGTCCTCTAGAACACAAAATTCAGTTGCACAATCCAAAGCTGAATCTCAATATGTAGTTGGTGCTAGCGCTTGCTCACAAATTCTTTGGATTGTTCAAACACTTAAGGACTACAGGGTTGATCTAGATTGTGTTCCACTATTTTGTGATAACACTAGTGCCATTTGCATTGCTATAAACCTCGTGCAACATTCGAGAACAAAGCACATTAATATTAGGTATCACTTTCTCCGTGATAATGTTGAAAAAGGAAACATTGTGCTTCACTATTTAGATACCGAACAACAATTGGCTCACAATTGTACAAAACCTTTGGATTTCATTCGTTTTTGTTTCATTCGTAGTGAAATAGGGGTTATGCATCTTCATGGCTTAAATTGAGGGGGAGTTTTGAAACTTGGGAAGTCTATGTGTGAATCTGAATTTAAAATAAGCATAGTATTTCATACATATATGACTTTGTGATTCCTTTTACATGTTGAAAGTTCTTACTACGTTACTCATGTTATACATTTTGTAATTTTTGCCATGACTAATAATTGGAATAATTATGTACACAAAATCTGGTCATGATCGAACTTTCTTGCTGTTTTAAACTTGTTGCATGCTCACAAGTGCTTTTAATAATGGATAATTAATCAAGTAATCAACTCACCTGTTGAGCTTTTATGATCAAATAAAAAAGTATAAAAGATCAAGAGAATATGCATGCATCGCACTTCTTCTTTTGAGATGGCTTATCATTGCACTTAGATATGAACTTGGAAGAAGTTGTGTATGACTAAAACCATGTCCTTAAGCTTCTGATTGTCAAATGACATAGGATAAGTCAGATGTGGCATATAATCTCTTGCAAATGTTATATGATCAAAATTTGTGCATAAAAGAAAATAAAATTGCAGCAACAAGTGTCATGCTTTTAGGTTTTGAAATAGTTAAGTTTGTGAGATCATGGCTTGCTTAAATTGAAAATTACACTTGATCTCTAGCATGGCTTACACTACTTTATGTATTTCATTGATGTGATAGTGTAAGTCACTTGATAGTATGGCTTGGATGAGCTTTGTTTTATGTGTATATGTCATATTATGCTCATTACAAATTAAAGTTTCTCTTATGTACCTTGCTGAATATATTGTCAAAGGGGGGGGGGATTGATCACACATTGCACACATTCACAAGTGTTTTGGCATGACTCTTCTTTGGGGGAGAATTTTTGTTTTTCTTCTCATTTTTTTTCTGATTTACAAAGGGGGAGAAATAAGTATAGGGGGGGGAATATTTGTTTTGAAAATTCTTTTTCATTTGATTGCTTTCAAAACTTTTCATGTGTTTATGCCATTGTTCATATTTTAAGTGGTGTTGCCTATGCATTCATCAAGTGGGAGATTGTGAGACCTATGTGTGTTGAATACATTGGCTATGACGATAAAATTTTTGAATACTACCAAAACACCCTTTTAACAAGGTACGACTCTAGGTCCGAGCTCCTGCAAGGTCCGATGATAGGTCCGGCTTGTTTTGGGTAGCTCCAGTAAGGTTCGACGTAAGGTCCGACTTATTTTGGCTAGGTCCGACTTGCTTTGGTTTGGTCTGACTTATTTGTCTAGGACCGACTTATCTTGGCTTGGTCCAACATGTTTTTGTTGGCTCCGACGCTCGGTCCGACTAGCTTTGGTTAGCTCCAGCGCTAGATTTTTCTAGCATTGGTGACCTCTGGTTCAAGGTTCGGTTAGCTTTGGTAAGCTCCGGTTCTAGGTCCGGTTAGCTTTGGCAAGGTTCGGCGCTTGATTGCAATTGTTCTGCTTTTACCTAGTAATGTTTTGAACTTGCTTTACATCTATGGAAAGTTTGCTTAGTATTTGTTTACTAAGTTTTTGGTGTGTTTTGGTGGTTATGGCTGATATCATTTTGATATGGTTTGAAACATGCTTATGTGAGTTTCTCACATAAAGTGTTGTGGTTATTAGAACTAACGAGAGTCAAGTCAAGGACTTGTGCTCGGAAGTATTGGTTGTTTATTCATGTGCAGGTGTTGCTTGAGTTCAACACATGGCTGGTGACAGGATCCATTGAACTAGTCTTAGGGAGAAGATGAGGTTCAACAACCAAGTTCAGGAGGAATTGTGGTTAAGTTGATCGGGAGGATGCGCAGCATGTTTGAAGCAAGAACAATGCATATGAAGGTATATGGACGTCGTTGGAAGGTGTCTACATGTGTGCATGGAGTGCATGTATGTGGTTGCATGGTTCCAAGGCGTGATGAAGAGATGTGGATGTAAATAATTGGTCGGAAAGGTCCAACCGACTAGGTTATGGACTCAGGCTGCGGCTGAGTCGTGTTTGACTCAAATATGGAAAGATTTGAGTTGGTTATGATAGGATTTTGTGGGTCACGAAGTTGAGTTGTTTTTAGGAATGTGGGATATGTTCTTAAGGTGTTTGGAAGTCTTAAGATTGCTTTTATCTGCGTATAGAAGAGTCTTGAGCAGTTACAGAAAGTTTCGGTGAAAACTGAGTTGGATACGAGTCCTTGTTTGGTTTGGGTTGGCCTCATGGCTGGTTATATAAGCAAGGGAGGCCAGAGATCGTGGTGCACATACTTGGGGCTGTTAATTTTGTATTCTATTGAATAAATATCATAGTTTAAAGGAACTTTTGTGGCTTGTTCGTCCGACTTGTTTTTGTCAAGTCTTTCTCGTCAAGTTTCTGGACAGCACGATGTTTGTTTGGTGCTTTGATCATAACTCGAGTTTTAAAGATCCAATTGATGTGATTTATTTTGGTTTGTCTTCACAACTTGATTATCTATCATCCTTGAAAATTTCACGGTCATTGGATTTGTGTTTTCTGGTCTACATGAGTTTCTTTGCAGTGTTATAGATCTAATTTTTACTCTGGTAGAACAGATTGACCTTTGTTTGATCTTTTGATCGTAACTTGAGTTTTTCTCCACGGATTTTCGTGATTCTTGTTGTGACGTCTTTGTAACTTTATTATACATAATATATACTGGTTTTGTCACAATTGATCACGTTTAGATTAGTCGCACACACGATTTTTTTAACAGATCAATTTTCTGCCGAGGGGTTATGTTGCTTCTGCTGAAAAAATTTTAATCTACCATTCACCCCCCTCTGATAGCTTTTCATGTGCTCTTCGATCCTACAAAGAGAAAGAAGATCAAAATTGTGGCAATGTTCAAGGGGGGAGACTATGAAGATGAGGGAGATGAAGAAGTTGACTCAAGACCAAGTGTACCACACCCAAGAGTCCATCAATGTGTTCAACGGGATCATCCCGTTGACAACACACTTGGAGACATCTCCAAGGAGGTAATTACTCGCTCTTGTATGGCTAATTTTTGTGCTCACTATTCCTTGTGTCTTCTTTGGAGCCATTCAAGGTTAAAGATGCCCTATGAGGTCCGGATTGGGTGATAGTCATGCAAGAGGAGCTCGACAACTTCAAGAGGAACAAAGTATGGGAACTCGTGAGAAGACCTAATGCCAATGTGGTAGGCACAAAATGGGTCTTCCGCAACAAGCAAGATGATCATGGCATGGTAACAAGAAACAAAGCTAGACTCGTAGCCAAAAGATACTCTCAAGTTGAAGGTTAGGATTTCGATGAAACTTTTGCTCCCATAGCTAGGCTTGAGTCTATTCGCATATTATTGGCCTATGCTACTCACAACAATTTCAAGTTGTATCAAATGGACGTGAAAAGCACTTTCCTCAATGGACCGATCAAGGAGGAGGTATATGTGGAGCAACTGCCTAGCTTCGAGGATGATAAGTATCCTAACCATGTATTTAAGCTTCATAAAGCTCTCTATGGTCTCAAACAAGCTCCTAGAGCTTGGTATGAGTGCCTTAGGGATTTTCTCATTGACAATGGTTTTAAGATAGAAAAGGCCGACTACACACTTTTTACTAAGAACATGGATGATGATTTATTTGTATGCCAAATTTATGTTGACGACATAATATTTGGTTCTACTTATCAATCTTTTGTGAAGAGTTTAGCAAAATTGTGACAGAAAGATTTGAGATGTCGATGATGGGAGAATTGAAGTTCTTTCTAGGTTTCCAAGTGAAACAACTCAAGGAAGGCACCTTCATATGTCAAACCAAGTATATCCAGGATATCCTCAAGAAGTTTGACATGGAGAATGCCAAGCCCATCAAGATGAATGGACATCTCGATCTCAACAAAGACAGCCCTAGCAGCGACCAAAAGGTATATCGTTCCATGATTGGATCACACCTTTACCTTTGTGCATCTAGGCCAGATATTATGTTAAGTGTATGCATGTGTGCAAGGTTTCAAGCTGCTCCTAAGGAGTGTCACTTGACAGCCGTAAAGAGTATCTTGCACTATTTAGTTCATACACCTAACATAGGGTTGTGGTATTCCAAAGGGTCCAAGTTCAATCTCATCGCATACTCCGATGCAGATTATGTCGGACGCAAAGTGGATAGGAAAAGTACCTCCGGGACTTGCCAATTCTTGGGAGATCCCTAGTAACATGGTCATCCAAGAAACAAAATTCAATTGCCCTATCCACAGCCAAAGCGAGTATGTCTTAGCCGGAAGTTGTTGTGCACAACTTCTTTAGATGTGACAAACTCTAAGGGACTATGATCTCAATATGAACAATATTCCACTCCTATGCGACAATGAGAGTGCTATTAAGATTGCCCATAAACCCATTGAACACTCTAGAACCAAACACATTGACATTCGGCCCCATTTCTTGAGAGACCATTCAATAACGGGGGGTATTGTCATTTCACATGTGAGAACCGAAAAACAACTAGACGATATCTTCACCAAGCCACTAGATGAAAAATGCTTTTGCGAACTTAAGAATGAGCTAGATATACTTGATTCTCGAAATGTGGCTTGGGAGTTGCACATCTGACTGTTAGTTGTTTATTCTCTTCAAAATTATGCATGCTTTCGAAAACTTGCCTTCCTCAATTTTCTACGAAAATATTTTCAATTATTGTCTCATCGAATCATGGTCATTGTATGATTTTTGTGTGCTTTACTAACCATATTCATTGAGAATATTTGTGAAAACTTAATCCATATGGATCATTCCTTGCAAATCTCTCAATATATATGAGAATTTGCTGTCTAGGACCGGATTGGTCTGCCCTAAGGGCCGACAACTCTGGCCTCCTAGACATGTTCGGTCAGGTTCAGACAAGTCCACATTGGATGAGTCCGACCTCTCACCAGACTTGTCCGGACTTCCAGATTAGTCCGAACCTGGTCCGGTGTACCAAACGGACTAGTCTGGACTCCTGAGAACTTAACCCCCTGCGTCAGGCCTGACCACTCACATTCTCTCACCACTTCAAACTTGCACCTCTCTTCAAAAATCGCCCCCTTGACGATTTTTGACTCCAACCTTCAAAATCTTTGAGGAATCCGTGTGAAAGCATCTCCGAAGTGTCATGAAGGCGAATCCCGGACTACTCCGCTCTTCCATCCGCGGATTTCTCTGATTTTCTCATCTTAAGGTGACTTTTTGACCTAACTTGAACTTCTTCAATTCCATTGATTCTAGGTTGCTTCTTTTGTAACTTAGGGTCTCCTTTGCATAACTATCACCTTGTGATTCTTTCTTTGCAATATTGCGCCTTGGTATTGAGTTTTGTAGAAAAATCGAATAGTTAGGGTTTAACACTGGGTGGTCTGGACTAGTTCGGACCTAGGACGGATGAGTCCGTTCCTAACTGGACTAGTCCGGCCAGGGACCGAACAAGTCCGGCCTAACCTAGGGTTAACTCCTAACTTAGTAAATTTCCTACACCTCTACCGCAATATCTTGCTCGATCTTACCTCATATCTTTTTGTTATCTTTGCTTCAGCATGTCTCGGTGGAACGACTCTCCTCTTTCTGACCCAGAAAGGGAGGCGGCTCATCAAGAATTCTATCATTGAAGAGATGCAGAGAAAGCGGCCGTCAAAGTGGAGCTTGCTCGCAGGAGTTAGGCGAGGACAAAGAAGAAGCATGATCAAGATGCAGCCCAAGCTAAAGCAGCTAAAGAGCAAGCAAGTAGATGGAAGAGGATTGTCACAGTGGGTGAAAAGCAAAGGGCCCAAGCGGCCAATAAGGGAAAAGCACCTATGGTAGAGGGCAGCACAGCCAAAGGCAAGGGAAAGGAGCCCGCAGAGAAGATGCCACTAAGGAAGGTTGCTCCAAGGAAGAAGGCTCTTGCAGGGAGAGGCTTGGTCATTCGTGACCAACCCGCGGAGCCTCATCGACCTCCACAAGGCCCCGTTGGTCCATTGGATATGACTCCTCCTTTGCATGACCCAAACCGGCAACCGGAGCTAGGAAGCAATATTTTCCAAGTGAAAGGGGCTGAGAAAGCAAAGAGGCTGAGATTACAGGATCCCTACAAGTATGAGAAGGCCACAACTTATCACAAGTTCTGGTGTGATTTCCATGGTGATTACTATTGTTTGGTATACCTGACCTAGAAGACTCCAGTGGCAGATGCTCACTGGGTAAACTGGGCTTACAAGGAGAAGAAGAACCACAAAGCCTTGAATGCAGTTATTCAGGCAGTTGTGCAACATGGACTTAAAAACTTGCTTGGCTTCAAGTATAACTATCAAAGGTAATAGCACAATTCTACACCACTTGCTATTTCTCCACCTTTGGAGACTGCAAGATCACCTGGCTGACCAACAGAGTGTGCTACTTCGTCCTCTATGATGAGTTTGCGAGAATTGGCCATGACGAGTTCTTGAGATTTGACTTGATCATTCACAACTTGAAGGCTATTGACTTGGGGGAGATGGAATTTATGTATGAGCTTGGTCTTTATAATCCCCCACCACAAAGATTCTTCGTCCCTTCTTTAGCATGCTCAATAGGATATTGAGGAAGACTTTAGCACCTAAAGATGGGGATGCTGGGATGATCCAAGGAAATCATAGGCATTTGTTGAGGCTAATTGTTGAAGGGGAGAGATTCAATGTTTTTTACTGCATTTACAACGACATCTTCAACATATCCCACACTCTCAACCGCTTGTGTGGATATGCTCCTCTCATCATGTGCTTGATTGAGAAAGTCTCAGGCTTGGAATTTGTGAAGGATATCAAGCACAGAGAACTTCGTCCTTAGATTCCTCCTCTTGTGCTGAAGATTGGCAGAGCTTTGAGAAGAGGTACCTCTTTTGTTCCTTCTCCTCCTCTGGCTCCCGCCTCTTCCTCCTTCGGCAACCTTGCTAGTGTCACTCTCAAGTTTCTAAAGTCAATTTTCAACTCCTGTCGCAAAGCTGGAGTAAAAGCTTAGAAGATGGCAAAGAAGCAAGACAAGTACCTTCGAAGACTTTGTGAGAAGGCGGACATTCCAATGTCACCAGAGGCCTCCAAGGATGAAGACGTCACACCATTTACAGAGCTCTCAGAGGCGGAGGCTGCACTCTTTAGTGGTGGGGATGGTCCTTCTAGTGTCGCTCCTGCTGCTGAGGAGGTTGGTGATGATGAAGAAGAAGTCATTGCTCAAGGGGACGATGATGAGGAAACAGAAAGTGAACCAAGCTGTGAAGAGGAGAGCGAGAGCGATGATGAGTAGACATGGGCTCTCTATTCTCCCTTAATCTTTTTCCTTTTTGGTGTCTTGATGCCAAAGGGGGAGAGATTGAGGGGAAATATTGGATCCACGGACTATGCTTTTATTTTGAAAATTTGGGTTGTAATGTTAATTATCACTACTCTTTCTTATTTGGATTGTAATGACATTAATGTCATGCTATCTTATCCTATGTTATGTTAATCATATTGAATATCACTCTATTTGTCATGTTGATCCTATTGAATATCATTTTAGTCCAATATGTGTGATGATGCTTAATTCAAATTGAGATGCATACTTCATTCCACTTTTCACATCTCAACACTTGCATCACACTTAGGCACCCCCACCATAACACACAAATGTATAAGTCTCTCATAGAATTCATTCTTGTGCATTAAACTTATTGCAAATCTACCATGCACACATTTAGGGGGAGCTACTTATACACTTGTGCGTTACAAAAATCAATTTAATTATATTTCTATCAAAAACCTCAATGTGTTGTCATAAAATCACCAAAATAGGGGTGACTGAAAGTGCATCTAGGCTAATCGTCATGGGTTTTGATGATTAATAACAACACTTAAGGGACTAATGACCATTACAAGTGTAAGTACAGGTGATTAAAAGATGGATAGCGTTGAATACACTAAAAAGCAAAAGGAGGAGAAAAAGACAAAAAACTCGAAGATAGAATTTAGGTTTTTAAATTCATTGTGTCGAGTTCATCTACATAGATTGAGTGTGTTCAGTGTGTCAAAGTGTTGAGAATCTACTAAGAGCTAATAGTCAAAGTTAGATTAGATTGACAAATGAGTTGAGGCAGCCCTAAGGATAGAGCCGGACTTGTCCGGGCTGGAAGGCCAGACTAGTCCAGCCACATCGAAGTGATCCGATGTTAGGCGGGCCAAGAGTTTCTGTGAGTTCGGACTTGTTCGTTTGGGACGGACTAGTCCGTCGTGAGTGCGTCTGAGTCCTACTGGGACTAAGTCCTGAAGGTCTGCACTAGTCTGCCCCAGGGGGCTGGACTAGTCCGCTCCGTCAGACTAGTCTGTTTCTGACCAAAAAAGTAGTTTATGTGTAAGATCGGACTAGTCCATTCTGAGTCAGACTAGTCCGTTGTGGACTTGGAGGTGGCTGTTGGGACTAAGTCCTGGATGGTCGGAATTGTCTGTCCTGCGGGGTCGGACTAGTCCGATGTGTCTGTTCCCAATTGAAACAAATGGTTTTGTGTGAACTAGTCCGTTCTAGAATGGACTAGTCTGTGGTATTGTGACAGTTTTAATTCAAAAGGTGGCGAAGGACTTTGTGGTTGGTCAAGGGTGACATTGCGGTTCCCCACAGGTCAGGCGAGTCTGGGTCAAAGGCCGGACTAGTTTGCACTTTTTCTGATGGCAACAGCTGGTTGTCGGGATCCTTATAAAAAGGGATCCCCCGGCCCTCAAAGGGCATCTTTCGAACCTTAGCGCCACCAAAGCCTTCCAAGAGCCTTCCTAGCCCTTTCTCAACCATTCTTGGAGTCCTAAGAGCTATTCTTGAGAATTTGTGAGTTGTGGAAGAGAAAAGAGAAGGGTTTGCTTGACTTTGAGCTCTTGGTTAATTCTCTGGGTTGGACTAATTGATTTGAGTTCATGTGGGTTTTGATCTTCGAGCTTTTCAAGTTGTAATCTTATGGGAGCCTCAATTTGTGAGTTGCCCCACAAATTTGGTGATTACCCCCGTGATTTATTGGAAGAGTAGTCGGCCTTTGTGGTGGCTAAGTGAGGAAAGGGTTGAACGAAACCCTGCCTTTCATGGGCCTCCTCATTGTGGATGTAGGCTCCTTTTGTGGGGTTGAACCACGGTATAAATCATACGTCTTGTGTATTCTACTAGCCTTCCTCATTCTTCGCTACATCAAGTCAGGGTTCCACACATTCTTTGCCTTAATCTTGTGATTCGTCTCGATCTAGTTGTTTTCACTTCGTGCATATCTACTACTAGATTGCTAGGTTCATATACTTCACATTTCATCAAGATAAGTCCATTGAATCGCATAAAATCTCACCTTTTGTTAAGTTTAACATCCTGACCGAACTAGTCTGCCCCCTGGCCGGACTAGTCCGCACTCTGTACTTTAGTTAGCTTTTATTGAGTTATATTTCAGGTTATCAACCTATTCACCCCTCTAGGCAATTTCAATGGGGGAATTGTGGTTGAGTTGATCGGGAGGCCACGCAGCATGTTTGGGTCAAGAACAATGCATAGGAAGGTATCGTGGATTTTTTGAAAATTTTTTGCATGTGTAAAAGTGGTGCATGTACGTTGAAACATTGTTCCAAAGCATGATGATGAGTTATGAAAGTGAATATATGGCCAGAGAGGTCCAACAGCTGGTTTATGCCTTAGGATGAGGCCGAAATAGTTATGGTTCGTATCCCAAAGGTTTCGAGTTTGTTTTGGTTAGTTTTTGTATTGGTCACGAAGTTAGTTTGTTTTAGGAATGTGTGATACATTATTAAGGTGTTTAGAAGTCTTAAGATTGCTTCTATCTGCGTATGAAAGAGTCTTGAGACGTTATGAAAAGTTTCGGTTGAATATGAGCAAGAGTAGGAGTCCTACCTTATATTGGGTTTTGGCCTTAGGGTTGGTTATATAAGCAAGAGAGGCCAAAGATCGTGTTAAACGACTTATGGTTGTTCCTATTGTGGTTCATTAAATAAAATTCGTAGTTTCAGAGGCGTTTTGGTGCCTTGTTCGTTCAACTTATTTTTGATAAGTTTTTATCGTTGAGTTTTTGGACATCTAGATGTTGCTTTGGTGTTTTGATCATAACTCGCGTTTTACTAATCAAATTGATGTGTTGTCTTCACAACTCAATTATGTATCTGCTGTAAAAATTTCACGGTAATTGTTGTGGTTTTTGATCTACACAAGTTTCTTTGCAGCATAGCAGATTTAATTTTCGTCTTTTAGAACAGATTGATCTTTGCTTAGGATTTTGGTCGTTACTTAAGATTTTGTCAACATTTTCTCGTGATTCTTGTTGTGGCGTCTTCGTAAATGATCTCTATAATATATACTGGTTTTGTCACGGTACGGTACATTTAGATCAGTTGCACACACGGTTTTTTCATCAGGTTGATTTTGTGCCGAGAGGTTTTGTAACTTTGATTGAAAGAGTTTTAATCTACTATTCACCTCATGTGGTAGCTGTTCACTTGCGCTTTGATCCTATAATGACCGGTTGGTCGATGGCTAAGATTTTATGATGCTAGAAGTTTCTCTGCTTCTTCCACCATCTTCGCATGTGCTCTCTTGAGTCTTGATCGGCTGAGGATCATCCATTTTGTCATGATACAGGTCCCGTGGCTGTCTAATTGGTGTAGAAGAGAAGGTCATGTGTTGGTGTTTTGTCAGCTTTGGATTGCTATGATCATATCAGGTCGCTTAAGGTCATGTAATGGTCGTGGTGATCTTTGTATTTGACTATCTCAATCATACATTTATTTACAGATGAAAAAAAGTACGATAAATTTTCTGATCATCTGACGACGTGGTTTTCGAGAAATATCAAACTGATTACTGTTTCGATAGGAAATATTTGAAAATAATCCAGAATCGGAAAATTGAATTCGAAAATCGGAATGAAAACAATTTCAGCTATTTTCCAACCAAATTGTGGGGAATAATTACACGTAACTTCTGAATTGGCCATTAACCTTTAGACGACTGAGATCCGACCATGTCCTGGCCATTACGGCCTGTTTGTGGGTGCAGGCGCAAACAGGTCCAGAACGACGTCCTGAGATCTCAACGCCGCCTCTGCCTCCGCAGCCTCCCCTCGCGAGTCGCGCCGCTGCCACCACCGCTACCGCACGCAGCTGTCCCCGAGCGCGGCAAAAACAGGCAGCGGTCGTAGAGCTCACGCTCCCCAAGCACAAGGGCAAGTGAGCAGGATCTGATGCAGAGCATGCATTGCTCATAAGCGCTGTCGTCGAAGTATGCCGTGGCAGCCATTGTTTGATCGTGTAACATTCTGTTGCACGTTTTTTTCCTCTATTTTCTTCGTTGACCTGATGTGCAAAACAAAGCACATTGTAAAGTTGCATGTCCTGTGTAGTCTGAACTTGCAGTTTTCAGAAATGTGTTAACGATTATTCGCTTAAGTAAATCAAAGAATAATTATGTTGCTCTGTGAAGGTAGTACGACCTTGCTGCGATGTGGCAACCTGCAGGGAAAAAACTCATTTTCCTTGCAAAAGCCACTGCAGGTTCTATACAGCACGAAAAGCTTTGCAATTTCGAAAATCAGATGAGGTCTTTGTGCTCAAAAAGCAAAATAAAGGCAAGAGAAAATGAAAAGCCCTGTAGACCAATTCAGTTCTATCGCTTGGGCTGGGCTGGAAAAGGGGAATTCACGGCTAGAAGGACGCACTCACCTAAGAAGAAACCGGCACTCACCTACGATGGATGTTGTTCTCAGAATGTTATATTGTGATTCTGAGGTCAATCCTTTTTATACAGATGTTACATTTAGCCATGTTGAAACATTACCCATTTGAGGCGTTTGTTTGCGGAAAAATTCCCATACTCGTTCCAATATCATTATATTTCCGTTCTGATATATTTGTTTCTGAAATTTCCGGTACTGTAACCACTTTCGATGATTCCATTTCCGATTCCGTTTCCGGTAGTGCAGCCGGGGCGAAGCGGAGCGTGGGTTAGCAGTAGCGTGGGCCACCGGGGAGTGCCGGGATGCAGAGGGTGCCGATGGCATCGCGCCGATCGAGGCAGCAGCGCACTGGCGCTGCACAGGGCTGCCGGCGCTGCTCGACTCGGCGGAGGTGTGGCACGGGATGCGGCGCCAACCACCGAGAGCCACGTGGCGTGGAAGGTGCCGGTGGCGCCGTGCAGGGCGACATGGCAGCGCGCGGGCGCTCCAAGGTGGCGAGGCAGCCGCCGGCGCTGCTCCACTCGAGGGAGGCAGAGACGAGTGGATAGGGTTAGATTTTTTCGGGTACTCGGGGGAGGAGACGAGAATAGGGGATTCCATCGGCTGGTGGTCGACGTTGCCGAGAGGGGCGGGTGGGTGATTGCCGATTGCGCCGGGCAGTGGGCTGATTGCCGATTGTGCTGATTTACACTGAATATTTTGATTCACTCGGTTAACCGGAATAAAAACCAAAAATAAAAAAAAAATCGGTTTTCACGGTTTGAGAACCGAAATTTAGTTCGGTTTAGTCGGTTTCAGTTAATTCGATTTCGGTTCCAGTTAATTCAGCTCCGGTTTTCGGTTTCTGGTTTTTTTGCCCAACCCTAGGTTGGGACGCAGTTTTGATACTCCGGTTACACGTTGTCGAAGTGTGAGAACGACACTTCCCCCGGTACTCCCAAATGTAGCCCGCAGAGGTCCTTGTATTGGTTTGGGCACGCAGAGATCAAGAACAAGATGATAACGCAGGGGATTTACGTGGTTCAGGCTGCTTGAGCGTAATACCCTACTCCACGGGGTTTATGTTATTGTATTGAGTATCACTAGTATGCGTGCTGCTTGGATCAGCTTGTCTCTGTATTGTGCAGTGCAGTCCTTTTATAATCCAAGGACTGACCGTTACAATGTTTGTCTGGCCCGACATGTGGTCCTGGCGTATTTAATAGCCTAATACACTGTCTATGAGTATTAAGAGTGGTTAATAGTATGATAAAGTGTCTTAATGGATGCGTTACCCCTATTAACAGTGCTCTGATCGTGTGTCATTAATACAACATTAATGACACGTAATCAGGTTTGGTAACTGCTGCTTTAACTGTCCTTTGAATGTCCGTGTTGTTGGAGATCCGCGAGTGTACTCATTGGTTGTGTAGGTCCGGAGGCACCACATGTGGTAGCTTCGGAGTTTCCCCTTGCAGGGAGGTAGCTCCGGAACCGCTACACGTGTCGGCACCGGAGCTTCCCTCTGCCGGGGTTTAGGTCCGAGATCGTTATACACGTGTTGATTGCGGAGCTTTCCTGTGTTGGGAATTTAGCTCCGGTCTTACATTACACGTGTCAGTCCCATAGCTACCCATATGGGTGATGCGGGTCCAGTGTAGTATGATGTGTGGGACCTGAGGAGATCTTTAACTTTGTCAGGTGGAACTCTCTTGTACTTCTTGCGGTACCGTGGGGTACCGGGTACGCAGGGTACCGACAGTGGTCCCGGGCTCACCTCTGGAAGAAATCCTTTGGGTTAAGTTATTCTACCGGAGGTGGGGCCATCCTCAATTCCAGCGTTTTGACTTCAAAAGTCTTCTGATGTGCCGTTAGGGCGATGGTCTGGGATTAAACCATCGACGCGTGGCTTGTTATGAATGCGGCAGATGAGATCTTTGAGTGCGGATCTCACGCAATTGAAGGTCGCTAGTTCCCAATACGAAAATTGTATCGGTTCCGAGCGCCTTGTCAGGGTGCCGCCTTTGGGTTTCCCGTCGCCCATCATGACAACGGTTCGCCTGGGGTAATAACCTTGATCTCTTCGTCGGGGTGGCCCTGAGCCCATTCGTCATTGACGGGGTAAATTTTTGAAATGTGACCATGCTCTCGTTGCGAATTCCATCCAAACGTCGCGGAGGCTTACTTAAGAAGGAAAGTATGCATGGTTGAGGACTCTTTACGCTTTCGATCAAACTCGCGCTCAGAGCCTCCCAAACTCCACCTAGCTTTTCCTTCCTTTGCTCCACTTTGCCGTGATAGAGTTGGGTCTTCCCAAGAGCCGCATCCAGAGCAAAGACAATCCGATGAAGGTCCGGGCCTTCATGGGATGGTCCAGTGACTCCTTCAACCACCTAGTCCGTGCCGGTAAACTCCCTTTCAAGAAAGATCATTGCGGGGAGATGGTGTATTTTTCGGTGTACACCATGGTGGGACTGATCCCACCATTCTCGAGCTTCATCCTGATGCTGCTGAACTTCTACGGTCTCCAACTTTATCACCTTGGCCCGCACTCCCTTCTACTCGTTGCCACCTTCGTCCACTTCTATGAGATGTGGGTTGGTGTGCCTCCCTGCGTTGAATTGTTTCGGACCTTGTTCACAACTCATACCACCAGCAAGGGGAAAGAATTGTTTGGCTTCTATTACTTCGTGAAGCGCAAGAACTGCCCCTTCAAGTACTTGAAGTCATTCCTCTCTGGCAAATGGGGCGACTGGAAGAAAGATTGGATCGTCATTGCAGTGGATGAGCACAAAAGGTTGGATCTACCTCAGGGACTCCCCAACGTCGACACCGAGGCCTGGAACGTAGTTTCGAAGTTGTCAGATGTGTTCAAGCCTGTCGTGATCAGGATCTGAAAATGTGTGGAAGGTGGAGTGACCCCTCAGATTGTCTTCAGAAATTTCTTGGTCAACAAGTGGGCTCTGCTGAGGAAGAGGGAGAAGCTCGCCTGGGCTCTCAACAGTGCGATGGATGATGACCGGATTGAAACCGGTCTGAAATCCAACTTGGATGACGAAGCTCTGAAGCTTCATCTCAAGAAATTTCAGCATGGGCTAGTCAACGGCGACGACTTGGCGCCGCCGGCTGCTTTCCTGCCCTTGAACATGATTCCAGAGATCAGCAGGGAGCTCCGGAGGAAGATGCCGGTGCTAGACGACCTTGGCGAGGTAGAACAACGTCGGACCACCAGGGTTGAAATCCCCAGAGCTTCCGAGGAGGTAGCCACTCCTGCTTCAAGCCAGAGGGTTGAAGACATCGGCAAGGGCAAGGGCAAAGAGCAAGTCGAACCTTCCAGCCAGAAGAGGAAACTGAAGCATGCTGATGGGAGGTCTGTTAGACCTGCTCCATCCACAACAGCCCCTTCTCCCCGGCGAGGGAGGTCTTCTGCGGCTACACCTCCTCCGGTGCCAGCGTCCTCGAGAGGCGCCAGTTCAGGACAATCGACTCTAGTCCGGGTACCAGTGAGGGGCTCCAGGTCTGGAGGTTCTTCCCGGCCGAGGGAGACTTCAGTTGAGGCATCACCAACGATGACGGCAGGCTCCGGGCGACATTTCGAAGCTCCTTTCGTGCCAATCACGACAAGCTCCGGCTCCGAGCCTCCGGCGAAGAAGTTCTGTGCCGATTGGGGCAGTAGCTTCCCAAGGTAAGCTTTACTTTTCACCTTGATTTGCCACTCTTGTTTTTATCATATTTCGAATCTTCTGATTCTTTGACTGCAGGGCATCAAAGTCGGGGTCTAAGGCTCCGGCCACTGTCGCAGCGACTAGGGCTGCGCAAGCTGAGGCTCCGGCTCCAACTATCAAGCCCCTTCAAGTTGTGGCTGAGGACACGGCAGCTCCGGCGCCAGCTGTCGTGGTCTTAAATCCAAAAGAGACACCAGAAGTTCCCGTGGTAGCACCAGACCACGTGGGAGAAGTTGAAAATATACCCCTGGAGACAGCAACAAAAGTTGAAGCTCCTGTGAAGGAGTTGGAGATGTCGAAAGCTCCAGCGTCTGAGCCGGAGGTTACCGAAGCTTCGATTTCTGCACCAGGAGTTGTCGCGGGGTCAGCGGCACCATAAGCTCCGGCCCTTGAGCCGGAAGTCGTTGAAGCCCTGGCTGTTGAGCCGAAGGCAATTGAAGCCCCGGCTACTGAGACTTAGATGATCGAAGCTTCGGTCGCTGAGCCGGAGGTAGTGGAAGCTCCGGTCCTCGGACCAGAAGTTGTTGAAGCTCCAGCGGTTGAGCCAGAAGTAGCTAATGTACCGGCACCTGAGCCGACAATGGAGATAGCTTCGGGTGAAGCCCCAACGACCACCTCGGAAATATCTGCTCCGGAGGTGCCCACGCCCATGGCAGAACGCCATGAAGAGGCAGAGGCAGGTTCTTCCCCCGCGAAGACAGCGATTGAAGTTCCAGCAGTAGGACCTTCAGCGTCAGCCCCGGAGGTAGGAGTTCCCCTAGTGGATTCTTCCTCTGCTGTAGCTGAAGAACTTCCGTAGGGTGGCCCCAGTGCCGCAGGAGCCGAGGGTACCTCACTTGTAGAGTGGGACCCTATTTTTGTTATGGAGAATCCCCTGGAGCCAGCGGAGTTGACCCCAGTGGGTCCGAAGCCCATTCCCTTGGCATTGTCCATATACAATGCCTGCTCAAGCCTCCGACAAGTTCAGCTCGCCTTCGATCATGAGAGCAAGGTCCTTGAGGAGGAGCGCCACACCTTGAGGTGTTGGCGCAACAGGCTCCACTTTGATACAACACTTGCTCAAATGAGGCTTGTTGATCAGAAGGAGTGCGTCAAGAGGGAAACGGCCCGGATGGAGTATTGGGGCAAGCTGTTGGATGAGAAAGAAGCTGCTATTAGGGCCCTCGATGCCAATTCTCGTGATATTCTCGAACGTGCTAAGGAGAGGAGTGATGCTGCTGAAGAGCGTCACGAGAACCTCACTGCACTGAATGAGATTCTCCAGAAGCGCCAGGCGGACCTTGATGCAAGGGAAGAAAAACTCGTGGAG
This sequence comes from Tuctoria greenei, assembly GCA_036927565.1. Taxonomy (NCBI): domain Eukaryota; kingdom Viridiplantae; phylum Streptophyta; class Magnoliopsida; order Poales; family Poaceae; genus Tuctoria; species Tuctoria greenei. The sequence continues at coordinate 55,994,758 of JAYESD010000004.1, forward strand.
AAACAGGAGGATATTTTGAAGAGGGAGGAAGAGGTCACCCAAAAACTGACTCTGGGTGAATAGAAATTAGCAGATCGCACCAAAAATTTGGATCTGTGGAGTGAGGAGGAGAAAGAAAAGTACTGGCAGCTGGGGCAGGATCTCTCAAAGAGGGAGAGTGATATTGCCGCAAGAGAAGGGAAGGTGAGGGGTCGGGAGAAGGACTTGGCCGAATGGCGGAACCGCATCCACCTCCGGGAGACGGAGCTAACGAACCGCGAAAAGCAGGTTGCTGAAAGTATGCAACAACATGTCAAAGTGGTCGAACGCCTTGCTCAGGAGAGTTCGGAGCTAGAACCGCTTGCAGGTCACTGGAGGAGATGCAGAGCTTGAAGGCAACCGAGTCCCTGATGGTATGGGACTTCCTAGGACATGCGGACAGGGCCCTTGTGCCTCTTGGTTTCAGTCCAATACGCCCGGAAGACCAGCGCAAGAGCAGGACCAGACGCTAGTGGCACTTGGCTCTGCTGGCAGCAAACTCGATGCGATGGGTAATGTCATCGCCGATCAGCTGGAGACAGAGGGTAAATCTGTAGCCAAGAACGTTGCCGAGTATGTCTTGGCATGTTACAAAAGTCGAGACCCCCAGTTCTCTCTTGATCCGGTCTTTGAAGGAATCATTGCCGAAGAAGAGGATGCCACCAGAGCTAGTGTCCAAGAAGCTGTTGAGAAGGTTGCTCCATTTTTCCACAGGACTTAGATCCTCCAGTGACTAGGACTTTCTTCCTTTTGCCCTTTGATGTAACCCCAATTTTGTAATTCAGTACTTTTGATTAATGAAATCCTCCTTTCCGCCATGAAATTTCACTTTGTCTTCAATATACTATGTTGTATTGTTGGCTCCCTGGTATGTGTGCACAATTGGAGTGTGTACATGTACCAAAAGTTTTTGCAGCATGTTGATGACTTGAACGCTTCAAACTTGTAGATTTTAGGTCCGATGTATTTATGTTCGGTACGTCGACGGCTAGTCCCCTGGGGCTGCCGGAGCTTGGTAGCTCCGGCGGCACCCACCATCAACATATAACACGTCGACAGCAGGCCCCCTGGGATTTATCAGAGCTTGATAGGTCCAGTAGCTCCCGATGTCAACGCACGAATCGTTGAAGGTAGTCCCCCAGGGGTTGTCGGAGCTTAGTAGCTCCGGCGTCATCCATCATCGCTATGATTTTTTGTTTTTCCTGCACATTAAAGACAAGAAAAGAGTAAAATTTGTCCTCTTGTCTATAAATAGTTTGTGACTTTTTGTTCTTATCTGAGTTCTAGATCCGAAGAAACTCGGCATGATAACAAGCATATTGGTACAATCTTTCTAGATCCGCATGCCTTTTTTAGTACTCACCCTACTGAGGCCTGTCGGGATGTAGGTAGAGTGGCGTACCTAGGGTGCAGGACCAGGCTAAGTCGATAGCACACTCCGGACCTATGTTGGCTTGGCATTCAGTCAAGTAGACTATGCAGCAATGTTAGGATCCAAAGATACCATCAATAAAACTTGTAATACATATGAATTACTTGGACTAAAACTTAAAAAGAATTGCACAACTTCATTATAGACAAGGAGGGTAAAAATATTAATTTGATATATCGATCCTTGTACAAAAATAGATGCACATGGAGTCAGTTTTCACACAACAATGTCTTTCATTATAGGTCCGGATTACAGGGGAGACAAGGACAAGCTTATGGTGCATGACCAAGCTAAGTGCGCTATTCATCTTGTACTAGCCCTGGGTAGGTAGTTACACTTTTATTGTTGTGACTATTGGAAGTGTTACTTGAACTTTTCGGACCTTTCCGGAGGGGTCCAGATGTTCTTCCGGAGGACCTACCCTTCTCTGTATATTGACTCTATAACATACATTGTATGTAATTACGGACTCACCTCCATGATTCTAAGCATAAAACATACGGAGGTGCTCGATGTTCCAAGGATTAGGAAGCGGAGTCCCATCCTCAGTTGTCAAGCAAACGCATTCTGGCCGGGATACTTTGATCACTCGAAAGGGACCTTCCCAGCTGGGGGAAAGTTTGTTCATCCCTTCGCGGGTTAGTATTTTCCGAAGCACCAGATTGCCTTCCTTGAGCTGTCTGTTGCGCACAAGCCTTTGATGATAGCGCCGGAGTGCTTGGTGATAGCGTGCATTTCGAACGGCTGCTTGGCACCTTCCCTCGTCGACGAGGTCAAGGTCTTCACGCTGGAGCTGGTCCTGCATGGCTTTGTCGAAGGTCTGAACCCGGAGGGATCCCATGGTGATCTCTGGAGGAAGGACTGCTTCAGCTCTGTACACCAGGAAGAAGGGTGTCCCCCAGTTGACCGGTTAGGTGTTGTCCTGTTCGCGCACACTGTGGATGGAAGCTCTTCAATCCAGTTGGCTTCGTGCATTTTCAGGCGCTCGTACGTGCGCGTCTTGAGTTCTTTTAATATTTCTGCATTTTCTCTCTCGGCTTGACCATTACTTACTGGGTGAGCTACTGAGGCGTAACTGAGTTGAATGCCGAGGTCTTCGCAATATTCTTGAAATGCAGCACTTGTTAATTGGGTTCTGTTGTCAGTTCTGACTTTGTTTGGAACTCCAAATTTGCATATAATGGACTTCAAGAACTTGATTGCTGATTGCTTGTTGATTGTCACAACTGGAGTTGCTTCCGACTACTTGGTGAACTTGTCGATGGCGACGTATAGGAACTTGTAACCTCCGACGGCTTTTGGGAATGGTCCCAATATGTCCATACCCCACACAGCGAATGGCCATGTAGGAGGTATCATTTGTAGTGACTGAGTCGGTGTATGAATCTGTTGTGCATAGAACTGGCATGCTTCACATTTTTTCACTATCTCAACCGCATCCTGGAGTGTTGTAGGCCAGTAAAAGCCATGCCGGAAGGCTTTACCAACCAACGTGCGTGAAGATGCGTGGTTCCCACACTCGCCTCCATGGATTTCCACGAGAAGTTCATGGCCTTCTTCCCTTGTAATGCACCGCATTAGGACGCTGTTGGCACCACGCCGATAGAGATCCCCTTCTACCAGTGTGTATCTTTTAGACAACCTGACGATCCGGTCAGCGAATACATCGTCTTCAGGATGGATGTTGTCTTTCAAGTAGGTCCAGAACTCTGAGATCCATGCATCGGAGCTAACTTGAGCTTTTGAGTCTTGCGTGTTGGGTTGCTCGGAGCTTCCGATAGCACCTACGACCCTTGGTGGACGCCATGGTAACAAGGCCATCGGGACTGCCAGCCTTAAGGTGCTGGTCTCGCCTCCTTTGCTTAGTTCGGCAGGGTGAGCTGTTGGTCTTGACAACCTTTGGATGAATATTCTGTCAGGAGCCGGAGCTCCGGTTGAAGCCTTCGTCGAGAGTTCATCAGCTTCAACATTGTGAAGACGCTGAACATGGTGGAGATCAAGAACTTTGAAGTCCTTCTGGAGCCTCTGGACTTCAAGAAGATAAGCAGCTAGTTGGGGATTGTTACAACAGCATTCACCTTTGACCTGTTTGATGATGAGCTGTGAATCATCCTTCACCAACAGCTATTTGACACCATAAGATAGTACCACCTTAAGTCTGTAGTTGAGAGCTTCATACTCCGTCATATTGTTGGTTGCCTTGAAATCAAGGTGAACCATGTACTTGAACTTCTCCCTAGTCGGAGCAAGGAGAAGGATTCCAGCTTCGGCCCCCTGCTTCTGCATGGAGCCGTCGAAGTAGAGAGTCCAATGAGTCTTGGTGAATACCAAAACCTTGGGTTCCAGTTTCTACTCACTAGGGCCCCCTGGGTTTGATAGAGAGGGAGTCCACTCTGCCACGAAGTCCGCCAAAGCATGACTCTTGATTTCTTGTCGTGAAATGAATTCGAGATCGAACTCAGCCAACTCCGATGCCCAGTTTGCTATGTTCCCAGTAGAGTTAGGGTTATGCAAAATAGCGCGCAGTGGAAAAAAAGTTACCACAGATATTTTGTGGGCTTAGAAGTAGTGATGAAGCTTCCTTGAGGCAATAAGAACTGCATAAAGCAGCTTATGCACCTCAATGTATCTTGTCTTGGCATCATGGAGTACTTTGCTGATGACGTACACTGGGCACTGGACGGTCTGGACCCTCTCGGAGGGGCCCGGAGCTTCTTCTCAATCGACCCGGACCCTCCTGGAGGGGTCCGGACCTTTTTGTTGAGCTTCTTGGACCCTCCCGGAGGGGTCTAGAACTTCTTCTTGTTTGACCCGGACCGTGTTAGAAGGGTCTAAATCATCTTGGTCGGCTAGGTGAACCCCTCAGGTGAGCGAGGTTGATCTCCTAGCATTTCACCTTGAGGTTCCGTGTCTGGGGGCTGGGACCCAGACACGCCTTAAGGTAACTTCGGACCCTCCTGGAGGGGTCTGGTCTCCTGGACTAGATGTGGCTCCGGTCTTTCTGTGACCAGGACCATGCTGACAACTTTGGTAGTTGCAGAAATGTAAAGCAGTAAAAGCTCACCAGGATTCAGAGCTACCAAGATCGGTAGTGTGGTGAGGAGCTGTTTCAGCTCTTGAAACGCTTTTTCTGCTTCTTCAGACCAATGAAATGGTCTAGACTTCCTCAAGAGATTGAAGAAGGGTAGCGCCCGTTCTGCCAGTCTTGAGATGAACCGACAGAGCGCAGCTAGACATCTAGTTAACTTTTGGACATCCTTGATGCGGACTGGGGGCCACATATCTTCTATAGCCTTGATCTTCGCTGGATTTGCTTAAATTCCTCGGTGGGTTACCAAGAAACCTAGAAGCTTACCAGAGCTAACCTCGAAGACACATTTGTCCAGATTCAGCTTGGTGCGCGTGATGCGCAGCTTGTCGAAGATAGCTTGTAAATTGTTAAGGAGTGACTCCTTGTTCTTGATCTTCACGATGATGTCATCGACGTACACCTCCACCAAGTCTCTGATTAACTCTCGAAATGTTTTGTACATAGCTCGCACAAACGTTGAAGCAGCATTTTTGAGACCAAAGGGCATGGCAGTATATCAATACAATCCATCTACTATTATGAAGGCGGTATGCTCTTCATCTTCCTTAGACATTTGGATTTGATGATATCCAGAATATGTATCTAAGAAATACAATAGCTCACACCCGGAGGTGGAGTCCACTATCTGATCTATCCTAGGTAGTGGAAATGGATCCGCTGGACATGCCTTATTTAAGGTGGTGTAGTCGATACACATCCGAAGCTTCCCGCCAGCCTTGTGTACCACGACTGGGTTTGCCAGCCATTTAGGATGAAACACTTCCCAGATGAAACCAGCTTCGAGCAACTTCTTGACCTCCTGTCGGATGTAGTTTTGCTGCTCGATTGATTGCTTTCGGGGCTTCTGGTGTACAGGTCGTGTGTCGGGATAAATCTTCAGATTGTGCTCAATCAACTTCCTAGGGATCCCAGGCATTTGTGACGGTTACCAGGCAAACACGTCGACATTAGCCCGGAGGAAAGTGATGAGCGCGTGTTCCTATTTGTTGGTCAGACATCCCAATATATGAGTAGTCTGAGCAGCATCGGAACCAATTTGGATGACCTTGACGGGAACCTCGGTGTCGCTGCTTGGTTCCACTCGAGATGTGGAGGTAGAGCCTCGATGACGAATTCTCAGTAGGTTCGGAGTCGGCTCCTTACCGGATGCTTCCTCCTGCGCTATAGCAAACGCATGGAGTTCCTCCAATGCAGTGATTCCTACAGTGCGATCTCCGTGAATTCAGAGAACGCCCGCAGGTGTTGGCATCTTCAACACTAAGTAGCCATAGTGGGCGGCGGCCATGAACCTGTACAAAGTAGGCCTGCCCAAAATGGCATTGAACGGCAAACTGATCTGCGCGACATCGAAAACCAACTTCTCAGTTCTGTAGTTCTCCGGAGTTCCGAAGGTCACTGGAAGTGTGATGGAACCGAGAGGGGTAATGGCCCCCACACCTACCCTAGAAAAAGGTCGAGAGGGGCGAAGGTCCAAAGGTTAGAGCTGGAGCTTGACGAAAGCTTCAAAGCTTATGAGGTTCAGCCCTGCACCTCCGTTCACCATTACATGGTGGAGTTGGATATTGGTAATGGTCGGAGACACCATCAACGAGATTTGGCCAGCTCTGATCATGCTGCATGGGCAGTTCGAAGCATCAAAAATAATGGGAGTGTCCATCCACTTCCGATGAGGTTCCGCCCTGGCGGTGGGAGCTGTAGCGGCCATGTCCAACCGCATTGTCTTGAGGATGCAGCGAGGTGTGATGTCACAAGAACCACCATAAATGGTGTTCAGTGTCTTTCGACGCTCGTTGTCAGATACATCGGAGTCTTCATCGACGGTGTTGTAGATAGCCTTCAAAACCTTCTTGGGGTCCTGAAAGTGTAACTCCTCCTCTGTCGAAGCTTCGTTGACTTTTTGCTTTCCTTCCCGTTGACGGAAAGGAGCTTCTTCTCGGCGCTTGTTGTAGCGCTCGACAAGGTTCCAAGCTCTCGGCATTCATCCAGACTATGCTTGTTGGTCTTGTGGATCAGACACCATACTTTGGAGCTGCCACCATCTTCTGACGATGGTCGAGGTCGTTTCTCGGGGCGTGGCCCCCGGCCACCCAGAGCTGCAGCAGCCGCAACAGTAGGTGCGCCGGCTGACGGTTTCTTCTTGTTGTTGGGCTTCTTTTTCTTTATACCACCTCCGGAAGTAGTGGCTTCAGTATTGGATGATTTCTTGTTAGCCTCCGGAGGGGGTTTGGACTGCATCTCAGATCCTCCGCAGCATTAGCACATTTGTCTGCTAGGCTCAAGAGTTCCATGACACTAGTGACTTCTTTGATTGCCATCTTCTCCAGCATCTTTTTGTCCCAAATGCCCTGTCTGAATGCAACAATAACAGAGGCACTCGAGATGGATGGGAAGGTATTACGTACCTGAGAGAACCACTGGATGATGGATCGCAGCAACTCTCCCGTTTTTGCTGGATAGCAAAAAGGTCTAGTTCAGTGCCACGTCGAGTATATGAACTCCAAAAATTAGCAGTGAACTATTGGCATAGCTCCACCCAACTATTGATGGAGTCAGGTGGGAGACTCATAAACCAGGACCTAGCGGTTTCAGATAAGGCCACTAGAAAGTAGTTGGCCATCACGGCCTCGTTGCCCCCCGCCGCAAGTATAGCAGTGGAGTAAATTTGGAGAAATTCGGCAGTTTCACGGTCTCGCCGAATTTCTCTAGCAAATGAGGCCGAAAATTCTGTGGCCATCTGACCATGCGTAAGTGCATAGACAGGGCAGAACAGCCTCCCCTACTCCTTGAGGAGTAGGGCTGTCCCGAGCTTCTCGCCTTTCGTGAGAACGCTCGATATGGACACGATCGTCCTACTGCCAGTAATGACGATCAAGTTCTGACTGCAGATCATGAGTCCAATCCTGGTGCTGGTGTGGGCGCGTCGTGCCCCGGAAGGCAGCGAGGTCACCTGCTAAGAAGTAGCACGACATCGGTGTTGTGACACGTGAGACCAAGTCTTCCAAACAAGGTCCTACGTTGAGCTGTTGCCTACCCCGAAGGGGGAGGACCTTGGTTGCTGATGGCATCAGCTACAGCTGCAACCAGATGTTGTACATCAGCGCGCCACTGCTCCATTGCACCCTCAGGTGCTCTGGGCGCTGTTGGGCGCTCCAACAGAGTTCGTGCAACATAGCTCATTATCAGGGTTCTTGTTTGCCGATGTTGTGACCGACACAAGTACCCCATCCTGCTGTCCAGCATTATTTGCTAGGGTAGATGGTGGTGGTGGTGGCATGACGCCCGCTGGAACAATAGCGCCTGCTAGATGCTGCATGTTGGAGGTATTGCCTCTAGCAGGCTGCTCAGCATGGTTGCCATTGGAGGATCCTGTGGCGGAGTTCACCATCTTGAGATCTCAGGTCCCCCTACCTGGTGCACCAAATTGTCGAAGTGTCAGAACGACACTTCCCACGGGACTCCCAAATGTAGCCTGCGGAGGTCCTTGTATTGGTTTGGGCACGCAGAGATCAAGAACAAGATGATGACGTAGGGGATTTATGTGGTTCGGGCCGCCTGAGTGTAATACCCTACTCCACAGGGTTTGTGTTATTGTATTGAGTATCACTAGTATGCATGGTGCTCGGATCAGCTTGTCTCTGTATCGTGTGGTGCAGTCCTTTTATAATCCAAGGACTGACCGTTACAACATTTGTCTGGCTCGACATGTGGCCCTAACGTATTTAATAGTCTACTACATTGTCTATGAGTATTAAACGTGGTTAATAGTATGATAACATGCCTTAATGGTTGTGTTACCCCTATTAATAGTGCTCTGATCGTGTGTCATTAATACAGCATTAATGACATGTAATTAGGTTTGGCAACTGCTGCTTTAACTGTCCCTTGAATGTCCAGGCTGTTGGAGATCCGCCAGTGTACTCGTTGGTGGTGTAGGTCCGGAGGCTCCACACGTGGCAGCTTGGGAGGTAGCTCCGGAACCGCTACACGTGTAGGCACCGAAGCTTCCCTCTGCCGGGGGTTAGGTCTGAGGTCGTTATACACGTGTTGATTGCGGAGCTTCCCTGTGTTGGGAGTTTAGCTTCAGTCTTACATTACATGTGTCAATCCCAGAGCTACCCATATGGGGGATGCGGGTCCAGTGTAGTATGACGTGTGGGGCCTGAGGAGACCTTTAACTTTGTCAGGTGGAACTGTCTTGCACTTGTTGCGGTAGCGTGGGTACCCGGTATGCAGGGTACTGACACACGCTCTCATGTGTACTCTATAATTTTATTAATCTTTTTATTAATGCTCATATTAACTATAATTTTATTAATCTTTTATTAATGGTCATATATCTTCATAATGAATAAGATTGTGACACATCGACGAGAGCATGCATGAGAGCATAAATAGAAGTATAGAAGCTGCATCTTTCTGATAGTTGCTATTTGTAGTATGAAAACTTTCCTACTTTTTCTCGCTTTTTGAACTGGCCTAGAGGGGGGTGAATAGGCGTTTTTGAAAATTGTCGGATCCTGCAACACTTAACAACCAATTTAAAACTAGAGATATCGGACTAGTCTGGTAAAGTGCGGACTAGTCCGGTGTATGCGGACTAGATTGATTAGGTTTGATCGATTAACTTTATTCTTCAATCTATGCAGCGGAAATATTCGATTAAACAAAGTGTTGTAAGTTTATGAATCAGGTTATATCACAATTCAATCTTATACTTGATATTTCAACATAAAGTAATCAAGATCAATTGTAACCCAAGATTGATATAAAGTAAAGGACAATGAACACAAAAGAGGAACACAAGAGTTTTATACCATGGTTTGGTTCCCACAGAGGCAACCTACGTCCACGTTGAGGAGTCCACAAAAGAATCGGGTCTTCTCCAACCCTACCCTCGTCGGATCGCCACGAAGGCCAATCCTCTTCCACTTATCTCAAAGGGGTGAATAACCGAATTCAAGGGGCTTTCTCACACGTTGAGAGCTCCCTTGGATTACAACACGAAATACCACAAAGAACACACTCAAAAGATTACAATTAAATCGTAGGAGTGTGTTAGAGAATCAAACCAATAGCTCAATATGGTGTTGAACGTGTCTCTCCAATGAACTAGAGTGAAACCCCAAGGGATTGATCTTTGTTGCACTTAATTTCTTGGAGAGATGTGGTTTTTGAGGCTCTTGGGAGGTGTGACGGCGCTAGGGTTCGAGAGATTGTAAAATATGGCCGTACAACTCTATTTATATAGGTTTCTAAAAGTGACCGTTAGGGTTCAGAAAGATCGGACTAGTCCGTGGTGGTCACCGGACTAGTCCGGTGTGATGTGTATAGCAAACCCTAAGTGCCCCGAAATATCGGACTAGTCCGGCTAGGAACGGACTTGTCCGATTTCGCTACTGGAAATCTTCGGACTAGTCTGATAGTCATCGGACTTGTCTGGACATGTGAAACCCTAAGTGTATAGGATGACAAGTCCGCACTTGGAGGACATGTCCGATTTAGATCAGAGGTTATTTTGGACTAGTCCGTGCAAATATCGGACTTGTCCGATTTGGACCAGAGAGAATATCAGACTAGTCCGGTTGTGATCGGACTTGTTTGATTTTGTGTGACTTGTGAAGTGATTTGAGGACTAGTCCGCACTGGGGAGGACTAGTCCAATTCTAGTCAGAGAGATATCGGACTGGTCTAATGGATATCGGACTTGTCCGATTTTGTGCAGAAAGGATATCGGACTAGTCCGGTGTAAGTCGGACTAGTCTGGTCCTGTGTAACTTTGTGCAATGTGTGTGTTTAATTGTAACTGAGCTCTTAGGATGTGTTTTCTTAACACACTCCATACACAATGATCTACTATTCTTCTTCCTTAAGCTCATTTCCACTTTTCTCCTCATTATTCCTTCTTTTTGGTACTTTGCTCATTTTTCTAATAAAAACATGCACTCATCTCAACAAAGCGGTTAGGATCCCAATTGCTTGTCTAAATCATCCAAAACCCACAAGGGAGTCCTAGATGCACTTTCAATCTCCCCCTTTTTGGTAATTGATGACAACCAATTGAGATTTCCTAAAATATGATAAAAATTGAGATTTTCATAAAGTATGCACATATGAGTCCAAAATACATCAAATAGTGAAAGCATAGTCCATATGTGCATTCTTTATGGTGGGATGCATAACTAAGTGCATTGGAACATTGAGAATGACATAGTTGACATTAATCACCCAATAGCAAGCATATATGTCATTCTAGAGCAAAATCAGAGTTTTTATGAATACTACTCAAAGGATCAAATCAATGCATCACAGAACCATAATTAACTAAAGATCATTGATAAAACTTTACAAGCCACAAAAGAGTTAAAAAACATAGCATAGGGCTCTCTCCTCGCAAACTATAGCTAAGACTAAGACTCCCCCTCAATCTCCCCCCCTTTGGCATCAAGACACCAAAAAGAAGGAGAGGAGGGTCCTAGGGTCTTCACTCTTTGCTGTCGGTCCTCTCGTCGTCGTCTTCATCATCTTCATCTTCAGCTTGATGATGAGGAGGAGGAGGAGGTGCGGTGCTACTCAAGCCTTCAACGCCAAAGTAGGCAAGCTCGGAGGGGGTCAAGGGCTCGAGCTCGGTGAAGTCAGAATCTGAGTCTTCAGAGATTATTGGAGACCCAATTGGCTCAATCTCCATCTTCTGGCAAATTTGCTTCACATTTGCCTTGATATACTTCATGTCCTCCTTTCTTTTCTTATTGAGCTTATGGGCCTTCACTTCGGCCTTTTTGCAGGAGGCAAAGATTGCAGTTAGATATTTGAGAATACCACTGGCTGAACCTTTTTGAGGGGCTGCACTAGAAGCAGGGGCAGCTCTGGAATCTTCTCTTTTTCTTGTCGGTGCCTCAAGACTGGAGGACAGGGAGGAAGCAGCCTTCACACTTGGCTTTTGAGGCATTTGAGGCCTCAAGGGGAGATGCTCCACATCTTTCACAAACTCAATCCCGATGACTTTCTCAATCACAAACATCAGGTAAGGAGCATATCCGCAAGACATGTTGGGAGTGCAAGATATGTTCACCATGTCATTCCAAATGTATTCTGCCACATCAAATGGGCGGTCCTTGCTTATGACCCTCATCAGAGTCCTGAGGTATCCTTGCACACTCCCAGCATCTCCATCCTTAGGAGCAATCGTCTTCCTCAAAACTCTATTCAGCACCACAAAGAATGGCTTCATATTTTTGGTGGAGGGAGGGTTGAACTTTGAGTTTGGCTCATATAGGAACTTCATCCTATCCTTGTCAATGAAACCTATGTTGTGTATGACCAAGCAATCAGATCTTGTGGTGTCAAGGTGAAGCAGGTTAGCAAAATCTTCTTGAGTAATGTTGTACTTGGATCCATGGGTCATCCAAGTGACACTCTCCTCATCCTCACTAGAGAAGTGATAGGTTGCAAAGAACTGCGCAATCACTTCATTGTTCTAGTTATTCCTGAAAGCAAAAAGATCCCTCAGGCCATGCTTCTCAATGGCTCTCACTACCTCAGTAAACAGTGAGCAGCCCTTCTTCTCAAAATGTGCCCAGTCAATCCACTGACTGTGCACAACTGGTGTCTTCACTGGGAGATACACCTATTTGTAGTAATCAGCATGGAAGTTGCACCAGAATCTTCCATCAGCAGCTTGCTTCGGTCGGCCATACCAATCGATGCTTCTGAATTTCGCCGCCGAGTCACTGCCCTTCCTATTGAACCTCTCTTCATTGGGGTCCCGGACCCCTTCCTTTGGAGCATGAAGTTTCAACGGGCCAACCGGACCTGTTTCTATTCCTTTGCCCTTGCCTTTTGCTAGGCGGGCACTTGCCACACTAGGGCCACCGCAGGTGGTAGCCCTAGAAGAAGGCACCTTGGAGGATGGCTTCTTAGGTAGCACTTTCCTCCGAGCATGTGGAGGAGACTGAGCTGGCTCGAACGGTCTTTCTTGGCGCTTCTTTCCAAGACTCGTCGAGGTCTGAGGTGCCACCTCGTGGTCCATCTCGGCCTCAAAGTTGGAGACATCATTGCCCGAGCTCGACATGACTGGAAAAATTGCTTGAAGCTTGGAGATGAGGGTGTTGAAGGCCGGACAAGTCCACTAGCTTCAATCCTCAAGTGGACAAGCTTGAATTCCGCCCAAATGCGAAGGTTTTTGGTGGAGGGAGCAAGAAATCGCCTTGGGAGCTCGAGCACGAAGAGAGAGAGCACATGAGGCAAGAGTGGAGGTGAAGAAATTAGGGTTTGGCGGCGACTAGGGTTATGGACACGAAGAATCGGACAAGTCCGGAGATGACCGGACTAGTCCGACCTTTTCCATAGGACAATATCGGACTAGTCCGTTGTCTACCGGACTAGTCCGGCCTAACCGGCACTCTGCGGACCAGTCTGTACAGGCGGACTAGTTCGGGCAACCACAGACTAGTCCATGGTCACCAGGCAAGAATTTTTAGCCCATTCATATATAATTGAAGGTTCATATTTAGAGAAAAGAGAAGCAAAGCACACCAAATAATCTTGATGAATATGATCAGTAAGCATACAACAATCAAGCAATGATCATAATTCACCAAGATCTAGTAATTAACATAGTTTTTCGGAGAAAAATGAGAGAGATGATTTTCACAATCCAATCAACATACTTTGAAGAATTCATACAGGTATGAAACATTTCAAGCCACACTCCGAGCATCAAGGATATTTAGTTCATTTCGAAGTTCACAAAAATTCTTTTCATCAAGTGGCTTGGTGAATATGTCGGCCAATTGTTTTTGGGTATTGACATGGGAAGTGGCTATGTCTCCTTTCATGGCATGATCTCTCAAAAAGTGATGTCTTATATCTATGTGTTTAGTTCTGGAGTGCTCAACTGGGTTGTGGGCAATTTTGATGGCACTTTCATTGTCACAAAGGAGTGGAATATGGTTCATATTGTAACCATAGTCCCTTAGAGTTTGTCGCATCCAAAGTAGTTGTGCACAACAACTCTCGGCTGCAACATACTCCGCTTCGGCTGTGGATAAGGCAATAGAATTTTGTTTCTTGGAGGACCAAGAAACTAAGGATCTCCCTAGGAATTGGCATGTACCGGAAGTGCTTTTTCTATCTACTTTGCACCCGGCATAATCTGCATCGGAGTAACCAATGAGATTGAATTTTGAGCCTTTTGGGTACCAAAGACCAAGGTTGGGTGTATGAACCAAATATCTCAAGATCCTTTTTACGTCTGTCAAGTGACATTCCTTAGGATTGGCTTGAAATCTTGCACACAAACATACACTCAACATAATATCTGGCCTAGATGCACATAAATAGAGTAGAGATCCAATCATGGAGCATATACCTTTTGGTCGACGCTAGGTCCATCTTCATTGAGATCTAGGTGGCCATTCGTTGCCATGGGGGTTTTCATGGGCTTCGCCTTGTCCATGCCAAACTTCTTAAGTATGTCCTGCATGTACTTGGTTTGGCTTAGGAACGTCCCTTCCTTCTGTTGCCGCACTTGGAATCCCAAGAAGTACTTTAATTCTCCCATCATTGACATTTCAAACCTGCCTGTCATGATTTTACTAAATTCTTCACAAAAAAGATTGGTTAGTTGACCCAAAGATTATATCGTCAACATAAATTTGACAAATAAAAAGATCATTATCAAAAAATTTTGTAAATAGTGTATAATCTACTTTGCCAATCTTAAAGCCATTTTCAATTAAGAAATCTCTAAGACACTCATATCAAGATCTAGGAGCTTGTTTGAGGCCGTAGAGAGCCTTACGCAATTTAAATATGTGATCGGGGAACTCTTCGTCTTCAAACCCGGGTGGTTGCTCCACGTACACCTCTTCCTTGATTGGTCCGTTGAGGAAGACGCTTTTCACATCCATTTGATACAGCTTGAAATCATGGTGAGTAGCATATGCAAGTAATATTCTAATAGATTCAAGCCTAGCCACTGGAGCAAAGGTCTCATCAAAATCCAAACCTTCAACTTGTGAATACCCTTTGGCCACATGTCGTGCCTTGTTCCTTGTCACCACCTCGTGTTCGTCTTGTTTGTTGCGGAAGACCCACTTGGTGCCGACGATGTTTGCATTGGGTCTTGCCACAAGTTTCCACACCTTGTTCCGCTTGAAGTTGTTCAATTTTTCTTGCATTGCTACCACCCCGTATGGATCTTTCAATGCATCTTCAACCATGTGTGGTTCCAAAAAGGATACAAACGAATAGTGCTCACAAAAGTTAGCTATGCGAGATCTAGTGGTTACTCCCTTTTGGATGTCACCGATGATATTGTTGATTGGGTGATCCCTTTGGACGCATTGGTGTACTCTTGGGTGTGGCACTTGAGGAGTTGTATCTTCATGATCATCTGCTTCTCCCCCTAAGTGATTGCCTTCATTGACTTGTTGATTATTTTCGTATTCTTGTGGTTGATCTTGTGTTGAAGCTCCCCCTTGATCGTTGGTCTCCTCTTGTGGTTCATCTTTCTCATGTACGTGTGGAGGTGGCTCTTGTGGTCGAACCTCACCTAGAGCCATTCTTTTCAATGCTTGACAAGGAGCTTCTTCTTTACCTAGTTCACATGGATCAACTTGCTCCTTTTGGGAGCCATTAGTCTCATCGAACACTACGTCACGTGCTACTTCAACAAGTCCGGAGGTCTTGTTGAAAACACGATAGGCGTAAGTGTTCGAATCATAACCAAGTAAGAAACCTTCATCGGACTTTGAAGCGAACTTTGAAGTCCTAGGCTTCTTGTTCAAGATATAACATGGAGAACCAAAGACTCGAAAAATATGAAATATTTGGTTTGTTACCGGTAAGTAGCTCATAGGATGTCTTCATGAGTAGTCGATGGAGATAAAGTCGATTAATGACGTGGCAAGCGGTGTTAATCGCTTCCGCCCAAAATCGATCCGATGTCTTGTACTCATCGAGCATTGTTCTTGCCATCTCTATGAGTGTTCGATTCTTTCTTTCGGCAACTCCGTTTTGTTGTGGGGAGTACGGCGCTGAAAATTCATGCTTTATGCCTTCTTCGTCAAGGTACCCCTCCACTTCCGTGTTCTTGAACTTCGTGCTGTTGTCGCTTCGAATATTTTTGATTGTCAATGAGAATTTGTTTTGAGCTCGCTTGAAGAACTTCTTGAGTATTCCTTGTGTCTCTGACTTATCATGCAAAAAGAAAACCCAAGTGAAGCGAGAAAAATCATCAACGACAACTAAACCATATTTGTTACTGCCGATGCTTATGTAGGCTATTGGACCAAATAAGTCCATGTGTAGTAGCTCGAGTGGTCTTGTTGTACTCATGACATTTTTGGCAGGGTGAGGTGCTCCAACTTGCTTCCCGGCTTGGAACGCGCTACAGGGCCTGTCTTTCTCAAATACAACATCCTTTAAACCTCAGATGTGATCGCCTTTGAGGAGTTTTTGAAGGTTCATCATACCAACATGCGCTAGCCGTCTATGCCACAGCCAACCCATGTTGGTCTTTGCAATCAAGCATGTGTCAAGTTCAGCTTTATCCTTGTTGAAGTCAACAAGATAGAGCTTTCCCTTTAACATACCCTTGAATGCAACGGAACCATCACTCCTCCTAGAAACGGTCACACCTCGTTAGTGAACAAGCAATTATAACCTTTGTCGCATAATTGAGATATGGACAGTAGGTTATAATATAGAGATTCAAAATGTAAAACATGAGAAAGTGTGTGTTTAGAGGATATTGCAATTTTACCGGTACCGAGCACCCTTCCTTGACTATTATCGCCAAGGTAGATGCCCTCGTTTGGGTTTTCATTCTCTTCATATTCCACGAACATTCTTCTTTCCCCGGTCATATGATTGGTGTAGCCACTGTCTAGCACCCATTTAGATCCACCGGAGGAATAGGCCTGCAAAAATAAATCATGCCTTGGTTTTAGGTACCCAAGCTTGCTTGGGTCCTTGGAGGTTAGTAACAATGCAGTTGGGCACCCACACATGAGACTTGGTTTTCCCATGGTGTGGCCCAACATAATGAGCATAAACCTTGCCAAAATTATTTCTCATTATTACATAGGAGGCATCAAAAGTTTTAAACAATAGTTGTTGCTGTTTATGTACAGGACTCGTCTGGGGGGTCGAACTTGTCCGGAGGACTGGACTTGTTCGGACACCGACCGGACTAGTCCGGTGTTCCTGTGCAGTTAAAGTCTTAATCTGTGAATTTCGAATTTGAGAGGGCCTTCCTTTTACAAAGGTAATCCTCTCCTTGTTATTCTTATGGCTTCTAGCATGTTGCTTTTCACCATAATAATAACCAATGCCATATTTGACATTTGGAGGTCTTTTGACCAAATATGCACTACGTGCATATTTGATCTTCTCCTTGTCAAATATGCTACTTTGGGCAGGATGTTTATCCTTTGTAGAGGTTGGCTTATCCTTCAAACTGGTGTCACTTTTCTTACATGTGCAAGCATGAGCAGAATCAGTTTTAGTGACTTGAGGAGGTGAACTTGAAGAGGAGGAAGGTTCATTCAGCTTGAGTGACTCAACCTACACTTCAAGGATCTTTTTAACCTTGATTAGGTCAGCAAGTTGGTCCTTGATTGTTGCATTTGAGTCAGTTAACTCCAGGCAAGTTTCCTTGCTCAAAGCTAACTCAAGCTCGAGTGATTTGCTTCGTTCCTTTTCAAGTTCAAGAAGTTTGTCAAGTTCGACATATTCCTCCTTTTGGGAGATGATCATGTCTTCTTGACGATGTATTAACCTCTCCTTCTCAACATGTTGATCAAGCAACAATTTCATTAGTAGCTGTTTTCCTATCTAGTCCAATAAGCATGTCCTCATTATCACTATTGAGTTCATCATCGCTAGAATAGGAATGCACAGAGGGGGATTTAATGGTTACCTTGCGTTTACCTTCCTTTGCCATAAGGAAAGTGTCGTCTCCCTTCCATGTGCCATGTGTAGGGAAAAGGGTAGACTTCTTGGATGTCTTCTCGATGGCTATGCTAGCCATCTCTTCTTCTTCAGACGATAAGGACCCACCATTTGAGTCCCACTCTTTCCCAATGTGCGCTTGTTCGGCGTTTCTTCTTATTGAAGAATTTCTTGGGTTGAGGCTTGGCTTCTTTGGTCTTTTTCTTGTTCTCCTCACATGGGCAATCAACTATAAAGTGGTTATACTCACCACAATTATAGCATGCCCACCTCAACATTGGCTTCGTTCTTTCCTTGTACTTTCCTTCGCTTGACTTTGTACCTTGTCTCTTTTTCATTATACTCTTGAATTTCTTCATGAACAATATCATGTCTTCTTCATCCAATTCACTGCTTTCGTCGTCACTATCTTCCTCTAGTTGTGCTTCTCTAGCTTCTTTGGATAGGGACTTGAGAGTGGACTTCAAAGCAACCCCTTTCTTCTTTGCCGAGGTGAGGTCGGCAATCTCCTTGACATGTTTTGCTTGTTTTTCCATCATCTCGAAGTTGATGATCTTTCCAAGTAGTTCATCTGGAGTCAACCTTTTGTATTCCGGGCTTTCTCTGATCATGGAGCATAGTGTGACGTTGCGAGGCATAAAAGCTCTAAGGATGAGCTTTACCACCTCGTGGTCATTCCATTTCTTACTTCTGTATGATCTGACCTTGTTGACGAGTGTCTTTAATCGATTGTACATGTCTTGGGGTGACTCATCTTCTTCAATTGCAAATCTTCCTAACTCGCCTTCAATCATTTCAATTTTTGCTTCACGCACATGTCGGTCACCTTCATGTGCAGTTTGTAGTGTGTCCCATATCTCCTTTGTTATTTTGAGTCCATCCACCTTGGTGAACTCGTCCCGACTGAGTGAAGAGGTTATTACGGCCGCGGTTTGAGCATTTCAGTGAATTGCCTGCTCTTGGCTGGGGGTGAGCTCTTCGTCGTCGTCCGGGATATCTATCCCTGTGCACACAATATGCCACAAACTTGAATTGAGGGAAATTAGATGCATTTTCATATTTTGCCTCCACATTGAGTAATCACTTCCATCGAAGTGTGGGGCTTTTCCAAGTGGGATAGATAAATAGTGATTGTTATTGGAATTGAGGCGATCATAGTTAAAAGGATATCGGGAGTAGTTGGTGTGACTACTCCCCTTCTTCTTCTCTTCAACTTTTACTTTCCCTTTGGAAAGTGTCTTCTTTCTTAGGAGCGCCTTTAGCTCCAGCGTCTCCTCATCGTCGTCCTCGAAGTCTTGAATGGCTTCGAGGAGCTTCTTCACCTTGAGGTTCTTTTTATCATCAACCTTCTCTTGGTTGTTGCTCTTGTAGGTGTCCTTCATGTCCGACATGATCTCCTTCGAGCGATTAGTCTCTTTCTTGAAGAACCCGCTCTGATACCAATTGAATGTGGCCTAGAGGGGGGTGAATAGGCCTTTTTGAAAATTGTCGGATCCTGCAACACTTAACAACCAATTTAAAACCAGAGATATCGGACTAGTCTGATAAAGTGCGGACTAGTCCGGTGTATGCGGACTAGATTGATTAGGTTTGATCGATTAACTTTATTCTTCAATCTATGCAGTGGAAATATTTGATTAAACAAAGTGTTACAAGGTTATGAATCAGGTTATATCACAATTCAATCTTATACTTGATATTTCAACGTAAAGTAATCAAGATCAATTGTAACCCTAGAGTGATATAGAGTAAAGGACAATGAACACAAAAGAGGAACACAAGAATTTTATCTCGTGGTTCGGTTGCCACAGAGGCAACCTACGTCCACGTTGAGGAGTCCACAAAAGGACCAGGTCTTCTCCAACCCTACCCTCGTCGGATTGCCACGAAGGTCAATCCTCTTCCACTTATCTCAAAGGGGTGAATAACCGAATTCAAGGGGCTTTCTCACATGTTGAGAGCTCCCTTGGATTACAACACGAAATACCACCAAGAACACACTCAAAAGATTATAGTTAAATCACAGGAGTGTGTTAGAGAATCAAACCAAGAGCTCAATGTGGTGTTGAACGTGTCTCTCCAATGAACTAGACTGAATCCCCAAGGGATTGATCTTTTTTGCACTTAATTTTGTGGAGAGATGTGGTTTTTGAGGCTCTTGGGAGGTGTGACAGCGCTAGGGTTCGAGAGATTGTAAAATATGGCGTACAACTCTATTTATATGGGTTTCTAAAAGTGACCGTTAGGGTTCTGAAAGATAGGACTAGTCCATGGTTGTCGGTGGTTTGGAACCGGCAGATCTCCCGACACTACTAAAGTGTTAGAGGAGTTTGATGTTCGGTGTGGGCGTGCGGAGATTCAAGAAGGTGAATTGTAAATGGCGCAGGAGACACAAGAGTTTACGTGGTTCGGGTCGCCTGAGCGTAATACCCTACTCCACGGGGTGTGTTGATGTTGTATTGGATGTAGCGCGTGTGTCAGTGTGTCTGAACGTCTATGGAGCGTGTGTGTAAATGTCGTCGGCCTGTCCTTTTATAGTACAAGGGCAGGCCGTTACAAATTAGCCTGGCCCGACATGTGGCCCCAGCGGTTACTAGTGTTGATACTTGTTCAACACGTTTAATTGCCCTTAATGACCGTGTAATGGGCTTTGACAGCACTGTTACTGGTAATTAAGGTCGTCCGATCATGTGTCATTAATATGGTATTAATGACACTTAATCGGGTCTTGAAGTCCTTGATTCCCCTTTGAAGATCCGGAGCCGTTGCGGGGTCTTCCGGAGGTTAGAGGGTGAAGATCTGACGGTTGGACACGTGGCAGCACCGGAGCACGCTGTGTAGAACAGATAGTTCCGATGTTAGCCGACACGTGTCAGCACCGGAGCTTCCCTCGGTCTGGGGTTAGGTCCGGGGGTGCCACTTTGGTACATAGTCGGGATCTTCCTCCCTTGCGGGCGGTAGCTCCGGTTTGATAGTACACGTGGTGACCCTGGGGCTAACCATGTTGGAGAAGCGGGTCCAGACATGTCTGACATGTGGGCCTCCGAAGGTCTTCAAATCAAGTGGGTGACTTTCCCTTGATATATTTGCAATCCCAAGGGGTATATGGTACCCAGGGTACCGACAGTGGCCCCCTGGGCCCACCTCCGGGGAAGACCCCTTGGATGAAGTCGTTCCGCCGGAGGTGGGTCCATCCTTCGACTTTTGAACTGAGTCTTCAAAGGTCTTCGGATGTACCGTTGGTGATGGTCCGGAGTTAAATCTTCGCCGCGTGGCATATCCCGTGTGCGGCAGGTGAGATCTTTGGCGTGCGGATCTCATGCAATTGAAGGTCGCCGGTTCCCGATACGAAAATTGTATCTTTTCCGCGCGCCTTGTCAGGCCGCCGCCTTCGGGCTTCCTGAAAGTGCATTTAGGACTCCCTTGTCGGTTTTGGATGATTTATGACAAGCAATTAGGATCCTAATCCTTTGTTGAGATGAATGCAGGCAAATAATGAAAAATGAGCAAAATGCCAAAAAGAAGGGAAATGAGAAGCAAAGTGAATTTGAGCTCAAGGAGAAGAAAATAGTAGATAATTATGTATGGAGTGTGTTAAGGAAACACACCCAAGAGCTCAATCACTTTCAAGCACACACACACACAATGCACAAAGATTATAAAGGACCGGACTAGTCCGATAACAGCCGGACTAGTCCGATATCACATTCTGCACTAGATCGGACAAGTCTGGTTTCCACCGGACTAGTCCGATATCTTTCTGATCCACTTCGGACTAGTCCTCCCCAATGCGGACTTGTCCTCAACACAATGCACAAGTCACACAAAATCGGACAAGTCCGTTGTGATACGGACTAGTCCGATATTCTTTCTGATCCACTTCGGACAAGTCTGGTGTATACACGGACTAGTCCGATATACACACTGATCTAAATCGGACAAGTCCTCCAAGTGCGGACTTGTCATCCTAAACACTTAGGGTTTCATATGTCCGGACAAGTCCGATGGCAATCGGATTAGTTCGAAGATTTCCAGTAGTGAAATCGGACAAGTCCGTTTTCAACCGGATAGTCCGATATTCCTGGACACTTAGGGTTTGCTACACACAGCACACCGGACTAGTCCGGTGACCACCACGGACTAGTCCGATCTTTCTAAACCCTAACGGTCACTTTTAGAAACCCCATATAAATAGAGGTTCACGACCCACTTTTACACTCTCTCGAACCCTAGCGCTGTCACACCTCCCAAGAGACTCAAAAACCACCTCTCTCCACGAAATTAAGTGCAAAATCGATCAATCTATTGAAGATCACTTCTAGATCATTGGAGAGACACTTGGCACACATCATTGAGCTCTTGGTTTGATTCTCTAACACACTCTTGTGTTTCAATTTGTAATTTTCGAGTGTGTTATTGGTGGCTTTGTAAGTTGTAATCAAGGGAGCTCTCAACGTGTGAGAACGCCCCTTCAACTTGGTTATTTACCCTTTGTGATTAGTGGAAGAGGATTGGCCTTCATGGCGATCCGACGAGGGAAGGGTTGGAGAAGACCCGGTCCTTTTGTGGGCTCCTCAACGTGGATGTAGGTTGCCTTCGTGGTAGCCGAACCACGGGATAAATCTTGTGTCTTGTCCTTTTGTGTTCTTCATCTTAATTGATCAACTTAATCTAGGGTTTGATTCACATTGTTCAATTTGAGTTAATTTGTTGAACAAGAGCCTTAATTGTAATAAAATTTGGCATACAACTATTAAACTATCATTCAAGTTTATATTTCCGCTGCAAACATTTACGAATCAATCAAATTGACTGAACTTGATCAACTTAGCCCGTGAAAACCGGACTAGTCCGCACTTTACCGGACTAGTCCGATATCTCTGGTATTGACCTTGTTGTTGAGTGTTACAGGAACCGAGAAAAATTCAAAAATGCCTATTCACCCCCCTCTAGGCCTACATTCAATTGGTATCAGAGCAGGTTCTTCAAGAAAGGGTGCAACCACTCGAAGAGATCATGTCGGACATGAAGGAAGTTCAAAAAATCAACAACCAGGAAGAAGTGAATAACGACAAGAACCAAAAGCTGGAAAAGTATCTCGAAGCAATTCAAGACTTTGATGATGATGATGAGGAGACGCTGGAGCTGAAAGCACTCCTCAGAAAGAAAGCACTTTCCAAAGGGAAAGCTAAAGTTGAAGAAAAGAAGAAGGGGAGTAGTCACACCGACTACTCCCGATATCCTTTTAACTATGATCATTTAAATTCAAACAACAACCATTACCTATCTATTCCTCTTGGAAAAGCCCCACACTTTGATAGGAGTGATTACTCCATGTGGAGGCAAAATATGAAGATGCACTTGATTTCCCTTAACCCAAGTTTATGGCATATTGTGTGCACATGAATAGACATCCCAGATGACGACGAAGAGCTCACCCCAAGTCAAGAGCAAGCCATCCACTGAAACGCTCAAGCCGCAGCCGTAATCACCTCCTCTCTAAGTCGAGATGAATTCACAAAGGTGGACGGACTGGAGTTTGCCAAGGAAATATGGGACACACTACAAACAGCCCATGAAGGTGACCGGCATGTGCGGGAGGCGAAAATTGAAATGATCGAAGGCGAACTAGGAAGGTTCGCAATTGAGGAAGACGAGTCTCCCCAGGACATGTACAACCGATTGAAAACACTGGTAAACAAAGTTCGATCATATGGGAGCAAGAAGTGGAATGACCACGAGGTTGTAAAGATCATCCTTAGAGCCTTTATGCCTCGCAATGTCACACTATGCTCTATGATCAGAGAAAGTCCTGGGTACAAGAGGATGACTCCAGATGAATTGCTTGGCAAAATCATCAACTTTGAAATGATGAAGAAACAAGCCAAGCACATCAAAGAAATAGCCAACCTCACATCGGCCAAGAAGAAGGGAGTTGCCTTAAAGTCCACACTCAAGCCTCTATCCACAGAAGCAAGAGAAGCACAGCTTGAGGAGGACAGCGATGATGAAAGCAGTGAGCTGGATGAAGAGGATATGATTTTGTTCATGAAAAAGTTCAAAAGAATATTGAAGAAAAGACAAGGAACAAAATCAAGTGAAGGCAAGTACAAAGAGAGGACAAAGCCGAAGATGAGGCGGGCGTGCTATAATTGTGGTGAGTATAACCACTTTATAGTTGATTGCCCGTATGAGGACAACAAGAAGAAGAATAAAGAAGTCAAGCCTCAACCGAAGAAATTCTTCAAGAAGAAAAAACAAGCTGAACAAGCACACATTGGTGGGACTCAAACGATGAGTCCTCATCATCCGATGAAGAAGAGATGGCTAGCATAGCCATTGAAAGCACGTCCAAGAAACCCACACTCTTCCCCACGCTCGGTACAAAGAAGGGACATGGCACTTGCCTCATGGCAAAGGAAGGTAAACGCAAGGTAAACATCAAAACTCCTTCCATGCATTCCTACTCAAGTAATGATGAACTAGATAGTGATGATGAAGATATGTTAATTGGATTAGACAGAAAAACTGCTGCTAAAATGAAATTTTTACTTGACCAACTTGTTGAGAAGGAACGGCTAATTGATCATCAAGAGGACATGATTATCTCCCAAAAGGAGAAGCATGTCGAACTTGACAATCTTCTAGTTCTTGAAAAGGAGAAAAATAGCTCACTAGAGCTTGAGCTAGCTTCAAGCAAGAAAACTTGCTTGGAGTTAACCAACTCAAACGTTGCAATCAAGGATCAACTTGATAACCTGATCAATGTTAACAAGATCCTTGAAGTGCAAGTTGAGTCACTCAAGCTAAGTGAATCTTCCTCCTCTTCAAGTCTACCTTCTCAACCCACTTCAACTAATCTTGTTCATATGTGCAAATGTGGTAAAATCAACACCAGGTTGAAGGAAAAGTCTACCTCCACAAAGGATAAAAATCCTACCCAATGTGGAATATTTGACAAGGAGAGGATCAACTATGCACGTAGTGCATACTTGGTCCAAAGACCTCCAAATGTCAAGTATGGCATTGGCTACTCTTATGATGGAAAGCAAAATGCTGGAAGTCATAAGAATATCAAGGGAAGGATTACCTTTGTGAAGGGAGGACCCTCACAACCTGGTAACACGAAAATTAAGAACATGAACTCTCATGAACACCGGACTAGTCCGGTTGTGGTCCAGACAAGTCCGGTCATACGGACAAGTCCGGTCACCCAGACTAGTCCGATCCATAAACAACAGCAACTTTTGTTCAAAACCTTTGATGCCTCTTATGTATTAATGAGAAACAATCTTGGTAAAGTTTATGCTTATTATGCTGGGCCACGCCATGGGAACACAAAATCCCATGTGTGGGTGCCCAAATGTATTGTAACTAACCTCCAAGGACCCAAGCAAGCTTGGGTACCTAAAACCAAGGCATAATTTGTTTCTGCAGGCCTATTCCTCCGGTGGATCCAAATGGGTGCTAGACAGTGGATGCACCAACCACATGACTGGAGAAAGGAGGATGTTCGTGGAATATGAAGAAAACGAGGACCCAAACGAAGGCATCTACTTCGGAGATAACAGTCAAGGAAGGGTCCTCGGTACCGGTAAAATAGCAATATCCTCTGAACACACTCTTTCTCATGTTTTACATGTTGAATCTTTAGATTATAACATGTTGTCCATATCTCAATTATGTGACAAAGGTTATAATTGCTTGTTCACTAATGAGGGTGTGACCGTCTCAAGGAGGAGTGATGGTTCCGTTGCATTCAAGGGTATGTTGAAGGGAAAGCTTTACCTTGTTGACTTCAACAAGGATAAGGCCGAACTCGACACATGCTTGATTGCAAAAACCAACATGGGTTGGCTGTGGCATAGACGGCTAGCACATGTTGGTATGAGGAATCTTCAAAAACTCCTCAAGGGCGATCACATCCGAGGTTTGAAAGATGTTGTTTTTGAGAAAGACAGGCCTTGTAGTGCGTGCCAAGCCGGGAAGCAAGTTGGAGCACATCATCCCGCAAAGAACATCATGACTACGACAAGACCGCTCGAACTACTTCATATGGACTTGTTTGGTCCAATTGCTTACATAAGCATCGGCGGTAATAAATACAGTTTAGTCATTATTGATGATTTTTCCCGCTTCACTTGGGTGTTCTTTTTGCATGACAAGTCAGAAACACAAGGGACACTAAAGAAATTCTTCAAGCGAGCGCAAAACGAGTTCTCACTATCGATCAAGAGTATTCGGAGCGACAACGGCACAGAGTTCAAGAACATTCAAGTGGAGGAGTACCTTGATGAGGAGGGAATAAAGCATGAATTTTCACCACCGTACTCTCCACAACAAAACGGAGTTGCCGAAAGGAAGAACCGAACGCTCATAGAGATGGCAAGAACAATGCTCGATGAATACAAGACTTCGGATCGATTTTGGGCGGAAGCAATTAACACCGCTTGCCACGCCGCAAATCGACTCTACCTTCATCGACTACTCAAGAAGACTCCTTATGAGCTACTCACCGGTAACAAACCAAACATTTCATATTTTAGAGTTTTCGGCTCTCCATGTTATATCTTGAACAAGAAGCCCAGGACTTCAAAGTTCGCTTCGAAGTCCGATGAAGGTTTCTTGCTTGGTTATGATTCGAACACTTACGCCTATCGTGTTTTCAACAAGGCCTCCGGACTTGTTGAAGTGGCACGTGACGTAGTGTTCGATGAAACTAATGGCTCCCAAAAGGAGCAAGTTGATCAATGTGAATTAGGTAAAGAAGAAGCTCCTTATCAAGCAATGAAGAGAATGGCTCTAGGCGAAGTTCGACCACAAGAGTCATCGACACAAATTTAAGAGGAAAGTGAACCACAAGAGGAGATCAACAGTCAAGGGGGAGCTTCGATACAAGATCAATCACAAGAATATGAAGACGATCAACAAATCAACGAGGGCAACCACTCAGGGGGAGAAGAAAATGATCACCAACACACAACTCTCCAAGTGCCACACCCAAGAGTACACCAATGCATTCAAAGGGATCACCCAATCGACAACATCATCGGTGACATCCAAAAGGGAGTAACCACTATATCTCGTATAGCTAATTTTTGTGAGCATTACTCGTTTGTCTCTTTTTTGAAACCACGCAGGACTGAGGATGCATTGAAGGATCCGGACTGGGTGGTGGCAATGCAAGTAGAGTTGAACAACTTCAAGAGAAATGAGGTTTGGGAACTTGTGGCAAGACCCAATGCAAATATAGTGGGCACCAAGTGGGTCTTCCGCAACAAGCAGGACGAACACGGAGTGGTGACAAGAAACAAGGCACGACTTGTGGCCAAAGGTTACTCACAAGTCGAAGGTTTGGATTTCGATGAGACTTTTGCTCCAGTAGCTAGGCTTGAATCAATTAGAATATTACTTGCATATGCTACTCACCATGATTTCAAGCTATATCAAATGGACGTGAAAAGCGCCTTCCTCAACGGACCGATCAAGGAAGAGGTGTACGTGGAGCAACCACCCGGGTTTGAAGACGAAGAGTTCCCTGACCACGTATATAAACTACGTAAGGCTCTCTATGGCCTCAAACAAGCTCCTAGAGCTTGGTATGAGTGTCTTAGAGATTTCTTAATTGACAATGGTTTTCAAATTGGCAAAGTAGATTATACATTATTCACTAAGAATCTAGATAATGATCTTTTTATTTGCCAAATCTATGTTGATGATATAATTTTTGGGTCAACTAACCAATCTTTCTGTGAAGAATTTAGTAGAATTATGACAGACAGGTTTGAAATGTCAATGATGGGAGAATTGAAGTACTTCTTGGGATTCCAAGTGCGGCAAGAAAGGGAAGGAACATTCATAAGTCAAACCAAGTACACGAAGGACACACTCAAGAAGTTTGGCATGGACAAGGCAAAGCCCATAAAGACTCCCATGGCTACGAATGGCCACTTGGATCTCAATGAAGATGGACCAAGCGTCGACCAAAAGGTATATCGCTCCATGATTGGATCTTTACTCTACTTATGTGCATCTAGGCCAGATATTATGTTGTATGTATGTTTGTGTGCAAGATTTCAAGCCAACCCTAAGGAATGTCACTTGACAGCCGTAAAAAGAACCTTGAGATATTTAGTTCTTACACCCAACCTTGGTCTTTGGTACCCAAAAGGCTCCAAATTCAATCTCATTGGTTATTCCGATGCAGATTATGCTGGGTGCAAAGTTGATAGAAAAAGCACCTCTGGCACATGCCAATTCCTAGGAAGATCTTTGGTTTCTTGGTCATCTAAGAAACAAATTCCATTGCATTATCCACAGCCGAAGCGGAGTATGTTGCAGCCGGGAGTTGTTGTGCACAACTCCTTTGGATGCGACAAACTCTAAGGGATTACAGTTACAATATGAACCGTATCCCTCTCCTTTGTGATAATGAGAGTGCCATTAAAATATCCCACAATCCAGTTGAGCACTCTAGGACTAAACACATAGACATAAGACATCATTTCTTGAGAGACCATTCCATGAAAGGAGACATAACCATCTCACATGTCAATACCCAAAAACAATTGGCCAACATATTCACCAAGCCACTTGATGAAAAGCGTTTTTGCGAACTCCGAAATGAGCTAAATATTCTTGATTCTCGGAGTGTGGCTTGAAAAGTTGCATACCTGTATGATTGCTTCAAAAATGTTGATTGAATTGTGAAAATCATCCCTCTCCATTTTTCTCTCGAAAAACTATGTCAATTATTAGATCTTGATGAATTTTGATCATTGTATGATTGTTGTATGCTTACTGGTCAAATTCATCAAGATTACTTGAATTGTTTTGCCTCTCTATTCTCTATTATTGAACCTTCAAATATATATGAATGGGCTATGCAATTCTTTCCTGGTGACCACGGACTAGTCCGTGGTTACCCGGACTAGTCCGCCCATGCAGACTAGTCCGCAGAGTGCCAGTTAGGCCGGACTAGTCCGATAGACCACAGACTAGTCCGATATAGGTCTCTGGATGACTTCGGACTAGTCCGGTCATGTCCGGACTTGTCCGATTTTTCGTGTCCATAACCCTAACCGCCACCAAACCCTAATCTCCTTACCCCCACTTTTGCTCACGCTTTCCTCTCTCCTGCGCTCGAGCTCCCAAGGCGATTTTCTCCTCCCTCCGTCGAAAAAGTCCACATTTGGGCGGAGATCAAGCTTGACCTCTTGGGGATTGAAGCCATCGGACTAGTCCGACCTCCAAACCCCAAAACTTCGAGCCTCCATCGATTTCTTCGGTAAATTTCTTCAAAACCCTAGAAATCTTGTTTTTTCTCCATTGTTGATCGTATAGCCTAGCATCCTTCACTAGATACATGCTTATTTGATGTACTACGTGTATGCTAGACTAGATTTGCATTAGGAATCATCCCTTGACCAATCTGTTAGGTTTTTGAGGATGAACATCGGACTAGTCCGGTCCATGCACGGACAAGTCCGGTACCCCGGACTAGTCCGTGCCTAGACACCGGACAAGTCCGATGTTTCTGAACCTGAAACCTAATTCCTTAATTCCTTAATGCCATCCATTGCTATCTTGTCTTACCTATGCCTTGTATAACTTGTCATCATTCTTGCTCAATCATTCTCAGATCATGTCGAGCTCCGACAACGAGATCTCCGACTTTGAGGCCGAGTTGGACCACGAGGTGGCACCTCGGTCCTCGGCGGGTCTTGGCAAGAAACGCCAAGAAAGACCTTCCGATCCTGCTACTTCCCCTCCCCAGGTTCGGAGGAAGGTCTGTGTCAAGAAGCCCGCCTCGAAGGCTGCTGCGTCTACAAGCAGCCTTCATCAAGCAAAAGGAAAGGGCAAGGGAGTCGCAACGGGGCCAGTTGGGCCCTTGAAGCTCCATGCTCCTAGGGAAGGGGTTCGGGACCCTACTGAGGAGAAGTTCAATGGCAAGGGCAGTGATTCAGCGGCCAAGTCCAGGAGCATTGACTGGTATGGCAGGCCAAAGCAAGCTGTCGATGGCAGGTTTTGGTGCAACTTCCATGCAGACTTCTACAAATCGGTGTATCTCCCAATGAAGACACCGGTGGTGCACAGTCAGTGGATTGACTGGGCACACCTTGAGAAGAAGAAGTGCTCAGCTTTTGATGAAGTCATTGCAGCAGCTGAGAGGCATGGCCTGAAGGATCTCTTTGCCTTGAGGCATAACTGGAATGATGAGCTGATTGCACAGTTCTTTGCAACTTGCCACTTCTCGAGTGAGGATGAAGAGAGTGTTACTTGGATGACACACGGATCTAAGTATAGTATCACTCAAGAGGACTTCAATAATCTGCTCCTCTGAACATGACAGGCTGATCATCCACAACATAGGTGTCATGGAGAAGGATAGGATGAAATTCCTATATGAGCCGAACTCAAAGTATGTCCCTCCCTCTACAAAGAACATGAAACCAT
Source organism: Tuctoria greenei (assembly GCA_036927565.1). Lineage (NCBI taxonomy): Eukaryota > Viridiplantae > Streptophyta > Magnoliopsida > Poales > Poaceae > Tuctoria > Tuctoria greenei. The sequence goes on from JAYESD010000004.1 coordinate 56,024,709, forward strand.
TCTTTGTGGTCCTCAACAGAGTGCTGAGGAAGACTATTGCTCCAAAAGATGGAGATGCTGGGAGCGTGCAGGGTTACCTCCGAACCCTAATGAGAGTGATAAGCAAGGACCGCCCATTTGATGTGGCGGAATACATTTGGAATGATATGGTCAACATATCCTGCAAGCCCAACAGGTCATGTGGCTATGCTCCCTACCTCATGTATATGATTGAGAAAGTCACAGGTATTGAGTTCGTGAAGGATGTGGGGCACACTCCTTTGAGGCCTCAGAAGCCTCAACCAGTGAGTGTCCAGGCTGCTCCTTCGCCGGCCTCCAGTCCCGAGGCACCGACAAGATCAAGAAGCGGTGCTAGGGCTGTCCCTATCTCTAGGGAGGCCCTTCAGAGAGGATCAGCTAGTGGGATCCTAAAGTACCTGACCGCCATATTCTCCTCCTGCAAGAAGGCTGAAGTAAAGCTTCATAAACTCAATCAGAAGAGGAAGGAGGATATGAGATATATCAAAGCCAATGTGAAGCAACTGAGTGAAAAGCTGGAGATCAACCCCATTGGATCTCCAGTAATTTCTGAAGATTCTGATCTTGACATCACCGAGCTCGGGCCTCTGAACCCCTCCGAGCTTGCCTACTTTGGCATTGGGGGCTCGAGCAGTTCCGCTCCTCCCCCCTCTCCTCCTCGTCAAGCGGAAAGCAAAGAAGATGAAGACGATGACGAGAGGACCGACAGTGAAGAGTGAAGACCCTAGGACCCTCCTCTCCTTCTTTTTGGTGTCTTGATGCCAAAGGGGGAGAGATTGAGGGGGAGTCTTAGCTTTAGCTATGGTAGGATGTGAGGAGAGAGTTCTCTTTATCTTTTATTTGTGATTGTAATAGTTTAACTCTATTTTCATATTAAGTTTGGTCTTGTGATGAATTGCTCAATTTATTTGCGAGTTTGTGATGAAAACTGCATTTTTGCTCCTAGAATGTCATATGCACTTGGTATCGGTTGATTAATGTAAATTCTGTCATTCTCAATGTATTCATGCACTTAGTATGCATCCCACCATAAAGAATGCACATATCGATAATTCTCTTGTTGCTTGATGTATTTTTGAGTCATATGTGCATACTTTATGAAAATCTCATTTTTTTGCCTTATTTTGTGAAATCACAATTGGTTGTCATCAATCACCAAAAAGGGGGAGATTGAAAGTGCATCTAGGACTACCTTGTGGGTTTTGGATGATTTATGACAAGCAATTGGGATCCTAATCCTTTGTTGAGATGAATGCAGGCAAATAATGAAAAATGAGCAATTGCCAAAAAGAAGGGAAATGAGAAGCAAAGTGAATTTGAGCTCAAGGAGAAGAAAATAGTAGATTATTATGTATGGAGTGTGTTAAGGAAACACACCCAAGAGCTCAATCACTTTCAAGCACACACACACACAATGCACAAAGATTATACAGGACCGGACTAGTCCGATATCAGCCGGACTAGTCCGATATCACATTCTGCACTAGATCGGACAAGTCCGGTTTCCACCGGACTAGTCCGATATTTTTCTAATCCACTTCGGACTAGTCCTCCCCAATGCGGACTAGTCCTCAACACAATGCACAAGTCACACAAAATCGGACAAGTCCGTTGTGATCCGGACTAGTCCGATATTCTTTCTGATCCACTTCGGACAAGTCCGGTGTCTACACGGACTAGTCCGATATACACACTGATCTAAATCGGACAAGTCCTCCAAGTGTGGACTTGTCATCCTAAACACTTAGGGTTTCATATGTCCGGACAAGTCCGATGGCAATCGGATTAGTCCGAAGATTTCCACTAGTGAAATCGGACAAGTCCGTTTTCAACCGGACTAGTCCGATATTCCTGGACACTTAGGGTTTGCTACACACAGCACACCGGACTAGTCTGGTGACCGCCACGGACTAGTCCGATCTTTCTAAACCCTAACGGTCACTTTTAGAAACCCCATATAAATAGAGGTGCACGGCCCACTTTTACACTCTCTCGAACCCTAGCGCCGTCACACCTCCCAAGAGACTCAAAAACCACCTCTCTCCACGAAATTAAGTGCAAAATTGATCAATCTATTGAAGATCACTTCTAGATCATTGGAGAGACACTTGGCACACATCATTGAGCTCTTGGTTTGATTCTCTAACACACTCTTGCGTTTCAATTTGTAATTTTCGAGTGTGTTATTGGTGGCTTTGTAAGTTGTAATCAAGGGAGCTCTCAACGTGTGAGAACGCCCCTTCAACTTGGTTATTTACCCTTTGTGATTAGTGGAAGAGGATTGGCCTTCGTGGCGATCCGACGAGGGAAGGGTTGGAGAAGACCCGGTCCTTTTGTGGGCTCCTCAACGTGGATGTAGGTTGCCTTCGTGGTAGCCGAACCACGGGATAAATCTTGTGTCTTGTCCTTTTGTGTTCTTCATCTTAATTGATCAACTTAATCTAGGGTTTGATTCACTTTGTTCAATTTGAGTTAATTTGTTGAACAAGAGCCTTAATTGTAATAAAATTTGACATACAACTATTAAACTGTCATTCAAGTTTATATTTCCGCTGCAAACATTTACGAATCAATCAAATTGACTGAACTTGATCAACTTAGCCCGTGAAAACCGGACTAGTCCGCACTTTACCGGACTAGTCCGATATCTCTGGTATTGACTTTGTTGTTGAGTGTTACAGGAACCGAGAAAAATTCAAAAAGGCCTATTCACCCCCCCCCTCTAGTCCCACATTCACTTCCCGCCTCATGATGGCAACCGTTCGCCTGGGTAAGAACCTCGACTTGATCGTCGGGGTAGTCCCGGGCCCTCTTGTCATCGGCTGGGTGGAATTTTTGAGTGGTATCTTCGACTTCCCTGCAGTTTCCATACAAGCGTCGCAAGGGCTTACTTAAGAAGGAAAGCGCGCACCGTTTGGGGTTCTTTACGCCTCCCATCTAATCTTGCGCTCAAACTCCCAACTTGTGCTTCGCTTTTCTTTTCTTGCCTAGCCGTGCCGCGATGGAGTTGGGTCTCCGCGGGAGTCGTTTGAAGACCGACGACGACTTGAAGAAGGTCCGGGCCCTCATGGGATGGTCCTCGGACTTCTTCAACCGCTCGGTCTGTGCCGATGGAGAGCTCCCGTTTGAGAAGGAACACGCCGGCAAAATGGTGTACTTCTCCTCGTACGCCAAGGTGGGGTTGATCCCACCTTTTTCCTCCTTTTTCTTGATGCTGCTAGACTTCTATGGTCTGCAGCTGTATCACCTTGGCCCCCACTCCATTCTTCTTGTGTCCATCTTCGTCCACTTCTGCGAGATGTGGTTGGGCATCCCCCCTGCATTGAACTCTTCCGGACCTTCTTCACCGTCCATACCACCGGCAGAAGCAATGAGTACCTTGGCTTCTCCTACTTCGTGAAGCGCAAGAAATGCCCATTCAAGTACCTCCGGTCGTTTCCCTCTGGGAAGTGGGATGACTGGAAGAAGGATTGGATAGTCGTCCGGGTGGAGGAGCATGAGAAGCTGGAGCTGCCCGAAGGCCTCCCCAACATCGACACGACAATCTGGAGTGAAGCTCCGGCGCTGGCGGAAGCCTTCAACCCTGCTTTGACCAGGATCCGCCAATGCGTGGAGGGAGGATTGACTCCTTAGGCGGTGTTTTTCAACTTCCTGATCAACAGGTGGGCACCACTGAAGAGGAGAGAGAAACTCGCATGGGCCCTCAACAGCGTGATGGACGACGATCGGGTCGAGACCGGGCTGAAGTCCAACATGGTGGGGAAAACCTTGGAGTTCCACCTCCAGAAGTTCCAGCACGGCATCGACGTCGATGGTGACGACTTGACTCCGCCATCAGCTTTTCTCCCTCTGAACGTGGAAGTGGAGTTCAGCAGGGAGCTCCGGCGGAAGATGCCCGTGCTTGACGACCTTGGTGTCGTCGAGAGAAGATCAACCACCAGGGTGGCGATCCCCGGAATGCCCGAGGATGGCTCCGACCCTGCCCCGAAGCCGAGGGTTGAGGTCGTCGGCAAGGGCAGGGAGCTGGCGGACGAACCCGTGAGCCGGAAGAGGAAGCTGCAGTACGCTGACGGAAGGTCCGTTAGGCCCGCTACTTCTGCGTCGGCTCCTTATCCCCAGAGGGGGAGGTCTTCTACAACTGCGGCGACTGTTCCCGCAGTGGGGTCCTCCCGGGGTGCGACTGTTCCCGCAGTGGGGTCCTCCCGGGGTGCTAGCTCCGGGCATGCGACTCAAGCACCTGGGCCGGTGGAGGCCTCTAGGTCCGGGGGTTCTTCCCGATCGAATGGGGCCTCGACTAGGGAAACACCCGTGGCCGCAACGAGTTCTGGGGGGGCCTTCCAGAGCTTCCACGCCGGCTATGACCAGCCCAGAACACCCGGGAAAAAGGTTCCGCGCAAGCTGGTGCAGAAGCCTCCCAAGGTAATTTTTAATCTTTACCTTGGATAGTTGTTTAATTGTAGTAACTATTTTTTAAGTTTCTTCGTTCATCATCTGCAGCGTCCCCAAGAAGGGGAGTGAGGCTCCACCCTCAGCCACAGCAGCTGAAGCCGTGAGGGTGGAAGCTTCTGCTCCTGTCTCGGTGCTGCCCCAAGTGGTGGCTGAAGCTGCGACAGCTCCGGCGCCAGCTGTCGTGGTCATGGACCTCGACTCATCCCCATAGGCTCCCGTGGTAGCGCCGGACCGCGGGAGTGAAGATGCGCCAGCGGCACCTGTCCCGGAGGTTGAAGCTCCGGGTCCTGGTGCTGAGATGATGGAAGCTCCGGCTGTTGAGCCGGAAGAAGCAGTGATTCCAGCCCTAGAGCCCGAAATTGTAGAAGCTCCGGCGGTCGAGCCGGAGGTGATTGAAGTCCCGTCGTGCGCGCCAGATGTTGAGGAAGTCTCGGCGGTTGGGCCGGCTACCTCAGAAGCACCGGCCGCAGAGCCGGTCGTTGTTGGAACTCCGGCCGCAGGGCCGATTGAGGATGAAGTTCTTCCGGCTCCCGAGCCGGTTGATGCAGAGGCATTGGAGCTCGAGCCCCCATTGGAGGAGGTGCCAAGGCTGGAGCCAGAAGCGGCCCCTGCTCCGTAAGTGACGACGTCGGAGGTACCCGCGGCTGAGCCGGAGTGCCCTGGTGAAGTCGCCGGCCCCTGTCTGAGGGGATGAATGAAGACCTGGCAGCGGGGCCTTCCTCGATGGCGACTGAGGCCATCCCGGAGGACAGCCCTAGTGCCATGGAGACCCAGGGGACAACTCTTGTGGAGTGGGACCCAATTTTTGTTTCTGAAAACCCGCTGGAACCAGCGGAGGAGACCCCAGCAGGTCCGGAACCTATCCCGTTGTCACTGTCTATTGACAACACATGTTCTAGTCTGCGTCAAGTTCAACTGGCCTTCTTCCACGACAGCAAGGCTCTTGAAGAGGAGCGCCAAACCCTTAGGAGGTGGCGTAACCGGCTCTACTTCGAGACCAAGCTGGCGCAGTCGAGGCTAGCGGATGACAAGGAGTGGATCAAGTGGGAGAAGGTCCGCCTGGAATACTGAGGTAAATTATTGGATGACAAGGAGAGTATGACTCGCGCCCTCGACGCTCAATCCTGGGAGATCTACGATCAGGCCAAAGCAGCTAACAGTGCGGCCGATGAACGCCATGAAAGGCTTGAGGCCATTAACACTACACTCATCAAGCGCCGAGAGGCACTTGAAGAGAGGGAGAAACAGCTCGAAGATGAAGAGCAGAAACTCCTAGAGCTGCGGGATGACGTCCTGAGGAGGGAGGAGGAGCTCTCTGAGAAGGTGGCTCTGGCTGACAAGGGCCTTGAGGAGCGTGCCAAGAGATTGGAAGAGCGCTGCGTAGAGGAGGAGAAGAAGGACTGGGTGCGAGGGCAGGAGCTCCATGAACGGGAGTGTGCCCTTGTTGCTAGGGAAAAGAAAGTGAGGGGCAGGGAGTAGGACCTGGTCGACCGCCAGAACAAGATCCACCTCCGGGAGGAGGAGCTCGGAAAACTCGAGAAGCGGGTTGCTGAGAAGATTCAGCAAAACGCCAAAGAAGTTGAGCGCCTCGCCCGTGAGAATTCCGAACTGGTGGCGGCCAGACGATCCTTGGAAGAATTGAAAGGCTTGAGGACTGCGGACTCCCTACAAATTTGGGAGTTCCTGGGCAAGGCCAACGACGCGCTGACACCGATGGGCTTCAGTCCCGTGCGCCCGGATGATCCGGAGCCGGAGCCGGACCTAGCATTGTAGGCGTTGAGCTCGGCAGGTAGCAAGCTCTCCAAGGTGGGTGATGTCATCGCGGACCAATTGGAGGTTGAGGGGCAATCCCTGGCGAAGAACGTCGCAGAATATGTGCTGACGTGCTACACCAGCCGGAACTCCCAATTTCCTCTGGACCCGGTGCTTGAAGGTCCCGTTGAAGGAGAAGGGGAAGCTGCCCGAGCCAACGTGTCGGAGGTTGCCCAGAAGGTCGCTCAATTCTTCCATAGGGTCTAGGACCATCTCTGTAGTTCCCACTTGTATCCTCTCTTCTTCTTCCTCAATTTTGTAATCCCTTGTCTCCAGATGAATGAAATCCCCAAATTTTTGTGAATTTCACTTTTTGTCTTCAACATTTTTGTCTTCACTTGGCCCCCTGGTAGATGTACACAATTTGATTGTGAACATGTACCAAGAGGATATTATGTTTTGTCGAAGACTCATTTTCTTCAGATTTGTAGAGTGTAGGTCCGAAGTCTTCGATAGTGAAGGCCCCCTGAGGTCAAACTGACTACCGTCAGAGCTTAGTAGCTCTGGTAATAGTCCCTATCAACGCATAGAGCATCGATAGTTAGCCCTCTAGGGTGTCGGAGCTTAGTAGCTCCGGCACTGACCTTTGCCAACACGTAGCTTGTCAGCAGCAGACTCCATTTGTGGGGTCTTCTTTCCATCTTTTACATCGACGGCTGGCCCCCCTAGCTTTACCGGAGCATTGTTGCTCCGGTGATGCTCGTTTTCAATGCTTAACATCGATTACAAGCCATCTAGAGGAGTCGGAGCTTTGTTAGCTCCGGCTTTTCTCCATCAACATAGATTTTATTTTTCCTGCACACTGAAGTCAAGAAAAATAGTAAAATTCATTTCTTGCCTATAACTTCGTCGCGGCTTACGATTCTCGAGAAAATTTTAGGTCAAATGCGATTCTTAACACAACCGAATGCGTTGCCTTTTCTTCCAGATTCAATTGTACTTGGACCCGCCTTACTTCGGCCTGCCGGGGTGTAAGTAGAGTGGCGTACTTAGGGTGCTTGACCAGGCTAAGTCGATAGCACACTCCGGCCCTAGATTGGCTTGGCGGCATTTAGGCGAGTGGGTCATGAACAATATTTGAATCCAAAAGAATGGACAATACAACTCGAATCGTATATGAACCGGTCGAACTAAAATTTCTCAAGAATTGCACGTCTTTGTTATAGACAAGAAAGAGAAAAATAAAAAATGTTGAGCCTGTACAAAATGAATGCACGTGGAGTCTGTTTCACCTGAAGATGTCTTTCATTATAGGTCCGGGGTACAGGGGAAACAAGTACACTCTTAGGGTACGGGACCAGGCTAAGTGTGTTTATTTTCTCGTTTGACCCAGGGTAGCTAGCCACACTTTTAGTTCTGGGACTGTGACTAGTGTTGCATGAACTTTGCGGACCTTTCGGGGAAGGTCCGGCTGTTCTCCCGGAGGAACTACCCGACTCTGTACAATGACTCTATAACATACACCTCAAGTTACTAAAGACTCACCTCCGTGATATTAAGTGTAGAACTTACGGAGGTGCTCAATGTTCCAAGGATTTGGGAGAGGTGTCCCATCCTCGGTAGCCAAGCGAACGCTTCCGGGACGGGATACTTTAATCACTCGGAAGGGTCCCTCCCAACCGGGGGAGAGTTTGTTTAACCCTTCTCTGGATTGTATTCTCTGTAGCACCAGATCGCCTTCCTCGAGCTATCGGTTGTGTACATGCCGCTGATGATAACGCCGTAGGGCTTGGCGATATTGGGCATTCCGAACAGCTGCTTGGCACCTTCCCTCCTCAAGGAGGTCTAGGTCTTCACGCCGGAGCTAGTCCTGCGCAGCTTTGTCGAAGGTCCGGACCCGGAGTGAACCCAAGGTGATTTCCGGAGGAAGGATTGCTTCAGCTCCGTACACCAGAAAGAAGGGTGTCTCTCCAGTTGACCGGTTTGGAGATGTCCTGTTGGCCCATAAAGTGGGCGGAAGTTCTTCAATCCAGTTGGCTCCATGTTTTTTCAAGCGCTCATAAGTGCGCGTTTTGAGTCCTTTAAGGATTTCAACATTTGCTCTCTCGGCTTGGCCATTACTTGTTGGGTGAGCTACGGAGGCGTAGCAAACTTGTATGACGAGGTCTTCGCAATATCCTTGGAATGCGAAGCTTGTGAATTGGGTCCCATTATCAGTGATGATTTTGTTTGGGACTCCAAATCTGCAAACAATGGATTGCAAAAAGTTGATAGCAGATTGCTTGTTGATTGTCACGACTGGAGTTTCTTCCGGCTACTTGGTGAACTTGTCAATAGCGAGGTACATGAACTTGTAACCTCCGACGGCTCTTGGGTAAGGTCCCAAGATGTCCATCCCCCACACAGCGAAAGGCCATGTAGGAGGTATCATTTGTAGGGGTTGAGCTGGTGTGTGAATTTGCTTTGCATGAAATTGACATGCTTTGCATTTCTTCACCAGCTCAGTTGCATCCTGGAGTGTTGTAGGCGAGTAGAAGCCATGCCGAAAGGCTTTACCAACGAGCGTGCGGGAAGACGTGTGGTTCCCACACTCGCCTCCATGTATTTCAGCGAGGAGTTCGCAGCCTTCTTCCCTTGTGATGCACCGCATTAGGATGCCATTGGCACCGCGCCAGTAGAGATCCCCTTCTACCAACGTGTATCTTTTAGACAATCTGACTACCCGGTCAGCGGATACATCATCGTCAGGAAAGATGTTGTCTTTCAAGTAGCTTCGGATCTCCGAGATCCATGCATCGGAACTAGCTTGAGTATTTGAGTCTTGCGTGCTGGGTTGCTCGGAGCTTCCGGCAGCACCTACGACCCTTGATGTCTACCATGGTAACAGGGCCATCGGGACCGTCAGCTTCGGGATGCTGATCTCGCCCCCTTCGCTCAGTTCGGCAGGCTGAGCTGTTGGTTTTGACAACCTCCGGACAAAAGTTCCGTCAGGAGCCGGAGCTCCGGTTGACGCTTTCGTCGAGAGTTCGTCAGCTTCAGTGTTATGGGCACGCTGAACATGGTGGAGATCCAGGACTTTGAAGTCCTTCTGAAGCCTCTGGACTTCAAGGAGGTAAGCAGCTAGCTGGAGATTGTTGCAGGAGCATTCACCCTTCACTTGCTTAATGATGAGCTGCGAATCTCCCTTGACCAGCAGTTGCTTGACACCATATGACAGTGCCACCTTTAGTCCATAGATGAGTGCTTCGTACTCTGTCATGTTGTTGGTCGCCTTGAAGTCAAGGTGTACCATGTATTTTACCTTCTCCCCGGTTGGTGCAAGGAGAAGGATTCCAGCTCCGGCCCCCTGCTTCTGCATGGAGCCATCGAAGTAGAGGGTCCAGTGAGGATCGGTGAAGGCCGGAGCTTGATGTTCCGGCTTCTACTCACTGGGGCCCCCAGGGTTTGATGGAGAGGGAGTCCATTCCGCCACAAAGTCTGCCAAGGCTTGACTCTTGACTGCTTGCCTTGAAATGAATTCAAGATCAAATTCGGCCAATTCTACTGCCCATTTTGCAATATTCCCAGTTGAATTGGGATTATGCAAGATGGCTCAAAGTGGGTAAGAGGTCACCACTAAGACTTTGTGAGCCTGGAAGTAATGGTGAAGCTTCCTGGAGGCAATAAGAACTGCATAGAGCAGCTTATGCACCTCTAGGTGTCGGGTCTTGGCATCATGTAGTACTTCACTGATGAAGTACACCGGGCGCTGAATGGTCTGGACCTTCCAGGAGGGGCCCGGAGCTTCCTCTCCACTGACCCGGATCCTCCCGGAGGGATCTGGATTTTCTTCGGGGACCTCCGGGTCCTGGCTAGAGGAACCCGGAGCTTCTTCAGAAGCGACCTGGACCCTCCCGGAGGGGTCTGGGTCTTCTGAAGTAACTTCTTGTGGATTCGAGTCTGGGAGCCGGTACCTCCAGACCCTCCCGAAGGGGTCTGAATGCCTGAGTATGAGGTAGCTCTGGTCTCTCCGCAACCAGAACCATACTGACGACTTCGTCAGTTGCTGAAAGGTAAAGCAACAAAGACTCACCAGGGTTCGGAGCTACCAAGATTGGTAGGGTGGTGAGGAACTGTTTCATCTCCTGGAATGCCTTCTCTGCTTCTTCAGACCATCGGAATGGTCCGGACTTCCTCAATAACCTGAAGAAGTGGAGTGCGCGTTCCTCCAGTCTTGAAATGAACCGGCTGAGGGCTGCTAGACATCTAGTTATTTTTTGGACATCTTTGATGCGGGTTGGTGGCCGCATGTGGCTTTGATGTTCGCCGGATTAGCTTCTATGCCCCGGTTACTTACCAGGAAACCAAGAAGTTTTCCAGAGCTAACCCCGAAGACACACTTGTCTGGGTTTAGCTTTGTGCGGGTGGCCCGCAGCTTGTCGAAGACAACCTGCAAGGTGTCAAGGAGTGATTCTTTGTTCTTGACCTTGACCACGATGTCATTGACGTACACTTCCACTATGTCTCTAATGAGTTCTTCAAAGGTTTTGTACATAGCTCGTACAAAAGTTGAAGCTGCATTCTTGAGACCAAATGGCATGGCTGTATAACAGTACAATCCATCTACTGTGATGAATGAGGTATGCTCTTCATCTTCCCTAGACATCCTGATTTGATGATACCCAGAATATGCGTCTAGGAAACACAGTAATTCGCACCCGGAGGTGGAATCCACTATCTGATCTATTCTAGGTAGTGGGAATGGATCTTTTGGACATGCCTTATTTAATGTGGTGTAGTCGATACACATCCGAAGCTTCCCGCCGGCCTTGGGCACAACGACTGGGTTTGCCAGCCATTTTGGATGGAAGACTTCTCGGATGAATCCAGCTTCGAGCAACTTCTTCACTTCTTGTCAGATGAAGTTATGTCGCTCTACAGATTGCTTTCGAGGCTTCTGATGCACAGGCCGGGTGTCGGGGTAGATCTTCAGATTGTGCCAATCACTTCCCTGGGGATCCCAGGCATTTGTGACAGTTGCCAGGCAAACACATCGACGTTAGCCCGGAGGAAAGTGATGAGCGCGAGTTCCTATTTGTCGTTCAATCCCCCTGATATACGGGTGGTCTGAGCGGCATCAGAACCAATTTGGACGACTTTGATGGGAATGTTGGTGTCGCCGCTTGGCTGCACACGAGGTGCAGAAGTTGAGCCTCGTTGACGAATGCTCGGGGGTTTTGGAGCTTGCTCCTGCCTGGAGTCCTCCTCTTGCGCCTTGGTAAGTGCATGGAGTTCTTCCAGTGCAGTTACTCCGGCAGTACGATCTCCACGGATCCGGAGAACGCCTACCGGTGTTGGCATCTTTAACACCAGGTAGCCATAATGAGCAGCTGCCATGAACTTGTACACGGCAGGCCTACCCAAGATGGCGTTGAAGGGTAAGTTGATCTGAGCGACATCGAAGACCAACTTCTCGGTGCGGTACTTCTCCCGTGTCCCGAAGGTAACGGGGAGAGTAATAGCTCCGAGTGGGGTAATGGCCCCCGGACCTACTCCGGAGAAAGGTCGGGAGGGGTGGAGATCCGAAGGTCGGAGCTGAAGCTTGGTAAAAGCTTCGAAGCTTATGAGGTTAAGCCCCAAACCTCCGTCTACCCTGACGTGGTGGAGCTGGATGTTATTGATGGTAGGAGATACCATCAAAGGTAACTGACCTGCTCCAACCATGCTCCGAGGGCAGTCCGAAGCATCAAAAGTGATGGCTGTGTCCATCCACTTCCGATGAGGTTCCGGCCTGACTGTAGGACCTACAGCAGCCATATCCCGACGCATAGTCTTGATGACGCGGCGGGAGGTGATGTCCCATGATCCACCAAAAATGGTGTTCATGGTCTTCCGACGCTCGTTGTCAGAGACGTCAGAATCATCATCGATGGAGGTGTAGACGGCCTTCAGGACCTTTTTGGGATCCTAAAAACCTAACTCCTCTTCAGCCGGAGCTTCGAAGACTTTTTGCTTTCCTTCCCTTTGTCGAAAAGGAGATTCTTCCCGGCGCTTGTTGTAGCGCTCGGCAAGGTTTTGGACCTCCCGGCAGTTTTCCAAACTGTGGCTGCCCGTTTTGTGAATTGGGCACCACACCTTGGGCTTGCCACCGTCTTCAGAAGACGGTCGAGGTCGCTTCTCGGGGCATGGCCCCCGGCCACCCAGAGCTGCAGCAGCTGCAACATTGGATGTACCGGCCGACGACTTCTTCTTGCCGTTGGTCTTTTTCTTCTTTTTGCCGTTCCCGGAGGTGGCGGCTTCTTCTTTGGAGGATTTCTTGTGACCCTCTGGAGTTGGTTTGGAGTGCATCTCACGGCCCTCCGCAGCTCTGGCACATTTGTCAGCCAAGCTGAAGAGTTCCGTGACACTGGTGATCTCCTTGATCGCCAGTTTCTCCAACATCTTCTTGTCCCGTACACCCTGTCTGAATGCCACAATGACAAAGGTGCTAGAGATAGAAGGGATAGTGTTTCGTACCTGAGAGAACCTCTGGATGAATGATCGCAGGGATTCTCCCCCTTTTTGCATGACTGCAAAAAGGTCCAGTTCAGTGCCTGGTCGGGTGTATGAACTCCCGAAGTTGGCGGTGAACTGCCGGCACAGCTCCTCTCAACTGTTGATGGAGTTGGGTGGAATGCTCATAAACCAGGACCTGGCGGTCCCAGTTAAGGCCACTGGAAAATAATTGGCCATTACGACCTCGTTTCCTCCAGCTGCCAAGATTGCAGTGGAGTAGATCTGAAGAAATTCAGCGGGATTGACAGTCCCGTCGAACTTTTCCGGCGGGTGAGGCCGGAACTTCTGTGGCCACCTGACCATACGTAGATGTATGGCCAGGGCTGAATAGCCTCCTCCTACTCCTTCAGGAGTAGAAAGGTCATGAGCTTCCCGTCTTTCACGAGAACGCTCAATATGGACTCTGCCGTCCTGTTGACGATATCGGCGATCCAGCTCCGCCCGGAGGTCATGAGTTGAAAGCCTGGATACCGTGTGAGTGTGTCGTGCCCTGGAGGGCAATGACGTCACTTGCTGTGATACAGCACGTCTCCTGTTGTTGGAAACATGCGGACCAAGTCTGCCAGACAAGGTCCGCCGCTGCGATGGGGCCCATCCTGAAGGAGACCCTGGTTGCTGATGCGTTCGGCTGCTGCTGCAACCAAATGTTCCACATCGGCCCTCCACTGCTCCAGTGCATCCCGGGATGCATCCGGAGGTGGTGGGCGTTGGAGAAGAGCACGCACTGCATGGAGCCCGTGTTCCGGGTTGTCATGATTTGCCGACGCAGTAATTGACGCCGGTGCACCATCGCGTCGCCCAGCTTGATTTGCTGGTGGAGGCGGTGGTGGTGGGAGTGTGACTCCTGCTGGTGCTGAGGCTCCTGCTGGTGGCTGCATAGTGGAGGGATTGCCCCCAACATCTTGAGCAGCAGGTTGACCGTTGGATGATCCAGCAGCTGAGTTCACCATTCTCGAAATCTCAGGCGCCCCTACCTGGCGTGCCAACTGTCGGTGGTTTGGAACTGGCAGATCTCCCGACACTACTAAAGTGTTAGAGGAGTTTGATGTTTGGTGTGGGCGCGCGGAGATTCAAGAAGGTGAATTGTAAATGGTGCAGGAGACACAAGAGTTTACGTGGTTCGGGCTGCCTGAGCGTAATACCCTACTCCACGGGGTGTGTTGATGTCGTATTGGATGTAGCGCGTGTGTCAATGTGTCTGAACGTCTATGGAGCGTGTGTGTAAACGTCGTCGGCCTGTCCTTTTATAGTACAAGGGCAGACCATTACAAATTAGCCTGGCCCGACATGTGGCCCCGGCGGTTACTAGTGTTGATACTTGTTCAACACGTTTAATTGCCCTTAATGACCGTGTAATGGGCTTTGACAACACCGTTACTGGTAATTAAGGTCATCCGATCATGTGTCATTAATATGGTATTAATGACACTTAATCGGGTCTTGAAGTCCTTGATTCCTCTTTGAAGATCTGGAGCCGTTGTGGGGTCTTCCGGAGGTTAGAGGGTGAAGATCTGACGGTTAGACACGTGGCAGCACCGGAGCACGCTGTGTAGAACAGATAGTTCCGGTGTTAGCCGACACGTGTCAGCACCGAAGCTTCCCTCGGTCTGGAGTTAGGTCCGGGGGTGCCACTTTGGTACATAGTCCGGAGCTTCCACCCTTGCGGGCGGTAGCTCCGGTTTGATAGTACACGTGGCGACCCTGGGGCTAACCATGTTGGAGAAGCGGGTCCGGACATGTCTGACATGTGGGCCTCCGAAGGTCTTCAAATCAAGTGGGTGACTTTCCCTTGATATCTTTGCAATCCCAAGGGGTATATGGTACCCAGGGTACCGACAGTGGTGATCACCGGACTAGTCCTGTGTGCTGTGTAGCAAACCATAAGTGTCCCAAAATATCGGACTAGTCCGGCTAGGAACGGACTTGTCCGATTTCGCTACTAGAAATCAGTCATCGGACTTGTCCGGACATGTGAAACCCTAAGTGTATAGGATGACAAGTCCGCACTTAGAAGACTTGTCCGATTTAGATCATAGGGTATTTCGGACTAGTCCGTGCAAATATCGGACTTGTCCGATTTGAACCAAAGAGAATATCGGACTAGTCCGGTTGTGATCAGACTTGTCCGATTTTGTGTGACTTGTGAAGTGTTTTGAGGACTAGTCCGCACTGGGAGGACTAGTCCGATTCTAGTCAGAGATATATCGGATTGGTCCGATGGATATTAGACTTGTCCGATTTTGTGCAGAAAGGATATCGGACTAGTCCGGTGTAAGTCGGACTAGTCCGGTCCTGTGTAACTTTGTGCAATGTGTGTGTTTAATTGTGATTGAGCTCTTGAGATGTGTTTTCTTAACATACTCCATACACAATGATCTACAGTTCTTCTTCCTTGAGCTCATTTCCACTTTGCTCCTCATTCTTCCTTCTTTTTGGTACTTTGCTTATTTTTCTATTAAAAACCTGCACTCATCTCAACAAAGCGGTTAGAATCTCAATTGCTTGTCATAAATCATCCAAAACCTACAAGGGAGTCCTATATGCACTTTCACTTTCAAAGGTCATTTGAACTTGGGTCTGTCTATTTATCAAGTGCATGAAATTTTGAATAATTTTAAGTGGGTAATTAACAACAAATTATTATCGTTAACTACTAATTTTGTAATTAATCATTAATCCTCGATTCTATAGGTTAATCAATCATAAAAATTATTTTATTATTTTACAATTGATATAACCCTACAAATTATGGATTAACTATTAAAATATTAAAATTAAAATTTAACAAAATAACGAATATCTTCTTCCTCTCGGCAGGCAGCAACAGCGACATCGGCGGCCACGTCGGCCGTCGTGCCGCATCATTGATGCACCGCGCCATGCATCGCTGGTCGCTGCCGCGTCGCACCGCAACCCGCTCCTCGCCACCATGCCGCTTGCCGTCGTGCTTGAGTTTGGTCATCGCCAACTGCATCCGCCATCTGTCCGCCGCCGCGCCGCCCTCGCTCGCAGCTCGATCGTCGAGAGCGAAGAGAGATTAGGGCCAGCACTGGAGGTTCAGTTGAAAAGGTGAGCAACAACACAAATCTTGATGCAATATCAAGAGTTCTGGATGTCGTCTGAAATTTGTTTTGGATTTCAGATGCATGAAAAATAGTATTACTGTTTGAACTTAGTACTCAATCATTTTTTTAAGTTAGCTGTTGTTCTTACTTATAAATAACTTCTCTTTTCTCAATGCATCTCTATCTTTACCTCTTATTCACATATTTAGACCCTATTTGAATCTACCAGACTAAGTTTTTTAACTTCTTAATTTTCCTGTCCAAAACAGTCTGAAATGAGACTGGAGAGATTACTAGGTTTCAAATGGGAAGGAGTACAACTGACTGCTGGTATCATCATGACATAAATAGAAGTATGATCATTTGACATTGAAAGAGAGTATTACACGAGAGGCACCTAAAGAATACCAAAATGACTCAACCAAAAAGGGTGTAAAAGAAGAAAAAAAGATACAGACCCAAATACTCAACACTACTAAAGGCAACGATCAGCACGTAACCCTGGCTGCCACACCAAAATACAGTACAAATCTCTACGCGGGTGGCTTCTTCTACGGAGCAGCCAGTCACTGACCAGACATACATCCAGGGTAGGAGCTCCAAGCAGCAGCAATGCGCCAGAGGTAGATGGCGAGCGAGAGAGAGACAACTCCTCATTCTTCTTAAGCGGACGCCTTGTCAAACTTGAGCGGCTTCACTACCTCCCAGGTGAAGTCGGCGTCGTCGCGGCCAAAGTGGCCGTAGGCGGCGGTCTTGATGAACCTGTTGCCGCCCCTCTTCAAGTCAAGGTTGATGGTGATCATGCCGGGCCTGAAGTCGAAGTTCTCCTTCACCATCTTGAGGATCTCCTTATCGGGGACCTTGCCGGTGCCGTAGGAGTCCACGAAAACGGACAGGGGCTCAGGAACGCCGATAGCGTAGGACACCTGCACCAGGCAGCGGCGTGCGAGGCCGCTGGCAACAATGCTCTTGGCCGCCTGCCTGGCTATGTACGCACCGCTGCGGTCGACCTTGGTGGGGTCCTTGCCAGAGAAGGCGCCACCACCGTGTGCTCCCCAGCCACCGTAGGTGTCGATGATGATCTTGCGGCCAGTGAGACCAGCGTCACCGTGCGGCCCACCGATGACAAAGCGGCCGGATGGGTTGAGGTGGAAGATGGTCTTCTCGTCGAGGTACTTCTCCAGGATCACGGGCTTGATGACATGCTCCTTGAGGTCGGCGGCGATCTCGTCGTTGGTGACGGTCTCGTCGTGCTGGGTGGAGATGAGGACGGTGTGCACGCGGACGGGGACCATGGCACCGCCCTCGTTGATATACTCGACGGTGACCTGGGTCTTTCCGTCGGGCCTGAGCCAGGCGCAGGTGCCGTTCTTGCGGACGTCCGTGAGGCGCGCGCCCAGCTTTGTGGCCAGCACGTGGCTGAGCGGCATCAGCTCGGGGGTCTCGTCGGTGGCGTAGCCGAACATGTGGCCCTGGTCGCCAGCGCCGATCTCCTCGGGGCGCTTCGTGAAGTGGCCGTGCACGCCCTGCGCGATGTCGGGCGATTGCTGCTCTATGTTGACGAGCACCTTGCAGCGGTGGGCGTCGAGGCCCACGTCGTCGGAGGTGAAGCCGATGTTGCGGCAGGTCTCGCGCACGATCTTCTCGTAGTCGACGTTGGCCTTGGTGGTAATCTCGCCGAACACCATGACCATGTTGGTCTTAGTGCAGGTCTCGCAGGCCACCTTGCTGTCGGGGTCCTGCGCGAGGCAGGCGTCAAGGACGGCGTCGGAAACCTGGTCGCACAGCTTGTCCGGGTGGCCCTCGTTCACAGACTCGGAGGTGAACAGGAAGCTCTCCAACGCCATTGCTGCCGGATAAATTCTACCTCTGCAGAAGGAAACAGATCCAATCAGCAACCGAAATCCGGCAGCAAACAAAGATTCGCTCGAAAATCCCCCTTCGGGAAATTGGCCGATGAACAGAATAAATCACTGCATAGACATCATGACTTCTTCAGATCTACAAAAATTACTGCTTTATCATCGACAACTAACCACTTGACATAAATTGATAAGATCTAATAGGGACTAATAATCACAACCGACGCGCATCCCAACAATCCTCCCAGGGGATTTCAGAAATTAGAGACTAGTTAATTATTAAAAAAAACAGAGGATTATTCATTGCTGCAAGTAGGAAACGAGCAACCACGAACCCAGACCTACGAAATCTTAAAAATGATTGATTGATCGGCCGCCACCCACACCAGATCCCCTAGCTGCTTTCTTCATCGAGCAAGCAACCGGAGGAATGGCCGTCAATAACTCAACCTTTACCTCGCCGAGGTTCCCTGCATCCCCAACCACACACTAACAACAACACGAAAGCAAGCACACGGTTCCTAACAAAAAGGAAAGAGACACGAATCCAAAGAGAATAAGCCGCAGAATCGAGCTCACCTCGCGCTAGTTGCTGCTCTCTATTCGGGGCGCGACGGGCGAGAGAGGTAGGAGGAGATGTGTGGCACGGTGACCCCGGGGAATGCTCGAAATCGCCATTTATAGCCGCGGTGGCGCCGGGCTAGGATCGAGGGAAATGGGCCCACGCGAGGCGGGTGCCCCCAAGTTGCTGTGCGGAAAGTATTTAGAGGGAGGGAGTGCCCCCGCACGTGAGGCGACCAAGCGTCTTCTGACTGGCAGGGTGAGCCCACACGACTTGAAGCAGCCACCAGCTGGGCGGGTAGCGCTAGCGCACCTCACTCACCAACCCCCGTGGCCACCAACCCCCTATGTTGCGAGCCCAGCTCACCGGACACCACTTCCATACTCCAGTTCCATGAGTACTCTAACTCACCTACCATTTTTCTCGTCCCCTCTCTTTTCTTTTCTTTTTTATCGTTTCATTTATTTATTTTATTTTATTTTCATGAAATTTTCTCAGCCTCCGTCTTAAAAAATAATTTTTTTATGCTTCACCTACTACCACTGATTTATGAGAGGAGAAATTTATTTATATTTGTTTGTTGGGGCTGGATTTTTGGATGGTGGTTGTGATTTTTGAGCTGATTTATATTTCCCCACTTTTGAGGTTTCCCAGTGTTTGTTGTAAAGCTGATAGCTGGTACTCGACAGTGTTAGCATCACTGTCAACACGTATAAAATATAGAAATTAATTTACTAGAATGGAAGCGCAAGTCAACATGGCACTGTCCTTTTAATCGTTAGCGTAAGCATGTGCTCTCTCGGTACTCATGATTTTTGCAAAGCATGCTTTTATACACCGCGTCCACTCGATAACGCAAAAATAAATAAAAAAGAATAATGATCCCGCATGATTCTTGCGTTGGGAATGAACCATACATTAGTATCAACGGCATTGAGAAAAACATTCTGATCGTGAATCGTACTGCCTGGATCGTTAGTGCCCCATTCGTCTCAAATTCTCCCAAGGGTTATTAATTGCATTCCCATAGAACAAAGTTTTTCCTATATCGTTTTACCTTGTGCAGAAAAAGAGACCAAAATCTACTTTTCTTTTCTGGTGATAAAAAATACAAAATGCTATATTCGCTACATTAACATATCACCATGTGAATATATCCTCAAACAATACATCCTAAACAAACACTGGTCCAGACACATAAAATATCAAGTTATGGATACATCCTCAAGTAAAGATCCTAGAGAAACATTTGTCCAGATAAACATACACAATACACTACTACAAAATCATTTTCACATGCGTCTAGATTTTTCAAACACAGATGGTCTATAAAAAAATGTGACTGTGATGACGAATGATACAATAACCGCGTGTGATGAACGAACATTACAGACGGATTTTAAAAAACAACCGCCTGGGTAAATAAATGATTTTCTCAGACGACTGTTAATTAAGAACCACATTTACTCTAACAAACTTCACAGACGGTTTTTAATTAACCACCGCCTGGGTAAATACATGATTTTCACGGGTGGTCATTGTTTAAGAACCGTATGTACTGATTCAAACATCACAAGCGGTTTTTATTTAAGAACCGCCTAGACATAGTTATTATTTTCACAGGCTGCTTGTTAATTAAGAACCACCCGTGATGCTGATAGCTCCTGTCAAGCTAATCCCTACATATCAAGCTCTTGTAGATGCAAGTAACACCCGTGACTGATCATTTGGATTGTTAAAAGCTTCCATTGAAGGCTGACGATCTCTTGGAAGGATTTTCCCATCCATTTGAAGGATTTTTTCCCTTCTGTTCATTTGAAAACCTAGGAAGATGCTCCTTTATTAGTTTTAATGTCTGGATATATTGACTAAAAATTAATACCTTCTCTCTTAGTGCTTCACAAAAGCGAGGAAGTGAACAACTTCAATCACAAATCTTGTTTTTATCCTTTCATAGGAATTGACATTAATCTAAGCATAGATTTATCAATAAGTGAAGCTTCCTTATCACACATGTTAATAGCAGTTATAAGCAAAGGGTGTGCCGAAGCTAACGAAATCTGAATTGGACTGAAGATAAAGAGATCTTGCATATGAGTGACAATGTCGAGGTTAGACAACATTAATCTATGATGGCAACCTATGAAAAGGGTAAAAACAAGATTTGTAATTGAAGTTGTTCGCTTCATCGCTTGTGTGAATCACTAAGAGATATGGTACTGATTTTTAGTCAATATATTCACCCATTGGAATCGATAAAGTAGCATATTCGTAAGTTTTTAAAATGGAGAGAAAAGAAAGAAATCCTTTATGTCTTGTTTGGGTGTACTCAATCTAATTAGATTGAAGTGGATTGGAGTGGACAATGAACTAATTTTCTCCTCGATCCACCTCAATCCACTTATATTAAAGTGGATCCACTCCTATCCAAACAAGCCCTCAAATGGATGGGAAGTATCGTCAGACTTCAATTGAAGCTTTTAACAATCCAAATGATGAGTCTTGAGTGTTACTTGCATCTACAAGAGCTTGCTGTGAAGGGATTAGCTTGATAGGAGCTTCAAGAGTTGTGCTTCTAGATGTTATTTAGAACCAAGCTGTTGGAAGGCAAACCTGATCATCATAGGTCAGAAGAAATTTATATAAACATACAATTTGATAACTTATGGAACAGGTGAAGATGATAAATATGATAGTCAACAAGCCGAAAAGGATCACTTGTCCAAATTAGTCTTCTCTACAGAAGATGAATTTAATAATATTCAAAAAATGCTATCTAAAGCTGAAATGGAGCATAGTTTTAAGTTGATTTCAGAAGATACAAATATATACAATACATATCATACATTTTTTCCAGTATTTACATCTTCTCGCATATAGGGATTCAAATCCTTCTTAATGTTTCTCTCTACACGCTTGATATTTTTTGGTTCGGTGAAAAGGTACATCTCTTCATACTGATTATATTCCTCTTCATTATCTCCCACATTCACAACCCCAAAATTATTTTGTTTTTTAGAAATAACTACGTGCATCTTCTCAGTTTCTAGATCTTGTACATAAAAAGCTTGTGCAATACGATTGGCGAAAACCCACAAGTCATCTTTATAACCCACTCTGTTCAAGTCTACCAGTGTCGGCCCGTAGTTGTCCTCATTCACACCATCAGGATGTTTGACCCATTGGCACTTAAATACGGGCATTACCATTCTTTTGCCATAATCGAGTTCCTATATTTCCTCTATGAACCCGAAGTATGTGGTCTTCTGCCCTTGTGGATCATAAGCCTCTATACGAACACCACTACTTTGTGCAGCACTCTTACCATCTTTTTCCTTAGTGTAAAATGTGTAACCATTGATGTCATATGCTTGCCATGATGTCACCAAAGCAAATGGGCTAGAAGCTAACTTCTTCATTGTTGCCTCTTCTATAGAGTTTCCGTATGTTATATTTTTGTATTTTTGTCCATTAACAATTAAGTGAAACATATTTTGTGTTCTTTCATAATCTAGTCCTCTGTGTGGTCTTGGTTTTTTTGCGAAGCTCAATTTGGTGTTTCTCGATGTACGACTCAGCTACTGCGAGCTGTTGTAGTGCACCAAAATGTGCACGGTGTACATTCTTGTAATCTTGGACGATAAAAGTTTTCTTAACCACTTTGCCTCTCCTACGTAGTCTACCCTCATGTACTGGTATAGGAACACCTATCGGTTTTCTATCTTTGATGTAATCAGCACAACCCTCAATCACTTCTTCAGTGGTGTATCCTTCCATAATTGAACCCTCTAGGTGAGCACGGTTATGCACATAACCTTTAATACTCCTAAATATCTCTCCAACGGAAGCATATGATGTAAATATAGTGGCCCCAATGCTTTTATTTGATCAACAAGATGTATGATTATGTGTACGTGCATATCAAAACATGATGGTGAGAAACACATCTCAAGCTTGCACATAGTCTCGACGATGTACGTTTTCAAATAGTCTAAATCTTCCCGTGCCATCATCTTTTGTGATACTGCATTGAACAAGTAACACAAACGTGTGATGAGAACTTTTATATGCTCAAGTTTGATGACTCTTATTGCAATGGCAAAGAACACTATCATCATCATGTGATAGTCATGAGAATTATAGCCGAATAAAGACAAGTCTTTCATCGCGATTAGTTTGCGGATATTGGATGAGAAACTTGTGGGTACTTTGATCCCACGCAAGCATTCGCAAATTGCCTTTTTCTCTTGTAGTGTCAAGTTGTAGCTGGCTGAGGGAAGGTAATGCTTCCCGTTCGCCTTTTCTACTGGGTGAAGCTCTGGTCTCATATCAAGATTTACTAGGTCCATACGTGAATTTAATCCATCCTTTGTTTTTCTCAGCATGTCCAGCAAGGTCCCAATGATGTTGTCAAATACATTCTTTGTAACGTGCATCAAATAAATATTATGGCAAAATTCTAGATTCATCCAATACGGAGGATACTTGAATTTTTTCTCTTATGCTTCCCGTCTGCATCGTCAGAAGTATCGTCATCATCACCTTCAGGGACAATAATAAACTTCTTATTCTTCTGAGACTTTTTCATGTTGGTAACATACTGGTGATTGTAGTCCTTCTTGTATCTATTGACACCACAGATGGGCCATCTAGTTGCGAGCTCATGCACTTTGCGATACAAAATGCAATGGTTCACACAAGCATGTATTTTTGTCACACCTAGTGCCATCGAGCAAATAAGTTTCTTGGCTTTATAAGTACCTCTGGGCAGTTTATTTGGATTTGGAAGAATTTCTGTCAAAAGATTCAAAAGATCAAAGAAACTACAATCGAACCATCCGTGTATGGCTTTCAACTTTAGTAGTTCCTGGACTGCACGCAATGTAGTAAACTCATTATCACAAGCGTTTGATGCATCATATAAAAGCTCCTTCGCTACATTATGCAATGTCTCCATTTTACTTAAACCTTTACTTGCTCCCATAGAATTCAATACATATGGTTTAATGTGACGCAACATCTCCTCACAATCGAACTCATCATCATCATCATCATCATCACCATCTTGATTATCACTACCATCATCGATATGAACATTATCGTCATCTGAACCTCTCTCATCATCTTTATCCATTTCATATATATCTAACTCACCATGCTCTGTCCATATTGTGTAGTTTTTTTTGAAACCTCTTTTCACCAAATAAGATTGGATTACTATAGTATCTATCCAAGCAATTTTATTTTCGCAGTCGATACATGGGCATAATATGTCATCTATCTTTTGCAACATCGCATGTCTCTTGGATGCTTCAATAAAATTTGCAATGTTATGAATGTACATAGGATCGGGTCTTGGCATGTTATACATTCACGCTCGACGGTCCATGCTTCAATAATAGAATTTTGCAAGATTTACAAAATTTGGCCATAAATATTCCCTAAAGGTCTTCTTTAAAATGAATTTACAGAGACAACACTAGCCTGTATCATATGAGTGAATACTGGTATCATGTAGGTTTGTTCATAAGGGTTCCAATAAAATTTGTTTCATTATTTTCTCAGCTTCCAAGTGAACCGTAATGGATTTTTGAAGTTGGGCTTATTCAAAACATTTCATCGAACATGTGATGTCCTTGTATTTATCTTCAACCTTCAATCCTTCAAATCTACTTGTTTTTCTACAAAATTCATGGATGAGCTCAACGGCAAATAATGGATGTTATACATCCATGCTCGACAGTCCATGCTTCAATAACATAATTTTTGTAAGATTTACAGAATTTAGCCATAAATATTCCCTAAAGGTCTTCTTTAAAATGAATTTACAGAGACATAACTAGCCTGTATCATATGAGTGAATACAGGTATCATGTAGTATGTTCATAAGGGTTCCAATAAAATTTGTTTCATAATTTTCTCAGCTTCCTAGTGGCCATAATGGATTTTTGAAGTTGGGCTTATTCATTGAAATATTTCATCGAACATGTGATGTGCTTGTATTCATCTTCAACCTTTAATCCTTCAAATCTAGTTCTTTTTCTACAAAATTCATGGATGAGATCAAGGGGAGAATCTTTCAACCTTTAATCCTTCAAATATACTTCTCAAATACATAAAATGGAGGGGGCGGGGTTGGAGCCATGCGTACTCAACAAAACAAAACTGAAAACAGGACAACAAAATGAAAACATGACAGTGAAGAAGAAGTCTCTTCTAACCTTTTTTTGTTCGAAGCTTGATCAACTGATGAATAAAGGACCGGCGTGCGCACGATGGAAAATTTTGGCAGCCTAGCGGCGTTGATGGAAAATCTCCCGGGTTAGGTTTTCTGAGTTGCCCGAGATGCCCTTTATATAAGCGTCTGTTTTCACATGCGGGTTTTAACAAAAAAATTGCTTGTGAAAAAAATTAATTAAGTTCAGGCAGTTTTTTCATACGGTTTTTAACTGCTGCACATGCGGTTGTTCCTAAACAACCGCCTGCGATAATGGCACGAGCCTGTTCTTCAGTTTTCTTTTTCCTTGCTTCTTTTTTATTTAGATTCCAATATAAATACTCAAATATGTATAGATCCTGCAAATTGAGTCCAAATTTGATGATTCTTTCTTCTATATTTTTCAAAAATTAATATCTACCACCTGGACCAAATATTTTAAAACTTGTATAGCTAACATTGTAATGTTTTGGTAAATATCAAATTAATTTATACTCACATATTATTCACATTTATTTATCTTCTAAAAAAAGGAGACCCTTCACTAAAATTGTTTTGTATGAACATATTTGTCTTATTTATACATTTATGAATTTTCTTAATTTTTTTAAAGCATTCCAACATGTCAAAATTCAAATTATCCATCATTCTAATCAAATGCTCATATGCATATGAGGCATTCATCAGATTTTGAACACACATTGATTCAAGAAAATTTAAAAAAAACTGGAAAAAATTCATAGAGGTTGGTATGATGACTAAAAAGTTTCATTGAAAAACTAAATAAAAAATCATTATATTCATCAAGGTAGAAAAATGACAAATAGCCAGTGTTATTTTTTTTATGTTCTGACCAATTTCAAATGCTTTCTGAAGTGAAATTTAAAGAAAACCTATAATACTAAATCATATTATAAGAAAGTGGAATTTGGGCTTTTAAAAGGCCCCTCAATTTAAACTAGAATATTATTAAGCCTAGACTCAGTAAATGTTTTTTTAGGCGGTTTTTAACTGCTGCACAGGCGGTTGTTCCTAAACAACTGCCTGCAATAATGGCCCAAGTCTGTTCTTCAGTTTTCTTTTCCCTTGCTTCTTTTTTATTTAGATTCCAATATAAATACTCAAACATGTATGGATTCTGCAAATTGAGTCCAAATTTGATAATTCTTTCTTCTATATTTTCAAAAATTAATATCTAGCATCTGGACCAAATATTTTAAAACTTGAATAGCCAACACTATAATTTTTGGTAAATATCAAATTAATTTATACTCACATATTATTCACATTTCTTTATCTCCTAATGGGGATCTTTCACTGAAATTGGTTTGTATTAACATATTTGTCTTATTTATACATGTATGAATTTTGTTAATTTTTTAAAGCATTCCAACATGTCAAAATTCAAATTATCCATCATTCTAATCAAATGCTCATATACATATGAGGCATTCATCAAATTTTAAACACACATTGATTCAAAAAAAAATTAAAAATATATGAAAAAATTTATAGAGGTTGGTATGATGACTACAAAGTTCCATTGAAAACAAAATGAGCAAAATCATTATATTCATCAAAATAGAAAAATGACAAATAACCAGTGTTATTTGTTTTTTATATTCTGACTAATTTCAAAGGTTTTTCCAAGTGAAAATTAATGGTAACCTTTAGTACTGAAGCATATTACAAGAAAGAGGAATTTGAGCTTTTAAAAGGCCTCTGATTTTAATCAAAAATATTAATTAAGCCTACATAAAGATTTTTTCAGGCGGTTGGTTCTGAAAAACTTTCTGAGAAAAGTCTTTATCTTAGGCGGGTATTACTTACCAACCACCTGAGATAAGTCTTTATCGTCACAGGCGGTTGGTAATTAAGAACCCCCTGAGAGAAATCCTCTTCTCAGGCAGTTGTTCCTTAAGAACCGCCTGCGAAGATAGGAGTCTATATATAGTGCTCAGCTTCGATGGAAAAACCTAACTCGGGCAAAATCACTTAGACGCTGTCAGGCTACCAAAATTTCGGTTGCCGCCAAGTCTTCGCCGCCTTCGCCGCTGAGCTTTGCCGCCCTCGCCACTGAGCTTCGCCGCCCTCTTCGTCGAGCTCGTCGCCATCGTCGAGCTCGATCTCGCCGCCGAGCTTCACCCTTGCCGCTTCCTTCTCTTCTGTCTAGGTACGCTAAGCTTTCCCCTCACCCGCCGCCGCACCCGCACTCGTCGTCGCCCTCTTTCCCTCCTCCATGCCAAGTAATATCATCTCCCTCTCACCCTCCTCCACAGCGGCCTCCACTGACCTCACTCGAGCCCCCCCTCTTATCCAGCCTCACCCGAGCCCCCTCCATGGATGCCGGCCGAGCTCCCCTCCTTGCCGGCCTCCAATCGAGCACCCCCTCCCCCCTCACCGAGCCACCCTCCCACCCGACCTCCTCAGCGCCCCTCCCTCCCCACTGGCGGCCGTGGCGGACACAAACACGTCGACGCCCATTCTCCTCACCCACTAACATTTCCCTCCTCATCGGCGACCCGATTATGCTATGCAATGTTGTGTAATTGTTGATTGAATTGTGCATTGTTGATTGTTGTACATAACATTGAACATAAATTGTGGATTGTAATTTTTATTGTTTAATTGTTGATTTAATCAATGCGAGTTGTGAATTGTGCATTGTTATTGTTTAATTATTGATATAATTGTTCTTGTCGGCCCTTTGATACAATTGGGTATCTGCAGATTGAGCCTTGTGAATATGCCATTCATGCAAACCTAGAATGCAAATTGAACCTTGTGAATTATTTTATCTGCCACTTTCTCCATTCTCAATGCTAATATCTATGTAAACCATTTAAAAATACAGTTTAGGAGGCATATTGGTCTATATATATTTCAACCTTTTGATATCCAGCTTCCCTTCATAAAAATCATGACGTGCTTGATTATAACCCCAACCGTTTAAGAATTCTTTAATTTTTCTTAATCTAAACATGAATCTACTCAAAGCCTCTCTATCTCTGGTTGGCTCAGACCAGATCTCTTCCACCTTTCATTGAAGTGAGACATATTTTTTATCTTATTAGTTCTAGCATGGAAAGCCCTAAGAAGACTGTTGATTGTAGTAACAATGAAGTAGGCAATATGGAGTTTAGTGACTCCAGCAGTTCAGGCTCCTTTCACAGTCTATCGAATCCTTTTCCGAATATAAAAATTAAAAAGGCTTCAGAGGATCTCGACCCAGAATATGATCCTGCCGACGAGGTCTTGATCAGGAATCTTAACTTTAGTAGTTCAAGTTAATGTTGATTGTCAAGTATACAAAGTCTTATAATTCTTTTCTACCTAGATTAATCGCGAAGACAACGAGGTGACTTCGGCTCCTAAAATCGCAGAAGGTTCTCCAATGGATGAATCCTCAGGTTCACTCAAGCGAAAATGAGGGCAACGAGGTCCCAATAAGGGTCCATCGAACCGCATCATGTACGTAACAAGGGTCGATCTAGGTGGGCTTCCCCAAGAACCACTGGATTCAGTTACAAAGTACCAAAATGCATGCAGTTGTCTTGTTAGAGAGCTCGTGCCAATCACAACGGAGAATTGGAGAAAATTACCTGAGGAGAACAAGAATGAGTTGTGGGAAAGGATAAATAAACAATTCAAGTTCCCGAAAGGCACAAAACAAGCTGTAAAAAAAGCAACATTAGTCTCTTGCGGTAAGAAGTTTCGTGGTTGGAAGAGTAAAATGAATGCTTATGTTAAGGCCGATAAGGTCTCTAGCCCGAGGAAGATGGAAAAAATCACAAAAGCTCAGTGGCAAGAATTTGTTTGTCAAAAGACGACACCTGATGCTAAAGCCCTAAGTGCAACTAGGTCAGAGCTTGCCAAAAAGAACAAATAGCATCATTGCTTGGGGTCTACTGGATATGCCCCCAAAGTTCAGATATGGAATAAGATATTAGAAGAAATTACCAGTAAGGGCAATTCTCCCTCATTAGAAAGCTGCGATGAGAGAACTCAGTGGTGGGTCTTTGCTCAGCCAGGTTTGACCAGCGAGGGCAGACTTGAAAAGCCCGACTCTGTGAACAAAGTGGAGCAAAAAATGAAAGAAGTAATTGAAAAGCAACAGAAGGGTCTCTTCAAGCCGAAGAGGGAGAATGACCAACTTACTGCTATCCTAGGAAACTCTGAACACAGTAGACGGGTTCGAGCAATCTTTTCTCAGATGTCTTGACTAGATGGTTTCCCAAAAGATATAGAGACATATAGAAGACGTGAGAAGTTCAAGAAAACACTTGATGAAACGATTTCTCAAAAGGTCAAGGAAACTTTGAAAATAATAATGGAAGAACTTAGACAATCGGGACAATTAGTGGCACCGAATACAGCGATGGTTCCCGTGCCAAAGGATCATTTGGTATCTCCAACTGCCGACCTTAGCAGCATAGGTTCTATGCTAGGCTCAAGGTCAACCCATAAGTTTGTTGTTGATGATATTGTTAAGGATAGATCTTGTCGTCTTCTTGTCCTGATCGGCAGAGCAGGGAATAAAACCAAACAGGTTGCCACTGCTATGGCAAAGCCTGATCATGACTTCAACGACAATTCACTTCCGTTGTATTATGTTGTGGTGCATGTTCTTCAGATCATTGATAGTGATTATCAAGATTATAAAATAGACCACATCACACATGAGGGGATCACGACACTGGGGCAAGATGTCAACCAATTAATCCTTTGGCACCGATGTGATATCTTGTTGGACGATGAGCCAATTTCTAGCCCCATCGCATCTCAAAATACTGCAAACCCATCTTCTAAGGCGAATGTCCAGGAAGATCCACTCCCAGTCCAGGAAGATCTACTCACGCTATGTCTCAGCAAGGATGATAGTAACCTTGCTAGTAAAGATAACCAAGAGCAACCTATTGAACAACAACTTGAAGCAATACTAGAGCAAGCTGTTGTTAGTAAAGAGCAACCAGTTGAGCAACAACTTAAAGTAGTACTAGAGCAAGCTGCTGGTAGTAAAGAGCAATCAGTTGAACAACAGGTTCAACAACAAGCCAATATCCAACTTCCGACGACTACTCCTCGGTCATCAGTGCCTATGAAAGTTATCTCATATGAAAATAAGAAACCTTCTAAAGAAGGGGAAAAATATTTGGAAAATCTGAAGAAAAATATTAGAAAATCGAGTGCATCTCGTTCTTCACATGAGCTAGCATTAGAAGATATTGAGCAGTGGGAAGAAGACGGTGTCATGTATAATCGGCAGATGACTTTAGTTAAACTAGAATTTCCAATATACAATCTTGAGGATGTTCCTCCTAAATATGAGAATGGGAAGTTGTTCATGACATCGGTACAACTTAGCAAACAACATGTCCCGCTCAAAAGAATGCACGGGTGGTACATTACTGCCAACACAAAATATGAACTTTCCTACTTCACATTTCATGGGCCAAAAGAAGCATTAAGGAGCACTGGAGTAGAGAAATGAGTCCTTCTCTTAGAAGATCTACATTTCCTTTTCCGTCGGAGCATGCTCGAAATCAACCCGCTACTCGTCTGGTGCTTGTGAGTGCCTCTAATATTTTGCATTTACTCTTCTTAGTACACGCATACATATTTCATGAGATTATAACAATTCTGGACTTCTTCAATAGGATGTAATACATGGATAATAAAAAGATGAAACACAAGACATGTATCCTTGACCCTACACGGACTGTAAAGACGCTATTCGATGTTAAGGTGGGTCGAGACTCAGAACAATACAAGCACATGAAATAAAAAGAATTTGATAACTCAATCGCAAAACAAAAGAAGGATAAAAGTACCGAGGTTGCAGCTTACATAGGACATGCCATGTTTAACTTTGTCAGAGATGACAAGGACCTCATAAAGGATCCGTACCACTTCGAGTAAGTTGGACACATGACATTGAAATAGAAATTATTGCTAATTGTAAACTTAACACATGTGTTTGTATGTGTCCAGTAAACACTACATAATGATCTTCATCAAGCCAACATAGGGTTTGACAACGGTCTTGGACTCAGCCGATTACTCACCAGATTGTTACAAAGATTCCTCTCCATTTTGAAACTGTACGTTTATTCGATACTTTTAATTTACACATATTTAGAATGTGTTGACAAGTTTTATACGACATTTCTTGTATTACAACACTTGGCAGTTTTACGCAGAACGGCTTGGCGGCCAGAGACCTCCTAATACAAATGCATTGGACATTAAAACATATTATTCTTGTCTGAAGTGCCTTATGTGGGTATTATGTATGCGAGCATCTTCGGACCGCTAGCGAATATAGAATGAATCGTGAGGATGTAAGTTATCTTTAATTACGATATCTTATTTTCTTACTTTTGATTTTCATTTTCATTGTAACTAGCGTATTTTAATACTTATATTCTCCGCTGTTCAATATTACCAGAAACATTATTTTCAGATGTTTATTTAAACTTCAAAATTTAATTGCTCATAGTACAACTGCTCCAAAAATACCAAATAAATTCTTCTATACTCACTTTGATCTATACTTTGAGATTGTTCAAACCAACACATTCTAAACCTTGTTATGTGTTTCACTGCAACACACGAAGAATGTGAACATAGAATGACCAGTTTGTAGAAGTATGCCTGGTGGAGGAGCCGACAAGATTGCCGGTGAACTGTGTCAATTCATGCGTCGTGAAATTTTGTACAAAAGAGGGGTGTTCTTTGATGAGGATGGGTAATAGCTGATGTGCTAGAACTTTGCGACTATGACAATAGAAATAGTTTTAGTGAAACTTGTAAACTATGAGATGACTTGTATGTGTAACTTGTACATATGTATATTTTTTCAGTGAAATTGACTTCTATGAGATTACTTCTGTGATTATATTGTTTACTTCTGTGATTATATTGTTGACTTCTGTGATTATATTGGACTGGCATGAAAATTAGAAATAATAACAGGTAGTACTGCATAGGATATACTTTATCACAGGCGGTTCTTTACCTACGGCTAGACCTGTATGTGAAATTGTATTATCACAGACGGCTAGAAATAGGTAAAGAACAATATGTGATAACTCAGTTATCATAGGTGGTTTCTTTTACGGTATAAACCGTTTGCGATAAATTGTCTCTACAGGCGGCTTGTCATAGGTAAAAATACGTCTGCGATAAAAGGATTATCATAAGAGGTTACCTATACCGTACGACCCGTCTGTGATAATGTTTCTTCACAGACGGCTAGTCGTAAGTAAAGAACCGCCTGTGATAATGTTTCTTCACAGGCGGCTAGTTATAAGTAATGAACTGCATGCGATAACACCATTATCATAGGCGGTTTTACTTCCCTCTGTGATATTGCAGATTATCATAGGCTCTTCATTTCAGGCGGTTTTAGAAACCGCGTGTGATAATACGTTTGGAGCCACCTGAGATGAGGCTTATTGTAGCGGTGTTAATATCTCGAGTCATGAGTACAACCTCAAGCAATGCATCCTGGATAAACATTCGTCCAGATACATATACATTAACATATCGAGTTATAATATAACCTCGAGCAAATAACCTAAACAAACAGCATGTCCAGATGCATGCTCTAAAAACATGTACTAGACTTGCACTCTATTGATAGAGGATGCATACCATCGAAGGAAGGAGTTTGTTTTATTTGTTTCTGAAGAAAAGGAGTTTGTTTTATTTTCTTAGGCATGCTCTATTTGGGTCCCAAACCGGACTTGTGAACTCCTTTCATTTCTTAGGGCGTATTTAGCATGACTTTACTCTCTAGTAGAGCAACTCTGCTCCAAAATGTTGAGGTGAAGCAACTCTGCTGTGGAGGTGGAGTTGTTTATGATAGTGTTTGGCTGGACAAGTTTTCTCAACTCTAAAAAGTAGTGGTTTAGGATGTAATTCCAATTTTATCCTCTGTCTTTGTTGAGCCGGTTTTATGTTGTGTGGGCCGAATTTTTTCACTTTTTTCATTGTTTTGGTTGACACGTAATGGTGTGTGTGCATCCTGGTGCTGTTAGTTTTGTGCTTGTGTGCTGTTTAAATTTTTTATACTTTTTTTTGTTCGTACGTATTGCTTTGGCAGAAATACTTTTGGCTTGCTTACGTCCTGCTGCTAGCTGCTGTATATATTTTTTCAAAGAGACGAGTGCATGTAACATTGATAGATACCTATGTCCAAGTAATCAAAGATCATTACAATAGAACAATGTTTCTGGAATCAGAATCAGCACATGAGAGACAATATCCTTATGTTTCTGGAATCAGAATCAACACATGAATAACGATATCCTTATGTACTTCAATAATAAACTTAATTAACTTGAATAGTCTATCCTTCACACATTCTAGCTCAAGCTGTTATATACAGCAGTACAAACAATATAGCAGCAAACTAATTCCAT
Organism: Tuctoria greenei; assembly: GCA_036927565.1. Lineage (NCBI taxonomy): Eukaryota > Viridiplantae > Streptophyta > Magnoliopsida > Poales > Poaceae > Tuctoria > Tuctoria greenei. Next base: position 56,057,594 of record JAYESD010000004.1, read on the forward strand.
GGAAGAGAGACAATAATCATTATATTATTAAAAACATAGTCATCTCACTACAAGGATTCCACCCTGTTGCAATGATTGTACTGCAACAAATACTAAATCGTTGCAGTAAGCTTGGTTTTTTGCCACGATTCACTAGTTCGTGGCATTAGCATCTATCGCCACGGAACACGATCGTTGCATTAGGATCAGTTGCCACGATTCACTAGTTTGTGGCATTAGGATCTATCACCACAAATCTGTTGCCACAATTCACTAGTTCGTGGCATTAGCATCTATCGTAACGGAACACGATCGTTGCATTAGGATCGGCTGCCATGATTCATTAGTTCGTGGCATTAGGATCTATCACCACCAATCTGTTACCACGATTCACTAGTTCGTGGCATTAGTATCTATCGCCACGGAACACGATTGTTGCACTAGTATCTGTTGCCCCGATTCACTAGTTCGTGGCATTAGGTTCTATCGCCACGAATCTGTTGCCATGATTCACTAGTTCGTGGCATTAGCATCTATCGCCACGGAACCGATCGTTGCATTAGAATCTGCTGCCACGATTCACTAGTTCGTGGCGTTAGCACCTATCGCCACGAATCTGTTGCCACGATTCACTAGTTCGTGGCATTAGCATCTATCGCCACAGAACACGATCGTTGTACTAGGATATGTTGCCACGATTCACTAGTTCGTGGCATTAGGATCTATCGCCACAAATCTGTTGCCATGATTCACTAGTTTGTGGCATTAGCATCTATCACCACAGAACTCGATCGTTGCATTAGAATCTGTTACCACGATTCACTAGTTCGTAGCGTTATCATCTATCGGCACGGAACCCGATTATTGCATTAGGATCTATTGCTACGATTCAATAGTTCGTGGCGTTAGCATCTATCGCCATGGAACCCAATTGTTGCATTAGAATCTGTTGCCACGATTTACTAGTTCATGGCATTAGCATCTATCACCACGGAACGCGATCATTGCATTAGGATCTATTGCCACGATTCGATAGTTCGCGGCGTTAGCATCTATCGCCGCGGAACACAATCGTTGCATTAGAATCTGTTGCCACAATTCACTAGTTCGCGGCATTAGCATCTGTCGCCACGGAACGCGATCATTGCATTAGGATCTGTTGCCACGATTCAATAGTTCGTGGCATTAGCATCTATCACCGCGGAACACAATCGTTGCATTAGGAACTTTTGCCACGATTCACCAGTTTGTGGCGTTAGGATCTATCGCCATGAAACACAAACGTTGCATTAGGAACTTATGCCACGATTCACAAGTTCGTGGCGATAGGATCTATCGCCACGAAACACAATCGTTGTATTAGAATCCGTTGCAACAAAATACCGGTTGGTGGCATTATGATCTATCGCTACGGAACACAAACTGCATTACATAGTTCACGTACAACTAGCTCATACAGTACCTATATGAAAAAATCATCATCTTCACTGTCCTCCCTAAATATTGGAGGTGCAATACCATCATTGATATATGTATCATCATCGCCGTGGTCGTTGTCGTCGTCATATTCATTTGAAAGAGCGGAAGCATCACCGGTTGCTCTGTCAGTGTCATTCCTATCCCATGTGGTCATATCCTCATTTATATTAGTAAGTCGTCGATCATCAAATAATGTCTCAGCCTACATCGTCTCAGTGATATTATTTTCACTGTCTCCAGGGGGTACGACAAAAAGGTTTTGTGGCTTCGTTTTAACAACTGTAGCCCATTTAGGTTGCTTCACACTTCTAATGTAAAAAACTTGTTCTGCTTGGGTGGCTAGAATGTAAGGCTCATACTTAAATTGAGAAATAGTAGTGTCAACATCTATCATTCTGTATTGATCCATTTTGTAGTCTCTGCTTTGGCTCTGACAGGAACGAGGCCGATCAAACCATTCACATTCAAATAACAGAACCTCTTGATTTTTTTCGAAATCAACAGAAATCATTTTCTTGATTACTCCATACAGCTCATGATCACCATCCCGAACAACAACACCACTGTTTTGCGTCCGCAAATCTTTTTCCACCTCTGCTGTTCGAAAGAAGAAGCCATTTATGAATGATCGACCAAAAAACATGCCCGACAATCAGGTCCTCTAGATAATGCATACAAATAATCAGTTACTTTGCCTTCTTTGTGTAATGTCGTAATCTGTACACATTAATTAGTATAAAAGGGGTCATCGATAAACCAACTTCAGAACAGATATTTCTTCAATATTTCATCAAAGTAAAAACTTGCATGTACTTACTCGTTTCTGAAACCAATCAACAAACTCATCTCTATGGTGTTTTTCAACATCACGAGAATGAATCTTTTTCAGCTCTTCAAAATTCTCACTGAAAACGGTACAAAATTAAATTATCCATCTACAATAAGCATGATCCATTAATATGGTATAGAACATCTGAGTGTTATATGTACTTGATCCATGGAGCGTCCTCTTCAACATTAGAAATAATATAATGCCTGATGTTATGTAGTTCCACCATAGTAAGTTCGCCCCATTTAAACCCTTTTTTAGAATTATCAACTTCTGTAAATATATTAGATTCGAGAGAAGGTTCATTCCTAGCTGCAACTTCATGACGTTCTGGCCTATTAAGCTTGGTGCTGATGTTATCCAAAAACTGGCTACAAAAAGTCATACACTCTTCCATAATATATCCCTCAGCTATAGAACCCTCCAGGTGAGCTCTGTTACGTACATACCTCTTCAATGTACCAAGATACCTCTCAATTGGATACATCCATCTATAAGAAACAGGTCCACCCAAGCGAGCTTCTTCGCCAAGATGGATTGGAAGATGTACCATGATATCAAAGAAAGCAGGAGGAAGCAACATCTCAAGCTTACAAATTTTTTCAGGAAATTGTTCAATCATCTTATCCAAATCTGGTTCCACCAATTCTTTAGAACAAATTCTAGAAAATAATCTGCAAAACTCAATTAAAGGTTCAACAACCTTTACAGGCAATATGTCACGTATTGCAATAGGAAGGAGCTTCTGAAATATAATATGGAAGTCATGAGTTTTTAGACCTGATACCTTACATGCTGTTATGTCCACACTTCTCATGATGTTTGAGGCATAACCATCGGTCATCTTCACATCTGCCAAAAACTTGCACAAGGTGGTCTTCTGATCTTTTTGCAAAGTATATGATGCTGATGGACAATCATAATTCCCTTTCATACCCACCGGATGTTGCTTTGGCCGTATACCCATTTCTTGCATATCAAAACGAGCTTGTAGACTATCTTTTGTTTTACGATCCATATTAAGCAATGTCCCCAATATGCTATCACAAATGTTTTTCTCAATGTGCATGACATCCAAGTTATGCCTTATTAGCAATGTCTTCCAATAAGGGAGCTGAAAAAATATACTTTTCTTCTTCTAACTATGCCACCTATCTTCCTTAGTGAGCTTTCTCTTATTATTCGTCTGCCCAAAACTCACTTGATCAAAAGTCTCGTATTGTTGGAGTACTTCATGACCAGAGAGTGATGTTGGAGCCTCTCTATTCTCTATTTTGTTGTTGAAAGAAGCTTTGTCCCGACGCCACCGGTGATCCTGGGGTAGGAAACGACGATGACCCATGTAGCAATACTTTCGTCCATGTTTCAACCACAAGGGGTCAGTGTTTACATGGCAGTATGGACACGCTAGCCTACCTTTTGAGCTCCATCCACATAGCATTGCATATGCTGAAAAATCATTTATTGTCCGCAATATAGAAGCTCGCATGAGAAATGTCTCTTTCTTTGAACTGTCGTATGTTTCAACACCATCAGATCATAATTTCAGTAGCTCATCAATCAAAGGCTGCAGATACACATCGATGTTGTTTCCAGGTGACCTTGGCCCAGGAATTATCATTGACATCAACCAATAAGGATGCTTCATACACAACCAAGGTGGTAGATTATAAGGGATTAGAATCACAGACTATGTACTGTAAGAAACATTCATTACTCCAAAAGGATTGAAACCATCAGATGCTAGCCCAAGTCTTATGTTCCAGGTTCAGATGAGAAATTTGGGTGAATGCTATCAAAATGCTTCCATGCTTTAGAATCTGCAGGATGGTGTAATATTCCATCATCAATACGTTCTTCTTTGTGCCAGCGCATGTTTGATGTCGTTGATTCTGCCATATAAAACCTTTGAAGATGGGGAATAAGAGGGAAGTATCGTAGAATATTGCATGCTACAAGCTTCTTGGCTTTTCCACAAGGTAAAGCCTCTCTTGCATCCCCACCAGTACTATTTTTCCATCTTAATTCACCACATTTTGTGCATCAATCCAGCAGAGAACAATCCTTCCGGAATAACACACAGTCATTGACACATGCATTGATCTATTTGTAGCTCAGCCCGAGGTCACGAACAACCTTCTGAACTTTATCAAGTGTATTAGGAATGCAATGGCCCTCTGGAAGCACATATGAGAATAGTTCAAGGATCAACTCACACGCTTTTTGCTCAAACCAGTTACACACTATATCCGGTACAAGTTGACAATGAAGGATAACTGGGTCACCTTCTCACAACCTGGATACAACTCCTTTTTGTCATCATTTAGTAAGTCATAGAATGCCTTTGCACACCCAGTTGGCTCCTGCTGGTTTATAGCATTTTCTGGATCATCAACACTTGCTGAAGTACCACCATGATCACCAATGCCTCTAAGAAGACTGGACAACATATTTTCCATAGCAGCACCATCAGAAATTATCTCTTCATTATTTGCTGATTGCTCAGCAATATTTTTCTCAACTCGTTTTTCTCCATGGTGTACCCAACAAGCATAATCAAATGACATCCCATTACGAAGCAAGTGAAGATGAACATCCTTGCATCTCCTGTGGAAATATTACGACATTTCATGCAAGGACAAGGATTATTTCTTCTTCACGAGTGCCCTGGAATGCTAAATTTAAAAATGACTTCATTCCATCCTGCCACTCCTTCATACGCTTGTCTTTTCCCATCCATGTCTTATCTTCTGACATCGCTTCCTACAATTCAATCAGCGTATCTGTAAGAGGACTTAACTACAATAACATTATGTGAGCAATTGTACCTAGCGCTGTTGCTCCTCCACGTGCAGCGACCGGCGGATGCTCCTCCACGCCGGTTGACGGCGGATGCTCTTCCAAGAGCGTGAGGGCCGGCGGATGCTCCTCCAAGAGCTTGGTGGCCGGCGGATGCTCCTCCAAGAGCGTGGCGGCCGGCGGATGCTCCTCCAGGCGCGTTTCGTGCAATCGGGAGAGGGGCCATTGTGGATCGAAGGGTCCGGCGGGGAGGCAGCCAGGACAAAGCGTACGTGAAGCTATTAGAGTAGGCCCAACATTGCGCTGGGCCGCTTGTTATTCGTGGGCTGAAACTGCGCTGAGTCACTTTGTATTCTTGGGCCGAAACTGTGCTGGAATGCTTGGTGTTCGTCCCCATGACGCGTGAGCCCGTGTACGGGCACGCGTCTCTGGCTCTGGCAATTTGTAATCTAAATAAGTTAATGTATCAATGGGGGTGGTATTCCGATCAAAGGGGAAAATTTGGCATCGTTAAAGGAGATGTTTTTCGATAAAAGGAGAAATTCTTATCGTTATGACCACAAGTTGCATTGTCTCAACCAAACATCACGTACAACAACAATGATTCAGCGGAATCGGGAACTAGCCAAATAAAATGGAAGTTAGCAGTCTCGCGGTTCATAGATCGAAACGCGCACCATCCTTTTTTCTTCCTTTTTTCTATCCATAACTGTGAGACTGTTGAGTTCCATCTTCACCGTCACATATGTACGGTCTGGGTGTGCTGGTGTGTACCTTAACCCTCGTCGTGTGTCCCCGGTGGTGGTTGGAAGACCCTTGTAGGTATGTTCTAATTCCTGTCCTCCAACTACATCTAGGTTTCCGATGACGCATGCGGTTCACCACTAGACAAACCAGCAAAGCCTCGGTGATGAGCGGCATGCAAATTTCTTGATGACAAACTGGCTGCGGGGGCCTCCCGTTCGGATGCAAATTCGGTGCACCCGTTTGTGCTTCCATGCGTACTCCCGCTTATGTGTCATCATCTAATTGGTTGAAGTTAAATCAGGCATTATGTTACGTAAATGAAAGGGCCAATAAATCATGACACTTAAATAGGAGCACGCATGGAAGCACTAAATGGGAGTATAAAAGTCGTGTCCCTCCCATTCTGTCCTCCCATGCGTCATCCCGCCGATGTGTCAAAATGTTATTGGTCCCTTTATTAATGCTTAGTTTAACTACCATACCTTTACAACAAATAAAATGATGACACGTCAGCGGGAGTGTCATCAAAAAACTAGAGATGGATGCGTCAGCAGGCCGCAGTCAGTGGGCCACAGTCAGTTTTTCATATGAAAACTTGCATGCCACTCAACCTTTTTTGGTTTGTCTGGTGGTGAACCGTCTGCGTCATCGGAAACCTAGAGATGGAGTAAGAGGACAGGAATCAGAGCATACCTGTAAGGCTCTTCCCAACAACCACCGGGGACCGACGACGCACGGGGGGTTAAGGTACACCGGCACACCCGTACGTATGTGTACCCGGCCAGCCGTGTACTAGTAGTTCCCTTCAAACCTCCAGCAGAAGAAAGCGGCATGCAAGTTTCATTCTGTATGGAGAATGTTTGTTGTGTATTCATCAGGGAACACATATACACTTTATATAGGTTAGCTAGTGTAGTGTGAAACCAAAACAAAACCCTTTCGCACTACACAGATTCAGAAGCTAGCATTAATGACTAAACGTAGGCCTACGCAGTCAAACAATGACGTTAGACCAATGCAATCAACAATGACGGTTACATGTGTGCTTGCCTATCCTTTCTACAGTCTGGTGGTGAACCGCCTGTTACATGTTTGTACATCCTACGGTTATTACATCTTTTCATTAAACCCCTTCCACCCCATCACCACCCCTCCACCTGGTGGAGGGGGTTAAATAAAAAGATTCAACAACCGTAATGTAGATCGATCCAATGGTTGAAGATGGTTGATTACACGATTGAACCAAACATCTTATTACATTTTAGTTCAACCCAACTTTAAAACAGGAAATCTTTTGACACTGATTAATCCAGTCGTGATGTTATTCTCTTCTTGTTTTTGTGATGTTTTATTTTTTTTCTTGTTTCGTGATGCTGATTTTCATGTTTTGTACTTCCTCCTTACCATATTAGTACTTGTGATTAATAATTAGGACAAGTTTTGTAGTTCAAATATGAACTAAAAAACTTGTTCTAACAACAAGTAATATTGGTAGGAGGCTGTAATGTTTTATGATAATGAACTCAATGTTGTTCATCTGTTCCATTTGTTATTTTGTTTTCTATCTGCTGTTTAGTGAACTATCTGTTCTATCTGTATTCTCTATTAATGAACGACCCTCCACACCGCCGGTGGCTTGTAAAGTTGCGTGTACGATACTTTAGCCGCTAGAGGTGCCAGGAGATCACCTGCAGTGGGGCCTGCAAAGCGGTCTGTAAAGTAGTAACAGGTAGCGATGTCTGGAAAGAAAAGTAGAGACAATCAACAGAGGGAAAAGAAAAGAAAGGACAAGAAAAATGTTAGAAAAAGATAGGTAGAACTCCAACGTACCACTGGCCCTATGCCCCTATACGCGGTGTAATCATTACCACTACTCCTATACGCGGCCACAAGTTATTACCACTGCTTCAAGGGAAGTGGTGCGGACTAGATGTGCCGATTAGTTTATTTTGTGTTTATTGGGGATTATGTAACAGCTAGTTCTGTCGATTAGTGACGACTGGAATGAAAAGTGGAGACAATGAACAGAGAGAAGGGAACACTGATTTCCTTTGTTCCAAACTACTGTATGATTGATTGTACTCCCTCCTTATCCTTTTAATTTACGTTTCTTACAAAAAAATAAACTCCAAATGAACTAAACATTGATGTTCGAACGTCAAACAAAAAAAATAAAGAGGGAGTATTCATTTCCGGAAGAATCCATTTCTTTAAACTATCCCGTGAGTTTCCTTTGATGCAAACGGGGCTAAACATAAGACGACCGTGCATAGGGGAAACACAACAAGTGCAACATTCATCAGAGACGAGCGGGCATAGGGGAAACACATATACTACAAGTCTATTTTATATACTCCCTTTGTTCTCTTTTAATTGGCATTGGGAGAACTAGGGGTACATCCAAACAGGAATGGAGGGAATATAACCCATGTAGTACAACGCCAGACGGCCGACTAGGTCATGCCCGTGCTTAATCCTACAGTTCTCTGTACAGAAGACTGTCCACTCCTCCCATGTAGGCCTGCCGCAGCGGGCAGTTCCCTGGTTCCCCCATATTGAGCAGCCCCAAGCGCCATCATCAATGTTGGGCACCACCACCGGCAGTGCTTCTGGACGAGGCCTGCCCAGGAACCTCCAGACGACACGACGATACTATTCATGGCTTCATGCCGACACCGGCAACACTCCTTGTTGTTGCACTTCATGGCGACAGACCCAACCGCGTTGTAGCCGACGTGGGCCTCACCTTCGACCTGCTGGATATACTCAAAGGCATCACGGGCCCCGCGGCCGGCGTCGTAGTGGAGCATGGCGAGGACTTAGGCTGCCACCATGTGGCTGTTCGGGGCCGCCCGGGCAAGGAACTGGGTGCCCGACTACGCACGACCGTGCAGGAAGACGAGGTCGAACCCGGTGACGTAGCACGCATGAGGATTGCCGATGATTGCCAGGCACTCCACGAGGCGGTCGTAGCTCCAGTTAAACTTCCAGATGCTCTCCCGCTCCAGCGCCATGCGCCTGCCCACGGCGTGATCCCAGCACACCACGTGCATGGCCTTGCAGGTGGCGCGCAGACTGGAGAGGTCATCCATGGGCTGCGGGAGGTTGCGGCGAGCCACCTTGCGTTCAGGACCGCAATATCGTGCGGCAAGGGGAACTCCATGGGCTTCGATGGGAACCAATGAGGACGCACGTGACGGAGACAAAGAGGAAGAGTACGCGCGGAGAAGAGGATGGCCTGTGTGTTGCGGAGAAGAGGATGGTGTGTCTTTGTTAGTACGTGCGAAGAAGACGATGAGACGCGCGCAGTGATTGTTATGGCTTCTAAAGTGCACTGTTTGGAATGCTACTTGCGAAACTCGTATGAATGTATTTCCCTTCTGGAGGATTCCATTCCTTTAAATTGCCCCGTGAGTTTCCTTTGATGCAAACTGGGGTTACAACTTCTAAAGTGCAGTTGTACGCTACTTTAGCCGCTGGAGTTGTCAGCAAGCAGGAGATCGCCCGCAGCGGGGCCTGCAAAGCGGTCTGTAAAAAGTACTCCTCCTTCCGTCCCAACTCAACTCTATTTTTAGCTTTGGTCAAACTTAACTTTGACCAATGATTTCTTGCCTGGTCCTTATCCTGATCATCAAGGTCCTCCGCCTGCTGCCCCAGATGACTCGGGGCATAATAGGGATGAAAACAATCGGAATTGAGCTTATTACCTTTGACGACTCCTTATTCAAACTGGTGTCTGAATAAAAAATTTAAAGAATTGAGCTTATTACTCCCTCCATCTCTAAATACTTGTCACTCTGTAGTTCAAAAATAAACTACAAAGCGAGGGACGGAGAGAGTACATGTCAGCCCATTAGACCCAACCTACTATTCGAAAAGTATTCGGTTCTTGTTCGGAAAAATTTTCCATTATAATACGGTATTCTAACAATTCGGTCGGAAATCACTCCAAATCGTTTCCATTCCGTTTACCAAATTTCAATGTCCTATAAAAACGGTAATCGGATAATTTTTTTTGGAAATTGTCGAAAATGGTAATCGCATCGGAAATTTTCGAAAACGGCATCGGACGGTTCGGGAATTTATCGTACCGTTTTCATCCCTAGGGAAGAATGATCCTGGCAACCAGAATGAAGTGTCAGATATATGTTGTCCATGGCGCAGGGTTATTCAACACAAGCAATAGGTAGCATATCCTAATCTTTCTCCTCATATATAGCGTGTTAACTAATTTTTCGGCCCCAAATGATCTAGAAAAATTACTCCACATTTGATAATGCCATAAATTAATCGCTGCTCAAAACAATGACGGTGCTCATCAAGCTTGCAAGCTCAACTTCATTCATCCTCAAACTAGCTAATTATTTCTGATGGATTTACGTTAGGGGTGTGATTCGGTCTACCCGATATTTTGGTTTGGGTATTTCAGTCTTTTTCAAATTTCGGTTTCTTGAAATCACTACCCGAATTGTTGTAATAATATTAGGTACCCGAACATTTTGGGTACTAAAATTCCGGTTCGGTCTTCGGTCCTACCCGATATATCCGAATTATATATTATATCCATGTCATGTTTGCACAAATTTAATATGATTGATAAATTTAGTCCCACGAGATAATTTATTATAAATTGACAAACAAAAAATAAAAAATAAACGTTTAAATCCAACAGCTTCACACATCACAACTTGAAAATAAAATATCTAAATTTGAATTGTTCATAGTTTAGCACACATAATGTAACTTATTATTTGATGGACTGACTATTCGGTTATTTCAGTTACCCGAGAGTGGTACCCGAACCCGACATTTATTTTTCAGTTATTTATATTTGCTACCCGAAAAGTACCCGATACCCGATATTTCGGTCTTTTCGGTTCCGGTCTCAGTTTTATCGGTTTCAGTTTTTTGGTCTCGGTTTATTTGCCCACCCCTAATTTACATAGTAGTAGCATATGGGATATACATATTTCTCCTCCATGTTTTTTTGCAAAAATATTTAGTGATATATCCTATGTGCATATTACATATGTAAAACTAATGTAAAATATAAAACTTTTTCAAAGGGAAGTCTTAGGTTTCGTCAAATCTATTTCCATAATATATTTGATCTGTTTTAACAATACAAGAATTGTACTTTTAGATTCACCATGAAAATATTTCCATAATATACAATCTAGTACTACATGTTATTGAAGTTAATAAATTCCATATAAATCATTGTCAAAGGTAATTAGTTCGACCAAAACATAAATAGAGTTGAGTTGGGGCGGAGGAAGTATTATACGTTGCTGTTTGCCGCATAAGGTTTGGTCCTTCGTTGAAGCCGTAGGCATTTGTACAGGCGGCGGATGCAACTGGGCGCACCGAGCTTACGTGTGTGCCAGTCACCGAGGCACCTTAAACCCGTGCAGCGCATGTGCATCTTTGAATTCAATTGGAACCGCTCCGCGTCCCATCACCACTACTGCGCGCATTGAGAGACGAACAACCAGGCGGGTTCAAATCCCCTGCAGTACTGCAGGTGCAGTAGAGGTGACTGACATGTGGGTCCCACATGGTGTGGGAACCTGGACCCACATGTCAGCCACCTCTACTGCATCTGCAGTACTGCAGAGGCTGCTACTAAGCTATCAAATCACCCGACCACGCCATCGTCTTCTCCGCACAACCACTCTTCCTCTCTTCCCAAAACCGCGCCAAGAACACCATGGCCGACAAGCCAACGCCGCTGCCAAGCCCGCCGAAGGACGCCAAGGGGAAGCGTCCCCAACCGGACTCCCCCCCCGGACAAGGAGTGGGCTCTCCGGAAGATGGCGCGCAATGTATTTGACAATACATCACGCTCCATGCGTCGCCTTGGGCTTGGTCCCCTTCCAGAGTATGATGCAATGGGGACCACGGGCCACTACGTCTTCGCCATGACGCACTTGGCCGGTTGCCTCAACGTCCTCTGGGAGACGCCGGCCGCGACAACCTGGTGGCCGCGACGTCCAGGAAACTGGGCTTCCCGTCTCCGCCGCGGGAGGCGCCCCCGCCCAGCCAGGAGCCCAAGGAGGAGGAGGAGAAGGAGAAGTAGGTGGAGCGAGGTGGAGAAGTAGTTTTTTCTTGTTCTTAGTTGTGTTGTTTTTCTTTTCTTGTTTGTAGTTTGTGTTTTTCTTTTTTCTTGTTTGTAATGTATTGTATTAAGGTATTGAACTTTATATTTCTGTTCATTAGTGCGCAAAAATAATTCTAATGTTGCTGTACTAATGATAAACTAGTGGACTATTTATCTCTTTTATATTTTAGAATGTAATATATTTCCACATCCAACTCTACTGAGCTGGAGATCCTGAAAGTGACTATCACCTAGTTTATCTGACAGGACCGACAGGGAGAAGCCCACTCTCTGTTCAAACCCAACACGGATCCAACATAATGAGCAATCAAATAGCGAAGCACGTAGTAAATCACAAAAAACACAACAACATTTTCTGGAGTACGTATCAACTTTAGCCCAGATTAGATGCTCGTGGGTGTCATTACAAAAGGGTGAAGACAAAAAAGACTTGATTTGGATGGCTTGCAAAAACAATCTAGAAGTCAGGGTCATCAAAATTTTTGCCCGATTTGGATTGAGTCTTAGTTATAGACTTCCATAATAATAAAATGTATCGGGTATTTTACTTTTACAAGTGTGTCATAAAATGTATCGGGTGTTTTACTTTCACTAGTGTGTCATAAAGTGTACGCCGACCACGTATCCTGATCCAACCGTCAACTTCAAATAATGGAGGGTTAGAGCATCTCCAACCCATTAGCTATATGGTGTGCTATCCTATTATTTAGCAAATTTAGAGCAAAAATAATCTCCAACCGATTTGCTATTAGGATTGCTACTTTTAGCCATTTGCTATATGGAGCTCTCGGTGTGCTACTAGTAGCAAATGCTATCCGGTTTGCTATCCCCAATTTCTGCTACATTATTGTCATTTCTGTTGCAAAATAGTTGTTGAAAATTAATAGTTGGAAATACAACTGTTGAAAAATAGTCGTTAGAAATATAACCATTGAAAAATAGCCGTTAGAAATACAAACGTCACAATATAGCCGTTGCAACAATGTTATTTGAATTTTAAAATAATTATTACATATTAATAAAATATGAAAATTTTTAATATAACACATCATATAGCAAACGGGTTGGAGATGCTCATAGAATGAGATGCTAAATGTGGATAGCATATTTGCTATTTCAAAGAATAGCAAACTAAAAATAGCAAACGGGTCGGAGATGCTCTTAGAAGATTGGTGGAAAATAATACGATCTTATAAGAAAAAGGAGAAGAAGAAAAAGGATGGCGCACGTTTCGATACATGAACCGTGACACTGCTGACATCCATCTTCATTGTCCAGTTCCCGATTCCTCTGATCTCTCCAGCATGTATTCACACTAGCTACACTCTGGTGACTAGACCCAGGGTATCCCGTGGCCCACCCGGCATATCCAGTGGGTGGGCTCCTGAGAAATGTTGTTTTTGTTGTACGTGGTGTTAGGTTGAGACAATGCAACTTGTGGTCATCACGATAAGAATTAAAAATTAAAAAGAGTATATAAGATTCAAAAATCTTCATTACTCTCTTTACTCCGGGCTTGGGCCCGTCAAATTCGGAAACTCCTCCGCTCATATCATAACTGCATCAGTTATATATCCAGGCCCATCTCCAATTAAAATCAAAACTAAAGGTGTAGACGAAGGTTTTGCACAAGAGAGAAGTTGCGCCGCGCCACCGCAGACGGCAACCGTAGGGACGACAAGGAGAGAGACCCAATGGCGGGAACTCAGGTGTACAATGTGACGTTCGAGGAAGACGTGATCACCACCACCGTGACGTCCTCCGGCAAGGCCGTGGAGGACTGGCTCGACGAGGTCCTCTTCGTCCACCGTCGGCACCTTCACAAGCTCGTCGTCGGTCTCGACGTCGAGTGGCACCCCAGCTACTCCGCCGACCAGAACCTCATCGCCATTCTGTAGCTCTGCATCAGTCGCCGCTACCTCATCTTCCAGGTCATCCACGCTGACTACTTCCCCGACGAGCTGGAAGATTTCCTCGGCGATTCTGACTACCACTTCATCGGCGTCGGCATGGAGGGTGACGCCGACAGACTTTGGAAGGACTGGCAGCTGAAGGTGGCCAAAATGGTGGACCTGGTCAAGCTCGTGGCAGAGGAGATGGATCGCCCGAGCCTCCACTGTGTGAGGCTGAAGGACATCACGAGCGCCGCGATGGGCACCGACATGGAGAAGCCTTACAGGGTGGGGACGAGCAACTAGGACACGTACAATCTCTTCGGCAAGCAGATCAGCTCTGCGTGCATCGACGCCTTCGTCTCCTTTGAGGTCGGCCGTAGGCTGCTCTCTGGCGACTACTGATCTTACCACCGAGTTTGCGGATCGGCTGCCGTCGATCATCCCAGCATATGGAATTCGTAGGTGCATCACTCAAGTTCTAGCTTTTATGCTTGTGCGCCCAATCTCTCATAAAATTATTTTTCCTTGAGGAAACACTATATCTTGCTTTTAAAAACATGCATGTTATTTCACAGGCATCGAGGTCCTTCACATGCATGTTAGTTGTCCATGCATGCTACGCCCCAAACATGATCAACGAGCCTCAAACATGACGATCTCTCAACAAAAAAGAGAACACGTAACGTCAGCAAACATGATCGAGATTTATCACATGGATGTTAGACGTACATATGCATGCTACATCCCAAACATGTATTCCAAGAATAGAATAATAATTCCTACCATGTATATATTTTTCTATATTTATCATATTCTCTACCATGCATGTATGTATGCTCTCAACCTATATGGCAGTTTAACTACAACACTAATGAAGAATATTATCCTGTCATCAATAGAGATAACAAATTTGAGACAAGGATGTTCTCTCGACGGTACGAGGATAGAATGTGGACTACCACCATCTAATAAGTACACAACTCTCACTACGTACGTACGTGGTTCATCAAATTAATCGATCGCATGCTGCCATTATGTATCGATGTACTCGTCTTTTGAAGAAACAACAGGCGTAGGCGCTAGCCGCTACGTGTTCTAATTTTAGGAACAAATGAACAAACTTGTGAAAACACGTACACCACATCCGATCCTCAACGTCATCCAATTAACATGTTCCTCAACAAGGGGGCACAAAAATCCTCAACACGTGACAAAACATGCTTGGTCGCGAGCCTCTTTCACATGCATTACATTCATGTCCACCATCATCCATGATCACGACAATTATAAGTTCGATATGGACTCTCAGTCGGAAATGGTCGGATCCTTAAAAAAAAGGATATGGACTTTCGATCGATTGCCACGCGTGTTCACGTCAATCTCCGCACATTTGTGTGTCAAATCAAAAAACTGGCCGATGGGACATGTTGAGCCGTTGCGATAACCGAGAGGAGGCGAACTGTGGTTTGGAGTAACTCTGACCGTCAATTCAAAAGCACAATTTTTGAAGCATCCGATCATCTCCACTCACGCGCTTAGACAACGACCTGCTATAAAGGCACACCGTCCTCTTCTTCTCCGCCGCACCTCTCGATCGATTTTAGCCTCCAAACTTCTCCTCTTGCTTCTCCGCCGCACCACCGTTGACCACCTCTCTCTCTTTGTTCGCACCTCCGTCGCCACACAAATGGGTAGCCTTGCACCGACGCGCTCCAGGTCATCGACGTCCTCCAAACCTCCTTCTCCGTTTCCGTTGCTGCCAGGGCCGGTGGAACTGGAGGCGGCGCCCGCACCTCCTCCACTCCCGTCTCCGCTCGCGGCGCCCGCACCTCTTCCGTCCGACTATGATGAGACGGTCCGCCTCATCGAGGAAAGCATCGACAAACTCGACGACAAGCTTAAGGAGGTCACCGGCAGCCTGTTTGCCGCCGACGTGCAAGCAAAAGCGCTCGACAAAATGGCACAGGATGTATTTCATAATACATCTCACCCCTGTCGCCAACTGGGACTTGGTGTTCTTCCCCACCACACCAACATGGACTCCGACGGCTACTACATCTTCGGGTTAGGCTTTGTTGCCGCTCGTCTTGACTGCCTCTACGAGACTATCAGTGAGGAGGCCAGGGTGGGGTTTCGCGAGCAACTCGTGAAAGCCGTCAGCCAGAAGAAGTTCAATCTGGTGTTGGAGGATGCTTCACCGGCGGTTGCGGCGGAGGCAGAGGCGCTGGCGGCAGATGCGGAGGCGCCACCGGCGGATGCGGAGGTGGCGGCAGAGGTGGACAAGTCCTCCTCCGAGTAGAGTAGGATGAGTAGTAGTTTTTTCTTTTGTTTTCTATGTGTTTTTTTCTTGTTTGTAATATATGTGTTGTTTTTATGTTAATGAAAAATGTCTTTTATTTTATGTTCATGAACAATGTGTCCTACAGTACATGCACTAACGAAAAACTCCTCCTTTTACCGAAAAACATCGCATATGGAAAATTAACACATTAGTAATATTACACTGTATCTAATAAATACTCCCTCCTTATTCTTTTATTTGATGTTTTGGACAAAGCATTGAACTAACATTAGTAGGACGTAAGTAGTAGACCACCCCCACCCACCGGCCTGGCCCTAGGCAGTAGCCCACAAATTTTCTGCAACCCTGCCACACAGCATCGCGCGCGTGCGCCCCAGCCTCGCACGCCGTCCGATCAAAATCGCATATCGCGGGAGCGGGACATGCGGGATTTCCATCCTTCGGTGTCCAGACAACAAACCCAGCGCGAAGCAAAGGATCTCATCAGGATTTCCATGGGACGGCGTGCGGGGCGGGGGCGCACGCGCAACGTTGTGCGGCAGGGCCGTAGAAAATTTATTTCCGCCCGCCTAGGCCCAGAGCCGGGCCTACCTTTAAGACCATCCACAGTGGTTCACGGTAAAGCTTTAGGCTGTGTTTGGGAGCACAATTTTCAATACTAAAGTTTAAAAAACCACAGTTTTTAAAATGACATGGCAATACCAAAGTATTTCAATAACACGGTTTTGTAATACCACGATTTTGCAATACATAGGACTGTTTGGTTGACAAACACCATTCTGTAAAAAATACCATAGTAATCTCAAATACCACGGTATTGCTAATTGCTCTAAAACTCCAAAAATGCCGTGTTCCCAAACACCATTACTGGCCTGCGAATCAGATAATCTTATCTCTTAACCCCTTGGTGCGGAAATCGAATTCTCTACGGCCCTTCCGCACAACCGTCTCTGTGCGACCCTGCCTAGATGGTTGCCACGTACGTTCACGCTCCAAATCTTATAGCCAAGGGCGCACTGCACGATTCTCGCGACTGTACCACCCTGCCCTGATGATTGCCACGCACGCGAGCGCACCGAATCTTGCAGCGCGCACGGGCACACAAACTCCACGTCCGAACTTTGCTCAGCAATTCGAATAAATCGGCGCTCGGCATGAACGATCCATCATCATGCGCACGAGCACCTACGATGCAGCCAAAAAGATTTGTGTTTGGTTGCTTGTCTTGGATTGAATTGACTTGGATTAATTGGATGGTCTAGTCATGTGTTATTTGTTTCGCGGTTAGACGGGTGATCCAGGTTTGAGGAATATAAAATATTCCTCGCAGATGCTGGATGAGATGGTCCAGGATATTTGGTTGGATGTGAGTCCATCCACCTTATCTAATTATGCTTCTTAGCAATGTAATTAGTGATAATTACCTTGTTTATTGTTGATTAATAATTACAATTATGATATTAACATTAATATTTGCTACTAATATGATAATTAGTATATAAAAAAATTAATAAAAGTATGAAATTATCAACTTTGATGATTCAATAATCCAATCAAGTTTCATCCAACCTACCAACAAAAAATTGGATCGTCCAGTCCATCCAACCAAACGTTAATTTGGATGATCCAAGACATTAAGAAATGGATGATCTGTCTCCAATCGAACTTCGACGTCAAACCAAACGGAATTGATGAATGAGCACTTTGTCACATGTCACTAGAGCGTATGCACAAATGACAAATACACAGCCTTAACACCGGATTTAGGGTGCATCGTGGACTAACCACATGACCTGACCAAACACTCACGTAATTACCATACACCTGCAAGAGCAACTACCTGGCCACATCCACCAATGCATCCAGACCCTACGAAAGGATGACGAGCAGCGGCAGGTGAACACATTGTAGCGGCGACGCAATGGAAAATGATGGCAGCGGACGTCGACGTACCTGGATGTTGGCATAGTCAACCTCGCACATCTTCCACGAGTCGTTCCACCTTCCGCGGCGAGCTGAACCACACTGACAAGAACTCCTCGGTTTCACAGCCGAAGCATGACATGGAGAAATGGGCCATTAAATCATCCCGACCCTGCGAAAAGATGATGAGCAGCGGCAGATGAACACCATGCAGCAGCGGTGCAATGGAAAATGGTGGTAGCGGACGACGACGTAAAGATCGAGGGGAAGGCTCATCGCCAACGGATTGAGGAGGCCGAAGCTACACATCCGCTATGGGTGATGAGCCTTCACCTTGATTCGGTTTCGAGTCCGCGTTCCCGGACCCGGCCCTAACTCTATCATCGCCGATAGAGTCTGCCAGGGGCCGGGGGCGGCCGGGGCGCAACAGGGGTGCAGTGGGCCGGGGTCGGGGCACCACTGGGGCGGGCCGGCGGCGGGGGTGTAGGGGCGGCGGGGCCGAGGGCGCCGGGGCGGCGGGGCCGGGGGCGCAGGGGCGGCGGAGCCGGGGGCGAGCCGGCGGCGGGGCCGGGGGCGGGCCGGCAGCGGGGGTGTAGGGGCGGCGGGGCCGGGCGGTGGCTGGGGCGCGGAGGCGCGCCTGGAGCAGGGGGCGGGCCGGCCGTGGGGTCGCAGGGGCGGCGGGCCGGCGATGGAGCCGGGGGCGCGGCAGGCGACGTTGTGTGGCAGGGTCGCAAAAAATTTATTTCCGCCTGCCTAGGCCCAGAGCCGGGCCTGCCTTTGAGACTATCCGTAGTGGTTCACGGTAAAGCTTTAGGCTGTGTTTGGGAGCAAAGTTTTTCAATACTAAAGTTTTGGAAACCACAGTTTTTAAAATGACATGGCAATACCAAAGTATTTCAATAACACAGTTTTGTAATACCACGATTTTGCAATACATAGGATTGTTTGGTTGACAAACACCATTCTGTAAAAAATACCATAGTAATCTCAAATACCACAGTATTGCTAATTGCTCTAAAACTCTAAAAATACCATGTTCCCAAACACCATTACTGGCCTGCGAATCAGATGGTCTTATCTCTTAACCCCTTGGTGCGGAAATTGAATTCTCTACGACCCTTCCGCACAGCCGTCTCTGTGCGACCCTGCCAAGATGGTTGCCACGTACGTTCACGCTCCAAATCTTACAGCCAAGGGCGCACTGCACGGTTCCCGCGACTGTACCACCCTGCCCTGATGATTGCCACGTACGCGAGCGCACCGAATCTTGCAGCATGCACAGGCACACGAACTCCACGTCCAAACTTTTCTCAGCGATCCGAATAACTCGACGCTCGGTGTGCACGATCCATCATCATGCGCATGAGCACGTACGACGCAGCCAAAAAGATTTGTATTTGGTTGCTGAAAGTGCATCTAGGACTCCCTTGTGGGTTTTGGATGATTTATGACAAGCAATTGGGATCCTAATCTTTTTGTTGAGATGAATGCAGGAAAATGATGAAAAATGAGCAAAATGCCAAAAAGAGGGAAATTAAGAAGGAGAATGAATTTGAGCTCAAGAAGAAGAAATTAGTAGATTAGTATGTATGGAGTGTGTTAAGGAAACACACCCAAGAGCTCAATCTCACTTAATCACACACACACGATGCACAAAACTATACAGGACCGGACTAGTCCGATATCAGCCGGACTAGTCCGATATTACATTCTGCACAAGATCGGACAAGTCCGGTCTCCACCGGACTAGTCCGATATCTTTCTGTTCCACTTCGGACTAGTCCTCCCCAGTGCGGACTAGTCCTCAACACAATGCACAAGTCACTAGATCGGACAAGTCCGGTCACCACCGGACTAGTCCGATACCCTTTCTGATCCACTTAGGACAAGTCCGGTGATTACCCGGACTAGTCCGATATACACTCTGATCTAAATCGGACAAGTCCTCCAAGTGCGGACTTGTCGTTCTAAACACTTAGGGTTTCACAAGTCCGGACAAGTCCGATGGCAATCGGACAAGTCCGAAGATTTCCAGCAGCGAAATCGGACAAGTCTGTTTTTTCAATCGGACTAGTCCGATATTCCTGGACACTTAGGGTTTGCTTCACACAGCACACCGGACTAGTCCGGTCACCACCACGGACTAGTCCGATATTTCTGAATCCTAACGGTAACTTCCAGAAACCCCATATAAATAGAGGTGCACGGCCCACTTTTAATCACTCTCGAACCCTAGCGCCGTCACACCTCCCAAGAGACTCAAAAACCATCTCTCTCCACGAAATTAAGTGCAAAATCAATCAATCCTTTGAAGATCACTTGTAGATCATTGGAGAGGCACTTTGCACACGATTGAGCTCTTGGTTTGAATCTCTAACACACTCTTGCATCTCAATTTGTATATTTCGAAGTGTGTTATTGGTGGTTTTGAAACTTGTAATCAAGGGAGCTCTCAACTTGTGAGATCGCCCCTTCAACTTGGTGATTTACCCCTGTGTGATTAGTGGAAGAGGATTGGCCTTCGTGGCGATCCGACGAGGGAAGGGTTGGTGAAGACCCGGTCCTTTTGTGGGCTCCTCAACGTGGATGTAGGCTGCCTTCGTGGTAACCGAACCACGGGATAAATCTTGTGTCTTGTTCGTTTGTGTTCATCATTCTAGTTGATCAACATTATCTAGGGTTTGATTCATTTTGTTGAATTCAAGTTAAATAGTTGAACAAGAATCATACTTGCAATAAAACTTAACATTCAACTATTGAACTGTCATTAAAGTTTATATTTCCGCTGCAAACGACAACGAAACAATCAAATTGACCTAACTTGATCAACCTAGCCCGTGAAATCCGGACTAGTCCGCACCTTACCGGACTAGTCCGATATATCTGGTTTTGACCTTGTTGTTGAAGTGCTACAGGAACCGAGAAAATTCAAGAAGGCCTATTCACCCCCCCCTCTAGGCCTACATTCAATTGGTATCAAAGCAAGGTTCTTCAAGAAAGAGTGCAACCACTCGAAGAGATCATGTCGGACATGAAGGAAGTCCAGAAAATCAACAACCAGGAAGAGATGAACAATGACAAGCACCAAAAGCTTGAAAAGTATCTCGAAGCCATTCAAGACTTCGATGATGATGATGATGAGACATTGGAGTTGAAAGCACTGCTCCTAAAGAAAGCACTTTCCAAAGGGAAAGCTAAAGTTGAAGAAAAGAAGAAGGGGAGTAGTCACACCGACTACTCCCGATATCCTTTTAATTATGACCGTTTAAATTCTAACAGCAGTCATTATCTATCCATTCCTCTCGGAAAGGCCCCACACTTCGATGGGAGTGATTACTCCATGTGGAGGCAAAACATGAAGATGCACTTGATTTCCCTTAACCCAAGTTTATGGCATATTGTGTGCACAGGAATAAACATCCCTGATGACGATGAAGAACTCACACCAAGTCAAGAGCAAGTCATCCACAGGAATGCCCAAGCCGCAGCCGTTATCACCTCATCTCTAAGTAGAGATGAATTCACAAAGGTGGACGGATTGGAAATTGCCAAAGAAATCTGGGACACACTACAGACAGCACATGAAGGTGACAGGCATGTGCGGGAGGCAAAGATTGAAATGATTGAAGGCGAACTAGGAAGGTTCGCGATTGAGGAAGATGAATCTCCCCAGGACATGTACAACAGACTGAAGACTCTTGTGAACAAAGTTCGATCGTATGGTAGCAAAAAATGGAATGACCACGAGGTTGTAAAGCTCATCCTTAGAGCCTTTATGCCTCGCAACGTCACACTTTGCTCTATGATCCGAGAAAGTCCCGGGTACAAGAAAATGACTCCGGATGAACTGCTTGGCAAGATCATCAACTTTGAGATGATGGAGAAGCAAGCCAAGCACGTAAAAGAAATAGCCGATCTCACATCAGCTAAGAAGAAGGGAGTTACCCTAAAGTCCTCACTCAAGCCTCTATCCAAAGAAGCAAGAGAAGCACAGCTTGAGGAGGACAGCGATGATGAAAGCAGCGAGCTGGACGAAGAAGATATGATTTTGTTCATGAAGAAGTTCAAAAGAATTATGAAGAAAAGACAAGGAGCAAAATCGAGTGAAGGAAAATACAAGGAGAAGACAAAGCCGAAGATGAGGCGGGCATGTTATAATTGTGGTGAATACAATCACTTTATAGTCGATTGCCCGTATGAGGACAACAAGAAGAAGAGTAAAGAGTCCAAGCCTCAACCGAAGAAATTCTTCAAGAAGAAGAAGCAAGTTGAACAAGCACACATCGGAAAGGAATGGGACTCAAACGATGAGTCCTCATCGTCCGATGAAGAAGAAATGGCTAGCATAGCCATTGAAAGCATGTCCAAGAAACCCACACTCTTCCCCACGCTCGGTGCAAAGAAGGCAAATGGAACTTGCCTCATGGCTAAGGAAGGTAAACGCAAGGTAAACATCAAAACCCCTTCCTTGCATTCTTACTCAAGTGATGATGATCTAGACAGTGATGATGAAGATATGCTAATTGGTTTAGATAGAAAAACTGCTGCAAAAATGAAATTCTTGCTTAACCAACTTATTGAGAAGGAAGAGCTAATTGATCGTCAAGAAGACATGATTATCTCCCAAAAGGAGAAGCATGTCGAACTTGACAATCTTCTAGTTCTTGAAAAGGAGAAAAATCACTCACTAGAGCTTGAGCTAGCTTCAAGCAAGAAAACTTGCTTGGAGTTAACCAACTCAAATGTTGCAATCAAGAATCAACTTGATGACCAAATCAAGGTCAACAAGATCCTTGAAGTGCAGGTTGAGTCACTCAAGCTTAGTGAACCTTCCTCCTCTTCAACCCTACCTTCTCAACCCACCTTAACTAATATAGCTCATGTTTGCAAATGTGATAAAACTAACACCAGGTTGAAGGAAAATCCTACCTCCACAAAGGACAAAAATCCTACCCAATGTGTAATATTTGACAAGGAGAGGATCAACTATGCACGTAGTGCATATTTGGTCCAAAGACCTCCAAATGTCAAGTATGGCATTGGTTACTCTTGTGATGGAAAGCAAAGAGCTAGAAATCATAAGAATAACAAGGGAAGGATCACCTTTGTGAAGGGAGGACCCTCACAACTTGGTAACTCGAAAACTAAAAATCTGAACTCTCATGAAAATCGGACTAGTCCGGTTGTGGTCCGGACAAGTCCGGTCATCCGGACAAGTCCGGTCACACAGACTAGTCCGACCCATAATCAACAGCAACTTCTGTTTAAAACATTTGATGCCTCCTATGTTTTAATGAAAAATAATGTTGGTAAAGTGTATGCTTATTATGCTGGGCCACGCCATGGGAACACAAAATCCCATGTGTGGGTGCCCAAATGTATCGTTACTAACCTCCAAGGACCCAAGCAAGCTTGGGTACCTAAAACCAAGGCGTAATTTGTTTTTGCAGGCCTACTCCTCCGGTGGATCCAAATGGGTGCTGGACAGTGGATGCACCAACCACATGACCGGAGAAAGGAGGATGTTTGTGGAGTATGAAGTGAACCAGGACCCAAACGAAGGCATCTACTTTGGGGATAACAGTCAAGGAAGGGTCCTCGGTACCGGTAAAATTGCAATATCCTCTGAACATACTCTTTCACATGTTTTACACGTTGAATCTTTAGATTATAACCTGCTGTCCATATCTCAGTTATGTGACAAAGGTTATAATTGTCTGTTTACTAACGAGGGTGTGACCGTCTCAAGGAGAAGTGATGGTTCCGTTGCATTCAAGGGTATGTTAAAGGGAAAGCTTTATATTGTTGACTTCAATAAGGATAAAGCCGAACTCGACACATGCTTGATTGCAAAAACCAACATGGGTTGGCTGTGGCATAGACGGCTAGCACATGTTGGTATGAGGAACCTTCAAAAACTTCTCAAGGGCGATCACATCCGAGGTTTGAAAGATGTTGTGTTTGAGAAAGACAGGCCTTGTAGCGCGTGCCAAGCAGGAAAGCAAGTTGGAGCACAACATCCCGCGAAGAACATCATGACCACGACAAGACCGCTCGAACTACTTCATATGGACCTCTTCGGTCCAATTGCTTACATAAGCATAGGCGGTAACAAATACGGTTTAGTCATTATTGATGATTTTTCCCGCTTCACTTGGGTGTTCTTTTTGCATGACAAGTCAGAAACACAAGGAACACTCAAGAAATTCTTCAAGCGAGCGCAAAACGAGTTCTCACTATCAATCAAGAGTATTCGGAGCGACAACGGCACGGAGTTCAAGAACATACAAGTGGAGGAGTACCTTGATGAGGAAGGAATCAAGCACGAATTCTCAGCACCATACTCTCCACAACAAAACGGAGTTGCCGAAAGGAAGAACCGAACGCTCATAGAGATGGCAAGAACAATGCTCGATGAATACAAGACTTCGGATCGATTTTGGGCGGAAGCAATCAACACCGCTTGCCATGCCACAAATCGACTCTACCTTCATCGACTACTAAAGAAGACTCCCTATGAGCTACTCACCGGTAACAAACCGAACATTTCATATTTTCGAGTTTTCGGTTCTCCTTGCTACATTCTGAACAAGAAGCCCAGGACTTCAAAGTTCGCTTCAAAGTCCGATGAAGGTTTCTTGCTTGGTTATGATTCGAACACTTACGCCTATCGTGTTTTCAACAAGGCCTCCGGACTTGTTGAAGTGGCACGTGACGTAGTGTTCGATGAAACTAATGGCTCCCAAAAGGAGCAAGTTGATCAATGTGAATTAGGTAAAGAGGAAGCTCCCTATCAAGCATTGAAGAGGATGGCTCTAGGCGAAGTACGACCATGAGAGTCATCGTCACAAATACAAGAGGAAAGTGAACCACAAGAGAAGATCAACAATTCAGGGGGAGCCTCGATACAAGACAAATCACAGGAATATGAATATGATCAACAAATCAACGAGGACAACA
This sequence comes from Tuctoria greenei, assembly GCA_036927565.1. Classification (NCBI taxonomy): domain Eukaryota; kingdom Viridiplantae; phylum Streptophyta; class Magnoliopsida; order Poales; family Poaceae; genus Tuctoria; species Tuctoria greenei. Next base: position 56,082,628 of record JAYESD010000004.1, read on the forward strand.
ACTCAGGGGGAGAAGAAGATGATCACCAACATACAACCCCCCAAGTGCCACACCCAAGAGTACACCAATGCATTCAAAGGGATCATCCAATCGACAACATCATCGGCGACATCCAAAAGGGAGTAACCACTAGATCTCGTATAGCAAATTTCTGTGAACATTACTCGTTTGTCTCCTTTTTGGAACCCCGCAGGACTGAGGATGCATTGAAGGATCCGGACTGGGTGGTGGTAATGCAAGAAGAGTTGAACAACTTCAAGAGAAACGAGGTTTGGGAACTTGTGGAAAGACCCAATGCAAATATTGTGGGCACCAAGTGGGTCTTCCGCAACAAGCAAGACGAACACGGAGTGGTGACGAGAAACAAGGCACGACTTGTGGCCAAAGATTACTCACAAGTCGAAGGTTTGGATTTCGATGAAACTTTTGCTCCAGTAGCTAGGCTTGAATCAATTAGAATATTACTTGCATATGCTACTCACCATGATTTCAAGCTGTACCAAATGGACGTAAAAAGCGCCTTCCTCAATGGACCGATCAAGGAAGAGGTGTACGTGGAGCAACCACCCGGATTTGAAGACGAAGAGTTCCCCGACCACGTGTATAAACTGCGTAAGGCTCTCTATGGCCTCAAACAAGCTCCTAGAGCTTGGTATGAGTGTCTTAGAGATTTTTTAATTGATAATGGTTTTCAAATTGGCAAAGTAGACTATACATTATTCACAAAAAATCTGGACAATGATCTTTTTATTTGCCAAATCTATGTTGATGATATAATTTTTGGATCAACTAATCAATCTTTCTGTGAAGAGTTTAGTAAAATCATGACAGACAGATTTGAAATGTCAATGATGGGAGAATTGAAGTACTTCTTGGGATTTCAAGTGCGGCAACAAAAGGAAGGAACATTCATAAGCCAAACCAAGTACACACAGGACATCCTCAAGAAGTTTGGCATGGACAAGGCAAAGCCCATAAAGACTCCCATGGCAACGAATGGTCACTTGGATCTCAATGAAGATGGACCTGCGTCGACCAAAAGGTATATCGCTCCATGATTGGATCTTTACTTTACTTATGTGCATCTAGGCCAGATATTATGTTGAGTGTATGTTTGTGTGCAAGATTTCAAGCCAACCCTAAGGAATGTCACTTGACAGCCGTAAAGAGAATCCTAAGATATTTAGTTCATACACCCAACCTTGGTCTTTGGTACCCAAAAAGGCTCAAAATTCAATCTCATTGGGTATTCCGATGCAGACTATGCCGGGTGCAAAGTTGATAGAAAAAGCACTTCAGGCACTTGCCAATTCCTAGGAAGATCCTTAGTTTCTTGGTCATCCAAGAAACAGAATTCCATTGCATTATCCACAGCCGAAGCGGAGTATGTTGCAGCCGGGAGTTGTTGTGCACAACTCCTTTGGATGCGACAAACTCTAAGGGATTACGGTTACAATATGAACCGTATTCCTCTCCTTTGTGATAATGAGAGTGCCATTAAAATAGCCCACAATCCAATTGAACACTCTAGGACTAAACACATTGACATAAGACACCATTTCTTGAGAGACCATTCCATGAAAGGAGACATATCCATCTCTCATGTCAATACCCAAAAACAATTGGCCGACATATTCACCAAGCCACTTGATGAAAAACGTTTTTGCGAACTCCGAAATGAGCTAAACATTCTTGATTCTCGGAGTGTGGCTTGAAAATTTGCACACCTGTATGATTGCTTCAAAATATTGATTGAATTGTGAAAATTATTCCTCCCCACTTTTCTCTCGAAAAACTCTGTCAATTATTAGATCTTGATGAATTTTTGATCATAGTATGACTGTTGTTTGCTTACTGGTCAAATTCATCAAGATTATTTGAATTGTTTTGCCTCTCTACTCTCAATTATTGGACCTTCAAATATATATGAATGGGCTATGCAATTCTCTCCTGGTGACCACGGACAAGTCCGTGGTTACCCGGACTAGTCCGCCATTGCAGACTAGTCCGCAGTGTGCCGGTTAGGCCGGACTAGTCCGACAGACCACGGACTAGTCCGATTTAGGTTTCTGGAGGACTTCGGACTAGTCCGGTCATGTCCGGACTTGTCCGATTTTTCGTGTCCATAACCCTAGCCGCCACTAAACCCTAATCCCTTCACCTCACACTCGCCCCCAAGCTTTCTCTCTCTTGCACTCAAGCTCCCAAGGCGAATCCTTGATTCCTCCGTCGAAAAGCCTCAATCTTGGGCGGAGATCACGCTTGAAGACTCGGGGATTGAAGTTAGCGGACAAGTCCGGCCTCCAACCCCCACATTTTCAAGCTTCCTTGGATTTCTTGGTAAATTTTCCTCAAAACCCTAAGAAATCACAAATTTCTTTATTGCTTATCGTTTGGCCTGGCATTCTTCACTAGTTGCATGTCCAGCTGATGTACTATGTGTATGCTAGACTAGTTATTTCATTAGGGATCAATTTTTGTACAGTCTGTTAGGTTTTTGCGGATGAACACCGGACTAGTCCGGTCCAGGTACGGACAAGTCCGGTCCCCCGGACTAGTCCGTGCCTGTGCACCGGACAAGTCCGTTGTTTCTGAACCAAAACCTAATTCTTTAATTCCCTACTGCCTTCCATTGCCACCTTACCTCACCAATACCTTGTATAACTTGTCTTTTCTCTTGATCACTCATTCTCAGATCATGTCGAGCTCCGACAACGAAATCTCCGATTTCGAGGCCGAGTTGGACCACGAGGTGGCACCTCGGTCCTCGACGGGTCTTGGCAAGAAACGCCAAGAGAGATCCTCCGAGCCTGCTCCCTCACCTCCCCAGGTTCGGAGGAAGGTGTGCGTCAAGAAGCCCGCCTCGAAGGCTGCTACTCCTTCAAGTGGCCTTCGCCAAGCTAAAGGGAAGGGCAAGGGGGTTGCCACAGGGCCTGTTGGGCCCCTAAAGCTGCATTCACCCAGAGAGGGGGTCCGAGACCCCAATGAGGAAAGATTCAATGGCAAGGGCAGCGATGTGGCTATGAAGTTGAGGAGTGTTGATTACTATGCAAGGCCCAAGCAAGCAGCTGATGGCAGGTTTTGGTCAAATTTCCATGCTGACTTCTACAAGCTGGTCTACTTGCCGATGAAGACCCCGGTGGTGCGCAGTCAATGGATTGACTGGGCCCACCTTGAGAAGAGGAAATGTGCAGCTTTTGATGAAGTAATAGCAGCTGCAGAGAGACATGGACTGAAGGATCTGTTTGCCTTTAGATATAATTGGAATGATGAAGTGATTGCACAATTCTATGCAACGTGCCACTTCTCAAGCGAAGACGAAGAAAGTGTGACTTGGATGACTCATGTATCCAAGTATTCTATTACTCAAGAAGAGTTTGCCCGCCTGCTGCACCTTGACTCTGAAGGACATGATCACCTCATTATCCACAACATTGGGGTCATTGAGAGGGATGGAATGAAGTTCATGTATGGGCCCACCTCCAAGTATGTCCCTCCCTCCACAAAGAACATGAAGCCTTTCTTTGTGGTCCTCAACAGAGTCCTCAGGAAGACGATTGCTCCCAAGGATGGGGATGCAGGGAGTGTGCAAGGCTACCTCCAGACCCTGATGAGGGTCATTAGCAAGAAAAGGCAATTCGATGTTGCAGACTATATTTGGAATGATATGGTCAATATCTCAAGTACCCCCAACCGATCCTGTGGCTATGCCCCTTACTTGATGTTCATGATTGAGAAGGTCACAGGAATCGAGTTTGTGAAGGATGTGGAGCACACTCCACTGAGGCCTCAGAAGCCTCAGTCAGTGAGTGTCCAGGCTGCTGCATCGCCGGCCTCAAGCCCCGAGGCACCGGCAAGGCAAGAAGAAGCTGCTAGGGCTACTCCTCCCTCCAGGGTAGCTCCTCAGAAAGGATCCGCCAGTGGGATCCTCAAGTACTTGGCTGCAATTTTCTCCTCATGCAAGAAAACTGAAGTGAAGCTTCACAAGCTAAATCAGAAGAGGAAGGAGGACATGAGATACATAAAAGCCAATGTGAAGCAGCTGAGTGAGAAGCTGGAGATCAATCCAATTGGATCTCCAGTACTTTCTGAAGATTCTGATCCAGACATCACCGAGCTCAGCCCCTTGACTCCTTCCGAGCTTGCCTATTTTGGCATTGGGGGCTCGAGCAGCTCCGCTCCTCCTCCTACCTCTCAACCTCGTCAAGCCGAAAGCGATGAAGACGATGAAGACGACGAGAGGACTGACAGCGAAGAGTGAAGCCCTAGGACCTTCCTCTCTCTCTTTTTGGTGTCTTGATGCCAAAGGGGGAGAGATTGAGGGGGAGTCTCTAGTCTAAGCTTTAGCTGAATAGGATGCGAGGAGAGAGCTCTCTATGTTTTTTAATTGTGATTGTATTTGCTTAACTCTCTTTTCATATCATGTTTGGTCCTGTTTTGAATTGCTCTCTTAATCTGCAACTGTGTGATGAAATCTGAGTTTTTGCCCCTGAAGTGCCATATTCACTTGATATTAGTTGGTAAATGAAAATTCTGTCATTCTTAATGCATTCATGCTCTTAGTATGCATCCCACCATAAAGAATGCACATATGAATAATTATCTTGTTGCCTGATGCATTTTTGAGTCATATGTGCATACTTTATGAAAATCTCATTTTATACCTCATTTTGTGAAATCTCAATTGGTTGTCATCAATCACCAAAAAGGGGGAGATTGAAAGTGCATCTAGGACTCCCTTGTGGGTTTTGGATGATTTATGACAAGCAATTGGGATCCTAATCTTTTTGTTGAGATGAATGCAGGAAAATGATGAAAAATGAGCAAAATGCCAAAAAGAGGGAAATTAAGAAGGAGAATGAATTTGAGCTCAAGAAGAAGAAATTAGTAGATTAGTATGTATGGAGTGTGTTAAGGAAACACACCCAAGAGCTCAATCTCACTTAATCACACACACACGATGCACAAAACTATACAGGACCGGACTAGTCCGATATCAGCCGGACTAGTCCGATATTACATTCTGCACAAGATCGGACAAGTCCGGTCTCCACCGGACTAGTCCGATATCTTTCTGTTCCACTTCGGACTAGTCCTCCCCAGTGCGGACTAGTCCTCAACACAATGCACAAGTCACTAGATCGGACAAGTCCGGTCACCACCGGACTAGTCCGATACCCTTTCTGATCCACTTCGGACAAGTCCGGTGATTACCCGGACTAGTACGATATACACTCTGATCTAAATCGGACAAGTCCTCCAAGTGCGGACTTGTCGTTCTAAACAGTTAGGGTTTCACAAGTCCGGACAAGTCCGATGGCAATCGGACAAGTCCGAAGATTTCCAGCAGCGAAATCGGACAAGTCCGTTTTTTCAATCGGACTAGTCCGATATTCCTGGACACTTAGGGTTTGCTTCACACAGCACACCGGACTAGTCCGGTCACCACCACGGACTAGTCCGATATTTCTGAACCCTAACGGTAACTTCCAGAAACCTCATATAAATAGAGGTGCACGGCCCACTTTTAATCACTCTCGAACCCTAGCGCCGTCACACCTCCCAAGAGACTCAAAAACCATCTCTCTCCACGAAATTAAGTGCAAAATCAATCAATCCTTTGAAGATCACTTGTAGATCATTGGAGAGGCACTTTGCACACGATTGAGCTCTTGGTTTGAATCTCTAACACACTCTTGCATCTCAATTTGTATATTTCGAAGTGTGTTATTGGTGGTTTTGAAACTTGTAATCAAGGGAGCTCTCAACTTGTGAGATCGCCCCTTCAACTTGGTGATTTACCCCTATGTGATTAGTGGAAAAGGATTGGCCTTCGTGGCGATCCGACGAGGGAAGGGTTGGTGAAGACCCGGTCCTTTTGTGGGCTCCTCAACGTGGATGTAGGCTGCCTTCGTGGTAACCGAACCACAGGATAAATCTTGTGTCTTGTTCGTTTGTGTTCATCATTCTAGTTGATCAACATTATCTAGGGTTTGATTCATTTTGTTGAATTCAAGTTAAATAGTTGAACAAGAATCATACTTGCAATAAAACTTAACATTCAACTATTGAACTGTCATTAAAGTTTATATTTCCGCTGCAACCGACAACGAAACAATCAAATTGACCTAACTTGATCAACCTAGCCCGTGAAATCCGGACTAGTCCGCACCTTACCGGACTAGTCCGATATATCTGGTTTTGACCTTGTTGTTGAAGTGCTACAGGAACCGAGAAAATTCAAGAAGGCCTATTCACCCCCCCCCCCTCTAGGCCTACATTCAGTTGCTTGTCTTGGATTGAATTGACTTGGATTAATTGGATGGTCTAGTCATGTGTTATTTGTTTCGCGATCAGACGGGTGATTCAGGTTTAATGAATATAAAATATTCCTCGCAGATACTGGATGAGATGGTCCAGGATATTTGGTTGGATGTGAGTCCATCCACCTTATCTAATTATGCTTCTTAGCAATGTAATTATTGTTAATTACCTTGTTTATTGTTGATTAATAATTACAATTATGATATTAACATTAATATTTGCTAGTGATATGATTATTAGTATATAAACAATTAATATTATGGAATTATCGACTTTGATGATTCAATAATCCAATCAAGTTTCATCCAACCTACCAACAAAAAATTGGATCGTCCAGTCCATCCAACCAAACGTTAATTTGGATGATCCAAGACATAAAGAAATGGATGATCTATCTCCAATCAAACTTCGACGTCAAACCAAACGCAATTGATGACTGAGCACTTTGTCACATGTCACTAGAGTGTACGCACAAATGACAAATACACGGCCTCAACACCGGGTTTTGGGTGCATCGTAGACTAGCCACATGACCCGGCCAAACACTCACGTAATTACCATACACCTGCAAGAGCAACTACCTGGCCGCATCCTTCACGTACGAACAGCAACGCTGACCAACTTATACTTTTTGTACTACGTAGAAAGAATTTTCCTTGTCCATGGGAAAGTAAACAAGCTCTTCTGATGCGGCTTTTGTAGTTAAAAAATGACCTACGACAAAGCGACAAGTTCATGGAGACAGGGAGAGTACATATGATCATCGACATCTCTCTCACATGCATGTTATAATTGTCCATGCATGCTACCCTACACCCCAAACATAGGATCAATGATCCAAACTATATATATATATATATATATATATATATATATATATATATATATATGACGATCTTTCAACAAAAATAGAAAATATATATATATATATATATTTTCTATTTTTGTTGAAAGATTGTCATATATATATATATATATATATATATATATATATATATATATATATATATATATATATATATATATATATATATATATATATAACATGTCAGTTGTCATGCCCCAAACATGATCAACAAGCCTCAAACCATATATGTGTGTCGACCACCTGTCGCACCATCGCCGACCACCTGTCGCTCTTTCTCCGCAACTCTGTCGCCGCACAAATGGGTAGCCCCGCACCGAAGCGCTCCAGGCCGTCAACGTCCTCCGAACCTCCTTCTTCTCTGTTTCCGTCGCAGCCAATGTCGGTGGAACTGGAGGCAGCGCACGCACCTCCTCCGTCCCCTTCTCCGCCCGCGGCGCCCGCACCTCCTCATCCCGTTTGGGTTCAGGAGACTGTCCGCCTCGTCGTACACCGCTTCGATGAACTCGGTCGGCGCCTGAAGGAGGCCACCGAGCACCTTTCTGCCACCGCCGGGCGAGCAAAAAAGCTCGACATATTGGAGAAGGATGTATTTTCCAATACATCTCGCTCGTGTGAGCGTCTGGGTCTTGGGAAACTTCCTGTCTGCACCAGCATGGATAACGCCGACCTCTACTGCTTCGGGTTAGGGTTTGTGGCCGATCGTCTCAACGTCCTCTATAAGACGATCGGGGAGGTGGCTAGGGTGGAGGGCCGCCAGCATCTTCTGCGGACCGTCGCCCAGAAGCTTCGAACTCAATTGCTGGAGGAGGCGGCAGCAGCGGTGGCAGCGGAGGAGGCGGCAACAGCATCGGCGGAGGAGGCGGCGGCGGCAGCAGCGGCGGAGGAGGAGGCGTTGGCAGCGGAGAAGGAGGTGGAGGAGATCTCCTCCGACTCCGAGTAGAGTCGTATTTGTAGTTTTTCTTTTTCTTGTCTTCTATGTGCTTTCGTAGTTCTTGTTTGTAATATATGTGTTGTTTCTATTTTAATGATAAATGTCTTTTTTATTCATGAACAATGCATCCTATGCAGTATCGAAAAACAACTCCTTTCTAATAAAGGGGCGAGATAACTGTTGTTCAATGTCTAGCCAAGAATTCGTTTTGTTGCGACAATCGACAACTCTTGGTTGAAACTCCATTGAGATTGTGGTTGAGGCTGCGTTTCTCCTCTTTTGTCTTCTTTCACTCAATTTTTTCATTTGTAGTTGGTGCATGGGAAAATGTATTTTTAGTATGTAGTAGTATATTCTACATGTTATCATTTCATTGTGATTAATGTTACAAAATGCTGATTGTTTACCATCGTCCTTTCATGGACTTGGCTGTATTTGCATATCGTTTGCATTAGCACATATACATTCGGCGATTCATATTTTTTTTGTATTTTTTTGGAATGTCCCACTAGCTAGCAGATGACTGCTTTTAGATTTTGATCTCCATGCATGGCAACAAAGATGAATTAAGAAGCGAGCAAGTTGTCCTAAGACGAAGTGTACCCCTCTAGCTACACGCACCAGCCATGTGCAGGAATCGACGCGACATGAGATGTAATTAATCACGATTGGATGCGAGCACAAGGGCACGGCTTGCGTCAAATTCTCCACTCCCGCAAAAATTTTATCGTTCTACTTGGTGCGCCACATTTTAGATTTTGACAATTCAATTTTCACTACCTGTGCCTCCAATTTCAGTCCCGCCTATTATTGTAACCCTATTTTAGCCACGATGAGTATAAATGGAAACACTGGCCTCCGTTCCCGACACACTGCTGCCCCGCCCTTTCGGTGATCTCGCAGTACTCCAAATGTGTTGTCTCTCTGTCTTGTGTTCCATACTTGTATTCCTAAGAAATTCCTGTGTTTTCATTTCTCACGGTTTTTACAATTTTTCCCCCATGGATCTCGCAGTGATGCATCGAAGCTCTTGGTGGTGTTGACTCCTGGGTACAACGCCAGGCGACCAAGTTTGACGGGCTCTACCGAGCACCTCTTCATCGCTGACACCTCCCTGTGACATCGCATCCCCGGCTCCAGTTTTGTGCTAGGTAAACTACACGATCCATGCCATCTTTTTATAGAGCTATATTGGCTTGGTTCCACACGATCCATGCAGTTTTCGCCTAGTTAAGTTATACACGATCCATCCTGATATACGAAGATTAAATAAATTAACAATGAAGAAATATGGTCTTCTGTTTCATGAATATATATATATATATATATATATATATATATATATATATATATATATATATATATATATATATACACACACACACACACACACACACACACACTACATCTGTCCCTAAATAAATGTTGCTCCGACAGCTTATTACGGTAGTGTATTTCTAGTTCAATTCCTGGCCGGGAACGACAAATACTAAAAACCAGAGGTAGTAGTATGTAATTTCTTGATTTAGAAGTAAATGACGTACGGGTTATCTGATCAACCACTCCAAATGTTGTACTCTCATTCCTGTTTTATAAATTTGTGTTCCTAAGATTTTTAATTCCCATGGTTTTCACTTTTTTCTTTCTTGTGGCTTTCTCGGATCGTACGTTTTTTTCTATTCTTTCTTTTCTAATTCCTCCGTTAGTAACAAAAACTGCAGTTTATAGAAAGCACACCGTCCGATCCAAAATCTACGTCGGTCATGTAATCTGACGTTATCACTGTTATTTGAAATGACTACTTATAATGCTCTTTACATTAGGAACAAGACATCAAACCAAGATGTCGTCTACAAGCATTCATGGTGGCCAACAAGCACCTGGTATAACTATAAATGTGTTTACTATCAAAATTAAACAAATTTAGACAACATTAAATCGTTTGCATGGTACGCAGAGAATATTGCAGCACATGATGTTCAGGAACCCCGAGGTTCTTCACTCCCTGGTACTACTACGATGCATGAACCAACAACAGGTATAGATATACAAACCAGAAATACTCCTTCCGCCCCAGCGTAATTTTACTTTTGGAGCTTAAAAAATGTCCCACTCCAACTCTATCCTCGGTAGTAGCTTCCAACTATACATATCACATCACATTACTACCTGCCTCTCTACCGTGCCATTTGTTTTGGCAGAGCGTGTTAGTTTTTTACTCTACTCCTTTAGTATTGAATTTGGAGCATTTTAAGAGACTATGTTCTGTCCTTTAGATGTATTGATGATGGGTGTATCATGGTCATTTGCATTCTTTCCTAGGCTCTACTAATTGTTTTAGGATGCCTTGCGGTTCTACTTCCTTACTAGTACTTAGTCTTTATAGTTAACAGTTCATCAGCCTGTGTGTTGGTGTGATTTTTTTATGCCTCCATGCTGTGCTCTCTCGCCGCTGGCCACTCCGGCCGGCACCGGCGCCCACGCCCTGCTGCTAGTCACTTCAGTGTCCTCCCCGACGCGTCTCCCTCGCCCATCGCCACGTCCCATTCTTCGCGTGCCATGATTACCCCGCCGTCCGCAAATCCCTGGCCATTACTCGCGCTGCCACCAATCCTCCTCGAGAGTTTCGGCGAGACCGAACCCTCGCTTTGTTGAGTGTCGCAAGCTGACACTATGCAGTACTGCACCTGCAGTAGCCGCCACTGACAAGTACACCCGATGTCTCATGGGCCCACATGTCAGTGGCAGCTAATGCAGGTGCAGTACTGCGGAGGATTTCAATCCCGCAAGCTGCCTGCCTTATCTGTCTTGCATTCGTCACTTGCTACCGTTGGCGTTCATTACTTGCCCTGCAACTAATAATTTTCTTTGAGATGCGCTCCGGCTGATGTCAGTCAGACCGAACCGGCGAACCCTATCTTTGTCTAGTCTAGCGTTGCCAGCTACATGCCCCCTCACAGTCTTTCCTGCTTCGCTCATGGACTGAAAATCCTCTGCAGTACTACGAGTGCGTACCGCCACTGACATGTGTACATGATGGCTCATTTTAGGGTATGAACAGCAACAAAGAAGTCAATAATGTAACCCCCAATCAAAATAGTTGTCGTTAGGACAGTCCTAACTACTGTAGTAGTTCATTTTTAATTCATTTGTTTGTCTGATATGACAATTAATATAAACCAGGAGGGAGTACTACAGAATAAAATGGTGCTGGCACGACGCGGTCATCCCACGCTCGTATTTGCCGCACTCGTCCTGAAGATGGTATGAACATCAAACTTTTCTTCTTCTAACATTATTTTTACATGATAGTAAACTTGTTCAGGCAGTAATTTGCTTTAATCGTTTACCGTTTGAATCAATGTAACAGAAGGAAGGAAGCTAGGAAGAAGTGTGGCTAAAGGACTTAAAGTTGTCAGAATACACTATGCATCCCAAGTTAGTAGAACGGAGCATGTGACGCTACCAATTTAGTTCTCCTCTAGGTTGGGTGCTGCAGTTGGTATTAATCAGCGACACTTTGTCGATGATGGTGTTATGTTTACAAAAAGACATGCATCCCTCAGCGGTGCAAGGAAGTGGGCAGAGGTTGGCCATAGTAACAAGAGAGACATAGTACGAGACATTCTGGTTAGTGTTGTCACACCCCCACACAAGTATTTTTTTCTTGCAATCTCCATCCTGTATGTTTACAGCAACTTGTTATACAATGTACAGGATTTCTGGGACATGGAGGACACGCCGGAGAGCGCAAGAAAATTTTTGAAAATTGCTGGTGAGTGCTACAAGGGGTGGTGCTCGACTTTGCATGCCACCTATAAGAGTTGTTCTACCGATGAAGAACGTATACGAAACCAGCCTGCTGACGTAACGGCGCCCGAGTGGTTGTACCTAATAGAATATTTTGGGTCTGAGCGATTCAAGGTCAGCTAACTTTTTAATAGCTTCGCATCATACAAAAAAATATTTCATTTACTTTCATTCGTAGAATTAATTCTTAAAATTATTGCAGTCAATAAGCAGGACCAATTCTCAAAATCGAAGGAGACAACAGGCGTGTCACTTGCTTGGCTCCAAATCCTATGCCCAACTTAGTTATGAGAAGGTATGAAAAATAAATCATGCTTTTACTTTGCGCTGCAAACAATATGTATACCGACATGTTGAAGTTTACTTGTATTTTATGTAGCAAGATCCAGAGACCAGAGAAGAACCCGATGACATACAACTGTGGGAGGCAAGCCATTTGTTGGAGAATGGTAACTGGACAAACAAGTTGGCAGAAGCTGTACATGTGAGTAACACTTCAAAAAATCCCCAATTAAATAAATATTTGCAAATTACCTGTGACTTTTCTTTTCGTATATAGATCCAGGCACGTACCCAAGTGGACGACATGGAAGCTGAGCAGGAAGGCCCAACTACAAATGTGGAGAGAAACCACATCTTACAGCGTTGTTATAGATCCTCAATCGGTTGTGCAGGATCACAGGTTCAGGGTCGTGGTTATATGGCTAACCCAACTGGTCCGAATGTGAATGTATGCATATCCAGATGTCTGAACACCTCAACGACCAATTTTGAAACTTAGAAGTTAGAAATGCAGGCCTCAATAAAATAGTGCAGGACTTGAATGGAAGAAATGATAGCTTAAACACCAAGATGGACTGCATAAACTAGAAGAATAAAGAGTTAATCGTTCAAGTCCAGAACAAGGTCATATAGTAGCTGATCATGAACAGGCAACTAAGGAAATGCAGGACATGCACGCCTCAGTGGCTGAAATGCAGAAAATGTTGATGGCGACCACTCCACAGAAGGTCCAACAAAGGAACCGCCAAAAGCCACCTGCTCCAATAATTAGTCCCGGTTAGCTTAGGAAACCTCTTAGCATGCAAACACGTCGCTTAAGTAATCCTTGAGTGTTGTTATGTGTGTTCTAACATCAATTGATGGATGTTTATTGTTAAACTCGTGATTCTGTTGCCACTAATTTTCAAACCTGCTGCATTCAGGTTCTACTGCCGCTAATTATAAAATGTGGCATTACGAATTTCTTGTCACGAATGATAAATTGTTGCAATAGGAAGCTATTGCCAATACGGATGATAAAACGTGGCAATAGAATGACAAAACGTTGCATTACAAATATTTGGCAATGACTCAAAAAACATTGCATTAAAACACTATTGCCACAAATAAGGAATCGTTGCAATACCAAACTATTTGCCACGGATGCGAAATCGTTGCGGTACCATACTAGTTCCAACGGATCTGAAATCGTTGCAATACGGTACTATTCGCCACGTTTGTGGACTAATTGCAATACCCAACTATCGCCACGGATACGAAATCGTTGCAGTACCAGACTAGTTCCCATGGATCTGAAATTATTGCAATGCGGTACTATTCGCCACGTTTGTTGACTCGTTGCACTAACCTACTATTTGCCACAGACGTTAAACCGTCACAGTATCATACTATTTGCCACGGCTGTGACATCGTTGCAGTATCATACTATTTGTCACGAACGTGAAATCGTTGCAATACCGTGATATTCGTTGCAATATGGTAAATCATCGCTACAACATAACTCGTTGCAATATGTTACTATTTGACACGGATGTGAAAATCGTTGTAATTCTGTAGTATTTGCCACGAATGTGAAAATCGTTGCAATCACATACTATTACCACGAACGCGATATTGTTGCAATACGTTAAATCGTCGCAATACGGTAAACTATTGCAATAACATACTATTTACCACGAATGTGAAATTATTACAATACCGTACTATTGCCACGCCTGCGAAATCGTTGCAATACAATGCTATTCGTTGCAATACGTTAAATTGTCGCAATACGCTAAACCATTACAATAACATACTATTTGCTACGAATGTGAAATCGTTACAATACCGTACTATTGCCACGCCCGTGAAATCATTGCAACCACATACAATTACCATGAATGTGAAATTGTTGCAATACCATGCTGTTTATTGCAATACATTAAATCGTTGCAATACGCTAAATCGTTGTAACAACATACTATTTTCCCCTAATATGAAATCGTTGCAATACCTTACTATTTGCCACGATCGTGAACCCGTTGCAATACCGTACAATTCGTTGCGATACGTTAAATCATCGCAATACATAAAAACGTTGCAATAGCATCCTATTTGCCACCGATGTAAAATCGTTGTAATACCATACTATTCGCCACAGATGCCAAGGCGTCGTAAATAACCTATCGCCGCGGGAATTATTACGATGATTCGTAAAAACTATCGCCACGCTCTTTTTCGTTGCAACAACGACCTATTGCGACGAAAAACAACCTACTGCGACGAATTTTTTCGTTGCGATAAACCAGAATCCTTGCAGTGTCTTCTAGAACACTGTCTCCCACTCTCAACCATCTGTGCAAACAGCAATGAAACAAATAAGTAGTGACTATCGAATATAAAATTCTGAGCTGTATAGAACTGATTTAAGCTGATAGATGCAAATAACTGATTAAAAAGGTGACTGGCTGACAGTCACAGTGACTTCAATCTTGTCTCAGGTTTATGCTAACTTATGCTGTACCAGGTTGCATCAAATTGAAGACATAAACAAAGACTGAAGTGTTGAAATTGCTGTCCAATTTTATTGAATCAAATTGAAGTCATCAACACAATTGAATCAGGTTGAAGTGCTGTCTAATAAAATTTTATGCACTAATCTTGAATTGCATTACCACTAACCACATCAATCACATGAGATATCAAAACAGAGAGATGGACAGGAATTGCATTATCACCATGATGAATAGGAGAGATGGGCGTCGGGGGTGGGTTGCTGCTCGGGCATTGGGGCGGGTCGCCGATGGGCGTCAGGGGTGGAGCGCTGGTCGGACGTCGATGTCGGGGCGCCGATGGGCGTCGGAGGTGGGACGTCGATGGGCCTCGGGGTGCCTCGCGCATCGGGAGGGTGGTGTCGGGGCGTCTCGCGCGTCAGTGGTGGGATGGCGATGGGCTTCAGGGGGACGGGCGCCAAAGGGCATCGGGGCTCCTCGCGCGTCGGGAGGGCGACAACGGCGGCCCACCTCGCACGTCAGTGGTGGCACGGCGGTTGCGTCCTGGCTCTTTGCTGCAGCGGATTTTGGGATAGGGCGGTGTCGGATTTGTACCCTCAGGCAGCGATGGCTAGGCTTCCACTCGGAACTTGTCGGGCTCCTCCACACGCGGCGCCGACGATCGTCGATGCGGGGCGGGCTCCTCCACGCGCGCCGCTGGATGTGATTGTGGGTTGGATGGGGGCAGACCAGTGCCGCCGTGGGCGACGCTCCACTCCCGTTCGAAGGCGTTGCATGGTTGGGAAGGTAAAAAAAGAAAATACCGATTCAGTGCGTAACCAGTGTCAATTGCGGGTAATTATCATCGAACTCCATGTCTACTTTGGTAAAGACCGGTTTTCGAGTAGAAAAAGAGGTACTCCGAAAATTTGTATTGGAACTCTGAAAACTCCGTAGACTTGGACCCCCTTCTGGAGTTTGAAGTTGAAGTGTTTGCCAACATGTTTTGAGCTATTTCATGGAATTTGGCAGTGAAGCCATGCCAAACACGGTCTTAGTTCCTCATGCGTATGAAAGCTGTTAGTCCAAAGTCAAAGGTTGGACCTCAGTAGAGGTATGACCGCAAGAAAATTCAAATTCCGCTGTTTGCTGACGCACGATCCCAGTGTCCCACTAATTAACAACGCACCCCCATGCCTTTGGACTGCAAACCGCCGCCACCATAACATGCATGATTCTCCATTGAAGCATTTTGTTTAATTAAAGGATTAATCATGTATTTTTCCATTGCTTTTCCCTGTGCAAGGCATCTACGAGAAACTTATTAGTTGCTGCAAGTTAGTATAGTACTTTTTGTTTGTCAACCGCAGGAGCCATGCATGCTAGAATTTTTTAAAATAATGCATTATATTGATTAATGAACATCAGTACAAATATCACTCTGTAGTCGTACGTGATTAAACAGGTTGTTGAAAGATTGGTTGAATTGCTAATGATGATCTAGCTTCAGCATGTTACGTGTTAATATATAGGAAAGAAATAGATCGATCGTATACATATAATTCTGATCACAGGCAATCAGTTAAAAAAACCAAGTCAGGAAATATGATATTACATGCCTACTATCAAATATTACATACTAAGTACAAAATATCATGTTGTGACTATGTGAAGATAATGATCATATCTCCCTTGTCGAGACTAGTGATTGTCAGCATATATTGCATACCTTTTAACACCTCTCAATCACAACTTTTCATGTGGAGATTGTACTGAAAATTTGCAAGTCTTTGTGCTGCCAATGCCTTTATAAGCCCATCTCTAATATAATCTTTCGTGGATACGAACCTTATTTGAAATAGATTGTCTGCCACCCATTCTCGTATAAAATGGAAGTCGATTTCTATATGTTTGATCCATGCATGAAATATAGGATTTGTTGTCATATATGTGGCTCCCAAGTCATGACACCATAAGCATGTTATCTCTTTTTGCTCAATTCCAAGTTCTTTCAGAATTGTTTCTACCCAAATAACTTCGACCGTTGCATTTGTCAGAGAGATTTATATTATGTTTTTGTACTTCATCTTGATACCGTGTGACATGCTTTCTTGCATTCCTAGAAACAAGATTAGATCTCAAATGAATAGCAAAACCACATGTAGATCTTCTATCATCAGGACATCCTACACAATCTGCATCAGAAAATGCATTTACTTGCAAGGAACTATCTCTTACAAATTTCTTAACAAGGATGATAGTTCCTTGTATATATCTTAAAATTATTTCGACCATGCATGGTTATATGTGTAATACTCGGGAAATGAATGAACTGACATACTTTGTTAAATGAGAATGCTAGATCTGTTATGGTTAGAGTAAGATATTATAAAGCACCTACGATGCTTTTGTACCCTGTAGCCTTTTGAGCATTGAGTGATTCACCATCATGTGCTGAAAATTTCTCAATAGTAGAGAGAGCTGTATTAACAGGTTTGCATATTTTCGTACCTCCCTTTTTTAATATTTCACGGACATATTTTCTTTGATTCAATAGAATGCCCTCCTTTACCTTTTCAACTTCAACCCCGAAGAAATAGTGTAAGGTGCCCAAATCTTTCAATGCAAAATCTTATCTCAAGTTTGTTAGTAATGCCTCCACTGTTAGTAATGCCTCCACAACCTGCTTGGAAGACCTTGATAGAAAAAAGATGATGATGAGTCCCGATCTTCCGATAGGTAATGGATAGGTCGATTGATGTGGAGATCTCGACGTTGATGATCCGAGGCTCTCGAGTAGAACACGAACAACCCCTGCAATCACTACACCACCGCTCCGTTGGTTATCAACCGTGCTTCACACGATTGACCTCGCCAAGAAGGCTAATCCATGCAAGTGCAACCGAGAACACAAGCAAGAACAAGGTAGACACGATCTGAAATTGCGAAGTTGGGGTCTCACAAACCGAAGAACGGTGATATTATTGATCTAAGCAAAACCCAATTGTTCATGGCGGATACTATGGAGTATATATAGGTGGGAGGACGTCCAAGGGGGTGTTGGGGTCGTGACCTAACCCTAACACACGAAAATAATGGACTTAGACTTGATACAAGGCCCAATGGCCCAATATGGTGGCGCAGCACCCTGACAGATTCTGTATTTGATTTTGTTTCGACGATTCCCGACGACTCCGAAGTAATTTTGACATGGGACCGGTGCCATTGGAAAGGTTATCCTCTCCCCTTTCCGTGCATATGTAAAACGTCCAAAACGGAGTTCGTATGCGTCCTGGGCGTCGGTTTTAGTGCGTACTGCTCCTGGACTCCGAGTTGGATACGATTTGGAGTTTGGTTCGGTTTCCATCTTCTTTGAACGAATTCTCTGGTCTTCCACGTCCCTAATACTCCCTCCAAGTACTCCTTGAACCTCTCCATGGATCCTAATCACAAATAAATTATTAAGTAGCAATTTATGTTCAAAAACATATAAGGAAATATATAAGAACGAGTTCACCTCTGAAATTAATTGTTGTGTATGAACTCTATTGATTGCATCTTGTATGTTCAATGGAGTGTTGTTTGTATCCATAGAAGTGATGTCCTCATCATCCTCCCCTTCTTGAATTGGAGTCGTCCTCGACTCAAGTTCATCTTCTATCATGTGTGGGTCCATATGTGCAACGCCATCAAATCTTCTTGTAAGCATGAAAGGAGGAGGCCAAGGTGGTGGACGGCATAGTGCACTATCTTGATCTTGTCCATCAAATAAGAGTGCACATTCACTTGAGCCAGGATCCCAAACAAATAAACATTGTGTCATGTTTGTAAGTGCAATAATAATATGCATGATCTCATCATTCTCCCCTTCTTTATGACAAGCCGTCCTCGGCTTGCTCGTATGTCCAGCAAAAAGTCTTGCTTTGGGGGTAGAGTTTAGGCCCAAGTGAGCACTGTCCATATTGCACAACCGCAGTGAAAAATGTTTTTGTTGTCCCTGCTGCAAGGAAAAAATACTAGAAAAACTTGACAAGATATTATTAGCGTTAGTACATTCATTTACTTGACCATGTTGTTGCAACACAAAAGGAGCTTCCTCATTTGAACATATGTAAACTTTATGCACCATAAACATACTACTATGTTCATATTTGCCTATAGCATAAAAAATATTTCTACTTAACAAAGGCAATTGAGACTGAGAAAATATTATCTTCTCTACGATATCTAGATCACAAATAGTGTCAAATTCAATATAGCCCAAAGTATTTAGAGAAGATAACAATTTCAGCTCATCCCTTTTACATGTAGTTGGGATCAAATGCTTAATTTCAGCACAAGTGTGTAATAAAGTATCAAATTCATTTGGTTGTTCTAGCATAGGTACAATATAATTATCAGCACACAACTCATTTTTGTTGTAAGAATCAGTAGGAAAATCAACTAATGGTAAAAGTGTATTATGAAAAGGTTCATCTTGTTGCTGCTCATCGATAGTATGATTGGTAGCAAAATTCAGAACATCCAAAAACTTCTCACCTTCAACAAGTGTGTTGTGATATTCGTTACCTTTATTCTTATTTTCAGCACTAATTGTGGGTGAAATATGAATTGATAGATCTGAATTTTCACAGGAGTTGTTGAACACCTCATTCGGTTTTGGATTTTCTACGATTATAGGTTCTTGTTCCTGCAAAAGGTTAGGCATAGGAGGAGGTACAACAAGAAAATTCTTCTCAAGCTCATGTATTTCATCTTTACAATTGGATACACTAGTAAATGTTTCTCGCATAAGAATTTTCATATCTTTCCATGTTCGAGGTTTTTCTAAATCATTTAAATTGTTCCACCAAGTTAATGCACAACCTACTAATGCACTTGCAATATTTCTAATCTTCCTCCTCTCACACATATGACATTTTCCAAAAATTTTATCCAACTCTATTTCCCAAGCAATATATTCATCGTAACCAAAACCATCATAAGAAGGAAGAGATGGGAGAATGTAATTACTTCTTGTGGAAGGTGTTGTAAAAGTGGTCTGAATGTCATGTGAATCCTTGGTTGATGTTTGATTTTTAGTGAGCAACTCTATCACCATCTTCATCATGTCCATCATCTCAGCATATAATGCATGATTCTTGCTTTTACCTGACATTGTTAGTAGCAAACAGAAGACAACCCAAAAAAAAATTTGTTATCCCTATCAACTACAAAGGATAATGGAAAAGTGGAAGTGGAATCACACACTCTCAAGCGTCTTACCACGCTCTTACAAGTGTTCTTACCGACACTGCAGGTGGCAAACGGTGGCTGGTATGAAGAAACCAATGAAGCGTGGGATGATTGCAAAGGTGTATTGATTCTGCTCAATAGTAAGGTGTAGCTTGGATGGCACTTTATTTGTAGCAAGGATTAGCAACAATGAAATCAGATAGTAAAGTTGAATAAGTGTCCAAAGTATTTGTCAAAGTTGCTAGCCTAAATGTGTTCCTAGTAGTTCAAGCTAGCAAGACATGAGACAAAACTAGATGACACAAAGAATGCAAGCACTTCTGTTTTTTTTGTTGTTTTTTTTCTCCTTTTTTTGTGCGGCTTTTGTATCTTCTTTTGCACTTGCCTTTTTCTTTTTTCTTCCTTTTTTTTCAGAATGTGCTGCAAGGGAAGAACACAATGAAAATCAATCCAAGATATCTCGTGTGTCTGTCGCAGATTTTCTGCTCAACCTTCCAAGGACAAATAGGCACACTTATAGGCTCTAAATTGGAAAACTTAGAAAAGCAAGATTGTAGATATATCTCTCCTCTTTAATTTCAATATATGGAAGACCTATTTTGGAAAAGAACAATAGGAGATACTGCCCCTGAAATACAGACTGTTCAGAATTTTTAGGTCAATAACAGATTCGGATCTAATGCAATTTCGACATCGATATCTATATTTTCTGGGACAATTATGAATACGAAAGTTATAGAGAACTTCTAAGATTTCCAGAAAGTATAAGAACACAAAAATCCGAGTTCGTATGAGCTAGATATGATGAAAATACTGAACTGGACAGAGATGAATCTAATCTGGACGTGATGACGTGATTCAAAAGGATGAATCAACACAATACAAAACTCAAACTAAGACTAAAAAAACTTTCTAAACCAGCAATATGACTCAACAACGGACACAAACTCAACAAAACCAAAATGAAAACGAAAGTTGCAAAGGCTCAATGGTGGTTTGGACAAAGTAATGAACAGATCTACTAAACTGCAAGTTTTTTGTGGCTTTTTTGTGGACTCTAGGTATGAAAAACAAAACTAATGTAATGGATAGATGAATTACCTAACGGGCAACCTGGAAATATGATACCAATTGATAGGAAATTGATGATGATGAGTCCCGATCTTCCGATAGGTAATGGATAGGTCGATTGATGTGGAGATCTCGACGTTGATGATCCGAGGCTCTCGAGTAGAACACGAACAACCCCTGCAATCACTACACCACCGCTCCGTTGGTTATCAACCGTGCTTCACACGATTGACCTCGCCAAGAAGGCTAATCCCTGCAGGTGCAACCGAGAACACAAGCAAGAACAAGGTAGACACGATCTGAAATCGCGAAGTTGGGGTCTCACAAACCGAAGAACGGCGATATCATTGATCTAAGCAAAACCCAATTGTTCATGGCGGCTACTATGGAGTATATATAGGTGGGAGGACGTCCAAGGGGGTGTTGGGGTCGTGACCTAACCCTAACACACGAAAATAATGGACTTAGACTTGATACAAGGCCCAATGGCCCAATATGGTGGCGCAGCACCCTGACAGATTTTGTATTTGATTTTGTTTCGACGATTCCCGACGACTCCGAAGGAATTTTGACATGGGACCGGTGCCATTGGAAAGGTTATCCTCTCCCCTTTCCGTGCATATGTAGAACGTCCAAAACGGAGTTCGTATGCATCTGGGCGTCGGTTTTAGTGCGTACTGCTCCTGGACTCCGAGTTGGATACGATTTGGAGTTTGGTTCGGTTTCCATCTTCTTTGAACGAATTCTCTGGTCTTCCACGTCCCTAATACTCCCTCCAAGTACTCCTTGAACCTCTCCATGGATCCTAATCACAAATAAATCATTAAGTAGCAATTTATGTTCAAAAACATATAAGGAAATATATAAGAACGAGTTCACCTCTGAAATTAATTGTTGTGTATGAACTCTATTGATTGCATCTTGTATGTTCAATGGAGTGTTGTTTGTATCCATAGAAGTGATGTCCTCATCAGACCTAGAAAACACTATATCATCAACATAAATCAACAAATAAATCATAGTATTTTTCTTTCTATAAATAAAGAGAGAAGTGTCGCCTTTCAATGTTATGAAGCCAAGGTTGATAAGTTTTGAACTTAGCTTAGAATAACATGCTCTTGGTGCGCGTTTCAATCCATAGATAACTTTGTCTAATTTACAATCAAAATCTGAATATCTTTTATCTTCATATTCAGGAGGATGAGCCATACAGATCTTTTTTTAGATCTTCATGAAGAAAAACATTATGAGCATCATGTTGTTTGAGGCACTAGTTCTTTGAGATAGAATCGATAGAACAATTCTAATAGTAGTTGATTTAGCAATTGGACTAAAAGAATCCTCATAATCAATTCTATAACTTTGCTTAAAACTTTTTGCGACCAGTCTGGGTTTGTATCTATCAAAGTGTTGCAACGACACTCCCCCTGGTACTACTAAGAAGTAGTTCGCGAAGGTTCCTTTTCAGAGGGGGCATAAACTCGAAGAACTTAGAACAAGGTGAACACGAGAGTTTTTACGTGGTTCGGGCCGCCTGTGCATAACACCCTACTCCATGGGGGTTTGAGTGTTGTATTGTCTGTGTATGAGTGTGCCTCAGAGCCTGGTTGAGTATTGGTTCAGTATGCTTGAGCCTACCATGCAGCATAGACCATTTATATGCAAAGGTCTGGCTATTTATAGTGAGGCCGGGGCCCGATAGGTGGCTCTGAGCTATTAACTGCCCTATACATAATCTAAGGTACTTAATAGTGATCTATTTGTGTATTAACGTGCCCTGATGGCGATGTTACAACATTTGAATATCCCGCTGATTGTGCATCATTAATGCGGAGTTAATGATGCGTCAACCTGGTTTTGAAGCGGCTGATTTATGGTCTTGAATGCTCACGCCGCTCTTGGACAAATGGAGATCCCAGAGCCCTTCCCGTTGGAGAGGTAAGGTCCAGACCCACGTGGTAGCACCAGAGCCACCCTTAGAAGGGAGGCAGGTCCGGAGCTTTGGGACACGTGGCAGCACCGGAGCCACCCTTACCTGGGAGGTCCGGAGCAGCGGGCACATGGCAGCACTAGAGCTATTCTTAGTAGAGAGGCAGCTTCGAAGCTGCAGGACACATGGCATCACCGAAGCCACCCATAGGAGGGAGGCAGGTCCGGAGCTGCAGGACACATGGCAGCACCTGAGCCACCCTTAGGTGGGAGGTAGGTCCCGAGCTGCAAGACACGTGGCAGCACCAGAGCCGCCCTTAGGAGGGAGGCAGGTCTAGAGCTGTGGGACACGTGGTAGCACCGGAGCCACCCTTAGCACAGAGGCAGGTCCAGAGCTGTGGGACACGTGGCAGCTCTGGAGCCACCCTTAGCAGGGAGGCATGTCCGAAACTAGGGGACACATGGCAGCATCGGAGCCACCCATAGCAGGGAGGCCGGTTCGGAGCTGCAAGACATGTTGCCTTCGAAAGTCTTCTCTCCTTGAAGGTGGGACTCAATGCTTCTCTTTCTTGTAAGCGAGGGTACTTGGTCTGCAGGGTATAGATAGTGGCCCCCGGGCCCACCTCGGGGGAGGTTTCGATCCCACAGGTGGGGCCACCATCAAACCTTCCCACGTTGTTGCTTCGACTTTTCACTTGGGCGGTTGAAAGGATGGCACATTCTTATACCATTGATACGTGGTCCTTCCTGATTTGGCAGGTGTGATGCGTGGCATGCAGATCTCACGCATTGATGAACGCCGACTCCCAATACGATTTCCGTATTGGTTCCTAGCGCAATCTATGTAGTCTTGTCAGGCAGCCTTCCTCGGGTTCTTCCCAACTCCTCATCATGACAACAAGTCACCTGGTACAACTTTTTTGCCAAGTGGAATTGACCCCCTTGTCATCGGCGAGGGTAACTATGCGGTGCGTAACCAAGCTTCGCGTGCAGTTGCCATCCAAGCATGGCAAATGATAATAAAGGGAGAAGTTTGCACAGCGAAGGAACTCTTACGTTTTGATATTTTTTTCTTGCGCATATAACTCTTCGCTTCCTTCTCTACGTCGTGCTCTCCGTTTTGCTCCCCTCGCAACCATGGATTCTGGTCTTCTCCCCTCGAAGCTCGTCAGCAAGAGGGATATTGTCAGAGTTCAGAAACTGATGGGCTTGCAAGATTCTTGCTTTGACAACATGATGCGCTGCGGGAGCCTTCCTTTCACTAAGAAAAGCTCCAGGGACATTGTTTTCTTCACCGCTTATGCCATGGTTGGGTTAGTCCCCCCTGTTTCTTCCTTCCTGCTGATGCCGCTGGAGGTGTATGGGCTGCAACTCCAACACCTCATCCCTCATTCCATTCTATTGGTGGATGTAACACCCTCATTTTTTATCCATCATGCATTGTATACATTCTTATACATGTTTAGAATTAAGCAACATAAAAAGGATCAAGTTTAAAATGAATTAGAAGCAAAACAACACTTAAAAGTCTGTACAAGTACGGACTTGTTTGTTTGTACCATGGACTAGTCTATTTTCCCTCTCTGTTGCCCTCTGGACTTATCTGTTTTTGCTACAGACTAGTCCAATTGACTCTCTGTTCCATTCCTGACTTGTCCGTGATTGAGTGCGGACTAGTCTGATCTTTGGTCCGATTTTCCAATAAGTTGCCAAATCCCCGGACTCATCTTATCTATGCTGGACTTGTCCGTTTTGCTCTGTGGATAAGATCGGACTTGTCCGGACCTTCCAGCGGAGTTGTCCAATATTGTTTCTATTCCAAAACGGACTAGTCCGGTCCGTTGTGCGGACTAGTTTGGCCTGCTGAGTTTTACTCGGTTCCTATTATTTCCTCAATATTTGTTTTTGGGTAATCGCCTTATTTGGGCCCAAGGACGTTGTGTCCAACCTCTTTGGAGCCCATGTCGGACCCCACACCTGCCTATAACCATCTTAAACTCGAATTCCATCAAACCCTTGCCTCCAACCCTATATAAGCAACCCCACCCCTCAACTTTACATCCTTTTGCCTCAATTGAAAGATCACAAACCCTTGTTCGTGGAGAGCCGCCATCAAGGAGGGAGAAGGAGATCCTGAGCAAGAAGTATAAGAGGAGGAAACAAAAGAGGATCAAGTAAACAAGATCTTCATCGACTTTGCATTCTTCATCGCCAATTCACTCTCACCCTTCATTATCAACCCTAAATCATCAAGATCCAAGTTTCATCTTCAATTCTTGATCTTTTTAAAAACGTGGTATACCTTATACTTTCTCTTTTTCCACGTCAATTCAACCCCAATTCTCCAAATTCTGGTAAATCAAGAAAACCCTGAATGCAACCTATCCAGGGCGGACTAGTCCGACCCCTGAAACTGGACTTGTCCGTCCTTAGAACTTGAATTGTGTTGAGTTAATTCCAAATTGACTCGGATCAATTCCAAACCTATTAAAACTTGTTAGAAACCTTTGTAACTAGTTAGTAAACATTAATAGCAACTTATTAACAAGTTTCACTTCATAATTGCATTAATCATGCATGTCATGACATATTGAGTATTATATGAGCATTATTTGATTGAATTGTGTGTTTTGCATGTTCGTTGCGCAGAATAGAAGGTTTTACACTATAGAGTGCTGCGGAGGACCTCCAGTACCAGAATTTCGATGTTTTTAATCCCAATCAAGCCCAAGATCAAGGCAAGTGTCCTTGAACATGTTGATCCTATTTTGACACTAAATGTTTTGTTTGCAAAACTGCATGCTTGTGTCAATTTGATGGAAAATCCTATCATAGGAAGTTTACTAGCTTTGTTTAATCACCCTTGTCACCTGGAATTCATGGTAGAGAGTCGGGAAGGGCTTTTTACCCTTTGCCTCGCTTAATTAATTGGGATGGGAAAACAACTATATCATTTAATTATGCATTAATGAGATTATGGATTACATCAACTGGTTAACGTGATACGGTAATGGGTGATCTAAGCAAGCCTGATATGTGGATGGGTTGGATATTATGGTGGTTTCGCTTTCTCTATATCTAAGGACCGGTTCCTGGAGCGACCATCCAGGATTTACAGTGCCACCACGAGGCCAAGTATGGGTGCGGCGTAGTGGATTAATTAGGGTATTGCTAGTATTGAATGGATCATTTGGCGCACTGAGGAAGGGAAGTCAAATTTGGTTTGGATATGGTTGGCGGGACTCCCTGGGATCCGAACAACACAAGAGGGGGCCCTAGGTTGACGATGTTCTCAGTTGGAGACATCACCAACAGTGAAACCTCAGTGGGTCCGTACATGCTAGTAGTCCCTTCTTAAAGGCTATTTTGTGATGTCCTGGCCATACACCAAAGGAAGTGTAATTGGCATAAGGGAGGTTCTTTGGTCGCCGATGGGTGATGAAATCACAAACACGTGGGTAAAGTGGTACAAACTCTTTAAAGTCTTAAAAACTATCATGATAGCCGTGTTCCTGGTCATGAGCAACCTGGACCCCCACATGATTAGAGGAAACTTGGTATTGGGAGGGTTATGGTCGGTATTATGGTTATGACTGGTTATGGACTAAGTTCTGGTATTGAACATGGTTAATGGTAATGGTGAAATCTAGTATATGGATGATGGTATTGAAATATGGGCTGGTATTATGATAAATATATGGTTTATGATGGGTTTACTTCACATACATATAATATATTGCTTTTCAAATGGTTTGATGTACTTTTCAGCACTTAGCCATTATTATTGTCGTCATTTGTATCAGCTACATGTCATACTTTCCACACTTGCTGAGTACGACATGTACTCACTCTTGCAATTCCCCCACCAACTATTGTAGGTCAGGATTGGGAGTATAATGATGATAATACGGAGTTCTAGGCCGTGTCTGCCGTCAGCTTGCCTATGGTGTTGATTGGAGCTGCGCTATACCCTATCCGCTTAGTTTGCTTAGTTGCTTTATTAGTTATTTCAGCTGCATTAGTTCAAACTTGTCATTAATATTCATTAGAGCTTGTATTCAAGGATATTATGAATTTTGTAATAAAATTTGTTAATTAATCTTGTTCTGTGGTAGTTTTCCATATATCATTTGTGATGCACTTGTGTATGTGTGTTGAACATCCTGGGCACACATATACTGCAATTAGTTCATTTTTCGGAACCGAGTGTCACAAATTGGTATCAGAGCCACAGGTTGACCGTAGGACGCAGTCTAGATAGAATGGACACCTTAGAGCACATAGGAGCACTGAGGAATCGATGTGTTTTAGCTTGGTGTGTTGTTTGCTATATATTGTTTGCTTGTGTGCTTAATAGAGGATTTTGGGATGCTTTAGCATTGCCATGTCCAAATAGGCTAGTATAGGTAGTTGCTTAGTTTCATATCTCTTGATGCATATAGTTGGGGACGTTTCTAAATTCTTATCTCTTGCTTTTTTCAGATGGTGATGACTCACAACCAGAGGGATGCCAATGATGAGGAGGAGAACATTGGAGCACCTCAGAACAACAATGGACAAGGACCTGCCCAAGGAGCAATCAACCTTGATCAGCTTTTGGCTATGCAAAACCAGCTCATGCAGACCATGATACATATTATGGGACAACTGTAGGCTGGCAACAACAACAATCAACTCCACATGCCTCCACCACCACCCCCACCACCTCATAACAGGTTGGGAGAGTTCATGAGGACTCTTCCACTGACCTTTGCTCAAGCTGCAGACCCTATAGACGCTGATGATTGGCTCAATTCTATGGAGAAGAAGCTTGCTATTGTCCAATGCAGTGACCGGGAGAAGGTGCTATTTGCTTCCCATCAACTAGTTGGATCAGCTACAGATTGGTGGGATTCACTATGCAACACCCATGAGAACCAAGAGAGGATTACTTGGGCTGAATTCAAGGAGAGCTTCCGTTCTCATTATGTGCTGGAAGGTGTTATGATCTTGAAGAGGCAAACATTTGAGAACTTGAGGCAAGGAAGATCGAGTGTGGGTGAATATCTCAATAAGTTCACTCAACTTTCATGGTATGCACCTAAGGATGTGAGACAGGACAGCCGGAAGCAATACTTGTTCATGAGAGGCTTGAACAATGAAATCCAAGTACAATTGCTGAATTGTGACTATGCCAACTTTCAGAAGCTTGTGGACAGAGCAATTGTGGTTGAGAATAAGGTCCGTGAGATGGAGCTTGGTAACAAAAGGAAGGCATCATATCAAGGACAACAACAAGGAAGTAATGTGCGCCCTCGCTTTGCACCACCCAATACGCCTCATTATAGCTCTTCTGCGCCTGCTCAGCGCCCTTGTTGTGCACTGTGCCCAGCTCAATTTGTGCAGCAACATCCTGTCATGCAAGAACCTAGGCTTCCAATGCCTTTTGCTCCTCGTGCCAACTTTCCTAGTGCGAATGTTCAGAATCAAGCCTGTCCAAATAATACTGGTGCAGCAAGGAAGTGCTATACTTGTGGAGAAGCAGGACACTTTAAACATCAATGCCCCAAGTCAGACCTTGGTCAAGGTAGCAATTCCGCAAGATAAAACCCAAGATCCAATGGAGGACAGCCGCAAGGGAATCATCGACAGCAGAATTTTGCTCAGGGAAACGTGAACCATGTCTCAACAGAGGAAGCTCAACAAGCGGATGACGTGGTCATTAGTAGGTTTCTCGCAAACTCCAACCCAACGACTATGTTATTTGATTCTGGAGCATTGCATTCATTCATTGCATCAAAAAATTTTGCCAAGTATAGTTTGCCTATCTCTCATATGAAGTATACTCTATTGGTTAAGTCTCCTAGAGAAGAGATGAAGACAAATATAGTATGTCCAAAAGTAAGCCTTAGAATAAGGGGGGCAGACTTCTTTGCCAACCTCATTGTTATGGATTCTCAAGGATTGGACACGAGAGGATGGTCTTGGCTTGGAAGTTGACTGACGAGGACGTCGATGTTCTAAGGTGGGGAGGATTGTGACATCATACTTGGAATTGATTGGCTACAGAAGAACGATGGAGCAATTCAGAATGCCACAAAGTTCGTGCAAATGACCAAGGAAAAAGGAGTTAGTGCAAAATTCAAGGCAGTTTAGCCAGCAACTGAGAAGGCCATGGTGAATCATGCATAAGGAGTGACCTTAGAGGAAACTGTATGCCGACATGGAGTACCCAAGAAATCAGGTCCAAATACTTGGTTCATGCCAACCTGAGATGTTGCAGGAAGCTGGAAAAAAAGGCTATGCAGACAATAGGAGAAGAAAACTAGCCGTCGAAGTGGGAGATTTTGTTTACCTCAAGTTGTCACAAGGAGAGGCCATAAGAGGTTTAACATAAGAGGCAAGCTATCACCTCCATATAATGGACCATTCAAGATTTTGGACAATAGAGGAGAAGTAGCATATAAGTTGGAGATGCCAACTCACTTAGCAGATGTTCATGATGTCTTTCATGTTTCTCAGCTCAAGAAGTGCTT
The DNA here is from genome assembly GCA_036927565.1 of Tuctoria greenei. Taxonomy (NCBI): domain Eukaryota; kingdom Viridiplantae; phylum Streptophyta; class Magnoliopsida; order Poales; family Poaceae; genus Tuctoria; species Tuctoria greenei. The sequence continues at coordinate 56,112,064 of JAYESD010000004.1, forward strand.
GAGAGTGCCGGAAGAACAAGTGCCAATGGAAGAATTGAAATTAGAGGCACATTTGACTTATGCCGAGCAACCGGTCAATATCTTGGAAACCAAGGAGAGAGTCACAAGGAATAAGGTGATTAGATGGTGTAAAGTTCAATGGAAACATCACACAGAATCAGAGGCAACCTGGGAGTTGGAAGATGATCTCATGAAGGAATTTCCCTATCTCTTCTCTTCCGCGTCGAATCTCGAGGCGAGATTCATTTTAAGGGGGGGGTAGGTTGTAACACCCTCATTTTCATCCATCATGCATTGCATACATTCTTATACATGTTTATAATTAAGCAACATAAAATTCACAAGTTTAAAATGAATTAGAAGCAAAAAAACACTTAAAAGTCTGTACAAGTACATAATTGTCCGTTTGTACCCCGGACTAGTCTGATTTCCCTCTCTGTTGCCCACTGGACTTATCCATTTTCACTGCAGACTAGTCCAATTGACTCTCTATTCCGTTCTGGACTTGTCCATGATTGAGTGCAGACTAGTCCAATCTTTGGTACGATTTTCCAATAAGTTGCCAAATCCTCGGACTTGTCCGATCTATGCCGGACTTGTCCGTTTTGCTCTCTGGACAAATCAGACTTGTCCGGACCTTCTAGCGGATTTGTTCGATATTGTGTCTGTTCCAAAACGGACTAGTCCGGCCTGCTGAGTTCCACGCGGTTTCTATTATTTCCTCATGATTTGTTTTTGGGTAACCGCCTTGTTTTGGCCCAAGGACGTCGTGTCCAACCTCTTTGGAGCCCATGTGGGAGCCCACACCTGTCTATACCCATCTTAAACTCGAATTCCATCAAACCCTAGCCTCCACCCCTATATAAACAACCTCACCCCTTAACTTTACATCTTTTTGCCGCAATTGAAAGACCACAAACCCGAGTTCGTGGAGACCCACCATCAAGGAGAGAGAAGGATATCCCAAGCAAGAAGAAGAAGAGGAGGAAACGAAAGAGGATCAGGTAAACAAGATCTTCATCGACTTTGCGTTCTTCGTCACCAATTCACCCTCAACCCTTCATCATCAACCCTAGATCGTAAAGATCCAAGTTTCATCTTCAATTCTTGATCTTTGGAGTTCTAAAATTGTGGTATACCTTCTACTTTCTCTTTTTCCACATCAATTCAACCCCAATTCTCCAAATTCTTGTAAATCAAGAAAATCCTGATTGCAGTCTATCCAGGGCGGACTAGTCCAGCCCCTGAAACCGGACTTGTCCGGCCTTTGAACCTGAATTGTGTTGAATTAATTCCAAATTGACTGAGGTCAATTCCAAACCTATTCAAACTTGTTAGAAACCTTTGTAACTACTTAGTAAACATTAATAGCAACTCATTAACAAGTTTCACTTCATAATTGCATTAATCATGCATGTCATGACATATTGAGCACTATATGAGCATTATTTGATTGAATTGTGTGTTTTGCATGTTCGTTGCGCGAAATAGAAGTTTTTTCGATAGAGAGTGCCGCGGAGGACCTCCAGTACCTGAATTTCGAAGTCTTTGATCCCAATCAAGCCCAAGATCAAGGCAAGTGTCCTTGAACATATTGATCCAATTTTTACAATAATGTTTTGTTTGCAAAACTCCATGCTTGTGTCAATTAGATGGGAAATCCTATGATAGGAAGTTTACTAGCTTTGTTTAACCACCCTTGTCACTTGAAATTCATGGTAGAGAGTCGAGAAGGACTTTTTACCCTTTGCCTCGCTTAATTAATTGGTATGGGAAAACAACTATATCATTTAATTATGCATTAATGAGATTATGGATTACATGAACTGGTTAACGTGATATGGCAATGGGTGATCTAAGAAAGCCTGGTATGTGGATGGGTTGGATGTTATGGTGGTTTCACTTGCTTTAGATCTAAGGACTGTTTCGTGGAGCGACCATCCAGGATTTACAGTGCCACCATGAAGCCAAGTATGGGTGCGGCGTAGCTGATTAATTAGGATATTGCTAGTATTGAATGGATCATTTGGCACACCGGGGAAGGGGAGTCTAATTGGGTTTGGATATGGTTGGCGGGACTCCCTGGGATCCGAACGGCACAAGAGGAGGCCCTTGGTTGAAGATGTGCTCAGTTGGCGACATCGCCACCGGTGAAACCTCAGTGGGTCCGTACATGCTAGTAGTCCCTTTGTAAAGGCTATTTTGTGATCTCTTGGCCATACACCAAAGGAAGTGTAATTGGCATAAGGGAGGTTCTTTAGTCGCCGACGGGTGATGAAATCACAAACACGTGGGTAAAGTGGTACAAACTCTGCAGAGTCTTAAAAACTATAATGATAGCCGTGCTCCCGGTCATGAGCAACCTGGACCCTCACATGATTAGAGGAAACTTGTTATTGGGATGGTTTTTGGGATGGTTATGGTTGGTAATATGGTTATATCTGGTTATGGACTAAATTCTGGTGTTGAACATGGTTAATGGTAATGGTGAAATCCCGTATATGGATGTTATATTGAAATATGGACTGGTATTATGATAACTATATGGTTTATGATGGGTTTACTTCACATACATATAATATATTGCTTTTCAAATATTTTGATGTACTTTTCAGCACTTAGCCATTATTATTGTCGTCATTTTTATCAGCTACATGTACTCACTCTTGCAATTCCCCCTCCAACAGTTGCAGGTCAGGATTTGTAGTATGACGATGATAATGCGGAGTTGTAGGCCATGTCTGCCGTTAGCTTGCCTGTGGTGTTGATTGGAGCTGCGCTATACCCTATCTTCTTAGTTTGCTTTTTTGCTTAATTAGTTATTTCTGCTGCATTAGTTCAAACTTGTCATTAATATTCATTAGAGCTTGTATTCAAGGATATTATGAATTGTGTAATAAATTTTGTTAATTAATCTTGTTTTGTGGAAGTTTTCTGTATATCGTTTGTGATGCATTTGTGTATGTGTGTTGAACATCCTGGGCACACATATACTGCACTTGGTTCATTTTTTGGAATCGGGTGTCACAGTGGCGATCTTCGTCCACCTCTGTGAAATGTGGGTGTGTGTGAGGCCTTGCATGCCACTCTTCAAGAAATTCTTCATCCTCTGACCAACTGGAAAAGGTTCAGGCCTCATCGAAGCTTATTACTTCTTGAGGCGCAAGAACTCACCCTACAAGTACATCCCATCTTTCTCCTCTAGGAAGTGGGAGACTTGGAAGAGCGTCTGGACGGTAGTCTGGGGCGATCAGCACAACCGCTTGGAGTTGCCGGTCAGACTACCCACCTTAGACAGCGATTTTTGGGAGCTATTTACAGATCTGTCAGTGGAGTACAACCCGGTGTTAACAAGGATCCAACACCTGGCTGAAGGAGGATTAATATCTTTGATGGTGCTCTGCGATTTCCTATCATGGCGTCTTGCTCCTCTTCGACAACGGGAATTCCCTACCTGGACTTATAGCAAGGTGATGGACTTCAACCAGCTAGAGCGCATTAATGGAACTGACTTTGGATAAGAAGACTCTGTTGTTCACTCTATCAAAGTTATACAGTGGTCCTGTCTCCAATGACGACATCCTGCCGCCGTTGTACTTGTTACCAGTGTTCGCCTTGCTAGAGCTAAGGTCACAACTATTGAAGGAGAGGTCAACCCTTGATGATACTTACATCGCCGTGCAACAGAGAGGGGACGCCTCCAGAGGCATAGTCATCTTTGAAGTTTTGGCCCTAGTCAACAGGAAAGCTTCGGATCTGACTTTGCCGGTGACAAAGGAAAATCTCCTGCGGAGCCTAGCCGGAGGAAAGGTTTCGGTTATGATTCAAGCCGGAGCAAGGGAAAAGAACCTGCAGATCCTTTCAAGAGAAAGAGAAGATTGGAGCGGGTTGACGTGATCTCCACCAGGCCAACATCAACGAAGACAGTGCCACCGTTAGGGGCACGCCCAACCTTGAAGTCTGTGGTGGTCATCCCTCGCACATCTTCATCTTTGGTCCCGGCGCCAAAGGCGAGCGCCGGGTCCATAGTAGATCCTTTGACAGAAACTCCGGTAGCAGGGGAGATGACTCCGGTACCGAACCTCCCGGTGGCTCCGAAGCCAGTGGCCGCCACGGAGACTCTTGGAGCCAGGTACAGAACATTTGTTTCACAGGCGACAGTGAGATCAGATCACTCTAATCACCCACGGAAGAGGTTCTGCGCCAACTGGAGCTGTCGAGGTCCCAGGTATGAAGTGTCATTAGGAATTTGTCTTCTTTTTTATTCCTTGTGCCTTGTTGATTCTTTACTTCCTCTGTTTCTAGAGCTACAAGACCAGTTGTTGTTCCTTCTGCCTCACCATCCTCTATGGTAAGAACAGAGGTGCCACCAGTAGGCCATGCCAGCGTTGCAGTCAAAGGTATTAGGCTGGCTGATCTGCCGGTTGATGTTGTGGCTTCTTCCGAGGTCGCGACGGATACTGTGGTGAAAGCATCTAGGCCCCATGAGGTACGGTTTCGGTGATTAATGACAACCATTCGATATTACTAATGAATTTGTGAATGCAAGGTCTCAATGACACTCAATCAAATGAAATCAAAATTACATTGGAGACCCATATAAAATCAACGAATGAGATCAAATCAAATCATATGAAGACAAGAAGTGAAAGCTCTAACTTGATATCACTCAATGCTTGAAGACAATCAAAACAACATTTCAAACAAGTGTCAAAGAGGTCACAAGTTCAAATTCCAAAAAGAAGAACTCAAAAACAACTCGAAGTCAACAAGTTGAACACACCGGATCATCCGATGGTCTTTGGTTTGACACACATCGGTCGAGTTGGTTCAACTAAAGAAGAAGACCTCAGAAAAATGCACTCACCGGATCATCCGATGTGAGTGGCTCAGTAACATCGGTCCATCATCACAGATTGCAATACCATTGGACCAAGTGAAGCACCGGATCATCCGATGTACAGACTTACATACATCGGTCGATCACTCCAGTGAGCCTCAAGATCAAGCAAAATTCTGGAGGAAGAGCCACCGGATCATCCGATGAGAAGACAGATCAACATCGGTCTAACAACGGTCATATCTGACACAGTGACATCAGCTAATTTGGCTTTGACCGATGTTAACTGAAGGGGAGACATCGGATCATCCGGTGTTCGCAGAGAAGTGATGTCAGCCTACTTTTCCAACGGCTATCTCGTGGAGGCTGGCTATTTATACCCCTTCAACCTGTCAAATCGACAAGACTTGAAGCCCAGACATACTCTACACATCCTAGAGCATTCAAGCAATAGAGCAACCACTTTCACATCATTTGTTCATCATTTGTACACCGAGAGATAGGCTAGAACTAGCTAGAGATAGTGCTTGGGTGCCTCCATTCTTGGTGATTGGAGTCTCTAGTGTAGTGAGAGCCCAATGGGAGTGACCCTTGGTGTGTGCAACTTCCGGAGCTTGCCAAGAAGATTGTGGAAGCCCGGAGGATCCCAAAGTGTACAAGGCTTGAGCTCCACCTTGCCGAGGTTGGCGAACGGAGAAGAATAGTGAAGAAGCCCCTTGTCTCGGTGACTTGGGAGTGGCAAAACCCTTCGGTGGGTGTCACAACGTGGATGTAGGAAGGTCCTTGTGATCTTACCGAACCACGGGATAAACTCCGTGTCCCTTGAGCGTTTGCATCCCTCTCCCTTTTACTCTTATGCAATCTTCATTCCGCAACTTTAATTTACATTGATTGCATAGTTTAATTGCATTGGGAATTGGGCTTTAAGTTGTTAAGGGTTTAATTGTCTTAAAATTTGAAAGAAAGCCCAATTCACCCCCCCTCTTGGGCGTTCCGATCCTTACATGTGGCAAAACTAGAGCCCACAACTGATGCTGGGATGACTTTGGTGCCATCTGATGATGCCGCAGATGTGTTAGACTGGCCAATAGATGTCACATCAGCACCAGAGCTGACAATAGTACTGGAGCCAAGTTTGGAGCTGGTAGTTGATGTTGAGATAGTGCCGGAGTTGTCGGCTAACACCTCATCAATGTCGGAGCTAGCGCCTGACACCGTGTCGAAACCGGCGGCTGACACCACAACGGTGCCAGAAGCGGCGACTGCCGCCATGTCAAAGGTAGCGGAGGAATGCTTCTACGCAGACCCATCAGATCCAGTATTATATCGTAGGCTTCGACGATCATCTCAGAAGATGCAATCAATGACGAGCCGGACCTAGTGGTAGGTCCGGAGCTAATTCTCTTGTCTTTGTCTATAGAGAATGCATGCTCTAGCCTTCATCAAGTACAACTTGGCTTCGACTATGAGTGTAATGCTTTGAAGGTAGAGCGGAAGGCTCTAAGGAGGTGGCAAAAACTACTCATCTTCAAGACGAAGCTCACGCAGACTCGGCTGGCAGATGAGAGGGAGCGTTTGGCGACTAAGTGGGCACGTATAGCGCAAATGGATGAGCTGCTCAATGGCACGAAAGCAGCCATTGATGCACTGGATCTTCAAACTCGGCAGGCGCCCGACGACACGAGAGCTGCCAATGAGTTGGCTGATGCTCGCTTTTACTCCCTAAATAAGTTGAGTGAAGAGCTCCTCCAACGCCAAGATGCGATCGCCAATAAGGAGAAAGAGCTCCAAGAAAGAGATGCAAAGATGTACCAAAAGCTGGAGCATGGAGAAAATGATTTGGCTCTCCACATCGAATTGTTTAAAGCTCGCTCTGAAGAATAGTAGAAGCGTCTATAGCAGACGGTGCAAGAACTCAGCAAGCAGGAGCTTGCTGTGTCTGCTAAAGAGGATGAGGTGAAATATGAGGCGACGAACCTGGCCGGTAGAAAGGATCAATTTTATCTCCAAGGGAAATAGTTTGCTGACAAAGAAAAGCAGCTGGCTGAGCGAATGCAGCAGCACACCAAAAAGGTCAAACTGTTCCCAAAGGGGGGCTTCAAAGAGTTGAAGACCGCCAAGAAATCACTAGAGGAGCTGGAAGCTGCGCAAAAGATAGAAGCTTAGCAAGTCTGGGACTTCTTGGGACGGGCTGAGAGTGCTCTGGTGCCTCTCGGCTTTAGCCCCATCCAGCCGAGTGATCTGGCGCTGGAAGTCAGCCAAGCTCTCACCACCCTAAATTACACTAGAGCCAAACTAGAAGCGGTGGAAGATGTCATCAGCGACCAATTAGAGATAGAAGGGAAGGTCTTGGCTAAAGCAGTAGAAAAACATGTGCTAACATGCTTTCGAAGCTGGAACCCCACGATCTCCTTCGATTTGGTGATAGAAGGGCCTGTCACAGATACGGAGGAGATGGCCAAGGCCAGCGTGCAGGATGCCGCAAGACCATAACTATGCGAGTTGAACACAATTCTAGTGATAGTTAGGACCTCCTCATCCCTTATCTACTAATGTATCTTCTAAATTTTGTGTAAAAGCTTGGCACTTGAACTAATTTCTTGAACTTGATGTTTGGTCTTCATTGTTGAATCTTCTGTGAATGATTGCAATAGTTGTTGTCATTGCCATAGTATAATTGGTGTGACACCCGGTTCTGAAAAATGAACCAAGCATAATGCATATGTGTGCCCAGGATGTTTAACACACATACACAAGCGATTCACAAACGATAAACAGATTATAACCATGTCATGAGTAATAATACTAATAATAGTACCTTATTACAAACCAAATAGTCTTGATTACAACTCTAATGAAACTGCAACAGAAAAATTAAACACTAAAGACTACAACTCCACAGGAAAGTTTGATGGTAACACGTGCGCCTAGTACTCACTAAAATACTCCTGGTACTCCACCTGGTTGCGTGCGTCTAGATTTGGTGGGGGAATAGCAAGGGTGAGCACATGGCGTACTCAGCAAGTGTGGAAAAGTATGACATGTAGCTTAAACAAGTCATAATAATAAAATGGGCTAATTGCATAAAAGTACATTCAAAACAGTTGAAAATGCCATTATATCATTATTAGGTGAGGTCCTTCCCAAATAATCCAAATAATCATCAATTCCAACTTAAACAACCAACTTCAGCAATAATAATCCAGAATCAACTTATAACTGCTCATTTATCTCAATTTCAACAATTCCATTTACCAAAGCCAATTAATTAACCAATATCGATTCCCAATTTAATTCCAGCCATTAAACCATGTTGAAGTCCAAATTCTAATCATGTGAGGGTCTAGGTTGCTATTGACCGGTAGCACAGCTATCAAGATAGTTTTAGACACACTCTGCAGAGGTTATACCGCTTTACCCACAGTGCGTGATTTCGTCACCTTTCGATGACTATGGAATCTCAATTATGCTATCTCACACTTCCTTAGGTGTGTGGCCAAGAGATCACAAAATAGCCTTTACAAAGTGATTACTAGCCTATTTAGACCCCACTAAGGTTTCACCGGTGGCGATGTCTCTAACTGAGCACATCTTAAAACAAGGGCCCCCTCTTGAGCCATTCGGATCCCAGGGTAGTCCCACCAATCATCAATAGACCCAATCCAACAACCCCTTCCCCGAGCATTCTTAGTGGTCCAAACAGCACTGACAATTCACTAATTAGCCAGCTAAGCCGCACCCATACATGGCCTTGTGGTGGCACTATAAATCCTGGATGGTCGCTCCACAAACTGGTCCTTAGATCTAAAGCAAGCAAACCACCAAGACAGCCCAACCCATTCCACGTAATGAACTTGCTTAGATCCCTAGGCACCATATTGCTACAGGGTCATTATTGCCAATCCTCATCATTCATATGTTCAATAGTTCATAATTAAGCAATTGTAGTGGATTTCCAACCCAATTGAGTATAGCGATGCAAAAATGTAAAATACCCTTCCCGACTCTCTACATAGTGTTCAAGTGACAAGGGTGGTCATACAAAACTATTGAACTCCTACAATTGGGTTTTCGCATAAATTTCGACACAAGCATGCAATTTTGCAAACAAAACATTTAAAACGGGATCAATATGATCAAGGACACTTGCCTTGCTCCTGGCCTTGACTTGGATCAAGGACTTCGAAACTTTGGTTCTGCAGGTCCTCGAAAGCACTCTCTAAGGCAACTCCTTCTATTCCGAGCGACAAACATGCAAAACACACAATTTAATCAAATGATGCTCATTTAGTACTCAATATGCCATGATATGCATGATTAATGCAATTGTAAGGTAAAACATGTTAATGAGTTGCTATTAATGTTTACTAACTAGTTACAATAGTTTCCAACAAGTTTGAAATTTATTCGAGTCAATTTAGAATTAATTCAGCACAGTTCAGATTCAGAGGTCGAACTAGTCCGTGTTCAAGGGCTAGAATAGTCCACCCTGGACAAAATTGGATTTTAGGGTTTTCTTGATCTGCGAGAATTGGAGTTGAATTTGCACAGAAACTTGGATGTAGAGGGTATACCACGTGTTTAGGGATCCAAAGATCAAAGTTTTGACGTGACACTTTGGATCTTGGCAATTAGGGCTTGATGGAGTTGAGTAGATGAAGAACTTGAATGAAGAACGACAATGATCAATGAATGTTGGTCTTTATTGATCCTGCTTCGATTTCTCCTCCTTCTCCTTGCTCTTGGATCTCCTCTTGACGTTGGCAACAAAGCAAAGGTGGAAGCAAGGGTTTTCAATTTGGGGTGGGGAGGCGTGGAGTATTGGGTTGTATATATAGAGGTGGGGAGTTAGGGTTTGGGGTGAATTCCAAGTAGAATTCGGTGGGGGATGAGTAGGGGCCATGGTGGGCTCCAATTGGGCTCCTTTGGGGTTGGGCACAAAGTCCTTGGGACGAAATTAGGCAATTACCCAAAAGCAATACGTGGAGAATAAAAGAAACCGAATTGAGTTCAGTAGGCCGGACTAGTCCGCATGGGCGGCCAGACAAGTCTGTTGTGGTCGAGAGGTGAAATCGAACAAGTCCGATTAATTTCTCAGACCAGTCTGGGGAACATCAAGAGCTATACCGAACTAGTCTGTGCAATGTGCCGGACAAGTCCGTAGCCCTGAAGAAACTGAATTTCGTGGTACAGAAGGGAATTACCAGACTAGTCTGGGTTTGTGGGCCGGACAAGTCCGTTCCCTGGCAGATTTAATTTCCTGTTTTGACCTAAGTTCATTATAATCTTGTTCCATTTATAGCACTTAATGGTAAACATGTGTGGGGATGTAGGCAATGCATTATGCATGAAAATGAGGGTGTTACAATTGGCCCCCTGGTAGACATGTTCAATGGGTCAAGGACATCCACTATCAGGTACTTGGCACTGACTTCAATTTTTTAGGTAACCCTTGAGATTGAACGTGGCCTCCGATAGTACCATACAAAGTGTCAGATCTTGTTGAACCGATGGTACCTGTTGTCAATGTGTAAAATGTTAACATCAGGCCCCCTAGAGGTGCCGGAGCTCCCAGAGCGAACGTGTTAAACATTTGTCCTGCACATGAGGCATGAAGAAAAGTAGTAAGTGCATCTTCGTGCCTGTAGTTTAGTTGTGTCTTACTGTCCTTAGTTAACTTTGGGTCCTGAACAATTCCATGTGATAATATCAGTATATTGGTTGCACTTTCATGTTGGACCGTGTGCTGTTTGGACCCGCCTTACTTTGTCACAACACCGAAAATGTAGAGTGTGCGTACTTAGGGTGTTGGATCAGGTGTTGACATTCCTTAGGTTACAGATAAAAATCCGAAAGTGCACAGAAACATAGTGTAGCACTTCCCCTTAAAGAGTATTCCCAAGGGTATCGAATCCAAGGAACGTATGTGCAAATCTTACGAACTAGCTCTCCCAAGGACACCAAGTTGTTTTATAGGCAAGGAACATAGAGGAATTCAAAGTATTTGTCGAAGTGTGTGATCGACACTTCCCCTGGTACTACTAGACCGTAGCCTTCGGAGGTTCATGATTGGTTGGGGCGTGCGTGAGATTATGAACAAGACAGTGACACGAGGATTTTTACGTGGTTCGGGCTGACTGAGCGTACTCCACGGGTGTTGTTGCATGTATGAGTATGCGGTGGCTTGTGTGCGTATGAGCTGAGTTGTCTCCGTACTGTGCGGCGCAACCCTTTTATAGTCCAAGGGCTAGCCGTTACATTGGCTGCCTAGCCCGACATGTGGCCCGGATGGTGTTTAATTACCTAATACATGATATGTATGTATTAAGTACATTTAACAGTGATAACATGCCTTAATGGCAGCGTTATTGGTACTAAAGGCCATCTGATCGTGTGTCATTAATATGGTGTTAATGACACGTAATCAGGTGTTGTAACAGTAGCTTTAACTGTTCCTTGAATGTACACACCGTTGGAGATCTGTCTATCTTCCCGTTGCTGGCTTAGGTCCGGAGGCTCGACACGTGGTAGCTTCATAGCTTACCTCTATGGGGAGGCAGGTCCAGAGCTGTTGTACACGTGGCAGCACTGGAGCTTCCCTGTACTTGGGGTTAGGTCCAGGGCCCCTGGACACATAGCACGACCGGAGCTTTCCTATACAAGGAGTTAGGTCCGTCCTTGCTTTACACATGGAAATGCTGGAGCTACCCTAATGAGGGAGGCTGGTACAGTACTGCGGGACACGTGGAGCCTTCGGAGGACATGAACACGGATAGGTGTAAATCTATGGCTTTTCTTGCGGTATCGTGGGGTACCCGATACACAGGGTATTGACAATGGCCCTTGGGCCCACCTCTGGGAGAAACCCTTTAGGTTAAGTTATTCTACCAGAGGTGAGGCCATTTTTGATTCCTACGCTTTGACTTCAAAGGTTTTTTCATGGGCCGTTGGGGCGATGGTCCGTAGTTAAACCATTGCCACATGGCTCTTCTTGATGCGGCAAGTGAGATCCTGGCATGCGGATCTCACGCAATTGAAGGTCGCTAGTTCCCAATACGAAAACCATATCGGTTCCAAGCGCCCTGTTAGGCTGACGCCCTCGGGCTTCCAACTCCACATCATGACAATGGTTCGTGTGGGAAATTAACTTTGACTTTTCCACCGAAGTGGACCCGAGCCCATTTCTCATTGACGGGGTAGGTTTTTGAAGTGTGATCTTGACCCTGGTGCAGTTTCCATCCAAGTATTGCGGAGGCTTACTTAAGAAGGAAAGCCCACACTGTTTGAAGACTCTTTACGCTTTCATTCGAACTTGTGCTTAGAGCCTCCCAACCTTTGCATAGCCCTTCCAACTTTCGCTCCCCTTGGCTGCAATGGAGTTGGGTCTTCCCCGCAGTAAGATCACTAGCGATGAAGATCTAAAGAGGGTCCAGACCTACATGGGGTGGTCCAGCGACTCCTTCAACAATGATATTCGCTTCGGCAAGCTTCACTTCAAGAAGAAGCGCACCATCAATATTGTCTACTTCTCTGTGTATGCCATGGTGGGGCTCATCCCACCATTTTCAAGTTTATTGCTGATGCTGCTGGACTTCTATGATCTGCAGCTTCACCACCTCGGCCTCACTCCTTCTTGATAGTGGCGACCTTTGTTGACTTCCGCGAGATATGGGTGGGTGTGCCACTGTGCATTGAGCTGTTTCAGACCTTTTTCACGGTCCGCACCACCGGGAAGAGTGATGAGTACTTGGGCTTCTATTACTTTGTGAAGCGCAGGAACTATCCCTTCAAATATTTGAGGACCTTCCCTTCCGGTAGATGGGACAACTGGAAAAAAAGACTGGGTTATCATCGCAGTGGAGGAGCACGAGAGGTTGGAGTTGCCCAAGAGCCTCCCCAACATCGACACCAATGCCTAGAATGCGGTTTCGGAGGTGTCCAAAGAATACAAGCCCATCCTGAGGATGATCCAGGAGTGCATAGAGGGTGGTGTGACGCCTCAGATGGTCTTTAACAACTTCCTAGTGAACAGGTGGGCGCTACTGAATATGAGGGAGTGGCTTGCATGGGCCTCAATATTGAGATGGATCACAACAGGGTTGAAGCTAGTTTTAATACTAACTTGGATGATGAAGCTTCGAAGGTCCATCTTTAGAAGTTTCAACATGGGGCTTTCTCCCGCAATGCCTTGACCCCGCCAGCTGCCCACCTCCCTCTCAACATGGTTCCAGAGGTTAGTAGGGAGTTGCGAAGGACAATGTTGGAGCTGGACGACCTCGGCGTGGTTGAGAGATGCAAGACCTTCGGGATTGCAATTCCTGGAGCTTCAGAAAGGGTGGACTCCACTGCTCTGAGCCAAAAGGTTGATGATGTCGGCAAGGGCAAGGAGCTAGCCGAATCTTCCAACCAGAAGAGGAAGTTAAGACATGCTGATGGGAGCTCGCTTACGTCGGCTCCGTCTCCAGCAGCTTCTTCTCCCCGACCAAGCAGAGCTTTGGCGGCTATGCCTCCTTTGGTGCCGGCACACTCGAGGGGCGCTAGCTCTGGCAAATTGACTCCGGCTCCAGTGCCAGCTGCAGGCTCTAGGTCTGGAAGTCCTTCTCAGCCGAGGGAGGTCTCGACTGAGGTAACGCCAACAGCTGCAGCAAGTTCCGGGCACCAGTCCGGAGCCTCCACCACACCGGCGACGGCTGGTTCTGGCTCTGACCTGTAGTATCTCCAGGTAAGCATTGTCATCTCACCTTGAGGTGCTAATTTTTTCTTTATCATGTCTTGAATTTTTCTAATCTTTTGTTTCTAGGGTGTAAAAAAAGAAGACTGAAACTTTAGCTCCTGCTGCAGCAACTGGGCCTATGCAGGCGGAAGCTAGGGCTTCAACCCCTCTGCCTCCCCAAGTGGAGGCTGAAGACACGACAGTTCCGACGCCAACTGTTGTGGACTTGGATTCAGAGTCATTGCCAGAAGCTCCCGTGGTAGTGCCGGACCACCGGGGAGATGCTTGTGAAGATGCACCAACAACCGTAGAGCTGGCAGCTGAAGCTCCAACGCATGAGACGGAGATGGCGGAAGCTCCAACATTTGAGCTGGAGTTAACTAAAGCTCCGACACTTGTGCCAAAAGTTGTTGAAGATCCATCGACTAAGCTGGAAGTGCTTGAAGTCCTGACTTTTGTGCCGGAGGTTGCTAAAACTCCGGCAATTGAGCCAGATGCAGCAGAAGTATCGGCGCCTAAGCCGGTGGTGGTATGGGTCCCGGGCGAAGCTCCAACACAAGCTCTGAATGTAGTTACTCCGGAGATGCTCATGTCGGAGCCGGAGCGCCCAGAGGAGTCAGCGGCAGGCCCTCCATCCGCAGAGCCAATTGTAGGAGATCCGACAAGGGGGCCTTCGTCGTCAGCTCCAGAGGTTGGAATTCCCTCGGTGGGACCCTCCTCTGTGTCAATAGAGGCAGTAGAGCTCCTAGAGTGCGGTCGTGGTGCCACAGAACTGCAGGGGACCGCACATGTGCCGTGGGACCCAATTTGTATGTTAGAAGACCGCTTGGAGCCGGCGAGGAGATCTCAGCAGGTCCGGAGCCAATTCCTTTGGCTTTGTCTATTGACAACGCCTGATCCAGTCTCCGTCAAGTTCAGCTCGCCTTCGACCACGACAGCAAGGTCCTCGATGAAGAGTGCCACACCTTGAGGCGTTGGCGCAACAGACTTCACTTCCAGACCAAGCTGCCGCAAACAATGCTTACTGACCAGCAGGAATGGGTCGAGAACGAAATGGCCTAGATGATATACTAGGGCCAGTTGCTGGATGAGCGGGAGGATTCCATCAGGGTCCTCGATGCGAAGTCTCGGGAGATTCTTGAGCATGCTAGGAAGAGCAATGAGGCTGCTGACGATCGTCAGGATAACCTCAATAAGCTGAATGAGATTATCCTTAAGCACCAAGGGGACCTCAATGAGAGGGAGGAGAAACTCCCAGAGAAGCATGAGGATATTATGAAGAGGGAGGAGGAGTTCGCCCAGAGGCTGTCTCTGGGGGAGTAAAGCTTGGCCGACCGCACTTAAAAACTTGAACAACAGTGCAAGCAGGAAGAGGAGAAGCACTGGAAGATGGGGCAGGAGCTCTCCAAAAGAGATGCTAACATTGCCACCAGGGAGGAGAAGGTGAATGGAAGGGAGAAGGACCTGGCGAACCGTCGGAACCGCATCCAACTTTGGGAGTCGAAGCTTGCCGACCGTGAAAAGCAGGTTGCTAAGAGTATTCAACAACATACCAAAGAGGTCGAGTGCATCGCCCGGGAAGGTTCGAAGCATGCAGCTGCCAGAAGGTCGTTGGAGGAACTTAAGAATTCGATGGAAAAGGAGTCCCAGCAAATCTAGGACTTCCTGGAGCATGATAACAAGGCTTTGGTGCCGCTTGGCTTCAGCTCGGTACATCTGGATGGCCCAGAGCCAAAGCTGGACAAGGCGCTAGTGGCGCTGAGCTCTACCAGCAACAAGCTGGACGTGATGGATAACGTCATCGTCGACCAACTAGAGACAGAGGGGAAGTCTCTGGCCAATAACATCGTCAAATATGTGCTGACATTTTTCAAAAGCCGAGACCCCCAACTTTCTTTAGATCCGGTATTCGAAGGGCCCATTGCTGAAGCGGGAGATGCCACCAGGGCCAGCGTTCAAGGAGCAGCCCAGAAAGTTGCCTCGTATTTCCATAGGACCTAGGACCTCCAGTAGCCAGGACCTTTTTCTTTTGCCTTTTCATTTGTAATCCTCATTTTGTAATCAAATCCTTCAGATGAATGAAATCCACTCTTCTTGAATGAATGAATTCCATTTCGTATTTGTCTACAATGCATTGTCCTTTATCTTATTGGCGCCCAGGTAGATGTACACAATTTGATTGCAAACATGTACCAAAAGGATCTGACAATGACTTGAACGCTTCAAACTTGTAGCTAGAAGGCTTAGCTCTTAGGTCCAAAGTTTACTTCTGGCATCTCCAGAGACTCTTTGTGACATTGACGGCGGGCCCCCTGGGAGATGTCAAACTTGATAGATCCAACAGCGCCCACTCTCAACACATAGAGCGTCAATGGCGGGCCCCCTGGGAGGTGTCAGAGCTTGATAGGTCCAACGGTGCCCACTGTCAGCCCGTGAAACGTCGATGGACGGCCCCCTGGGGTTGTCGGAGCTTTATAGCTCCGATGGCGTCCACTGTTAACACTTAGAGCGTCGACAGCGGCCCACCTACGATCGTTAGATCTTTCCGACTTCGACGATATCCACCATGAATGTATGATACGTTGACGGCAAATCCCTTTAGGGTGATTTCTTCGCCATCTTCACTTGGATTGCTGTTAATTCTTCACGTCGACTACTTGCCCCCATGAGAGTTGTGGGACCTTGTTAGCTCCGAGGACGCCCGCTTTCAACATTAGAAACGTCGACGGCGGGCCCCCTAGGGTTGTCAGAGCTTAGTAGCTCCGGCAACATCCACCATCGCCAAGAAATTTCTATTTTTCCTGCGCGTTAAATACAAGAAAAACAAAAAAATTCGTCCTCTCGTCTATAACTTGTTTGCGGCTTACTTTTCTTATTTGAACTTTAAGTCCAAAGGAATTCAACATGATAACAAGTAAATTGATGTAATCTCTTCAGATCCAAATGCCTTCCAGACCCGCCCTACTAAGGCCTGCCAGAATATAGGTAGAGTGGTGAACTTAGGGTGCTAGACTAGTCTAAGTCGATAGCGCACTCCGAACCTGTCATTGGCTTTGGCGTTCAGGCGAGTAGACCATCCAACAATGCTAAGATCCGAAAAAATATCAACAATATAACTCGTATATCATATGAATAACTTGTACTATATCTCAAAAAGAATTGCACAACTTCGTTATAGACAAGAAGGAGAAGATAATGAAAGTAAAATGAGCCTGTAAAAAATTAACGCAAGTGGAGTCTGCTTTCATACAACAATGTCTTTCATTATAGGTCCGAATTACAGGAGAGACAAGGACACACTTAGGTTATGGAACCAGGCCAAGTGTGTTATTCATTTTGTTCTAACCCAGGGTAGGTAAGCCACACTTTCAGTACTGGGACCAAGTTAGGTGGGCTTGAACTGCCCGGACCCTCACGGAGGGGTCCAGATGTTCACCTTTAGGACCTATCCAACTTTGTGTATAGACTCTATAACTTACATTGTGTGTAATTACAGACTCACCTAAGGAGAAGACCAAAGGTTCGACCCCTTCCTGGCGCGCCAAATGTCAAAGTGTGTGATCGTCACTTCCCCTGGTACTACTAGATCGTAGCCCGCGGAGGTTCGTGATTGGTTGGGGCGCATGTGATACTATGAACAAGACAGTGACACGAGGATTTTTACGTGGTTTGGGCCTCCTGAGCGTAATACCCTACTCCACAGGTGTTTTAGAATGTATGAGTATGCGGTGGCTTGCGTGCGTATGAGCTTAGTTGTCTCTGTACTATGCGGCGCAACCCTTTTATAGTCCAAGGGGTGGCCGTTACATTGGCTGCTTGGCTCGACATGGGGCCCCGACAATGTTTAATTACCTAATACACGATTTGTATGTATTAAGTACATTTAATAGTGATAACGTGCCTTAATGGCGGCTTTGCTGGTACTAAAGGCCATCTGATCGCGTGTCATTAATATGACATTAACGACATGTAATCAGGTCTTATAACGCTAGGTTTAAGTGTCCCTTGAATGTCCGCAGCGTTGGAGATCCATCTATCTTCTCGTTGTTTGCTTAGGTCCGCACGCTCGACATGTGGCAGCTCTGGAGCTTCCCTCTGTGGGGAGGCAGGTCCAGAGCCACTGTACTCGTGGCAGCACCGGAGCTTCCCTCTACTGGGGGTTAGGTCCGGGGCCCCTGGACACATGGCACAAATGGAGCTTTCCTATACAAGGAGTTAGGTCCGGCCTTGCTTTACACGTGGCAGCGTTGGAGCTACCCTAATGAGGGAGGCGGGTCCAGTACTGCGGGACACGTGTAGCCTTCGGAGGACTTCAACTCGGACAGGTGGAACTGTGTGGCTTTTCTTGCGGTATCATGGGGTACCCGATACGTAGGGTACGAACAGTATTGATTCTAATTCAAAGGAATTTGCGGTAGCTGCCTGCTTTGGGCATGGGTTCAACCCTAGCAACACTAGGACGATTCCCGCCAAGAGCTTGAGGCATAGCCAAACGTGGAGGATTACTAAGGACAGATAGGATTGTCACCACCTACTGCCCACCTCTTCAATCTATGGGTCTATGAGATATTCACTCATGATATCTATCCTAAGCACCACGCTTACGTTCTAAACCACTACTCTAGTTGTTTTGAACACAAATCTACAACTAAAGCCTTTAATAAACTAAATAAATGAACCCACAAGTAACTACTTGTGCGAACTACCTTGAATTGGAAATCAAACTTTAAATGGATTCACAATGTCTTACTTGATTTTGAATCAAACCTTTGTAGGGGTACAAGTGTAGAAGAGGGATTTGACAAGCCCAAGCCTCCTTCTCCTAGACTCTTCACCACACTCTCCTTCTACTTGGCAGCCTCTAGGGCTACTCTAAACCTTAGGAGTGATATTTTATTCTCAACTTTCGGTGTTTGTGTGAAAGTGTGGGGTGCTATTTATAGGTGGAGGAGGGTCGGTTACCACCACTAAATGCGCGCGAATCAGTCATCATCGTCTTCAGGAAGCCGGGAGGAGCCAACATGTGTTGATTGTTCGAGTTTGGTGCCAGGACCAGGTCAGTCGACTAGGGGGTTCAACCGACTTGGTCAGTGCTCCGTTGGAGTTGTGTTTTTCCAGGTCACCGACAAGTGGGTCCCCCTTACTGATATAGGTGATATATCATTGGATGTCCTCAGATACTTCTGTTTGTGGGCTATTTGATCTATGTGATGACACGTGACATCGACAAATTCATCAAAATCCAATTTAATGAATTACTCCCTGCATGTGTTGGTATTTTTGGATATAAATTCACCTGTATACAAATTAACACCAACACTTGTGGAATTGGTTAGTTTTTAACACTACCACTAAGTTGTGTTTCTCGTTTTGGCACATTATGAGGTGAATTGATGGCCTAAATATGGCACTTAAGGACCGTCAACAAACTCCCTACACTTAGTCCTTTGCTCGTCCTCCAGTGAAGGCAAGAAGTAGAACTAAGGTGTTGTCATTAATTTGCTATAAGTTAGAAAATGAGAGTATTAGATATTTCAACTGGTAGCTCAATTCATGAATTCCCTCTTTGGAATGTGGCTACCACATCAATCTTGGGTGCTTGAAGAGTGGAACGGTTGAAATGTAGTTCCCTTGGATCTTCTCCTACCGGAATGATTTGACAATTGCTACGTTCGAAAAGTCAAAGAAACAATTGCCTTTATATCTCACTTGGAATCTCTCAAATCTCTCTGTGACATCATGACTCAAGATTTAATAGGATTGACAGAATAACTCATACCGTCAAGGTATACCTTCTTTTTCGGAAGCCCACCTGCAAAGAACTCTTTGGATAAGCATGCTTTGCCTGGAGCAATTTACAGATGGGTGACCTATCGGGAAGTCTTCTGGGTGAGCACGAGTGAGGACAAAATGCGCAGAAAAAACTAGTGTTGGTCTGGGAGGCTAGTCTGTTATCCTAGAGCGCTGCTAGAAGTAACGATCACCAGGCCCGTAGTGGCTGTGGTGTTACAAATGGTATCAGAGCCGATCCTCGCGGTTTCATGGGTACGTACGGGTCAGGGACGTGAGTACGTACGCATGACGCATGGGCCCTCTAGGAGGGACACGGTATGGTACGTATGCCAGTACTGAACGTATGGACGTGGCCAAGAGGGGATGTTCCTGGCTTGGGAGTTGACCGACGAGGATGTCGGTCTTCTAAGGGGGGTGGATTGTGACATCCTGGCTCAAGGCTTAATAGGATTGATAGAATAACTCATACCATCAAGGTATACCTTTTTTTCCAGAAGCCCACCTGCAAAGAACTCTGAGGTTAAGCGTGCTTGGCCTAGAACAATTTACGGATGGGTGACCGACCGGGAAGTCTGCTCGGGTTCGCACGAGTGAGGACAAAATGCGCAAAAAAGACTAGTGTTGGTCTGTGAGGCTAGTATGTGATCCTAGAGAGCTGCCAGAAGTAACGATCGCCAGACCCGTAGTGCCTGGGGTGTTACACTCTCAAAGTGTTTTGACCCTCACGTTGGCATGTTTTGCCAATTTTGTCCCTATACAGAATATGGCTATATCTGGAGCTTGGTACGGATAAATGTGGCACACATTTCAATTCATATATTACTAAGTCAAAAACTTGATCCTATGAGAGACTTATGCAACAAACAATTTGACAAATAAAATCCTTGTGGACATGAATGAAATGGATAATTGTGGACTCCATGGTTTTATCTCTTTAAGGATGAAACATGGCTACTTTTTTCTCTCTCTTTTATTGGCATACTTCCTCTTTTGAAGAGTAGATGCTTTTTTTCGCAGCCATGTCTTCTACTCCTTTTTATTTTTCTAGAGAGATTTTGATAATCATAATGTATGAAGTTTCTTTATTGGATGGATAAGTGGTGGATGCAAATTCTCAATGTGAGATATTTTGCATGAATATGGTGATAAGAATTTCTATGTCAAAAGTTCATGCATGTCACTCAATTGGGTCACGAGTTTGACAAAGTTCAATGAAAAACAAAGTTGCATATGCATGTGGTTTTCAATAAGTGTATCATATGGCCTTGGTGGGTATTTTAAATTTCCAATGAGAGAATCAGGCAAAGTTCAAGACTCCAAAATTTTTGCAAACATCAAAATCAACTTCAAGCAAGGAAATATCTCCTCTAATAACTCATTTACCATATCACACTAGTCAAATACTTAGATGGCATGTTTTTCCTACTTTAATTGTGGGAGTCACAAACAAGGCAATAAATTGAAATATAAAGTATTCAAATTTTGAGTTCAAGCAAATTTGGACTACCAAGTTTTAATCTCAAATGTTGGGTTGATTTGTTTTAAATATTCAGTTTTAAATAGGAAATCAACTTAAACAACAGGGTAGCACATATACTCGGAGATAAGAGATCCAAACCAAACTTGTGGAGCGAAACAGAGCTATGTGCGGCCCACCCCAGGTCGGCCGACCAGGGGGTTCGGTCAACCCCCTTCTGGCCTCTTTGTTTCTCTGTTTCGACGTGTCGAGTTGTATGTTCGGTTACGACGTGTTTCAGGATGTAACACTACTTTTGCACATCGGGATGTCGTGATTTGTGGTGCCTCCCCCACAATTGTTCACTAGACTCTTTATTCAACAACAAAAATAAACTAACGTACATAGATGGGGTATAGAAGGACTAGGCTAAATGTTAGGTAGAGGCTCCTACAATGCTTCTATTATACATATACATAGCCTAAATTAGTTACTAATGATCATGTCAATTATGAATTCTCATGCTAAGTGGATTAACACATCGGGCACGGGTTTACCCCTAGCAATACTAAGACGACTCCTGCCAAGAGCCTGTTGCATAGCCGAACGTGTAGGATTACAAAGGACAGATAGGGCTGTCACCACCTTCTGCCTACCTCTTTGATCCATAGGTCTACGAGACATTCAACGATACTCTCTATCCTAGCACCATGCTAGCATATTAAGTAATTACCTTAGAAGCCTTGGCACAAGCCATCCTAAGGCAATGAACTAAATCATCATTGAACCAATGTTAATTCATAGCATAAGTGATTCATGTTAACATAATCATATCATAGCTAATTAGACTATATTGGGGATTTGTAGTGTTTATGATGATATAATTACAATGATATAGCATACTCATAAGTACTACTCCTACCACAGACATGGAATGCACAATCAAACAAGAAACACTTCATCCAAGTATATGAACAATAGAAGACTAAAGATAACAACTTTATTAAGAATAAAGTCACAAATACAAATAGGAATATGAGAGCCATACCTTTCCCAGTTAGGAAGAGACTCCTTCTACTCCTCTCCTACTTAGACTATGGACTAGAGACTCTCCTCTCTACAACCTATACTCCTCTAAACCTATGGAGAATAGTGGATACAATGGATGAATACTCAAGTGCTGTGTGTTAAAGTGAGGGGTCCTATTTATAGATTGGAGAAGGGTCGGTTCCCGCAACCAAAAGTGCACGAATCAGTCACCCATGACCTCTTCAAGGCGGAGGAGTCAACACGTGGTGTTTGACCGCGTTTGGCGCCAGGACATAGTTGGCCGACTAGGGGGGTCGGCCGACCTGGTCTTGGCCTCTTTTTGCGGTGTGCTTCCTCTAGGTCTCTGCCAGGTGGGTCCCATTGACTGATATTGGTGTTAAACCATTGGATGGCCTCGGATACTTCTGTTTGTGGGCTATTTGATCCATGTGGTGCCACATGTCATCGCTTGATTGGCTGGAACGATATTTTATAGGATCCATCCCCTTGTTTCACTTCAATTCTGCATAAAATCCCTGCATGCACTACTTTCTCCATGGGCAAGTGGAAATATGTTAAATAAAAAGGTGATGTGTGCAATAAATGATATTTCCTTCACATAATTGAGTTATATTGACGAGTAAAATTAGTATATAACAACCATCAACACCCATGTATGAAGAGTTCAACTCTAGAGTTAAAGAGCAAGACTTTATCTCTAGGTTTGAACTCTTTTGGCGTAATTCTCTTATCATGCCACCCTTTGGTTCTTTCCTTGTAGATTCTGGCACTATGATACGCCTTATCTCTCCACTCTTCCATCTTAAAAATTTGCTTCAATCGGCATTTTTTGGCTTCATGGAGGTCCATGTTCCACCGCTTGATGGCCTAATAGGCTCTTTGTTCCAACTCCACACGAAGATGGCAAGTCTTCCCATATACAAGTTGGAATGGAGACATGCCGATGGCGGTTTTGTGGGCAGTACAATAGGCCCACAATGCATCGGGTAGCTTATGCTTCCATCCTGTCCCCATTTCCAAGATGGTCTTTTGCAGAATATTCTTAATTTGCTTATTAGATTTTTCTGCTTGACCACTTGTTTGTGGGTGGTATGGAGTGGCAATGTTATGCTGGACACCAAGCTCCCTTAAAAAGTTCCAGAAGGTCTTATATATGAAATGAGACCCTCTATCACTTGTGACCATATGGGCATACGGGGAGTGACAAAACATGGAAAGATGATCTCACGAAACATCTTCCTAGCTTGCTTGGAATCAGCATTTTTACATGGCAAGGCATCTACCCATTTTGACACATAATCTTGACCAACAGGATATACTCACAGTCATAGGACCTAGGGAAAGGTCTCATAAAATCAATACCCCATTCAAATAATTCCACTTGGAGATTATATGTTAGGGGCATCGCATTGAGAGCGGAGATTACTCCATGCTTATGGTATTTCCAACATCTGCGAATGAATCCTTTTGCGTCTTCACACATAGAAGGCCAATAGAATCCACTCTTCCAGATCTTTTCCAGGGTACGATAAACACCATAATGGACACCAAGGGGCTAGCATGGCATATCTCAATAATCTTGGTGCCCTCAATTGATGGGACGCACCTTCTAAGAAGGCCATCGACACAAACTCGATAGAGGTATGGGTCATCCCAAAGGTGTCTACGACTCTCATAGATGAGTTTTTTTTGTTCTCCCCTGGTGTTATGTATCTCGTGACCTTGAAATTCACGATATCCGCATACCAAGGGTGAGAGTCAGTCACCTTGAGAAGCATATCATCTTGTAGGAAGTCTTTGATAGAAACGTCCATGGTTTGCATGACTTCCGTACATGAGAGATGATCTGCAACAGAATTCTCTACTCCTTTCTTATCCTGAATTTACATGTCAAATTCTTGGAGTGGAAGAATCCTCCGGATTAGCCTAGGTTTAGCATCCTTTTTGGTGAGCAAGTACTTCAAGGTAGCATGGTCCGTGTTGACTATTACATCGGCTCCAACCAAATAGGACCTAAACTTATCAATAGCAAAAACTACAACCAAGAGATCTTTCTCGGTTGTGCATAATTGAGTTGAGCTCCTGTCAGAGTTTTGCTAGAGTAGGCTATTGCATGACGCTTTTTATCTTTGGTTTGGCCTAGGGCCACACCAATAGTAAAATCACTAGCATCACATGATTTCGAATGGCAGTGTCCAATTAGGAGGTTGGATGATTGGAGATGAGAAGAGTGCCTTTTTGAGTACGTCAAATGATTTAAGGCATTCATCATCGAAATCAAAGAGAGCTTCCTTGGCTAATAGGTTAGTGAGGGGTCTAGCAATTTTTGAGAAATCTTTGAAGAATAGCCGATAAAACCCTGCATGACCTAAAAAGTTGCGGATTCCCTTAACATTGAAAAGAGGTGGAAGTTTTTCAATAACTTCAATCTTTGCCTTGTCCACCTCTATCCCTCTCAGACACTAAGTGTCCAAGAACGATGCCTTCACGGACCATGAATGGCACTTTTTCCAATTAAGTACTAGGTCCTTCTCTTGACATCTTTGTAAGACCTTGTCTAAGTTTTCCAAATAATGATCAAAAGTTTTTCCATAAACAGATAAATCGTCCATGAAAACTTCCATGAGCTCCTCAATCATGTCGGAGAAGATAGACATCATGCATCTTTGAAAAGAGGCAGGAGCATTACACAGTCCAAAGGACATACGATGGTTGGCATAAGTCCCGTAAGGACATGTGAATGTGGTCTTAGTTTGATCGTCGGAATGGATTGGGATTTGATGGTAACCTGAATACCCATCATGGAAACAAATGTAGGAGTGTTTTTTCAACCACTCTAACATCTCATCGATGAAGGGCATTGTAAAATGATCCTTTCTTGTAGCCTTGTTAAGTTTTTGATAATCAATGCACATCCTCCAACCCGTGATGGTTTTTTTAGTAATTAATTAATTCTTCCCATTCTGAATGACCGTCATAGCTCCCTTCTTAGGCACTACTTGAACTGGGCTGACCCATTCACTATGAGGGACAAGTTAAATAATCTCGGCATGCAAAAGTTTCAAAACTTCTTTCTTGACAACTTCCCGCATCCATTATTCAATCGCCTTTGAGGTTCCCTTGAGGGGACAATCTAGGGGTCAATAGGAATGCGATGGGTGCATAACGCTAGACTAATTCCCTTGAGATCCTCTAGTGAATAGCCAAAAATAGCTCTATGCTTTTCTAGCATGGCTATGAGCTTCAGTGTCTCATCATATGAAAGCTTGTCACTTATGATGACAGGGGCTTCCAAATCGCCATTTAGAAAGGCATAGCGTAGGCCTAGAGGTAAAATATTGAGTTCGATAGGAGGTTTTGGGAAGAACACTTCTTTTGGCAATTCAATTGCCTCTTGAAATTCATCCTCCTCTTGGATGAAATCTTATTCTCCTTCAATTTAAAAGGGTGCTAAGAATTAAAGGGTTCTAACCTCCTCTATTGGTTCATCTTGGATTGGAGATTATGCGGATGTATTCTTGGAATACATGACAGGAATAGAGAATTTTCTCCCTCCAAGTTTGACATTGAGGTTTCCTTCCAAGTGAATTTCCATGAGAAATTTCTCAATGGGAATACCTATCATAATGTTGAAATCTTGGATTTCAAACACATGGAAGTCTAGGATAGCCTCAACAACTTTGTGTCTTACAGACACCTGTTGCAAAACCCCGCATCCTTCAAGGATGTTTTCGAAAAGAATTTCAGAAGAATTTACATGTTGGTGCCAATGGCACAACGCCCAATATGGCGAGAGCACAAGAATAAGAAATGCGATCGGATCCAACAGTGGGGTTGTATGTGACCCTCATTGGTGCCCCTCTAATGAAACATAGAATGGTTCCCAAGGGTGAGGTCATCCGAAGGATTTTGATTGATTGCTCAACTTCCGCGGTCCATTCTGTGCTTAGAATATGTTGACTCCTTGACCGTCTATTAGACGAACACTCTATCAGGTGGGTCAGGTGGAGTTAGTGGTAATGATGGTCTCCTATGGTAATAGCAAGGCGAGTCATGTGCCTCCTTTAATATCGTTTCTCGAATATGCTTCACATTAGGCACACCAATCCTCTTTCCAAGCCATAAGGTACGATGGTCATCCTCATCAAATCTGAATTCTCTTCCCTCTCGGGTCTTTTCTTTGATTTCTTGGATTTCCTCATCCTTTGTTTGACCCTCTCGAATTTCTTGCTCCAAGGTCGGATTTAACTCCATTATCGCCATCTCATTCACAAATACAAGGCTCAACCGTTCAAACACCTTACATAACTCAGATGGCAATTCTCGAACCATGAGTTGGTGACTTACTCCTTTTCTACTCAAGGCATCAACCACTACATTAGCCTTCCCTGAATGATAGTTGATTCCCACATCATAATCCTCGATGAGCTCCAACCATCTTTGTTGCCTTAAATTCAGATCTGTTTGTCTGAATATGTACTAGAGACTCTTGTCATCCGTATAAATCTCACACCTATGACCAAGAATGTAATGTCTCCAAATCTTCAAATGCGTGTACCACGGCTGCAAGTTCCAAATCACGCGTTGGGTAATTCTGCTCGTGTCTCATTAATTACCTCGATGCATATGCAACTACCTGACCATCTTACATGAACACACATCCAAGTCCCTGTCTTGAAGCATCACAATAAATATCAAAGCTTTCGCTCAAGTCCGACATTATCAAAACTGGGGCTGTTGTTAACCTTTCATTTAGATCCTCAAAACTGTCTTGACAAGCTTGAGTCCATTGGAAGACCTTCCCCTTCATCAACAACTTGGTCATGGGCTTGGCTATCTTGGAGAAATCCTTGATGAATCTACAGTAATATCCAGCCATCCCAAGGAAACTCCTTATTTCTTTGACATTCTGCGGGGGTTCCCATTTCAACACGTCCCTCACTTTTTCGGGGCCCCTGAAATGATATGACCCAAAAATGACACCTCTTTCAACCAAAACTGACACTTACTCAACTCAGCATACAATTGATGCTCCCTCAATTTCTGCAACGTAAGTGTCAAGTGTTCTTCATGCTCCTCCTCGTTCCTCGAGTAGATCATGATATCATCCATAAACACCACAACAAACTTGTCCAAGTACTCCACGAAAACCTTATTCATGAGGTATATAAAATATGCAGGTATGTTAGTTAATCCAAAGGACATAATTGTATACTCATAAGATCCATATCGTGTACGAAAAGCTGTCTTAGGTATGTTCAATGGTCTAATATTCATTTGAAAGTATCCTGATTCCAAATCAATCTTGGAGAAAACACAAGCACCCTTCATCTAAACATACAAGTCTTCTATGCGTGGCAAGGTGTACTTGTTCTTGATGGTCACATCATTAAGAGCTCGGTAATCCACACACATCCTCTGAGATCCATCCTTCTTGTCGACAAACAGCAGGGTGCTCCCCAAGGTGAAGAGCTGGGGCGAATAAAACCCTTCTCTAGTTGCTCTTGAATCTGCTTCTTGAGCTCCGCTAATTCCTTAGGAGGCATCCTATATGTCCTCTTAGCTATAGGTGCAGTTCCAGGTATTAAATCAATAAAAACTCAATGTCTCGATCAGGTGGAATACCTGGCAACTCATCCGAAAAAACATCCAAGAAATCACACACCACAGGAATCTCCTCAATTGCAGTGACGTCCATATGGTTTAGCTCCAATTGCTTTGGTGCATGTTGAGATGCTTCAAACTCTATGGTGATCCCTTCCTCATTGGTCAACTTCACTGTCTCTGTGGCACGTTCAATAACTCCATTGTGCTTCCTCAACCAGTCCATACCAAGTATAATGTCCAATCCTTGAGAGTCCAAAACAATGAGGTTGGCGAAGAAGTCTACCCCCCTTATTCTAAGGCTTACTTTTGTACATACTATATTTGTCCTCATCTCTCCTCCAGGAGACTTAATCAATAGAGTATACTTCAAATGAGAGATAGGAAAACTATATTTGGCAACATATTTCGATGCAATGAATGAATGCGATGCTCCAGAATCAAATAACTTATTCGCCAGGTTGATGTTTGCGAGAAACATTCCAATAACCACGTCATCCTCTTGTTGAGCATTCTCCGTAGAGACATGGTTCACGTTGCCACGAGCAAATTCTGCTGTCCACGGTTCCCTTGTGGCTGTCCTCCATTGGGTCTTGGGTTTTGTCTTTGAGCATTGCTTCCTTGACGAGGGCCTGACTTAGGACATTGATGTGCAAAGTGTCCTGCTTCTCCAGAAGTATAGCACTTCCTAACTGCACCAGAATTGTTGGGACGAACTTGATTCTGAACATTTGCACCAAGAAAGTTGGCACGAGGTGGAAAAGGCATTGGAGGCCTAAGTGCTTGCATGACAGGGCGTTGCTGCACAAAATGAGCTGGGCGCGGTGCATAACCAGGGTGTAGAGCAGGAGCAGAAGAGCTATAATATGGCACATTGGGTGGTGCAAAGCGAGGGCGCACATTACTTCCATGTTTCTATCCTTGATATGACCCCTTCCTCTTGTTATCTTGCTCCATCGCATGAACCTTGTTCTTAACCACAATTGCTTTGTCCATGAGATTTTGAAAATTGGCATAATCACAATTCAGTATTTGTACTTGGATCTCATTGTTCAAGCCCCTCATGAACAATTATTGCTTCCAGCTATCCTGGCTGACATCCTCAGGCACATATCTTGAGGGTTAAGTGAATTTATTGTGGTATTCACCCACACTCGATCTTCCTTGTCTCAAGTTCAAATTCTTGCCTCTTCAAGATCATAACACCTTCCGGCACATAATGAGAACGGAAGCTCTCCTTGAATTCGTCCCAAGTAATCCTCTCATGGTTCTCATGGGCGTTGCATAGCGAATCCCACCAATCCGCAACTGCTCCAACAAGTTGATGAGATGCGAATAGAACCTTCTCTCGATCGCTGCATTGGACTATTGCAAGTTTCTTCTCCATGGACTTGAGCCAATCATTAGCATCCATAGGGTCAGTAGCTTGAGGAAAAGTGGGTGGCCTGGTCCTCATAAACTCTACCAGCCGATTATGAAGTGGCGGGGGCGGCGGTGGAGGCATGTGAGGCTGATTGTTGTTGTTGCCAGCCTGCAGCTGTCCTATAGTCTGTATCATGCTCTGCATGAGTTGTTTTTGCATTGCCAATAGCTACTCTAGGTTGATAGCTCCCTGGGCAGGTCCTTGTCCATTATTGTTCTGAGTTGCTCCATTGTTCTCCTCCTCATCATTGACATCCCTCTGGTTGCGAGTCCCCACCATCTAAAGAAAAGCAGGAGATAAGAATTCAGAAAACGTCCCCAACTATATGCATCAAGGGATATGAAACTAAGCAACTACCTATTCTAGCCTATGTGGATATAGCAATGCTAAAGCATCCCAAAATCCTCTACTAAGCACACAAGCAGCAATACATAGCAATCAGCACACCAAACAAAGACACATCGATTCCTGAGTGTTCCTATGTGCTCTAAAGTGTACATTCTATCTAGGTTGCGTCCTACGGTCAACCTGTGGCTCTCATACCAATATGTGACACCAGGTTCCAAAAGTGAACCAAGTGAACGCATATGTGTGCCCAGGACGTTCAACACACATACACGAGTGCATTCACAAAAGGATAACCAGAAATTTTACCACAGAACAATATTATTTATAGAATTCATAATATCCTCTAATACAAGCCCTAATGAATATTAATGACAAGTTTGAACTAATGCAGCAGCAATAAGCTAAATAAGCAACTAAGCAGCTAAGCAAGATAAGCATAAGGGTATAGTGTAGCTCCAATCAACACCACAGGCAAAGCTGACAGCGAGCACAACCTAGAACTCTGCATTATGATCGTTATACTCCCAAATCTGACCTACAACTGTTGGTGGTAGAATTGCAAGGGTGAGTACATGTCGTACTCAGCAACCATAACCATATTACCAACCATAACCAAACCATTCCAAATCCCGATTTCCATCTAATCATGTGAGGGTCCAAGTTGCTCATGACCAGGAGCATTGCTATCATGATAGTTTTAGACACACTCTGCAGAGGTTGTACCTCTTTACTTCCATGTTTGTGATTTCATCACCTTGCAATGACTAAGGAATCTCAATTATGCTATCTCACACTTCTATTGCTGTGTGGCCAAGAGATCACAAAATAGCCTTTACAAAGGGACTACTAGCATGTACGGACCCATTGAGGTTTCACCGGTGGCGATGGCTCAAACTGAGCACATCTTCAACCAAGGGCCCCCTCTTATGCCATTCGGATCCCAGGGAGTCCTGCCAACCATACCCAAAGCCAATCCGACTCTCCTTCCCCGGTGCGCCAAATGATCCATGCAATACTAGCAATACCCTAATCAATCAGCTACGCCGCACCCATACTTGGCCTCATGGTGGCACTGTAAATCCTCGATGGTCGCTCCATGAACCCGTCCTTAGATCTAAAGCAAGCGAAACCACCATAGCATCCAACCCATCAACATACCATGCTTGCTTAGATCACCCATTACGATATCATGTTAACCAGTACACATTAACCATGATCTCTTAATGCATAATTAAGTAGTATAGTTGTTTCCCATCTCAATTGATTAAGCAAAGCAAGAGGGTAAAAAGCCCTTCTCGACTCTCTACCATATATTCCAAGTGACAAGGGTGGTTAAACAAAGCTAGTAAACTTCCTATCATAGGATTCCCATAAAATTGACATAAGCATGCATTTTTGCAAACAAAACATTTATTTTAAAAGCAGGATCAATATGTTCAAGGACACTTGCCTTGCTCTTGGTATTGGTTTGCATTAAAGTCTTCAAACTCCTGGTGCTGGAGGTTCCCCGCAACACTCTCTAGTTCAAATCCGTCTAAACCGCGCAACGAACATACAAGACATGAATTACAATCAATAGGTGCCCATATATTACTCAATATGACATGACATGCATGATTAATGCAAATGTGAAGCAAAACTAGTTAATGAGTTGTTAATGATGTTTACTATCTAGTTCTAATAGCTTTTAACATGTTTATACAGTTTTGGAGTTGATTCGAATCAATTTAGATTTAGTTCAGCAGGAAATAGTCAGCAAAATCGGATGAGTCTACTGCAGGGCCGGACTAGTCCGTCCTTCGAGAAACAACAAACTAGGGTTTTCTAGATCAACGTGAATTGGAGAATTGGGGTTGAATTTACGTGAGAAATAGGAAATAGAAGGTATACCAAGTGTTTAGGACTCTAATGGATCAACGATCTTGGAGGCAACACTCCGATCTTGACGATCTAGGGTTGATGAAGAAACTTGAAGGTGAATTGGCGATGAAGAACGAAAACTTGATGGAGATCTTGATCACATGATCCTGTTTCATTTCCTCCTCTTATTCTTCTTGCTCGAGATCTCCTTCTCCCTCCTTGATGGCGGCTCTCCACGAACTAGGGTTTGTGGTCTTTCAATTGAGGCAAAATGATGTAGAGTCAAGGGGTGGAGTTGTTTATATAGAGGTGGAGGCTAGGGTTTGATGGATTTTGAGTTTAAGATGGGTAGAGGCCGGTTTGGATCCCATATGTGCTCCGAAAAGAGTTAGACACGATGTCCTTAGGCCCACTTAAGGTAAAACCGAACAACACGTTGTGGAACAAAAGATCAACTCGAAATCTCGATATACCGGACAAGTCCGAAAAAGGCCGGACTAGTCCGAAGATTTATAGATGCGAAAAACGGACAAGTCCGGACTATATCGGACAATTCCGAACTTGGTCAGAGGAATATCAGATATCATGATAGCCGTGCCCCCGGTCATTAGCAACCTGGACCCTCACATGATTAGAATTTGGACTTAATATGGTTTAACGGCCGGAATTGAATTAGGAATTGGTATTGGATAATTAATTGGCTTTGGTACATGGAATTGATGAAATTGAGATAAATGAACATTTACAAGTTGATTATGGATTATTATTACTAAAATAGGATATTTAAGTTTAAATTGATGATTATTTGGGTTATTTGGGAAGGACCTCACCAAATAATGATATAACTGCATTTTCAACTGTTTCGAATGTACTTTTATGCAAACAACCTATTTTATTGTCTTCCTTTGTTAAAGCTACATGTCATACTTTGCCACACTTGTTGAGTACGACATGTACCCACCCTTGCTATTCTCCCACCAAATTCAGACGCAGGCGACTTGGTGGAGTACCAGGAGGTCTTTAAGAAGTTCTAGGCATGTGTTTTGCCGTCAGACCTGCCTGTGGAGTTGAAGTCATTAGTGTTTAGTTTTTCTGCTGCAGTTTTATTAGAGCTTGTAATTGAAACTATTTGGTTTGTAATAAGGTACTATTATTAGTATTATTATTCAATACATGGTTATTTCTGTTATCAATTGTGAATGACTTGTGTATGTGTGTTAAACATCCTTGGCACACATATACATTACGCTCGGTTCATTTTCGGAACCGGGTGTCACAAGTTGGTATTAGAGCCGTGTTTGACTGTAGGATACATGTATAGTTACAATGTACACCACAAGACACTTGGGATTTCTTTCCTATTCAATATTAGCCTGTTTTGCACTATTTTGCCTCCCACTAGCTATATAATGTAGGGAAAAACTGCGTTTTTGTTGCTGCTGAAGTTTTTGCTGTTTTTGCATCTTTTTGAGTGAATGCACATCTTCTCATATCTATTTATGCCTGCTGCAATTTAAGAACTGATATTTGTGTTTTCTTATATTTTTCTCATGTTTTCTTGTAGATGGCTCACACCAAAATGACAACCCGCAAGAGAGCTCGTTTGCCACCCCTTGGAAGCAAGCTTAGGCCTCACAAGGAGCCGCAAATGGAGCCAGCCCAAGAGGAGGAAGAAGTGAATTCTCCCACAAAAGAAGTTGAGCATGAACACTCCAATCTGACGGAGGAAGACCCTGAAATGGTGGAGTCCAATGATGATGACGAGGAAGAGGAAGATCTGGAGATGGTGGAAGCCTATGAAAGCGAAGAAGAGGGGGATGATATACATGAGAGGAATGAGGATGAAGCACAAGACGGGGAGGAACCACAAGAGGAGGCACCTGAAGCTCAAGGGAATGCATCGCAGCCTAGTGAAGTCCGATGGGAGAAAAAATGCTTAGTTTATCATGAAACTCAAGAATTCTGTTCTAATGGCACTGACGGAGGATTTGCAGCTAGGCAACTGAAGGAGTTTCTTGATTAATGCAAGATGCACCCGGAGTACTATGTCAAGAGGATTCCTCGCCATGGACATGAAGAATGGAGGGCTCAAGTTACAGTTCTTGCCAGAGGCGAGGTGATCACCCGACACTTTGCATCCACATGGAGAAGCACCAGGGAGCAAGTTGTTGATGATGTCGCTTGGGATGCACTTACTAGATTGTGCTACATCTATCGGGAGCAGATTGGAGGAACGAGCTTTGCACTGCACCCGCAACGCAAGAATGGGACAAGGGAGATCTTAAGGCCTCAAGATGGAGCTCAAGTCAGTTATCGCGCTATTGACAGATCTCAAGAGGTATTGGTGAATTTGAGAAATTGCTATGCTGACGCTATGGAAGAGATCTGTTACGTCCGTAAGAAGCTGTTCGTCATGAAGAAGCAATAGGAAGTTCATGCTACCATGGAGGTCAATGGTGTAGCAACCTCTCTAGCACCTACATGGACGGCCAACTCACCCTGGTGCGCGCCCATGTATGCTTCGCCACAGCCGTCGCCTTCCCCACCTCACGGCCAGGACAACCACAGCTCACATATTTAAGTCTAGGTGTCTTGTTTAGAAGATAGAAAAGCGTTTAGATCGTCTTAGTCCTATTTAGTGTGGTGTGTTGAATTTTCTTGTTGTGCTTGTGCTTGTGTGCTTTGTGCAAGTTGTGGGACGATTAGAGTTTTTTCCACATCCGCACATAGTAGAGAGTTGTGGGGCCCTTGTCCACATCCTCTAATAGGGTTATTAGTATTAATAAAGGAGTTGTTGAGTTACATATAACTTGTGCATATAGTTGGGTAAGTTCTTTTCAAATTCTAAATGCTTCCGTCTCAACTACTCTTTCACCAACAAGTGTTGAGGTCTCGTAACCAGAGGAATGCCAATGATGAGGAGGAGAGCAATGAAGCACCTCAGAACAACCAGGGACCTGCCCAAGGAGCTATCAACCTTGAGTAGCTATTGGCTATGCAAAACCAGCTCATGCAGACCAAGATACAGACAATGGGACAGCTGCAAGATGGCAACAACAATGAGCCTCACATGCCGCCGCCACCACCACCTCCGCCACATCACAACCGTTTGGGAAAGTGTATGAGGACCAGACCGCCTACCTTTGCTCAAGCCATAGATCCAATGGAAGCTGATGACTGGCTGAAGTCTGTTGAGAAGAAACTTGCTATTATCCAGTGTAGTGATAGAGAGAAGGTTCTTTTTGCCTCACACTAGTTGATGGGGGCTGCTGCAGACTGGTGGGAATCTTTATGCAATGCCCATGAAAATCAAGAGAGAATCACCTGGGCTGAATTCAAGGAGAAGTTCCATTCTCACTATGTGCCAGAGGGAGTTATGATACTGAGAAGACAAGACTTTGAAAACCTTAGGCAAGGAAGGATGGGTATGAGTGAATACCTCAATAAATTCACTCAACTGTCAAGATATGCTCCAAAAGAAATCAACACTGATAGCAAGAAGCAATATCTATTCATGAGGGGACTCAACAAAGAAATTCAACTTCAGTTGCTCAATGCTGACTATGCAAACTTTCAGAAGTTGGTTGATAAGGCCATTGTGGTTGAAAAGAAGATTCGGGGGATGGAGCTAGACCACAAGAGGAAGATGCCACATTAGGGACAGCCGCAAGGAAGCAATGCCTGCCTACCACCTGCTGCACCATACTACAACCCATTTGCTGCTGCATACAGCCCTGTTTATCCACAGCGACCGCAACAGCCAATGCCACAACACCCATCCATGCAAGCACCTCACTTACCTATGCAGCCTGCACCGCGCCCAAATATGCCTGATTATGCTCAAAACCAGCCTCATCCTACCTTTGCTGGTGCCACTGGTGGAAAGACTTGCTATGCTTGTGGTCAGGCAGAACAATTTGCAAATTAATGCCCAAGGTCAGGTCAGAGTTAGATGAACAATGTTCCAAGGCAGAATCCAAGGCCCAGTGGAGGAGTAACTCAAGGCAACTGTGGACCGCAAAATTTCGCTCGTGGCAAGGTGAACCATGTATCTGCAGAAGAGGCTCAAGAAGCTGAGGATGTTGTGATTTGTATGTTTCTCGCAAACTCCAACCCTGCGACTATATTATTTGATTCTGGATCATTGCATTCATTCATCTCATCAAATTATGTTGCAAATCATAGCATGCCCATATCATACCTGAAGTTTACTTTATTGGTTAAATCTCCTGGCGAGAGATGAGGACAAATATAGTATGTCCAAAAGTAAGTATTTCCATAAGGGGGGATAGAATTTGTTGCCAACCTCATAGTCCTGAACTCACAAGGCTTGGACATCATACATGGAATGGATTGGCTAAGGAAGCATAACGGAGTAATTCAATATGCTACTCGGATAATTCAATTGACAATTGATGGAGTCAATGTAGAGTTCAAGGCAGTTCAGCCGACGACCGAGAAGGCAATGGTAAATCATGCAAAAGGAGTGAACTTGGAGGAGATTCCATTTGTTTGAGAGTACCCAGATGTGTTTCCTGAGGAATTGCCAGGTATGCCACCTGATCGTGACATCGAGTTCGTTATTGATTTATTACTTGGAACTACACCTATAGCAAAGAGGCCATATAGGATGCCTCCTAAGGAATTAGCAGAGCTCAAGAAGCAAAATCAAGAGCAGTTAGAGAAGGGATTTATATGCCCAAGCTCTTAACCTTGGGGAGCCCAATTGCTCTTCGTAGATAAGAAGGATGGGTCCCAAAGTATGTGTGTGGATTACCGATCTCTCAACGATGTGACGATCAAGAATAAGTACACACTGCCCCGTATTGAAGATCTATTCGACCAGATGAAGGGAGCCAAAATATTATCTAAGATTGATATTCGGTTGGGATATCCAAATGAATATTAGAGCATCAGAAATACCTAAAACAGCTTTCAGGACACGTTATGGATCCTATGAGTACACGGTCATGTCATTTGGATTGACTAATGCACCTGCATACTTCATGTATCTAATGAACAAGGTTTTCATGGAGTACTTGGATAAGTTTGTGGTAGTGTTCATCCACGACATCATGATCTACTCAAA
Organism: Tuctoria greenei; assembly: GCA_036927565.1. Taxonomy (NCBI): domain Eukaryota; kingdom Viridiplantae; phylum Streptophyta; class Magnoliopsida; order Poales; family Poaceae; genus Tuctoria; species Tuctoria greenei. The sequence continues at coordinate 56,148,240 of JAYESD010000004.1, forward strand.
AAGTGAAGAAGAGCACGAAAAGCATTTAAGGCTGCACATTGCAGAAATTGCGAGAGCATCAGTTGTATGCCAAGTTCAACAAGTGCCAATTTTGGTTGAGAGAGATATCATTCTTAGGCCATATTATATATGGAGGAGGAGTGTCAGTCGACCCAGGAAAGGTTAGAGATGTTTTGATGTGGGAACAACCACATAATGTGAAGGAAATAAGGAGTTTTCTTGGAATGGTTGGATACTACCATCAGTTCATCAATGACTTTTCTAAGATAGCGAAGCCCATGACTGAGTTGTTGATGAAGGAGAAACCTTTCAAGTGGACTCAAGCTTGTCAATACAGTTTTGAGGAGCTAAAGAAGAGGTTAACCACAACACCTGTGTTGGTATTGCCAGATGTGAGCTAGAGCTTTGATATCTATTGTGATGCGTCAGGCAAGGACTTGGATGTGTATTAATGCAAGAAGGCCGAGTAGTAGCTTATACATCCAAGCAGTTGAAGAAACATGAGCATAACTATCCTACACATGATCTTGAACTTGCAACCGTAGTGCATACAATGAAGATTTGGAGACATTACGTTCTTGGTCATAAATGTGAGATCTATACGGATCATAACAGTCTCAAGCACATATTCACTCAGACGGATCTGAATTTAAGGCAACGAATATGGTTGGAACTCATTAAGGACTATGATGTGGGAATCAACTATCATCCAAGGAAAGAAAATGTAGTGGATGATGCCTTGAGTCGAAAAGGTGTAAGCCACCAGCTCACCGTTAGGGAATTGCCACCTGAGCTATGCAAGGAGTTTGAACGGTTAAATCCTGGATTTGTAAATGAGTCGAGAGCAATGGAAGTGAGTCCAACCCTGGAATAAGAAATTCGAGAGGGACAGACAAAACACAAGGAAATCCAGGAAATCAAAGAACGGACCCAAGAAGGGAGAGAATTCAGATTTGATGAGGATGACCAAGGTACTCTATGGCTTGGAAAACGGATTGTTGTGCCTAATGAGAAGCATCTCCGAGAATTGATACTAAAAGAGGCATATGACTCGCTTTGCTCTATCCATCCTAGTTGTACAAAGATGTCCAAGGACCTGAAGACATGCTACTGTTGGGATGGCATGAAAAGGGACATAGCAAAATATGTTGCACTATGTGATGTATGCCAATGAGTCAAGGCCGAACATCAAAGACTAGCTGGACTATTGCAGCCATTGAAGATTCCAGAATGGAAGTGGGAAGAGGTTGGTATGGATTTCATAGTTAGGTTTCTTGCACTTCAGCTGAATTTGATTCGATATGTGTTATTGTGGACCGGTTGACGAAATCAGCGCATTTCATTACTGTCAAGACTACTTATAGTGGAGCAAAGGCTAGCAAAACTGTATATGGGAAGAATAGTGTGTTTACACGGAGTGCCCAAGAAAATAGTGTCTGATCGAGGTTCTCAGTTTACCTTGAGGTTCTGGCAAAAGTTGCACGAATCAATGGGGACTCAATTGAATTTCAGTTCTGCATATAACCCTAAGACGGATGGACAGACCGAGAGGACAAATCAAATTTTGGAAGACATGCTAAGAGCTTGTGCGCTAAAGTATGGAGGAAGCTGGGACAAAAGTCTGCCATATGCTGAACTTTCCTACAACAACAATTATCAAGCAAGCCTGAAAATGTCGCCATATGAAGCATTGTATGGGAGAAGGTGTAGAAAACACTTGTTTTGGAATGAGACAGGGGAGACTTAGGTATTTGGACCTGATGTGATCCAAGAGGCCAAAAAGCAAGTGCAAACCATCCACGAGAACTTAAGGGCGGCACAGTCAAGATAGCAGGGTTATGCAGATAATAGACAAAGAAGCCTATCTTTTGAGGTGGGAGACTTCATATACCTCAAAGTGTCACCTATGCGAGGTCATAAAAGGTTTAATGTCAAAGGCAAGTTGGCACCTTGCTATATTGGACCATTCAAGATTTTGGACAAACGGGGAGAAGTAGCCTACAAATTGGAGATGCCAGCATATCTATCGGATGTTCATGATGTGTTTCATGTTTCTCAGCTCAAAAAGTGCCTGAGGGTACCAGAAGAGCAAGTGCCGACAGAAGAATTGGAGCTGGAGGAGGATTTGACCTATGCCGAGCAACCCATCAAAATTTTGGACAATAAGGAAAGGATCACATGGAACAGGGTGATTCGATGGTGTAAAGTGCAATGGAGGCATCATACAGATTCAGAAGCAACTTGGGAGCGAGAAGATGATCTCAAGAAGGAATTTCCCTCTCTCTTTCCTCTCGCATCGAATCTCGAGGGCAAGATTCATTTTAAGGGGGGTAGGTTTGTAACACGCTCATTTTCATGCATAATTCATTGCATACATCCTCATACATGTTTAACATTAAGCCATGTAAAAAGAAACAAGATCAAAATGAATTCAGGCTTAATCTGGAAGTTTTAGTCTGTCATGGTACGGACTTGTCCGGCCTCGTATCCAGATTAGTCCGGAATCCCTATTTCCATTCAGAAAATTCAGATTCTCCAGAACCTGGACTTACCCAGCACAATGCACGGACTAGTCCGAATATGTCTAAATTCAATCCGTTCTAGTCAACTCGGACTTGTTCGACCATTTAAACTGCATTTGTCTGATTTCACTTCTGTTCCACAACGGACTTGTCCGGCCACCCATGCGGACAAGTCCGACCTACTGACTCAATTCAGATTCTTCTATTCTCCATGATTTGTTTTTGGGTAATTTCCTAAGTTGGGCCAAGGACTTTGTGCCCAACCCCATAGGAGCCCAATTAGAACCCACCTCGACCCCTACTCGTCCCCCACTGTTTTCCACTTGGAATCCAACCCAAAACCCTAATACTCAACTCTATAACAACAACCCAATACCCCCTCACCTCTCCAACGCTTTTAAAAACCCCTTGCTGCCACTTTCACAATGTGCCGTCGTCAAGATCAAGTCCAGAAGCAAGAAGGATGAGAGGAACTCGAATAAGGGCTGATCAAGATCAACCTCCATCTATTCCTCAACAATTGGCGTTCTTCGTTCAAGTTCTTCATCAACTCATCTCCATCAAGCCCTAATTGTTAAGATCCAAAGTCTCACGTAAAAACATTGATATTTGGATCTCTAAACATGTGGTATAACCTCTACATTCAAGATTTCATGGAAATTTGACCCCAATTCTCGTAGATCAAGAAAACCCTAAAATCCAATTCTGTCCAGGGCGGACCAGTCCGGCCCCTGAAACCGGACTTGTCCGGCCTCTCAATCTGAACTATGCTGAATTAATTTCAAACCAACTCAAATCAATTCCATACTTTTTCAAACTTGTTGAAAACTGTTAGAACTAGTTAGTAAACATTAATAGCAACTCATTAACAAGTTTTACGTTGCGATTGCATTAATCATGCATATCATGGCATATTGAGTACTATATGAGCATTATTTGATTGAATTGTGTGTTTTACATGTTTGTCGCTCGGAATAGAAGAAGTTGCCGTAGAGAGTGCTTTCGAGGACTTGTAGAACCAGAGTTTCGAAGTCTTTGATCCAAATCAAGCACAACAGCAAGGCAAGTGTCCTTGATCATATTGATCCTGTTTTAAATGTTTTGTTTGCAAATTTGCATGCTTGTGTAGAAATTGATGGGAAAACCCAATTGTAGGAGTTTACTAGTTTTGTATGACCACCCTTGTCGCTTGAACATCATGCAAAGAGTCGGGAAGGGTATTTTACACTTTAGCATCGCTGTACTCAAATTGGGTTTGGGAAACACTCATACTACTTAATTATGAACTATTGAACATGAAAATGATGAGAATCGGTAATAATGACCCTTTTAGCAACATGGTGCCTAGGGATCTAAGCAAGATGGTTATGTGAAATGGGTTGGATCGTTATGGTGGTTTTACTTGCTTTAGATCTAAGGACCGGTTCCTGGAGCGACCATCAAGGATTTACAGTGCCACCACAAGGCTAAGTATGGGTGCAGCTTAGATGACTAATTAGTTAATTACGAGTGCTGTTTGGACCATTAAGAATGCTCAGGGAAGGGTTAGTCGAAAAGGGTTTGTAGTTGATGGTGGGACTACCCTGGGATCCGAATGGCTCAAGAGGGGGCCCTTGGTTGAAGATTTGCTCATTTGGAGACATCGCCACCGGTGAAATCTCAGTGAGGTTTAAATGGGCTAGTAATCACTTTGTAAAGGCTATTTTGTGATCTCTTGGCCACACACCTACGAAAGTGTGAGACGGCATAATTGAGATTCCATAGTCATCGAAAGGTGATAAAATCACAAACTTGTGGGTAAAGTGGTACAACCTCTGCAGAGTGTGTCTAAAACTCCCATGATAGCCGTGCTCCCAGTCATGAGCAACTTGGACCCTCACATGATTAGAATTTGGACTTAATATGATTTAACGGCCGGATTGAATTGGGAATTAGTATTGGTTAATTAATTGGCTTTGGTACATGGAATTGATGAAATTGAGATGAACATTTACGATTTGATTATGGATTATTATTGCTGAAATTGATATTTAAGTTGAAATTGATGATTATTTGGGTTATTTGGGAAGGACCTCACCTAATAATGATATAATTGCATTTTCAACTGTTTCAAATGTACTTTTATGCAATTAGCCTATTTTATTGTCGTCCTTTGTTAAAGCTACATGTCATACTTCCCCACACTTGTTGAGTACGACATGTACTCACCATTGCTATTCCCCCACGAAATCCAGACACAGGTGACCAGGTGGAGTACCAGGAGGTCTTTGAAGAGTTCTAGGCGTGTGTTTTGCCGTCAAACCTGCCTATGGAGTTGAAGTCATTAGTGTTTAGTTTTTTCACTGCAGTTTTATTAGAGCTTGTAATCGAGACTATTTGGTTGGTAATAAGGTACTATTATTAGTATTATTATTCGAGACATGGTTATATCTGTTTATCAATTGTGAATGACTTGTGTATGTGTGTTAAACATCCTGGCACACATATGCATTATGCTTGATTCATTTTCTGAACCGAGTGTCACATCAGACAAGTCTGACCAAAACCAGACAAGTCCAATTTTAGTCAGGGGGTAAATGGACAAGTTCGCTGGAATACCAGACAAGTCTAGACAAGTCCAGGGACATAGCAAAAATTTCAATGAATTGGGTTGACTGGACTAATCCGCATAGGGACCGGACAAGTCCGAAACTATTCAGAGGCAAAAGCCCGAATAGTTTGCACGAAAATGGACATGTCCGAGTGAGTTCAGAGAGAAATCGAACTAGTCCGCACCAAATCAATGGTCTAATCTTCATTTTAAAATCTCCTGACCCCAAATCAATCTTGGAGAAAACACAAGCACCCTTCATCTAATCAAACAAGTCTTCTATGCATGGCAAGGTGTACTTGTTCTTGATGGTCACCTCATTAAGAGCTCGGTAATCTATACACATCCTCTAAGATCCATCCTTCTTGTCCACAAACAGCATGGGCGCTCCCCAAGATGAAGAGCCTGGACGAATAAAAGCCTTCTCTAGTTGCTCTTGAATCTACTTCTTGAGCTCTGCTAATTCTATAGGAGGCATCCTATATGGCCTCTTAGCTATAGGTGTAGTTCCAGGTATTAAATCAATAACAAACTCAATGTCTTGATCAGGTGTCATACCTGGCAACTCATCCGGAAACACATCCAAGAATTCACACACCACTGGAATCTCCTTGATTTCGGTACCATCCATATGGTTCAGGTCCAATTTCTTTGGTGCATGTTGAGATGCTTTAAACTCTATGGTGATCCCTTCCTCATTGGTCAACTTCACCGTCTTCGTGGCACATTCAATAACTCCATTGTGCTTCCTCAACATGTCCATACCAAGTATAATTTCAAATCCTTGAGAGTCTAAAACAATGAGGTTGGCAAAGAAGTCTACCCCCCCCCCCCCCCCCTTATTCTAAGGCTTACTTTTGGACATACTATATTTGTCGTCATCTTTCCTCCAGGAGACTTAACCAATAGAGTATACTTCATATGGGAGTTAGGAGAACTATACTTGGCAACATATGTCGATGCAATGAGTGAATGTGATGCTCCAGAAGCAAATAACATAGTCGCGGGGTTGGAGTTTGCGAGAAACATACCAATGACCACGTCATCTGCTTGTTGAGCATCCTCCGTAGAGACATGGTTCACGTTGTCACGAGCAAAACTCTGCTGTCCACAGTTCCCTTGTGGCTGCCCTCTATTGGGTCTTGGGTTTTGTCTTTGAGCATTGCTTCCTTGACCAAGGCCTGACTTAGGACATTGATGTGCAAAGTGTCCTTCTTCTCCACAAGTATAGCACTTCCTAACTACACCAGAATTATTGGGACGAACTTGATTCTGAACATTTGCGCCAGGAAAGTTGGCAAGAGGTGCCAAAGAAAAGGAATTGAGGAGGCCTAGGTGTTTGCATGACAGGGCGTTGCTGCACAAACTGAGCTGGGCGCGGTGCATAACCAGGGCGCAAAGCAGGAGCACAAGAGCTGTAATATGGCAAATTGGGTGGTGCAAAGCGAGGGCGCACAGTACTTCTTTGACATGGCACCTTCCTCTTGTTATCTTGCTCCATCTCATGAACCTTGTTCTAAACTACAATTGCTTTGTCCACAAGCTTTTAAAAATTGGCATAATCACAATTCAACAATTGTACTTTGATCTCATTGTTCAAGCCCCTCATGAACAAGTATTGCTTCCGGCTGTTCCGGCTGACATCCTCAGGCGCATATCTTGAGAATTGAGTGAATTTATTTAGGTATTCACCCAAACTCGATCTTCCTTGCCTCAAGTTCTCAAATTCTTGCCTCTTCAATATCATAACACCTTCCGACACATAATGAGAATGGAAGCTCTCTTTGAATTCAGCCCAAGTAATCCTCTCATCATTCTCATGGGTGTTGCATAGCGAATCCCACCAATCCGCAGCAGCTCCAACAAGTTGATGAGATGCGAATAGAACCTTCTCTCGATCACTGCATTGGACTATTGCAAGTTTCTTCTCCATGGACTTGAGCCAATCATCAGCATCAATAGGATTAGCAGCTTGAGAAAAACTGGGTGGCCTAGTCCTCATAAACTCTCCCGACCAGTTATGAGGAGGCAGGGGCGGCTGTGGAGGCATGTGAGGCTGATTGTTGTTGTTGCTAGCCTATAGTTGTCCCATAGTATGTACCATGGTCTGCATGAGCTGGTTTTGCATTGCCAATAACTGTTCAAGGTTGATATCTCACTGGGCAGGTCCTTGTCCATTGTTGTTCTGAGGTGCTCTATTGTTCTCCTCCTTATCATTGGCATCCCTTTGGATGCGAGTCCTCACCATCTGAAGAAAAGCAAGAGATAAGAATTCAAAAAATGTCCCCAACTATATGCCTCAAGGGATATGAAACTAAGCAACTACCTATTCTATCCTATGTTGATTTAGCCATGCTAAAGCATGCCAAAATCCTCTACTAAGTACACAAGCAGCAATACATAGCAATCAGCACACCAAGCAAAAGCACATCGATTCCTAAGTGTTCCTATGTGCTCTAAAGTGTCCATTATATCTAAGTTGCGTCCTACGGTCAACCTGTGGCTCTGATACCAATTTGTGACACCAGGTTCTGAAAATGAACCAAGTGAACGCATATGTGTGCCCAGGACGTTCAACACACATACACGAGTGCATTCACAAAAGGATAACCAGAAAATTTACAACAAAACAAGATTAATTAACCACTTTTATTACATAATTCATAATATCCTCTAATACAAGCTCTAATGAATATTAATGACAAGTTTGAACTAATGCAGCGAAATAAGCTAAATAAGCAACTAAGCAGCTAAGCAAGATAAGCGTAAGGGTATAGCGCAGCTCAAATCAACACCACAGGCAAAGCTGACGACGGACATGGACTATAACTTCGCATTATCATCGTTATACTCCCAAATCTGACCTGCAACTGCTGGTGGGGGAATTGCAAGGGTGATTACATGTCGTACTCAGCAAGTGTGGAAAGTATGACATGTAGATGATACAAATGACAACACTAATAAAGGCTAAGTGCTGAAAGTACATTAAAACATTTGAAAAGCAATACATTATATGTATGTGAAGTAAACCTATCATAAACCATGTGGTTATCGTAATGCCAGTCATATTTCATTACCATCATCCATATACCATATTTCACCATTACCATTAACAATATAAAATACCATATTTGAATCCATAACCAGCCATACCATATTACTAACCATAATCAAACCATCCCAAATCCCAATTTCCCTCTAATCGTGTGAGGGTCCAGGTTGCTCATGACCGGGAGCACGGCTATCATGATAGTTTTTGGACACACTCTGCAGAGGTTGTACCCCTTTACCCACGTGTTTGTGATTCCATCAGCTTGCAATGACTAAGGAATCTCAATCATGCCATCTCACACTTCCGTTGCTGTGTGGCCAAGAGATCACAAAATAGCCATTACAAAGGGACTACTAGCATGTACGGACCCACTGAGGTTTCACCGGTGGCGATGTCTCCAACTGAGCACATCTTCAACCAAGGGCCCCCTCTTGTGTCATTCGGATCCCAAGGAGTCCTGCGAACCATATCCAAATCCAATCCGACTCCCCTTCCCCGGTGCGCCAAATGATCCATGTAATACTAGCAATACCCTAATTAATCAGCTACGCCACACCCGTACTTGGCCTCGAGGTGGCACTATAAATCAAGGATGGTCGCTCTACGAATCGGTCCTTAGATATAAAGCATGTGAAACCACCATAGCATCCAACCCATCCACATACCATGCTTGCTTATATCACCCATTACCATACCATGTTAACAAGTCTGCATTAACCATGATCTCATTAATATATAATTAAGTAGTATAGTTGTTTCCCGTCCCATTTGATTAAGCAGAGTAAAAGGGTAAAAATCCCTTCCCGACTCTCTACCATATATTCCAGGTGACAAGGGTGGTAAAACAAAGCTAGTAAACTTCCTATCATAGGATTCCATCAAATTGACATAAGCATGCAGTTTTGCAAACAAAAAAATTATTTTAAAAATAGGATCAATATGTTCAAGGACACTTGCCTTGCTCTTGGGATTTGTTTGGGTCAAAGTCTTCACACTCCTGGTGTTGAAGGTCCTCCACGGCACTCTCTAGCGCAAATCCGTCTAAACCACGCAACGAACATACAAGACAAGAATTACAATCAATAAGTGCACATATATTACTCAATATGACATGACATGCATGACTAATGCAAATGTGAAGCAAAACTAGTTAATGAGTTGTTAATGATGTTTACTATCTTGTTCTAATAGCTTTTAACAAGTTTATACAGTTTTGGAGTTGATTCGAATCAATTTAGATTTAATTCAGTAGGAAATAGTCAGCAAAATCGGACGAGTCCGCTGTAGGGCTGGACTAGTCCGCCCTTCACAGAAACAACGAACTAGGTTTTTCTAGATTGACATGAATTTGGAGAATTGGGGTTGAATTTACATGAGAAATAGGGAAATAGAAGGTATACCAAGTGTTTAGGACTCCAATGAATCAAGGATCTTGGAGGCAACACTTGGATCTTGACGATCTAGGGTTGATGAAGAAACTTGAAGGTGAATTGGCGATGAAGAACAAAAACTTGATGGAGATCTTGATCTCTTGATCTTCTTTCATTTCCTCCTCTTCTTCTTCTTGCTCGGGGTCTCCTTCTCCCTCAGTGATGGCGGCTCTACAAAAACTAGGGTTTGTGGTCTTTCAATTGAGGCAAAAGGATGTAGAGTCAAGGGGTGGAGTTGTTTATATAGAGGTTGAGGCTAGGGTTTGATGGATTTCGACTTTAAGATGGGTAGAGGCCAGTTTGGGTCCCACATGGGATCCAAAAAGAGTTATACACGACGTCCTTAGGCCCACTTAAGGTAAAACCCAAAAACACGTCGTGGAACAAAAGATCAGCTCAGAATCACGATTTACCGGACAAGTCTGAAAAAGGACGGACTTGTCCGAAGATTGACAGAGGCGAAAAACGGACAAGTTCGGACTATATCAAACAAGTCCAAACTTGGTCATAGGAAAATCAGACAAGTCTAGCCAAAATCGAACAAGTCCGATTTTAGTCAGGGGGAAACAGACAAGTCCGCTGGAATACCAGACAAGTCCGAACATTCTAGGGACTTAGCAAAATTTCAATGAATTGGGATGACCGAACTATTCCGCATAGGACCAGACAAGTCTGAATTTTTTCAGAGGAAAAAACCGGAATAATCCGCATGAAAACGGACACGTCCAAGCGAGGTCAGAGAGAAATCGGACTAGTCCGCACCAAAATCGGACTTGTCCTCACTTCCCAGAATTCTTAAGTGAAAAATTTGCTTCTAATTCATTTTAAACCTATTTCTTTTTATGTGGATTAATGTTAGACATGTATATGAACTTATGCAATGCATGATGCATGAAAATGAGGGTGTTACATCCACGACGTCGACCTCGACATACAAAGTGAAGTTGAAGATCAAGGACGCAAGCTCCTCCAAGATCGTGAGTTTTCTCATACGAAAGCTTATAATCCGGATTTGATCTCCAAAATAGGTATGGATTCCGAATTCTTTTCCATTTGCCGTGCACTAGGATGGAACAATTTTGCTCACATAGAGGAGAGAGGTTCATGCCTTCTCTCCATACAATTCCTTTGCACCCTTAAAATAGTATTTGATGGTATTTCTTTTAGATTATTCCACAAAGAACACAACATCCTATTGAAAGAATTAAGTGAAACCCTAGGCTTCCATAAACGTTGTTTGCTAGATTTAGACAATTCGCCTAGGTTTAACAAACAAAGTTTTTGATATGAATTGACTAGTGAGGTCACATGTAGTGCACCTAGGAATAGCCACTTGCACAACCCTACTTTACGCTTCATTCATAGTTGGGTGGCTATGACAATGTTTCCTAGAGGAGATGTTAGAACAGTGCGTGATGATGAGCAGAATTTTTTTTTGCCATGATTAAAAAGATAAAAGTTGCTCTAGTTATTGCCATGATGACACAATGGTTATATTATATTTCAAGAATAGGGCCAATTGAATGTACGTCATTGATTACCCGTATTGCTACAAGGGTAGGAGCAATAGAATATACTTCATTTGAATATATTTTAAATGAATGAGAATTAATTAATGAATATTATCTAGTGCAAGGACATACCATTAAGCATGATCATGATGGCTCTTTGATGTTTTATTATCCCGACTTTGTCAATGTAATTCGGTTACCTAACCCGGATTTTCATTTGTACAAATGTCGGAGGCTAACCATTGACTTTCTTTCTATCAAGGAAGCTTGAAGAAGTAATGTCTCTGACAAGGTAACTAGAAGCCACACAAGGAGATCGACCATGCCTCCGACAACCTCCACGGTCTATGAGTACAAAGACGAAGAGAACCCAGCGGGTGATGCACCCGGATAGAATCAAACCTCCATCGTATGAGACCGAATGTCCGTCTTGGCATGGATGGCCAGGTGCCGCGTGGGAGCCACCCCTATCCACTTCAAGCTCTAGCAGGTTGCCTCCAACGTCCATGAGAAGATGTCGTTCCTCTTCGTCTAGAAGTCATCATGACTATAGCCAAAGAATGACGGATTTCACTAGACATATGGAAGACCTTGAAGTGAGAACGGGAGAAATGTACAACACTCTCCAAGAGCATGTCCAAGGTACCCAAGACTGTCAACAACACATGGACGCTCAATTTACCAACTTCAACTCCACTCTACAACAACAAGCCGATCTCGCAGCATACTTCCGTATCAAGGATTCAACCCTCATCACGGAGGTGGGTGAAGAACAACCTTGAGGGAGGATCCCCACTTGAGGTAAATTGTATCACACTCTTGCATATTTATTTTCCATTCACCCACTATTCATGTTGCATAAAAAATATTTATAGTAGATTTGCTTTCAAATAAAATAAAGGATGTGCGGTAAGAATGATTTAGAATTCACATAGATGAAATGATGAATAGTTGCTCTATTTTAATTTTCCTAAGTCCCTAGTTTACAAATTACTACTCTTGAACATATTGCTCTCATTGGCTAAAATTAGTTTTGCCTTGATTTGGAAATTGTGGGTAGCAAAAGCTTAATACATTTTAAGTTGTTGTGAGATATGATATAGTGATAGGGTTTCTGTTTCTAGTTTGAAAGTGAAACTTAGATTTCTGGAGGAATTCTAAAAAGAGATATCCTCATTTGATTGGAAATACCTACCAAAGCCATATGACATATTACATTGATAGACCTTATGCATATGTGATTTGTCTTCACATTGAGCTTTTTCAAACTAGTATAGACCTATGTGAGATTTCATTCATTACATATTGAGTTCAAGACTTCACTTGCACATGCTATACTTCTACACTCGAAGTAAGCAAATTCCCATCATAGAAACACTCAACAATAAAAAGTGAAACTCCATACCATTCATGCTTAGTACTCCCTCCAAAATTTCATGCATAAAAGGGAGTAGAAGACATGGCTACAAGAAAAGAAAAGAAAATGCATTCTTACATCAAAGGCATGAGAGAAAAAAAAAAGAGAAAAGTAGCCATGTTTCATACCTGCAAAATAAGAGAGTCCACTCAAATAGGAGTCATCTCAAAACATCCACATCCACTTCCATTCCATCAAACATGCACAAGTCTTGAATCACATAGTTTTGAATCAATTTCTCCTAAGGCTTGGTTTTTTGACTTAGCAATATTATGGGTTGCAAATATGCCTAATATATTCTCTATCAAGATCAACATACAAGCCTTATTTAGTGGTAGAATGAGTTTAGGCAAAATGCATCGGTGAGGAAATATTTCCACTATACATAAAGGAGAGACTAGGAGAATCAATTTGAGGTACTTAAAATCTAAATTGAACTCTCCTAAATTTGAGTGGAACTTGATTTCTATGGTATGTGTGCTCCATTTCGTGTTCTATATTTCATCCACCCATGAATAGGACAAGGCATATGCCCCATAATGACTTGAGAAGGGTGAAGTACCATGCCAATTTTTGCAATACTAGGTAGAGTATTTTGTTGGGCACATGGTACTTGTGGAAAATAGAACATCGTAGCAACTCTTGATCATCAACCTAAAGTATTGACTTTGCTCGGACGAGCAAAGGATAAGCTTGGGGGAGTTTGTTGACGGCTATTATATACCGATTTCACCCGTCAATACAGCTCAATCATGTGAAAGAATTACCATTTCTTGCACACATCACCTTTATATTTAACCTATTTCCACTTGTCCTTGGGGAAATAGTGCATGCATAGAATTATTGCAGAAAATGAGGTAAAAGAGGGGGGCAATCTTATAAAATACCATCCCAGCCAATCAAGCGCCATCATGTGGCACCACATGGATCAAATGGCCACAAAAAGAAGTATTTGAGACCATTCAATGGTGTAGCACCCATATCAAGGGTTGGGACCCACATGGTAGTGACCTCGAGAAAGCATACGAGAAATGGTGCAGAGACCAGGCCGACCGACCCCCCTAGTCGGCTGACATGGTCCTGGTTGAAAGTGCATCTAGGACTCTCTTGTGGGTTTTGGATGATTTATGACAAGCAATTGGGATCCTAACCTATTTGTTGAGATGAGTGCAGGCCTATGATAGGAAAATGAGCAATATACCAAAAAGAAGGAAGGATGAGAAGCAAAGTGGAGATGAGCTCAAGGAAGAAGAGTAATAGATTATTTTGTATGGAGTATGTTAAGGAAACACACCCCAAGAGCTAAATCACAATTAAACACACACATTGCACAAAGTTTCACAGGACCGGACTAGTCCGATCACAAGCAGACTAGTCCGATAACCTTTCTGCACCAGATCGGACAAGTCCGATACATGTCGGACTAGCTCGATATTCTTCTGACTAGAATCGGACTAGTCCTCCCCAGTACGGACTAGTCCTCAAAACACTTCACAAGTCACACAAAGTCGGACAAGTCCGATCGTATCCGGACTAGTCCGATATTCTTTCTGATCCAATTCAGACAAGTACGATGTCTACACGGACTAGTCCGAAAAACCCTCTGATCTACATCGGACAAGTCCTTCAAGTGCGGACTTGTAATCTAATTCACTTAGGGTTTCACATGTCCGGACAAGTCCGTTTTCAGCCGGACTAGTCCGAAGATTTCCAGTAGCGAAATCGAACAAGTCAGTTCTCAGCCGGACTAGTCCGATATTTTGGGGTACTTAGGGTTTGCTACACACAGCACACCAAACTAGTCCGGTGACCTCCAAGGACTAGTCTGAACTTTCTGAACCCTAACGGACACTTTTAGAAACCCCGTATAAATAGAGGTGCACGGCCTTATTTTGATCTCTCTCGAACCCTAGCGCTGTCACACCTCCCAAGAGCCTCAAAAACTACATCTCTCCACGAAATTAAGTGCAACAACAATCAATCCTTTGAGGATTCATTCTAGATCATTGGAGAGAGACTTGGAACATCACATTGAGCTCTTGGTTTGATTCTCTAACACACTCCTGCGTTTTAATTGTAATCTCTTGAGTGTGTTTTCGGTGTAAATTTGTGTTGTAATCTAAGGGATCTCTCAACGTGTGAGAAGGCCCCTTGAATTCGGTTATTCACCCCTTTGTGATTAGTGGAAGAGGATTGGCCTTCGTGGTGATCCAACGAGGGTAGGGTTGGAGAAGACCTGGTCCTTTTGTGGACTCCTCAACGTGGATGTAGGTTGCCTTTTGTGGTAGCCGAACCACGGGATAAATCCTTGTGTTTTGTTTTTGTTGTTCATCATTCTAATTCATTAATATAATCTAGGGTTTCATAATCATTACTCATCTTATGTTAGATTATTAAACTTAAGATATAATTGTGATATAATCTAGAATATAACTGTGAAACCTTTAATTGATTCTATTTTTCCGCTGCACACATAAAAGAATCAACCTAATTAAACTAGGTTAATCAACTTAGTCCATGAATATCGGACTAGTCCGATATCTCTGGTATTGAGCTTGTTGTTGAGTGTTGCAGGATCCGACAATTTTCGAGAAGGCCTATTCACCCCCCTCTAGGCCCACATTCCATTGGTACCAGAGCAGGTTCTTCAAGAAAGAGTCTAACCACTCGAAGAGATCATGTCGGACATGAAGGATGCCCACAAAATCAACAACCAAGAGGAGGTTAACAACGACAAGGCCCAAAAAGTGGAGAAGTACCTCAAAGCCATTCAAGACTTCGAGGACGACGATGAGGGGACACTGGAGCTAAAGGCACTCCTCAGAAAGAAGGCACTTTCCAAAGGGAAAGTGAAAGTTAAAGAGAAGAAGAAAGGGAGTAGTCACACCGACTACTCCCGATATCCTATTAATATGATCGTCTAAATTCAAATAACAATCATTACCTATCTATCCCACTTGGAAAAGCCCCACACTTCGATGGAAGTGATTACTCAATGTGGAGGCAGAATATGAAAATGCATTTGATTTCCCTCAACCCAAGTCTATGGCATGTTGTATGCACAGGGATAGATATTCTGGACGACGACGAAGAGCTCACCCCAAGCCAAGAACAGGCCATTCATAGAAATGCACAAGTCGCAGCTGTAATCACCTCCTCACTCAGTCGGGACGAGTTCACCAAGGTGGATGGACTCAAAATTCCTAAGGAGATATGGGATACACTACAAACTGCACATGAAGGTGACCGACATGTGCGTGAAGCAAAGATTAAGATGATCGAAGGCGAACTAGGAAGATTCATAATTGAGGAAGACGAGTCACCCCAAGATATGTACAATCAATTGAAGACACTTGTCAACAAAGTTCGATCATACGGGAGCAAGAAGTGGAATGACCATGAGGTGGTAAAGCTCATCCTTAGAGCCTTTATGCCTCGCAATGTTACACTATGCTCCATGATTAGAGAAAGCCCCGAATTCAAAAGGATGACTTCGGATGAATTGCATGGAAAAATCATCGTCTTTGAGATGATGGAGAGACAAGCAAAGCACGTCAAGGAAATTGCCGATCTCACCTCGGCTAAGAAGAAAGGGGTTGCTCTAAAGTCCACCCTCAAGCCTCTATCCAAAGAAGCAAGGGAAGCACAACTAGAGGAAGACAGTGACAACGAGAGCAGTGAGCTAGATGAAGAGGACATGATATTATTCATGAAAAAGTTCGAGAGAATAATGAAGAAAAGACATGGGACAAAATCAAGTGAAGGAAAGTGCAGGGAAAGAATGAAGCCAAAGTTGAGGCGGGCATACTATAATTGTGGTGAGTATAACCACTTTATAGTTGATTGCCCATATGAGGAGAACAAGAAGAAGACCAAAGAATCCAAGCCTCAACCTAAGAAATTCTTCAAAAAGAAGAAGCAAGCTGAACAAGCGCACATTGGGAAGGAGTGGGACTCAAACGATGAGTCCTCATCATCCGAAGAAGATGAGATGGCTAGCGTAGCCATCGAGAGCACGTCCAAGAAATCTACACTCTTCCCCACACACGGTGCAAGGAAGGGAAATGACACTTGCCTTATGGCAAAGGAAGGTAAACGCAAGGTAATCATCAAAACCCCTTCCGTGCATTCCTACTCTAGTGATGATGAAATAATTAGTGATGATGAAGACATGCTTAGTGGACTAGATAGGAAAGCTGCAACAAAAATGAAATTTTTACTTGATCAACATGTTGAGAAGGAGAGGTTGATTCATCGTCAAGAGGACATGATTATCTCCCAAAAGGAGGAGCATGTCAAACTTGACAAACTTCTAGAACTTGAAAAGGAGAAAAACAATTCACTAGAGCTTGAGTTAGCTTCAAGCAAGAAAGCTTGCTTGGAGTTAATTGAGTCAAATGTTGCAATCAAGGACCAACTTGCTGACCTGATCAAGGTTAACAAGATCCTTGAAGTGCAAGTTGAGTCACTCAAGCTGAGTGAACCCTCCTCCTCTTCAAGTTCACCTTCTCAATCCACTAAAACTGATTTTGCTCAAATGTGCACATGTAGTAAAATAGACACCAGTTTGAAGGAGAAGTCAACCTCCACAAAGGATAAAAATCCTACCCAATGTGACATATTTGACAAGGAGAAGATCAACTATGCACGTAGTGCATACTTGGTCCAAAGACCTCCAAATGTCAAGTATGGCATTGGTTACTCTTATGATGAAAAGCAGCATGCTAGAAGTCATAAGAATAACAAGGGTAGGATTTCCTTTGTAAAGGAAAGACCCTCTCAAACTTATAAGTCGAAGGGTAAAAACCTGAACCAAACACCGGACTAGTCCGGTGAGTGTCCGGACAAGCCCGATCCTCCGGACAAGTCCGGCCTTCCAGACTAGCCCTGTATAAAAACAACAACAATTACTCTTTAGAACCTTTGATGCCTCCTATGTGTTAATGAGAAATAATCTTGGCATGGTTTATGCTAATTATGTTGTGCCACGCCATGGGAACACAAAATCTCATGTGTGGGTGCCCAAATGTTTTGTAACTAACCTTGAAGGACCCAAGCAAGCTTGGGTACCTAAAACCAAAGCATAATTTGTTTTTGCAGGCCTATTCCTCTGGTGGATCCAAATGGGTGCTAGACAGTGGCTGCACAAACCATATGATCAGAGAAAGAAGGATGTTCGTGGAATATGAAGAGAATGAGGACCCAAACGAAGGCATCTATTTTGGAGATAATAGTCAAGGAAGGGTGCTCGGTACCGGTAAAATTGCAATATCATCCACACAAACTTTCTCATGTTTTACATGTTGAATCCTTAGATTATAACCCGCTGTCCATATCTCAGCTATGTGACAAAGGTTATAATTGCTTGTTCACTAACGAGGGTGTGACCGTCTCTAGGAGGAGTGATGGTTCCATTGCATTCAAGGGTATGTTGAAGGGAAAGCTTTACCTCATTGACTTCAACAAGGATAAAGCCGAACTTGACACATGCTTGATTGCAAAGACCAACATGGGTTGGCTGTGGCGTAGACGGCTAGCGCATGTTGGTATGAGGAATCTTCAAAAACTCCTCAAGAGCGATCACATCCGCGGTTTGAAGGATGTTGTTTTTGAGAAAGACAGGCCTTGTAGCACGTGCCAAGCCGGGAAGCAAGTTGGAGCACCTCATCCCACAAAGAACGTCATGACTACAACAAGACCGCTCGAACTACTTCACATGGACTTATTTGGTCCAATTTCTTACATAAGCATCGGCAGTAACAAATATGGTTTAGTTATTATTGATGACTTTTCTCACTTCACTTGGGTTTTATTTTTGCACGATAAGTCAAAAACACAAGGAACACTCAAGAAATTCTTCAAGCGAGCTCAAAACGAATTCTCAATGACAATCAAGAGTATTCGAAGCGACGGCACGGAGTTCAAGAACACACAAGTGGAGGAGTACCATGATGAAGAGGGTATCAAGCACGAATTTTCAGCGCCATACTCGCCACAACAAAACGGAGTTGCCGAAAGAAAGAACCGAACACTCATAGATATGGCAAGAACAATGCTCGATGAGTACAAGACCCCGGGTCGATTTTGGGTGGAAGCGATTAACACCGCTTGCCACGCTGTAAATCGACTCTATCTTCATCGACTACTCAAGAAGACAACCTATGAGCTTCTCACCGGTAACAAACCAAATATCTCATATTTTCGAGTCTTCGGTTCTCCATGTTATATCCTGAACAAGAAGCCTATGACTTCAAAGTTCACTTCAAAGTCCAATGAAGGTTTCTTGCTTGGTTATGATTCGAACACTTACGCCTATCGTGTTTTCAACAAGGTCTTCGGACTCGTTGAAATAGCACGTGACGTAGTGTTCGATGAGACTAATGGCTCCCAAAAGGAGCAAGTTGATCCATGTGAACTAGGTAAAGAAGAATCTCCCTGTCAAGCATTGAAAAGAATGGCTCTAGGTGAAGTTCGACCACAAGAGCCACCTCCACACGTATATGAGGAAGATGAACCACAGGAGAAGATCAACGATCAAGGGGGAGCTTCAGCACAAGATCAACCACAAGAATACAAAGATGATCAACAAGTCAACGAAGGCAACTACTTAGGGGGAGAAGCAGATGATCATGAAGACACAACTCCTCAAGTGCCACACCCAAGAGTACACCAATGCGTCCAAAGGGATCACCCAATCGACAACATCATCGGTGACATCCAAAAGGGAGTAACCACCAGATCTCGCTTAGCTAACTTTTGTGAACACTATTCGTTTGTATCCTTTTTGGAACCACGCAGGGTTGAAGATGCATTGAAAGATCCGGACTGGGTGGTGGCAATGCAAGAAGAATTGAACAACTTCAAGCGGAACAAAGTATGGGAACTTGTGGCAAGACCCAATGCAAACATCGTCGGCACAAAATGGGTCTTTCGCAACAAACAAGATGAACACGGGGTGGTGACAAGGAACAAGGCACGACTTGTGGCCAAAGGTTATTCACAAGTCGAAGGTTTGGATTTCGATTAGACTTTTGCTCCAGTAGCCAGGCTTGAATCTATTAGAATATTACTTGCATATGCTACTCACCATGATTTCAAGTTGTATCAAATGGATGTAAAAAGCGCCTTCCTCAATGGACCAATCAAGGAGGATGTGTACATGGAGCAACCACCCGGGTTTGAAGACGAAGAGTTCCCCAACCACGTATTCAAATTGCGTAAGGCTCTCTACGGCCTCAAACAAGCTCCTAGAGCTTGGTATGAGTGTCTTAGAGATTTCTTAATTGAGAATGCTTTTCAAATTGGCAAAGTATATTATACTCTATTTACAAAGAATTTAGACAATGATCTTTTCATTTGTCAAATTTATGTTGATGATATAATTTTTGGGTCAACTAATCAATCGTTTTGTGAGGAATTTAGCAAAATCATGATAGAAAGATTTGAAATGTCAATGATGGGAGAATTAAAGTACTTCTTGGGATTCCAAGTGCGGCAACAAAAGGAAGGGACATTCATAAGACAAACCAAGTACACGCAGGACATACTTAAGAAGTTTGGCATGGACAAGGCGAAGCCCATAAAGACCCCCATGGCAACAAACGACCACTTGAATCTCAATGAAGATGGACCTAGCGTCGACCAAAAGGTATATCGCTCCATGATTGGATCTCTACTCTACTTATGTGCATCTAGGCCAAACATTATGTTGAGTGTATATTTGTGTGCAAGATTTCAAGCCAACCCTAAGGAATGTCACTTGACAACCATAAAAAGGATCTTGAGATATTTAGTTCATACACCCAACCTTATTCTTTGGTACCCAAAAGGCTCAAAATTCAATCTCATTGGTTACTCTGATACGGATTATGCCGAGTGCAAAGTAGATAGAAAAAGCACCTCCGGCACATGCCAATTCCTAGGGTGATCCTTAGTTTCTTGGTCCTCCAAGAAACAAAATTCCATTGCCTTATCCACAGCCGAAGTGGAGTATGTTGCAGCCGGGAGCTGTTGTGCACAACTCCTTTGTATGCGACAAACTCTAAGGGATTACGGTTACAATATGAACCGTATTCCTCTCCTTTGTGACAACGAGAGTGCCATTAAAATTGCCCACAATCCAGTTGAGCACTATAGAACTAAACACATAGACATAAGACATCATTTTTTGAGAGACCATTCCATGAAAGGAGACATAGCCATCTCACATGTCAATACCCAAAAACAATTGGCCGACATATTCACCAAGCCACTTGATGAAAAGCGCTTTTGCGAACTCCGAAATGAACTAAATATCCTCGATGCTCGGAGTGTGGCTTGAAAAGTTGCATACCTGTATGAATTCTTCAAAATATCTTGATTGAATTGTGAAAATCACTCTCTCTCAATTTTTCTCGAAAAATTTACTAGATCTTGGTGAATGATGATCATTGCTTGATTGTTGTATGCTTACCAGTCATATTCATCAAGATTATTTGTTTTAATTTGCCTCTCTATTCTCTATTTATGAACCTTCAAATATATATGAATGGGCTATGCAAATTTCTTCTGGTGACCATGGACTAGTCCGTGGTTACCCGGACTAGTCCGCACGTGCAGACAAGTCCGCTGAGTGCCGGTTAGGCCAAACTAGTCCGACTGACCACGGACTAGTCCGATGTTGCTCTCTGGATGAGTTCGGACTAGTCCGGTCATCTCCATACTTGTCCGATTTTTCGTGTCCATAACCCTAGCCACCACCAAACCCTAATCCCTTCATCGTCCACACTTGCTTACACGTTCTCTCTCCTCCACTCGAGCTCCCAAGGCGATTTCTTGCTCCCTCCATCAAAAATCTCTGCATTTGGGCAGAAATCAAGCTTGGCCTCTTGAGGATTGAAGCTAGCGGACTTGTCCGGCCTTCAACACCCTCATCTCCAAGCTTCAATCGATTTCTTCGGTAATTTTCACCCAAACCCTAGAAATCTCGTTTTTCTTCATTATTATCGAATAGCCTAGAATCCTTCACCATATACATACCTACTTTATGTATCACGTGTATGCTAGACTTATTGTGCATTAGGAATCAGCTTTTGTCAAATCTCTTAGGTTTTTGAGGATGAACACTGGACTAGTCCGGTCCTTGAACGGACAAGTCCGGTCCCCCCAGACTAGTCCGTGCCTGTGCACCGGACAAGTCCGATGTTTCTGAACTCAAAACCTAACTCTTCAATTCCTAAATACAATTCCTTCCTATCCTTTCATACCTATGCCTTGTATCATTCATTATCATTCTTGAAACTAATTCTCAGGTCATGTTGAGCTCAAACGATGAGGTTTCCGACTTTGAGGCCGAGATGTACCATGAGGTGGCACCTCGGACCTCAACGAGTCTTGGCAAGAAGCACCAAGAGCGACCTACCGAGCCAGCTCCATCTCCTCCACAAGTTCGGAGGAAAGTGCTGGCAAAGAAGCCAGTCTCCAAGGCAGCCGCATCATCGAGCATCCCTCGCCAAGCAAAGGGCAAGGGCAAGGGGATACGACGGGTCCAGTTGGATCATTGAAGCTGCATGCTCCCAGGGAAGGGGTCTGGGACCCCACTGAAGAAATGTTCAATGGGAAGGGAAGCGACTCAGCTGCAAAGCTCAGGAGCATTGATTGCTATAATCATCAAAAGCATGCTGCAGATGGAAGATTCTGGAGCAATTTTCATGCTAACTATTACAGGGCTGTATACCTGCAGATGAAGACACCCGTGGTGCGCAGTCAGTGGATTGACTGGGCACATCTTGAGAAGAGGAGATGCCCGGCATTTGATGAAGTGATTGCAGCAGCTGAGAGACATGGCTTGAAGGACCTCTTTGCCTTCAAGTACAATTGGAATGATGAAGTGGTGGCTCAGTTCTATGCCACCCGCCACTTTGCAAGCGATGAAGAGGAAAGAGTGACTTGGATGACTCATGGATCCAAGTACACTATCACTTATGAAGAATTTGCAAGGTTGTTGCATCTTGACACCTCCAACAATGATAATGTGATTATCCACAATGTTGGTGTCATTGACAAGGAGAGGATGAAGTTTCTCTATGAGCCAAATTCAAAGTTCATTCCTCCTTCCACAAAGAACATGAAACCATTCTTTGTGGTGCTAAACCGACTCTTGAGGAAGACCATTGCCCCTAAGGATGGGGATGCAGGGATTGTACAAGGGTACCTCCGGACCCTAATGAGGATCATAAGCAAGAACAGACAGTTTGATGTGTTTGACTACATATGGAACGATATGGTTAACATCTCCAGCACCCCCAATAGGTCATGTGGCTATGCTCCCTATCTAATGTTTATGATTGAGAAAGTCACAGGGATTAAGTTTTTCAAGGATGTGGAGTACACTCCTTTGAGGCCTCAGAAGCCTCAACCAGTAAACGTCCAGGTTGGTCCCTTGCCGGCCTCCAGTCCCGAGGCACTGGCAAGATAAAGAGAAGATGCTAGAGCTATTCCAACTTCAAGGGCAGCCCCACAGAGAGGATCAGCTAGTGGAATCCTTAAATACCTGGCTGCCATCTTCACCTCCTGCAAGAAGGCCGAAGTGAAGGCCTACAAGCTCAACAAGAAAAGAAAGGAGGACATGAAGTACATCAAAGCCAATGTGAAGCATATCTGCCAGAAGCTGGAGATCGACCCCATTGGATCTCCAGTGATTTCTGAGGACTCTGACCCGAACTTCTCTGAGCTCGCGCCATTGAACCCATCCAAGCTTGCCTACTTTGGCATTTGGGGCTCGAGTGGCTCTGTTCCTCCTCCTTCTCCTCCTCATCAAGCTGAAGATGAAGATGACGAAGACGATGATGAGAGGACCGACAGTGAAGAGTGAAGACCCTAGGACCCTCCTCTCCTTCTTTTTGGTGTCTTGATGCCAAAGGGGGGAGAGATTGAGGGGGAGTCTTAGCTTTAGCTGTAGGATGCGAGGAGAGAGAGCTGTTTTTATGCTTCTTGTCTATTTTTATGTTCTATGATGCAATGCTTATTTAATTTGAGAAGTACTTGTTGAAATCTGTAATCTTGCTCCTGGAATGACATGTATGCTTGGCTTTGGTTGATTAATGTAAATTATGTCATTCGCAATGTCTCAATATACTTAGTTATGCATCCCACCATAAAGAATGCACATATGGATAATTCTTTCACTGCTTGATGTATTTTTGACTCATATGTGCATACTTTATGAAAATCTCAATTTTTATCATATTTTGTGAAATCTCAATTGGTTGTCATCAATCACCAAAAAGAGGAGATTGAAAGTGCATCTAGGACTCTTGTGGGTTTTGGATGATTTATGACAAGCAATTGGGATCCTAACCTATTTGTTGAGATGAGTGCAGGCCTATGATAGGAAAATGAGCAAAATACCAAAAATAAGGAAGGATGAGGAGCACAGTGGAGATGAGCTCAAGGAGGAAGAGTAATAGATTATTGTGTATGGAGTGTGTTAAGGAAACACACCCCAAGAGCTCAATCACAATTAAACAAACACATTGCACAAAGTTTCACAGGACCGGACTAGTCGGATCACAAGCGGACTAGTCCAATAACCTTTCTGCACCAGATCGGACAAGTTCGATATCTGTCGGACTAGTCCGATATTCTTCTGACTAGAATCGGACTAGTCCTCCCCAGTACGGACTAGTCCTCAAAACACTTCACAAGTCACACAAAGTCGGACAAGTCCAATCATATCCGGACTAGTTCGATATTCTTTCTGATCCAATTCGGACATGTCCGATGTCTATACGGACTAGTCCAAAAAACCCTCTGATCTACATCGGACAAGTCCTCCATGTGCGGACTTGTCATCTAATTCACTTAGGATTTCACATGTCCGGACAAGTCCGTTTTCAGCCGGACTAGTCCGAAGATTTCCAGTAGCGAAATCGAACAAGTCCGTTCTCAGCCGAACTAGTCCGATATTTCGGGGTACTTAGGGTTTGCTACACACAGCACACCGGACTAGTCCGGTGACCTCCACGGACTAGTCCGAACTTTCTGAACCCTAACGGTCACTTTTAGAAACCCCATATAAATAGAGGTGCACGACCTTCTTTTGATCTCTCGTGAACCCTAGCGCCATCATACCTCCCAAGAGCCTCAAAAACTACATCTCTCGACAAAATTAAGTGCAACAACGATCAATCCTTTGAGGATTCATTATAGATCATTGGAGAGACACTTGGAACATCACATTGAGCTCTTGGTTTGATTCTCTAACACACTCCTGCATTTTAATTGTAATCTTTTGAGTGTGTTTTCGGTGGAAATTTGTGTTGTA
Organism: Tuctoria greenei; assembly: GCA_036927565.1. NCBI lineage: Eukaryota > Viridiplantae > Streptophyta > Magnoliopsida > Poales > Poaceae > Tuctoria > Tuctoria greenei. The sequence goes on from JAYESD010000004.1 coordinate 56,173,066, forward strand.
ATCTAAGGGAGCTCTCAACGTGTGAGAAGGCCCCTTGAATTCGGTTATTCACCCCTTTGTGGTTAGTGGAAGAGGATTGGCCTTCGTGGTGATCCAACGAGGGTAGGGTTGGAGAAGACCCGGTCCTTTTGTGGACTCCTCAACGTGGATGTAGGTTGCCTTTTGTGGTAGCCGAACCACGGGATACATCCTTGTGTTTTGTTTTTGGTGTTCATCATTCTAATTCATTAATATAATCCAGGGTTTCATAATGATTACTCATCTTATGTTAGATTATTAAACTTAAGATTTAATTGTGATATAATCTAGAATATAACTGTGAAACATTTATTTGGTTCTATTTTTCCGCTGCACACATAAAAGAATCAACCTAATTGAACTAGGTTAATCAACTTAGTCCGTGAACACTGGACTAGTCCACACTTTACCGGACTAGTCCGATATCTCTGGTATTGAGCTTGTTGTTGAGTGTTGCAGGATCCAACAATTTTTGAGAAGGCCTATTCACCCCCCCTCTAGGCCCACATTCACTGGTGCCACTCGGTCAATTGCCACATGTTGGCTCCTCCCAGCTTGAAGAAGTCAGTGATGACTGATTGGCGTGCTTTTGGTGGCAGGAATCAACCCTTTTCCACCTATAAATAGGACCCCCTACCCTCACTTCACAAACACATCAATTGAGTATTCGTTCTATTGTATCAACTACTCTCCATAGGTTTAGAGGAGTTTAGGCTATAGAGAGGAGAGCCTCTAGTCCATAGTCCATGTAGAAAAGGAGTAGGAGTCTCTTCCCAATTCATAATTGGGAAAGGTATGGCTCTCATATTCCTATTTGTATTTGTGTCGTTGCTCATAATAAATATGTCATCTTTAGTCTTCTATTGTCCATATACTTGGAAGAAGCGTTTCTTGTTTGATTGTGGATTCCATATATGTGGTAGGAGTAGTATTTATGATTATGCTATCCAGTCTCACTATATCATCATAAGCACTACAAACCCCCACTATAGTCTAATTAGCTATGACATGATTATGTTAATATGAATCACTTATGCTATGTATTGACATTTGTTCAATGATGATTTAGTTCATTGCCTTAGGATGGCTTGCGCCTAGGCTCTTAAAGTAATTATATAATATGCTAGCATGGTACTAGGATAGATAAGTAGCATTGAATGTCTCGTAGATCCACGGATTGAAGAGGTAGTCAGTAGGTGGTGACAGCCCTATCTATCCTTTGTAATCCTTCATGTTCGGCTATGCCACAGGCTCTTGGCGGGAGTAGTCCTAGTGTTGCTAGGGGTAAACCTGTGCCCGATGTGTTGATCAACTTAGCATGAGAATACATAATTGATATGGTCATTAGTAACTAACTTAGGCTAGTATATTTATATTAGAAGCACAGTAGGAGTATATACCTAAGTCTTAGCGTAGTCCCTCTTTACCTCATTGAGCCCCCTTAAGATATAATACTCTTATGTGTGTCGCACTACCTCTAATTATCATTTTCCCATCCTTGCTAGAACCCTACCTAGACCAACCTATCCTATCCATTTGATTATTTCTTTGCTTCCACCTAGCCTTCCTTTGGGAGAATATAAATGGCACACTTGGGAATACTCTTAAAGGGGAAATGCTACATCGATAGCTTCCGTGCGCTTGTGGATTTATACATGTGATGTTAGTAGTCGTCAACAAGCATTTCTGGCACCATTGACAGGGTTGATTTGTTAGTGTTACTTAAGAACTATCAACACCTACCTCTACAACCTATGGACTATGATGCATCAAACGCTACTTAACTATCCAAGCACCACGCTTGCATGCTAAGTAAATACCTTAAGAGTTGCAACGTAATATTCATCCTAAGGCAATGACTAACCTAAACATCATTGAACCAATGTTGGATCGAAGTACTAACATATTCATATTGACATAATCATATTATTACCTAATTAGACTATAGTGGTGGTGTATGATCTTTATGATAACATGATAATGGCATTATGTCTAGATCATAACAACATCTACACCTAGCACATGCATAGACTCCACAACCAAACAAGGAATGCTTTATCCAAGTATATGAATAAGTAAAGACTAAAGATAATATCTTTATTATGAATAAAGTCACAAATATAAGAAAAGATACATGAGACATATCTTTCCCAATTTGGACTTGGAACAAGAGGCTCCTCTCTACAGCCTAACCTCCATTTAAGACCTAGGAGAACTAGTGTATACAAGAGAGAATGCTCAAGTGGTGTGTGTGAAGTGAGGTGAGGTACTCCCCCTATTTATACACTCCCTCAGGCGGTTTGAGGCTCTAATCTCCCGGGATTTCACTTATTCCTGTGTCAAGAAAGCCACCAGGGTTCGACACGTGCAACTGGCCGAGTTTGGTGGGTTTACCAGTTCAACCGAATAGGGGGTTCAACCGAACAGGAGGTTTGACCGAACTAGGGTTGGCCCCACTCGGCCCCCACTTGTTCCTAGATGCTGATATGTGGGCCCTTGTCGACCTTCTAGATGAATCGGGGTGAAAACCTACGGGTACCCGCCTGTAAGTGGCCCATTGGATCCATGGGAAGACATCGTCTGGTTGGTTGGAAGTGTGTTTCCTTGCCTTGTGGTCTTGCATTCACCTCAAATATTTTATATAATACCTGCATGCACCAATTTCTTCAAGTAAAAGTGGAACTAGGTTATTTCTAACTATGATGTGTGTAAGAAATATTCATTCCCTCACATAGTTGAGTTATATTGACGGTCGAAATTGGTATATAATGATCGTCAACAAACTCTCCTAAGCTTACCCTTTTGTTCGTCCCAAAGCAAATATAAAGACTTAGGTTGTTGATCAAGAGTTGCTACAATGTCCTATTTTGCAAAAGTATCAAGTGCACAGCAAAATATTCTACTTGCATTGAATAAATTAGCTATGGTACCTCACCCTTTTCCTAATCATTAAGGGTCTTATGCCTCATCCTTTTCTTGGGTGGTTGAAGGACAGAAATTTCAAATGGTGTTTGAATTTTAAGTTCCTCAAATGGTGCACTCAGCCACTCCTATGTGGAAGCGGTATTTGTATCCTCACCAAGGCAATGCCTTTCTTGTCCTACATCTAAATAAGGCTTATATGTGGAGCTTGGTAAGGATCAAGTGTAGGCATATTTGCAACACATTTATTGCTAAGTCAAAGGAGTAAGCCTTAGGAGACAAAAAAACATACTTTCGATCAAGATTTGTACATGTGTGATGGAATATTTATGGAGTGGAAATATGAAGATGACTCCTTTGTATGCACTCTTTTTTTTTCTGAGGATGAAACATGGCTAGTTATTTTCTTTTCTGCTCACGCTCTTGTACATGAGAATGCATTTTATTTTTTTCTTGTAGCCATGTCTTCTACTCCTTTTTTCCAATTATTTTAGAGAGAGTATTATGCATGAAAATCATGGAGTATCTTTTTGGTGGTGGAATGGTATGATGGAATTTTGCTAACTTCTAGTGTTGAAATTTTAGCATGTGCCCGTGTAATCTTGATCTTAAAAGCATGAAAAGATTCTCACATGGCTCTATACTAGTTTGAATAGGCTTAATGTGAAGGAAAATAGCATAGGCATAAGGTTTATCTAAATCAAATCATCATATGGCTCTGGTAGGAATTTTTTATCAAATGAGTAACTCCCATTTTTAATTTTATCCATGAAATCAAGTTTTACATTCAACTAGGATATTAGCAGCTCTTATCACTATATCATATCAAGCAACAACCTAGAATTGGACTTAGCTTTTGCTACCCACAATTTCAAAGTTTCAGGCAAGAATATTCTTGGACAATAAACCCAATACTTGGAGAATACTAAGTTGTATGCAAGGAGCTAGAGAAAATAAAACAGAACAACTATTCATCATTTCAACTTATGCAAGGTAGAAAATATTCTTACTGCACATATTTTATTTTATTAACCTAACCCATACTACATTATTATATTTTTCTTCTTCCTTCAAAGATCCAAATGTGGTGGAAAGAAAGAAATGAAATAAAGGAATGCAAATGGGGTGTGATACAAATTACCTCAAGTGGGGGTCCTCCCCCAAGCTTGTTCTTGGTCAAGGTCTGCGATAAGGGTTGAAACCCTAACGATGGATGTAGGCCATGAGGTTGGCCTAACCTTGTTGCAGCATGGCTTTTACAATGGAGGATTGAGTGTTGATGTTGTTTTGCCTCCCACAGGTTCTGGTGATTCCATCAATCAACTCTTTGAATGCCTGCTTAGTAATTAATATTACTCCTGCAAACTTCATCTCTTTGATAGAGATGGATGGTTAGCTTCCGATACTTGTACAAATGAATTTGCGGGTCAGGTGACCGAATTTTGATTTGTACATACGGAGAAGAACAAAATCAAAGATGCATTGGGTTCAATTTCAAGTGTATCCATGAACAATGCATTATTCATTGATAGGAGCAGGGATTTATGGATAAATCAATTTGCAAATTTTCTAAAGCTCCTACTCATATCAGTGCAAGTGATATAAATACACTATATGTACCCCTTCATCTTGTAAAGTTTCCAACCATCATAGCTTTTTACACAAGATCAAATGTTATCATTTGGATTATGGCAAACAAGACTCTCAATTTTATCCACCTAAAATTTTCTAGGAATTTCAAATTTAGGGGATTCCACATAAACGTGCAATTCAAATTAAGATCAAGGATATCACTTATTCCTAGGAGTTCGAAATCGAGTGACACCAAATATGCACGAATCTCAAATTGAAATCATGCTCATCACTATTCAGTTGCTACATGCCAACTAACCCATTGAATTATACAAAAAAGTTTTGTTTTCTAAACCTAGGTAAAAATGACTAAGTCTATAAAACAATGCTTAAGGGATTTTTAGGTATCTGTTTTAGTTTTTCCAAGTAAGGTGGTATTTCCTTTTGGAGATCTAAAAGATAGTACCAACACGTACTCTTGTGAGGATGCATGAGAATTGAATAATGAGGAGGTGGCAAACTTCCTCACCATTGTAAGCAAGAGCATTCAATTCTAAGGCAAATGAAACAATGAAAAATCATAAACTCATACCTTATTTTAAGATCAATTGGTGATGAAGGCCTTTGTGTGAGAAACTCACGCCCCTCGAGTTTGGCTTTGGCTTGATGTTCAACGTCAAATGCCAAGTTGAGGTTGGATTTGGTGAAGGATTTGGTTGAAGCTTCATCTTGCTTCGCCATTGGGTCATCATCTTGAACATTTCTCTACCTCAAACTCAAAATGAGTTTAAAGGACAGATGTGTTCTCAAATCCTTCCAAATGGTGGCTTTAGCTTGATGTGGCCTCCTGTTTCTTGCCAAACCACCTCTTTACAATTTTTGTCCTGGCTGCAATCTCATCAAGAGCAAACAAAACAACTCAAAAACGTATTACGTTAGCCAAAAACAAATTGAACCCTATTGTCAAATTGTCTTGACCAACCTTCAAGCAACTTGCAAATGCAATGAGGAACAAAGCAAATCTTTTTGGGTTGAATTAGGGAAATAAATACAAGTGGTCATGTCCAGAGTTCATATCCAATAAAATTTCTTCCCTAATTCAATGTTTTTGTTTTATGTTGGTTGTAAATATTACATTCCAACATGCAAGTGTGGAAATTCAAACATGCTAAATGCAAATGCAAGATTTGATTGGAAATTCAAATATGCAATTGAGAAAAGAAATATGAGATAACTACCAATTAACCTATTGGAGAGGACACACCAAATTTTTGATGTCCGATGAGTGGGACTTACCTTCGCTCGGAATTAGTGCGATGATTTGTTGTCCAATCCCGGAGTTGAAGATGTGGACAATTTCTGTCGGACGTGCCAAAGTTTCTTTAGCTATCATTCGGACATGTGGGCCACATGGTGGCCCTAGCCTCTTCATCGCCTTTATGAAGACTTGTTGATGACTTTCCTTTTTTAAGATATTCTTTCATGAGCATTGTGAGGCTTGTCCTTGTTTAGGTGTGCCACTTCGACCTTCTTGATGTTCCTTTGAGTTAACCCATACTTTGATCATGGATCAAAGACTTCCTTGGGCATGATGACATGTGGGTTCCACAATCAAACAAGAAACGCTTCATCCAAAATGTCACTTGCCCTAGGTTGCATGAGCTTGGTCAAATTGTAGGAATCCCAACAAGTGATTGTGGGATATTTTGGATCTTGAATGCTCTTTATGTATCTTGTCCTTGGCCAGGGGCTTCATGTGGATGTTGTCTTGATTTCTTGCTTGGCCATGGAAAGATACTTCAAGGTAGGCTTGTTAAACTTGAGCCCTTTGGAATTCCATAGCCTCCTTGATTATAAGGGTAATATTGACTTCACCCTTGAGCTCCTTGTGGGTGATAGGCATTGGAGTTGTTGTTTGAAAGATCCTCATAAGTCTTAGGGAAATAATTCCCAAGTGTCCTATGTTGACATGGATTTTCATAAATCATGTGAATATGCTTGACTTGGATCATCCCAAACGACTTTCCATATGCTTGATATTCATGATACTTCAATGGGAGGTGTAGTTCCACAACAAGCATGTCCACCTTGTTAAATGGTGTGCATGCCAAGGGAACTAGATCATTCTTCAATCCACCCCTTGAGTAGAGACCATCTTCTGATCCGTGATGAATGAGAATAGGACTCCTTTAGCTCCAACACGAGTGTGAACATGGATTGGTGAAGCCAGCCCACGACATGAGTGTTGGATGAAGGGCCAACTATTCACCCCGTGATGGAGGAAAACCATGAAGAACTCTTGGAGCCTCCCCCAAGCTTGGGAATGGATGACTTTGGCTCCTACTAGAAGTTGAAATTCTTCCGCGAAAGGCAATGTTGTTTCCTAACAAACATTTGTTGAGGTACTCCTTGAATCATCTTGCAGTTAACCACTTGCGTCCTTGTTGGCCATCCCATAAAATGGGTTAGCCAACACTACCCTGTTTTCACAAAAAAGGAGAAAACAAGCAAGGGTAATTCTGATGACGACATCACTCCTATAGATACAAGCAACACTCCATTGAAAATACAGGATGCAATCATTAGAGTTCACACACAACAGATAATTTCAGAGGTGACCTCGTTCTTATATGTTTCCTTATATGTTTTTGAGAATAGATTGCTACGTAATGACTTTGTTGTGATTAGGGTCCAAGGAGAAGTTCAAGGAGTACTTAGAGAAAGTCTTAGAGGCATGTAGGACCAGAGAATATGTGCAAATAAGATGGAAATCGAGCCTAACTCAAAATCGAGTCCAATTGGGAGTCTAGGAGCACTTCCCACTAAAACGGATATCCAGGACGCATACCAACTTCGTTTTGAACATTCTACATAAGCAAATGAAGGGGAGAGGATAAACATTCCAATGCCTCTGGTCCCATGTCAAAATTCTTTCGGAGTCGACGGGAATCGTCGAAACAAAATCGAGTTCAAAATTTGTCAAGATGTTGCATCACCGTATTGGGCTATTCGGCCTTGTATCAAGTCTAAGTCTATTATTTTTGTGCCGTAGGGTTAGGTCACGATCCCAACACCCCTTAGATGTCCTCCCACTTATATATACTCCATAGTAGCCACCATAAATAGTTGGGTTTTGCTTAGATCAATAATATCACTGTTCTACAGTTCGTAAGACCCCAACTTCGTGATTTCAGACCGTGTCTTCTATGTTATTGCTTGTGTTCTTGGTTGCACTTGCATAGATTATCCTTCTTGGCGAGAAAAAGCGTGTGCAACACGGTTGATAACCAACAAATCGTTGGTGTAGTGAGTGCAGGGGTATTCGAGCCGCTCGAGTGCCGCGGATCACCAACATCGAGATCTCCATCAATCGACTTATCCATTACCTTTCTGAAGATCGGGCTTAAACCATCTTATAAATTGGTATCAGATTTCCAGGTTGCTTGTTAGGTAATTCATCTATACATTTGATTAGTTTGTTTTTCTTATACCTAGAGTCCACAAAAAAAGCCACAAAAAACTTGTAGTTTAGTAGATCTATTCATCACTCTATCCAAACCACCATTAAGCATTGCAACTTTGTTATTCAGTTTGTTTTTGTTGAGTTTTTGTCCGTGTTTGAGTCATATTGTTGGTTTATAAAGTGTTTTTGGTCTTAGTTTGAGTTTTGCATTGTGTTGATTCATTCTTTTGAATCACGTCCAGATTAGATTCATCTCTATCTTGTTCTGTATTTTCAACATATCTCACTCATACTAACTAGGATTTTAGTGTTATTGTACTTTCTGGAAAGCTTAAGAAGTTTCCTATAACTTTTGTATTCATCAGTTTCTAAAAGAAATAGAGTAATCAAAGTCGAAATTGCATTAGATCCGAACCGGTTATTGACCTAGAATTTCTGAACAGTCTGTATTCCAGGGGAAATATCTACTATTTTTATGATCTAAAATAGGTTTTTCATATATTTAAACTAAAGAGGAGAGATAAGTCTATAATCTTGCTGTTAAAAGTTTTAGATTTGAAGCCTCTAAGGGTGTCTGATTGTCTTTGGAAGATTGAGCAGAAAATCTGTAACAGACATACGAGATATCTTTAATTGCTTTGCATTGTGTTCTTTTTTTGCAGCATATTCTGGAAAAAAAAACAAAAGAAAAGGCAAGTGCAAAAAAAATACAAAAGCCGCACAAAAAATGAGAAAAAAAACAAACAAAAAACAAAAGTGCTTGTATCCTTTGTGTCATATAGTTTTGTTTCATGTCTTGCAAGATTGAACTATTAAGAACACATTTAGGCCAGCAACTTCGACAAGTACTTTGTACACTTATTTAATTTTACTATCTGATTGCATTGTTTGCAAATCCTTGCTACATATAAAGTGTCATCCAAGCTACACTTTGTCTTGAGCAGAACACGTACTTTTGCAATCATCCCGTGCTTCATTGGATTATCTCACCGTCCACACCACCTGCAGTGTCAGTAAGAACACTCTTAAGAATGTGGTAAGACACTTGAGAGTGTGTGATTCTACTTCCACCTCTAGATTACCCTTTGTAGTTGATAGAGAGTGTCTTCTATTTGTTACTAATAATTTCAGGTAACAGCAAAAATCATGAATGGCCTCCACATGTCCAGTTCTATAACTTGGTGGATAGAATGTTGGAGCTGCTAGACAAGAGGGAAGCACGAAGAAAGGTAAGATTGGCAAATTTAGATCACATACCAACCCAGGCTTCACATGATCTTAAGGCTACCTCCACTACTCCTTCCACAAGAAACTATGCAAAAGAGGAGGTATTGAACAACTCTTCTGAATTGTTTGGTGAATTAGCCCATAAAGCATCTAAACTTCCTGCTGAAGCTGAGAATAAAGGTAACAAATATCACAACACACTTGTTGAAGGTGAGAAGTTTTTAGATGCTATGAATTTTTCAACCGATCATGCTATTGCCGAGGAGCAACTAGTGGAATCTTTTATTGATACACCATTGTCACATGTTAATTTTCTTGCTAATCCTTGTGTTAAGAAAGATTGTGTGCTGATAATTCTATTATACCTATGCGAAAACAAGTTAGTGAACTTGATGATCTTGTTTTGGATTCACCTACTTGTGTTGAATTAATAATTAGATTCCCATTACTACTGAAAATGAGGAGCTGAAATTGTTGCCTTCACTAAATACTTTGAATTATATTGAATTTGACACTCTTTGTGATCGAGATACTGTAGAGAGAAGAATATTTTTGAAAACTAAATTACCTTTGTTGACAAGAAATAGTTTTCATGCTATAGGCAAATATGAACATAGTGGTGTGTTTATGGTACATAAAGTTTACATATGTTCAAATGTGCAAGATCCTTTTGTGTTGCAACAACATGGTAAAGTAAATCAATGCACTACACTAATAATGCTTTGTTAAGTTTTTCTAGTATTTTTCCTTGCACCAGGGACAACAATTAAATGAGGAGCATTGCTTGCTGCAGTTGTGCGATATGGACAACACTCATTCTACCCCCAAAGCAAACCTTTGTTTTGGACATACGAGCAAGCTGAGGACTGCTTGTCATCAAGAAGGGGAGAATGATGAGATCATGCAAATTATAAATGCACATACAAATATGTTACCATGTCTATTTGTTTGGGATCCTAGCTCAAGTGAATGTGCATGCTTATTTGATGGAGATCATCGAGATGGTGCACAATGTTGTCCGTTACCTTAGCGTCCTCCTTTCATGCACACACGAGGTTTTCATGGCGTTGCACTTTTGGACTCACACGTGAGACAGGATAAGCTTGAGTCGAGGATGACTCCAATTCAAGAAGAAGGGAGGATGATGTGACACCCGATTCTAAAAAACGAACCAAGTGCAGTGTATGTTTGCCCAGGATGTTCATCACACAAACACAAATGCATCACAAACGGAAATCAGAAATAACCATGTTACGAAAAAGTAAATATACCTTGATTCTAGTACAACGGAAAATAATCTAGCGTAGGCGACTCCAACTCCACATGCAATCGACGGCGGTACGCAACCTAGTATTCCATGTGAACCTCAGGGTACTCCCAAGTGTCTTCTGTAGCTGTTGGGGGGGGGGGGGGGGTGGGGACTGCAAGGGTGAGTACGTGTCGTACTCAGCAAGTGTGGGAAAGTATGACATTTAGCTAAAAACAAGGATGATAATAAATGGATATTTGCATAAAATTACATTTAAAACATGTAAAAAGCATCACCCTATGTCTATGTGAATTAATCTCATCATATCCCAAACAGTAACCAATGTCGAGTCCAATACCATCAATTACCATTATATCACATTCACCCATAATTATCCATCCAATTCACCAAATTTTTGCCATCATCATTAACCATTACCATTTATCACCGTTCATAGCCATAACCAACACCAAACCATAACCCAATCGTAACCATCCCAAAACCCAAGTCCAATTCTAATCATGTAGGTCATCCAGGTGCTCGTGACCGGGAGCACGACTATCATGATAGTTTTTAACACTCTGCAGAGGTTGTACCACTTTACCCACATGTTCGTGATTTCATCACCTTTCGGTGACTAAGAACCTCTATTATGCCTTATCACACTTCCATAGGTGTGCGGCCAAGAGATCACAAAATAGCCTTTCAAACGGGACTACTAGTATGTACGGGCCCACTAAGGATTCACTGGGAGGCTTGAATCTCCATTCTCCCACCCACGGGCCCCCTCGTGTGCCATGCGGATCCCAGGTAGCCCTCCTCGACTCCCATTCCCAGCGCCATCCAATGGTCCATACAATACTAGCAGCGCTCCTAATTATCCAGCTACGCCGCACCCATACTTGGCCTTGTGGTGGCACCGTTGTCCTGACATATTCTCCCATGAACCGGTCCTTAGATCTCAAGCAAGCAAAACCACCGTACCATCCAACCCATCCACAAAACCATGCTTGCTTAGATCACCCAAGTTCTATATTACCAATTAACTATGTCCATCAATTCTCATCATCCATCACTTTATTAATTAACAATTAAGCCATTTGGTTATTTTCCCAATTCCAATTAATTAGAGCGAAGCAAAAAGGTAAAAAGCCCTTCTCGACTCTCTATAATGTACCCCAAGCGACAAGGGTGGTCATACAAGTCTAGTAAACACCTATCATGGGTTTCCCTATCAATTTGAAACAAGCATGCAGTTTTGCAAATAAAACATATAAAAACAGGATCAATATGGTCAAGGACACTTGCCTTATTATTCTGCAATTCGATGCTCGATCAACTCAATGTCTTGAACATGAAGATCCTCACATAATCGCCTCTCGATCGTAACATCTTGAGCGTATACGTCTACTCGCAATCAAGCACATGCACATACAAACATACAAAATAAATGCATTGCAAGCACTAATCAATATGCAAAATATGGATGCATGCAGAAAATAAGTTTGTATTAATGCTAAATAAATTTCTATGGCTTTTTAGTAATTTTCAATAATGATTTCCTATTTATTTGGGCAAGCTTGGAATTAATTACAATTAATTCAGAGGTAGAATAATTATTTCAGAATATTAAATATGCTTAAAATATTATTAATGACTTACTAGAATTTATTCTTCATTTTTAGGAATTTTTCTGGATTTTATTTGACACTTTATGAATTAACTAGACTTTGATCTTGTTTATTAAATCTAAAAAACATATTTAATAATACTGAAAATATAAAAATTTATTAAATCTAAAATAACATATTGATCTTGTATGATTTAATATAATATGTAAGTTTCAAGTGGTTTGAGGTGATTTGACGATGATTAATGATCGCTCAAAATAAAATACATCATACACGTAGTATTAGAATTAAAATAGTTGTCTAGATCTAAATCGTAATACCTATCGTGTGCGCATCTAGTCCGGACGGTTGTGGAACGGCGGCGCGACGTGTGTCTCCGGGATCTAGAGTTTCGTGGATGAAGATGATAGCGGCCTGACGTAGACGAAGAGGACGAAGGCATTGACGTTGATGAAGGAGACGGCGATGCGATCCTCCGGCAGCACGATGATGGTAGGCGACGACCTTCGGCGGCTGCTCTTCCTCCCCTTTTTTCTCCTATTGTTCTCTCTGGCGCAACCTCTGTTCTTTTATTTTCCGGCGACTAGGATTTTCTGCCGGCGGAATCGCATGTGTCGAAGAAACAATAGAGCTTTCGGCTCCTTAAATACGCACCAAGCATCGAGTCCCTGTGCAGTACAGCAGGCCGGGCTGCACCTGACTGGGCCCGAACGAAACACGGCGCTGGACGGTGGACGGCTCGGGCGTGCGCGGGCTGGCACGTGGGCGCACGGGGCGGCTCGTCCGCTAGACCAAGCGCTCGGCCCTGCTCATCAGCGCAGGCGCGCGAGGCGCCCAGCTCCGTGGAGCACGAGTCCACGTGACTCGATTGGCTGGCGAGCGCTGACTTCTTTTGTTTTTTCGTTTTTATTTTCTCAGCGGTGCTGCTAGCCGTTTGTTTCCTTGGCACCTGGACAGTTGTCGGAGGGTGAGTTTCTTTTTTTTTTCTTCTTTGTGCAGGCAGAATGTGTGCCACGGTGGACTTAGTTTTGTTTATTCTTTTGCGGTGCTGGTTTTGTTTACTTGTGGTTGACTTTTTTGTTTATTAGTTATTTATCTATCCATTTTTATTTCCTTTATTAATTGTTATTCACTATTTATTTATTTTTACTATTTGTTTATTTATTTATTTACTAATATTTATTCATTTGTTTTTATTTATATATTATTTTGTCTCTTTTCTTTATTTTTTATATTTCCTGTTAAATTTTCGTGCTCATTTATTTATATTAGTTGTTTATTATTTATTTATTCTCTTTTTCTTTTCTTTATTATTTGTTATTTATTATTTCTTTTCTTTATTTCTTTTATTCCATATTCCTTATGCCCATTTAATTATTTTTAATGTATTTATTTTGGTAAATAAATTGTTATATCTAAGAATGAATGAAAATGCAAGATGAGGTACATATATTTTATATTTTTCTTTATAAAAACAATTTCTTCTAATTATCAAATTCTAACTTCCTATTCAAATTTTAATTTGCCAAAGTTCGAAAAATCGAGATGTTACAGATGATGAGGACATCACTCCTATAGATACAAGCAACACTCCATTGAAAATACAGAATGCAATCATTAGAGTTCACACACAACAGTTAATTTCATAGGTGAGCTCGTTCTTATATATTTCCTCATATGTTTTTGAGAATAGATTGCTATGTAACGACTATGTTGTGATTAGGGTCCACGGAGAGGTCCAAGGAGTACTTGGAGGAAGTCTTAGAGGCATGGAGGACCAAAGAATACGTCCAAATAAGATGGAAATCGAGCCCAACTAAAAATCGAGTCCAACTCGGAGTCTAGGAGCACTTTGCACTAAAACGAACGTCCAAGACGCATACGAGAACTCCATTTTGGATGTTCTACATTGCATGGAAAGGGGAGAGGATAACCTTTCCAATGCCACTGGTCCCATGTCAAAATACCTTCGGAGTTGATGGGAATCATCAAAACAAAATCGAGTTCAATATCTATCAGGGTGCTGCGTCACCGCATTGGACTATTGGGCCTTGTATCAAGTCTAAGTCTATTATTTTTGTGCCTTAGGGTTAGGTCGCATGACCCCAACACCCCTTATACGTACTCCTACCTATATATACTCCATAGTAGCCACCATAAACAATTGGGTTTTGCTTAGATTAATTATATCACCGTGCTATGGCTTGCGGGACCCCAACTTCGCAACTTCAGATCGTGTCTTCTACATTTTTTCTCATGTTCTCTGTTGCACTAGCATGGATTAGCCTTCTTGGCGAGGTCAAGTGTGTGCAACACAGTTGATAACCAGCAGAGCGGTGGTATAGTGATTGCAGGGGTATTTGAGCTACTCGAGTGCTGCGGATTATCAACGTCGAGATCTTCATCAATCGACTTATCCATTACCTTATGGAATATTGGGCCTAAACCATCTTATCAAATCCCATCTTAAAACTATTGGTACTTATAGCTTAATCACAAGTGATAGATATCCTTCACTTCCTTTGCCTTCCCCGTCAACGGCGCCAGAAATGCTTGTTGATGGTTCTTAAAACCGCAAGCGCACGGAAGATACAGTCATAGCATTCCACCCAAGAGTATTCCTAAGGATATCGTATTTATCCCTAAGGAAGGTAGTGAAGTAAAGTAAACACTATTCTTATGATCAAGGTATAGGGTACTAAGTGTTTTTCAAAACAAAGGTAAGATGATAATATGGGTAGTGTGACACACACCTAAGCAATCTATTCTAAGGGTAAGGTTGTCCTAGCAAGGGTTAGACTATGAGACGGAGCTTCTCCTGCTGTGCTCTAATTACTCATATACATTGCCTAATAAAGTACACATGAATATGCTAATGGTGAATACTAAGGCTTAGCACTCCAACATATCGGACACGGGCTTACCCTGGTCTGCCAGGCGACTCCCGCCAAGAGCCTACATCGTAGTGGAACATGGAGGATTGCAATAGACGGATAGGGCTGTCACCACCTACCTCCTAACTCTACAACTTGTGGACTACGATGCATCCATAGCTACATAACTATCCAAGCACCATAGTTGCATGCTAAGTAAATACCTTAAGAGTTGCAACGTAATATTCATCCTAAGGCAATGACTAACCTAAACATCGTTGAACTAATGTTGGATCCAAGCACTAACATATTCATATTAACATCATCATATTATTACCTAATTAGACTAGAGTGGTGGTGTATGATGTTTATGATAACATAATAATGGCATTACGTCTAGATCATAACAACATCTACACCTAGCATATACATGGACTCCACAACCAAACAAGGAATGCTTTATCCAAGTATATAAATAAGTAAGGACTAACGATAATATATTTATTATGCATAAAGTCACAAATACAAGAAAAGATACATGAGCCATACTGTCGAAGTGTTCTTGCGACACTTCCCCCGGGCCTGCTATGCAAGCAGCCCGCAGAGGTTCTTAATCAGCAGGGCTTAGTCCACAATTGAGATTGCACATATCAGAGTGGTCAGACACCGGTTTTATGTGGTTCGGGATGCTGGAGCATAATACCCTACTCCACGCTCAGGCTTGTATTGCTGGTGTGAATGTGTGTGTAGTGTGTGTATGTGTTACCTTGGGGATCGGATCTGATGCCTTTTCACGATGGTGGTCTGGTCCTTTTATAGATAAGACCGAACGCCTTACAAGTGGGGTCCGGGGCCCAACAGGTGGCCTCGGGGCAATCTTATCCTATAGATCCAAGGCTTCTCTCATAAGCATCTTCTGATCATGGCTTGAAGACCTGCCGTCTTGCCGCCTCAAACGCCAGTGGCCCATGCATAGTCGTTGATGATGGCAGAGAATGTCCTAACCATATGTCCCTGTTGTCATAAGCTACCCACTTGGCAGAGTAAGGTAGGCCTGCGGCGTCTTCACTGTGATGCGATAGGGTGTAGTGGTACCTGATAGTAGGCGTGCGCCGCATCATGTGCTTGGGGAAGGTGCGTGTCTTCAATGCTTCATTTAGACAAGATGCACCACCCCCCTTAACTCCTGTAACCCACTGCCCAGGACAAGTTGTGAGGTACGTGGCAGCTCGGGAGCTAGCCTCTACGATGGAGGTCGAGTCCCAATCCACGGACCACATGGTAGCCCCGGAGCTTGTTCCTGAGTAGAGCAGGGGACCCAGGGCCGTAGGAAATGTGGTTGAGCCAGAGCCTGCCTGCGCGAGGGGCGGTCGGCCTGGTGCTTCGATCCACGCGGCTGCACTGGAGTCTACTCTTATGGGGGATCGGTGTCCCATCTGGCTGGACACGTGGCCGCATGGGAGTCCATCTCCTCAGGGGAGCTTGACCGCGACTTGAGGTCCATGTGGAAGCGCCAGATCTGGTATGTGAGGTAGGGAGGAGTCCGGGCCTTCTAGACATGTGGCGCCCTTGGATCCTGCATCATCAGGAAGGCAGTGCACTTAGGTGCTTTTAGCCTTTGCGCGAGGGTACCCAATATGTTGGGGACCGACAGTACCCCTGGGTGCACCCTAGGGGGAGGTGATGAGCCCGAGGGTGGATCCCTATCCCTACTTTCCCGTCTTGCCATTTTATTTTGTCTTGATCAGTCGAAGCGGTGCGCGGCTCTTTGCCATCGTGGCCACGCGTCCCCCTCTGGTTGAGGGGTTGTGATGACGGGATCTTTACTTGCTGCAACTTCTTTATCGCAACGGTTCCCATTGTTGCTACTGCGCTTCTACTGCTCTCACTTCCGCCTTTATGGGAACCACCGGGTTGCCTCCTCAGGTGGGCGCCCGCTCAGGCCAATCTCTCTGACAAGGGACCTGGGCCCTGCTGCGTGGGTTGAGCAGTGGATTTTGGGCCCATACGACCTGCACGATTGTTGATATTTTTTATGCACTACTAACAATTCATCCTTAGCAGGGGTGCCAAAAATGCTTGTTAATAGATTTTAGATTACAAATGTAAGTCCACAAGCGCACGAAATCTATCGATGTAGCATGTCCCTTTTTAGAGTATTCCCAAAGGGTGTCATTTATATTCTCCCAAAGGAAGGCTAGGTGGAAGCAAATCAATCATCAAATGGAGAGGCTAGGTTGGTCTACGTAGGGTTCTAGCAAGGATAGATAATTGATAATTGGAGGTAGGGTGACACACACAAGAGCATTCTATCCTATGGGGGGTAGATGAGGTAAGGAGGGACTTGGCTAAGAATTAGGTAAACTCCTACTGTGCTTCTAATATACATATACAGACTAAGTTAGTTACTAATGATCATATTAATTGTGAATTCTCATGCTAAGTGGATTAACACATCGGGCATGGGTTTACCCCTAGCAACACTAGGACGACTCCTGCCAAGAGCCTGTGTCATAGCCAAACGTGGAGGATTACAAAGGACAGATAAGGCTGTCACCACCTACTGCCTACCTCTTCAATTCGTGGGTCAACGAGACATTCAACATTACTTATCTATCCTAGCACCATGCTAGCATATTAAGTAATTACCTTAAGAGCCTAGGCACAAGCCATCCTAAGGCAATGAACTAAATCATCATTGAACCGATGTTAATTCATAGCATAACTGATTCATATTAACATAACCATGTCATAGCTAATTAGACTATAGTTGGGATTTGTAGTGTTTATGATGATATAGTGATAATGATATAGCATAATCATAAATACTACTCCTATGACATATATGGAATCCACAATCAAACAAGAAACGCTTCATCCAAGTATATGAACAACAAAAGACTAAAGATAACATATTTATTAAGAGCAAAGTCACACATACAAAAAGGAATATGAGAGTCATACCTTTCCCAGTTAGGAATTGGGAAGAGACTCCTACTCCTCTCCTACATGGACTATGGGCTAGAGGCTCTCCTCTCTACAACATATACTCCTATAAACCTATGGATAGTAGTGGATACAATGGATGAATACTCGAGTGGTGTGTGTGTGAAGTGAGGGTAGGGGGTGAAAACTTGAAATAGGTGATGTTAGCAAAAGCAAAACCCCCAACGAATTTTCCCTTGAAGAACTCGAGATCCAATTGCAAATTCAAACATAAGGAAATCTTTTTAAGTTGGAAATTGATCAAGAGTACTTTAATGAAGAGCAAGAAAAACAATGTGAGCACGAGTGACTTTGGAGATGTGTGAAATGAGGTGAAGTGTGAAGAGGAGTGCTCCTCACGGTCACCATTTATAGTGTACACTCCCCAATGGTCACAAGGGAATCAAATGTAGCCGTTGGAGGAGAGAGAGTAAGAGCCAAAATGGCCCTTTCCCCTAGTCGGCCAAGTAGGGGGTCAACCGAACTGACAAGTGGGCCCCCCTATTCTTCCCTTTGGCATGTGGCTCCCCAACAGCTATGTAGTTAACACGTTGGTGAATTACCACTTTTGCAACTCAGAAAAATTGTTTTCCGAATAAAAACTCCTATTTGAAAACCCAACAATTTTCTTTTTGAAAAATAAAGAAGTAAAAATGATAGTTGAGAATAGAAGATTCTCAACTTGCTAAGAAAAACCAAATATGCAGTGGGGAAAATCAAACTAAATGGGGGAAAACAAAATGAAGAGAAAAGAAAAATGAAAGAAAAGGATAACTACCAATTTAAACTGTTGGCTAGGTGTCACCACCATCCGATGAGATGGACATTCCTCCTTCTTCATTTCTTGACATCCGAGCCTGGAGGGATGGGCTCGGACAGCTTGTCTTGCTTCTTCTGCCATACCTTCTTTGGCGGCTTGGTGGACTTGAGCCTTTGGGGAGGCTCGGACTTCTCTGTCATCTTGGGGTGTCGCCGTGGACGATAAGACGGGTTTTCCGGATAGATCAAATTCCTCATTAATGCCATGAGCGGATCCACCTTTGGAGGTGTGATTTTGACCTCTTGAATGTGTTTAACATACGACTCGTACTTGATACGGATCATGGAGAATTTCTCCAACTTTGGGCGAAAGTTAAACTTCTCTCCACTTGCCATTGATATGGAAGTAGATTGCTCCAGCTCGCTCATCTATGCAAGCCTTTGCGGTGCTTAGGAATGGTCGCCCAAGAATGAGCGGCATATCCTTCTCGACCTCCATGTCGAGTACCACCAAATCCACGGGCATGAAGCAATTCTGGATTTTCAGTGGAACAACATCAGTGATACCCGCCGGATAACAGACTGAAGAATCAGCTAGTTGGAGCTGCATTGGTGTTGGAGTAAGTTCCATGAAGTTTAGATGGTCGAAAACCACTTTGGGCATCACACTCACACTTGCTACAAGGTCACAAAGGGCCTTGTCAAAGTGGTGAGCCCCAATTGAGCATGAAATTGTAGGACATCCAGGGTCCTTCAACCAGTTGCCTCCTCATAGAGAAATCATGTTGGCACTTTCCACAGGAGGTTCGAGCTGTCCTGACATCTTGCCATTCTCCACTGAGTTTCCAACAGCTGCTAGTTAAGCAAACTGAGTTTCCAACATCTTGTTGAAACTCAATTGATTCTTGAAGGCTGAGGATAGACCTTCAATTTTGGCATTAATGCTTTCATTGGCTGACAACTCCTTGGATATAGCCTCATTAATCTTAAGCTAGCCAATGGTAAGTCCTCTCAAGTTGGGTTGATTTCCATTGTTTCCATTGTTGTTATACCCTCCTTGAATGAATGGGCATGGTTAGCCCACCCATGACTTCCTGGACGATAGCCATTGTCGTTTCCATTGTTGGCTATATATTGGGAATCGTCACGGGTTTCTGGGCAATCATTGCTAAAATGGCCCGTGTTGCCATAGACTTCACAAGTAATGTGAGAGTCTAAGGCATAGTCATTGCCACATACCTCACCATTGCTTTGTCCATCAATCTTTTTCACAAGGGGGTCCAATTTGGCAGCGATCATGTCCACCTCCTTCAAGGTGTGCATGCCTCACTGGCAGGTATGGAGACACTTGTCGCTCGATCCCATGTTTGACACCATCTTCTCAATCAAATCTTTGGCTTTGGGCACCATCGATGAGAAGAAGACACCTCCAGTAGCAGCATCAACATGGTCACAGGCGGAAGGGATCATCCCATTGTAGAAGTTTTAGATGATGAGCCAGTCATCCATCCCATGGTGGAGACAGGATAGGATGTACTCCTGAAGCCTTTCCCAGGCCTCGGGAATAGATTCCTTGGCATCTTGCTGGAAGCTGGAAATTCCTCCATGTAGGGCATTGGTCTTTCCCAACAGGGAAAAACTTGGCGAGGAATGCTGTAGAACACTTCTCCCAAGTGTCTACAGCACTTCGGTTCATGTAGAACCACTGTTTCACTCTCCCAAGAAGAGATAACAGAAACAACCTAAGACAGATAGCATCTGGAGATACATCCTTGATCTTAAAAGTGTTGTAGATCTTAAGGAACTATTGCAGGTGAGCACTTGCATCCTCGTTAGCCTTCCCATAAAATGGGTTGGCTTGCACCATAGTGATAAGGCCAGTCTTGATTTCAAAATTTACGTTTGCTGTGTTAACGGTGGGCCCAACATGCACATTGTTAGCAGAGGGAGCCAAAATTTCACGATGGGTCTTCTGGGCATTAGCATTTTGGTTGTTGGTGCAGTTGTGCTATCTTTCCTTGCTGCTCGAAGCTTCCGAGGAGTAACGACACGAGGTCAATCTCTTAGAAGTGATTTGGGATCTTCAACAATGTTTTCCAGCAACCGAAAACCAGACATACACTACCCTATTTTAGCATAAAATACGAAAACAAAGATTGTTCATCCTACTAAAACCTACCAGGGTCCTATCTTATTCACTCAATCATGCAATACTTCGGTTTCCTTCCACGGCAACGGCGCCATAAATGCTTGTTGACGGTTTCTACGCACTACTAACAGTTCATCTCTAGTAGTAGTGCTAAAAATGCTTGTTAATAGATTTTAGATTATACATGTAAATCTGCAAGCGCACGTAAACTATCGATGTAGCATTTCCCCTCTAAGATTATTTCCAATAGTGGATACAACGGATGAATACTCAAGTGGTGTGTGTTGAAGTGATAGATGAGGGGTCCTATTTATAGCTTGGAGAAGGGTCGGTTCCTGCCACTAAAAGCGCGCGAATCAGTCACCCATGACCACTTCAAGTCAGGAGGAGCCAACACATGGCTTTTGACCACATTTGGCGACAGGACCTAGTCGGTCGACTAGGGGGGTCGGCCGACCTGGTCTTGTCTCCTTTTGCGTTGTGCTTCCTCCACGTCTCTGACAAGTGGGTCCCATTGACTGATATTGGTACTACATTGTTGGATGGCCTTGGATACTTCTGTTTGTGGGCCATTTGATCAAATGGGCCACAAACAAAAGCATCCGAGGCCATCCAACGGTGTAGCACCCATATCAAGGGATGCAAATCACCTCGTAGTGATCTGGAGAAAGCACACGCGAAACAATGCAAAGACCAGGTCAACCGACCCCCCTAGTTGACCGACCTGGTCCTCGCGCCAAACTAGGTCAGCTTCCACGTGTTGGCTCCTCCCGACTTGAAGAAGTCAGTGGTGACTGATTTGCGTGCTTTTGGTGGTGGGAATCGACCCTTCTCCACCTATAAATAGGACCCCTCACTTCAACACATACCACTTGAGCATCATTCTATTGTATACACTAGTTCTCTTAGTCCTTAGTGGAGTTAGGCTATAGAGAGGAGAGCCTCTGGTCTCAAGTCCAAGTTGGGAAAGGTATGACTCATGTATCTTTTCTTATATTTGTGACTTTATGCATAATAAAGATATTATCTTTAGTCTTCATTTATTCATATACTTGGATGAAGCGTTTCTTGTTTGATTGTGGATTCTAAGTATGCAGTAGGAGTATTCTTTATGATTATGCCATATCACTCGTAATCTATCATTATAAAGACTACAAACCCCCACTATAGTCTATGTAGTTATGGTATGATCATGTTAATATGAATAACTTATGCTATGTCTCAACATTGGTTCAATGATGTTTAGGTTAGTCATTGCCTTATGATAGCTTGTGCCATGGCTCCTAAGGTATTTACTTAATATGCTAGCATGGGGCTATGGTAGATAAGTAACATTGGATGTCTCGTAGACCCATGGATTGAAGAGGTTGGCAGTAGGTTGTGACAGCCCTATCTGTCCTTTGTAATCCTCCTTGTTCGGCTATGCCACAGGCTCTTGGTGGGAGTCGTCCTAGTATTGCTAGGGTTAAAACCGTGGCCTATGTGTTGAACAACTTAGCATAAGGATTCACCATTGACATGCTCATTAGTATCTAACTTAGTCTATGTAATGTATACTAGAAGCATTGTAGGAGTAACTCTTCAAGTCTTAGTCTAAACTCCATTAGGACCCATTTACCTTTTAGAATAGATTGCTTAGGTGTGTGTCACACTACCCATATATTATCAACTTATCATTGTCTTGATAATTAATTAGTATCCCATAGTTTGATCATAAGAGTAGTGTCTACTTTACTCCATTGCCTTCCGTTGGGATAAATACTATACCCTTGGGAAGACTCTTAGGGAAATGCTACAAGACAATTTCCGTGCGCTTGCGGACCCCATCTCTTTCGAGAGATGATATGTGATGTAAGAAACGTCAACAAACATTTTTGGCACCATTGTCGGAGATGATTTGTTAATGTTTCTTAGTAGCTATCAACAAGCATCTCTGGTGCCATTATCAGGGAAGGCAAAGGAAGTGAAGGATAGCTATCACTTGTGATTAAGTTATAGGTACTAATAGTTATTAGACAGGATTACCATTGTTTTTTTCTCCTATTGTGGTGAAAACAGGGTAGTGTTGGCTAACCCATTTCATGGGATAGCCAACGAGAATGCCAGTATTCAACCGCAAGATGATTCAAGGCGTACCTAAACAAATGTCCACTAGGCAAAACAATTGCCTTTCGTGGAATAATTTTAGCTTCCTGTAGGAGCCAAAGTCATCCATCCCCAAGCTTGGGGGAGGCTCCAAGAGTTCTTCTTGATTTTCCTCCACCATATGGTGGATAGTTGGCTCCTCATCCAACATTAATGTCATGGGTTGGTCCATCAATCCATGACCACCATTGTGCTGGAGCTAAAGGAGTCCTATTCTCATTCATCATTGATGAAAATATGGTCTCTACTCAAGAAGTAGATTGAAGAGTGATCTAGTTCCTTTATCTTGGCTTGCACACCACTTAACAAGGTGGACATTCTAGCTAAGGAACTACACCTCCCATTGAAGTATCATGAAGATCAAGCCAATGGAGAATTGTTTGGAATTATCCAAGTCATGGATATTCACATGATTTGTGAAAATCCATGTCAACATGGGCCACTTGGGGAATCATTTCCCTAAGATGCATGGGGATTCTTCCTTCAAAACACAACTCCAATGGCTATCACCAACAAGGAGGTCAAGGGTGGAATCAACATCACCCTTGCAATCTTGGAGGCTATGCGGATTTCAAGGGATCTAAGCTCAACTAGCCTACCTTGAAGTATCTTTTCCATAGCCAAGCAAGAAATCAAGACAACATGCACATGAAGTCCTTGGCCAAGGACAAGCAAATTAAAGAGCATTGAAGATCCAAGATATCCCACAATCACTTTTTGAGATTCCTACCCTTTGACCAAGCCCATGCAACCTAGGGCAAGTGACATTGTGGATGAAGTGTTTCTTATTTGATTGTGGAGTCCACATGTCATCATGCCCAAGGAAGCTTTTGATCCATGATCAAATTATGGGTTGAATTTAAGGAATATCAAGAAGGTCGAAGTGACACCCCTAAAGAAGGACAAGCCTCACCATGCTCAAGAAAGAATATCTTCGAGAGGGTAAAGCTGTCACTACATCAACAAGTCTTCATCAAGAGACGGAGAGGCTAGGACCATCATATGGTTCACATGTACAACTTACATGCCAAATGAGATTTGTCATGTCAATCAAGAGAAGTTTTCCACATCTTCAACTTCGGGATTGGACAACAAATCATCGCACTAAAAAGGACGAAGGTAAGTCCCACTCATCAGACTTCAAAAATTTGCCGAGTCCTTGCCAATAGGTTAATTGGTAGTTATCTCATATTTTCTTTCACAATTGCATATTTGAATTTCCCATCAATCTTTGCATTTGCATTTAGCATGTTTAATTTTCACACTTGCATGTTGGAAAGTAAAATTTCCAACCATCATAAAACTAAAATTTTGAATTAGGAAATAAACTTATTTGGATATGAATCTTGTGCATAACCACTTGAATTCATCTTCCTAATTCAAACAAAAAATATTTCCCTTAATATTCAATGCATTTGCAGGTTGTTTCAAGTTGGGCAAAACAATTTGACAAAGGGTACAACATGCTTTTGAGCTAATGTAACCTGTTTTCGAGTTATTTTGTTTGTTCTTGATTTTCTGTAGCCAGGACAAAATCTGTAAAGAGGTTGGAAGGCCCCATCAAGTGCATATCCCTCCATCGATCTCATTTTGAGTTCATGGTGGAAGAATGCTCGAGGTGGTGGTCCAATGGAGGAACAAGATGATGCTCATTCAACTCCAACCTCAACATGGAAGGAGATATTGAACATGAAGGCTGCACAAAATCCATGGTCGTGGGTTTCTCACACAACGACTTTCAACCAAGACTACTTTTCAATTGAGGTACAAGTCAAAATTTTCTGTCGTTCGAATTGTATTAGGATTGAATGATTTCTGCTTACATTGGTAAGGAAGGTTTACACCATCTCATCATTCAATTCTTATGCATCCTCAAGAGAGTAAGTGCTATCATTAATCTTTTTGATTCTTCAAAAAGTAATGTCACCTTACTTAGGAATAAATTTAAACAAGTACCTAGAATTTCATAAGCCTTGCTAAAATTGACTTAGACATTTTCTGCCTAGGTAATGCTTATGGAATGACTTAATAGTTGAATTGGTAAGTAGCAACCTAGGAATAGTGATCTCCATAATTTTGATTTGAAATTCATTCATGCATGGATCACTACAATTCAAATTCCTAGGCAAGAAATTAAAAATGTTCAAGAGGATAAAATTGAGAATCTTGTTTGCTATGATCTAATTGATAAATATTTGCTCTTGTAAAAAGCTATGATTTTTAGAAATTTTGTAAGATAAATGGATCCATATAGTGTATTTATATCACTTGCATTGCTATGAGTAGGAGCTTTAGAACATGTGCAAATTTATGTATCCATAAAGCCCCACTCTTATCAATGATTCATACATTGTTCATGGATACACTAGAAATTGGACCCAATGCATCTATGGTCTTGTTCTTCCCCGTGTGTACAAATGAATATTTGGTCACCTATCCCGAAAATTCATTTGTAGAAGTATTGGGAGCTAACCATCCCTCTCTATCATAGAGAGGAAATTTGCAGGAGAAAAATAACTATGCAGGCATTCAAAGATCCGATTGTTGGAATCCCTAAGAGGATTCCATTTCAATATCTCTTGTTCAAGGAGTAAATTAGGATGATTGCTACCTATAGGAAATTAAGACCGAAGGTCAACCATAACTATACGAGGCTGGAGATTTGACATGGAAACCCGCTGTGAGCAACCAATGGGCTGCTACGAATATGTGAGGGCATTACGCTCTCAACTATTCTAAGCACTCATTCAATCTCTGGGGAATTGCCATCATCATTGGGTGTAAGTTATTCCTTTGTGGCTAAAAAAGTATGATGCACCTTAACCAAGGAATGCCAAGGTCACATCCAATGTATATTGGGTGCAAGTTGTTCCTATGTGGCCAGAAGGTATGTTATACCTTAGCCAAGGAACAACAGATAACACTCAACCCGTGTTGAGTGCACATCATCCCTTTGTGTTTATAGGTATGTTGCACCTTAGTTAAGGAATAATGGATCGTACTCAACGCATGTTGAGTACATGTAAGTCCTTTGTGGCTAAAGGTTATCATTAACTTAGCCAAGGAGTGACGGATCACACCAAATGCATGAGAGGTACAAGTTATTCCTTTATGGCAAGAAGGTATGATATACCTTAGCCAAAGAATGGCAGAACACACTCAACCATGTTGAGTGCACGTCATTCCATTGTAGCTAATGGTTATCATTGCCTTAGACATGGAATAACAAAGTACATTGACCCTATGGGAACCTTGAGGTGTGGATGAGCGACGTCGACAACACTCTCCTCGACCACACTCGTGGAACCCATGTAAAGCAACCCAACATCGGCACTCAACCCCTCCAATGTCAAAGGTATGCTGCAACAATTTTAGGCCAACCTCATGGCCTACATCCGACGTTAGGGTTTCAGCCCTATTGCAGACCTTGAACGAGAACAAGCTTGGTGGAGGACCCTTACTTGAGGTAACTTGTATCATGCCCCTTGCATATTTATTTTCCGTTCACCCATCATCCACCTTGCATATAAAATAATAAAAACTTAAAATAAGTAGAGGATAATTGTTTTTCAAAATAAAATAATGGATGTGCGGTAAGAATGATTTGTAATTCACATAGATGAAATGATGAATAGTTGCTCTGTTTTATTTTTCATAAGTCTCTAGTTTACAACTTACTACTCTCCAAAATATTGCTTTCATTGGCTATAATTACTTTTGCCTTAACTTAGAAATTGTGGGTAGCAAAAGCTTAATCCATTCTAAGTTGTTGTGAGATATGATATAGTGATAGGGGTTCTATTCCTAGTTTGAAAACGAAATTTTGATTTCCGGAGAAATTCTAAAAAGATTTAAGTTACTCTCATTTGATTGGAAATACCTACAAAAGCCATATCACATTGATAGACCTTATGCATATGCTATTTGTCTTCACATTGAGCTTTGTCAAACTAGAATAGACCTATGTAATATTTCATTCATTACTTTTTGAATTCAAGACATCATTTGCACATGCTATACTTCTGCACTAGAAGTAAGCAAGATTTCATCATACCACCTCCACAATAAAAAGAAAAACTCCATATCATTCATGCTTAGTACCCTCTCCAAAATTTATTGCATAAAAAGGGAGTAGAAGACATGGCTATGAGAAAAAGAAAAAGAAAAAGAAAAATGCATGCTTACATCATAAGCATGAGAAAAAAAGAGAGAAAAGTAGCCATGTTTCATCCGGACAAAACAAGAGAGTCCACTAAAAAAGGAGTCATCTCAAATATCCACATCCACTTCATTCCATCACACATGCACAAGTCTTGAATCAAATGGTTTTGAATTGATTTCTCATAAGTCTTGCTCTTTTGACTTAGAAATATTATGTGTTGCAAATATGCCTACAATATTCCCTACCAAGATCCACATACAAGCCTTATGTAGAGGTAGGATGAATTTAGGAACAATGCCTCAGTGAGGATATATTTCCACTACACATAAATGAGAGACCAAAAGAATCAAATTGAGATACTTAAAATCTAAATTGAACTCTCTAGAATTTGGGTGGAACTTGATTTGTTGTTCTCCGTTTGTATGTGTGCTCCATTTGTTGTTCTCTCTTTCAACCACCCATGAATAGGAGGTTGCATAAGCCCCATAATGTCTTAAGATTGGTGAAGTACCATGCCAATTTTTACAATACTAGGTACAATATTTTGTTGTGCACATGGTACTTTTGAAAAGTAGAACATTGTAGCAACTCCTGATCATCAACCTAAAGTCTTGACTTTGCTCGGGAAGAGCAAAGGATAAGCTTGGGGGAGTTTGTTGACGGTTGTTATATACCAATTTCACCCGTCAATATAACTCAATCATGTTAAGGAAATATCATTTATTACACGCATCACCTTTCTATTTAACCTATGTCCACTTGTCCTTAGAGAAAGTAGTGCATGCTAGCATTTTATACAGAATTGATGTGAAACAAGGGGATGGATCCTATAAAATATCATCCCAACCAGTCAAGCAGCAACATGAGGCACACATGGATCAAATGGCCCACAAACAGAAGTATCGAGGCCATACAATGGTGTAGCACCCATCTCAAGGGATGAGACCCACCTGGCAGTGACCTGGAGGAAGCAAACATGAAACGGTGCAAAGACCAGGTTGGCAGACCCCCCTAGTCGACCGACCTGGTTCTGGCGCTAAACTCGGTTAGCTTCCACGTGTTGAATCATCCTGACTTGAAGAAGTCAGTGGTGACTGATTTGCGTACTTTTGGTGGTAGGAACCTACCCTTCTCCACCTATAAATAGGACCCCTCACCCCTCAATTCAACACACATCACTCGGGCATCATTCTATTATATACACTAGTTCTCTTTGTCCTTAGTGGAGCTAGGATGTAGAGAGGAGAGCCTCTAGTCCCAATTCCATGTTGGTTCATGTATCTTTTCTTATATTTGTGACTTTATGCATAATAATGATATTATCTTTAGTCTCCTTTATTCATATACTTGGATGAAGCGTTTCTTGTTTGATTGTAGATTCCATGTATGTGGTAGGAGTAGTCATTATGATTATGCCATATCACTCTTAATCTATCATCATAAACACTACAAACCCCCACTATAGTCTAAGTAGTTATGATATGATCATGTTAATATGAGTAACTTATGCTATGTCTCAACATTGGTTCAACGATGTATAGGTTAGTCATTGCCTTAGGGTGGCTTTTGCCAAGGCTCCTAAGGTATTTACTTAATATGCTAGCATGGTGCTAGGGTAGTTAAGTAACGTTGGATGTCTCGTAGACCCACAGATTGAATAGGTAGGAAGTAGGTGGTGAAAGACCTATCTGTCCTTTGTAATCCTCCATGTTCGGCAATGCCACATGATCTTTGCGGGAGTCGTCCTAGTATTGCTAGGGGTAAACTCGTGCCCGATGTGTTGAACAACTTAGAATAAGGATTCACTATTGGCATGCTCATTAGTATCTATCTTAGGCTATGTATATGTATACTAGAAGCATTGTAGGAGTAACTCCCTAACTCTTAGTCTAAACTCTAATACGACCCATTTACCCTTTAGAATATGTTGCTTAGGTGTGTGTCACACTACCCGTAATATCATCAACTTACTCCTGTCTTGATAATTATTTAGTATCCCATAGCTTTATCATAATAGTAGTGTCTACTTTACTCCATTACCTTCCTTTGGGAAAAATAAGATACCTTGGGAATACTCTTGGGTGAAATGCTACACGTTCTGCGTGCTTGCAGACCTCATCTCTTTCGAGATATGATCTGTGACATAAGAAATGTCAACAATATTTTTGGCACCATTGTCGGGGATGATTTGTTATTATTTCTTAGTAGCTGTCAACACCAAGGCGACCAATCAGACGGCTGATGCCCGCTTGAGTGACTTTGAAGAGGGTCGAGTGGCCCTGGGTCGCCGCAAGGCCACTGTTGCTGAGTGGGAGGCTGCTGTTGCCGAGAAGAGGTGGTGGCCTAGGCAATGAGGACTCAGGCTGAGGTAGATCGGGACAGGCTGCAGTCCCGCATCGAAGACCTTGAGCTTCGCGAGAGCAACTTGGCGCGGGATCGGGAGCGACACCTAGTTGAGTGCCAGGAACTCCTGTTGGAGCTTGACGTTTGGGCTCGGGAGTAGACTTCGGAGCGTCATGCCCGAGAGCTCAATCTGCACGAGCGGCAACTGGCTCACCATCTAGAAGACGAGGGTAAAGCGCTGCCATAGACGATGGCATCCGACTTTCTGGTGGGCTACCGAAGTTGGTATCTGGAGATACTTTGGACCTGGTATTCGAGGGACCCGTCATGGAGTGTGAAGAGGTGGAGACGGCAGACATCAAAGATGCCGCCAAACATGTTGCTGCACAATTGAGGAGAGATTAAGGTCGGCGGCCTCTGGGCAGGGATGTCTTTGTATCTGGGTCTCGCCCCTTTGTAAATATTCTTTAATGAATTTGAATTTGCTTCTCTTGTGCTACTCAAACTTTCGCTCCAAGTCCTTAGCTGTGTAAGGGCTTGAAGAAGTTTTGCGGAGTTCAGTAGTTTTTGTGGAACCAACGATCGTATAATTGATATGGACGATCTATTGTGAGTTGACGTCCTGCCTACGGGACCCCCTTAGTGCCCCCCTGGTAGATGTGGCTAGGTGACAATGCATGCCTACCACTTATCGCAGGATGTCTTTGACAGGCCTCCAGCAAAGCGAGGGAGTTTGAGTAGATGGCTTTGGTGGGACCCCTTCAGAGGCGCCATGCTTTTCTTGAGTAGAGTCATTGACGGCAGGCCTCCTGGGTGGTGCCGGAGATGGTTGCTCCATCATCACCCGCCATCATCATAGAGTCGTCGACGGCAGGCCCCCTGGCGGTGCCATAGATGGTTGCTCCGGCATCACCCGCCATCATCGCAGAGTCGTCGATGGGAGCCCCTTTGGGTCGTGCCAGAGCTGACTGCTCTAGCATCGTCTGCCATTGTTGTAGGAACGTCGACGGTAGGCCCCCTGGGTGGTGCCGAAGCTGGCTGCTCCAGTGTTGCCAACCATCATTGTAGGAACGGCGGCGGCAGGCCCTCTTAGTGGTGCCGGAGATGGTTGTTCTGGTGTCGCCCGCCATCATCATAGAGTCATCAATGGTAGGCCCCTGGGGTGGTGCCAGAGCTGATTGCTCCGATGTCGCCTGCCATCATCGCAGAGTCGTCGATGGCATGCTCCCTGGGTGTCACGGGAGCTGGCTGCTCCGACGTCGCCCACCATCGTTGTAGGAACATCGATGGCAGGCCTTCTGGGTGGTGCCAGAGATGGTTTCTCTTGCGTCATCCGCCATCATTGCAGAGTCATCGACGGCAGCCCCATGGGTCATGCCGAAGCTGGTTCCTCCGACATCGTCCACCATCATCGTAGAGTTGTCGACGGCTGGCCCACTAGGTGGTGCAGGAGATGGCTGCTCCGGCGTCGCCCACCATCATTGTAGGAATGACGACAACATGCCTCCTGGATTGTGCCGGAGCTGGTTGCTCTGGCATTGCCGCCATCATCACAGAGTCGTGGACGGCAGGCCCCTTGGATGGTGCCAGAGCTGGCTACTCCGACGTCGCACACCATCATCACAGAATCGTCGACGGCAGCCCCTTGGACGGTGTCAGAGCTGGATGCTCCAGAGTCAACCACCATCATCGCAGAATCATCAACGACAGGCCCCTTGGATGGTGCCCGAGTTGGCTGCTCCAGCGTTGTCCACCACCTATGTGTAGCAACTTCGACGGCAGGCCTCTGGTATACAGGTTACCACAAGAGAACCCCATTATCAACAAGAGCAAGATGGGAGAGTGTACTCACGAATCATCGCTTGTTACTATCTTCAACGTGCTGGGACGTCGATGGCAAGCCCCCTAGTTGGTGCTGGAGCTGGCTGCTCTGGTGTCATCCACCACCGATGCGTAGCAACTTTGACGGTAGACCCTTGTTACTGTCTTCGACGTGTTGGGACGTCGATGACAGCCCCCCTGGGTGGTGCCGGAGCTGGCTTCTCCGACATTGCCCACCATCATTGTAGGAACGTCGACGGCAGGCCTCCCGGATGGAGCTGAAGCTGGTTGCTCCGGCATCGCCCACCATCATTGCAGAAATGTCAATGGCAGGCCTCTTGGGTGGTGTTGGAACTGGTTGCTCTGGCGTCGCTAGCCATCGATGTGTAGCAACTTTGACGGCAGGCCACTGGTATACAGGTTACCACAAGAGAACCCTATTAGCAACAAGAGCGAGACCGGAGAGTGTACTCAGTAATCAGCACTTGTTACTATCTTTGACGTGATGGGACGTCTACGATGGGCTCCTTGGGTGGTGCCAGAGCTAGCTTCTTCGGCGTCATCCACCATCGTTCAGGAACATTGACGGCAGGCCTCCTAGATGGTGCAGGAGCCAGTTTCTCCAGCGTCGTACACCATCTTTGCAGGAACGTCAATGGCATGCCTCTTGGGTGGTGTCGGAGCTGGTTGCTCCAGCGTCACCCGCCATCGATGTGTAGCAACTTCGACTGCAGGCCCTTGTTATACAAGTTACCACAGACAACCCTATTAGAAACAAGAGCGGGACGAGAGAGTGTACTCATGAATCAACACTTGTTACTATCTTCGACATGTTGGGACATCGACAGCGGGCCTCCTGGGTGGTGTCGGAGCTGGCTGCTCTGGCGTCGTCCACCACCGATGTGTAGCAACTTCAATGGTGGGCCCCTGGTATACAGGTTACCTCAAGAGAACCCTATTAGCAACAAGAGTAGGATGGGAGAGTGTACTCACAAATTAGCACTTGTTACTGTCTTCGACGTCCTGGGATGTTGATGGCGGGCCTTTGGGTGGTGCTGGAGCTAGCTGCATTGGGATTGTCCACCACCGATGTGTAGCAACTTCGACGGCAGGCCCCTGGTATATAGGATACCACAAGAGAACCCTATTAGCAACAAGAGCGGGACGGGAGAGTGTACTCACCAATCAGCACTTCTTACTATCTTTGACGTGCTGGGATGTCGACAGCGGGCCCTTTGGGAGGTGACGAAGCTGGCTGCCCTGCACACTTGGGAAAGGAGAGACTAGTTTGCTTGCTAGTTTTACTTCTTTCTCCTCCTTAGCTTTGTCATGTATCACTGTCCTGAGCTTATGCACAGGGTCTCGAGTCCAGCTCCCGCCATCCTTAGGGTGAAAACTTTCTGGCCTCCAGTACTTGGCCGTAGCGTTGGGAGGCAGGGTGTGCGTGCTTAGGGTACAGGACTAGACTAAGCAGTTCACACCCCCTGGACCTCCGCCTTGGCCTATACCTTTTCTGGGAGACCATCCGGCGTTGCAGGACTCCAAGGATGGGGCAGCCGACAGAATCCCTCACATATTGTAGGTACGACCTCAAGTAGGACTACCTGTAGTAGGATTGCACAACCCGCCAAGGGTGAGATACAGAGCATATAACTGTGTATATGAAGGAAATATACAATAAACAAGCCTAGCATGGTTTATCATAAAGTTAACGCGTACTTAAATGGAGTAAGACAATGATTCTTTTATATCGACATTCATAGGAGGAGACAAGCTTTTACAAAAGTAGGCAACAGCTTGCTTCCGGATTGTGAGGGAGGCAGGGTGTACAGGCTTAGGGTTCGGGACCAGGCTAAGCTTACTACGCACTCTTGACCTGACCCTCCCGGAGCTTGGTTGTCCTAAATGTTGTTCCTAGACTCTATGAAACCTTACACTATCCTACTACTAAGCTAAGATTAACTTATAGGGGTGTTCAAACCTTCCAAGGTAGCTATGACAGTTGCCGGTACCTACAAGCGGGGCAATGAGTGGGTGTCCCTACTTTCTGCATTGGCCCCCCACCTTGCGGATGGTCTGAGCAGAGCCGGAACTGATCTTGGCAGCTTTGATGGGAGTGTCAGTGCTGTCGGAAAGCTGCAGACCAGGAGCAGCGGATGAGTCGTGGTGACGCGAGCTCGATGGAGGATGACTTGGTCCATGAATTGGTACATGGCAGGCCTTCCAATGATGGCGTTTAAGGGGAGGCTGCCGTCCATGACGTCGAACAGGATGCTCTTCATCCTGAACTTTTCGAGTGTCCCAAAGGTCACCCAAAGAGAGATGTTGTCGTACGGGATGATGTTCCCTAGTCCCACCATCAAGAACGGGCTCAATGGGGTGGGCTTGGACATTGGGATCTGTAGCTGGTCGAAGGCTGCACGGCTGATGAGGTTGAGGCCAACCCCGCCATGTATCAAGACATAGTGAAGCTTGATGTTGGCAATGGTGAGGGCGACCAAGAGAGGCAGGATCCGACTCTTGCCATGTTCTTGGGGTAGTCGGAGGTGTCCAAACTTATTGACATCTTCTTCCACTCGTGGTGCAGCGCTGGAGTGGGGGCAGGAGCTCTTGAAGCCATCGCACGGCACATGGTCTTGACCGCGTTCTAAGACGCGGGATCCCAAGACCCCCCGAAGATGACATGGAGTGTCTTGCGACGCTTGTGGTCACTGCTGGCGTCGGATTCCTCTCCTGGTGGACAACCTTGATGGCCTGTTCCTGCTTCTGGTACTCCATATCCTCATTGTCGTCTACCTTGGGGTCGACCTTCTGCTTGCCTTCCCGTTGGCGGAAGGGAGAACCGTCAGGACGTTGCTGCGCCCGCTCTTGGTATTGCTCGACGCATCTCTTCATCTCCCGGCACTCACTCGCGGTGTGTTCGAGAGTCTTGTGCACCGGGCAGGGCTTTGTGACGTGGGATTTCTTAGGGTGTGGGGGTCTGACGCCACCGGTTGTAGCACTTACTACGACAGGCGCCCCATGTAGCGGCTTGTTGTAGCTGCCACCCCAGTTCTTGTTCTTCTTTTTGTCGCTGCCCGGGGTGACAACACCTTCGCGGGCCTGGTTGGCTCTGCCCTCCTTGGTGTTGGGCTGCGTGTGCCAGTCACGGCCTTCTGCCGCCCTAGCGAACCGATCAGCGATGGAAAAGAGCTCGAAGACATCTTGCATGTTGTGCGTGGCTAACTTCTCGAGCATCTTCTGGTCACGCACTCCCTACCGAAATGCCACTATCACAGAAGCATTCGGGATGTTGGGGATGGAGTTGTGTACCTGGGATAAATGCTTGATGAATGATTGCAACGTCTGCTTGGGTTGTTGGCGCACGACTTGGAGGTCGAGCTCGGTGCCGGGGCGCGTGTAGGAGCTATCGAAGTTTGTCGTGAACTGCTGGCAGAGCTCGTCCCAAGAGGTTATGGACCCCTCAGGCAGGTTCATCAGCCATGACCGGGCCAAGCCGGTCAGGTAGATGGGGAAGTAGTTCGCCAGGATGAGCTCATCCGCTCCTACAGCAAGAAGTGTTGTGGTGTAGATCTACAGGAACTCGGCTTGATTGACGCTTCCGCCAAACTTCTCAGGCAAGTGTGGCCGGAACTTGCATAGCCATGTCGTCGGATGGAGGTATGGGGCCACAACCGTGCATCTTCCGATGGGCTTTACCGAAGCGACGTATGGAATAGCATACCCAGCGGGTTTTGCTATGCAACGTGCAGTTGTTGCGGAGCCTGCTGCTGTGGCACCTGCTATGCTAAGTGCTGCTACTGTGGTACCGGTTGTGCCAAGTACTTCTTTTGCGGCACCTGCTGCACAGAGTACTTCGGAGGGGTGGTCGACCAACCATAATCCTGGTGAGGCGGTGGCAGAGGGTTTACTTGTCATGCACTTTGGACGGAGGATGCCTCCTGCTCAGGCCCTTGAGGGCCGTATTCGGTGTTAAGGCTGCAATGTCTCTCCTGATCCAGCTCGATGATGATGTGGCGATCTATTTGAGCTTGAGGATGGTCAAGCTCGACCCAAAGGTCCACCGTGGGGATCTGACCAACGCTAGTAAGCCTGGTGGATCGGGAGTCGGCGGTGCGATGGTCGATGGATGGCGTGTGCGACAGCGACACGTGACGCCTCCCTCTGTTGGGAGAGTTGATTGACGCAATGATGAAGTGGTCGATATTTTGGACTCACTGCTGAGCTGCTCTCTGGGAAGCATTCAACGACGGTGGGTGGTGGAGAAGGGCCCTGGCTGCTGCCAGAGCGCTCTTCAGACTTGCAGCCGGCGGCTCCAATGGCGCCGACTGGGCTGGGATGTTCCCAGATGCACCGCACTGGCCAGCTGCATCTAATCGGGTACGTGATGGACCATAATGTGCCACCCAGACAATGGATCTGGTCACCGAACAATGACCGCGGAAACCGCTGTCCACGGACTTGATGAACACCATTGTGGTGAAAGCGCCACCACATTTTAAAGGAAAAAGCCCCTACTTGGCGCACCAAATGTCGAAGTGTTCTTGCGACACTTCCCCTGGACCGGCTATGTGAGCATCCCCCAGATGAGAGTGGTGAGATAGTGGTTTTACGTGGTTCTAGCCGCCAAAGTGTAATACCCTACTCGATGTTGAGGCTTGTATTGCTGGGGTGAATGCGTGTGTATGTGTTAGCTTGGGGATCAGATCGGATGCCTTTTCACGGTGGCGATCCGATCCTTTTATAGATATGGCCAGACCACATACAAGGGGGGTCCGAGGCCCAACAGGTGGCCCCGGGGCAATCATATCCTAAAGATATAAGGCTTCTCGCATAAGCGTCATCTAACTGTGACTTGAAGACCTGCCATCTTGCCGCCTCAGACACTAGTGGACCATGCATAGTTGTTGATGATGGCAGGGAATGTCTCGTCCAACTATCCTTGTCACTGTAAGCTACCCACTTGGCGGAGTGTGGTAGGCCTAAGGCGTCTTCACTGCGATGTGATTGGGCATAGTGGTACCTGACAGTAGGCGTGCACCGCGTCATGCGCCTGGGGGAGGTGCGTGTTTTCAATTCTTGATTTGGACCAGACGCACTGCCCCCTTAACTCACGCAACCCACCGCCCAGGGCAAGTTATAGGCTATGTGGCCGCTCGGGGGCTAGCCTCCGCGAGAAAGGTCGGGTCCCAATCCGTGGACCACATGGCAGCCCCAGAGCCCGTTCCAGCGTAGAGCGGGGGATCCAGGGCCGCAGGACACGTGGTTGAGCCAGAGCCTGCCTCTGTAGAAGGCGGTCGGCCTGGTGTTTCGATCCACGCGGCTGCATCGAAGTCCACTCCTATGGGGGATTGGGGTCCTGTCTGACTAGACAGTTGGCCGCTTGGGAGCCCGTCTCCTCAGGGGAGCTTGACCACGATTTGAGGTCCATGTGGAAGCGTCAGATCCCGTATCTGAGGTAGGGAGGATTTCAGGCCTTTTGGACACGTGGCACCCTTGGACCCTGCCTCATCAGGAAGGCAGGGTACTTAGGTGCTTTTAGCCTGTGCGTGAGGGTACACGGTATGTCGGGTACTGACACATATCTTTTCCAATTTGGACTTTGGACTAGAGGATCCTCTCTACAGCCTAACCTCCTCTAAGGACGTAGGATAACTAGTGTATATAAGAGAGAATGCTCAAGTGGTGTTTGTGAAGTGAGGTGAGGCACTCCCCCCTATTTATACACTCTCTCATGTGGTTTCACACGTTAATCTCCCGGGAATTCACTTACTACCGCATCAAGGAAGCCACCAGGGGTCGATGTGTGCAATTGGATCGAGTTTGGTTGGTTTATAGTTGGCCCCACTCGGCCCCCACTTGCTCCTGGACGCTGATATGTGGGCCTTGTCAACCTTCTAGGTGAATCCGGGTGAAAACCTGTGGTACCCCCCTGTAAGTGGGCCATTAGATCCATGGGAAGACACATGGCATCGTCTAATTGGTTGGAAGTGTGTTTCCTTGCCTTTTGGTCATGCATTGACCTCAAATCTATATATAATACCTGCGTGCTTCAATTTCTCCGAGTACAAGTGGAACTAGGTTATTTCTAACTATGATGTGTGTAAGAAATATTCATTCCCTCACATAGTTGAGGTATATTGATATTGGAAATTTGTATATAACGACCGTAAACGACCACGTAGGTAGAGATCCCCTTCTACCAATGTTTATCTTTTAGCCATTTAGACAATCTGTTCAGTGGATACATCTTCTTCATGAAGGATATTGTCTTTCAAGTAGTCCTGGACCTCCGTGATCCATGCATTGGGATTAGCTTAAGCTTCTGGATATTGTGCGCCAGGTTGCATGGAGCTCCTTGTGACACCTATGATCCTTGGTGGACACCACGGTAATAGGGCCACCGCGGCCGCCAGCTTTGAGGTGTTGATCTCACCCCCTTCACCCAGTTCGGAAGCTTGGGCAGATGGTGCTTATAGACTTCTTACAAAAACTCCATTGGGCACTGGAGCCCCGGTAGAAGCTTTTTTTGAGAGCTCATCAGCTTTAGTGTTTCTAGCACGCTGGACAAGGCATAGGTCCAATACCAGGAATTTTCTCTGCAACTTCTGGACTTGAAGTAGATATGCTGCTAGTTGTGGAATGTTGGAACCGCATTCACCTTTAACTTGCTTGATGATGAGATGCAAATCTACTTTGACTAGCAGCTGCTGGATGTCGAATGACAACACAACCTTCAGTCCGAAGATGAGAGCTTCATATTCTGCCATGTTGTTTGTCGTCTTGAAGTCAAGGCGAGCCATGTACTTGAAATGCTCCGAGTTGATGCATGGTGCAGAATCCCTGTTCTGGCCCCTACTTTTGCACAGAGCCATCGAAGAAGAGAGTTCAGTGAGGCTTGGTGAAGACTGGGAGCTTGGCTTCCCGCATATCGATGTTGAGGCCTCCTGGACCAGATGGAGATGGAGTCCACTCCACCAAAAAATCAGCTAGCACCTGAATCTTGATAGCATGTTGAGGCAGAAATTCAAGCTCGAACTCTTTTAGCTCCACATCCCATTTGGCAATATTTCCTGTTGCATTGGGATTATGGAGCAGAGCTCGTAGTGGATAAGAGGTTACCACTGAGATCTTGCGAGATTGAAAGTAGTGATGCAGCTTCCTTAATGCAACAATAACTACATATAGCAGCTTATGCAGTTCAAGATATCTTGTCTTGGAATTATGGAGGACCTCGCTGATGAACTAAAGGGGTCGCTGGACAGTCCGGACCCTCTCAGAGGGGTCCGGTCCATCCTCTCCATCTACCCAGACCCTCCCGGAGGGGCCTGACTCTTCTTAATGTGTAGTGGGGACCCTCCCAGAGGGGTTCAAGATGTCTTCTTGTAAAGGAAAGCATAGAGGCCCCCGACCTTCAGAACCTGCCTCAACATGTGGAGTGTGGGACCCAGACGCATCTCCTCCAGGTGGGCTCGGACCCTCCCGTAGGGGTCCGAGTCTTTGTGGAGAGTAATTCGGGGATACTTCCGTCCTTTCTGCAACTAGCACTATGCTGACAACTTATATCCTTTCAGCGATGTAATGAAGTAAAGGCTCACTAGGTACTGGAGCTACCATGATTGGCAGTGTTGTGAGAGTATGTTTTAGCTCCTAGAACGCCTTGTTTGCTTCTTCAGACGAGTTGAAAGGTCTAGACTTGCGCAGCAACATGAAGAATGGGAGAGCCCGCTCAGCCAATCTAGAGATAAATCGACTGATTGAGGCCAGACATCTCGTAAGCTTCTGGACATCTTTGACACGGGCAGGAGGTCGCATCATTTCGATAGCTTTTATCTTCTTTAGATTAGCTCCAATTCCTGGGTGTGTTACTGAATAAGACCTAGAGGGGGGTGAATAGGCTTTGAAAACTTTATGCACACTTAATCAAATCATCAAATACCTGAGGGACCGGACTTTTCTGGTGTTATTGTGGACTAGTCCGGTGTGCTCATGTGTCGTGAGTTAATCAAGTGTTGATGCAGAAATTGTAAATGCTATAGAAGCAAAAATTGAACAACTATTTATATCACTTGATTGAACAATTACTATTGCAAAATACACTTGGAATACAATGTAATTCAAATTACAAGGTTGATCAACTTAGTGCCCTATGTAATGATCATTGCAAAAGTAAATGAGCACAAGGGACACAAATTTTAACCAAGGTTCGATCTCACCAAAGAGATCTACATCCTCATTGAGGAAACCCACACAGAGTCGGGTCAACCCTTTCCCTCATCAAGTCACCACACAAGGCTGACTTGATTCCACTATCACGGTAATCACCAAGTCTCACACGTTGAGGGCTCCCACAAGAATTACAACCAAAAAAGGATGATATAATACACTCAAAAAGATTACAAGTAATGCAAGAGTGTAAAGAGATCAAACCCCAAGAGCACAATAACGCATAGACAACAATCTCCCAATTCCAAATCTGAATACTCAAAGAATTTCACTTTTGATTATCTTATATCTGTAGGGAGATGTGTTTTTTTGCTCTTGGGATAGGTGGCTGCGCTAGGGTTTGAGTTATGAATAGTAGAATACGAGAGTTGTGTTTGTGTGGTCGTGGATCTCCTATTTATATTGTTTCCAAAAATGTTACCGTTAGGGATCTCGACTGTCGGACCAGTCCGTACTGGGACCGGACTTGTACGGTGTGCTGTGTGAAATCCGCGTGGAATGTGCAGCACACTAGAAACCCTAATATGTGTGAGGTATACCGGACTAGTCCGGTAGTTGTCCGGACTTGTCTCGTGCCCTATGAAGTGGAACATCAGAAAGTTTCTCGAACTAGTCCGATCCGTGAACAAACCTATCTGGTGCATAGTGTTATGAAACTTTCGAGAGTTTCTAGGACTAGTTCGATTCGTGAGCGAACTTGTTCAAAGCACAAAGTTATGGAACATCAGAAAGATTAATAGGCTAGTCTGGTCTATGAACAGACTAGTCCGGTGCACTGTGAAGTGAGATTCTAGAGAGTTGAACGGACTAGTCCGATCCATGAACGGACTAGTCTGGTGCACTGTGAAATGAGACATCAGAGTGTTGAACGGACTAGTCCGGTCTATGAACAGACTAGTCCGGTGCTCAGTGCATTTTAAGGTTGATTTTAAGCCCTTACCCCTACTCAAAGACTTGAGCTCTTGGGATGTGTCTCTCACACACATCATATACAATTAAGTCTACTTTGCGCTTCATTCATCAATTGGGTTTTTCTTTTTTTTAATCACTTCATTTTTCACTTTTTGAGTGCACCAAACTATCTGATATAAGTTGACCTGCATTCATCTCAACAAGTTCATTAGGATCTCATTCGTTTGTCATCAATCGTCCAAGACCCACAAGGGAATGTCTAGATGCACTTTCAATCTCCCCCTTTTTGGTGATTGATGACAACCAATTGAGATTTCACAATTGAGAGTAAAAATTGCTTTTCATAAAGTGTGCATATATGAGAATGACAAATGAGTAATAAAAGCTTCTCACATATATGCACTCTTTATGGTGGGGTGCCTATAGAGTGTGTGATCAAATTATGTGATGAGCAAATGATAAGAATATAACTATTACAGCAGCAATCATCACATTAACATTAAACCAAGCATCACACATTAAGTAAAGTAGGCACATCCAAAAGATATTACAATAATTTGAAATTAAGGTACATGTACTCAGTCACAAGTCCTTAAGGCTACTAGTCTCAATCTCTCACCCATTGGCATCAAGGCACCAAAAAGGGAAAAATGATGAGAATCACTCATCGCCACTGCCTCCCTCACTCTCGATTCTATCTTCATCTTCAGGTGCTTGCTTAGGAGGAGGAGCAGAGATGCCAGCTATTCCAAATGAAGCCAATTCTTGCTCTGAGAGGGATGCTGTTTCAGTGAAATCAACTTTAGAATCTTCTATAATCTGAGGTGACCCCACTGGCTCAATGTCTAGCTTCTCACAGATAGCTTTGATGTTGATCTTCACATATCTTTGATGTCTCTTCCTAGCCAAACTTTTTTTGTACTGCTTAATTTCCACTTTGTGGCTAGATGCAAAGATGGAGGAAAGCATTTTCAGCACACCACTGGAGGACTCTCTAGAGGATGGAGGAGCAGGAGTAGCAGCTTGAGTCATTGTGCCTTCATGAGCCCGCTTAGATCTCTGTTCCGCTGTAGGTGCGGTAGGAGTAGATGGAACAGTGTATACTGCAGGCTTCTAGGGCTTGAGGCTTGTGTGAGGAATATCTTTGAAAAATCAAGTCCTGTCACGTTCTCAATCATGTACATAATGTAAGGAGCATAGCCACAGAACCTTCTTAAAGTAATGGAGATGTTCACAATGTCATTTTATATGTATTCAAAGACGTTGAAGGTCCTTCTCTTGCTTATCACTTTCATCAAGGTCCTTAGAGTCCCCTGGATGGTTCCTGCATCTCCTTCCTTGGGAGCTATGGTTTTCCTCAGAATTTTGTTCAGAACTACAAAAAATGGCTTCAAATACTTGGTAGTAGGAGACTTGTAAGGCATTCTTGTATCATAGAGGAAATCTAGCTCATCTTTCTCCATAGGCTTCAAGTTATGAATAATGAGATCATTTTCCAAGGTATCTTCAAGATGAAGTATCCTGGAAAATTCCTCATAAGTGACACTGTACTTTGATCCATGTGACATCCATATCATCTCATCCCCATCATCACGGCCGAAGTAGAGAGTAGAGTAAAACTGAGTTATAACCTCATTGTTCCAATCCCACTGGAAAGATATGAGATCCTTCAACCCATGTCTCTCCAATGCCTCCAGGACCTCTTGATAGGCTTGACACTTTTTGGATTGGAGGTAGCTGATATTGACGCACTGACTTTCAATCACTGGGTTCCTCATCTTCATGTAAACATGCTCATAATAGTCAGCAGGAAAGCTGCTCCAAAATCTTGAATCATCTGACTGTTTAGGATGCTCATAGACTTCAATCTTCCTGTGTTTGTCAACCAGTTCATTCCCTTTTCTAGAAAAATCATCACTTGAGGGCTGCCTGCTGTGGTGAATAGGAGCCTTCATATTCAATGGACCAATAGGACTACTAGCCAGTCCTTTGCCCTTGTTGAGGCTTCTCTTAGGTGCCGATGAGCTTCCAATACCTTCCTTGCTCAGCCAGTCCATAGGAAGATAATCGTCGGGAGGAGAGGAGCAAACATTGTGGTCGTGCCTCTTCTTCATGACTCTCTCTTTGGCTCTTTGCACTCTTGCACGATCACGCTCTTCGTCATAATCAAACGAGTTGTCTTCTTAAGATGATGACATCGTGCCTGACAGGGGAATTCAAGGATTGATAAGAATTGATTGTAGACTTTGTGAAAATAAGAATTTAGAGGTTCAAATTGTCAGGGTACCGGACTTGTCCGTGTTCAGAGTGCGGACTTGTCAAGATTACCAGATTTGTCTACACTAGAACACCAGACTAGTTGTTGATAGTTCTTAAGAAACACCAACAAATCATCCCCGAGAATGGCGGCAGAAATGCTTGTTGACGGTTCCTACGCACTACTAACAATCCATCTCTAGCAGTGGTGCCAGAAATGCTTGTTGAACGATTTTAGATTATGCATATAAATCCGCAAGCGCACAAAAACTATCGATGTACCATTTCCTCTCTAAGAGTATTCCCAAAGGATGTCATTTATATTCACCCAAAGGAAGGCTAGATGGAAGCAAAGCAATCATCAAGTGGAGAGGCTAGGTTGATCTAGGTAAGGTTCTCGCAAGGATGGATAGATGATAATTGGAGTAGTGTGACACACAGAAGAGCATTCCATCCTAAGGGGATAAATGGGGTATAGAGGGACTAGGCTAAAGGTTAGGTAGAGGCCCCTACAATGCTTCTAATGTACATATACATAGCCTAAATTGGTTACTAATGATCATGTCAATTATGAATTCTAATGCTAAGTGGATTAACACATCGGGCACTGGTTTACCCCTAGCAATATTAGGACGACTTCCGCTAAGAGCATGTGGCATAGCAGAACGTGGAGGATTACAAAGGACAAATAGGGTTTTCACCACCTACTGTGTGACGCCCGGTTTGGAAAACTGAACCAAGCTAACGCATATGTGTGCCCAGGATGTTCAACACACATACACGAGTGCAATCACAAAAGAGTATACAGAAAATTACCACAGAACAAGATTAATTATCAAATTTTATTACACAAACCATATTATCCTCGAATACAAGCTCTAATGAATATTAATGACAAGTTCAACTAATGCA
The DNA here is from genome assembly GCA_036927565.1 of Tuctoria greenei. Classification (NCBI taxonomy): domain Eukaryota; kingdom Viridiplantae; phylum Streptophyta; class Magnoliopsida; order Poales; family Poaceae; genus Tuctoria; species Tuctoria greenei. The sequence continues at coordinate 56,216,691 of JAYESD010000004.1, forward strand.
GCGGAAATAAACTAATTAAGCAACTAAGCAAACTAAGCAAAAGGGATAGCGCAGCTCCATGCAACACCACAGGCAAAGTTGACGGTAGACACGACCTAGAAATCCGCATTATCACCATTTAACTCCCAATCCTGACCTGCAACTGTTGGGGGGGGGATTGCAAGAGTGAGTACATGTCGTACTCAGCAAGTGTGGAAAGTATGACATGTGGCTGATTCAAATGACGACAACAATAATGGCAAAGTGCTGAAAAGTACATTAAAACATTTGAAAAACAATATATTATATGTATGTGAAGTAAACCCATCATAATCATAAATAATATCATAATACCAGTCCATAATTCACCATCCTCATCCATAATTTCAGATTTCACCATTTGCCAATAACCATATTCAATACCAGAAATTAATCCATAACCATTACCATAACCATTACCATAATATCGAACCATAACCATCACAAAAACATCCCAATATCAATTCCCTCTAATCATGGAAGTTGTCCAGGTGCTCATAACCGGGAGCACCGCTATCATGATAGTTTTATTTAACTCTGCAGAGTTTGTACCTCTTTACCCACGTGTTCGTGATTTCATCACCTTTCGGCGACTAAGAACCTCCCTTATGCTCATGATCCGTCAGTCATATTACACACTTCCGTTGGTGTGTGGCCAAGAGATCACAAAATAGCCTTTACAAAGGGATTACTAGCCTATTTAGACCCCACTGAGGTTTCACCGGTGGCGATGCCTCCAACTGAGCACATCTTCAACCAAGCGCCCCCTCTTGAGCCATTCGGATCCCAGGGTAGTCCCACCAATCATCAACAAACCCAATCCGACTACCCCTTCCCCGAGCATCCTTAATGGTCCAAATAGCACTGGCAAAGCCCTAATTAATCAGCTACGCCGCACCCATACTTGGCCTCGTGGTGGCACTGTAGTCCTGGCTTATTCTCGCATGAACCTGTCCTTATATCTAAAGCAAGCAAAACCACCATGACATCCAACCCATCCACATACCAGGCTTGCTTAGATCGCCCATTACCATACCATATTTAACCAGTTCATGTTAACCATAATCTCATCCATGCATAATTAAGTTGAGTGGTATAGATATTTCCCATCCCAGTTGATTAAGCGGAGCAAAAAGGTAAAAAGTCCATCCCGAATCTCTACCATATATCCCAGGTGACAAGGGTGGTCAAACAAAGCTAGTAAACTTCCTATCATAGGATTCCCATCAAATTGACACAAGCATGTAGTTTGCAAACAAAACATTTATTTTAAAAACAGGATCAATATGCTTCAAGGACAATTGCCTTGCTCCGGCGGATAGGGTTGCTCAAGCACTTCGAAGTCTTGGTTCTGGAAATCCTCGTACACGATCTCTTGAGCACTTCCCTCTACTCGTGATCACACATACAAGAAAATGTATAAAAATCAACATGATGCACACACATTAATCAACATGCGATGATATGCATGCATGCAAAGATCAATCATTAATCAACTATGGTTGTTTATTAATTAGATGCAACTAGTTCATACGTTTTCATATGAGTTTACGGGGGTTTTAGAGTGGATTAATGCTGCTGAAAATAAAAAGACGATGCAGCTAAAATCAATTTACGTCTATTAGATCTAATACATCGCTACAATTCGCATCGGAAAAACGAATCCTACCGTAGATGTGACGGCTTCGAAGATCGCGGGATGATGATGACGCGTAGACGAAGTAGATGCACAGGGTCCTCCGGTGGCACGACGATGGCTACGCGACGACGACGATGAGGATGATCTCCGGCGGACGACGGCGCTCTCCTCTTTTTTCTTCCTCTTCCTCCCTTTTTTTCTCTGGCGGCGCAGCTCCTGGTGCCTCTGTTCTTTCTACCGAGCTAGCGCTCCTCCCGTTTTCCCTAGCGGCGCTGTTTCTGGCGGCTAGGGTTTTTCTGGGCGGCAGCGCGTCTAGAGTCGAGGGAAAAACGACCCTACGGTCCTTTATATAGCCGGGGCGCGAGGGCTTTCGGCCGACTCGGCCACAGCTCGGGGCGCGGGGCTGGGGGCGTGGCGCGCGTGAGGGCGCGGGAGCGGGCAGGCGGCGAGGGCCGCGGTGCGGGGCCCAGGCGGCGGGATCGCGGTGCGGGCGCGCTGAGCGCGGGGCGGGGTGCGTCGCTTGTCGCGCTGGGGCACGAGCGGGGTGGGCCAGGCGGCGTGTCGCGTCGGGCGCGGGTCAACGCCGGCTGCAGGGTGGGGCCAGGGCGAGGTGGCGCGCCGGGTGCAGGGTGGGGTCGCGCGGGAGGGTATGCTGGCTGGGCCGTTTGGCCTGGCCGGCGGTTGTTTTTTTCCTTTTTTTCTCTTTTTTATAAATATATTATTATTTATTTATTATTTATATTGTATATATATATATTTTCTTTTTCTTTACATATATAAATATTATCATTAAATATATATTATTATATATATTTTTATTTTCTTATTTTTTATATGTTATTATTATTTTTATACTTATTCCCTATTACACGTTTTATGCTATTATTTTTCTTTGCTTCTTTTGCTACTCATATTTATATATGTATGTTCTATATTTTATTATCTTTCTTTTACTATATTAATATTTAATGCATGAACATGTATGCAATGCATGATGCGAAAATTTAGGGTGTTACAATTCTACCCACCTTAAAATGAATCTCGCCCTCGAGATTCGGATAGGCTGAAGAAGAGATTTGGAAACAAAAATTTTTAAAATCCCTTTCATATTAAAATTAGCCAAGTTTGAAAATTTTGGGATGTTACAAATCTACCCCCCTTAAAGGAATCTCGCCCTCTAGATTCGGACGGATTAAAGAAGAGATGAGAAAATCCTTGATAACATCTTCACGCTTCCATGTAGCTCCATACGGTTTTATGAATCTTCTTGTAGTGCCAATCTTCCACAGAAGTAGAGACAGAAATGAAGATAGAAAGAATCCCAACCTATATGCATGCATCAAGGGATATGAAACTAAACAACTAACTATACAAACCTATATGGATATGGCAATGCTAAAGCATCCCAAAATCCTCTATTAAACACACAAGCAAACAATATATATAGCAAACAGCACTTCAAGCAAAAACACATCGATCCCTGAGTGCTCCAATGTGCTCTAAAGTGTCCATTCTATCTAGGTTGCGTCCTACGGTCAACCTGTGGCTCTGATACCAATCTATGACGCCCGGTTCCGAAAACTGAACCAAGCTAACGCATATGTGTGCCCAGGATGTTCAACACACATACACGAGTGCAATCACAAAAGAGTATACAGAAAATTACCACAGAACAAGATTAATTATCAAATTTCATTACACAAACCATATTATCCTCGAATACAAGCTCTAATGAATGTTAATGACAAGTTCAACTAATGCAGCGGAAAAAAAGTAATTAAGCAACTAAGCAAACTAAGCGAAAGGGATAGCGCAGCTCCATGCAACACCACAGGCAAAGTTGACGGTAGACACGGCCTAGAAATCCGCATTATCACCATTTAACTCCCAATCCTGACCTGCAACTGTTGGGGGGGGGATTGCAAGAGTGAGTACATGTCGTACTCAGCAAGTGTGGAAAGTATGACATGTGGCTGATTCAAATGACGACAACAATAATGGCAAAGCGCTGAAAAGTACATCAAAACATTTGAAAAACAATATATTATATGTATGTGAAGTAAACCCATCATAATCATAAATAATATCATAATACCAGTCCATAATTCACCATCCTCATCCATAATTTCATATTTCACCATTTGCCAATAACCATATTCAATACCAGAAATTAATCCATAACCATTACCATAACCATTACCATAATATCGAACCATAACCATCACAAAAACATCCCAATATCAATTCCCTCTAATCATGGAAGTTGTCCAGGTGCTCATAACCGGGAGCACCGCTATCATGATAGTTTTATTTAACTCTGCAGAGTTTGTACCTCTTTACCCACGTGTTCGTGATTTCATCACCTTTCGGCGACTAAGAACCTCCCTTATGCTCATGATCCGTCAGTCATATTACACACTTCCGTTGGTGTGTGGCCAAGAGATCACAAAATAGCCTTTAGAAAGGGATTACTAGCCTATTTAGACCCCACTGAGGTTTCACCGGTGGCGATGCCTCCAACTGAGCACATCTTCAACCAAGCGCCCCCTCTTGAGCCATTCGGATCCCAGGGTAGTCCCACCAATCATCAACAAACCCAATCCGACTACCCCTTCCCCGAGCATCCTTAATGGTCCAAATAGCACTGGCAAAGCCCTAATTAATCAGCTACGCCGCACCCATACTTGGCCTCGTGGTGGCACTGTAGTCCTGGCTTATTCTCGCATGAACCTGTCCTTATATCTAAAGCAAGCAAAACCACCATGACATCCAACCCATCCACATACCAGGCTTGCTTAGATCGCCCATTACCATACCATATTTAACCAGTTCATGTTAACCATAATCTCATCCATGCATAATTAAGTTGAGTGGTATAGATATTTCCCATCCCAGTTGATTAAGCGGAGCAAAAAGGTAAAAAGTCCATCCCGAATCTCTACCATATATCCCAGGTGACAAGGGTGGTCAAACAAAGCTAGTAAACTTCCAATCATAGGATTCCCATCAAATTGACACAAGCATGTAGTTTGCAAACAAGACATTTATTTTAAAAACAGGATCAATATGCTTCAAGGACACTTGCCTTGCTCCGGCGGATAGGGTTGCTCAAGCGCTTCGAAGTCTTGGTTCTGGAAATCCTCGTACACGATCTCTTGAGCACTTCCCTCTACTCGTGATCACACATACAAGAAAATGTATACAAATCAACATGATGCACACACATTAATCAACATGCGATGATATGCATGCATGCAAAGATCAATCATTAATCAACTATGGTTGTTTATTAATTAGATGCAACTAGTTCATACGTGTTCATATGAGTTTACGGGGGTTTTAGAGTGGATTAATGCTGCTGAAAATAAAAAGACGATGCAGCTAAAATCAATTTACGTCTATTAGATCTAATACATCGCTAGAATTCGCATCGGAAAAACGAATCCTACCGTAGATGTGACGGCTTCGAAGATCGCGGGATGATGATGACGCGTAGACGAAGTAGATGCACAGGGTCCTCCGGTGGCACGACGATGGCTACGCGACGACGATGAGGATGATATCCGGCGGACGACGGCGCTCTCCTCTTTTTCTTCCTCTTCCTCCCTTTTTTTCTCTGGCGGCGCAGCTCCTGGTGCCCCTGTTCTTTCTACCGAGCTAGCGCTCCTCCCGTTTTCCCTGGCGGCGCTGTTTCTGGCAGCTAGGGTTTTTCTGGGCGGCAGCGCGTCTAGAGTCGAGGGAAAAATGACCCTACGGTCCTTTATATAGCCGGGGCGCGAGGGCTTTCGGCCGACTCGGCCACGGCTCGGGGCGCGGGGCTGGGGGCGTGGCGCGCGTGAGGGCGCGGGAGCGGGCAGGCGGCGAGGGCCGCGGTGTGGGGCCCAGGCGGCGGGATCGCGGTGCGGGCGCGCTGAGCGCGGGGTGGGGTGCGTCGCTTGTCGCGCTGGGGCACGAGCGGGGTGGGCCAGGCGGCATGTCGCGTCGGGCGCGGGTCAACGCCGGCTGCAGGGTGGGGCCAGGGCGAGGTGGCGCGCCGGGTGTAGGGTGAGGTCGCGCGGGAGGGCATGCTGGCTGGGCCGTTTGGCCTGGCCGGCGGTTGTTTTTTTTCCTTTTTTTCTCTTTTTTATAAATATATTATTATTTATTTATTCTTTATATTGTATATATATATATATTTTCTTTTTCTTTACATATATAAATATTATCATTAAATATATATTATTATAAATATTTTTATTTTTTTATTTTTTATATGTTATTATTATTTTTATACTTATTCCCTATTACACGTTTTATGGTATTATTTTTCTTTGCTTCTTTTGCTACTCATATTTGTATATGTATGTTCTATATTTTATTATCTTTCTTTTACTCTATTAATATTTAATGCATGAACATGTATGCAATGCATGATGCGAAAATTTACGGTGTTACAATTCTACCCACCTTAAAATGAATCTCGCCCTCGAGATTCGGATAGGCTGAAGAAGAGATTTGGAAACAAAAAATTTTAAAATCCCTTTCATATTAAAATTAGCCAAGTTTGAAAATTTTGGGATGTTACAAATCTACCCCCCTTAAAGGAATCTCGCCCTCTAGATTCGGACGGATTAAATAAGAGATGAGAAAATCCTTGATAACATCTTCACGCTTCCATGTAGCTCCATACGGTTTTATGAATCTTCTTGTAGTGCCAATCTTCCATAGAAGTAGAGACAGAAATGAAGATAGAAAGAATCCCAACCTATATGCATGAATCAAGGGATATGAAACTAAACAACTAACTATACAAACCTATATGGATATGGCAATGCTAAAGCATCCCAAAATCCTCTATTAAACACACAAGCAAACAATATATATAGCAAACAACACTTCAAGCAAAAACACATCGATCCCTGAGTGCTCCTATGTGCTCTAAAGTGTCCATTCTATCTAGGCTGCGTCCTACGGTCAACCTGTGGCTCTGATACCAATCTATGACGCCCGGTTCCGAAAACTGAACCAAGCTAACACATATGTGTGCCCAGGATGTTCAACACACATACACGAGTGCAATCACAAAAGAGTATACAAAAAATTACCACAGAACAAGATTAATTATCAAATTTCATTACACAAACCATATTATCCTCGAATACAAGCTCTAATGAATATTAATGACAAGTTCAACTAATGCAGCGGAAAAAAAGTAATTAAGCAACTAAGCAAACTAAGCAAAAGGGATAGCGTTGCTCCATGCAACACCACAGGCAAAGTTGACGGTAGACACGGCCTAGAAATCCGCATTATCACCATTTAACTCCCAATCCTGACCTGCAACTGTTGGGGGGGGGGGATTGCAAGAGTGAGTACATGTCGTACTCAGCAAGTGTGGAAAGTATGACATGTGGCTGATTCAAATGACGACAACAATAATGGCAAAGTTCTGAAAAGTACATTAAAACATTTGAAAAACAATATATTATATGTATGTGAAGTAAACCCATCATAATCATAAATAATATCATAATACCAGTCCATAATTCACCATCCTCATCCATAATTTCAGATTTCACCATTTGCCAATAACCATATTCAATACCAGAAATTAATCCATAACCATTACCATAACCATTACCATAATATCGAACCATAACCATCACAAAAACATCCAAATATCAATTCCCTCTAATCATGGAAGTTGTCCAGGTGCTCATAACCGGGAGCACCGCTATCATGATAGTTTTATTTAACTCTGCAGAGTTTGTACCTCTTTACCCACGTGTTCGTGATTTCATCACCTTTCGGCGACTAAGAACCTCCCTTATGCTCATGATCCGTCAGTCATATTACACACTTCCGTTGGTGTGTGGCCAAGAGATCACAAAATAGCCTTTACAAAGGGATTACTAGCCTATTTAGACCCCACTGAGGTTTCACCGGTGGCGATGCCTCCAACTGAGCACATCTTCAACCAAGCGCCCCCTCTTGAGCCATTCGGATCCCAGGGTAGTCCCACCAATCATCAACAAACCCAATCCGACTACCCCTTCCCCGAGCATCCTTAATGGTCCAAATAGCACTGGCAAAGCCCTAATTAATCAGCTACGCCGCACTCATACTTGGCCTCGTGGTGGCAGTGTAGTCCTGGCTTATTCTCGCATGAACCTGTCCTTAGATCTAAAGCAAGCAAAACCACCATGACATCCAACCCATCCACATACCAGGCTTGCTTAGATCGCCCATTACCATACCATATTTAACCAGTTCATGTTAACCATAATCTCATCCATGCATAATTAAGTTGAGTGGTATAGATATTTCCCATCCCAGTTGATTAAGCGGAGCAAAAAGGTAAAAAGTCCATCCCGAATCTCTACCATATATCCCAGGTGACAAGGGTGGTCAAACAAAGCTAGTAAACTTCCTATCATAGGATTCCCATCAAATTGACACAAGCATGTAGTTTGCAAACAAAACATTTATTTTAAAAACAGGATCAATATGCTTCAAGGACACTTGCCTTGCTCCGGCGGATAGGGTTGCTCAAGCGCTTCGAAGTCTTGGTTCTGGAAATCCTCGTACACGATCTCTTGAGCACTTCCCTCTACTTGTGATCACACATACAAGAAAATGTATACAAATCAACATGATGCACACACATTAATCAACATGCGATGATATGCATGCATGCAAAGATCAATCATTAATCAACTATGGTTGTTTATTAATTAGATGCAACTAGATCATACGTGTCCATATGAGTTTACGGGCGTTTTAGAGTGGATTAATGCTGCTGAAAATAAAAAGACGATGCATCTAAAATCAATTTACGTCTATTAGATCTAATACATCGCTAGAATTCGCATCGGAAAAACGAATCCTACCGTAGATGTGACGGCTTCGAAGATCGCGGGATGATGATGACGCGTAGACGAAGTAGATGCACAGGGTCCTCCAGTGGCACGACGATGGCTACGCGACGACGATGAGGATGATCTCCGGCGGACGACGGCGCTCTCCTCTTTTTCTTCCTCTTCCTCCCTTTTTTTCTCTGGCGGCGCAGCTCCTGGTGCCTTTGTTCTTTCTACCGAGCTAGCGCTCCTCCCGTTTTCCCTGGCGGCGCTGTTTCTGGCGGCTAGGGTTTTTCTGGGCGGCAGCGCGTCTAGAGTCGAGGGAAAAATGACCCTACGGTCCTTTATATAGCCGGGGCGCGAGGGCTTTCGGCCGACTCGGCCACGGCTCGGGGCACGGGGCTGGGGGCGTGGCGCGCGTGAGGGCGCGGGAGCGGGCAGGCGGCGAGGGCCGCGGTGCGGGGCCCAGGCGGCGGGATCGCGGTGCGGGCGCGCTGAGCGCAGGGTGGGGTGCGTCGCTTGTCGCGCTGGGGCACGAGCGGGGTGGGCCAGGCGGCGTGTCGCGTCGGGCGCGGGTCAACGCCGGCTGCAGGGTGGGGCCAGGGCGACGTGGCGCGCCGGGTGCAGGGTGGGGTCGCGCGGGAGGGCATGCTGGCTGGGCCGTTTGGCCTGGCCGGCGGTTGTTTTTTTCCTTTTTTTCTCTTTTTTATAAATATATTATTATTTATTTATTCTTTATATTGTATATATATATATATTTTATTTTTCTTTACATATATAAATATTATCATTAAATATATATTATTATATATATTATTATTTTTTTATTTTTTATATGTTATTATTATTTTTATACTTATTCCCTATTACACGTTTTATGCTATTATTTTTCTTTGCTTCTTTTGCTACTCATATTTGTATATGTATGTTCTATATTTTATTATCTTTCTTTTACTCTATTAATATTTAATGCATGAACATGTATGCAATGCATGATGCGAAAATTTAGGGTGTTACAATTCTACCCACCTTAAAATGAATCTCGCCCTCGAGATTCGGATAGGCTGAAGAAGAGATTTGGAAACAAAAATTTTTAAAATCCCTTTCATATTAAAATTAGCCAAGTTTGAAAATTTTGGGATGTTACAAATCTACCCCCCTTAAAGGAATCTCGCCCTCTAGATTCGGACGGATTAAAGAAGAGATGAGAAAATCCTTGATAACATCTTCACGCTTCCATGTAGCTCCATACGGTTTTATGAATCTTCTTGTAGTGCCAATCTTCCATAGAAGTAGAGACAGAAATGAAGATAGAAAGAATCCCAACCTATATGCATGCATCAAGGGATATGAAACTAAACAACTAACTATACAAACCTATATGGATATGGCAATGCTAAAGCATCCCAAAATCCTCTATTAAACACACAAGCAAACAATATATATAGCAAACAGCACTTCAAGCAAAAACACATCAATCCCTGAGTGCTCCTATGTGCTCTAAAGTGTCCATTCTATCTAGGCTGCGTCCTACGGTCAACCTGTGGCTCTGATACCAATCTATGACGCCCGGTTCCGAAAACTGAACCAAGCTAACGCATATGTGTGCCCAGGATGTTCAACACACATACACGAGTGCAATCACAAAAGAGTATACAGAAAATTACCACAGAACAAGATTAATTATCAAATTTCATTACACAAACCATATTATCCTCAAATACAAGCTCTAATGGATATTAATGACAAGTTCAACTAATGCAGCGGAAAAAAAGTAATTAAGCAACTAAGCAAACTAAGCAAAAGGGATAGTGCAGCTCCATGCAACACCACAGGCAAAGATGACGGTAGACATGGCCTAGAACTCCGCATTATCACCATTTAACTCCCAATCCTGACCTGCAACTGTTGGGGGGGATTGCAAGAGTGAGTACATGTCGTACTCAGCAAGTGTGGAAAGTATGACATGTGGCTGATTCAAATGACGACAACAATAATGGCAAAGTGCTGAAAAGTACATTAAAACATTTGAAAAGCTATATATTATATGTATGTGAAGTAAACCCATCATAATCATAAATAATATCATAATACCAGTCCATAATTCACCATCCTCATCCATAATTTCAGGTTTCACCATTTGCCAATAACCATATTCAATACCAGAAATTAATCCATAACCATTACCATAACCATTACCATAATACCGAACCATAACCATCACAAAAACATCCCAATACCAATTCCCTCTAATCATGGAAGTTGTCTAGGTGCTCATAACTGGGAGCATGGCTATCATGATAGTTTTATTTAACTCTGCAGAGTTTGTATCTCTTTACCCACGTGTTCGTGATTTCATCACCTTTCGACGACTAAGAACCTCCCTTATGCCCATGACCCGTCAGTCATATTACACACTTCCGTTGGTGTGTGGCCAAGAGATCACAAAATAGCCTTTACAAAGGGATTACTAGACTATTTAGACCACACTGAGGTTTCACCAGTGGCGATACCTCCAACTAAGCACATCTTCAACCAAGGGCCTCCTCTTGAGCCATTCGGATCCCAGGGTAGTCCCACCTATCATCAACAAACCCAATCTGACTACCCCTTCCCCGAGCATCCTTAATGGTCCAAATAGCACTGGCAAAGCCCTAATTAATCAGCTACGCCGCACCCATACTTGGCCTCGTGGTGGCACTGTAGTCCTGGCTTATTCTGGCATGAACCAGTTCTTAGATCTAAAGCAAGAAAAACCACCATGACATCCAACCCATCCACATACCATGCTTGCTTAGATCGCCCATTACCATACCATATTTAACCAGTTCATGTTAACCATAATCTCATCCATGCATAACTAAGTTGAGTGGTATAGTCATTTCCCATCCCAGTTGATTAAGCGAAGCAAAAAGGTAAAAAGTCCATCCCGACTCTCTACCATATATCCCAGGTGACAAGGGTGGTCAAACAAAGCTAGTAAACTTCCTATCATAGGATTCCCATCAAATTGACACAAGCATGCAGTTTGCAAACAAAACATTTATTTTAAAAACAGGATCAATATGCTTCAAGGACACTTGCCTTGCTCCGACGGATAGGGTTGCTCAAGCGCTTCAAAGTCTTGGTTCTGGAAATCCTCGTACACGATCTCTTGAGCACTTCCCTCTACTCGTGATCACACATACAAGAAAATGTATACAAATCAACATGATGCACACACATTAATCAACATGCGATGATATGCATGCATGCAAAGATCAATCATTAATTAACTATGGTTGTTTATTAATTAGATGCAACTAGTTTATACGTGTTCATATGAGTTTACGGGGGTTTTAGAGTGGATTAATGCTGCTGAAAATAAAAAGACGATGCAGCTAAAATCAATTTACGTCTATTAGATCTAATACGTCGCTAGAATTCGCATCGGAAAAACGAATCCTATCTTAGATGTGACGGCTTCGAAGATCGCGGGATGATGATGACGCGTAGACGAAGTAGATGCGCAGGGTCCTCCAGCGGCACGACGACGGCTACGCGACGACGACGACGATGATCTCCGGCGGACGACGACGCTCTCCTCTTTTTCTTCTTCTTCCTCCCTTTTTTTCTCTGGCGGCGCAGCTCCTGGTGCCTCTATTCTTTCTACCGAGCTAGGGCTCCTCCCGTTTTCCCTGGTGGCGATGTTTCTGGCGGCTAGGGTTTTTCTGGGCGGCAGTGCATCTGGAGTCGAGGGAAAAATGACCCTACGGTCCTTTATATAGCCGGGGCGCGAGGGCTTTCGGCCGACTCGGCCACGGCTTGGGGCGCGGGGCTGGGCGCGTGGCGCGCGCGTGAGGGCGCGGGAGCGGGCAGGCGGAGGGGGTCGCGGTGCGGGGCCTAGGCGGCGGGATCGCGGTGCGGGCGCGCTGAGCGCTGGGGCGCGAGCGGGGTGGGCCAGGCGGCGAGTCGCGTCGGGCGCGGGTCAACACCGGCTGCGGGGTGGGGCCAGGACGAGGTGGCGCGCCGGGTGTAGGGTGGGGTCGCGCGGGAGGGCATGCTGGCTGGGCCGTTTGGCCTGGCCGGCGGTTGTTTTTTTCCTTTTTTTTCTCTTTTTTATAAATATATTATTATTTATTTATTCTTTATATTATTTTTATATATATTTTTTCTTTTTCTTTACATATATAAATATTATCATTAAATATATATTATTATATATATTTTTATTTATTTTATTTTTTATATGTTATTATTATTTTTATACTTATTCCCTATTACACGTTTTATGCTATTATTTTTCTTTGCTTCTTTTGCTACTCATATTTGTATATGTATGTTCTATATTTTATTATCTTTCTTTTACTCTATTAATATTTAATACATGAACATGTATGCAATGCATGATGCGAAAATTTAGGGTGTTACATACTGCCTACCTCTGCCTACCTCTTCAGTCCATGGGTCTACGAGACATTCAATGCTACTCTCTATCCTAGCACCATGCTAGCATATTAAGTAATTATCTTAGAAGCCTAGGCACAGGCCATCCTAAGGCAATGAACTAAATCGTCGTTGAACCAATGTTAATTCATAGCATAAGTGATTCATGTTAACATAATCATATCATAGATAATTAGACTACAGTGGAGGTTTGTAGTGTTTATGATGATATAAACAAGGATATATCATAATCATAAATACTACTCCTACCACATACATGGAATCCATAATCAAACAAGAAATGCTTCATCCAAGTATATGAACAATAGAAGACTAAATATAACATTTTTATTAAGAATAAAGTCACAAATATAAATAGGAATATAAGATACATAAGTTTCCCAATTAGGAATTGGGAAGAGACTCCTTCTACTCCTCTCCTACTTGGACTATGGACTAGAGACTCTACTCTCTACAACCTATACTCCTGTAATCCTTTGGAGAGTAGTAGGTACAATAGATAAATACTCAAGTGGTGTGTGTTGAAGTGAGGGGTGAGGGATCCTATTTATAGCTTGGAGAAGGGTAGGTTCCCGCCACCAAAAGCGCGCGAATCCGTCACCCATGACCTCTTCAAGGCGGGAGGAGCCAACAAGTGGCTTTTGACCGTGTTTGGCACCAATATCTAGTCGGTTGACTGGGGGGGGGGTCGGCCGACCTGGTCTTGGCTACATTTGCGGTGTGATTCCTCTAGGTCTCTACTAGGTGGGTCCCATTGACTGATATTGGTGCTACACCATTGGATGACCTCAGATACTTCTTTTGTGGGCCATTTGGTCCATGTTGTACCACATGTCATCACTTGATTGGTTGGAATGATATTTTATATGTGACGCCCGGTTCCGAAAATGAACCAAGGGAACGCATATGTGTGCCCAGGATGTTCAACACACATACACGAGTACATTCACAAAAGAGTATACAAAAAATTACCACAGGACAAGATTGATTAACCAAATTTTATTACACAAACCATATTATCCTCAAATACAAGTTCCAATGAATATTAATGACAAGTTCAACTAATGCAACAGAGATACTCTAATAAGAAACTAAGCAAATAGGGATAGCGCAACTCCAATCAACACCATAGGCAAAGCTGACGGTAGACACGGCCTAGAACTCCGCATTGTCATCGTTATACTCCCAAATTTGACCTGCAACTGTTGGGGGGAGATCGCAAAGGTGAGTACGTGTCATACTCAGCAAGTGTGGGAAGTATGACATGTAGCTGATTCAAATGACGAGTACAATAATGGCTAAGTGCTGAAAAGTACATAAAAACACTTGAAAAGCAATATATTATATGTATGTGAAGTAAACCCATCATAAACCATATAATCATCATAATACTAGTCCATAACTCATTACCATTGTCCATATTCTAGATTTCTCATTACCAATATCCATAATCAATATCAGAGTTTAAGTCATAACCATATCATTATCCATAACCATTACCAACCATAACCATACCAAAAACCAAGTTCCTTCTAATCATGTGAGGGTCTAGGTTGCTCATAACCGGGAGCACGGCTATCATGATAGTTTTAAACACACTCTGCAGAGGTTGTACCAATTTACCCACGTGTCTGTGATTTCATCACCTTTCGATGACTAGAAAATCTCAATTATGCCGTCTCACACTTCCTTAGGTGTGTGGAATAGATCACAAAATTGCCCTTACAAAGGTATTACTAGCCTATTTAGACCTCACTGGGATTTCACAGGTGGCGATGCCTCTAACTGAGCACATCTTCAACCAAGGGCCCCCTCTTGAGCCATTCGGATCTCAGGGTAGTCCCACCAATCATCAACAACCCCCAATCCAACTACCCCTTCCGAGAACATCCTTAATGGTCCAAATAGCACTGGCAAAGCCCTAATTAATCAGCTACGCTGCACCCATACTTGGCCTCGTGGTGGCACTGTAAATCCTGGATGGTCGCTCCACGAACCGGTCCTTAGATCTAAAGCTTGTAAACCACCATACATCCAATCCATCCACATACCAGGCTTGCTTAGATCACCCAGTACCATATCAGATTTAACCAGTTCATGTCAACCACAATCTCATTAATGCATAATTATTTTAAGTAGTGTAGTTGTTCTTCCATGCCAATTAATTAAGCGAAGCAAAAAGGTAAAAATCCCATCCTGACTCTCTACCATATACTCCAGGTGACAAGGGTGGTTAAACAAAGCTAGTAAACTTCCTATCATAGGATTCCTATAAAATTGACACAAGCATGCAGTTTTGCAAACAAAACATTTATTTCAAAACAGGATCAATATGTTTCAAGGACACTTGCCTTGATCTTGCAGTTGGTTAGGGTCCAAGCCTTCAAACTCTTGGTGCTGGAGATCCTCCGCGGCACTCTCTAGCGCAAATCCGTCTAATCAGTACAATAAACATACAAACAAGGGACACAATCAAAGAGTGCACAAATATTACTCAATATAACATGACATACATGATTAATGCAAATGCAAGGTGGAACTTGTTAATAGGCTACTTTTAATGATCACTAACTAGTTCTAATAGCTTTTAACAAGTTTATACAGGTATGGATGTGATTAGATCTGATTTTAGAAATAATTCAACAGAAATTAACTAGGAAAATCGGACTAGTCCGCTAGGGACCAGACAAGTCCACACTTAGCGAGATCAGCAGATTAGGGTTTTTTAGATCAACGTGAATTTGGAGACTTGGGGTTGAATTCACGTAAGAAAAAGAGAATAAAATGTATACCAGGTGTTTAGGACTCCAATGAATCTAGAAACTTGGAGGTAGCACATCGATCTTGGCGATCTAGGGTTCATGATGAACTTGGAGATGATTTGGTGATGAAGAACGAAACTTGATGGAGATCTTGATCCTCTTTCATTTCCTCCTCTTCTTCTTCTTGCTTGGGATCTCCTCCTCCCTCCTTGATGGTGGCTCTCCATGAATTAGGATTTGGGTGGGGTGCAAAAGTGGCAAATGGATGTCAAGCCAAGGGGTGGGGTTGTTTATATAGAGGTGGAGGCTAGGGTTAGTTGGATTTCGAGTTTGAGATGAGTAGAGGCCGGTTTAGAGTCCCACATGGGCTCTAAAAGAGTTAGGAATGATGTCCCTAGGCCCACTTAATGTGAAACCCAAGAAACAAGTCATAAAAAAACTCAATTCGAAGTCGCGAAATATCGGACAAGTCCGAAAAGGACTAGACTAGTCCAAAGTTAGTCAGAGAGAAATCATACAACTCTAGCCAGAAATTGGACAAGTCTGATTTTTGTCAGAGAGGAAAACGGACAAGTCCGTTGGAACACCGGACTAGTCCTGACAAGTCCAGGGACTTAACAAATTTTCAAGGATTCTTAGAACACCATACTAGTCCTCCTAAGACCAGACAAGTCCGAAGGTGTCTAGAGGCAAAATCGGACTAGTCCACAGCAAAAAAGGACAAGTCCGATGGAGGTCAGAGAGAAATCGGACTAGTCCTCACCAAAATCGGACTAGTCCGCACGTTCTAGAATTTTAAGTGCGTTTTTGTTCCAAATCAATTTTAAACTCATTCCTCTTTATGTGGATTAATGTTAAACATGTATATGAATGTATGTAGGGCATAATGCATGAAAATGAGGGTGTTACAAACCTACCCCCCTTAAAATGAATGTCGCCCTCGAGATTCGACGCAGAAGAGAAGAGATAGGGAAATTCCTTCTTGAGATCATCCTCCAACTCCCATGTTGCTTCTTTTTCTGTGTGGTGCTTCCATTGAACTTTACACCATCGAATCACCTTGTTCCTTGTGGCTCTCTCCTTGTTTTCCAGAATTTTGATCAGTTGCTCGGCATAGGTCAAATCTGCCTCTAATTCCAGTCCTTCCACTGGCACTTGTTACTCTGGTACTCTCAAACACTTTTTGAGCTGGGAAACATGAAAGACATCATGTACATCTGAAAGATGAGTTGGCATCTCCAACTTATACGCTACTTCTCCTCTTTTGTCGAAAATCTTGAATGGTCCAATGTAGCGAGGTGATAGCTTGCCTCTTATGTTAAACCTCTTATGACCTATCATTGGTGACACTTTGAGGTAAACAAAGTCTCCCACTTCAAATGCTAGTTTCCTTCTACTATTGTCTGCTTAACCTTTTTGTCTTGATTGGGCAGCCCTCAAGTTTTCACGAATCATTTGGACTTGCTTTCCAGCTTCTTGCAATACATCCAGACCAAATACTTGAGTTTCTCCTGTCTCATTCTTGAATAAGGGTGTCCTACACTTCCTTCCATAAAGCGCTTCATAAGGTGACATCTTCAAGCTTGCTTGGTAACTATTGTTGTATGAAAATTCTGCATAGGGCAAGCTCTTGTCCCAACTTTTCCCATGCTTTAAAGCAAAAGCTCTTAACATGTCCTCTAAAATCCGATTGGTCCTCTCAGTTTGTCCATCCATTTGAGGGTGATATGCTGAGCTAAAATTCAACCTCGTTCCCAAAGCTTCATGCAATTTCTGCCAAAACTTGAAGGTAAATTGTGAACCTCTATCCGAGACTAGCTTCTTCGGAACTCCATGCAAACATACTATTCTTCCCATATATAGTTCCACCAATTTCTCTCCATTATAGGTGGTCTTGAAGGAATAATATGGGCTGACTTAGTTAACCGATCCACAATTACCCAAATTGAGTCGTAACCGGACTGAGTACGTGGTAAAGCAACTATGAAGTCCATACCGATCTCTTCCCACTTCCATTTTGGCATCTTCAATGGTTGCAATAATCCAGATGGCCTTTGATGTTCCGCCTTGACCCGTTGACACACATCACACAATGCTACATATTTAGCTATGTCCTTTTTCATGCTATCCCACCAATAGCAAGTCTTCAAGTCTTTGTACATCTTCGTACAACTAGGGTGAATTGAGTAAGGTGGGTCATGTGCCTCTTTTAATATCATCTCCCGAATATGCTTCACATTAGGCACGACAATCCTTTTTTCCCAGCCATAAGGTACCATGTTCATCCTCATCAAACCTGAATTCTCTTCCCTCTTGGGTCCTTTCATTGATTTCTTGAATCTCCTCATCCTTTATTTGAGCTTTCCGATATTCTTGCTCCAAAGTCGGATTTAACTCAATTGTCCCCATCTCATGTACGAATCCGAGGTTCAATCGTTCAAATTCCTTACATAACTTGGATGGTAACTCTCGAACTGTGAGTTGATGACTTACTCCTTTCCTACTCAATGCATCAGCCACTACATTGGCTTTTCCTGGGTGATAATTGATTCCCAAATCATAATATTTGATAAGCTACAACCACTTCGTTGCCTCAAATTCAGATCCGTTTGTTTGAAAATATACTTAAGACTCTTGTGATCCGTGTAAATTTCATACCTATGTCCAAGGATGTAATGTTTTCAAATTTTTAGTGCATGAACCACGGCTACAAGTTCCAAATCATGCGTTGGATAATTCTGTTCATGTTTCTTCAATTGTCTTGATGCATAGGCGACCACTTGACCTTCTTTCATCAATACACATCCAAGTCCTTGTCTCGATGTGTCACAATAAATATCAAAACTCTTTCTCACGTCTGGCAATATAAAAACTTGGGCTGTTGTCAACCTATTCTTCAATTTCTCAAAACTATTTTGACAAGCTTGAGTCCATTGGAAAGCCTTTCCCTTCATTAGAAATTCCGTCATTGGCTTGGCTATCTTGAAAAAGTCCTTGATGAACCGACGGTAATATCCAGCCATCCCAAAAAAACTCCTTATTTCCTTGACGTTTTGCGGTGGTTCCCACTTCAACACGTCCCTCAACTTTCCTGGGTCAACCAATAATCCTCCTCCTGCGATGATATGACCCAAAAACGACACCTCTCTCAACCAAAATGTAAGACCTATATGTGCTGAATACATTGGCTTGTAGTGAATACACTTGGCTTTGATGATAAAAGTTTTTAATATCACCAAAACACCTTTTTATCAAGGTCCGACTCTAGCTCCGAGCTACAGCAAGGTCCGACGGTAGGTCCGGCTTGTTTTGGGTAGCTCCGGCTAGTTTCGAAGCTAGGTCCGACTTCTTGGTAAGGTCTGACTAGCTTTGGTTAGCTCCGGTGAGCTTTATCTCCAGCTCCGGCATGTCTTTGATAGCTCCGACATATTTCTGATAGCTCTGCCGTATTTTTGCTAAGCTCTGAAGTTGATTTTTCTAGCTCCGACTTTTGGGATTACTAGTTTCGACTAGTTCTGGTTAGCTCCGGCGCTAAGTTCTGCTAGTTTTGTAAGCTCTGGCGGGAGCTTGGTTGTACTAGTTTTGGTAAGCTCCGGCGCTAGGTTCTACTAGCTCTTGTTAGCTCCGGCTCAAGCTCCGGGTTGCTCTGGCAAGGTCCGGAACTTGACCGTAGTGCTTCTGCTTTTCATTTACAATGTTTCGTACTTACTTTACATGATTGGAAAGATTGCTTAGTATTCATTTGCTAAGTTTTTGGTCTGTTTTGGTTGATATGGATGATTTCGTTTTGATATGCTTTGCAACATGCTTATGTGAGGTTCTCACATAGGGTGTTGTGTTCGTAACTAACTTGAGTCAAGTCGAGGACTTGGGCTCGTATGGATTGGTTGTTTATTCATGTGTAGGTGTTGCTTGAGGTCAAGACATTGCTGGTGACGGGATCCATTGGACTAGTCTCAGGGAGGAGATGAGGTTCCAACAACCAAATTCAGGAGGAATTGTGGTTGAGCTGATCAGGAGGTTGCGCAACATGATTGAATCAAGAACAATGCATATGAAGGTATCATGGACGTCATTGGAAGATATTTTCACGTGTGCAAGGAGTGCATGGACGTGGCTACATGGTTCCGAGACGCGATGAAGAGATGTGGACGTAAAGAATTGATCGAAAAGGTCCAACCGACTAGGTTATGGACTCAGGCTGCGGCTGAGTCGGGTTTGACTCAAATATGGAAAGATTTGAGTCGGTTATTATAGGATTTCGTGTGGGTCACAAATTTGAGTTGTTTAGGAATGTGGAATACGTTCCTAAAGTGTTTGGAAGTCTTAAGATTGCTTCTATCTGCGTATAGAAGAATCTTGAGCAGTTATAGAAAGTTACGATTCGTGATCTGAGTAGGATTGGAGTCCTAGTTGATATTGGGTTGGCCTAAGGGCTGGTTATATAAGCAAGGGAGCCCAGAGCTCATGGTGCACAACTTTGGGGCTGTTCCTCTTGTGTTATATTGAATAAAATTCGTAGTTTTAAGGAACTTTTGTGCCTTGTTCGTCCGACTTGTTCCAGACAAGTTTTACTCGTCGAGTTTCTGGACAGCACTATCTTTCGTCGGTAGTTTTATCATAACTCGAGTTTTACAGATCCAATTGACGTGATTCTTTTTGGGTTGTCTTCAGAACTTGATTGTCTATCATCTGTCAAAATTTCACGGTCATTGGATTTGTGGTCTATGATCTACACGAGTTTCTTTGCAGCGTTCCAGAACTATTTTTTCTCGGGTAGGGCAGATTGACCATTGTTTGATCTTTCAATCATAACTTGAGTTTTTCTTGACGGATTTGAGTGATTCTTTTTGTGTTGTCTTCGTGACTTGATTCTCTCTGATATCTATCACTTTCTTCACGGTGAAACACATTTAGATTAGTCTCACACACGATTTCTTTAACAGATCGTTTTTCTGCCGAAAGGGTTTGGGGTTTAAGTGTTTCCGCTGCGTAAGATTTTTAAATCTACCATTCACCCCCCCTCTGGTATCTTTTCACGTGCTCTTCTATCCTACAATTGGTATCAGAGCCACGGTGCTCTAATCTTTGAGATTTGCGCGTGTTTTTGACTAATCATCATGGAGAAGTACTCCGCCAAACCGTGTGTGTTTGCTGGTATTGATTTTCAGGTTTGGAAGGCACGCATGGAGGCTTTCATCCGGGCACAAGGCTTTGCAATATGGGAGAAGTTATACAAGCCTTATGAAGTGCCATCAAACGATCAAGTTACAGCTACAAATCTGAGAGATGTCGACAACAACAACAACAAGGCTCGAAACTTGATCATACAAGGATTAACACAAAGCGACTTCGACCGTGTTGCACACCTCCGATCTGCATACGATGTGTGGAAAGCACTTTGTGACTACCACGAAGGATCCAACACGATCAAGGAGGTAAGGCAAGACATGTTCAAAAAGGAATACATGCGCTTCGAGATGCAACCCGGTGAGTCAATTGATGATCTCTTTGCTCCCTTTAATAAAACTCTCAGCAACTTGCGTAGTGTCAATGTTAATTTTTCAGATGCTGAAAATGCTAGGCAATTGTTAAGTGCATTAGACATGTCAATTTGGGAGATGAAAGTTACATCTATTCGTGAATCTACTGTCATGAGTACACTTACTTTAGATGTGCTATATTCCAAGCTAAAAACTCATGAAATTGATATAATATCACGTAAGATCCCCAACAAGTCTATTGCTTTTGTTTCTAAACGTGATATGCCTAGCTCCATCCAATCTTCATCTTGTAGTACACTTGCTTTGTTGTCCTCTCTAACCCTTGAACAGATTGAGGAGTTTCCAGAGGAGGAGCTAGCACTTCTCTCTACGAGGTTCTCAAAAGCATTGCAAAATGTGAGAACTAGAAGGAGAGGAAGCTCCAAACCTCAACGATGCTTCGAATGTGGTAAGACAGGACATTTTTGTTCAGATTGCCCTAACCTTTCGGGTCCTACTTCCCGGGATGAAAAGAAAACAAGAACGAAGCACTCCTCTGCAAAAGATACTGTCGGTACCCTAAAAACCGTACACCCCCTGAGGTTACAAAGATTTCGAGGGAAGGCCATCTACACGGATTGAAGACCCTCGGAGGCCCACTTGTCAGACATGACCGGACCTGCTTCTCCAACATGGTTAATCCCTAGGTCGCCACGTGTACTGCCAAACCGGAG
Source organism: Tuctoria greenei (assembly GCA_036927565.1). Taxonomy (NCBI): domain Eukaryota; kingdom Viridiplantae; phylum Streptophyta; class Magnoliopsida; order Poales; family Poaceae; genus Tuctoria; species Tuctoria greenei. Next base: position 56,238,609 of record JAYESD010000004.1, read on the forward strand.
CTACCGCCCTCAAGGGGGAAGCTCCGGACCAAGTACCGAAATGGCACCTCCGGACTTAACCCCTGACTGATAGAAGCTCCGGACCTGACACGTGTCAGGTAGCTCCGGAGCTACCTGCTTCCCACAGCAAGCTCCGGAGCTGCCACGTGTCCAAACGTCGGAGCTGGCAGCCTCTAACCTCCGGAAGACCTTGTAACGGCTCCGGATCTTCAAAGGAGAGCCAAGGACTTCAAGACCCGATTAAATGTCATTAATGCCATATTAATGACACTTAAACGGATGATCTTAACACCTGTAACGACACTGTCAGAGTCCGTTACAAGATCATTAACAACAATTAATCGTGTATTAATACTAGTAATTGCCGGGGCCACATGTCAGGCTCGGCCAGCTTGTAACGGCCTATCCTTGTACTATAAAAGGACAGGCCGACGATACACACAGGACACGCACACAGACGTGGAGATCATACGTGACAAACTAATACAACACCAACACACCCGTGGAGTAGGGTATTACGCTCAGGCGGCCCGAACCACGTAAATCCTAGTGTCTCCTGCGTTAAACCGCAATTCACCTTCTGGAGTCTCCGCGCGCCCATACCGAACTACAAACTCCTCCAACACTTTAGCAGTATCAGGAGATCTGCCGACTCCAATAGTCGACAGTTGGCGCGCCAGGTAGGGGGGCGCCTGAGATTTTCGAGAATGGTGAACTCCGCGGCTGGATCATCCAACGGTCAACCTGTTGCTCAGGCTGTTGGGGGCAATCCCTCCAACAGGCAGCCACCAGCAGGAGCCACACTCCCACCACCACCATTTTCTCCAGCAAATCGTGGTGGGCAACGTGATGGTGCGCCGGCGTCACTTACTGCATCGGCAAGTCATGACAACCCAGAACACGCGCTCCATGCAGCGCGTGCTCTTCTCCAACGACCACCACCTCCGGATGCATCTCGAGATGCAATGAAGCAGTGGAGGGCCGATGTGGAGCATTTGGTCGCAACAGCGGCCGAACGTCTCAACAACCAGGGTCCTCCTCCTTCGGGACGAGCCCCGTCGCAGTGAAGGACTTTGTCTGGAAGACTTGGTCCGCACGTCTCCAACAACAGGAGACGATCTGCGTCACAGCAGGTGACATCGTTGCCCTCTGGGGCACGACGCACCCATACGGTATCCAGGCTTTCGACTCATGACCTCCGGGCAGAGCTTGATCGCCGATACCTCCAACAGGATGGCCGTGTCCATATCGAGCGTGCTCGTGAAAGACGGGAAGCTCAGGACCTTTCTACTCTAGAAGGAGTAGGAGGAGGCTGTTCAGCCCTAGCCATGCACCTGCGTATGGTTAAATGGCCACAGAAGTTCCGGCCACACCTGCCGGAGAAATTCGACGGGACTGTCAACCCCGCCGAATTCCTTCAGATATACTCCACTGCAATCTTGGCAGCTGGAGGAAACGAGGCTGTAATGGCCAATTACTTTCCAGTGGCCTTGACCGGGACCGCCAGGTCCTGGTTTATGAGCCTTCCACCCAACTCTATCAACAATTGGGAAGAGCTGTGCCGACAAGTTCACTGCCAACTTCGAGAGTTCGTACACCCGACCAGGCACTGAACTAGACCTTTTTGCGGTCGTGCAAAAAGGGGGAGAATCTTTGCGGTCCTTCATCCAGAGGTTCTCCTAGGTACGCAACACAATCCCTTCTATCTCAAGCGCTTCTGTCATTGTGGCATTCAGACAGGGCGTACGGGACAAGAAGATGTTGGAGAAGCTGGCGATCAAAGAGATCACCAGCGTCACGGAACTTTTCAGCCTGGCAGACAAATGTGCCAGAGCTGCGGAGGGCCGTGAAATGCACTCCAAACCAGCCTCGGAGGATCACAAGAAATCCTCCAAAGAAGAAGCCGCTACCTCCGGGGGTGGCAAGAAGAAAAATAAGACCCACGGCAAGAAGAAGCCGTCGGCCGGCACATCCAACGTTGCAGCTGTTGCAACTCCTGGTGGCCGGGGGCCACGCCCCGAGAAGCGACCTCGACCGTCTTCCGAAGACGGTGGCAAACCAAAAGTGTGGTGTCCCATTCACAAAACGGGCAGCCACGGATTGGAAGACTGCCGGGAGGTCCAAAACCTTGCCGAGCGCTACAGCAAGCGCCGGGAAGGGTCTCCTTTCCGACAGAGGGAAGGGAAACAGAAGGTCGACGAAGCTCCGGCTGAAGAGGAGTTTGGGTTTCAGGACCCCAAAAAGGTCTTGAAGGTCGTCTACACCTCCGTCGACGATGACTCTGATGTCTCTGACAACGAGCGTCTGAAAACCATGAACACCATTTTTGGTGGATCATGGGACATCACCTCCCGTCGCGTCATCAAGACTATGCGGCGGGATATGGCCGCTGTAGCTCCTACAGCTAGACCGGAGCCACATCGAAAGTGGATGGACACATCCATCACTTTTGATGCTTTGGACTGTCCTCGAAGCATGGTCGGAGCTGGACAGTTACCTTTGATGGTATCTCCTACCATCAATAACATCCAGCTCCATCATGTTATGGTGGACGGAGGTTCGGGGCTGAACCTCATAAGCTTTGAAGCTTTTACCAAGCTTCAGCTCCGACCTTCGGATCTCCAGCCCTCTCGACCTTTCTCCGGAGTAGGTCCGGGGGCCATTACCCCACTCGGAGCTATAACTCTCCCCGTTACTTGCAGGACACGGGAGAAGTATCGCACCGAGAAGTTGGTCTTCGACGTCGCTCAGATCAACTTACCATTCAACGCCATCCTGGGTAGACCTGCTCTATACAAATTTATGGCAGCTGCTCATTATGGATACCTGGTGTTGAAGATGCCAACACCAGTAGGCGTTCTCCGGATCCGCGGAGATCGCACCGCCGGAGTAACTGCTCTGGAGGAGCTCCATGCACTCACCACGGCGCAAGAGGAGGACTCCAGACAGGAGCAAGCTCCAAAACCCCCGAGCATTCGTCAACGAGGCTCAACCTCTGCACCCCGTGTGCAGCCAAGCGGCGACACCGACATTCCCCTCAAAGTCGTCCAAATTGGTTTCGATGCCGCTCAAACCACCCGTATATCGGGAGGATTGAACGACAAATAGGAACTCGCGCTCATCACTTTCCTCCGGGCTAATGCTGACGTATTTGCCTGGCAACCGTCACAAATGCCTGGGATCCCCAGGGAAGTGATTGAGCACAATCTGAAGATTTACCCCGATGCTCGGCCTGTGCATCAGAAGCCTCGGAAGCAATCCGTAGAGCGGCAGAACTTCATCCGACAAGAAGTGAAGAAGTTGCTCGAAGCCGGATTCATCCGAGAAGTCTTCCATCCAAAATGGCTGGCGAACCCAGTCGTTGTGCCCAAGGCCGGCGGGAAGCTTCGGATGTGCATCGACTACACCACACTGAATAAGGCATGTTAAAAAGATCCACTCCCACTACCTAGAATAGATCAGATAGTGGATTCCACCTCCGGGTGCGAGTTACTATGTTTCCTAGACGCATATTCTGGGTATCATCAAATCAGGATGTCTAGGGAGGATGAAGAGCATACTTCATTCATCACAGTAGATGGATTGTATTGTTACACAGCCATGCCATTTGGTCTTAAGAATGCAGCTTCAACTTTTGTACGAGCTATGTACAAAACTTTTGAAGAACTCATCAGAGACATAGTGGAAGTGTACGTCTATGACATCGTGGTCAAGGTCAAGAACAAGGAGTCCCTCTTGGACACGTTGCAGGCTGTCTTCGACAAGCTGCGGGCCACCCGCACGAAGCTAAACCCAGACAAGTGTGTCTTCGGGGTTAGCTCCGGAAAACTTCTGGGTTTCCTGGTAAGTCACCGGGGCATAGAGGCTAATCCGGCGAAGATAAAAGCCATTGAAGACATGCGGCCACCAACCCGCATCAAAGACGTCCAAAAGTTAACTGGGTGTCTAGCAGCCCTCAGCCGGTTCATATCAAGACTGGCGGAACAGGCACTTCCCTTCTTCAAGTTGTTGAGGAAGTCCGGACCATTCCAATTGTCCGAAGAAGTAGAGAAGGCATTCCAGGAGCTGAAACAGTTCCTCACCACCCTACCAATTCTGGTAGCTCCAAATCCTGGTGAGCCATTGTTGCTTTACATTTCTGCTACTGACGAAGTTGTCAGTATGGTTCTGGTTGCGGAGAGACCAGAATTACCCCATACTCAGGAATCCAGACCCCTTCAGGAGGGTCCGGAGGTCCCTGAAAGTGAGTCTGGGTCCCAGCTCCCAGACTCAAATCCACAAGAAGTCACTTCAGAAGACCCAGACCCCTTGGAGAGGGTCCAGGTCATTTCTGAAGAAGCTCCGGGTTCCTCCAGCCAGAACCCGGAGGTCCCCGAAGAGAATCTGGACTCCTCCGACAGGGTCCGGATCAATAGAGAGGAAGCTCCGGACTCCACCGGGAGGGTCTGGACCATTCAACGCCGGGTATACTTCATCATGAAGTATTACATGATGCCAAGACTCGATACCTAGAGGTGCATAAGTTGCTTTATGCAGTTCTTATTGCCTCCAGGAAGCTCCGACACTACTTCCAAGCTCATAAAGTCTCGATGGTGACCTCCTATCCACTTCGAGCAGTCTTGCATAATTCCAATTCAACTGGGAATATTGCAAAGTGGGAAGCGGAATTGGCTGAGTTCGATCTCAAATTTGTTTCGAGACAAGCAATCAAGAGTCAAGCGTTGGCAGATTTCGTGGCAGAATGGACTCCCTCTCCATCAAACCCTGGGGGCCCCAGCGAGCAGAAGACGGAACATCAAGTTCCAACCTTCACCGAGCCTCACTGGACCCTTTACTTCGATGGCTCCATGCAGAAGCGGGGGGCCGGAGCTGGAATCCTTCTCCTTGCACCGACTGGGGAGAAGGTAAAATACATGGTACACCTTGACTTCAAGGCAACCAACAACATGGCAGTGTATGAAGCACTCATCTACGGACTAAAAGTGGCACTGTCATACGGTGTCAAGCAACTGTTGGTCAAAGGAGATTCACAGCTCATCATCAAACAGGTGAAGGGTGAATGCTCCTGCAATAATCTCCAGCTAGCTGCTTACCTCCTTGAAGTCCAGAGGCTTCAGAAGGACTTTGAAGTTCTAGACCTCCACCATGTTCAGCGTGCCCACAACGCTGAAGCTGACGAACTCTCGACCAAAGCGTCAACCGGAGCTCCAGCTCCTGACGGAATCTTTGTCCAGAGGTTGTCAAAACCCACAGTTCAGCCTGCCGAACTGAATGAAGGGGGCGAGATCAGCATCTCGAAGCTGACGGTCCCGATGGCCCTGTTACCATGGCAGCCATCAAGGGTCGTAGGTGCTGCCGGAAGCTCCGAGCAACCCAGCACGCAAGACTCAAATGCTCAAGTCGGTTCCGATGCATGGATCTCGGAGATCCGGAACTACTTGAAAGACAACATCCTTCCTGACGATGATGTATCCGCTGACCGGGTAGTCAGATTGGTTAAAAGATACACGCTGGTAGAAGGGGATCTCTACCGGCGCGGTGCCAATGGCATCCTAATGCGGTGCATCACAAGGGAAGAAGGCTGCGAGCTCCTCGCAGAAATCCATGGAGGCGAGTGTGGGAACCACGCATCTTCCCGCACGCTGGTCGGAAAAGCCTTTCGGCATGGCTTCTACTGGCCTACAGCGCTCCAGGATGCCACTGAGCTGGTGAAGAAATGCGAAGCATGCCAATTTCATGCAAAGCAAATTCATACACCTGCTCAGCCCTTACAAATGATACCTCCTACATGGCCCTTCGCTGTGTGGGGGATGGACATCTTGGGACCCTTCCCAAGAGCCGTTGGAGGTTACAAGTTGCTGTACGTCGCCATTGACAAATTCACCAAGTGGCCGGAAGCCAACTCTAGTTGTGACGATCAACAAGCAATCTGCTATCAACTTTCTACAGTCCATTGTAAGCAGATTCGGAGTCCCAAACAAGATCATCACTGATAATGGGACTCAATTCACAAGCTCCGCATTCCAAGGGTATTGCGAAGACCTCGGCATACAGGTTTGCTACGCTTCCGTAGCTCATCCCGCCAGTAATGGCCAAGCCGAGAGAGCAAATGCAGAAATCCTTAAAGGACTCAAAACGCGCACCTATGAGCGCTTGAAAAAGCACGGAGCCAATTGGATCGAAGAGCTTCCGCCCACTCTATGGGCCAACAGGACTTCTCCAAACCGGTCAACCGGAGAAACACCCTTCTTTCTGGTGTACGGGGCTGAAGCAATCCTTCCTCCGGAAATCACCTTGGGTTCGCTCCGGGTCCGGACCTTCGACGAAGCCGCGCAGGACCAGCTCCGGCGTGAAGACCTAGACCTCCTCGAGGAGGGAAGGTGCCAAGCAGCTGTCCGGAATGCCCGATATCGCCAAGCTCTACGGCGTTATCACCAGCGGCATGTACACAATCGACAGCTCGAGGAAGGCGATCTGGTGCTACGGAGAATACTATCCAGGGAAGGGTTAAACAAACTCTCCCCCGGTTGGGAGGGGCCCTTTCGAGTGATCAAAGTATCCTGTCCCGGAAGCGTTCGCTTGGCTACTGAGGATGGGACACCTCTCCCAAATCCATGGAACATCGAGCACCTCCATAAGTTCTACACTTAATTCCACGGAGGTGAGTCTTAAGTAACTTGAAATGTATGTTATAGAGTCATTGTACAGAATCGGGTAGTTCCTCCGAGAGAACAGCCGGACCTTTCCTGAAAGGTCTGCAAAGCTCATGCAGCACTTGTCATAGTCTCCGGACTAAAAGTGTGGCTAACTACCCTGGGTCAAACGAGAAACCAAACACACTTAGCCTGGTTCTGTACCCTAAGAGTGTACTTGTTTCCCCTGTACCCCGGACCTATAATGAAAGGCATCTTCATGTGAAATAGACTCCACGTGCATTCATATTGTGCAGGCTCGACATTTTTATTTTTCTCTTTCTTGTCTATAACAGAGACGTGCAATTCTTAAGAAATTTTTAGTTCGACCGGTTTATATACGATTCTGGTTGTATTGTCAGATCTTTTAGATTTAAATATCGTTTATGGCCAACTCGCCTGAAAGCCGCCAAGCCAATCTAGGGCCGGAGTGCGCTATCGACTTAGCCTGGTCAAGCACCCTAAGTACGCCACTCTACCTACACCCCGGCAGGCCAAAGTAAGGCGGGTCCATGGACAATTGGATCTAAGAGAAAAGGCAACGCATCCAGTTGTATTTAAAATCGCGTTCAACTTAAAATTTTCTTGAGAATCGTAAGCCGTGACGAAATTATAGACAAGGAACGAATTTTACTATTTTTCTTGGCTTAAGTGTGCAGGAAAAATAAACTCTACGTTGATGGAGAAAAGCCGAAGCTAACCAAGCTCCGACACCCCCAAGGGGGTCAACCGTCGGCGCTGAGTAAAAGATGGTGAGAAGACCCCGTAAATGGAGTCTGTTGCCAACAAACCAAGTGTTGGCAAAGGTCACTGCCGGAGCTACTAAGCTCCGACACCTTGGAGGACTAACTATCGACGCTCTATGTGTTGATAGAGGCTATTGCCGGAGCTACTAAGCTCCAGCGATGGACAACGCCGGAGCTTCTAAGCTCCGACAACTTCAGGGAACCATCACTATCAAAAACTTCGGGCCTAAATTCTACAAGTTCGAAGCAAATTCGTCTTCAACAAAACTCAATATCCTTTTGGTACATGTTCACAATCAAATTGTGTACATCTACCAGGGGGCCAAGTGAAGATAAAGATGTTGAAGACAAAAAATGAAATTCGCAAAAATTTGGGGATTTCATTCATATGGAGACAGGAGATTACATCTGGATACAAAGGATTACAAAATTGAGGAAGAAGAAGAGAAAATACAAGGGAGAGCTAAAGAGATGGCCCTAGACCCTATGAAAGAACTCGGCGACCTTCTGGGCGACCTCCGATACGCTGGCTCGGGTAGCTTCGCCTTCTCCTTCGACGGGGCCTTCAAGCACCGTGTCCAAAGGAAATTGAGGGTTCCGGCTGATGTAGCACGTCAACACATATTCTGTGACGTTCTTCGCCAGGGATTGCCCCTCAACCTCCAGGTGGTCCACGATGACGTCGCCCACCTTGGAGAGCTTGCTGCCTGCTGCGCTCAACGCTTGCAGCGCAAGGTCCGGCTCCGGCTCCGGATCATCCGGGCGCACGGGGCTGAAACCCATCAGCGTCAGCGCATCATTAGACTTGCCCAGGAACTCCCAAATCTGCAAGGAGTCCGCCGTCCTCAGGCTCTTAACCTCTTCCAAGGATCTCTTGGCTGCCATCAGTTCGTAATTCTAACGGGCGAGGTGCTCAACTTCTTTGGCGTTTTGCTGAATCTTTGCAGCAACCCGCCTCTCAAGTCTTCCGAGCTCCTCCTCCCGGAGGTGGATCTTGTTCCGACGATCGACCAGGTCCTTCTCCCTAGCCTCCACTTTCTTCTCCCGGGCAACAAGGGCACACTCGTATTCGTAGAGTTCCTGCCCTCGCACCCAGGTCTTCTCCTCTTCCTCGAGGCAGCGCTCTTCCAACTTCTTAGTGCGCTCCTCGAGGCCCTTGTCAGCCAGAGCTACTTTCTCGGCGAGCTCCTCTTCCCTTCTCAGGACGTCATCCCGCAGCTCCAGGAGTTTTTGCTCTTCGTCCTCGAGCCGTCTCTCCCTCCCTTCAAGTGCCTCTCGGCGCTTGATGAGTGCGGCGTTGATGGCTTCAAGTTGCTCAAATTGAGCATTGGTCGTGTCGTTGGCAGCCTTGGCCTGATCGTGGATCTCCCGGGATTGAGCGTCGAGAGCATGGGTCATGCTCTCCCTCTCATCCAACAGCTTCTCCCAGTACTCCAGGCGGATCTTCTCCCGTTTGATCCACTCCTTGTCATCCGCTAGCCTCGACTGCGCCAGCTTAGTCTCGAAGTGGAGCCGATTACGCCACCGCCTAAGGGTTTGGCGCTCCTCTTCAAGAGCCTTGCTGTCGTGGAAGAAGGCCAGTTGGACCTGACGTAGACTGGAGCAGGCGTTGTCGATAGACATCGACAGCGGGATGGGCTCCGGACCTGCTGGGGTCTCCTCCGCTGGTTCCAGCGGGTCTTCACATACAAAAATTGGGTCCCACTCTACGAGAGCGAAACCCTGAGCTTCCAAGGCGCTAGGGCCGTCCTCCGGGATGGCCTCAGTCGCCATCGAAGAAGGCCCCGCCGCCAAGTCTTCATTCGCCCCCTCTGGCAGGGGGCCGGCGACTTCGCTTAGGCACTCTGGCTCCGCCACAGGTACCATCGATGTCGTCGCTTCCGGAGCAGGAGCTACTACTGGCTCCGATCGGGACACCTCTTCCGAGGGAGGCTCGAGCTCCCTCGCCTCTTCAACCGCCGGCTCTGTGACCGGCGCTCCAACAACAACCGGCTCAGTGACCGGTACTTCGAAGGTAACCGGCTCAACTGCCGGAACTACCTCAACTTCCGGCTCGCATGCCGGAGCTTCAGTCACCTCCGGTTCAATCGCTGGGGCTTCGACAAGTTCCGGCTCCGAGGCCGGAACTACTACTTCTTCCGGCTCTACAGCCGGAGCTTCCACTACTGCAGCACCAGGACCTGGAGCTTCAACCTCCGAGACAAGTGCCGCTGGCGTGTCTTCACTCCCTTGGTCCGACGCTACCACGGGAAGTTCTGGGGACAAGTCGAGGTTCATGACCACGACAGCCGGCGCCGGAGCTGTCGCAGCCTCAGCCACCACCTGGGGCGGAACTGGGACAGGAGCAGAAGCTCCCACGGCCTCAAAAATCGTGGCTGAGGGTGGAGCTTCACTCCCCTTCTTGGGGACGCTGCAGAGGATGGATAAAGAAAATTAACAAACAATCGCTACAACTAAAAAGTTAACCAAGGTAAAAATCAGAAATTACATTGGAAGGCTCCCGCACCAGCTTGCGCGGAACCTTTTTCCCGGACGTTCCGGGCTGGCCATGGTCGGCGTAGGAGCTCCAGGAGGCCCCCCAGAACTTGTCGTAGCCACGGGCGTTTCCCGGGCCGAGGCTCTCCTCGATCGGGAGGAACCCCTGGACCTGGAGGCTCCAACCGCCCCAGGTGCCGGAGTCGTACACCCGGAGCTAGCACCACCGGAGGGTTCCACCACGGAGACAGACGCGCTCCGGGAGGATCCCACTACAGGAACAGTCTCATTCCGGGAGGACCCCACCACGGGGACAGTCGCCATGGCAGCAGAAGATCTTCCCCCCTGGGGAGAAGGAACCAAGGTGGAAGCAGCGGGCCTGACGGACCTTCCGTCGGCATGTCGTAGCTTCCTCTTCCGACTCTCCGGCTCCTCCGCCAGCTCCTTGCCCTTGCCGATGACTTCAACCCTCAGCTGTGGAGCAGGGACCAAGCCATCTTCGGGCACCCCGGGGATTGCCACCCGGGTGGTTGGTCTTCTCTCGTCGACACCAAGGTCGTCAAGCGCAGGCATTGTCCGCCGGAGCTCTCTGCTGAACCCCACTTCCACATTCAGAGGGAGAAAGGCCGACGGCGGAGTCAAGTAATCCCCGTCGATGTCGATGCCGTGCTGGAATTTCTTGAGGTGGAACTCCAAGGTCTTCCCCACCATATTGGATTTCAACCCGGTCTCAACCCGGTCCTCGTCCATCACGCTGTTGAGGGCCCAGGCGAGCTTCTCCCTCCTCTTCAGCGGCGCCCACCTGTTGGTCAGGAAGTTGCAGAATACCACTTGGGGAGTCAATCCTCCCTCCACACATCAGCGGATCCTGGTCAGCACAGGGTCGAAAACTTCCGCCAGCACCGGAACTTCACTCCATATCGACGTGTCGATGCCGGGCAGACCGTCTGGCAGTTCCAACCGCTCATGCTCCTCCACCCTGACGACTATCCAATCTTTCTTCCAGTCATCCCAATTCCCGGAAGGGAACGACCGGAGGTACTTGAATGGGCACTTCTTGCACTTCACAAAGTAGTAGAAGCCAAGGTACTCATTGCTCCGGCCGGTGGTGTGAACGGTGAAGAAGGTTCGGAAGAGCTCGACGCAGGGGGGGTGCCCACCCACATCTCGCAGAAGTGGACAAAGATGGACACAAGGAGGATGGAGTGAGGGCCAAGGTGGTATAGTTGCAGACCATAGAAGTCTAGCAGCATCAAGAAGAAAGAAGAAAATGGTGGGATCAGCCCCACCATGGCGTACGAAGAAAAGTACACCATCTCGCCAGCGCACTCCTTCTCAAAAGGGAGCTCTCCGCCGGTACGGACCAAGCGGATGAAGAAGTCCGAGGACCACCCCATGAGGGCCCGGACCTTCTTCAAATCGTGCAGTCTTCAGGCGACTCTCGCGCAGACCCAACTCCATCGCGGCACAGCTAGGCAAGAGAAGAGGAGCAAAGTACGAGTCGGGAGTTTGAGCGCAAGATCAGATGGGAGGCGTAAAGAACTCCCGACGGTGCACACTTTCCTTCTTAAGTAAGCCCTCGCAATGCTTGGATGGAAACTGCAGGGGAGTCGAAGATACTACTCAAGAATTCCACCCAGCCGATGACAAGAGGGCCCGGGACCACCCCGATGATCAAGTCGAGGCTCTTACCCAGGCGAACGGTTGTCATCATGAGGCGGGAAACCCAAAGGCGGTGGCCTGACAGGGCGCACGGAACCGATACGGTTTTCATATCGGGAACCGGCGACTTTCAATTGCGTGAGATCCACACGTCAAAGATCTTATCTGCCGCCTGAGGTGCGCCACGCGTCGGGATCTAACTGTAAAACCCTGCCAACGGCACCTCCGAAGAGCCTTGAAGACCCAATTCAAGAGTCGCAAGGATGGACCCACCTCCGATGGAACGACTTCACCCCAGTGACCTTCCTCGGAGGTAGGTCCAGGGGGCCACTGTCGGTAACCTAAAAACCGTACACCCCCTGAGGTTACAAAGATTTCGAGGGAAGGCCGTCTACACAGATTGAAGACCCTCGGAGGCCCACTTGTCAGACATGACCGGACCTGCTTCTCCAACATGGTTAATCCCTAGGTCGCCACGTGTACTGCCAAACCGGAGCTACCGCCCGCAAGGGGGAAGCTCCGGACCAAGTACCGAAATGGCACCTCCGGACTTAACCCCTGACCGAGAGAAGCTCCGGACCTGACACGTGTCAGGTAGCTCCGGAGCTACCTGCTTCCCACAACAAGCTCCGGAGCTGCCACTTGTCCAAACGTCGGAGCTGGCAGCCTCTAACCTCCGGAAGACCTTGTAACGGCTCCGGATCTTCAAAGGAGAGCCAAGGACTTCAAGACCCGATTAAATGTCATTAATGCCATATTAATGACACTTAAACGGACGATCTTAACACCTGTAACAGCACTGTCAGAGTCCGTTACAAGATCATTAACAACAATTAATCGTGTATTAATACTAGTAATTGCCGGGGCCACATGTCGGGCTCGGCCAGCTTGTAACGGCCTATCCTTGTACTATAAAAGGACAGGCCGACGATACACACAGGACACGCACACAGACGTGGAGATCATACGTGACAAACTAATACAACACCAACACACCCGTGGAGTAGGGTATTACGCTCAGGCGGCCCGAACCACGTAAATCCTAGTGTCTCCTGCGTTAAACCGCAATTCACCTTCTGGAGTCTCCGCGCGCCCATACCGAACTACAAACTCCTCCAACACTTTAGCAGTGTCAGGAGATCTGCCGACTCCAACAGTCGACAGATACGAAGAAAAAGAAGGGTACCATAGGATGCAAGATGATTAATAGCTTCATCACCGCACTTCAAGAACTTAGTTCAAGTGATGTAGACAATGGAAGTGATGAAGATGAAAATGATTTGGCAAACTTGTGCTTCATGGCGGGCAAGTCAAGATCAAGTATGGAGGAGGCAGAACACAACAACGACAATGAAGAGGTATGTCCTACTTGCGAAGAAATGTGTGATGCTATTTCTCGTGCCACTATTATTGTTAAGAAAAAGGACAAAAAGCTTAGGGATAATGCTGCTAAGATTGAATCACTAGAATCTGAAATCAACCGGTTAAAAACTTTGATTCCTAGTGATGATGCATGTTCCTCATGTGATTTAATATATGAACAATTGTCCTTATTAAGAAGTGCGCACACCTCCACATTTGATAAACTTGAGTTAGAAATTGAAAAGAACAGAGAGCTTGCTGCACTTAATGATAAAAACTTGAAAGATGCTAGCTGTTCTACAATTGATATGCATTGTTCTACTTGTGATGATCTTGATAAGAAATTACAGGATGCTATGAATGAAATTTCTATATTGAACAATTCTTTACGTTCTCATGAAGTTAAATTTTGTTCCAACTGCAAACTAAAAGGAAAAACTTCATGTGAAAATTGCCTTGATCTGTCAAATAAACTTGATGACATGCATAGGACATTAGATCGGTTCTGTAATGGGAATAAGAATCTAAACTTGATGCTGAATTCATCCAAGTCTTGGAATGATAAAACTGGTTTAGGTTTTGATTCTCATGCTCATGCTAAGGCACATCCACTTAAAATTGTAAAGTCATTAGGAAGTGGTTTGATTCAAACAGTTCCTAAACAAAAAGGAGTGGTTTTCAAATCTGCAGGAGTGTTGTCTCATTCGGTTTCAAATAAAAATATTGCTTGCTCATCTAGACATGAACATAAAGTTAAATTTCATTGTACCTTCTGTGGTAGAGATGGTCATGTCATAGAGTTTTGTTATAGACTAGCTAAACAACAGAAAAGGGAAAGAATGGTTGCTATATCTCATAACTTTCATGCAAAATTTGCTGCACATATTAAACCGAATGTACAACCTGCTGTTTTGAGTCAAAAACAATCAAAGTTTACCTCCGGACCTTCTGTTTTTGCCTCTGGAGCTACTGATTTTTGTGCTACACAAGTAACACCTTATAGGTCAGTAGTCAAGAATAAAAAATCTCAAACTTTGACTCATAAACCTGCTGTTTTGTCTCAGCTTTCGCGTGTTTTTCCTGCTGCACATCGCATGACTCGGTACTGGATTCATAAATTCCTTTTGACTAACCCCAGTATTGAGTCATCGACGTATTGTGCTTTTATGTAGGTTACACGTTTGAGGAAGGAGAACATTTGGATTGTGGATTCAGGTTGCTCACGCCACATGACCGGTAACAAAGATTGGTTCTCCTCCCTCTCTTTTGTGTCACGTGTAGAGAATGTTACTTTTGCCGATAATTCTTCAACTCCTATAATTGCTAAGGGTTCTGTTAGAGTAAATGATCACTACACTTTTAAGGATGTGGCACTTGTCAAAAATCTGAAATACAACTTGCTTTCTGTTTCACAATTGCTAGATGAAAATCTAGAAATTATTTTCAATAAAAACTGCTGCAAAGTTGTAGGTTCAAATAGTGAGCTTATTTTTAACATGTCTCGGTTTGGAAGAGTTTTTAAAGCTGATTTTGATATGTCTTCCTCTAAGCATAGGTGTCTAGTTGCTAATGATTCAAAGGACTTATATTTTTGGCATCGTAGACTTGGTCACGTAGGCTTTGATCACCTAACGCATGTTAGTGCTCTTGATCGCATACGTGGGCTGCCTAAGCTTAAAGGGGACAAAGAAATTGTGTGCTCTTCTTGTAGACATGCTAAGATGGTTGCAGGTTCACATACTCCTATCACAATAATCATGACAACTGAACCATGTCAACTTTTGCATCTTGACACCGTAGGACCTTCACGTGTTCAATCCTTCGGAGGTAAATGGTATGTTCTTGTTATCGTTGATGATTATTCTAGATACTCTTGGGTTTACTTTATGGCGTCTAAGAATGAAGTTTTTAGTCACTTTAGAACTTTATTTCTTAGATTATCAATTGATCACCCAGGATCATTAAAAGCAATTAGAAGTGATAATGGAACTGAATTTAAAAATCAATCTTTTGATCACTTTTGTGCTGAAAATAGAATAGATCATCAATTCTCATCACCATATGTACCTCAACAAAACGGTGTTGTAGAAAGAAAGAACAGAACCTTAGTTGAGATGGCTAGGACTATGCTTGATGAATATCAAACTCCTAGGAAATTTTGGGCTGATGCATTAGCAACCGCTTGTTATGTCTCAAATCGTGTTTTCTTGCGTGCAAAGCTAGGTAAAACACCATATGAGCTTCGGTTTGGACATAGGCCTAGTGTTACACACTTTCGGGTCTTTGGTTGCAAATGCTTTGTTAAGAAACATGGTAATATTGATAAATTTGAACCCAGATCCATTGATGGCATGTTTCTTGGTTATCCATCTCATACTAGAGGCTACCGTGTGCTTTTACTTGACACTAACAAAATTGTAGAGACTTTTGAAGTGTCTTTTGATGAAGCTAGCCCAGGTACTAGCTCCGGTGTTGCAGGACCAGATCCGTATCCTCAGGGGGAGGGTATTTTCGAAGATGAAGAAGAGCCGGTGATACTGCCTGGTAGTTCCGAAGTTGACACGTGTCCAGCTCTGGACATTGAACAAGCTCCGGCTATCACCTATGCTGGTCCTGATTGTCCACAAGTCACAAGCTCATCAATCTACGATGAAACTAATGAAGAAGAAGCTTGTGAGACATCTGTTCCCCTACGTTTTTACAAAGATCATCCCCCACAAAAGATGATTGGAAGCTTGCACGAACGAGTCACACGGACCAGGTTTTGCGATCCAAACTCTCATGCTCATTCTGCTTTTGTTGCTTCTTTTGAACCCAAAAATATATCACACGCACTACTAATGAATCTTGGATTATTGCCATGCAAGAAGAGTTAGAAAATTTTGAAAGAAATAATGTTTGGAAACTTGTACCTCCACCTCCAGGTCACACTTTAATTGGAACTAAATGGGTATATAAAAATAAACAAAGTGAGGGTGGGGTTGTGGTTAGGAATAAGGCTAGGTTGGTTGCTCAAGGTTTCACTCAAATTGAAGGTCTAGATTTTGATGAAACTTTTGCTCGTGTCGCTAGATTAGAAGCCATAAGAATTTTGTTAGCTTTTGCAGCATATAAATGTTTTAAGCTATATCAAATGGATGTTAAAAGTGCTATTCTTAATGGCTACATAGATGAGGAGGTTTATGTCAAACAACCACCGGGTTTTGAAAATCCATATTTTCCTAATCATGTTTACAAACTGTCCAAAGCCTTATATGGTCTCAAACAAGCCCCTAGAGCACGGTATGATAGTTTAAAAACATTCTTACATGAAAAGGGGTTTACCATGGGCAAGGTTGATAAAACTCTTTTTGTTCTTAAGCATGGCAATGACTCATTATTCGTTCAAGTGTATGTGGATGATATTACCTTTGGTTGTGCTTCTCATGATCTTGTGTCCAAGTTTTCAGTAATGATGAGTTCCAAATTTGAAATGAGTATGATGGGTGAACTCACTTACTTTTTGGGGCTGCAAATCAAGCAAACCAAGGAGGGTACCTTTGTGCATCAAACGAAGTATACCAAAGACCTCCTAAGGCGCTTCAACATGGACAAAAGCAAGCCTCTTCGGACACCAATGGGAACAGCAACAACACTTGAACTTGATGAAGATGGTGAACCCGTGGATCAAAAAGAATATAGAAGCATGATTGGATCACTTTTGTACCTCATGGCATCAAGACCTGACATACAATTCAGCGTATGTCTTTGTGCACGGTTTCAAGCTTCCCCACGTGTTTCACATCGTCAAGCCGTCAAAAGGATTCTCAAGTACTTACATGGAACTCAAGAATTTGGCATTTTTCTTCCTTCTTCCTCAACCGTTACTTTGAAAGTTTTTTCGGATGCTGATTTTTGGGGTTGTGGGATTGATAGGAAAAGTACTTCCGGTGCTTGTCATTTTCTTGGTAATCTCTTGTTGCTTGGTCCTCTAGAAAACAAAATTCAGTTGCACAATCCACAACCAAATCTAAATATGTAGCTGCTGCTAGTGCTTGCTCACAAATTCTTTGGATTGTTCAAACACTTAAGGACTATGGGGTTGATCTAGATAGTGTTCCACTGTTTTGTGATAACACTAGTGCCATTTGCATTGCTAAAAACCCCGTGCAACATTCTAGAACTAAGCACATTGACATTAGGTATCACTTTCTCAGAGATAATGTTGAAAAAGGAAACATTGTGCTTCACCATGTAGATACCGAACAACAATTGGCTGACATTTTTACAAAACCTTTGGATTTCACTCGTTTTTGTTACATTCGTAGTGAAATAGGGGTTATGCATCCTCATGGCTTAAATTGAGGGGGAGTTTTGAAACTTGGGAAGTCTATGTGTGAATCTGAAATTAAACTAATATGAGCATAGTATTTCATACATATATGACTTTGTGATTCCTTTTACATGCTGAAAGTTCTTACTACATTACTCGTGTTATACATTTTGTAGTTTTTTCCATGTCTAGTAATTGTAATAATTACTTACACTAAAACTGGTCATGGTCGAACTTTCTTGCTGTTTTGAACTTGTTACATGTTCACATGTGCTTTTAATCATTAAGAATTCATCAAGTAATCAACTCACATGTTAAGTTTTTATGAACAAATATAAATTGAGAAAAGATCAAGAGAATATGCATGCATCATACTTCTTCTTTTGAGAAGGCTTATCATTGCACTTAGATATGAACTGGGAAGAAGTTGTGTATGACTAAAACCATGTCCTTAAGCTTCTGATTGTCAAATGACATAGGCTTGGCTTGGTTGGTTAGAATAAGGCAGATGCGCATATAATCTCTTGCAAATATGATATGATCCAAATTTATGCTTTGAAAAATAATAAAATGCAGCCACTAGTGTCATGTTTTCAGGTTTTGAAATAGTTAAGTTTGTGAGATCATGACTTGATTGAATTGAAAATTACATTTGATCTCTAGCATGGCTTACACTACTTTATGTATCTCATTGATGTGATAATGTAAGGTACCTGATAGTATGACTTGGATGAGCTTTGTTTATATGTATATGTTATAATATGCTCATAACAACTAAAGTTGGAGAGATAATTTGTTTATATGCTCATGACTTGCTGAATACATTGTCAAAGGGAGAGAGATAAGCATGAAGAGAAAGAGAATATGTGCATAAGGAAAGATAATAAAAGGGGGGGAGATAATATGGGATAATTTTTCTTCCTTCTCATTTTACTTTTGATTTACAAAAGGGGGAGAAATTGCCTTCAAAACTTTTATGTGAATAAGCCAATGTTCGGATTTTGAATGGTGTTGCCAATGCATTCATCAAGGGGGAGATTGTAAGACCTATATGTGCTGAATACATTGGCTTGTAGTGAATACACTTGGGTTTGATGATAAAAGTTTTTAATATCACCAAAACACCTTTTTATCAAGGTCCGACTCTAGCTCCGAGCTACAGCAAGGTTCGACGGTAGGTCTGGCTTGTTTTGGGTAGCTCCGGCTAGTTTCGAAGCTAGGTCCGACTTCTTGGTAAGGTCCGACTAGCTTTGGTTAGCTCCAGTGAGCTTTATCTTTAGCTCCGGCATGTCTTTGATAGCTTCGACATATTTTTGATAGCTCCGCCGTATTTTTGCTAAGCTCCGAAGTTGATTTTTCTAGCTCCGGCTTTTGGGATTACTAGTTTCGACTAGTTCTGGTTAGCTCCGGCGCTAAGTTCTGCTAGTTTTGTAAGCTCTGGCGGGAGCTTGGTTGTACTAATTTTGGTAAGCTCCGGCGCTAGGTTCTACTAGCTCTTGTTAGCTCCA
Source organism: Tuctoria greenei (assembly GCA_036927565.1). Classification (NCBI taxonomy): domain Eukaryota; kingdom Viridiplantae; phylum Streptophyta; class Magnoliopsida; order Poales; family Poaceae; genus Tuctoria; species Tuctoria greenei. The sequence continues at coordinate 56,257,366 of JAYESD010000004.1, forward strand.
CCTCAAGCTTCGGGTTGCTCTGGCAAGGTCCGGAACTTGACCGTAGTGCTTCTGCTTTTCATTTACAATGTTTCATACTTACTTTACATGATTGGAAAGATTGCTTAGTATTCATTTGCTAAGTTTTTGTTGTTTTTTGGTTGATATGGATGATTTTGTTTTGATATGCTTTGCAACATGCTTATGTGAGGTTCTCAAATAGGATGTTGTGTTCGGAACTAACTTGAGTCAAGTCGAGGACTTGGGCTCGTATGGATTGGTTGTTTATTCATGTGCAGGTGTTGCTTGAGTTCAAGACATGGCTGGTGACGGGATCCATTGGACTAGTCTCAGGGAGGAGATGAGGTTCCAACAACCAAATTCAGGAGGAATTGTGGTTGAGCTAATCAGGAGGTTGCGCAACATGATTGAATCAAGAACAATGCATATGAAGGTATCATGGATGTTATTGGAAGATGTTTGCACGTGTGCAAGGAGTGCATTGACGTGGATACATGGTTCCGAGACGCGATGAATATATGTGGACGTAAAGAATTAATCGGAAAGGTCCAACCGACTAGGTTATGGACTCAGGCTGCGGCTGAGTCGGGTTTGACTCAAATATGGAAAGATTTGAGTTGGTTATTATAGGATTTCGTGTGGGTCACGAATTTGAGTTGTTTAGGAATGTGGAATACGTTCCTAAGGTGTTTGGAAGTCTTAAGATTGCTTCTATCTGCGTATAGAAGAATCTTGAGCAGCTATAGAAAGTTACGATTCGTGATCTGAGTAGGATTGGAGTCCTAGTTGATATTGGGTTGGCCTAAGGGCTGGTTATATAAGCAAGGGAGCCCAGAGCTCGTGGTGCACGACTTTGGGGCTGTTCCTCTTGTGTTCTATTGTATAAAATTCGTAGTTTGAAGGAACATTTGTGCCTTGTTCGTCCGACTTGTTCCAGACAAGTTTTACTCGTCGAGTTTCTGGACAGCACTACCTTTCGTCGGTGGTTTTATCATAACTCGAGTTTTACAGATCCAATTGACATGATTATTTTTGGGTTGTCTTCAAAACTTGATTGTCTATCATCTGTCAAAATTTCAGGGTCATTGGATTTGTGGTCTATGATCTACACGAGTTTCTTTGCAGCGTTCCAGAACTGTTTTTTCTCGGGTAGGGCAGATTGACCATTGTTTGATCTTTCGATCATAACTTGAGTTTTTCTTGACGGATTTGAGTGATTCTTTTTGTGCTGTCTTCGTGACTTGATTCTCTCTGATATATATCACTTTTGTCATGGTGAAACACGTTTATATTAGTCTCACACACGATTTCTTTAACAGATCATGTTTCCCCCCTCTGGTAGCTTTTCACGTGCTCTTCGATCCTACACAAAACTGACACTTGTTGAACTTGGCATATAATTGATGCTCCCTCAGTTTCTGCAATGTAAGCCTCAAGTGTTCCTCATGTTCCTTCTCATCCTTCGAGTAGATCATAATGTCATTAGTAAACACCACAACGAACCTATCCAAGTACTCCATGAAGACCTTATTCATGAGGAACATAAAGTATGCAGGTGCATTGGTCAATCCAAATGACATCACGGTGTACTCATAAGATCCATACCGCGTCCAAAAAGTTGTCTTGGTTATGTCCGATGGTCTAATCTTCATTTGAAAATATCCCGACCTCAAATCAATCTTAGAGAAGACACAAGAACCCTTCATCTGATCAAACAAGTCTTCTATGCGTGGCAAGGTGTACTTGTTCTTGATTGTTACCTTGTTGAGAGCTCGGTAATCTACGCACATCCTTTGGGATCCATCCTACTTGTCCACAAATAGAACGGGCGGTCCCCAAGGTGAAGAGCTGGGCCGAATGAAACCCTTCTCTAGTTGCTCTTGAATTTGCTTCTTGAGCTCCACTAATTCCATAGGAGGCATTCTATATGGCCTCTTAGCTTTAGGTGCAGTTCCAGGTATTAAATCAATAACGAACTCGATGTCTCGGTTAGGTGGCATACCTGGCAACTCATCTGGAAACTTGTCCAAAAATTCACACACCACCGGAATCTCGGCACTGTCCATATGATTCAGCTCCAATTGCTTTGGTGCGATTTGAGATGCTTCAAATTCTATGGTGATCCCTTCTTCATTGGTCAGCTTCACCGTCTTCGTGGCACACTCAATAACTCCATTGTGCTTCCTCAACCAGTCCATACCAAGTATATTGTCCAATCCTTGAGAATCCAAAACAATGAGGTTGGCGGAGAAGTCTACCCCCCTTATTCTAAGGCTTACTTTTGGACATACTATATTTGTCCTCATCTCTCCTCCAGGAGACTTAACCAACAGAGTAAACTTCATATGAGAGATAGGCAAACAACACATGGCAACATACTTCGATGCAATGAATGAATGCGATGCTCCAGAATCAAATAACATAGTCGCGGGGTTGGAGTTCGCGAGAAACATACCAATGAACACGTCATCCGATTGTTGAGCATCCTCCGTAGAGACATGGTTCACGTTGCCACGAGCAAAATTTTGCTTTCCACAGTTCTCTTGTGGTGCTCCTCCATTAGGTCTTGGGTTTTTCCTCGACGCATTGCTTCCTTGACCAAGGCTTGACTTAGGACATTGATGGGCAAAGTGTCCAGCTTCTCCACAAGTATAGCACTTCTTAATTCCATCAGGATTATTGGGACGGACTTGATTTTGCGCATTGGCACAAGGGAAATTAGAACGAGGTGCATAAGGCAATGGTGGCCTAGGTGCTTGCATGACAGGGCACTGCTGCACAAACTGAGCTAGGCGCGGTGCAAATCTAGGGCGATGAGTAAGCGAAAAAAGAGCTGAAGTAAGGTGCATTGGGCGGTGTGAAGCGAGGGCGCACATTACTTCCCTGCAGCTGTCCTTGATATGGTGCCTTCCTCTTGTTATCCCGTTCCATCTCACGAATCTTGTTCTGAACCACGATTGCTTTGTCCACAAGCTTCTGAAAGTTGGTATAATTACAATTGAGTAGTTGCACTTGGATTTCATTGTTCAAGCCCCTCATGAATAAGTATTGTTTTCGGCTATCCCAACTAACATCCTCAGACGCATATCTTTAGAGTAGAGTGAACTCATTGAGATATTCACTCACACTTGATCTTCCTTTCCTTATGTTCTCAAATTCTTTCCTCTTCAAAATCATAACACCTTCCGGCACATAATGAGAACGGAAAATCTCCTTGAATTCCACATAGGTAATTCTCTCTTGGTTCTCATGAGCATTGCATAGTGAATCCCATCAATCCGCAACTGCTCCAACTAGTTGATGAGAAGCGAAAAGCACTTTCTCCCGGTCACTGCATTGGACAATAGCTAGCTTCTTCTCCACGGACTTGATCCAATCATCCGCATCCATAGGGCCAACGGCTTGAGCAAAGGTTGGCGGCCTAGTCCTCATAAGCTCTCCCAACCAGTTATGAGGAGGTGGGGGTGACGGTGGAGGCATGTGGGGCTGATTGTTGATGTTGCCAACCTACAGCTGTCCTATAGTTTGTATCATGGTATGCATGAGCTAGTTTTGCATAGCCAGTAGCTGCTCAATATTGATAGCTCCATGAGTAGGTCCTTGTCCATTGTCGTTCTGAGGTACTCCATGGTTCTCCTCCTCATCATTAGCATCCCTCTGGTTGCGAGTCCTCACCATCTGGAGAAAAGCAATAGGTAAAAATTAGAAAACGTCCGCAACTATATGCATCAAGGAATATGAAACTAAACAACTAGCTACTCTAGCCTGCGTGGATATGGTAATGCTAAAGCATCCCAAAATCCTCTATTAAGCACACAAGCAAACAATATATAGCAAACAACACACCAACCAAAAACACATCGATTCCTGAGTGCTCCCATGTGCTCTAAAGTGTCCATTCTATCTAGGTTGTGTACTACAGTCAAACATGTGGCTCTGATACCAATCTGTGACACCCGGTTCTGAAAATGAACCAAGTGAACGCATATGTGTGCCCAGGATGTTCAACACACATACACGAGTGAATTCACAAAAGAGTATACAGAAAATTACCACAAATCAAGATTGATTAACCAAATTTTATTACACAAACCATATTATCCTCGAATACATGTTCTAATGAATATTAATGACAAGTTCAACTAATGCAGCAGAGATACTCTAATAAGCAACTAAGCAACTAAGCAAACAGGGTATAGCGCAGCTCCAATCAACACCACAGGTAAAGCTGACGGTAGACACAGCCTAGAACTCCGCATTGTCATCGTTATACTCCCAAATCTGACCTGCAAATGTTGGGGGGATTGCAAGGGTGAGTACATGTCGTACTCATCAAGTGTGGGAAGTATGACATGTAGCTGATTCAAATGACGAATACAATAATGGCTAAGTGGTGAAAAGTACATAAAACATTTGAAAAGCAATATATAATGTATGTGAAGTAAACCCATCATAAACCATATAATCATCATAATACTAGTCCATAATTCATTACCATTGTCCATATTCCAGATTTCTCATTACCAATATCCATAATCAATATCAGAGTTTAAGTCATAACCATTCATAACCATATAATTAATCATAACCATTACCAGCCATAACCATCCCAAAAACCAAGTTCCTTCTAATCATGTGAGAGTCCAGGTTGCTCATAACCGGGAGCACGGCTATCATGATAGTTTTAAACACACTCTACAGAGGTCATGCCACTTTACCCACACGTCTGTGATTTCATCACCTTTCGATGACCAGAAAATCTCAATTATGTTGTCTCACACTTCCTTAGGTGTGTGGCCAAGAGATCACAAAATGTCCTTTACAAATGGATTACTAGCCTATTTAGACCCCACTAAGGTTTCACCGGTGGCGATGACTCTAACTGAGCATATCTTCAACCAAGGGCCCCCTCTTGAGCCATTCGGATCCAGGGTAGTTCCTCCAATTATCAACAACCCCAATCCGACTACCCCTTCCCCGAGCATCCTTAATGGTCCAAATAGCACTGGCAAAGCCCTAATTAATCAGCTACGCCGCACCCATACTTGGCCTCGTGGTGGCACTGTAAATCCTGGATGGTCGCTCCACGAACCGGTCCTTATATCTAAAGCAAGTAAACCACCATACATCCAAACCATCCACATACCAGGCTTACTTAGATCACCCATTACCATATCAAATTTAACTAGTTCATGTCAACCACAATCTCATTAATGCATAATTAAATAAGTAGTGTAGTTGTTATTCCATCCCAATTAATTAAGTGGAGCAAAAAGGTAAAAATCCCATCCCGACTCTCTACCATATACTCCAGGTGACAAGGGTGGTTAAACAAAGCTAGTAAACTTCCTATCATAGGATTCCCATCAAATTGACACAAGGATGCAGTTTTGAAAACAAAACAATTATGTCAAAACAGGATCAATATGTTTCGAGGACACTTGCCTTGCTCTTGCGGTTGGTTAGGGTCAAAGCCTTCAAACTCTTGGTGCTAGAGATCCTCCGCGGCACTCTCTAGCGCAAATCCGTCTAATCCACACAATAAACATACAAACAAGAGACACAATCAAAGAGTGCACAAATATTACTCAATATGACATGACATGCATGATTAATGCAAATGCAAGGTGGAACTTGTTAATAGGCTACTTTTAATGATCACTAACTAGTTCTAATAGCTTCTAACAAGTTCATACTGGTTTGGATGTGATTAGATCTAATTTTAGAATTAATTCAACAGAAATTAACCAGGAAAATCGGACTAGTCTGCTAGGGACCAGACAAGTCTGCACTTTGCGAGATCAGCAGACTAGGGTTTCTAGATCGACGTGAATTTGGAGACTTGGGGTTGAATTCACATAGAAAAAGAGAATAAAATGTATACCAGGTGTTTAGGACTCCAGTGAATCAAGAAACTTGGAGGTAGCACATCGATCTTGGCGATCTAGGGTTGATGATGAACTTGGAGATGATTTGGTGATGAAGATCGAAACTTCATGGAGATCTTTATACTCTTTCATTTCCTCCTATTCTTCTTCTTGCTTGGGATCTCCTCCTCCCTCCTTGATGGTGGCTCTCCACGAACTAGGGTTTGGGTGGGTGGAAAAAGGCAAATGGATGTGAAGCCAAGGGGTGGGGTTTTTTATATAGAGGTGGATGCTAGGGTTAGTTAGATTTTGAGTTTGAGATGAGTAGAGGCCGTTTTAGAGTCCCACATGGGCTCTAAAAGAGTTAGGCACGACGTACCTAGGCCAACTTAACGTGAAACCCACTAAACAAGTCATAAAACAAAAGAACAATTCAGAGTCGCGAAATATCGAACAAGTTCGAAAAGGACCGGACTAGTCCGAAGTTAGTTAGAGAGAAATCGGACAACTCTGGTAAAAAATTGGACAAGTCTGATTTTCGTCAGAGGGGAAAAACGGACAAGTCCGCTAGAACACCGGACTAGTCCGGACAAGTCCAGAGACTTAGCAAATTTTCAAGGATTCTTGGAACACCGGACTAGTCCGCCTAAGAACAGACAAGTCCGAAAGTTTTAGAGGCAAATTTGGACTAGTCCGCAGCAAAAACGGACAAGTATGATGGAGGTCAGAGAGAAATCGGACTAGTCCTCGCCAAAATCGGACTAGTCCGCACTTTCCAGAATTTTAAGTGTGGTTTTGTTCCAAATTAATTTTAAACTCATTCCTCTTTATGTGGATTAATGTTAAATATGTATATGAATGTATGTAGGGCATGATGCATGAAAATGAGGGTGTTACATTATAGTATCCATTTCCTTGTTTCAGTTCAATTTCACATAGAATCCCTACATGCACTACTTTCTCTAAGGACAAGTGGAAATAGGTTAAATAGAAGGGTGATGTGTGCAAAAAATGATATTTCCTTCACAGAATTTAGTTATATTGACAGGTAAAATTGTTATATAACAGCCGTCATCAAACTCCCCCAAGCTTATCATTTTCTCATCCCGAGCAAATTCCAGACTTTAGGTTGATGATTAGAAGTTTCTACAATGTTATACTTTTAAAAAGTACCATGTGCCCAACAAAATACTCTACCGAGTATTGCACAAATCGTCCTGGTATTTCACCCATCTTAGTTCATTATGGGGTTTATGCCTTCTTCTATTCATGGGTGGTTGAAAGATAGAACAGCAAATGAAGCACACATACCCTAGAAATCAAGTTCCACTCAAATTCTGAAGAGTTCAATTTAGATTTTAAGTATCTCAATTTGATTCTCTTGATCTCTCGTTTATGTGTAGTGGAAATGTATCCTCACCAAGGCATTGCGCCTAAATTCATCCTACCTCTACATAAGGCTTGTATGTGGAGCTTTGTAAGGAATATAGTAGGCATATTTGCAACACATAATATTTGATTCAAGACTTGTGCCTGTGTGATGGAATGAAGTGGATGTGGATATTTGAGGTGACTCCTTATTGAGTGGACTCTCTTATTTTGCAGGGATAAAACATGGCTACTTTTCTTTCTCTTTTTTTCCCATGCTTATGATGTAAGCATGCATTTTTTCTTTTTCTATTTCTTTTTTTTCTTATAGCCATGTCTTCTACTCCCTTTTTATGCAATAAATTTTGGAGAGAGTAATAATCATGAATGATATGGAGTTTCTCTTTTCATTGTGGAATGGTGGTATGGTTGAAATTTTCTTACTTCTAGTGTAGAAGTATAGCATGCGCAAGTGAAGTCTTGAATTCAAAAAGTAATGAATGAAATCTCACATAGGTCTATACTAGTTTGACAAAGCTCAATGTGAAGACAAATAGCATATGCATAAGGTCTATCAATGTAATGTATAATATGGCTTTGGTAGGATTTTCCAATCAAATGAGAGTAACTTAAATATTTTTAGAATTTCACCGGAAATCTAAGTTTCACTTTCAAACTAGGAGTATGAGCCGTATCACTATATCATATATCACAACAACTTATAATGGATTAAGCTTTTGCTACCAACATATTCCAAATCAAGGCAAAAGCAATTTTAGCCAATGAGAGCAATAAGTTGGAGAGTAGTAAGTTGTAAACTAGGGAATTAGGAAAATTAAAACAGAGCAACTATTCATCATTTCATCTATGTTAGTTCCAAACCATTCTTACCGCACATCATTTATTTTATTTAAAAACAAATCTATCATATTATTTTTTTATATGCAAGGTGGATGATGGGTGAATGGAAAATAAATATGCAAATGGGTTGATAAAATCTACCTCAAGTAGGGGTCCTCCTCCAAGGTTGTTCTTCACTCACCTATGTGATGAGGGTTGAACCCTTGATGACAGAAGCATGCCACGAGATCGGCTTGTTGTTGGTGTAGCATGGAGTTGAGGTTGATGAATTGAGCATTCATGTGTTGTTGCCAATCTTGGGTACCTTGGACATTCCCATGGACAGTCTTGTAGATATCACCCATTCTCACTTCAAGCTCTCCCATACATCTTGTGAGTCCATCATTCTTTGGATATAGTCACGATGACTTCTAGCTGAAGAGGAACGACATCTTCTCATGGACGATGGAGGCAAGCTGCTAGAGCTTGAAGTGGATAGTGGTGGCTCCCATGTGGCACCTGGCCATCCATGCCAAGACAGACCTTCGGTCGGCCGCTCTCCTTGCACGGCTTCGAGTTACCCTACCAGAGACATTGCTTCATCGTGCTTTCTCGATGGTAAGAAGGTCAATGGTTAGCCTCCGGCATTTGTACAAATCATATTCCGGGTTAAGTTACCGAATTTCATTGACAAAGTCGGTTAATAAAATAACAAAGAGGCATCTTGATCATGCTTAAGGATATGTCCTTGCACTAAATAATCTTCATCAATTAATTCTCTTTCATTTCGAATATACTAAAATAAAGAATATTCAAGAGCTCCTACCCTATTAGCAATACAAGCAATCAATGAAGTGCATTCAATTGGCCCCGTTCTTGGAATGTAATCTAACCATTGTGTCATCATGGTAATAACTGGAGCAACTTTTATCTTTTTAATCATGGCACATAGAATTTTTAGCTCATCATCACGCGCTACCCTTACATCTCCTCTAGTGAACATAGTCATAGCCACCTATCTATGCACGAAGCGTAAAGTAGGGTTGTGTAAGTGGCTATTTCCAGGTGCACTACATCTGACCTCACAAGTTAAATTGCCAAAAACTATGTTTGTTAAACTTAGGCAAAGCGTCTAAATCTATCAAACATCATCTATGGAAGCCTAGGATTTCACTTAATTCTTTCCATAGGATATTGTATTCTTCTTGAAATAACCAAAAGTAATACCATCAAATCCTATCTTGAGTGTGCAAAGGAATTGTATGGAGAGAAGGCGTGAACCTTTCTCGTCTATGTGAGCAAAGTTTTCCCATCCTAGTGCACGCCAAATGAAAAAGAATTTGGAATCCATACCTATTTTTGAAATCAAATCCGGATCATAAGCTTCCGTATGAGAAAACTCACGATCTTGGAGGAGCTTGCATGCTTGATCTTCAACTTCCCTTTGTATGTCAAGGTCGTCGTCGTGAAGAAGTTGATGAGGGTTACTCCTCTCACCCATTGGAGTGTCCTCACCTACACTCCTCCTCTGTGAACTTGGTGTAGCAACGGAAGAGGGGCGTGCACTTGAGTCTCCACCATGGCTTGAGCTTGCAGCCTCCTTCCTCTTTCCAAACAACCTCTTCATTCCTTTCATGGCCACAACAAACAAGAACACAAGAAGGCAAAAATTCGAAACAGGTGATTTAAGCAAAATCAAAACCCCGATGAATTTTCCCTTGAAAAACTTGAGAGCAAATTGCAAATTCTAGCAAAAGAAAATCTTTTTGAGTTGGGAATTGATTAAGAGCATTTTAATGAAGAGCGAGTAAAACAATGTGAGCAAGAGTTACTTTGGGGAGGTGTGAAATGAGGTGACGTGTGAGGAGAAGTGCCCCCTCACGGCCACCATTTATAGTGTGCACTCACCAACGGTCACTAGGATACCAAGTGTATCCGTTGGAGGAGAGAGAGGTGAAACGGCTCCTTCCCCTAGTCGGCCGAATAGGGGGGTCGGGCGAACATACAAGTGGGCCTCCCTATTCTCCCTTTTGGCAGGTAGCTCCCCAACGGCTATGGGATTAGAACGTTGGTGAATTACCACTTCTGCAGCTCAGAAAAATTGTTTTCCGAATAAAAACTTCCTTTTCAAAACCCAACAATTTACTTTTTGTGAAAATAAATAAATAAAATGATAGTTGAGAATATAAGATTCTCAACTTAGTAAGAAATCAAATATGCAATGGCGAAACAAAACTAAATCGGGAAAATGAAATAAAGAGAAAAGAAAACCAATGAAAATGATAACTACCAATTTTACCTATTGGCTAGGTCTCACCACGATCCGATGAGATGGACATTCCTCCTTCTTGATTTTCTTGTCATCTGGGCCCGGAGGGATGGGCTTGGACGGCTTGTCTTGCTTCTTTCCGCCATACCTTCTTTGGTGGCTTGGTGGACTTGGGCCTTTGTGGAGGCCCGAACTTCTTTGTCTTTTTGGGGTGTCGGCGTGGAGGATAAGACGGTTTTTCCGCATAGACCAAATTCCTCATGAATGCAATGAGCGGGTAGACCTTTGGAGGTGTGATTTCGACCTCTTGAATGTGCTTAACATTTGGCCCATACTTGATACGGATCATGGAGCATTGCTCCAAATTTGGGTGAAAGTTAAACTTCTCCTCCTTGCCATTGATATGGAAGTGGACTTCTCCAACTCCCACATATATGCGAGCCTTCGCGATACATAGGAATGATCGCCCAAGAATGAGCAGCGTATCCTTCTCGACCTCCATGTCGAGAACAATAAAATCCACGGGTATGAAGAAATTCCGGATATTAGCCAGAACATTTTCAGCGATACCCGCCGGATAACGGACTGAAGAATCAGCCAGTTGGAGCTGCATTGGTGTTGGAGTAAGTTCTGTGAAGTTCAGCTGGTCGAAAACCACCTTGGGCATCACACTCACACTTGCTCCAAGGTCACAAAGGGCCTTGTCAAAGTGGTGATCCCGAATTGAGCATGAAATTGTAGGACATCCAGGGTCCTTTAGCCAGTTGCCTCCTTATAGAAAAATCATGTTAGCACTTTCCACAGGAGGTTCGGGCTGTCTTGGCATCTTTCCATTATCTACAGGAGGAACAATAGCTGCCAATTGAGCCAACTAAGTTTCCAACATTTTGTTGAAACTCAATTGATTTTTGAAGGCTGAGGATAGTCCTTCAATCTTGGCATTAATGTTTTCTAGGGTCTTGTCATTGGCTGACAACTTCTTGGATATAGCCTCATTGATCTTCAGCTGGCCAATGGAAAGTTCTTTCAAGTTGGCTTGATTTCCATTGTTGTTGTACCCTCCTTCAAAGAATGGGCGTGGTTGGCCCCACCCTTGACCTCTTGGATGGTAGCCATTGTTGTTTCCATTGTTGGCTACGTATAGGGCATTCTCACGGGTTTCTGGATAGTCATTGCCCAAATGGCCCGTGTTACCACAGAATTCACAAGTGATGTGAGAGTCTAAGGCACAGGCATTGCCACATACCTCACCATTGCTTTGTCCATCAATATTTTTCATAAAGAGGTCCAATTTGGCAACGATTATGTCCATCTCCTTCAAGGTGTGCATGCCTTGCTAGTGGGTATGGAGACGCTCGTCGCTCCAACCTAGGTTTGACACCATCTTCTCAATTAAATCTTTGGCTTTGGGCACTGTCAACGAGAAGAAGGCATCTCCAGTAGCAACATCAACATGGTCACGGGCAGAAGGGATCAACCCATTGTAAAAGTTTTGGATGATGAGCCAGTCATCCATCCCATGGTGGGGACAGGCTAGGATATACTCCTGAAGCCTTTCCCAAGCCTCGGGAATGGATTCCTTGGCATCTTGCTGGAAGCTGGAAATTCTTCCACGTAGACCATTGGTCTTGCCCAACGGGTAAAACTTGACGAGGAATGTCGTAGAACACTTCTCTCAAGTATCTACAGCACTTCAAATCGTGTAGAACCACTGTTTCGCTCACCCAAGAAAGAACAGAAATAGCCTAAGATAGACAACATCGGGATATACGTCCTTGATCTTAAAAGTGTTGCAGATCTCAAGTAACTGTTGTAGGTGATCACTTGCATCCTCGTTAGCCTTCCCACAAAATGGCTTTGCTTGCACCATAGTGATAAGGCCAGTCTTGGTTTCGAAGTTTATGTCTCCCGTGTTAAGAGTGAGCCCAACAGGCACATAGTTAGTAGATGGAGCCAAATATTCATGAAGGGTCTTCTGGGCCATCAGTGTTTTGGTTGTTGGTGCAGATGTGCTGGCTTTCTTCGCTGCTCAAAGATTTTGAGGAGTAATGACACGAGGTTGATCTATCAGAAGGGATTTGGGATCTTCAACAAATTTTTCTGGCAAGCAGAAACCAGACATACACTACCCTGTTTTCACATAAAATGCAAAAACAAAGAAGGGTCATCCTACTAAAACCTACTAGGGTCCTATCCTATTCACTCAATCATGCAATCCTTTTGCTGCCTTCCCTGGCAACGGTGCCAGAAATGCTTGTTGATACTTCTTAAGAAACACTAACAAATCATCCCCGGCAATGGTGCCAGAGATGCTTGTTGACGGTTCCTACACACTACTAACAATCCCTCTCTAGCAGTGGTGCCATAAATTCTTGTGTGAGACCTATGTGTGATGAATACATTGGCTTTTATGATATAAGTTCTAAAATGCTTCCAAAACACCCTTTTTAGCAAGGTCCGACTTGCTTTGGCTAGATCCGACTTCTTTGTCTAGGTTCGACTAGTTTTGGTTAGCTCTGGCTCTAGGTCCGACTAGCTTTGGTAAGCTCTGGTGCTAGGTCCTACTAGCTTTCGTAAGCTCCGGTTCTAGGTTGTACTAGCTTTGGTAAGCTCCGGCACTAGGTTGTACTAGTTTTGGTAAGCTTCGGCTTTCCGGTTAGCTTTGGCAAGATTCGAACCTTGATCGCAATGTTCCTGCTTTTACTGTGAAATGTTTTGAACTTTCATTACATTGTTTGGAAAGATTGCTTAGTATTCATTTGCTAAGTTTTTGGTGCAGTTTGGTTGATATGGTTGATATCGTTTTACTGTGGTTTTTCAACATGCTTATGTGAGGTACTCATGTAAGGTGTTGTGTTCGGAACTAACGAGAGTCAAGTCGAGGACTTGTGCTCGAAAGTATTGGTTGTTTATTCATGTGTAGGTGTTGCTTGAGTTCAATACATGGCTGGTGACAGGATCCATTGAACTAGTCTTAGGGAGAAGATGAGGTTCAACAACCAAGTTTAGGAGAAATTGTGGTTGAGTTGATCGGGAGGTTGCGCAACATGTTTGAATCAAGAACAATGCATATGAAGGTATCATGGACGTCATTGGAAGATGTTTGCATGTATGCAAGGAGTGCATGGACGTGGCTGCATGCTTCCGAGACGTTATGAAGAGATGTGGACGTAAAAAATTTGTCAGAAAGGTCCAACCAACTAGGTTGTGGACTCAGGCTGCGACTGAGTTGTGTTTGACTCAAATATGGAAAGTTTTGAGTTGGTTATAATAGGATTTCGTGTGGGTCACGAATTTTAGTTGGTGTAGGAATGCAGGATACGTTACTAAGGTGTTTGGAAGTTTTAAGATTGCTTCTGTCTGCATATAGAAGAGTCTTGAGCAGTTATACAAAGTTTCGATTCGTGAATTGAGTAGGATTAGAGTCCTGATTTGACTTGAGTTGGCTTTCGAGCTGGTTATATAAGAAAGGGAGGCCAGAGCTCGTGGCAGCCGAATTTTGGGATGCTCCTCTTGTGTTCTTTGAATAAAGATCGTAGTTTAAAGGAACATGTGTGCCTTGTTTGTCTGACTTGTTCTAGACAATATTTTCTCGTCGAGTTTTCTGCACAGCACTACCTTTCTTCGGTGGTTTTATCATAACTTGAGTTTACAGATCCAATTGACATTTTTCTTTTTGGGTTGTCTTCAGAACTTGATTATCTATCATCTATCAAAATGTTACGTTCATTGGATTTGCGGTTTTTGATCTACACGAGTTTCTTTGCAGTATTGCAGATCTGTTTTTTACTCGGTAGAACAGATTGACCTTTGTTCAGTCTTTCGATCGTAACTTGAGTTTATCTCAACGAGTTTGTGTGATTCTTGTTTTGTCATCTTCGTGACTTGATTCTCTATGATATCTATCACTTTTTTCACAGTGAAACACGTTTATATTAGTTTCACACACGATTTCTTTAACAGATCATTTTTCTGCCGAGGGGTTTTCATTGCTTCCGCTGAAAAAGATTTAATCTACCATTCACCCCCCTCTGGTAGCTTTTCACGTGCTACTCGATCCTACAATTGGTATCAGAGCCACGTTTCTCTAATCTTTGTGATTCGCACGTGCTTTTGACTAATCCTCATCGAGAAATACTAGGCAAAACCTTGTGTGTTTGTTGATATTGATTTTCACGTTTGGATGGCACGCATGAAAGCTTTTATCCAGGCTCAAGGCTTCACAATATGGGAGAAGGTGTACAAGCCTTACGAAGTGCCATAAAATGATCAAGTTATAGCTACAAATTTGAGAGATGTAAACAACAACAAGGCTCAGAACTTGATCATACAAGGATTAACTCAAAGCGACTTTGACCGTGTTGCACACCTCCGATCTGCATACGATGTGTGGAAAGCACTTTGTGACTACCACAAAGGATCGAACACAATCAAGGAGCTAAGGCAAGACATGTTCAAGAAAGAATACATGCGTTTTGAGATGCAACCCGGTGAGTCAATTGATGATCTCTTTGCTTGTTTTAACAAAATTCTCAGCAACTTGCGTAGTGTTAATGTCAATTTTTCAGATGCTAAAAATGCTAGGTGATTACTAAGTGCATTAGACATGTCAATTTGGGAGATAAAAGTCACATCTATTCGTGAATCTACTGTCATGAGTACACATACATTAGATGTTCTTTATTCTATTTTGAAAACTCATGAAATTGACATAATCTCACGTAAGAACCCCAACAAGTCTCTTGCATTTGTTTCTCAACGTGATATGCCTAGCTCCAGCCAATCTTCATCTTGTGGTACACTTGCTTTGTTGTCCTCTCTAACCCTTGAACAGATTGAGGAGTTTCGAGAGGAGGAGCTAGTACTTCTCTCTACTAGGTTCTCGAAAGCATTGCAAAATGTGAGAACAAGAAGGAGAGGAAGCTCCGGACGTCAACGATGTTTCGAATGTGGTAAGACAAAACATTTTCGTTCAGATTGCCTTAAGATTTCAGGTCCTACATCCCGGGATGAAAAGCAAACAAGGATGAAGCACTCCTCTGCAAAAGATACAAAGAAAAAGAAGGGTTTTACAGAACGTCAATTGGTGGGCAGTTTTATTTTTGCACTTCAAGAACTTGGCTCAAGCAATGTGGACATTGGAAGTGACAAAGATGAAGATGATTTGGCAAACTTGTGCTTCATGGCGGGCAAGTCATGATCAAGTATGGAGGAAGCTGAACACAATAGCAAAAATGAGGAGGTATGTACTACTTGCGAAGAAATGTGTGATGCTATTTCTCGTGCTACTGTTATAGTTAAGAAAAAGGACAAAAAGCTTAGGGATGATGAGAGCTCGAGAGACTCAATAAGAAGAAGACAGTGATGATGAGAGCAACGACATAGATGAATAAGACATGATCCTCTTCGTGATGAACTTCAAAAGGATGATGAAAAGAAGACAAGGGGGTAAAAAAAATAAAGGAAAATACAAAGATAAATCAAGACCAAATTTGAGGCGGGCATGCTATAACTGTGGTGAATATGACCACTTTATAGTTTATTGCCCCTATGAAGAAAACAAGAAGAAGATCAAGGAAGGAAAGCCTCAACCCAAGAAGACCTTCAAGAAGAAAAATCTAATTGGACAAGCGCATCTAGGAAAGGAGTGGGACTCAAATGATGAGTCCTCATCCGAAGAGGAAGATGAGATGGCTAGCATAGCCATCAAGAAGACAACAAAGAAATCCACCCTCTTCCCAACTATTGGCACAAGGAAGAACAACGACACATGTCTCATGGTGAAGGAAGGTAAAAGAAAAGGTAACATCTATATCATCCTCCTCGCATTCTTACTCTGCGATAGTGATGCCAATAGTGATAATGAAGATATGCTTGTCGGCCTAGATAATAAAACTGCCGCAAAAATGAAATTCTCATGGTGAAGATATGCTTGTCGTCCGCAAAAATGAAAGCGCAAAAAGAAAGGAGAGTGAGAAATCAAGTTGGAAAGAGCTCAAGAGATGAATAGAATAATCTTTGTGTATGGAGTGTGTTGGAGTAACACACCCCAAGAGCTCAAGCAAATTTTATCCTCTCACTACACAAATTCATACAGGTACAGACTAGTCCGATATATCCCGGACTAGTCCGATAATCCCTTTTTCCAGAATCGGACAAGTCCTCCCAGTGCGGACTTGTCTGCACAGTCTAGGTTTACACAAACCATACTAGTCCGATATCACCATGGAATAGTCTGATATCTCTCTGACTAAAATCGGACTAGTCCTCCCCAGTGCGGACTAGTCCTCATCACTTCACAGTTTGCACAAAATCGGACAAGTCCGATATCACCAGGGACAAGTCTGATATCTTTCTGACCTAAATCGGACAACTCCGATATCTGCACAGATTAGTCCGAAAACCTTCTGACTAAAATCGGACAAGTCCTCCAAGTGTGGACTTGTCCCCAATTCACTAAGGGTTTCACAACGGCCGGACTAATTCGATAATGGCCGGACTAGTCTGAACATTTCTGGAGACAAAATTAGACTAGTCCGCCCCTGGCCGGACAAGTCCGATAATTCAGGACACTTAAGATTTCCCACACGCCGCACACCGAACTAGTTCGGAGTCCACCACAGACTAATCCGGACTTCGAAAATCCTAACGATAACCCTTGGAAACCCTAGTATAAATAGAGGTGCACGGCCCAACTATGAACTCTCTCGACCCTCTGCGCCGTCACACCCTCCAAGAGCCTAGAAAACACGTCTCTTCACACAATCCAACACAAGAAAGATCAAATCCTTGAGGATTAACTTTAGATCAAAGGAGAGACACGATTCTTCACGTTTTGAGCTCTTGGGTTTGATTCTCTCGCACACTCTTGTTCTTTATTGCACATAATTCGAGTGTGTTGGTGGTGTATTCAGTTGTAAATCTTGGGGAGCCCTCAACTTGTGAGAAGGCCCTTGAACTTGGTGTTTTGCACTTTGTGATTAGTGGAAGAAAATCGGCCTCCGTGGTGATTCGACGAGGGTTGGGTTGGTGAGGACCTGGTCCTTTCGTGGTCTCCTCAACGTGGATGTAGGTTGCCTTCATGGGAACCGAACCACGGGATAAAAATCTTGTGTCTTCACTTTGTGCTTATTGTTCATTGCATCTAGGGTTTAATTGATCATAGTCAAATTATGTCAAAACTTGAAACTAAGGTTACCTTGTGATATCTTTAGTTTAATTAAAGCAACATACTCTAGTTACATCTTAATTTCCACTCCGTCAAGTACTTGGATCGAGATCATCGATCAAACTTGATCGATCTAGTCCGCATGCACCGGACTAGTCTGCACACTACCGCACTAGTCCGATTCATCGGTATTTGATCAAGTTGTTGACTGTTGCAGGTTCCGACAAAAATTCAAAAAAGCCTATTCACCCCCTCTAGGCCACATTCACTAGGGGGTCGGTCGACCTTGTCTTGGCTCCTTTTGCAGTGTGCTAACTCTAGGTATCTACCAGGTGCGTCCCATTGACTGATATTGGTGGTACACCATTGGATGGCTTCGGTTACTTCTGTTTTTGGGCCATTCGATCCATTTGGTGCCACATGTCGTTGCTTGATTGGCTGAATGATATTTTATAGGATCCATCCCCTTGCTTCACTTCACTTATGCATAGAATCTCTGCATACACTACTTTCTCCAAGGACAAGTGGAAATAGGTTAAGCAGAAAGGTCATACGTGGAATAAATGATATTTCCTTCACATAATTGAGTTATATTGATGGGTGAAATTGGTATATAACAACCGTCAAAACTAGTCTGAACTGACGTACGAAACCTAACTTCCTATTTTCAACAATTTAGCTCGAATGATGCACAACGAGTAGGAATATAATAGGAATACATCTAGAAAGGTAATGTATGCCCTAGGAATCAAGAAAAATAAGCAAGGATGGAGAAACGGTGATAACTATGGTTGAGTGAGATTTTACCGAAAAATCAACGATTCGAAGAGGAGGCTGGGAGTGAGGTCCAGATTAGTCTGGAGTGGGGAAGCTTTGCACTTGGAAGATTTCCCTATGGAGAAGTCATCCATTTTGGTGGGTAAATGCAAAAATTGCATTGGGAGCTTAAGCTCGAGGAGATAGAGAGCAAAAGCGATTGTGAGGGAGGAAGATGAAGTCCTGGCAGTGGGCTAGGGTTAAGCCGAATAAATACGGACTAGTACGATATGGACCGGACAAGTCCGTTATGCCGGACCAGGGTCGGACTAGTCCAGGTCAGCTGGACAGAACAAAATAGAACAAATTGATTTTGAGAGCTTGAACTAATAGTTATCTAAAGGACATCATTTCAAAAATAATCTTGATGAACATAACCCGTAAGCAATCAAGAATCATACAATGGCCAAAATTCACCAAGATTCACTAATCTAAATTTTTTTCAAGAGAGAATCAAGATAAAGGGCGAATTTTTGCAAAAATGAGTAAATTTTGAAATCACAACCAGGTATGCAGAGTTTCAAGACACATTTCAAGAGTCAAGTATATTTAGTTCATCTCTTAGCTCACAAAATTTCTATTCATCTAATGGCATGGTGAAAATGTCTGCAAGTTGTTTTTCGGTCCTAACATGTGAATTACTATGTCACTTTTTAATGAATGATCTCTTAGGAAAGGATGACGAATATCTATGTGCTTAGTTCTTGAGTGCTCTACTGAGTTGTGTGCAATTTTTATAGCGCTTTCATTATGACATAGGAGTGGAATATGGTTCAGATTGTAACCATAATCCCTTAGAATTGTCGCATCCAAAGTAGTTGTGCGCAACAACTACCGGCTGCAACATACTTCGCTTCAGCTATGGAAAGAGCAATGGTGTTTTGCTTTTTAGATGACCATGAAACTAAGGATCTGCTGAAAAAATTGGCAAGTCCCCGACGTACTCTTTCTATCGACTTTGCATTCCGCATAGTTGCCATTGAAAAATCCTATTAAGTTAAACTTGGAGCCTTTGGGATACCAAAGGCCCAAGTTAGGTGTGCGCACAAGGTATCCTAAAATTCTTTTTACAGCTATTAAATGGCACTCTTTAGGTGCGGCTCGAAACCTTGCACACATACAAACACTAAGCATGGTATCTGGTGTAGATGCACATAAATACAGTAATGAAACATTCATAGACCAGTATACCTTTTGATCAACATTTGGACCATCTTTGTTGAGATCGAGGTGTCCATTAGTTGCCATGGGTGTCTTGATGGGCTTGGCTTTGTCCATATTGAACTTCTTGAGGATGTCTTGCGTGTACTTGGTTTGGCTTATGATGGTTTCTTCTCTTAGTTTCTTCACTTGGAATCCCAAGAAGAACTTTGATTCGCTTATCATCGACATCTCGAATCCGTCTGTCATATTTTTGCTAAATTCTTCAAAAAAAAGACTTATTAGTTGAACCAAAGATGATATCATCAGCATAGATTTGACATACAAATAGATGATCATCAAAATGTTTTGTGAACAAAGTATAATCAACTTTTCCAATTTTAAAACTATTTTGTGTTACAAAATATCTAAGGCACTCATACCAAGCTCGAGGAGCTTGTTTGAGGCTATAGAGAGCCTTACCCAGTTTACACACATGGTTGGGGTACTCTTGATCTTCAAATCTCGGAGGCTACTCAAAATACACGTCCTCCTTAATGGGACCATTGGGGAAAGCACTTTTGACGTCCATTTGATATAGCTTAAAATTATGCTGAGTAGCATATGCCAGTAAAATACGAATAGACTCAAGTCTAGCTACGGGAGCAAAAGTTTCATCGAACTCCAAACCTTCGACTTGTGAGTAACCTTTTGCCACAATGCGCACCATATTTCTTGTTAGCACTCGATGTCCATCTTGATTGTTCCAAAAGACCCATTTGGTTCCTACGATGTTCACCTTAGGTCTTTCTACAAGCTCCCATACTTCATTTCTCTTAAAGTTCATCAGCTCTTCTTGCATTGCAATCACCCAATTTGGATCCTTTCGTGCTTCTTCTACCCTTTATGGTTCAGGAAAACAGGAAAAAGAGTAATATTCACAAAAATTATCTATGCGAGATCTAGTGGTTACTCCCTTAGTAATGTCTCCAATGATGTTGTTGATGGGATGATCTCTTTGTATACTTTGATGTACTCTTGGGTGAGGAACTTGTGAAGTTGCTTGCACTTCATTTTCTTCATTGTCATTGTCTCCCCCTAGATCATTGCTTCCATGATTATATTAATCTTCTTGATCTTCCTGATCTTGATCTTGTGCATGAGCTCCCCCTTGATCATTGCTTTCCTGTTGAGGTTCATCTTGAGCACTTGAGTCTCGTGGTTGCTCTTGAGGTCGAATATAACCAAGTGTCATCCTCCTCAACGCTTGGGATGGGGCTTCTTCTTTATCTAGCACACACTTATCAACTTGCTCCACATGGGAGCCATTTGTTTCATCAAACACTACGTCACGTGCTACTTCAACAATGCCAGAGACTTTGTTGAAGACACGATAGGCATAGGCATTCGAATCATAACAAAGCAAGAACACTCAGATTTGGAAGCGAACTTCAAAGTCCTCAGTTTCTTGTTCAAGATAAAACATTTTCATCTAAATACTTTGAAATATGAAACATTTGGTTTGTTACCAGTGAGGAGCTCATATGATGTTTTCTTCAAAAGTCGACAAAGACATAGCTGATTTGTGGGGTGACAAGCGGTGTTTACTGCTTCAGCCCAAAATCGGTTCGAAGTATTGTATTCATCCAACATTGTCCTTGCCATTTTGATGAGTGTCCTGTTTTTCCTTTCGGCCATCCCATTTTGCTTAGAGGAGTAGGATGCCGAAAATTCATGCTTTATTCCTTCTTCATCTAGGTACTCATCAACTTGATTATTTTTGAACTCCGTTCTGTTGTCACTTCTAATGTTCTTGATGGCTGAGGAGAATTCATTTTGCACCATTTTCAGAAATTTCTTGAGGATTCCCTGAGTTTTTGACTTATCATACAAGGAAAACACCCAGGTAAATCTAGAAAAATCATCAACAATAACCAATTCATGTTTGTTACAGCCGATGCTTATATAAGAAATTGGACCGAAGAGATCCATGTGAAGAAGTTCCAGCGGTCTCAAGGTAGTCATCACATTCTTGCTGGGGTGTGGTGCTCCAACTTGTTTTCCGGCTGGCATGCACTACATGGCCTGTCTTTCTCAACAAAAAATCTCAGAGGTGACCACCTTTTAGAAATTTCTACAGATTTCTCATCCCAACATGGGCTAGCCGTCTATGACACAACCATACCATGTTATATTTTGCAACCAAGTAAGTGTTGAGTTCATGTTTATCTTTGTTGAAGTCAACAAGATAAAGCTTTCCCTTCAACATTCCCTTGAATGCAATCGAGCCATCACTTCTTGTAAAAACAGTCACACCCTCATTAGTGAATAAACAATTATAACATTTGTCGCATAGTGAGATATGGACAAAAGATTATAATCTAGAAAATCGACATGTAAAACATTTGAAAGAGTATGTTGAGAAGAAATTTAAATTTAATGCTGCCAAGGACCTTTCCTTGTCTCCTTAGTATATTCCTTCACTTGGATCCGCGTTAAGCTCATACTCCACGAACATACTTCTCTCTCCGGCCATGTGATTAGTGCATCCACTGTCCAACACCCATTTTGATCCACCAGAGGAGTAGGCTTGCAAAACATAGTTATTTCTTGGTTTTAGGTACCCAAGCTTGCTTCGGTCCTCACCGGTTAGTCACAAGAGTCTTGGGCACCCACACACGAGTTTTTGAGTTCTTGTGGCTTGGCCCTGCATATTTAGCAAATACATGTCCACATTTGTTTTTCATAAGTACATAGGAAGCATGAAAAGTACGAAATAGTATTGGCAATTCAGATTCATGCATTGTTTTCTTAACAAAAGTAATTTGCTTCTTAACTTGAACATTAGTGGACACGTGTTTATTTTTAGTAAACCCAAGACCATCTTTGACGTTAGGATGTCTAGCGACCATATATGCACTACGTGCATATTTAATGTTTTCCTTGTCAAAGATGCCACTTTGGGATGGATGTTTAGAGTGTGAAACAGAAGAATCATCTTTAACAATATTTTTCTTACTTGAGCATGTGCAAGTTATAGTTGTTGTTGAATTTACGCCTTTGGAAGGTGAGCTTTTGGAGGAGGAGTCACTTTGCTTGAGTGACTCAACTTGAACTTCAAGGATTTTGTTAACTTTTGACAAGTTAGCAAGTTTATCCTTGATTGCAATGTGTGAGTGTTCTAGTTTTGAGTAAGTTTCCTTACTCAAGGCTAGCACATGCTCAAGTGACTTGCTCTTCTCCTTCTCAAGCTCAAGGAGTTTCTCAACCTCTTGATATCTCTTCCTTTCGTGTTCTTGTCGGTTGACAAGCTCCCCCCTCTTAAAAGTTTCATTTGACAAAATTTTCATTTTTTTAAAGCAGTTTTACTTAATCCTCTAAACATTTCCTCATTTTCACTAGAGCTATCAAAATGATCAATGCAGTTATTAAGTGAGGGAGGTGTAAGTCGAACATTTTTCTTGCCTTCCTTAGCCATGAGGCAAGTATGATTATGAGTCTCTCGTCCTCCCTTGTTTGGGAGGAGTGTAGACTTCTTGGTAGGCTTCTTGATGGCAATGGTGGCCATCTCTTCTTCTTCATTGGAGGAGGACTGTCATTTGAGTCCCACTCCTTGTCAATGTGCGGTTGGTGGGCTTGCGTCCTTTTCTTGAGGGTCTTGTTCCCTTGAGGCTTTGCTTCCTTTTTATTTTTATTTTTTTTCATATGTGCAGTCAACCATAAATTGACTGTACTCGCCACTGTTGTAGCAGGTACGTCGTGCCTTGGATTTTCCTTTTTCTTTGCTCATCCAATCACTAGAGTTGTTGCCCTTCCTTCTTATCATCATACGCTTGAATTTCATGATGAAGAGCACCATCTCTTCATCATACTAATCGGTGCTCACATCACTTGTGTCTTCTTCATCTTGTGCTTCATGAGCTTCCTTTCCTTTAGGCTTATAAGTTGTTTTGAGGACAACTTCCTTCTTCTTGGAGGAAGTAAGTTTAGCTAGGTCTTTGACGTATTGGGCCTCCTTCTCCATCATCTCATGGTTGATAATCTTGCCCAATAGTCCATTAGAGTAATTTTGTGAAACCTCGGGCTTTCACGGATCATGGAGCACGAGGTGACATTCCTTTGCATAAATGCTCTTATCATCCTTTTGACCACCTCATGATCAGTCCACTTCTTGATTCACCCTCCTTAATGGCAAGCCTCCCCAATTCTCCTTCAAGCATTTTAATTTTCGCTTCACGAACTGAGCGATTTCCTTCATGTGCGGTATTGAGTGTATCCCAAAATTCCTTGGCACTTTCTAGTCCATCAATCTTGGTGAACTCTTCTCGGCTCACGCATGAAAAGATCACTACAACAGCTTGTGCGTTGCGGTGAATTTCTTGTTCTTGTTCCGGAGTGAGTTCATCGTCGGTATCTGGGATATCTACACTTGTACACACAATATGCCAAAGACAGAAATTTAAGGAGATTAGATGCATTTTCATATTGTTATTCCACATGGTATAATCATTCCTGTCGAATTGAAGAGGTTTTCCAATAGGAACTGAAAGATAATGAGTATTGGAATTTAGACGGTTCTAATTATAAGGATATCAGGAGTAGTCATGATGACCACTCCCCGTTGTCTTCTCATCTTCTTCCTTAGTCTTTTTGCTTAGTAGTTTCTTTCTCAGAAGCGCCTTTAGTTGACGCACTTCATCATCATCGTGTTTGTTTTCTTTGAGAACACACTACCAGGATTTCGGGTTATTGCGAAGAAAAAAAATCGTTGCAATAGGTCGAAATTCGTCGCGATAGGTTGTTGTCACAACGAAATAGAACGTCGCGATAGTTTTTCCGACTCGTGGCGATAACAGCCGTTGCAATAGGTTATTGCGACGACTTTACATCCGTGGCAAATAGTATGGTATTGCGACGACTCCACGTTGGTGGCAAATAGTATGGCATTGCAACGGTTTAACGTATTGTGATGATTTAACGTATTGCGACGAAAAAATCGGTGTTGCAACGATGTCACATTCGTGGCAAAAAGTATGGTACTGCAACGACTCCACGTTCGTTGCGAATAGTATGGTATTGCAACGGTTTAACGTATTGCGATGATTTAATGTATTGCAACAAAAATAGCAGTGTTGCAACGATGCCACATTCATGGCAAAAGGTATGGTATTGCAACGACTCCACGTTCATGTCAAATAGTATTGTATTGCAACGTTTTAACGTATTGCGATGATTTAACGTATTGCAACGAAAATAACGGTGTTGCAATGATGCCACATTCGTGGCAAAAACTATGGTATTGCGACGACTCCACGTTCGTGGCAAATAGTATGGTATTGCAACGGTTTAACGTATTGCGATGATTTAACGTATTGCAACGAAAATAATGGTGTTGCAATGATGCCACATTCGTGGCAAAAAGTATGGTATTGCAATGACTCCACGTTCGTGGCAAATAATATGGTATTGCAACGGTTTAACGTATTTTGACGATTTAACGTATTGCAACGAATAGTACATTATTTGCGACGATTTCACGTCTGTGGCGATAAGTACAGTATCGCGACGATTTCATACTCGTGGCGAATAGTATGGTATCGCGACGTTTTCACATTCACGGCGAATAGTACGGTGTTGCAATGATTTCACATCCGTAGCGAATAGTACGGTATGGCAACGTTTTTACATTCATGGCGAATAGTATGGTGTTGCAACGATTTCACATCCGTGGCGAATAGTACGGTATCGCGACGATTTCACACGTGTGGCGAATAATATGGTATCGCGACGTTTTCACATCCGCGGCGAATAGTACAGTATCGCGACGATTTCACACTCGTGGCGAATAATATCATATCGCGACGTTTTCACATTCGTGGCGAATACTACGGTGTTGCAACGATTTCACTTCCGTGGCGAATAGTATGGTATCACGATGATTTCACACTCGTGGCGAATAATATGTTATCGTGACGATTTTACAGCCGTGGCCAATAATACGGTAATGGAACGATTTCACGTTTATGGCGAATGGTACGGTATTGCAACGATTTCAAAACCGTGATAATAGTATTGTATTGCAACGATTTCTGATGTGTGGCAATAGGTTCGTAATGCAACATATTCAAATCTGTTGGAAAGGTTCGTAATGCGACATTCTCTGGGTGGTGGCAATAGCAGTCTAGTGCAACGCTTTTTTGGTCGTAGGCAAATGTTTGTAGTGCAATGTTTTATAATTTTTGGCAATAGCTAGATTCCTATTGCAACAGTTTATTTTCGTCGCAATAATCTGTTAATGCCACGTTTTATAATTAGCGGCACTAGAATCCTAATGCACCAGGTTTGAAAATTAGTGGGAACAAAATCAATTTATTCGCACATGATACGTCTATCGACTTAACAACAAACATCCAGCAATTGATGCAACGCTCAAGGACCCTTGCGTCGTTGCGAGATGATGTTATTTATAGTTTTTTCAGGTTGCACCATTGTACTCATTAAAATAGCACCGCGATGAGTTGTAGTATTAGGAATAGTTTCTCGAACATCCAGCTTCGACTTGGTGCGAGCAGAAGCCTTTTGTGGAGTTACTGCTAGCCGTTGTTGATTTTGCAAGCTCTCCATCATTCTGCGCATGTCTGCTAGCTCCTTTTCTTGCCGTGTAGAATTGGCTGCCATCTGATCATGTAAAGCCTGGACTTCCTGGTTGAGCTGTTCATTTGCCTGGACGAAGCCATCCATCTGGGAGGTCATATAATCATTTCTTCCTTCCAACTCTTGCACCTAAGAGCTGAGGTCTTCATTTCCATTTTGCAAGGATCGAACTTGCTGGCCGAGCTGGTCAGACATCTGGATACGCAGTCTTTCAGAAACATTAGGTTTAGCCATATAACCACGCCCCCGAAACTGTGATCCTCCAGAACCGGTTGCAGATATATAAGTAAGCTGGAAGATGTTGTTTCTTTCCTCATCTGGGATTGGGACTCCCAGCTCAGCTTCCTTGACGTTGATTTGGTCACGTGCCTGGGTCTATATACAAAAAGAAAAGTCACATGTACATTGCAAATATTTATTTAAATGGGGACTGTTTGAAGTGTTTCTCACATGTACAGCTTCTGCCTGCTCGTTTGCCCATTGACCGTTCTTCACATGGCTTGCCTCCCACAGTTCTATGTCATCGGGTTCTTTTCCGGTCTCTGGGTCTCGCTACATCAAATACAAGTAAAATTTGATTGAATGATTGCAGTGCAAAGTAAAAGCATGATTTAGTTTTCATACCTTCTCGTAACTAAGTTGGGCGTAGGATTTCGAGCCAAGCAAGTGTTTTGTCTTTTGAGTACTTCGATTTCATGAATTGGTTCTGCTTATTGACTGCAATTTTAAGAATTAATTTCACGAATAGGTGTTATCAAATAGTTTTTGTAGGATATGAAGGTATTAGAAAGCTAGCTGACCTTGAATCGCTCGGACCCAAAATGGTCCATAAGCGCCAACCAATCGGAATCTGCTATGTCAACAGGCTTCTTTTGTATACGTTCCTCATCGGTCGAATACTTCTTATAGGTGGCATGCAATGTTGATCGCCACCCCTTGTAGCGCTCACCAGCAGGGCCGGTCCTGAAGTTTTTGGGGCCCGGGGCAAAAACAAATCAAAGGGCCCTTAGTCATAGAAAATACTACATATGTATTTGATCTATAAAAATTGTATTTTTTCTAGAAAGATAGAGAGAAATAAGATTTCTTTCTAAAAAGATATACAATAGTTTTGATGTCACAAATTAAGCAGAGATAAACTGATATATGTAGCACACAATCTACAACGAAAAACACTTCTAAAGACAATTTAAATATGTCTCATACATGTATCACATAAACTACTATAACATACACTTCATAAAAGATATTTTATACATATTAAAGAGAACAATCCTGCAAAAAATAATAATGAAAATTTGCGTAGTGCTAAAACAAAATAAATTCGTATTACATACACAATACCAATTGGGTCCCATTTCTCGACATTGGAAAGGGGTAAAGGAAGGGGTCCAAAATTGTAGCCTCATGACCTAAAACAATCTAGTGCCGATTGTAGGGTGGGGTTATGTTAGAAAAGCGGAAGTGACATGTCAGAGAAAAAAATGATTTGTGTCGGTAATTTGCACTATCCAAAAAAAGATTGGGTGGTCGATTTTCTATAAGTAACTTGCCTACTTCAATCTGCAGCTGGGTTTTAGATTTTCTAGCAGCACTATTTTTTAATTAGGCTTTTTTATAGTTTGAGAATATTTATAATACTTAATAATAAAATAAACTTATGTGTGTGATGTATATGTACATTCAAATGGGGCCCTTAGAACTCGGGGGACCGGGGCGGTCGCCCCTCACGCCCTGGCTCAGGGCCGACCCTGCTCACCAGCAATCTTCAATATTTTTCTTCTGGTATGATCTGTGTCCTCCAAGTACCAGGCATTCTGTACATTGTATATCACACTGTTATAAACGTACAAGATGGAGGTCGCTAGAAAAAATACTTATGTGGGGTGTCACAACACTAACCAGAATGTCTCTCACTATATCGCTCTTCAAAGTATCGCCAACCTCTGCCCACTTACTTACACCAGCGAGGGGTGCATTTTTTTGTTGTAATAACCACATCATCGACAAAGTGCCGCTGATTAGGACCAACCGCAGCACCCAACCTATCGGACAACTGAATTTGTAGCTTCCGATTCTGATCATTCATTCTATTTGCAGATGCTAGATAGCGCAATTTAGCAACCTTAAGTCCTTTAGCAACCCCTCTTCCAAACTTCTTTCCTTCTGTTAGTGTCATTTAAACGATAAACGTTTAAAGCAAATTAGCAACTGACCAGGCCTAGTATCATGTACAAATAGTGTGAAAGAAGAAGAAGTCTGATGTTTTACCATCTTTAGGACGAGTACGGCAAATACGAGCGTGGAAACACAGCGTCGCAATAGAATTTTGCTCCATATTGGGAGATGCATCGACTTGTTGACTTCTTTGTTGCTGTTCATACCCTACAATCAGGCATCAGGCAGTAGTCAGTGGCGCTACATCACCCGTAGTACTGCAGGGGATTTTCAGTCCAGCTGCGAAGCAGGCAAGACAGTAGCTGGTGATGCTAGAGAAAGAGAGGGTTCGCCGGGTGCTCATCCTCTGCAGTACTGCCGGTTCGGTCTGACCGACATCAGCAGGATCGCGTGTCGAGGCGAATTGGTGGCAGGGCAAGTCATGGATGTCAGCGGTATTAGCAGGTAGAGGATGCAAGACAGATGAGGCGGGCAGCTTGCGACGTTTAACAAAGCTAGGGTTCGGTCTGGTAGTGCAGTGACCATATTTAAGTCAGAGGATCGACGTCCATATCACACCGATGATCTCACGTGACTTACGTTTTTACTGCAGGCGATGTAGTAAAGATCCAACGGTGTGATTCCGTTGGATCTTTACTGCATCGCGTGCAGTAAAAACATATAAGTCAGGTGATCTGCGTCCATTGATATCACCCCGGAGCAAGTCTCGAGGCTAGGAGGACAGTGTGGCGGATCTAGGAATTAAATTTAGGTGGATTGCATACTGATATTTTGCTCTGCATGTTAGCATCTCGCCCTAAAGTGCTACTAGAACGGATACATGAATATAATCTTGCGTTAATTACCAGACATCAGCAACGCATTTGGTAGTGTAAAAAACAGAATTGAGATCATATAAGCAGCAATGAACCCTCATGTACATGCATCTCTAAAATATATGATGCTAACATTTCATAGTGGACAGGGGTTAATGATATTGGACAATTTTTTCCAGGGTATGCAATGTCATATGGGGCATAGCATGAGGTACGCCGTAATGGCCAGGGGTTTGCGGGCAGTGGGGTCATCATGGCACGCGAACAATAGGACGTGGAGATGGAGGGAGACACGTCGGGGAGGACAGTGAAGTGACCACCAGCAGGGCGTGGGTGCCGGCCGGTGCCGGAGTGACCGGCGGCGACATGGGTTTGCGAGCGGCGGGGTCATCATGACACGCGAAGGATGGGACGTGGCGATGGTCGAGGGAGACGCGTTTCTGAGGACACTGAAGTGAGCAGCAGCAGGGCGTGGTTGCCGGTGCCGGAGTGGCGGCGGCGAGAGAGCCCAGCGTGCACGTGTAGGCATCAATAAATCACACCATCACATATACTCACCAGCAAGGCGTGGGCGCCGGCCGGTGCTAGAGTGACCGGCGGCGACAGGGGTTTGCGGGCGGCGGCGTCATCATGACACGCGAAGGATGGGACATGGCAACGGTGGAGGGAGACACGTCGGGGAGGACACTGAAGTGAGCAGCAGCAGGGTGTGGTCGCCGGTGCCGGAGTGGCCGGCGGCGAGAGAGCCCATCGTGCGTGTGTAGGCATCAATAAATCACGCCATCACATATACTGATTAACTATTAACTGGGATTAGGAAACTACAATCGCAATGCTAAAATATTTAATAGAGCCCGGTATATATTTATACTCGTAGTACCAGCATGGGATGACGAATCTCGGGGTTCCTGAGCATCAGGTGCTGCAATATTCTCTACATACGATGCAAATGAATTAACGTGTTATAAATATGTGTATTTTGATAGTAAACACATTTATAGTTATACCAGGTGCTTGTTGCCCATCACGATTACTTGTAGACGACATGACGGTTTGGTGTCTTGTTCCTAAAGTAAAGAGTATATATAGTAAGTAACAGTGATAGCGTCAGATTACATGAGGATGTGTATTTTAGATCGGGCGGTGTGGTTGCTATGAACTGAAAATGTTTGTTTTGAACGGAGGAATTAGAAATGAAGGAGTAGGAAAAAAACCGTACAATCCGAGAAGGAAAAAAAGAGAAAACGTGTATAAACCGTGGGAACTAAAAATCTTAGGAATACAAGTTTGGAACACAGGAGTGAGAGTACAACATTGGGAGTGGTTGATAAGATAACTCTGCCGTCATTTACTTCTAAATCAAGAAATTACATAGTACATGTGGTTTTTAATAGTTATCTTTCCTGACATGGAAATGTACTAGAAATACACTACCATAAACTGTTGGAGCGACATTTATTTCGGGGCAAAGGTGTAGTGTATTTTATATATAGAAAAAAGTAGAATGCAATCAGATGCTAGGATAAAATAAAAAGATGAATCGACTGTAGGATGCAGATCTAACGATTGAGCATAGTTGATTGCACGATTGCACCATTAATCAGATTTTATACTAAACATTCATGAAACATAAGAGCATATAAGGAGTTGGGACGACAACTAGGAATGAACTGGCTGCAGCTGTTGGGACGACAACTAAAGTGATAAGGAGGGAGTAGCTCTATAAAAAGACGGCATGGATCATGTAGAACTTACGTAGCACAAAACTGGAGTCCGGGATGTCGCACGGCGGGGTCGGCGATGAAGAGGTTCGGTAGAGCCCGTCAAACTTGGTCGCTCGATGTTGTACCCACAGTCACCACCACCACTCACACGGGAACTTCTTAGGAATGCAAGTTTGGAACACAGCACTAAGAGGAGAACATGTGTGCCGGGAACGGAAGTCACTGCGGGATTAGAGGGAGACGCACATTTATATTCGTCGTGGCTAGCTACAAATGGGCGGGACTGGAATTTTGGGCGCACGGAGTGATGTTTCAATTGTGAAAATCTCAATTGTGCGCGCCAAGAAGAACAAAATTTTTTTCGAGGGACCGCTACCTGCCGTTCATCTTTACTTTCATGGAGATGTAAAAGCAGTCATGTGGTACTGGGACATTCCAAAAAAAATACGAACAAAAATATGAATCGCCAAATGTATCATTGTGCTAATGCAAACGACATGCAAATACATAGAACACCCAAGTCCAGAAAAGGAGGACGGCAAATCCATGGTGTTGTAAAAGGTAAACAATCAGCATTTTATATATAACATTCATCGCAATGAAATGATAACATATACAGAGTATATACTACTACTACAAAAAAAAACATTTTCCCCTGTGATGTCTAATCTTCCAGCCGTCGATCCAAAGCCGCCTGTGATACGAGTATCACATGTACATACGATATATATATCATCAATGTCATGGGATATTAGTTACAACGGATAAAGTACTTTTCATGCACCTGTTGCATCAGGCGATGGACTAGTAAGCAATTTAGATGACGTAATTTCCTAATCAAGTTAATTATGCATCATGTCTATTGTTAGCTCTATTACTTCTAAGGATAATGTTTACCGGATTTCATTCATTCAGCAACAAGAAATATAGACGGTCCCAAGTTACGAACATATAGGAGATGTTTTTGATAAAAGAAGTTTTTCAATATTGCATATATAGAACACATTGTTCATGAACATAAAGATATATTTTATTAACAAACAAGTAATAGGAAAACACGTAGTAGACAGCAAGAACAAGATAAACTACACCTAATACTACTCTACTCAGAGATCACGAAATAGATAAACTACTCCTAATACTACTCTACTGTTAGAAAACCACGTCCTCCTCCTCCGCCGCTGATGCCTCCTCCGCCTCCGCCGCCGGTGCAGCCTCCTCCTCCTCCTCCTCCGCCGCTGCCGCCGCTGCTACCGCCGCTGCCGCCGCTGCTGCCGCCTCCACCGTTGCTGCCGCCTCCTCCTGCTCCTCCTCCGCCGCTGCCGCCGCCTCCATAGTCGCGTCCACCTCTGTCTCAAGAGACGCCTCCTGCTCCGCCTCCTCCGCTGCTGCCGCTTCCCAAGCCACCTCATACTCCTCAACCTCCGTCACAGTTCGAAGCTTCCCCAGCAACCTCCGCGATCGTCTCGTAGAGGGCGTAGAGACGACCGACCACAGTCATCAACCCATAGTAGTAGTGGCCCGCGGTGTCCATGCTCGTGTGGAGGGGAA
The DNA here is from genome assembly GCA_036927565.1 of Tuctoria greenei. Classification (NCBI taxonomy): domain Eukaryota; kingdom Viridiplantae; phylum Streptophyta; class Magnoliopsida; order Poales; family Poaceae; genus Tuctoria; species Tuctoria greenei. The sequence goes on from JAYESD010000004.1 coordinate 56,289,756, forward strand.
GGGTCCCAAGATCCAGACGGCGACACGAGTGATCTGTGTCGGAAAAGACCTTCCGCACCACTGCGTTGAGCGCTAGTGCGCTATGAGCGGTGGCGGACTTGGCGTCGGTGGCCACCTTAAGGCGTCGATCGACTTCGTTGATGCAGTCGATGAGGAGTGTGAGAGTCTGCTCAACCCAACCGGGATGAGGAAGTGCAGGCGCCACGGGCGGAGATGCGGGCGCCGCCATCAGTTCCACCGGCATTGCCGGCGGAGATGGAAACAGAGAAGGAGGTTCGGAGGACGTCGATGGCCTAGAGCGCTTCGCGCGGGGCTACCGATTTGTGTGGCGATGGAGGTGCAGAGAAAGAGCGAGAGGTGGTCGACGGTGGCGGGGGGAGAAGTTTAGAGGCTAGGATCTAAGGAGTGGTGCAGTGGAGAAGCAAGAGGACGGTGAGCCTTTATAGCGGGTCAACGTCTAAGCGGGCGTGTCAAGATGATCGGACGCTAGAGGAATTTGCACTTAATTATGAACCGATCGGTGGCCCCGGTTTCCTCGAAACCGCGGTTTGCATCCTCTCGGTCCCAACGGCTCGACGCGTACCATTAGGAGTAAATTTACACGTGGGGAAAAACAATTTTTTTGTTATATAAAAAAAATCCGTCCGTACACGCCTAAGCCAACTTCGTGACCGTGCGTCCGTGCCAGGGGACGCCTTGCAACGAACATGGGCCTAGTCCTGCACGCATTACCGAGGTTTGAGGTATATATATATGCATGCATGTTAGTGTTGTAACATGACCGATGTGTTTTAATTCTAGCTATTTCTAACATGCACGGACTGCAAACATGATCAACCAATTACACTACGTAAGAAACCCAAATAGGAGACAACGATGGGCGACAGATCGTATGTCCATTGATCACAAAGTGATGCGAGACGTGCTTAAATTCATTATTTGTCTCCTTTAGCTTTGCAATTACAAATCGAGACGAGCTTCAAACCCTAAGATCTTTTGTTTTTGTCCAATTTGCTCGGTTCACTTGTGACAGATTAACACATCACTAAACTTAGAGCACATTCACTTGATTGAAATCCAAAAATTCTAACACACCAGTATTCATTGACATGAATGAACACATATATATTACAAAACACAAGAAATATGTACAAGAACAGAATTGAAGCTAAACATGTACAAGAACTCCTAAAACTACAAAAGAAATATGTACAAGAACTCCTAAGACTACTATGCCGGCCCCGCCTCCTCCGCCCTCTCCCCCAACTTCTCAGACCACGACAAGTGGTCCTCCTCATCCTCTTCGTCGTCGTCGTCGTCGTCGTGGTGGTGGTGGTTGCCGTCGTTGTCGCTGTCGTCATCGTCGTCGTCGTTGTCATCATCGTCGTCGTCATCGTCATCATCATCGTCATCGTCATTGTCATCGTCGTCCTCGTCCGAGAGGTTCAACACCCAGCAGCGCCTCCTCATGGCGTGAGAGGCGTACAACAATACGTCTCGCGCCATGAGTGCCTTGGGGCTGGGTACCCTTCCAGAGTATACTGGAATGGGTACCATCGACCACTACCTCTACTCCCTCACGGGGGTGGCCGATCGTCTCGACATTCTGTTCATGACGATGGCCCAGGTTCTTGGCCCTAAGGGCTGTAGAACGCTGGTGGAGGTGACAGCTAGCAACCTCGGGGTTGCACCGCCAATGTAGCAGATGCAGCCGGTGCAACCGGCCCCTATTGCACCGGCGCCGGAGGACGAGGAGGAAGGGGAGTAGGAGTAGGATTTAATTAGTTTTTCTTTGTTGTTTTTAGTTGCTTCTGTTTTGTAAATATTGTTAATGAATGAAATCTATCTTTGTTCATCTATGTGACAGAATATTACTTGTGTATCTTGTGTTCTTTTGTGAGATGCATGATTGAATATTGTTAATGAATGAGTATCTTGTGTGTTCTTCAACTGTGTGAATGAATGAATGTGTAGTGTGTTCATCGTGTTCCTCAGACTCGGGTATCATAAGGTAATTATCTTAGGCGGTTGGTAATTCAAACTCGTCTGAGAAGAAGATTATCTCAGGCGGTTGGTAAGTAATACCCGACTGCGATAAACATCTTCTCAGAAGGTTATTAAGTACCAACCGTCTGTGAAGATATTTACTTCTTCTTAATTAATATTCTTGATTAAATTTGGGTCCTTTAAAAAGGAAAAATTCCACTTTCTTGTAATATTATTGATAAGTAAAGGTTACCATTTAATTTCACTTCATAAATCTTTTGAAATCATTAAGAACATAAAAAATATACAACAAATGATATTTTTCATTTTTCTATCTTGATGAATATAATGCCTTTTTCATTTATTTTTTCAGTGGACATTTTTACTCATCATACCAACCTCTATGAATTTTTTCAGATTTTTTTAAATTTTTTTGAATCAATGTGTGTTCATAATTTGATGAATGCCTCATATGTATATGAGCATTTAGTTAGAATGATGGATAATTTGAAGTTTGACATGTTGGAATGCTTTTAAAAAAAATTAACAAAATTCATACATGTATAAATGATACAAATATGTTCATACAAACAAATTTGAGTGAAGGATATTTTTTTTACGAGATACACAAATGTGAATAACATGTGAGTAGAAATTAATTTGATATTTACAAAAACATTACAATGTCAGCTATACAAGTTTTAAAATTTTTTGTTCAGGTGGTAGATATTAATTTTATACAAATGTAGAAGGAAGAATCATATAATTTGGACACAATTTGCAGAATCTAAACATATTTGAGTGTTTATATTGGAATCTAAATAAAAAAGAAGCAAGGGATAATGAAACTGAAGAACAGTATCGGACATTATCTCAGACGGTTGGTAAGTAATACCCTACTGAGATAAACATCTTCTCAGACAGTTATTAAGTACCAACCGCCTGTGAAGATATTTACTTCCTCTTAATTAATATTCTTGATTAAATGTGGGTCCTTTAAAAAGGCAAAATTCCACATTCTTGTAATATTATTGATAAGTAAAGGTTACCATTAAATTTCACTTCATAAATCTTTTGAAATCGGTCAGAACATAAAAAAGATAAAACAAATGATATTTTTCATTTTTCTATCTTGATGAATATAATGCCTTTTTCATTTATTTTTTCAGTGGACATTTTTACTCATCATACCAACCTCTATGAATATTTTCAGATTTTTTTAAATATTTTTGAATCAATGTGTGTTCATAATTTGATGAATGCCTCATATGTATATGAGCATTTAGTTAGAATGATGGATAATTTGAAGTTTGACATGTTAGAATGCTTTTAAAAAATTAAAAAAATTCATACATGTATAAATGATACAAATATGTTCATACAAACAAATTTGAGTGAAGGATCTTTTTTTATGAGATACACAAATGTGAATAATATGTGAGTAGAAATTCATCTGATATTTACCAAAACATTACAATGTCAGCTATACAAGTTTTAAAATTTTTTGTTCAGGTGGTAGATGTTAATTTTATACAAATGTAGAAGAAAGAATCATATAATTTGGACACAATTTGCAGAATCTAAACATGTTTGAGTATTTATATTGGAATCTAAATAAAAAAGAAGCAAGGGATAAGGAAACTGAAGAACGGTATCGGGCATTATCTTAGACGGTTAGTAAGTAATACCCGCCTCAGATAAAAATCGTCTCAGAAGGTTATTAAGTACCAACCACCTGTGAAGATATTTACATGGGATGGAGGGAGTATAAGATGGTCACCCGCGCCATCGTCTTTTCTGCACAACCGTTCCAACATCCTCTCTTCTCTCCACAAAACCTAGCCGCGGTTAGTATATAGCAAATGCTTTGGAGCTCGAGCAACCCTCTGCCACCGAGCCCGCCGAGGGAACCGGCCGCCGGTAAGCGGCCGCGGCTGGACCCCCCCTCGCCGTCGCGCGTGAAGGATACCCTCCTGTTCAACATGGCCCGATATGTATTTACGGATACATCTCACTCCATGGAACTTCTTGAGCTCGGTACCCTTCCACAAAGTACTGGAATGGACACCACAGGCCACTACATCTTCGGCCTCTCGCACGTGGCCTCTCGTCTCGACTCCCTCTGGGAGACGATGGCGGCCGAGCTCGGCGTCGCGGTTCATCGCAACCTCGTCGTGGCGGCGGCCTTGAGAATGGGTCACCTTCCGCTGCCAGAGCCCGAGGCGCTAGAGGAGGGTCAGGAGCCCGAGGACCCACCCGAGGAGGAGGTGGTGGAGGCTGAGTAGAGTAGTATTTAGGTGTTTTCTTTTCATGTTTTTAGTTGTAGTTTTTCGTTTCATGTTTTTAGTTGTAGTTTTTCATTTCATGGTTTTAGTTGTAGTTTATCTTTTCTTGTGTTTGTAATATACTCCCTCCATCCAAAGCATCAAGTATTTTGGGACAGAGATACTCCCTCCATCGAAAGGGACAAGTAGTATTTTGGGACGGAGGGAGTAATGTTTTTAAGTTAAATGTACTTGGTGTTCTTGTTCATGGATGTACTATCTGTGCAAAATTAGTTTGAATTTTCCGATCGCCAAACCCTCCTTGTCCCCAAACCGGTGGAGTTGCCAGGAGATCGCCCGCAGCGGAGCCTGCAAAGCGGTCTGTAAAGTAGTAGTAACAGGAAAATGCAATAGGCCGGTAGCGGGTCGTCGTCTAAGCGGGCGTGTCAAGACGATCGGATGCTAGAGGAAACCGCGCTTAGTTATGAATCGGTCGGTGGCCCCGGTTTCCTTGAAACCGCGGTTTGCATCCTCTCGGTCCCAACGGCTCGACGCGTCCCATTAGGAGTAAATTTACACGTGGGGAAAAACAATTTTTTCATTATATAAAAAAAATCCGTTCGTACACGCCTAAGCCAACTTCGTGACCGCGCGTCCGTGCCAGTGGACGCCTTGCAGCGAACATGGGCCTAGTCCTGCACGCATTACTTTCATTCGGATTTTCAACTGCAACTGTGCACCATGCCTTATAACGTCGGTGCACCGACCTCAACTTTCCGTGGTGGGACTAATCCTTCGCACCTGTTCCATATGTTATTTTCTTCTTTGTCTGTTATCTAATACTATTTCTGTTCTATGTTCAACATGCATGTGCGACCTCGATCCAGGATCATGTTTCATTATGTTATTCGTGTGTTTTCTCTTTTTGTTGAAAGATCATCATGTACTGTTTGAGGTATATATATATATATATATATATATATATATATATATATATATATATATATATATATACATACATACATATATATATATATATATATATATATATATATGAATGCATGTTAGTGTTGTTAAACATGACCGAGGTCCGAGGTGTTTTAATTCTAGCTATGTCTAACATGCACGGACCGCAAACATGATCAACCAATTACACTATAAAAGAAACCCAAATAGGAAACAATAATGGGCGACAGATCGGATGTCCATCGATCACAAAGCAATGTGAGACACGCTTAAAGTCATTGTTTGTCTCCTTTAGCTTTGCAATTAAAAATCGAGACGAGCTTCAAACCCTATGATCTTTTGTTTTTGTCCAATTTGCTCGGTTCACTTGTGACAGATTAACACATCACTAAACTTAGAGCACATTCACTTGATTGAAATCCAGAAATTCTAACACACTAGTATTCATTGACACGAATGAACACATATATATTACAAAACACAAGAAATATGTACAAGAACATAATTGAAGCTAGACATGTACAAGAACTCCTAAAACTACAAAAGAAATATGTACAAGAACTCCTAAAAACTACTCTGCCGGCCTCGCCTCCTCCGCCCTCTCCCCCAACTTCTCAAACCACGATAAGCGGTCCTCCTCATCCTCATCATTATCGTCATCGTCGTGGTGGTGGTGGCGGTCGCCGTCGTCGTCGCCGTCGTCATCGTCATCGTCGTCGTCCTCCTCCTCCTCCTCCTCCTTCTCCTCCGGCGACGATGCAGCAGGAGAGTGGGTCGGCTGCTCCGGCTGAGCCGATTGCTCCAGCTGCACCGGTGGCAATTTTATCTTCTTATTCTAAATAGGCTAGCTTCGTTCAGAGTGGCGACCACGTTCTGGAGGTTTACTAGGCGACGCCTAGCTCCGGACCTATAACTTGGCGGCAAACGAAATTTTGGCAGCCTAACGGCGTCTAAGTATTTTGCCCGGGTTAGGTTTTTCCTACGCTGCCGAGGGGTATACATAAACTCCAATTTTCTCAGGCGGATTTTAAGTACCGACCGCCAAAGAAGATGGTTACCCCAGACGGATTTTACTTACCAACCGCTTGAGAAGATATTTACTTCTTCTTAATTAATATTCTTGATTAAATGTGGGTCCTTTAAAAAGGCAAAATTTCACTTTCTTGTAATATTATTGATATCTAAAGGTTACCATTAAATTTCACTTCATAAATCATTTGAAATTGGTCAGAACATAAAAAATATACAACAAATGCTATTTTTCATTTTTCTATCTCGATGAATATAATGCCTTTTCATTTATTTTTTCAGTGGACATTTTTACTCATCATACCAACCTCTATGAATTTTTTCAGATTTTTTTTAAATTTTTTTGAATCAATGTGTGTTCATAATTTGATGAATGCCTCATATGTATATATGAGCATTTAGTTAGAATGATGGATAATGTGAAGTTTGACATGTTGGAATGCTTTTAAAAAAATTAACAAATTTCATACATGTATAAATGATACAAATATGTTCATACAAACAAATTTGAGTGAAGGATCTTTTTTTTTATGAGATACACAAATGTGAATAATATGTGAGTAGAAATTCATTTGATACTTGCCAAAACATTACTATGTCAGCTGTACAAGTTTTAAAATATTTGGTTCAGGTGGTAGATGTTAATTTTATACAAATGTAGAAGAAAAGAATCATCGAATTTGTACACAATTTGCAGAATCTAAACATGTTTGAGTATTTATATTGGAATCTAAATAAAAAAGAAGCAAGGGATAAGGAAACTGAAGAACAGTATCGGGCATTATCTCACGCGGTTGGTAAGTAATATCCGACTGAGATAAACATCTTCTCAGACGGTTATTAAGTACCAACCACCTGTGAAGATATTTATTTCTTCTTATTTAATATTCTTTATTAAATGTGGGTCCTTTAAAAAGGCAAAATTCCACTTTCTTGTATTATTATTGATAAGTAAAGGTTACCATTAAATTTCACTTCATAAATCTTTTGAAATTGCTCAGAACATAAAAAACATACAACAAATGCTATTTTTCATTTTTCTATCTTGATGAACATAATGCCTTTATCATTTATTTTTCTAGTGGACATTTTTACTCATCATACCAACCTCTATGAATTTTTTCAGATTTTTTTAAATTTTTTTGAATCAATGTGTGTTCATAATTTGATGAATGCCTCATATGTATATATGAGTATTTAGTTAGAATGATGGATAATTTGAAGTTTGACATGTTGGAATGCTTTAAAAAAATTAACAAAATTCATACATGTATAAATGATCCAAATATGTTCATACAAACAAATTTGAGTGAAGGATCTTTTTTTTATGAGATACACAAATGTGAATAATATGTGAGTAGAAATTCATTTGATATTTACCAAAACATTACAATGTCAGCTATACAAGTTTTTAAATATTGTGTTCATGCGGTAGATGTTGATTTTATACAATTGTAGAAGAAGGAATCATCGAATTTGGACACAATTTGCAGAATCTAAACATGTTTGAGTATTTATATTGGAATCTAAATAAAAAAGAAGCAAGGGATAAGGAAACTGAAGAACAGTATAGGGCATTATCTCAGGCGGTTGGTAAGTAATATCCGACTGAGATAAACATCTTCTCAGACGGTTATTAAGTACCAACCGCCTGTGAAGATATTTACTTCTTCTTAATTAATATTCTTCATTAAATGTGGGTCCTTTAAAAAGGCAAAATTCCACTTTCTTGTAATATTATTGATAAGTAAAGGTTACCATTAAATTTCACTTCATAAATCTTTTGAAATTGGTCAGAACATAAAAAACATACAACAAATGCTATTTTTTATTTTCAATCTTGATGAATATAATGCGTCGGCCGCGGCGCGCGCGGCGGCGGAGGTGGACGAGGCCTCTGAGTAGAATAGGATTAGGAGTAGTTTTGTTCTTGTTTCTACGTGTTTTTCGTCCATGTTTTCTTTGCTCTTGTTTGTAATATATGTGTTGGTAGTATGTTAATGTAATATGTCTTTTATGTTCATGAACAATGTGTCTGATGTATTATCGAAAAATTCTCCTTTTATCGAAAAAATATCCTTTAACGACGCCAAGTTTTAACCTTTAACCCACTTCATGCGTGAATCGAAAAACATCTCCAGTCGTGATGTTGTGTTTCTCTAGTTTTTTTTTGATATTTTTACTTTTCACATTTTGTCATGTTGTTTTCTTTGATGCAAACGAGGCTAAACAAAAGACGAGCGCGCATAGGGGAAACACAACAAGTGCAACATTCATCAGAGACGAGCATGCATATATAGGAGAAACACATCAACATGCCTTATACAAGTCTATTTTATATACAGTACTCCCTTTGCTCTCGTTTCATTGGCGTTGGGAGAACTAGGGGTAGCGCATCCAAAAGGGAATGGAGGGAATATAACCCATAGAGTACAACACGTTATGGCGGAACAGGTCATACTCGCGCTCAATCCTACAGTTCTCAGTACTGAAGACGGTCCACTCGTACCACCCTCGCCGGCCGCAGCGGGCAGGCCCCTGGTTCCCCCCTGTTGGGAAGCGGCAAACGTAATCATCAATTTTGGGCAGCGCCACCGGTGGCGGTCCCGGAGGAGGCCTACGCAGAAACCTCCAGCTCACGAAAATGTCGAGCCTCTGCATGGCTTGATTCCGACACCGGCAGCACTCCGTGTTGGTCCTCTTCATCGCGACAGACCCAGCCGCGTTGTCATCGACGTGGGCCTCGCCTTCGACCTGCCGGATATACTCAAGGGCATCACGGTCCCCGCGGTCGGCGTCGTAGCGGAGCATGGCGAGGACATAGGCCGCCACCTTGTGGCCGTTCGCGGCTGCCCGGGCAAGGAACTGGGTGCCCCGCTGCGCCTGCGCACGGCCGTAGTTGAAGACGAGGTCGAACCTGATGACGTAGCACGCATGAGGGTTGCCCACGTTGGCCAGGCGCTCCACGAGGGCGTCGTAGCTCCCGTTCCCGTGCCGTTGGAACCACTCCCAGTTGCTATCCCGCTCCAGCGCCACGCGCCTGCACACGGTGGGATCACGGCACGCCGCATGCATGGCCTTGCAGGTGGCGCGCAGACTGGAGAGGTCGTCCATGGGCTGGGTGGAGGTTGCAGCGACCCACCCCGCGATCAGTACCGCAATATCGTGCGGCAAGGGGAACTCCATGGGCTTCGAAGGGAACCAATGAGAGCGCGCGTGACGGAGATGATGAGTACGCGCGGAGAAGAGGATGGTGCGTGTGGCGGAGTAGAGGATGGTGTGTCATCTTACTACTCTTTATTAGTACGCGCGGAGAAGACGATGAGAAGCCCAGTGATTTTTAGTACGCGCGGAGAAGAGGGATGGTGGTGTGTGGGCAGTTATTTCCAGCCAATTTTTTTTGTCCCAGCTCAACTTTACTTTCACTGTATGGTCATGTCAGCTGTGTGCTCTGCACATTTTCAGCTACTGTCCTTTGTTGTTGTAGCAACTTGCTGGCATTGAATGGAAAGTGGGAGGATATGTATTGATAAAGGGTGTTAGGGTAAGTTTATGTGTTGACTAATGTGCAGTTTGAATCCTAAAAATAGAGTTCACTTGGGACGGGGGAGTATAAGATGGTCACCCGCGCCATCGTCTTTTCTGCACAACCGTTCTAACATCCTCTCTTCTCTTCACGAAACCTAGCCGCGGCTAGTATACAGCAAATGCTTTCGAGCTCGAGCAACCCTCCGCCACCGAGCCCGCCGAGGGACCCAGCCGAAATGTTAAACAGAAAATCTTTCCACGGAAATTAATCCAGTCGTAATCCTCAAAAACATAGGCTCCCTTTGAAGGATAGGATTTGTAAAGGATTTTTAGTTTCCATAGGAAACGTAACACATGAGCTAGGACACTTTGGTAGCCATACTAAAAGAGCTGCTTATCCGCCTCATCCACTTCCCCACGCCGCCAGTAGAATCTCTTCGGCTGCGGGAAGGTGTCCCCCGAAGAGTTCGAGGAAACCGAGGAGTGTCCGTCAGAAGAGTCGCCCGATGACGAGGAGGCCGGGGAGTTGGGGTGGACCGGCGGTGTATAGTTGAGGTGGATGATAAGCTCCGTCGTGAGGCCGCCAGGCTGGACCGCTGCGGCATGGTTGAAAGGTTCTGCTGGCGGCCCGCCGTCACTCCCAGTCCAGCCATCACTTCCTGCAAAGAAGGTGGCCATTTTGGCACGAGGCAGGAGGCTTGGGTCTTTCATCCACCCAACGACCGTGCACAGGTCAGCACGCTCCCGGTGGTAAGTGGAAGCATCGAAGTGATCAAAGAGGAAGACGTCACCCAGAACCTGTCTGATGCCCTCCGCAGACCAGACATGCAGAGGGAGGTTCTCGATGACAACCTGCACGTGGAAGAACCACCCGACGATCGGCACACCGACGCCAAAGATCCATGGCCGGAAGTAGTGGTTATCATCCGGCATGGAGATGATTGCCGTCTCGATGGCAAGCTCCTGATAGTTATCACGGGTGAACTGCACCAGGAACTCAGCATCCCCAAACGTGGACACGGTGAAAGCCCAATGCGGGATTTCAAGTTGGTGATGGATGGCCAGGGTGATCTCCATGGGCGTCGCCTCGCTGTGACCTCCTCTGGGTCCCAGAACAGCTGCTTGGCGGCGCAAACTGATAATCTCTGTCGTCATGAGGCGGTTGTTGACCATCGTGCATTGCCCCTCACGAGGGCGCAGGGACGGTGAGCCTGCAGGTACCTGCTCGCGTCTAACATGGCTGTGAGGCATGGCGCTGCGACAACAGAGGCAAAGGACTTCTCAGGCAACACACGGGAGCATGGATGGGAATCAGTCGGGAACTTGAGCCTGGAAGCAATAGGGGGGGGATTGGTTTAAGAAGGCGAGGATGAAGAGGCCAAACATCGGAAGCAGCGTCCCTTGAGGATCTCACAAAAATCCAGTGATAGGACTGGACCTTTCGAGGCCTTCGGCTCTGTGCAAGCGTCATGAATGCGCGAAGGCCCAGCTTGAATATAAAGTGAATCAGGGCAGTTTCAGCCCACAAATAACAAGTGGCCCAGCTTTTTCGTCCTGCCTGCCTGCCTGCCCGCGGTGGGAAATTTTTGTCACGCCGAATGAAGAATGAAAATAAGAAACAAAAATAATATTTTATTATGGTACCCTTCGACCCGCAACGCTGGCCCCCTCTCCGCAACACGCTTGTAGGAGCATCTGTCGGCCGCCATGCTTGTAGGAGCATCCGCGGGCCGCCATGCTTGGAGGAGCATTCGCCGGCAGCCACGCTTGGAGGAGCATCTGCCGGCCGCCACGCTTGGAGGAGCATCTGCCGGCCGCTACGCTTGGAGGAGCATCCGCCGGCCGCCAAGCTTGGAGGACCAACCATCGGCCACCACGCTTGGAGGAGCATCTGCCGGCCGCCATGCTTGTAGGAGAATCCGCCGGCCGCAGCGCGTGGAGTAACAACAGCTAGGTACAATTGATCACAAAATGTGTTCTTGTACATCTATCCTCTTACGGATAGGCTGATGGCTGATTGAACTGTAGGAAGCGATGTCAGAAGATAAGACATGGATGGGAAACGATAGGCATACGAGGGAGTGGCAGGATGGAATGAAGTCATTTTTAAATTTTGCATTTCAGGGCACTCGTGAAGGAGGAACTATGCCTTGTCCTTGCACAAGATGTCGTAATATTTGCCACAAGACATGCAAGGGAGTTCATTTACACCTGCTCAGAAATGGGATGTTATTGGATTATACTTGTTGGATACACCATGGAGAAATACGAGTTCAGGAAAATATTGCTGAGAAATCAGCAAATAATGAGGAGATAATTTCTGATGATGGTGCTATGGAAAATATGTTGTCCAGTCTACTTAGAGGCACTGATCATGGTGGTACTTCAGCAGATGTTGATGATCAAGAAAATGCTATAAACCAGCAGGAGCCAACTGGGGATGCAAAGAAATTCTATGACTTATTAACTGATGCCAAAAAGGAGTTGTATCCAAGTTGTTCGCAGCTGACCCAATTATCCTACATTGTCAGGTTCTACCAGATAAAGTGTTTAACTAGTATGAGCAAAGTAGCTTGTGAGATGTTACTTGAACTATTCTCATTTGCGCTTCCAAAGGGCCACTGCATTCCTAATACACTTGATAAACTTCAGAAGGTTGTTCGTGACCGTGGGCTAGACTACCAAAAGATCGATGCATGTGTCAATGACTGTGTGTTATTCCGGAAGGAATATTCTTTACTGAATAGTTGCCCAAAGTGTGGTGAATTAAGATGGAAAAATAGTACTGCTGGGGATGCAAGAGAGGCTTTACCTTGTGGAAAATCCATGAAGCTTGTAGCACGCAAGGTTCTACGTTACTTCCCTCTTATTCCCCGTCTACAAAGGTTTTATATGGGAGAATCAACGGCATCAAACATGCGCTGGCACAAAGAAGGTCATGCTAATGATGGAATATTACGCCTTCCCGCCGATTCGAAAGCATGGAAGCATTTTGATAGCATTCACCCAAATTTCTCATCTGATCCTCGCAACATAAGACTTGGGCTAGCATCTGATGGTTTCAATCCTTTTGGAGTAATGAATGTTTCTTACAGTACATGGCCTGTGATTCTAATCCCTTATAATCTACCACCTTGGTTGTATATGAAGCAGTCTTATTGGGTGATGTCAATGATAATTCCTGGGCCAGAGTCACCTGGAAACAACATTGATGTGTATCTGCAGCCTTTTGTTGATGAGCTACCGAAATTATGGTATGATGGTGTTGAAACATATGACAGTTTAAAGAAAGAGACATTTGTCATGCGAGCTTCTTTATTGTGGACAATAAATGATTTTCCAGCATATGCAATGCTATGTGGATGGAGCACAAAAATGAAGCTAGCATGTCCATACTGCCATATAAACACTGACGCCTTCTGGTTGAAATATGGACGAAAGAACTGTTACATGGGTCATCGTCGTTTCCTACCTCGGGATCACAGATGGCGTCGAAACAAAGGTTCATTAAACAACAAGGCAGAGAATAGAGAGGCTCCAACATCACTCTCTGGTGACGAAGTACTCCAACAATACGAGTGTTTTGATCAATTGAGTTTTGGGCCGACGAATAATAAGAGAAAGCACACCGAGGAAAATAGATGGCATAATTGGAAGAAGAAAAGTATATTTTTCGACCTCCCTTATTGGAAGACATTGCTAATAAGGCATAACTTGGATGTCATGCACATTGAGAAAAACATTTGTGATAGCATATTGGGGACATTGCTTGCTATGGATGGTAAAACAAAGGATAGTCTACAAGCTCGTCTTGATATGAAGGATATGGGTATACGGCCAGATCAACATCCGAAGTTCATAAAGAGCAAGTACACATTCCCACCAGCATTATATACTTTGGGCAAAGATGAGAAGACCACCTTGTGCAAGTTTTTGGGGAATGTGAAGGTGCCCGATGGTTATGCCTCAAACATCAAGAGATGTGTGGACATAGAAGCATGTAAGGTATCGGGTCTAAAAACTCATGACTGCCATATTATACTTCAGAAGCTCCTTCCTATTGCAATACGTAACATATTGCCTGAAAAGGTTGTTGCACCTTTAATTGATTTTAGCACATTCTTTTCTAGAATTTGTTCTAAAGAATTGGCGGAACCAGATTTGGACAAGATGGGCAAACAAATTCCTGAAACAATTTGTAAGCTTGAGATGTTGTTTCCTCCCGCTTTCTTTGATATCATGGTACATCTTCCAACCCATCGTGCTGAAGAAGCACGGTTGGGTGGACCTGTTTCTTACAGATGGATGTATCCAATTGAGAGGTACCTTGGTACATTGAAGAGGTATGTACGTAACAAAGCTCACCCGGAGGGTTCTATAGCTGAGGGATATATTGCCGAAGAGTGTATGACTTTTTGTAGTTAGTTTTTGGATAACATCAGCACCAAGCGTAATAGGCCAAAACATCATGAAGCTGCAGCTACAAATGAACCTTCTGTTGATAATTCTAACATATTTACAGAAGTTGATAATTCTAAAAAAGGGTATAAATGGGACCAACTTACTATGGTGGAACTACATAACATCAGGCATTATCTTATTACTAATGTTGAAGAGGCTGCTCCATGGATCAAGTAATAACGTATAACTTAGATGTTGTATACTATATATATGGCTTATTGTAGATGGCTAATTTAATTTTGTACCCTTTTCAGTGAGCATATTGAAGAGCTGAAAAAGATTCATTCTCGTGATGTTGATAAACGCCATAGAGATGAGTTTGTTGATTGGTTTCAGAAACGAGTAAGTACATGCAAGTTTGCACTTTGATGAAATATTGAACAAATATGTGTTCTGAAATTTGTTTGTCGTCGATCACCCCTGTTATACTAATGTGTACAGATTACGACATTACACAAAGAAGGCAAAGCAACCGATTATCTGTATGCATTATCTAGATGACCTGATTGTCAGAATCGCTTTTTTAGTCGGTTATTCATCAATGGCTTCTTCTTTTGAACTGCAGATGTGGAAAAAGATTCACGAACCCAAAACAGTGGTATAGTTGTTCGGGGCACTGATCATGATTGGTTTGGAGTAATCAAGAAAATCATTGCTGTTGATTTTGAAAAAAATCAAGAGGTTCTGTTATTTTAGTGTGAATTGTTTGATTGGCCTTTTGGAAGCAGTTAGAACCAAAGCAGGGGCTACAAAAAGGATCAATACAGAATGATAAATGTTGACACTACTCTGTTTCGATTCCAGTATGAGCCTTACATTCTAGCCACTGAAGCAGAACAAGTTTTTTATGTTCCAAGTGTGAAGCATCCTAAATGGGCTACAGTTGTTAAAACGAAGCCACGGAACCTTTTTGCCATGCCCCCTGGAGACAGTGAAAATAATGTGACTGAGACGATAGAGGCTGAGACATTTCATGATGATTTGCTTACTGATGATATCAATAATGAGGATACGACCGCATGGGCTAGGAATGACATTGAGGGAGCCAGCGGCGATGCTTCCACTCTTACAATGACAACGTTAGGTGATCGGTTTGAGGTAGATGGAGTTGCATCAGAAATTGAAGACGACGACGACGGTACATATACCAATGATGGTCATGTAGCTCCATTGTGGGGGGACGACAGCGAAGATGATGATTTTTAGTATAATTAAGTATGTGACATGTAGCTCCACAATGAATTCATCCGTCCGAACCCGACATTTATTTTTCAGTTATTTATATTTGCTACCCGAAAAGTACCCGATACCCGATATTTCTGTCTTTTCAGTTCCGGTCTCGGTTTTATCGGTTTCGGTTTTTCGGTCTCGGTTTATTTTCCCACCCCTAATTTACGTAGTAGTAGCATATATATGGGATATACAAGATAAAACTTTTTCAAAGGGAAGTCTTAGGTTTCGTCAAATCTATCTTTCATATTTTCGCAATTTTGATCTGTTTTAACAATACAAGAATTGTACTTTTAGATTCACCATGAAAAACATTTCCATAATAGACAATCTAGTACTACATGTTATTGAAGTTAATAAATTCCATATAAATCATTTGTCAAAGGTAATTAGTTTGACCAAAATAGAAATAGAGTTGAGTTAGGGCGGAGGAAGTATTATACGTTGCTGTTTGCCGCATATGGTTTCGTCCTTCGTTCAAGCCGTAGCCAATTGTACAGGCGGCTGATGCGGCCGGGCGCACCGAGCTTACGTGCGCGCCAGTCACTGAGGCACCTTAGACGCGCGCAGCGCTTGCTTTGAAATCACCTGCGATACTGCAGGTGCAGTAACAGTCACTAAAATGTGGGTCCAGCTGGCCGTGGGGCCCACATGTCAGTGACTTTTACTGCACCTGCAGTACTACAGAGGTTATGCATCCCGCATGCGCATCTTTGAATTCAATTGGAACCGCTCCGCGTTCTATCACCGCTTTACCGTGAACCACTGCGGATGGTCTTAAAGGAAGGCCCGACTCTGGGCCTAGGCGGGCGGAAATAAATTTTATGCGATCCTCGAGAACGGATCG
Organism: Tuctoria greenei; assembly: GCA_036927565.1. Lineage (NCBI taxonomy): Eukaryota > Viridiplantae > Streptophyta > Magnoliopsida > Poales > Poaceae > Tuctoria > Tuctoria greenei. The sequence continues at coordinate 56,306,067 of JAYESD010000004.1, forward strand.
AGGGGAAGGCTCATCGCCCATAGTGGTCATGTAGCGCCTCGATCCGTTGGCGATGAGCCTTCTCCTCATCCGTTCTCGAGTTTGCGGTGGCCACGGCGCCGCTTCTACCCTCCTTCTGGACTGAGGACGCTGATGATCCGCAACATACTTTTAAATCTGCGCGTTGGTATTCTCCCCTTCATATTTGTTGATGCGTTAATACCTGATGTTTTACATCGTTGAGTATGTTACGGATCATCAACGTCGATAGTCCAGCACTGAGTCGTCAGGAGGCAAAAAGTAATGAACATCATTGATCAGCACTGCGCCGAGGAGAACGCGAAAATTGTTTGCTGATTCGTGGCAACAGATCCTAATGCAACGACTGTGTTTCGTGGCAATAAAGTTGTAACGCCACGAACCAGTAATTCATGGCAACAGATCCTAATGCAACGATTGTGTTCTGTGGCAATATAGTTGTAACGCCACGCACTAGAGTATCGTGGCAACAACTCCTAATGCAACGATTCTGTTTCATTGCATTACGGTCCAAATGCAACTGTTTGCTGATCCGTGGCAATAGATCCTAATGCAACGACTGTGTTCCATGGCAATAAAGCTGTAACACCACGAACCAGTATTTCGTGGCAACAGATAATAATGCAACAACTGTGTTCCGTGGCAATAAAGATGTACCGCCACGAACCAGTAATTCGTGGCAACAGATCCTAATGCAACGATTGTGTTCCGTAGCAATAAAGCTGTAATGCCACGAACCAGAGTATCATGGCAACACATCCTAACGAAAAGATTCTGTTTTTTTTTTTTTTGCATTACGGTCCAAATGCAACTGTTTGCTGATTCGTGGCAACAGATCCTAATGCAACAACAGTGTTCCGTGGCAATAAAGCTGTAACGCCACTAACCAGTAATTCATGGCAACATATCCTAATGCAACGACTGTGTTCCATGGCAATAAAGCTATAACGCCACGAACCAGTATTTCATGGTAACACATCCTAATGCAACGATTCTGTTTTGTTGCATTACGGTCAAAATGCAACTGTTTGCTGATTCGTGGCAACAAATCCTAATGCAACGACTGTGTTCCGTGGCAATAAAGTTGTAACGCCACGAACCAGTATTTTGTGGCAACAGATCCTAATGCAAAGATTGTGTTCCGTGGCAATAAAGGTGTAACGCCACGAACTAGAGTATCTTGGCAACACATCCTAATGCAACGATTCTGTTTCGTTGCATTACGGTCCAAATGCAACTGTTTGTCGATTCGTGGCAGCAGATCCTAATGAAACGACTGTGTTCCGTGGTAATTAAGTTGTAACGCCACTAACCAGTAATTCGAGGAAACAGATCCTAATGCAACGACTGTGTTCCGTGGCAATAAAGCTGTACCACGAACTAGTATTTCGTGGCAACACATCCTAATGCAACGATTCTATTTCGTTGCATTACAGTCCAAATGCAACGGTTTGCTGATTCGTGGCAACAGATCCTAATGCAACGACTATGTTCCATGGCAATAAAGCTGTAATGCCACAAACTAGTATTTCGTGGCAACAGATCCTAATGCAACAATTGTGTTCTGTGGCAATAAAGTTGTAACGCCACGAACCAGAGTATCGTGGCAACACATACTAATGCAACGATTCTGTTTCGTTGCATTATGGTCCAAATGCAACTGTTTGCTAATTCGTGGCAACAGATCCTAATGCAACGACTGTGTTCCATGGCAATAAAGTTGTAACGCCACTAACCAGTAATTCATGGCAACAGATTCTAATGCAACAACTGTGATCCATGGCAATAAAGCTGTAACGCCACTAACCAGTATTTCGTGGCAACAGATCCTAATGCAATGACTGTGTTCCATGGCAATAAAGCTGTAACGCCACGAACTAGTAATTCGTGGCAACATATCCTAATGCAATGACTGTTTTCCGTGGCAATAAAGTTGTAACGCCACAAACCAGTATTTCGTGGCAACAGATCCTAATACAACGATTGTGATCCATTGCATTAGCATCCTGACGCCACGAACTAGTGACTCGTGGCAACGGATCCTAATGCAACAATTGTGTTCCGTGGCGATAGTTCCTAGTGCCACGAACTAGTGAATCGTGGCAAAAAGCCAAGCTTACTGCAATGATTTAGTATTCCTTGCAGTACAATCGTTGCAACAGGTCAGAATCCTTGTAGTGACATCGAATGCCTTTATGTCATGTTCTTTTTCAGTGTTGGGCACGTTCGGGATCTCGTTGTTTTTGTCAGAGGCCACTGTTCTCTCCGAGCGGTGAGTCTCGTATATGGAGAACCAACTCTTATACCAATTGAATGTGGCCTAGAGGGGGTGAATAGGCTTTGAAAACTTCCTACACACTTAATCAAATCATCAAATACCTGAGGGACTGGACATGTCCGGTGTTGTAGAGGACTAGTCCGGTGTGCTGATGTGTTGTGAGTTAATCAAGTGTTGATGCGGAAATTGTAAAATTTATACCAGCGAAAATTGAACAACTATAGAGATCACTTGATTGAACAATTAGTATTGCAAAATTACACGTGGAATACAATGTAATTCAAATTACAAGGTTGATCAACTTAGTGCCCTAAGTAATGATAATTCCAAAAGTAAATGAGCACACGGGATACGGATTTTGACCAAGGTTCGATCTCACTAAAGAGATCTACGTCCTCATTGAGGAAGCCCACACAGAGTCAGGTCTCTTCAAACCCTTTTCCTCGTCAAGTCACCGTACAAGGCCGACTTGATTCCACTATCACGGGTAATCACCAAGTTGGTGGGACAACCTCACACGTTGATGGCTCCCACAAGAATTACAGCTGAAAAAGGATGATCTAATACACACAAAAAGATTACAAGTAATGCAAGAGTGTAAAGAGATCAAACCCCAAGAGCTCAATAACGCGTAGACAATGATCTCCCAATCCCAACTCTGAATACTCAAAGAATTTCACTTTTGAGGATCTTAGATGCGTGGGGATATGTGTTTTTGTGCTCTTGCGACAGGTGGTGACGCTAGGGTTTGAGTTATGAATATTAGAATCGGAGAGTTGTTTTGTGGGGTCATAGATCTCCTATTTATAGTGTTTCCAAAAATGTTACTGTTAGGGATCCCGATGGCCGGACTAGTCCGTACTGGTGACCAGACTTGTCCAGTGTGCTGTGTAAAATACACGTGGAATGTGCAGCACACTAGAAACCCTAATATGTGTGAGGTATACCGGACTAGTCCGGTAGTTTTCTTAACTTGTCTAGTGCCATGTGAATTTGGAACATCAAAATGTTTCTCGGACAAGTCCAGTCTGTGAACAGACTTGTCTTATGCATAGTGTTATGAAACTTCAGAGAGTTTCTCGAACTAGTTCGATCCATGAAAGGACTTGTCCGAAGCATAGTGTTATGGAACATCAGAAAGATAACAGGCTAGTCCGGTTCATGAACAGACTAGTCTGTTGCACTATAAAGTTGTGAGACCTATGTGTGCTGAATACATTGGCTTTAATGATAAAAGTTTTGAATATTGCCAAATCACCTTTTTTAACAGGGTCCAACTCTAGATCTGAGCTCCTGCAAGGTCCGACGATGGGTCTTGCTTGTTTTGGGTAGCTCCAGCAAGGTTCGATGTAAGGTCCAACTTATTTTGGCTAGGTCCGACTTCTTTGTTTAGGTCTGACTTATTTTGGCTAGGTCTGACTTGTTTTGGCTAGGACTGACATGTTTTTGCTAGGTCCGGCGCAAGGTTTGAGTAGCTGTGGTTAGCTCTGGCGCTAGGTCTGACTAGCTTTGGTGAGCTCTGGCGCTAGGTCCTGCTAGCTTTGGTAACCTCCGGTTCAACGTCCGGTTAGCTTTGGCAAGGTCCGGAGCTAGATTGCAATTATTCTACTTTTAAGTTGCAATGTTTCAAACTTGCTTTACACTTATGAAAAGTTTGCTTTGTATTCTTTTACAATGTTTTTTATGTGTTTTGGATGATCATGGTGGTTAATATTTTTGCTATGGTTTGCAACATGCTTATGTGAGGTGCTCACGTAAGGTGTTCTGGTTTCGGAACTAACGTGAGTCAACTCGAGGACTTGTACTCAGAAGTATTGGTTGTTTATTCATGTGGAGGTGTTGCTTGAGTTTAAGACTTGGCTGGTGCAGTATCCATTGAACTAGTCTTAGGGAGAAGATGAGGTTCAACAACGAAGTTTGGGAGGAATTGTGGTTGAGTTGATTGGGAGGTCGCGCATCATGTTTGAATCAAGAACAATGCATATGAAGGTACTGTGGACGTCGTTGGAAGGTGTTTTCACATATGCAAGGAGTGCATGGAAGTGGCAACATGGTTCCAAGGCGTGATGAAGAGAATCGGATGTAAAGAATTGGTCGGAAATGTCCAACCGATTAGGTTATGGACTCAGGCTGCGGCTCAGTCGTGTTTTACTCAAATACAGAGAGATTTGAGTTGGTTATGATAGGATTTCATATGGGTCATGAAGTTGAGTTGTTTTTAGGTATGTGATACATTTCTATGGTGTTTGAAAGTCTTAAGATTGCATCTATCAGCGTATAGAAGAGTCTTGAGCAGTTATGGAAAGTTTCGGTGGAAACTTAGTAGGACACGAGTCCTAGGTTTGTTTGGGTTGGCCTCATGGCTGGTTATATAAGCAAGGGAGGCCAGAGCTCGTGAGGCACGGATTTTGGATGTTCCTATTGTGTTCTATTGAATAAATATTGTAGTATAAAGGAACTTTTGTGCCTTGTTCATCCGACTTGTTTCAGACAAGTTTTTCTCGTCGAGTTTCTGCACAGCACAACCTAATTACTTCGGTCGTTCTATGATAACTCGAGTTTTATAGATCCAATTGACGTGATTCTTTTTGGATTGTCTTCAAAACTTGATTATCTATCATCTATGAAAATTTTATGGTCATTGGATTTGTGGTTTCTGATATACATGAGTTTCTTTGCTGTGCTACAGATCTGGTTTTTACTCGGTAGAACAGATTGACCTTTGTTCGATCTTTCGATCTTAACTTAAGTTTTTCTCGATGGATTTTTGTGATTCTTGTTGTGACGTATTCATGACTTGATTCTCCACAATCCATACTGGTTTTTTTCACAATTTTTCATGTTTAGATTATTAGTCGCACACATGATTTCTTTAATAGATAAGTTTTATGCCGAGGGGTTTTCGTTGCTTCTGCTAAAAAAGTTGTAATCTACCATTCACCCCCTCTGGTAGCTTCTCACGTGCTCTTCGATCCTACAATTGGTATTAGAGCCACGATGCTCTAATCTTTGAGATTTGTACGTGTTATTAATAATCATCATGGAGAAATACTACGTCAAACCTTGTGTGTATAGTGGTATTGATTTTCAGGTTTTGAGGGCACGCATGGAGGCCTTTATCTACGTGCAGGGCTTTGCAATATAGGAAAAAGTGTACAAGCCTATGAAGTGCCACCAAATGATCAAGTTACAGCTACAAATCTAAGAGATGTCGACAACAACAACAAGGCTCGAAACCTGATCTTACAAGGATTAACTCAAAGCGACTTCGATCCTATTGCACACCTCCGATCTACATACTGTCGAAGTGTTCGAAACGACACTTCCCCTGACCTGCTAAGAAGAAGCCCGCGGAGGTTCTTGTTATGGTTGGGGTACGCAGAGATCAAGATCAAGATGATGACACTAGAGATTTATGTGGTTCGAGCCGCCTGAGCGTAACACCCTACTCCACGGGGTTTGTGTGGTTGTATTGTGTGAATCTGTTGCTTAGTATGCCCGTTATCTTGGATCAGCCCAGATGTCCTTGGGTACTTGCGGCACAACCCTTTATAGTTCTAAGGACTGACCGCTACAAAGCTTGCCTGGCCCGACATGTGGCCCTAGCGATTTTAATGGCCTAATACACTGTCTAAAGGGTATTAAGCATGATTAATAGTGTGATAACGTGCCTTAATGGCTGCGTTACCCCTATTAACAGTGCTCTGATCATGTGTCATTAATACAACATTAACAACATGTAATTAAATCTTGTAACTGCCACTTTGATTACCCTTGATTGTTTGCTGAAGGAGATCTGCCAGTCTATATGTCGATGAAGGTCCGGAGGCTCCACACGTCAAAGCTCCAGAGCTTTCCCTTACGGGAGGTTAGGTCCAGGGCTGCTGTACACGTGTCGACAATGAAGCTCCTCTCTGCTGGGGGTTAGGTCCGAGGTCATTGTACACGTGTTGTCACTGAAGCTTTCCTTCGTCGGGATCTTAGTTCCGGTTTTCCATTACACATGTTGAACCAGGAGCTACCCATATGAGGGGAGCAGGTCCGGTGCAATGTGACATTTGGGGCCCGTGGAGACTTTCAACTCTGACAGGTAGAACTCCCTTGTACACTTTGTGGTACTAAGGGGTACCCGTACCGGTACTGATAGTGGCCCCCGGGCCCACCTCTGGGAGAAACCCTTTGGGTTAAGTTATTCTATCATAGGTGGGGCCATTCTCGATTCCCGCGCTTCGATTTCAAGGGTCTTCTAATATGCTGTTGGAGCAATGATCCGGGAGTGAACCATTGACGCGTGGCTTGTTACAAATGTGGCAGATAAGATCTTTGAGTGAGGATCTCACGCAATTGATGGTCGCCGGTTCCCAATACGAAAACCGTATCAGTTCCGCGCGCCCTATCAGGGTCGCGCCATCGAGTTTCCCGCCGCTCATCATGACTACGGTTCGTCATGGGTGAGAATCTCGATCTCCTCTTTGGGGTGGCCCTAGGTCCACTCGTCATTGATGGGGTAGACTTTTGAAATTTGCCTTCGTTCTCACCGTGGTTTCCATCCAAGCGTTGCGGAGGCTTACTTAAGAGGGAAAGTGTGCACGGTTTGAGGACTCTTTACGCCTTCGATCCAATTTGCGCTCAGAGTCTCCCAAACTCCGCCTAACTTCCCTTCCTTTGCTCCGCTATGCCACAATGGAGTTGGGTCTTTCCAAGAGCCACCTTAAGAGTGACGATGATCTGAAGGAGGTTCGAACCTATGGGGTGGTCCAGCGACTCCTTCAACCACTTGGTTCGTGTCGGCAAGCTCCCGTTCAAGAAGGAGCACAGTGGCGACATAGCGTACTTCTTGGCGTATGCCATGGTGGGATTCATTCCACCTTTCTCTACTTTTGTTTTGATGCTGGTGGACTTTTATTGTCTGCAGTTGTATCACCTTGGCCCCCATTATCTTCTTCTTGTGGCGACGTTCGTCCACTTTTGCGAGATGTGGGTGGGTATTCCCCCCTGCGTCGAGCTATTCCACACCTTTTTCACCATCCACACCACCGTCAAGGGGACTGAGCTTCTTGGCTTCTACTATTTCGTGAAGCGCAAGAACTGCCCCTTCAAATACCTGAAGTCGTTTCCTTCCGGCAAATGGAACTACTGGAAGATAGATTGGATCATCATTACAGTGGAGGAGCACGAGAAGTTGGAGCTGCCCGAAGGTCTCCCCAACATTGACACCGACGCCTGGAGTGTAGTTCTGATGCTGTCAGATGCCTTCAACTCCATCTTGACCAGGATCCGTGAATGCGTGGAGGGTGGAGTGACTCCTCAGATGGTCTTCTGCATCTTCCTGGTCAATAGACAGGCTCCGCTGAGGAAGAGGGAGAAGATTGCGTGGGCCCTCAATAGCGTGATGGATGATGACCGGATTGAAACCGGTCTGAAATCCAACTTGAATGATGAAGCTTTGGAGCTTCATCTTAAGAATTTCCAACATGGGATAAACGTCAACGGCGATGACTTAGTTCCGCCGGCATCTTTCCTCCCTCTGAACATGGAGGCATAGTTCAGTAGGGAGCTTCGGAGGAAGATGTCGGCGCTTGACGACCTTTGTGAGGTGGAAAGGCGTCCGACCACCAGGGTGGTGATCCCCGGAGCTTTCGAGGGGGGTCCTGCCTCCGCCTTGAGCCGGAGGGTTGAAGACACCGGCAAGGGCAATGTTAAAGAGCCAACTTAGCCCTCCAGCTGAAGAGGAAGTTCAAGCACACTGACGGGAGGTCCATCAGGCCTGCTCCTTCTACCACAACTCCTTCTCCCCAGCGGGGAAGGTCTTCTACAGCTACCCCTGCTCCAGCGCAAGCGTCTTCTAGAGGCGTTAGCTCCGCGCACTCAACCCCGGCCTCAGTGCTGGCTAAAAGTTCCAGGTCCGAGGGTTCTTCCCGGCCAAGAGAAGCTCTGGCCGAGAGGACTCCGGCAGCTACAAGTGACCCTCAACTAATGTCCGAAGCCGTTGTCTCACCATACTTGGTGGGCTCTAGCTCCGGGCCTTAGAAGAAGAGGTTCCGAGGCGACTGGGGTGGTAGCATCCCTAGGTAAGCATTGATTGCTCACCCTAAAAAACTAGTCTTGTTTTTTATGTGTCTTTAATCTTCTTTTCCCTTTATTTCTAGGGTGTCGAAGAAGGGTTCAGGAACTTTGGCGCCTATCGCACTGGCCGAGTCTGTACCTGCCGAAGCTCTGGCTTCAAGCACTGAGCCTCCTACTCATGTGGTGGCAGCAGTCGCGACAGCTTCGGCGCTACCTGTCAATGAATTGGATTCAGAGTCCTCGCCCGAAGCTCCTATGGTAGCGCCGGACCACAGGGGAGAAGTCAAAGATGTACCCCTGGCGATGGTGGCGGAGGCTGATGCTCCAACACCGGTGATGCAAGAAGTTCCTTCCTTTGAGCCGGAAGCCGTCGAAGCCCTGGTCGATGAGCCAGAGGTAATTGAAGCTCAGGCTATGGAGCTGGAAATCACTGAAGCTCCGACCCTTGTGCCAGAAGCGGTTGAATGTACGGCGGTTGAGCCGGAGGCACCTGAAGCTCCGGTCGTTGAACCGGAGGAAGCTAACACGCCGGCGTCTGAGCCAGTGGTGGTAGAGGCCCTAGATGAAGCCCCTTCCATTACCCCAGAGGTACTCGAACCAGAGCCGGAGCTACCTGAAGAGGTTGCGGCAGGTCCTCCGCCTTCGTCGCCAGCAATTGAAAGCCCGGAGGAAGCACCTTCACCTTCTACTCCGATGGTGGGGGTTCCCCTAGTGGGTTCCTCTTCTACTGCTGCTAAAGGGCTCCCAGAGAGCGGTCCCAGTGCCACAGAAGCTCAAGGGTCCTCTCTCGTAGAGTGAATCCCCAGCCATTGCCCCGGAGGTAGCCGAACCAGAGCCGGAGCTACCTGAAGAGGTGGTGGCAGGTCCTCCGCCTTCAGAGCCAGCAACTGAAAGCCCGTAGGCAGCACCTTTAGCTTCTACTATGGCGGTGTGGGTTCCCCTAGTGGGTTCCTCTTCTGTTGCTGCTGAAGGGCTCCAGGGAGCGGTCCTAGTGCCGCAGAAGCTCAAGGGTCCTCTCTCGTAGAGTGGGACCCTATTTTTGTAATGGAGAACCTTTCGAGCCTACAGAGATGGTCCCAGCAGGCCCGGAGCCTATCCCTCTGGCGTTGTCTATAGACAACGCCTGCTCCAGTCTCTGACAAGTCCGACTTGCCTTCGATCATGAGAGCAAAGCCCTGGAGGAGGAGCGCAACACCTTGAGGCGTTGGCACAACAGACTCCATTTTGAGACCAGGCTTTTCCAGACGAGGCTAGCTGACCAGAAGGAATGGATAAAGAGGGAGATGGCCCGGTTAGAGTACTGGGATAAGCTACTTGAGGAGAAGGAGGTTGCCATTCGGGCGCTCAAAGCTAACTCCAGGGAAATCCTTGAGCAATACAAGGAGAGGTGTGATGATGCCGATGAGCGTCATGAAAGCCTCAATGAATTGAACGAGGTTCTTCTGAAGCATCGAGAAGACCTGGAGGCAAGGGAAGAAATGCTCCTGGAGCAGCAGGAGGATTTCATGAAAAGAGAGGCGGAAGTCACCCAGAAGTTGACTCTGGGTGAACAGAATTTGGCAGATCGCTCAAAGAAGTTTGAGCAGTGGAGTGAAAATGAAAGGAAGAAGTACTGGAAGATGGGGCAGGAGCTCTCGAAAAGAGAAGCTGACGTTGCCACCAGGGAAGGGAAGGTGAGAGGTAGGGAGAAAGACCTAGTGGAGAGGCAAAACCGCAACCACCTCCGGGAGTCAAAGCCGACCGATCGCGAGAAGCAAGTTGCTGAAAGTATGCAACAACATGCCAAAGTGGTGGAACGCCTTGCTTGGGAGAGTTCGGAGCTAACGGCCGCCCGGAGGTCACCGGAAGAGCTGCAGACCTCGAAGGGAACCGAGTCCTTGATGGTATGGGACTGCTTGGGACATGCGGACATGGCCCTTGTGCCTCTTGGTTTCAGTCCAGTACGCCCGGAGGACCCGGCGCAGGAACTGGACCAGACGCTAGTGGCACTTGGCTCTGCTGGCAGCAAACTCAGCGCAATGGTTAATGTCATCGCTGATCAGCTGGAGACGGAGGGTAAATCTTTGGCCAAGAACGTCACCAAGTATGTCTTGGCGTGTTAAAAAAGCCGAGACCCCCCAGTTCTCTCTTGATCCGGTCTTTGAAGGAATCATCGCCGAGGAAGAGGATGCCGCCAGAGCTAGTGTCCAAGAAGCTGTTGAGAAGGTTACTTCGTTTTTCTACAGGACTTAGATCCTCCAGTGGCTAGGACTTTCATCCTTTTGCCCCTTGTAACCCCAATTTTGTAATCCAGTACTTTTTATTAATGAAAATCCTCCTTTCTGTCATGAATTTCACTTTGTCTTCAATATACTGTGTTGTATCTTGTTGGCCCCCTAGTACATGTGTACAAATGAAGTGTGTACATGTACCAAAGGTTATGCCAGTATGTTGACGACTTGAATGCTTCGCACTTGTAGATTTTCGGTCCGAAGTCTTCAATTCTGAGGCGTCGAAGGCAGGCCCCCTTGGTTTGGCAGAGCTTGGTAGCTCCGACAATTCCAAGTATCAACATATAAACATTGACAGTCGGAGCTTGGTAGCTCCTGATGTCATCGCACGAATATTTGAGTTTATGCCTCCAGGGGTTGTCGGAGCTTTGTAGCTCCAACATCACCCACTGTCAATATATTAAACATTGACGGCGTGCCCCCTTGGAGGATGTCGGAGCTTAGTAGCTCCGGCGTCGTCAACCATCACTATGAATTTCTATTTTTCTTGCACATGAAATACAAGAAAAGAGTAAAATTCGTCTTCTTGTCTATAAATCATTTGTGACTTATCATTCTTATTTGAATTTTAAATCCGAAGAAACTCGATATGGTAACAAGTATATTGATGTAATCTTTCCGGACCCATATGTTTTTCTAGTACTCACCCTACTGAGGCCTGCCGGAGTGTAGGTAGAGTGGCGTACTTAGGGTGCAGGACAAGGCTAAGTCGATAGCACACTCCGGACCTATGTTGGCTCGGCGTTCAGGCAAGTAGACTATACAACATGTTAAGATCCAATGAGACCAACAATATAACTTGCAATGCATATGAATAACTTGGTAAAACCTCAAGAAGAATTACACAACTTCATTATAGACAAGATGGTTACAAATAATAAGTTGATAGGTCGAGCCTTGTACAAAAAATAAATGCACGTGGAGTCTTTTTTTACACAACAATGTCTTTCATTATAGGTCTGGATTATATGGGAGACAAGGACACACTTAGGGTGCGGGACCAAGCTAAGTGTGTTATACATATTGTACTAACCCAGGGTAGGTAGTTACACTTTTAGTGCAGTGACTGTATGATGTGTACTTGAACGTCCTAGACCCTCCCGGAGGGGTCCGGATGTTCTCCCGGAGGACCTACCCCTGTCTGTTTATCGACTCTATACATACATCATGTGTAATTACAGGCTCACCTCCGTGGTTCTAAGCATAAAACTTACAGAGGTGCTCGATGTTCCAAGGATTAGGGAGCAGAATCCCATCCTGAGTTGCCAAGCGAATGCATCCGGGATGGGATACTTTGATCACTCGGAATGGACCTTCCCAGCTCGGGGAAAGTTTGTTCATTCCTTCACAAGTTAGTATCTTCCAAAGCACCAGATCACCTTCCTCGAGCTGTCGGTTGCGCACATGCCTTTGATGATAGCGTTGGAGCGCTTGGCGATAACGTGCATTCCGAACAGCTGCTTGGCACCTCCCCTCATCGACGAGGTCAAGGTCTTCACGCCGGAGCTGGTCCTGCGTGGCTTTGTCGAAGGTTCGGACTCAGAGGGACCCCAAGGTGATCTCCGGAGGAAGGACTGTTTCAGCTCCGTACACTAGGAAGAATGGAGTCTCCCCAGTTGACCGGTTAGGTGTTGTCCTGTTAGCCCATAGTGTGGACAGAAGCTCTTCAATCCAGTTGGCTCCATGCTTTTTTAGGCGCTCGTACGTGTGTGTCGTGAGTCCCTTTAATATTTCTTCATTTGCTCTCTCGACTTGTCCATTACTTGCTGGGTGAGCTACCGAGGCGTAGCTGAGTTGAATAATGAGGTCTTCGCAATATTCTTAGAATGCAGCACTTGTGAATTGAGTTCCGTTATCAGTTATGACATTGTTTGAAACTTCAAATCTGCATATAATGGACTTCAAGAAGTTAATCGCTGATTGCTTGTTGATTGTCACAACTGGAGTTGCTTCGAGCCACTTAGTGAACTTGTTGATGGCGACATACAGGAACCTGTAACCTCCGATAGCTTTTGGGAAAGGTCCCAAGATGTCCATGCCCCACACAGCCAATGGCCATGTAGGAGGTATCATTTGTAGGGACTAAGCCAGTGTTTGAATCTGTTTTGCGTGGAACTGACATGCTTCACATTTTTTCACTAGCTCAACTGCATCCTGAAGTGTTGTAATCTAGTAAAAGCCATGCCGAAAGGCTTTACCGACCAGCGTACGAGAAGAAGCATGGTTCCCACACTCGCCTCTATGGATTTCCGCAAGGACCTCGCGGCCTTCTTCCCTTGCAATGCACCGCATTAGGAAGCCATTGACACCAAGTCGGTAGAGATCCCCTTCTACCAACATGTATCTTTTAGCAATTCTGACAATCCGGTCAGCAGATACACTGTCTTAAGGAAGGATATTGTCTTTCAAGTAGCTCCGAATCTCCGAGATCCATGCAACGGAGCTTACTTGAGCTTCTGAGTCTTGCATGCTGGGGTGCTCAGAGCTTCCGACGACACCTACGACCCTTGGTGGACGCCATGGTAGCAGGGCCACCGGGACTGCCAGCTTCGTGGTGCTGGTCTTGCCCCCTTCGCTCAGTTCAACAGGCTTAGCTGTTGGTTTCGACAACCTCCGGATGAAGGTTCCATCAGGAGCCGGAGCTCCGGTTGAGTCTTTCGTCGAGAGTCCGTTGGCTTCAGCATTATGAAGATGCTGAACATGATGGAGATCTAGGACTTCGAAGTCCTTCTGAAGCCTCTAGACTTCAAGTAGATAAGCAACTAGTTGGGGATTGTTGTAGGAACATTCACCTTTGACTTGTTTGATGATGAGTTATGAATCTCCCTTTACCAACAGCTGTTTGACACCATAATATATTGCCACCTTGTGTCCGTAGATGAGAGCTTCATACTCTGCCATGTTGTTAGTTGCCTTGAAATCAAGGTGTACCATGTATTTGACATTGTCCCCAGTTGGAGCTAGGAGAAGGATTCTAGCTCTGGCTCTCTGCTTTTGCACAGAGCCGTCGAAGTAGAGGGTCCAGTGGGGAACGGTGAATTTTGGAATTTTGGGTTCTGGTTTCTGCTCATTGTGGCCCCCAGGGTTTGATGGAGAGGGGGTCCATTCAGCCATGAAGATAGCCAAGGCTTGACTTTTGATTGCTTGTCTTGACACGAATTCTAAATCAAATTTCGCCAGTTCCGTTGCCAACTTTGCAATGTTCCTAGTAGAATTAGGGTTATGCAAAATAGCACGCAGTGGAGAAGAAGTTATCACTGATATTTTTTTGGGCTTGGAAGTAGTGACGAAGCTTCCTTGAGGCAATAAGAACTGTGTAAAGCAGTTTATGCACCTCAATGTATCTTGTCTTTGCGTCGTGGAGTACTTCACTAATGAAGTACACTGGTCGTTTGGATGGTCCGAACCCTTTCAAAAGGACTCGAAGCTTCTACTCCATCGACCTGGACCCTGCTGGAGGGTTCCGGACCTTCAGGTTGTGCTTCTTGGTTCAAAACTCCTTCTTGTTCGAACTGAACCTCGCTAGGAGGATCCAGATCATCTTGGTCAGCCAGGTGAACCTCCTCGGACGAATGAGGTTGATCTCCTAGCATTTCGTTTTGAGGTTCTGTGTTTGGGAGCTGAGACCCGGTCACGTCTTCAGGTGATTCCAGACCCTCCCGGAAGTGTCTGGACTCCTGGATTGGATGTGGCTCTGGTCTTTCCGCAACAAGGACCATACTAAAAACTTCGGTGGTTGCCAAAATGTGAAGCAGTAAAGGTTCACCAGGATTAGGAGCTACCAATATCGGCAGTGTGGTGAGGAGCTGTTTCAGCTCTTGAAACGCCTTTTCTGCTTCTCCAAACCAATGAAACGGTATAGACTTCCTCAAGAGTTTGAAGAAAGGTAGCGCCCGTTCTGCCAGTCTTGAGATAAACCGGCTAAGCGCAGCTAGGCATCCAGTTAGCTTCTGGACATCTTTAATGCGGGTTGGGGGTCGCATATCTTCTATGGCCTTGATCTTCGGCGGATTGGCTTCAATTCCTCGGTGGGTCAGCAAGAACCCTAGAAGCTTCCCGGAGCTAACCCCGAAGACACACTTGTTTGGGTTCAGCTTGGTGCGCGTGGTGTGCAACTTGTCGAAGACGGCTTGTAAGTTGTCAAGGAGTGACTCCTTGTTTTTGATCTTCACAATGATGTCATCGACATACACCTCCACCAAGTCTCTAACTAGCTCTCCAAATGATTTTTACGTAGCTCGCACAAATGTTGAAGCAGCATTTTTAAGACCAAATGGCATGGCAGTATAACACTATAATCCATCTACTGTTATGAAGGCAGTATGCTCTTCATCTTTCTTAGACATTTGGATTTGATGATATCCATAATATGCATCTAAGAAACAAAATATCTCACACCCGGAGGTGGACTCCACTATCTGATCTATTCTAGGTAGTGGAAATGGATCCTTTGGACATGCCTTATTTAAAGTGGTGTAGCCGATACACATCCGAAGCTTCCCACCAGCCTTGGATACAACAACTGGGTTTGCCACCCATTTTGGATGGAAGACTTCCCGAATGAATCCAGCTTCAAGCAACTTCTTGATTTCCCGTCGGATGAAGTTTTGTTACTCGATTGATTGCTACCGGGGCTTCTGGTGTACAGGTCGTGCGTCTGGTTAAATCATCAGATTGTGCTCGATCACCTCCCTAGGGATCCCAGGAATTTGTGACGGCTGCCAGGCAAACACGTCGACATGAGCCTGGAGGAAAGTGATGAGCACGAGTTCCTATTTGTTGTTCAGACCCCCCGATATACGGGTAGTCTGAGCAGCATCGGAACCAATTTGGACGACCTTTACGGGAACATCAGTGTCGCCTCTTTGTTGCACACGGTGTGCGGAGGTAGAGCCTTTATGACGAATGCTCGGAGGGTTTGGAGTTGGCTCCTTACCGGATGCTTCCTCTTGCGCTGTGGTAAGTGCATAGAGTTCTTCTAGAGCAGTAACTCTTGCGGTGCGATCTCCGCGGATCCGGAGAACGCCCGTGGGTGTTGGCATCTTCAACACTAAGTAACCATAATGAGCTGCAGCCATGAACATGTATAAAGCTGGCCTGCCCAGAATGGCATTAAATGGCAGACTGATCTGCGCAACATCGAAGACCAATTTCTCAGTTCTGTAGTTCTCCCGGTCCCGAAGGTCACTGGGAGTGTGATGGAACCGAGGGGAGTAATGGTTCCCGGACCTACTCCCGAGAAAGGTCGAGACGGGTGAAGGTCCGAAGGCCGAAGCTGAAGCTTAACAAAAGCTTCGAAGCTTATGAGGTTTAGCCCAGAACCTTCGTCCACCATTACATGGTGGATTTGAATATTTTTAATGGTTGGTGACACCATCAACGGGAGTTGGACAGCCCCAATCATCTTTCGGGGGCAGTTCAAAGCATTAAAAATAATGGGAGTATCCATCCACTTCCGATGTGGCTCCGCTTTAGCAGTAGGAGCTGCCACGGCCATGTCCCACAGAATTGTCATGAGGATGCGGCAATAGGTGATGTCCCAAGAACCACAATAGATGGTGTTCAGGGTCTTCGGGCGCTTGTTGTCAGAGACGCCGGAGTCATCGTCGACAGTGTTGTAGACAGCTTTCAGGACTTTTTTGGGTCCTAAAAACCTAGCTCCTCTTCAGCTGGAGCTTCGTCGACTTTTTGCTTTCATTCCCGTTGACGGAAAGGAGCTTCTTCTTGGCTCTTGTTGTAGCGCTCAGCAAGGTTCTGGACCTCCCGGCACTCTTCCAAGCTGTGTTGGTTCGTCCTGTGAATCGGACACCATGCTTTAGGACTATTGCCGTCTTTTGATGAAGGACAAGGTCATTTCTCGGGGCGTGGCCCCCGACCACAAGGAACTGTGGCAACAGCAGCGGCTGGTGCGCTGACCGACGACTTCTTTTTGCCGTTGTGCTTCTTTTTCTTCTTACCACTATGGGAGGTAGCGGCTTCATTTTTGGAGGACTTCTGGTTGGCCTTCGGAGATGGCTTAGAATGCATTTCACGGCCCTCCGCAACTCTAGGACATTTGTCGGCTAGGATGAAGAGTTCCGTGACACTGGTAACTTCTTTAATAGCCAACTTCTCCAACATCTTCTTATCTCGAACACCCTGTCTGAATTCAACGATAACAAAAGAGCTTGAGATTGAAGGAATAGTATTCCGTACCTGAGAAAACCGTTGGATGAAGGATCGTAGCGATTCCCCCGATGTATGCTTTACAGCAAACAGGTCCAATTCAGTGCCAGGCCGGGTGTAAGAACTCTCGAAGTTTGCAGTGAACTACTGGCATAGCTCCGCCCAACTATTAATGGAGTCGGGTGGAAGACTCATGAACCAGGACCTTGCAGTCCTAGTTAAGGCCACCGGGAAGTAACTGGCCATCATAGCCTCGTCACTCCCTGCTGCCAGTATGGCTATAGAGTAAATTTGAAAGATTTCAGCGGGGTTGACAGTCCCGTTGAATTTTTCCAGCAAGTGAGGCCAGAACTTTTGTGGCCATTAGACCATGCGTAAATGCATGACCAGGGCAGAACAACCTCCTCCTACTCCCTGAGGAGTTGGGTTGTCTCCAGCCTCTCGCCTTTCACGAGCTCACTCGATATGGACACCGTTGTCCTGCTGACGGTAACGGCGATCCAACTCCAACGTAGGTCATGAGTCAGAACCCTGGTAATGGTATGGTTGTGTCGTGCCCCGGGAGGCAACAAAGTCACCTGCTAGGATGCAGCATGTCTCCTTTGTTGCAAGACTTGTGGACCAAGTCGTCCGCACAAGGTCCGTCATTGTGATGGTGCTCGCCCCGAAGGGGGAGGACCTTGATTGATGATGCCTCCAGCCGCAGCTGCAACAAGATGGTAAACATCAGACCTCCACTGCTCCATAGCACTCTGGGGTGCACCTGGAGGTGGTGGGTGTTGTAAGAGAGCTCGCGCAGCAATGAGCGCGTGCTCAGGATTGTTGTTTTTCAATGCAGTGATCGACGCAGATGCCCCATATTGTTGACCAGCATTGTTTGTCAGAACAGATGGTGCTATAGTGCCTGTTGGAACAATGGCACCTGCTGGATGGTGAGTGTTGGAGGGATTGCCTTCAGCAGGTTGTTCAGCACGGTTGCCATTGGATGATCCTGCGGCAGAATTCACCATCTCGTGATCTTGGGACCATTCCCCTACTTGGCGCGCCAAATGTTGAAGTGCTTGAAAGGACACTTCCCGTGGACCTGCTAAGAAGCAGCCTGCGGAGGTTCCTGTTATGGTTGGGGTACGCAGAGATCAAGATTAAGATGATGACACAAGAGATTTACGTGGTTCAGGTCGCCTGAGCGTAACACCCTACTCCACGGGGTTTGTGTGGTTGTATTGTGGTGAGTATGTTGCTTAGTATGCCCGTTAGCTTGGATCATCCCATATGTCTTTGGGTACGTGCAGCACATCCCTTTTATAGTTTTAAGGACTGAACATTACAAAGCTTGTCTAGCCCGACATGTGGCCCTGGCGTATTTAATGGCCTAATACACTGTATAAAGGGTATTAAGCATGATTAATAGTGTGATAACGTGCCTTAATGGCGGTGTTACCTCTATTAACAGTGCTCTGACCGCGTGTTGTTAATACATCATTAATGACATATAATTAAATCTTGTAACTGCCGCTTTGATTACCCTTCATTGTTCATGCTGAATGAGATCTACGAGTTTATATGTCGATGGTCCGGAGGCTACACACGTGGAAGCTCCAGAGCTTTCCCTTACAGGAGGTTAGGTCCGGGGCTGCTGTACACGTGTCGGCACCGGAGCTCCTCTCTACTAGGGGTTAGGTCCGAGGTCGTTGTACACGTGTTGTCACCGGAGCTTTCCTTCGTTGGGATCGTAGTTCTGGTTTTCTATTACACGTGTTAACCCAGGAGATACCCATATGAGGAGAGCGGTTCCGGTGCAATGTGACATGTGGGGCCCGAGGAGACCTTCAACTATGACAGGTAGAACTCCCTTGTACTCTTTGCGGTACAAAGGGGTACCCGGTATGCACAGTACCGACACATACGATGTGTGGAAAGCACTTTGCAACTACCACAAAGGATCCAACACGATCAAGGAGGTAAGGCAAGATATGTTCAAAAAGGAATACATGCATTTTTAGATGCAACCAGGTGAGTCCATCGATGATTTATTTGCTCGCTTTAATAAGATTCTCAGCACTTGGGTAGTGTCAATGTTAATTTTTCAGATGCTGAAAATGCTAGGCAATTGTTAAGTGCATTAGATATGTCCACTTGGGAGATGAAAGTCACATCTATTTGTGAATCTACTATCATGAGTACACTTACTTTATATGTACTATATTCTAAATTAAAAACTCATGAAATTGACATTATCTCACGTAAGAACCCCAACATGTGTTTTGCATTTATTTCTCAACATGACATGCCTAGCTCCGGCCAATCTTCATCTTGTGGAACACTTGCTTTGTTGTCCTCTCTAACCCTTGAACAGATTGAAGAGTTTCTAGAGGAAGAACTTGCACTAATCTCTACTCGGCTCTCAAAAGCATTGCAAAATGTGAGAACTAGAAGGAGAGGAAGTGTCGGACCTCAACGATGCTTCGAATGTGGTAAGACAGGACATTTTTGCATGGATTGCACTAACCTTTCAGGTACTACTTCCCGTGATGAGAAGCAAACAAGGACGAAGCCCTCCTCTACAAACAACAACAAGAAAAAGAAGGATTTTATGGACGCCAATTAGTAAATAGCTTTATTTCCGCACTTCAAGAACTTAGCTCGAGCGATGTGGACTTTGGAAGTGACGAAGATGAAGATGATTTGGCAAACTTATGCTTCATGGCGAGCAAGTCGGGATCAAGTATGGAGGAGGCAGAACACAACAACGACAATGAAGAGGTATATCCTACTTGCAAAGAAATGTGCGATGCTATTTCTCGTGCCACTGTTATAGTTAAGAAAAAGGACAAAAAGCTTAGGGACAATGCCATTAAAATTAAGTCACTAGAATCTGAAATTAATCGTTTGAAATCTTTGATTCCTAGAGATGATTATTGTTCCTCATATGATTTAATATATGAACTATTGTCCTCTTTAAGAAGGGCACACACCTGCACACTTGATAAACTTGAGTTAGAGATTGAAAAGAACAGAGAGCTTGCTGCACTTAAAGATAAAAAACTTGAAAGATGCTAACTGTTCTAGAATTGATTTGCATTGTTCTACTTGTGATGATCTTGATAAGAAACTACAAGATGCTATGAATGAGATTTCTATATTGAACAATGCATTACATTCTCATGAAAATAAATATTCTTCTAATTGAAAACTAAAAGGAAAAACTTCATGTGAAAACTGCCTAGACTGGTCTAACAAATTTGATGGCATGAATACGACACTAGAGCGGTTTTGTAATGGGAATACAAATCTAAACTTTATGCTGAATTCTTCCAAGTCTTGCTATGATAAAACTGGTTTAGGTTTCGATTCTCATGCTCATGCTAAGACACATCCACCTGAAATTGTAAAGTCATTAGGAAGTGGTTTGATTAAAACAGTTCCTAAACAAAAAGAAGTTGTTTTCAAATCTGCAGGATTGTTGTCTCATTCAACTTTTAATAAACATGTTGCTTGCTCATCTGGACATGAGCACAAAGTTAAATTTCATTGTACCCATTGGTAGAGATGGTCAAGTCATAAATTTTTTTTATAGACTAGCTAAATAATAGAAGAATGAAAGAATACAAGCTAGATCTCATAACTCTCATGCAACATTTGCTGCACATGCTAAACCAAATATCAAGAACATGCAACTTGCTATCATGAGTCATAAACATGCAAAGTTTGCTCCCAAACCTACTGTTTTTCATGCTACACACGTAACACCTCATAAGTCAGTAGTTGGGTACAAAAATCCTCAAACTTTCGCTCATAAGCCTGTTATTTTGTCTCAGCTTTCGCGTGTTTTTCCTGCTACGCATTGGGTGACTCAGTACTGGATTCCTAAATGCCTCTTGATTAACCGCAGTATTAAGTCATCGATGTATTGTGCTTCTATGTAGGTTACATGCTTGAGGAAGGAGAACATTTGGATTGTGGATTCAGGTTGCTCACGCCACATGACCGGTAACAAAGAATGGTTCTCCTCCCTCTCTTTTGTGGCACGTGTAGAGAATGTTAATTTTCCTGATAATTCTTCAACTCCTATAATTGCTAAGGGTTCGGTTAGAGTAAATAATCACTACACTTTAAAGGATGTGGCACGTGTAGAGAATGTTAATTTTTCCGATAATTCTTCAAATTCTACAATTGCTAAGGGTTCGGTTAGAGTAAATAATCACTACACTTTAAAGGATGTGGCACTTGTTAAAAATTTGAAATACAATTTGCTCTCTGTTTCACAATTACTAGATGAAAATCTAGAAATTATCTTCACTAAAAATTGCCGCAAGGTTGTAGATTTAAACAGGGAGCTTACTTTTAACATGTCTCAGTTTGGATGAGTTTTTAAAGCTGATTTTGATATGTCATCCTCTAAGCATAGGTGTGTAGTTGCTAATGATTCAAATGACTTATATTTTTGGCATCACAGACTTGGTCACGTAGGCTTTGATCATCTAACGTGTGTTAGTGCTCTTGATCGCATTCGTGGGCTACCTAAGCTTAAAGGGGACAAAGAAATTATGTGCTCTTCTTGTAGACATTCTAAGATGGTTGCAGTTTCACATGCTCCACTCACAATGACCATGACAACTTAACTGGTTCAACTTTTACACCTTGACACTGTAGGACCTTCACGTGTTCCATCCGTTGGAGCTAAATGGTATGTTCTTGTTATCGTTGATGACTATTCTAGATACTCTTGGGTTTATTTTATGACATCTAGGAATGAAACTTTTAGTCACTTTAGAACCTTATTTCCTAGATTATCAATTGATCATCCAGGATCTTTTAAAGCTATTAGAAGTGATAATGGAACTGAATATAAAAATTGATCATTTGATCACTTTTGTGCTGAAAATTGAATAGATCAACAATTTTATTCACCTTATGTACCTCAACAAAACGGTGTTGTAGAGAGAAAGAACGGAACCTTAGTTGAGATGGCTAGGACTATGCTTGATGAATATCAAACTCCTAGAAAATTTTGGGTAGATGCAATTACAACCGCTTGTTATGTCTCAAATCATGTTTTCCTACGTGCTAAGCTAGGAAAAACATCATATGAACTTCGGTTTGGACATAGGCCTAGTGTCACACACTTTCAAGTCTTTGGTTGTAAATGCTTTGTTAAGAAACATGGTAACCTTGATAAATTTGAACCTAGATCAGTTGATGGTGTGTTTCTTGGTTATCCATCTCAATACTAGAGGTACCGTGTATTTTTATTTGACCCTAACAAAATTGTGGAGTCTTGTGAGGTTTCATTTGATGAATCTAGCACAGGTACTAGCTCTAATATTGCAGGTCCAGATCTATATCCACACGAGGAGAGTATATTCATCAAAGAAGACGAATAAGTGGTGTTTCTGCCCCAAAATTCAAATGCAAATGACAGTGATCACGCTGCTGATTTTGCACCACAACCAGCACCAACAACTACTACATCTGGTACAGATCATCCTCAAGCCACATGTTCTTTGATCTGTGATGACCATGAAGAACAAGGAGCTTGTGAAGTGTGTACTCCGCTCTGAATCCTCAAAAGTCATCCTCCACATCAAATCATTGGGAGCTTGCACGAACAAGTTTCACAGTCCAGGTTTTGTGATCCAAACTCTCATGCTCATTCCTCTTTTGTTTCTTCTTTTGAACCCAAAGATATATCACACACACTCACTAATGAATCTTGGATTATTGCTATGCAAGATGAGTTAGAAAATTTTGAAAGAAATAATGTTTGGAAACTTGTACCTCCACCTCAAGGTCACACTTTAAATGGAACTTAATGGGTGTTTAGAAATAAACAAAGTGAGGAAAGAGTTGTCATTAGGAATAAGACTAGGTTGGTTTCTCAAGGTTTCACAGTTGAAGGTCTAGATTTTGATGAAACTTTTGCTCCTGTTGCTAGATTAGAACTCATAAGAATTTTGTTAGCTTTTGCTGCATCTAAAGGTTTCAAGTTATATCAAATGGATGTTAAAAGGTCTTTTCTTAATGGCTAAATAGATGAGGATATTGATGTCAAGCAACCACTGGGTTTTGAATATTCAGATTTTCCTAATCATGTGTACAAATCCAAAGCCTTGTACGGTCTCAAACAAGACCCTAGAGCATGGTATGATAGGTTAAAAACATTCTTACTTGAAAAGGGATTTACCATGGGGAAGATTGATAAAACTCTTTTTGTGCTTAAGCATGGCAATGACTCATTATTCATTCAAGTGTATGTGGATGATATTATCTATGATTATGCTTCTCATGATCTTGTGTCCATGTTTTCTGCTATGATGAGTTTAGAATTTGAGATGAGTATGATGGGAGAACTCCTGTACTTTCGGGGGCTGCAAATCAAGCAAACCAAAGAAGATACTTTTGTGCATCAAACGAAGTATACAAGAGAACTTCTCAAGCGCTTGAACATGGACAAAAGCAAGCCTCTTCGAACACCAATGGGTACAACAATGACGCTTGAACTTGATGAAGATGGTGACCCAGTCGATCAAAAATAATATCAAAGCATGATTGAATCACTTTTGTACCTCACGATATCAAGATTGAACATACAATTCAGTGTATGTATTTGTGCACGGTTTCAAGCTTCCCCACGTGCTTCACATCATCAAGCTGTCAAAAGGATTCTCATGTACTTATATGGAACTCAAGAATTTTGCATTTTTCTTCCTTCTTCCTCAACCATTACTTTGAAAGGCTTTTTGGATGCTGATTTCGGAGGTTGTAGGTTTGATAGGAAAAGTACTTCGGGTGCTTGTCATTTTCATGGTAGTTCACTTGTTGCTTGATTCTATAGAAAACAAAACTCAGTTGCACAATCCATAGCTAAATCTGAATATGTAGCTGCTGCTAGCGCTTGCTCACAAATTATTTGGATTGTTCAAACACTTAAGGACTATGGGGTTGATCTAGATAGTGTTCCAATGTTTTGTGATAATACTAGTGCCATTTGCATTGCTAAAAACCCTGTGCAACATTCGAAAACAAAGCACATTGACATAAGGTATCACTTTCTCCGTGATAGTGTTGAAAAAGGAAACATTATGCTTCGCCATGTAGATATCGAACAACAATTGGCTGATATTTTCACAAAACCTTTGGATTTGACTCGTTTTTGTTACATTTGTAGTGAAATAGGGGTTATGCATCCTCATGGCTTAAATAGAGGGGGAGTTTTGAAACTTAGGAAGTCTTTGTGTGAATCTGAATCTAAATAATGTGAGCATAGTATTTCATACATATATTCCTTTGTGATTCCTTTTACATGCTGAAAGTTCTTACTACATTACTCATGCTATACTATGAGACCTATGTGTGCGAGCTCCAACAAGGTCCGACGATAGGTCCGACTGGTTTTGGGTTGCTCCGGCAAGGTCCGACTTGCTTTGGCTAGGTCCGACTTCTTTGTCTAGGTCCGACTAGCTTTGGTTAGCTCTGGCTCTAGGTCCGGCTAGCTTTGGTAAGCTCCGGTGCTAGGTGTGACTAGTTAGCTAGGTCTTGCTAGCTTTGGTAAGTTCCAGCGTTAGATCCTGTTAGTTTTGGTAAGCTCCGGTTCAAGGTACGGTTGGCTTTGGCAAGGTCCAGAGCTTGATCGCAGTGGTTCTGCTTTTAATATGCAATGTTTCAAACTTGCTTTTTGGACCTAGCTAGTTTTCTTTTACTATGTTTTTGGTGTGTTTGGTGGTTATGGTTGATATCTTTTTGCTAAGGTTTGCATCATACTTATGCAAGGTTCTCACGTAAGGTTTTGTGGTTTCAGAACTAACGAGAGTCAAGTCGAGGACTTGTGCTCGAGACTATTGGTTGTTTATTCATGTGAAGGTGTTTCTTGAGTTCAAGACATCGCTGGTGACAGGATCCATTGAACTAGTTTTAGGGAGAAGATGAGGTTCAACAACCATGTTCGGGAGGAATTGTGCTTAAGTTGATTGGGAGGTTGCACAGCATGTTTGGATCAAGAACAATGCATATGAAGGTATCGTGGATGTCATTGGAATGTGTCTGCACGTATGCAAGGAGTGCATGAACATGGATACATGGGTCTGAGGCGTGATGAAGAGATGTTGACGTAAAAAATTGGTCAGAAAGGTCCAACCGACTGGGTTATGGACTCATGCTGCGGCTGAGTCGTGTTTGACTCAAATATGGAAAGTTTTGAGTTGGTTATGATAGCATTTCGTGTGGGTCACGAATTTAAGCTTTTTTAGGAATGTGGGATACATTCCTAAGGTGTTTAGAAGTCTTAAGATTCCTTCTATCTGCATATAGAAGAGTCTTGAGCAGTTATGGAAAGTTTCAATTCGTGAATTGAGCAGGATTAGAGTCCTAGTTAGGTTTGAATTGGCCTAAGGGCTAGTTATATAAGCAAGGGAGGCCAGAGCTCGAGGTGCACGACTTTGGGGCTGTTCCTTGTAAGAATTGATCAATAAAATTCATAGATTAAAGGATTTTTCACGCCTTGTTCGTCCGACTTATTTTATTCAAGTCTTTCTCGTCGAGTTTCTGCACAACACTACCTGTCTTCGATGGTTTTATCATAACTCGAGTTTTACTGATCCGACTGACGTGATTCTTTTTGGATTATCTTAACAACTTAATTTTCTATCATCTATGACAATTTCACGGTCATTGGATTTGTGGTTTCTGATATACACAGGTTTCTTTGCAGTGTTCCAGAACTGTTTTTCTCGAGTAGGACAGATTGACCTTTGTTCGATCATTCGATTGTAACTTGAGTTTCTCTCGATAGATTTTCGTGATTCTTGTTGCAACATATTCGTGACTTGATTCTATAAAGTCTATACTAGTTTTGTCACAGTTAACACGTTTATATTAGTCACACACACGGTTTCTTTAATAGATTGGTTTTCTGCCGAGGGGTGTTTTCGATGCTTCCGCTGAAAAGTTTTAATCTACCATTCACCCCCCTCTGGTAGCTTTACACGTTCTCTTCGATCCTACATATACATTTTGTAGTTTTTGCCATGACTAGTAATTAGAATAATTACTTACGCTAAATCTGGTCATGATCGAACTTTCTTGCTGTTTTAAACTTGTTGCATGCTCGCAAGTGCTTTTAATAATGAATAATTAATCAAGTAATCGACTCACGTGTTGAGATTTATGATAAAATAAAAAATGAAAAAATATCAAGAGAATATGCATGCGTCACACTTCTTCTTTTGAGATGGCTTATGATTGCACTTAGATTTGAACTTGGAAGAAGTTGTGTATGACTAAAACCATGTCCTTAAGCTTCTTATTGTCAAATGACATAGGCTTGGCGAGGTTGGTTAGAATAAGGCAGATGAACATATAATCTCTTGCAAATATCATATGGTCTGAATTTGTGATTTGAAAAATAATAAAAATGCAGCAACAACTGTCATGCTTTCAGGTTTTGAAATAGTTAAGTTTGTGAGATCATGACTTGCTTAAATTGAAAAATTACACTTGATCTCTAGCATGGCTTACACTACTTTATGTATTTCATTGATGTGATAGTGTAAGTCACTTGATAGTATGGCTTGGATGAGCTTTGTTTTATATGTATATATTATAATATGCTCATATCAAATTAAAATTTATCTTTTCTACCTTGCTGAATACATTGTCAAAGGGGGAGAAATTGATCACACATTGCACCCATTCACAAGTGTTTTGTTAGGGGGAGAATTTTTGTTTTTCTTCTCGTTTTATTCTGATTTACAAAGGGGGGGAATATTTAGGAGAGAATTTTTTTTCAAAACTTTTCATGTGAATAAGCAAATGTTCAGATTTTAAGTGGTGTTGCCAATGCATTCATCAAGGGGAAGATTGTGAGACATATGTGTGCTGAATACATTAGCTTTGATGATAAAACTTTTGAATATTGCCAAATCACATTTTTTAACAAGGTCCGACTCTAGATTCGAGCTCCTGCAAGGTTGGACGATAGGTCTAGCTTGTTTTGGATAGCTCCGGCAAGGTCCGACTTCTTTGTTTAGGTCCGACTTATTTTGGCTAGGTCCGACTTGTTTTGGCTAGGTCCGACATGTTTTTGCTAGGTCCAGCACAAGGTTCGACTAGCTTTTGTTAGCTCAAGTGCTAGGTCCTACTAGCTTTGGTGAGCTCCGGTGCTAGATCCTGCTAGCTTTGGTAAGATCTGGTTCAAGGTCCGGTTAGCTCTAGCAAGGTTCGGAGCTTGACTGCTATTGTTCTGCTTTTAACTTGCAATGTTTTGAACTTGCTTTACACTTATGAAAAGTTTGTCTAGTATTCTTTTACTAAGTTTTTGATGTGTTTTGGCTGATCATGGTGGTTAATGTTTCGCTATGATTTGCAACATGCTTATGTTACGTGCTCATGTTAGGTGTTGTGGTTTCAGAACTAATGTGAGTCAAGTCGAGGACTTGTGCATGGAAATATTGGTTGTTTATTCATGTGCAGGTGTTACTTTAGTTCAAGACATGGCTGGTGACGGGATCTATTGAACTAGTCTTATGGAGAAGATGAGGTTCAACAACCATGTTCTGGAGGAATTGTGGTTGAGTTGATTGGGAGGTCGCGCAACATGTTTGAATCAAGAACCATGCATATGAATGTACCGTGGAAGTCGTTGGAAGGTGTTTGCACACGTGCAAGGAGTGCATGGACGTGGCAACATAGTTCCAAGGCGTGATGAAGAGAATCAAACGTAAAGAATTGGTCGGAAATGTCCAACTGACTAGGTTATGGACTCAGGCTGCGGCTGAGTCGTGTTTGACTCAAATATGGAAAGATTTGAGTTGGTTATGATGGGATTTCGTGTGCGTCATGAATTTGAGTTGTTTTTAGGAATTTGGGATACATTCCTAAGGTGTTTGGAAGTCTTAGGATTGCTTCTATCTGTGTATAGAAGAGTCTTGAGCAGTTATGAAAAGTTTCGGTGCAAATTGAGTAGGATACGAGTCCTAGGTTGGTTTGGGTTGGCCTCATGGCTGGTTATATAAGCAAAGGGAGGCCAGAGCTCGTGAAGCACGGATTTTGGGCTGTTCCTCCTGTGTTCTATTGAATAAATATTATAGTTTAAAGGAACTTTTGTGCCTTGTTCGTCTGACTTCTTTCAGACAAGTTTTTGTCGTCGAGTTTCTGCACAGTACTATCTTGCTTCGGTGGTTTTATCATAACTCGAGATTTACAGATCCAATTGATGTGATTATTCTTGGGTTGTCTTCAAAACTTGGTTATCTATCATCTGTGAAAATTTCACGGTCATTGGATTTGTGGTTTCTGATCTACACGAGTTTCTTTGCTGTGTTACAGATCTGGTTTTCACTCTGTAGAACAGATTGACCTTTGTTCGATCTTTCGATTGTAACTTGAGTTTTTCTTGATATATTTTCGTGATTCTTGTTGTGACATCTTTGTTACTTGATTCTCCAAAATCCATATTTGTATGATCGAAGAGCACGTGAAAAGCTACCAGAGGGGGTGAATGGTAGATTTAAAAATCTTACGCAGCGGAAACAATTAAACCCCAAACCCTTTCGGCAGAAAAATGATCTGTTAAAGAATTCCTATGTGAGACTAATCTAAACGTGTTTCACCATGACAAAAGTGATAGATATCAGAGAGAATAAAGTCACGAAGACAACACAAAAAGAATCACTCAAATCCGTCAAGAAAAACTCAAGTTATGATCGAAAGATCAAACAATAGTCAATCTGCCCTACACGAGAAAAAACAGTTCTGGAACGCTGCAAAGAAACTCGTGTAGATCATAGAACACAAATCCAATGACTGTGAAATTTTGATAGATAATAGACAATCAAGTTGTGAAGAGAACCCAAAAAGAATCAGGTCAATTGGATCTGTAAAACTCGAGTTATGATAAAACCACCGACAAAAGGTAGTGCTGTCCAGAAACTCGACGAGTAAAACTTGTCTGGAATAAGTCAGACGAACAAGGCACAAAAGTTCCTTCAAAGTACAAATTTTATTCAAAAGAACACAAGAGGAACAGCCCCAAAGTCGTACACCACGAGCTCTGGGCTCCCTTGCTTATATAACCAGCCCTTAGGCCAACCCAATATCAACTAGGACTCCAATCCTACTCAGATCATGAATCGTAACTTTCCGTAACTGCTTAGGATTCTTCTATACGCACATAGAAGCAATCCTAAGACTTCCAAACACATTCGGAACGTATCCCACATTCCTAAACAACTCAAATTCGTGACCCACACGAAATCCTATCATAACCAACTCAAATATTTCCATATTTGAGTCAAACCCGACTCAGCCGCAGCCTGAGTCCATAACCTAGTCGGTTGGACCTTTCCGACCAATTCTTTACGTCCACATCTCTTCATCACGCCTCGGAACCATGCAGCCACGTCCATGCACTCCTTGCACACGTGCAAACATCTTCCAATGACGTCCACGATAGCTTCATATGCATTGTTCTTGATTCAATCATGTTGCGCAACCTCCTGATCAGCTCAACCACAATTCCTCCTGAATTTGGTTGTTGGAACCTCATCTCCTCCCTGAGACTAGTCCAATGGATCCCGTCACCAGCCATGTCTTGAACTCAAGCAACACCTGCATATGAACAAACATCCAATCCATGCGAGCCCAAGTCCTTGACTTGACTCAAGTTAGTTTCGAACACAACACCTTATGTGAGAACCTCACATAAGCATGTTGCAAAGCATAGCAAAACAATATCAGCCTTATCATCCAAAACGCACCAACAACTTAGTAAAAGAATACTAAGCAAACTTTCCAACAATGTAAAGCAAGTACGAAACATTGCAAATGAAAAGCAGAAGCACTACGGTCAAGTTCCGGACCTTGCCAGAGCAACCCGGACCTTGAGCCGGAGCTAACAAAAGCTAGTAGAACCTAGCGCCGGAGCTTACCAAACTAGTACAACCAAGCTCCCGCTGGAGCTTACAAAACTAGCAGGACCTAGCGTCGGAGCTAACCAGAACTAGTCGGAACTAGTAATCCCAAAAGCCGGAGCTAGAAAAATCAACTTCAGAGCTTAGCAAAAACACGGCGGAGCTATCAAAAACATGTCGGAGCTATCAAAAACATGTCGGAGCTATCAAAAACATGTCGGAGCTATCAAAGACATGTTGGACTTTGCTGTAGCTCGGAGCTAGAGTCGGACCTTGATAAAAAGGTGTTTTGGTGATATTCAAAACTTTTATCGTCAAAGCAAGTGTATTCACTACAAGCCAATGTATTCAGCACACATAGGTCTCACAATCTCCCCCTTGATGAATGCATTGGCAACACCATTTAAAATCCGAACATTGGCTTATTCACATAAAATTTTTGAAGGCAATTTCTCCCCCTTTGTAAATCAAAAGTAAAATGAGAAGAAAAATCATCCCATATTATCTCTCCCCCTTTATTATCTCTCCTTATGCACATATTCTCTTTCTCTTCATGCTTATCTCTCCCCCTTTGACAATATATTCAGCAAGGTAAAAGAGAAAATTTTAATTGTTATGAGCATATTATAACATATACATATAAAACAAAGCTCATCCAAGTCATACTATCAAGTAACTTACACTATCACATCAATGAGATACATAAAGTAGTGTAAGCCATGCTAGAGATCATATGTAATTTTCAATTTAAGAAAGTCATGATCTCACAAACTTAACTATTTCATAACTTGAAAGCATGACACTAGTTGCTGCATTTTATTATTTTTCAAAACACAAATTTAGATCATATGATATTTGCAAAAGATTATATGCGCATCTGCCTTATTCTAACCAACCAAGCCAAGCCTATGTCATTTGACAATCAGAAGCTTAAGGACATGGTTTTAGTCATACACAACTTCTTCCAAGTTCATATCTAAGTGCAATGATAAGCTATCTCAAAAAAAGAAGTGCGATGCATGCATATTCTCTTGATCTTTTCTCAATTTATATTTGTTCATAAAAAACTCAACATGTGAGTTGATTACTTGATTAATTCTTAATGATTAAAATCACTTGTGAACATGTAACAAGTTCAAAACAGCAAGAAAGTTCAACCATGACCAGTTTTAGTGTAAGTAATTATTCCAATTACTAGACATGGCAAAAACTACAAAATGTATAACACGAGTAATGTAGTAAGAACTTTCAGCATGTAAAAGGAATCACAGAGTCATATATGTATGAAATACTACGCTCATATTATTTTAATTTCAGATTCATACAAAAACTTCCCAAGTTTCAAAAACTCCCCCTCAATTTAAGCCATGAGGATGCATAACCCCTATTTCACTACGAATGTAACAAAAACGAGTGAAATCCAAAGGTTTTGTAAAAATGTCAGCCAATTGTTATTCGGTATCTACATGGTGAAACACAATGTTTCTGTTTTCAACATTATCTCGGAGAAAGTGATACCTAATGTCAGTGATTAGTTCTAGAATGTTGCACGGGGTTTTTAGCAATACAAATGGCACTAGTGTTATCCCAAAACAGTGGAACACTATCTAGATCAACCCCATAGTCCTTAAGTGTTTGAACAATCCAAAGAATTTGTGAGCAAGCACTAGCAGCAGCTACATATTCAGATTCGGCTGTGGATTGTGCAACTGAATTTTGTTTTCTAGAGGACCAAACAACAAGAGAATTACCAAGAAAATGACAAGCACCGGAAGTACTTTTCCTATCAATCCTACAACCCTCAAAATTAGCATCCGAAAAATCATTCAAAGTAACGGTTGAGGAAGAAGGAAGAAAAATGCCAAATTCTTGAGTTCCATGTAAGTACCTGAGAATCCTTTTGACGGCTTGACGATGTGAAGCACGTGCGGAAGCTTGAAACTGTCAGCCAAAAACGAGTGAAATCCAAAGGTTTTGTAAAAATGTCAGCCAATTGTTATTCGGTATCTACATGGTGAAGCACAATGTTTCTGTTTTCAACATTATCTCGGAGAAAGTGATACCTAATGTCAATGTGATTAGTTCTAGAATGTTGCACGGGGTTTTTAGCAATACAAATGGCACTAGTGTTATCACAAAACAGTGGAACACTATCTAGATCAACCCCATAGTCCTTAAGTGTTTGAACAATCCAAAGAATTTGTGAGCAAGCACTAGCAGCAGCTACATATTCAGATTCGGCTGTGGATTGTGCAACTGAATTTTGTTTTCTAGAGGACCAAACAACAAGAGAATTACCAAGAAAATGACAAGCACCGGAAGTACTTTTCCTATCAATCCTACAACCCTCAAAATTAGCATCCGAAAAATCTTTCAAAGTAACGGTTGAGGAAGAAGGAAGAAAAATGCCAAATTCTTGAGTTCCATGTAAGTACCTGAGAATCCTTTTGACGGCTTGACGATGTGAAGCACGTGCGGAAGCTTGAAACTGTGCACAAAGACATACGCTGAATTGTATGTCCGGTCTTGATGCCGTGAGGTACAAAAGTGATCCGATCATGCTTCTATATTCTTTTTGATTCACAGATTCACCATCTTCATCAAGTTCAAGTGTTGTTGCTGTTCCCATTGGTGTCCGAAGAGGCTTGCTTTTGTCCATGTTGAAGCGACTTAGGAGGTCTTTGGTATACTTCGTTTGATGCACAAAGGTACCCTCCTTGGTTTGCTTGATTTGCAGCCCCAAAAAGTAAGTGAGTTCACCCATCATACTCATTACAAATTCAGAACTCATCATTGCTGAAAGCATGGACACAAGATTATGAGAAGCACAACATAAGATAATATCATCCACATACACTTGAACGAATAATGAGTCATTGCCATGCTTAAGCACAAAAAGAGTTTTATCAGCCTTGCCCATGGTAAACCCCTTTTCAAGTAAGAATGTTTTTAACCTATCATACCATGCTCTAGGGGCTTGTTTGAGACCGTATAAGGCTTTGGACAGTTTGTAAACATGATTAGGAAAATCTGGATTTTCAAAACCCGGTGGTTGTTTGACATAAACCTCCTCATCTATGTAGGCATTAAGAAAAGCACTTTTAACATCAATTTGATATAGCTTAAAACCTTTAGATGCTGCAAAAGCTAACAAAATTCTTATGGCTTCTAATCTAGCGATAGGAGCAAAAGTTTCATCAAAATCTAGACCTTCAACTTGAGTGAAACCTTGAGCAACCAACCTAGCCTTATTCCTAACCACAACCCCATCCTCACTTTGTTTATTTTTAAATACCCATTTAGTTCCAATTAAAGTGTGACCTTGAGGTGGAGGTACAAGTTTCCAAACATTATTTCTTTCAAAATTTTCTAACTCTTCTTGCATGGCAATAATCCAAGATTCATTAGTGAGTGCGTGTGATGTATCTTTGGGTTCAAAAGAAGCAACAAAAGCAGAATGAGCATGAGAGTCTGGATCGCAAAAGCTGGACCGTGTGACTCGTTCGTGCAAGCTTCCAATCATCTGTTGTGGGGGATGATCTTTGTAAAACCGTAGGGGAACAGATGTCTCACAAGCTTCTTCTTCTTCATGTTCATCACAAATCGATGAGCTTGTGGCTTGAGGATGATTTGAATCAGCATTGATGGTTGTCGGTGCTGATTGAGAATTAACATCCGGAGCTAAACCAAAGTCTTTAGCTGCTGAATTTTCTGGCAGCAACTCCAATTCTTCCTCATCTTCAATGAAAATACTCTCCCCCTGTGGATATGGATCTGGACCTGCAATGTTTGAGCTAGTACCTGGGCTAGATTCATCAAAAGACACTTCACAAGTCTCCACAATTTTGTTAGTGTCAAGTAAAAGCACACGATAGCCTCTAGTATGAGATGGATAACCAAGAAACATGCCATCAATGGATCTAGGTTCAAATTTATCAAGATTACCATGTTTCTTAACAAAGCATTTGCATCCAAAGACCCGAAAGTGTGTAACACTAGGCCTATGTCCAAACCGGAGCTCATATGGTGTTTTACCTAGCTTAGCACGCAAGAAAACACGATTTGAGACATAACAAGCGGTTGCTAATGCATCAAACCAGAATTTCCTAGGAGTTTGATATTCATCAAGCATAGTCCTAGCCATCTCAACTAAGGTTCTGTTCTTTCTTTCTACAACACTGTTTTGTTGAGGTACACATGAAGAAGAAAATTGATGATCTATTCCATTTTGAGCACAAAAGTGATCAAAAGATTGATTTTTAAATTCAGTTCTATTATCACTTCTAATTGCCTTTAAAGATCATGGGTGATCAATTGATAATCTAAGAAATAAAGTCCTAAAGTGACTAAAAGCTTCACTCTTAGACGCCATAAAGTAAACCCAAGAGTATATAGAATAATCATCAACAAAAACAAGAACATACCATTTACCCCCGAAGGATTGGACACGTGAAGGTCCTACGGTGTCAAGATGTAAAAGTTGACATGGTTCAGTTGTCATGATCATTGTGAGAGGAGTATGTGAACCTGCAACCATCTTAGCATGTCTACAAGAAGAGCACTCAATTTCTTTGTCCCCTTTAAGCTTAGGCAGCCCATATATGCGATCAAGAGCACTAACACGCGTTAGGTGATCAAAGCCTACGTGACCAAGTCTACGATGCCAAAAATATAAGTCCTTTGAATCATTAGCAACTAGACACCTATGCTTAGAGAAAGACATATCAAAATCAGCTTTAAAAACTCTTCCAAACCGAGACATGTTAAAAATAAGCTCACTATTTGAACTTACAACTTTGCAGCAGTTTTTATTGAAAATAATTTCCAGATTTTCATCTAGCAATTGTGAAACAGAAAGCAAGTTGTATTTCAAATTTTTGACAAGTGCCACATCCTTCAAAGTGTAGTGATCATTTACTCTAACCGAACCCTTAGCAATTATAGGAGTTGAAGAATTATCGGCAAAAGTAAAATTCTCTACACGTGACACAAAAGAGAGGGAGGAGAACCAATCTTTGTTACCGGTCATGTGGCGTGAGCAACCTGAATCCACAATCCAAATGTTCTCCTTCCTCAAACATGTAACCTACATAGAAGCACAATACGTCGATGACTCAATACTGGGGTTAGTCAAAAGGCATTTAGGAATCCAGTACTGAGTCATGCGACGTGCAGCAGGAAAAACACGCGAAAGCTGAGACAAAACAGCAGGTTTATGAGTCAAAGTTTGAGATTTTTTATTCTTGACTACTGACCTATAAGTGTTACTTGTGTAGCACAAAAATCAGTAGCTCCGGAGGCAAAAACAGAAGGTCCGGAGGTAAACTTTGAATGTTTTTGACTCAAAACAGCAGGTTGTACATTCGGTTCAATGTGTGCAGCAAATTTTGCATGAAAGTTATGAGATCTAGCAACCATTCTTTCCCTTTTCTGTTGTTTAGATAGTCTATAACAAAAATCTATGACATGACCATTTCTACCACAGAAGGTACAATGAAATTTAACTTTGTGTTCATGTCTAGATGAGCAAGCAATGTTTTTATTTGAAACCGAATGAGGCAACACTCCTGCAGATTTGAAAACCACACCTTTTTGTTTAGGAACTGTTTGAATCAAACCACTTCCTAATGACTTTACAATTTTAGGTGGATGTGTCTTAGCATGAGCATAAGAATCAAAACCTAAACCAGTTTTATCATTACAAGACTTGGAAGAATTCAACAGTAAGTTTAGGTTCTTATTCCCGTTACAAAACCGATCTAATGTCCTATGCATGTCATCAAGTTTATTGGACAGATCAAGGCAATTTTCACATGATGTTTTACCTTTTAGTTTACAATTTGAACAAAATTTAACTTCATGAGAACGTAAAGCATTGTTCAATATAAAAATTTCATTCATAGCATCATGTAGTTTCTTATCAAGATCATCACAAGTAGAACAATGCAAATCAATTGTAGAACAGCTAGC
Organism: Tuctoria greenei; assembly: GCA_036927565.1. NCBI lineage: Eukaryota > Viridiplantae > Streptophyta > Magnoliopsida > Poales > Poaceae > Tuctoria > Tuctoria greenei. The sequence continues at coordinate 56,341,739 of JAYESD010000004.1, forward strand.
ATCTTTCAAGTTTTTATCATTAAGTGCAGCAAGCTCTTTGTTCTTTTCAATTTCTAACTCAAGTTTATCAAGTGTGGAGGTGTGCGCACTTCTTAATGAGGACAATTGTTCATATATTAAATCACATGAGGAACATGCATCATCACTAGGAATCAAAGTTTTTAAACGGTTGATTTCAGATTCTAGTGATTCAATTTTAGCAGCATTATTCCTAAGCTTTTTGTCCTTTTTCTTAGTAATAGTAGTGGCACGAGAAATGGCATCACACATTTCTTCGCAAGAAGGACATACCTCTTCATTGTCACTATTGTGTTCTGCCTCCTCCATACTTGATCTTGACTTGACCGCCATAAAGCACAAGTTTGCCAAATCATCTTCATCTTCATCACTTCCAATGTCCACGTCGCTTGAACTGAACTCTTGAAGTGCGGTGATGAAACTGTTGATCATCTTGCATCCTATGGTACTTTTCTTCTTCTTGTTGGAATTTCCAGAGGAGGTCCGAACCTTGCTTTGTTTTTCTTCCCGGGTGGTCGGAACTGAAAGGTTAGGGCATTCTGTACAAAAGTGTCCTGTTTTACCACATTCAAAACAGCGTTGAGGTTCGGATCTTCCTCTCCTTCTAGTTCTCACATTATGCAATGCTTTTGAGAATCTAGTAGAGATGAGTGCCAACTCCTCTTCTGGAAATTCTTCGATCTGCTCCACGGTTAGTGAGGACAACAAAGCAAGAGTATTGCAAGATGATGATTGGCCGGAGCTAGACATATCACGTTGTGAAACAAATCCAATAGACTTATTGGGGTTCTTACGTGAGATTATGTCAATTTCATGAGTTTTTAACTTGGAATATAGCACATCTAAAGTAAGTGAACTCATGACAGTAGATTCACGAATAGATGTGACTTTCATCTCCCAAATTGACATATCTAATGCACTTAGCAATTGTCTAGCATTTTCAGCATCTGAAAAATTAAATTGACACTACACAAGTTGCTGAGAATCTTATTAAAGCGAGCAAAAAGGTCATCAATAGACTCATCGGGTTGCATCTCGAAGCGCATGTATTCCTTCTTGAACATGTCTTGCCTTACCTCTTTGATCATGTTGGATCCTTCGTGGTAGTCACAAAGTGCTTTCCACACATCATATGCAAATCGGAGGTGTGCAACACGGTCGAAGTCGCTTTGTGTTAATCCTTGTATGATCAAGTTTCGAGCCTTGTTGTTGTTGTCGACATCTCTCAGATTTGTAGCTGTAACTTGATCGTTTGATGGCACTTCGTAAGGCTTGTATACCTTCTCCCATATTGCAAAGCCTTGTGCCTGGATGAAAGCCTCCATGCGTGCCTTCCAAACCTGAAAATCAAAACCAGCGAACACACAAGGTTTGGCAGAGTACTTCTCCATGATGATTAGTCAAAAAACACGCGCAAATCATAAAGATTAGAGCACCGTGGCTCTGATACCAATTGTAGGATCGAGGAGCACGTGAAAAGGTACCAGAGAGGGGGTGGGGGTGAATGGTAGATTTAAAAATCTTACGCAGCGGAAACAATTAAACCCCAAACCCTTTCGGCAGAAAAACGATCTGTTAAAGAATTCGTATGTGAGACTAATCTAAACGTGTTTCACCGTGACAAAAGTGGTAGATATCAGAGAGAATCAAGGCACTAAGACAAAACAAAAAGAATCACTCAAATCTGTCGAGAAAAACTTAAGTTATGATCGAAAGATCAAACAATAGTCAATCTGCCCTACCCGAGAAAAAACAGTTCTGGAACGCTGCAAAGAAACTCGTGTAGATCATAGACCACAAATCCAATGACCGTGAAATTTTGAAAGATGATATACAATCAAGTTGTGAAGACAACCCAAAAAGAATCACGTAACTGGATCTGTAAAACTCGAGTTATGATAAAACCACCGACGAAAGGTAGTGCTGTCCAGAAACTCGATGAGTAAAACTTGTCTGGAACAAGTCAGACGAACAAGGCACAAAAGTTCCTTCAAACTACGAATTTTATTCAATAGAACACAAGAGGAACAGCCCCAAAGTCGTACACCACGAGCTCTGGGCTCCCTTGCTTATATAACCAGCCCTTAGGCCAACCCAATATCAACTAGGACTCCAATCCTACTCAGATCACGAATCGTAACTTTCCGTAACTGCTTAGGATTCTTCTATACGCACATAGAAGCAATCTTAAGACTTCCAAACACCTTAGGAACGTATCTCACATTCCTAAACAACTCAAATTCGTGACCCACACGAAATCCTATCATAACAAACTCAAATATTTCCATATTTGAGTCAAACCCGCAGCCCGAGTCCATAACCTAGTCGGTTGGACCTTTCCGACCAATTCTTTACGTCCACATATCTTCATCACGCCTCGGAACCATGCAGCCACGTCCATGCACTCCTTGCACACGGGCAAACATCTTCCAATGACGTCCACGATACCTTCATATGCATTGTTCTTGATTCAATCATTGCGCAACCTCCTTATCAGCTCAACCATAATTTCTCCTGAATTTGGTTGTTGGAACCTCATCTCCTCCCTGAGACTAGTCCAATGGATCCTGTCACCAGCCATGTCTTGAACTCAAGCAACACCTGCATATGAATAAACAACCAATCCATACGAGCCCAAGTCCTTGACTTGACTCAAGTTAGTTCTGAACACAACACCTTATGTGAGAACCTCACATAAGCATGTTGCAAAGCATAGCAAAACGATATCATCCATATCATCCAAAACGCACCAAAAACTTAGTAAAAGAATACTAAGCAAACTTTCCAACAATGTAAAGCAAGTACGAAACATTGCAAATGAAAAGCAGAAGCACTACGGTCAAGTTCCGGACCTTGCCAGATCAACCCGGACCTTGAGTCGGAGCTAACAAAAGCTAGTAGAACCTAGCGCCGGAGCTTACCAAAATAGTACAACCAAGCTCCCGCCGGAGCTTACAAAACTAGCAGGACCTAGCGTCGGAGCTAACCAGAACTAGTCGGAACTAGTAATCCCAAAAGCCGGAGCTAGAAAAATCAACTTCGGAGCTTAGCAAAAACATGATGGAGCTATCAAAAACATGTTGGGGCTATCAAAAACATGTCGGAGCTATCAAAAACATGTCGGAGCTATCAAAGACATGTCGGACTTTGCTGTAGCTCGGAGCTAGAGTCGGACCTTGATAAAAAGGTGTTTTGGTGATATTCAAAACTTTTATCGTCAAAGCAAGTGTATTCACTACAAGCCAATGTATTCAGCACACATAGGTCTCACAATACTGGTTTTGTCACAATTGATCACGTTGACATTAGTCGCACACACGATTTCATTAAAAGATAAATTATTTACCGAGGGGTTTTTGTTGCTTCCGCTAAAAAGTTGTAATCTACCATTCACCCCCCTCTGGTAGCTTTTCATGTGCTCTTCAATCCTAGAGAAGTAAGATTCGAGAGATTTGAATGGACTAGTTCGATCCATGAACATACTAGTCCAGTGCACTGTGAAGTGAGACACTATAGAGTTGAAAGGACTAGTCCAGTCCATGAATGGATCAGTCCGATGCTCAGTGAATTTTAAGGTTTATTTTAAGCCCTTACCCCTACTCAAAGACTTTAGCTCTTGGGATGTGTCTCTCACACACACCCTATACAATGAAGTCTACTTTGCGGTTCATTCATCAATTGGGTTTTTTCTTTTTCTTCATCACTTCATTTTTCACTTTTTGAGTACATCAAACTATCTAATATGAGTTGACCTGAATTCATCTCAACAAGTTCATTAGGATCTCATTCGTCATAAATCATTCAAAACACACAAGGGAATGTCTATATGTACTTTCACTTACCAAGAATCCAAGGAGCGTTCCAGAGGAAACCCCGAAGACAAACTTGTCAGGGTTTAGCTTCGTGCGTGTCATTTGCAACTTGTCAAAGACTGACTGAATATTGTCCAGTAAGGAGTTTCTGGTATTTACTTTGACAACAATGTCATCAACATACAACACAACTAGGTCCCGAATAAGATCTCTAAATGTTTTATGCATAGCACGCACAAAAGTTGATAGAGAATTCTTGAGACCATAAGGCATTGAGGTATAACAGTATAGACCGTCTACTGTGATAAAGGCTCTATGTTCTTTGTCTTCCTTAGCCATTGGTATTTGATGAAAACCAGAAGATGCATCTAGGAAGAATAATAGACTGCAACCAGAAGCGGAATCTATTATTCGGTCTATTCTTGGAAGTGGAAAAGGGTCCTTTGGACATGACTTATTGAGTGTGGTGTAGTTGATACACATACGAAGCTTCCCGCTGCCTTGTGGACGACGACTGGGTTTGCCAGCCATCGTGGATGATGAACCTCTCAGATGAATCTAGCATCGAGCAGCTTTTTGATTTCTTCACGAATGAAGTTTTGCCGCTCGATGGATTGCTCCTGGGGCTTCTGTTGAATCGGTCATGTGTCAGGGTAGATCTTTAGATGATACTCAATCACCTCCCTGGGGATCCCGGGCATTTGTGACAGTTACCATGCAAATACTTCAACATTAGCTCAGAGGAAGGTGATGAGCGTAAGTTCCTATTTGTCACCCAGACCTCTAGCAATGCGAGTTGTCTGAGTGGATTCGGAACTATTTTGGATGACTTTGAGAGGAACGTTGTCTTCGCTGCTTGGCTGAACATGAGGTGCAGATGTTGAGCCGCGGTGGTGCGTGCTGAGTGATTGTTGAGTTGACTACTCCTTGTAGGCATCAGCTTCTTTCGCAGTAGTGAGAGTGAATGTAGCCTAGAGGGGGTGAATAGGCTTTTTGACCTTTTGTTGGAACCTGAAACACTTAACAAATCAATCAAATATAGAGAGATCAGACTAGTCCGAGATTGTGTAGATTAGTCCGATGTGCGCGGACTAAACGATCAAGGTAAATTGATAATTATATGTCTAGCACACTATGCAGCAGAAATTAGATTACAAGTAAAGTGTATTGAACCAATGAATCGGTATATTGCAATGATCAAGTATGATACAATGTTTCAAGGTGAATTTCACAACACTAGACGAAACCTAGATTACGATAAAAAGTAAATCAAAGATGCACGAGACACAATTTTATCCCGTGGTTCGATTCCCATGAAGGAAACCTACATGCACGTTGAGGAGTCCACGGAGGACCGGTTCCTCACCAACCCTACCCTCGTCGAATCGCCACGGAGGCCGATTCTCTTCCACTAACTACAAAGGGGCAAATAACCTTGTTCAAGGGGCCTTCTCACAAGTTGAGGGCTCCCCAATATTTACAATGATGAACACCACCAAACACACTTGAAAGGTATGCAATAAACAACAAGAGTGCGCGAGAGCATCGAACCCAAGAGCTCAAGATTGTGTGGAACAAGTCTCTCCTTTTGATCAATGCTAATCCTCAAAGATTTGATATTTATAGGGTTAGAATGTGTGGAGAGATGTGTATTTTGGGCTCTTGGAAGGTGTGATGGCGTAGGGGTCCGAGAGAGATGGTTGTAGAGCCGTACACCTCTATTTATACTAGGGTTTCCAAAAGTTACTGTTAGGGCTTGCAATGTCCGAACTAGTCCGTGGTGGACTCCGGAATAGTCCGGTGTGCGGCATGTGGAAAACCCTAAGTGTTCAAATATATCGGAATTGTCTAGAAATGTGCGGACTAGTGCAATTTGGGCTCTGGAAATGTTCGGACTAGTCTGGCACATATCGGACTAGTCCGGTGTGGTGAACCTCGTGTAGAATTGAGGACAAGTCCACACTTAGAGGACTTGTCCGATTTTAGTCAGAGAGTTTTCGGACTAGTCGTGGTGATAACGGACTTGTTCGATGGCGTGAAAGATTGTGGGGCTAAGGACAAGTCCAAACTTGGAGGACTTGTCCGATTTTAGTTAGAGACATATCAGACTTGTCTGTTTTTGTGCAGATGTGAGCGTTGATGACTAGTCCGCACTAGGAGGACTAGTCTGATCGTAGTGAGAAAGATATCAGACTTGTCTAGTTTATATTGGACTAGTCCGGTTTTTCTGTGAATTGTGCAGTGAGATAAGTCGATTGTTAACTTGAGTTCTTGGGGTGTGTTTCTCCAACACACTCCATACACAATGATCTAATCTTTTCAGCTCTTGAGCTCTTTTCCCTTTAGTTCCCCATTCTCCTTCCTTTTTGAGCTTTCCTCCTAATTTCTTTAAGACCTGCGCTCATCTCAACAATTTTGTTAGGATCTCATTTGTTTGTCATAAATCAACCAATACGCACAAGGGATGCCTAGATGCACTTTCAATATCCCCCTCGTTGGTGATTGATGACAAACAATTGAGATTTACACAAATATAATAGAAATTCAGATTTTCATAACGTATGCAAATATAAGCTTTGAGCAAAATAGGCAATGTAGACATAAGGCATATGTGCACTCTTTATGGTAAGGTGCAAAACTATGTGTGTGAGTACAATAATCGTGGTGTAAATGAAGTAAATGGCATAATCATAACAACATTAAGATTATCAAGTATGCATAGCAATTTTAAACATAAACCAATGATTATAAGCATAACATAGTCATTAGTTCACAGCACATGTCCATTAGCATAATGAGAGCATAATTAAAGTTTTACAGCACCAAAAATCTTACAGCACCAAAAGAAACACAAATAGAGCTCTCATCTCTCAATCTACTTCTAGGACCTAAGACCCCCCTCAATCTCCCCCCCTTTGGCATCAAGGCACCAAAAAGAAGGAGAAGATGGATCTAAACATCGTCGCAGGCACACACTATGTTGTCGGTCCTTTCGTTGTCTTCATCTTTATGCTGAGAAGGAGGAGGATGAGTGCCACTCGTCGTGCCCCCAATGCCAAAGTAGGCAAGCTCGGATGGTGAAAGAGGAGGATGTTCCGAGAAGTCAGAGGCGGAGTCATCTGAGATGACTGGAGACCCAATCGGCTCAATCTCCAGGTCTTGACATTGTCCTTCATGTATCTCATTTCCTCTTTCTTTGCCTTGTTCATCTTGTGGATCCTCACTTCAGCTTTGTGGTAGGAATCAAAGATGGTGGCCAAGTACTTCATAATGCCACTAGGAGACCCTTTATGGGGAGGGCCCTTGTGTTAGAGGAAGGCCTTGCAGGTTCTTGAGCTTTTTCTGGATGTTCCTCACTTGAGGCAGGTGAGGGAGCAGCTCGGAGAGAGGCTTGAGGAGACTTCTGAAGCCTTAGATGAGTATGCTCTACATCCTTCACAAACTCAATTCCTGTGACTTTTTCAATCATAAACATCAAGTATGGTGCATAGCTACATGAGCGGTTCGGTGTGCAGGAGATGTTCACCATATCATTCCAGATGTAGTCGAAGATGTCAAACTTCCTCTTCTTGCTAATCACGTTCATCAAGGCTCTTATGTAACCTTGGACGCTCCTGACATCTCCATCCTTTGAGCAATTGTCTTCTGGAGCACTCTGTGACATCCTGGATCAAAGCTTAATAGGATTGATAGAATAACTCAGACCACCAAAGTATACCTTTTCTCCGGGAGCCCACCTGCAAAAGAACTTTGAGGTTAAGCGTGCTTGGCCCAGAGTAATTTACGGATGAGTGATCGACTGGGAAGTCTTCCCGGTTGCGCACGAGTGAGGACAAAATGCGTAGAAAAGACTAGTGTTGGTATGTGGGGCTAGTATGTACGCATGATGTGTGGGTCCTCTAGGAGGGACACGGTATGGTACGTATGCCAGTACTGAACATATGGACGTGGCCAAGAGGGGACGTTCCTGGCCTTGCAGTTGACCGACGAGGACATCGGTCTTCTGAGGGGTGGATTGTGACATCCTGGCTCAAGGCTTAATAGGATTGATAAAATAACTCATACCACCAAGGTATACCTACTTTTTCGGGAGCCCACCTGCAAAGAACTTTGAGGTTAGGCGTGCTTGGCCCAGAGCAATTTACGGATGGGTCACCGACCGGAGAGTCTTCCTGGTTGCGCACGAGTGAGGACAATATGCACAGAAAAGACTAGTGTTGGTCTGTGGGGCTAGTCTGTGATCCTAAAGAGCTGTCAGAAGTAACGATTGTCAGGCCCATAGTGCTTGGGGTGTTACACACTCTATTGAGAACCATGAAGAAAGGCTTCATGTTCTTGGTTGAGGGAGGATTGTACCTGAGGCAAGTATCATAGAGAAAGTCAATCTTGTCCTTCTCCAAAACACCAATATTGTGAATAATGACCTCATTGCTGCTGGTGTCCTCAAGGTGTAGCAGCCTAGCAAAATCATCATAAGTAACAGTGTACTTGGATCCATGTGTCATCCAAGTAACACTCTATTCTTCATCACTGGCAAAGTAGCAAGTTACAAAGAATGGAGCGATGACCTCATCATTATAGTTATACCTGAAAGCAAACAAGTACTTGAGGCCATGTCTCTCCATGACCTCTATCACTTCATAAAAGGCTTGACAGCTCTTTCTCTCAAAGTGTGCCCAGCCGATCCATTGGTTGCGGACTTCTGGAGTCTTCATCTGAAGGTACACGGTACTGTAGTAGTCCGCATGGAAGTTGCTATAGAATCTAGGATCAACTGCCTTCTTGCCACTATTATAAGCATCAATCTTCCTCAGCTTTCAAGCCACATCACTCCCTTTGCCATTGAACTTTTCTTCCGAGGGGTCCCTATTTCCCTGTCTTGGAGCAGTTATCTCGAGGGGCCAATCGGACCAGAGGCAATTCCTTTGTCTTTTCCCTTAGTTTGATGTGGAGCCACCGAACTAGGTCCAACCACATCTTGTGCTCTCAAAGCTGGTTTCTTGGCCAGAACCTTTCGACGCACCCTAGGTGGGCTAGGCGAGCGGTCAGCGGTACGATCTTGTCTCTTCTTGCCTTGGCTCGTCGACACGCGAGGCAAGCTCTCTTAATCCATTTCGGCCTCGAAGTTAGAGATGTCATTGTTTGAGCTCGACATTGTCCTAACAAGAAGGTTATACATGACATATATAAGGATTGGTAGCAAGGAAAGGCATTGAGTTGAAGAAGATTAGGGTTTTGTTCAGCTAAGATCAGACTTGTCCGTTGCTCAGGTGCGGACTAGTCCGGGCTACCGGACTTGTCTGCACTGATAACGGACTAGTCCGATATTCAACTGCTCAAACCCAACTAATAGGATAATGGAGTTTCTCAATGCAAAAACGGATCAATGTAGGTGTACTACTACAAGGGAGCATGTATTGATAGGAAGAACTAGGCTATTTGAACAAAAAACAAGGAAAATCGAAGGTTCTAGGGTTTGGAGAAAAAATTTACCAAGTCCTTCGATTTGCGGCGTTCAAGGAGTTTTGATGCAGACAAGTCCGTGGTCTTCAATCCCCTTGCAATGAAGATCAAATTGCACCAAAATTTGAGTGGATTTGATGGAGGTCTTGCCAAATCGCCTTGGGAGCACTTGAGTGAGGAGAGAGAATGTGAGAGGAGTTGTGAGGAGGAAGGAGATTAGGGTTGCGCCTGCCCTAGGGTTATGGAGTCGAAAAATTGGACTAGTTTGTGGTCTGATCGGACTAGTCCAGTCTAGCGGACACTTTGCAGACTAGTCTGCATTGTGCGGACTAGTCCGGGGTAACCACTGACTAGTTTGTGGTCACCAGGACAGAAACAAATAGACCTTTTGTATATATTTGAAGGTGCTTAAAAAGAAAAATAGGTGGCAAAAACACACAAATAATCTTGATGAATATGATCAGTGAACATAGAACAATCAAGCTATGACCATAGTTCACCAAAATCAAGTAATTAACATAGTTTTTGGAGAAAATAGAGAGAGATAATTTTTCAACACAATCAACATGATTTTTCAAGATGGCATACAGGTATGCAAGTTTTTAAGCCACGTTCCGAGCATCAAGGATATCTAGTTCATTTCGGAGCTCACAAAAGCATTTTTCATCAAGTGGCTTGGTAAAGACATCAGCTAGTTATTTTTCAGTGTTGACATGGGAAATGGCTATGTCTACATTCATTAAGTGATCTCTCAAAAAGTGATGTCGGATGTCTATATGTTTGGTTCTAGAGTGCTCAACGGTATTATGAGTAATTTTAATGGCACTCTCATTATCACAAAGGAGTGGAATACAGCTCATATTGTAACTATAATCCCTTAGAGTTTGTCGCATCCAAAGGAGTTGTGCACAACAACTACCGACTGCAACATACTCCGCTTAGGCCGTGGATAAGGCAATGGAATTTTGTTTCTTGGAGGACTAAGAAAATAGGGATCTACCTAGAAATTGGCAAGTACCGGAGGTACTTTTTCTATCTACCTTGCATCCGGCATAATCTGCATCAGAGTAACCAATGAGATTGAATTTTGAACCTTTGGGATACCAAATGCCTAGGTTGGGTGTATGAACTAAATATCGCAAGATCTTCTGACGGCTGTCAAATGACATTATTTAGTATTGGCTTGAAATCTTGCACACAAACATACACTCAACATGATATCAGGCCTAGATGCACATAAATAAAGTACGGAGCCAATCATGGAGTGATATACCTTTTGATCCACGTTTGGTCCGTCTTCATTGAGATCCAAATGTCCATTTGTCACCATGGGAGTCTTTATGGTATTTGCTTTGTCCATTCCAAACTTCTTGGGAATGTCTTGAGTGTACTTTGTTTGGCTAATGAATGTCCCGTCCTTTTGTTGCTTTACTTGGAATCCCAAGAAGTATTTCAACTCTACCATCATGGACATCTCGAATCTATCTGTCATAATCTTACTAAATTCTTGACAAATGGATTTTTTAGTTGAACCAAATATAATATCGTCAACATAGATTTGGTAAATTGATAAATCATTATCAAACTTCTTAGTAAACAAGGTGTAATCAGCTTTACCAGTCTTAAAACCATTTTCAATCAAAAAATCTCTAAGGCACTCATACCAAGCTTTGGGAGCTTATTTTAGGCCATAAAGAGCCTTACGCAGTTTGTATACATGGTCGGGGAACACTTGATCTTCAAACCGGGGGGGGGGGGGGGGGGTTGATCCACGTACACCTCCTCCTTGATCAGTCTATTGAGGAAGGCGCTTTTCACATCCATTTGATAAAGCCTGAAATCATAGGGAGTAGCATATGCAAGTAATATACGAATTGATTCAAGCCTAGCTACGGGAGCAAAAGTCTCATCAAAATCCAAATCTTCAACTTGTGAATACCCTTTGGCCACAAGTCGTGCCTTGTTTTTTGTTACCACCACTTGTTCATCTTGCATGTTGCGGAAGTCCCATTTAGTGCCGACGGCGTTGGACTTGGGTCTTTCAACAAGTTTTCACACTTCGTTCCTTTTGAAGTTGTTCAATTATTCTTGCATCGCCATCACCCAATCCAGATCTTTTAATGCATCTTTAACCCTGTGTGGTTCCAAAGAGGATACAAAAGAGTAATGTCCACAAAAATTTGCTATACGAGATCGAGTTGTTACTCCCTTCTGGATGTCACCGATTATGTTGTCGACGGGGTGATCTCTTTGGATGCATTGATGTACTCTTGGATGTGGCACTTGTGGTCTTTAGTCTTCATGATCATCATCATCTTCTTCATCTCTCCGTGAATAGTTTCCCTCATTGTTGTTTTGATTCTCTTTATGATCTTGAGGTTGATCGTTCGTGGAGGCTCCCCCTTGATCATTTTCCTCCACTTGTGGTACATCTTATTCATCCGCATTTGGCGGTGGCACTTGTGGTCAAACATCGCCCAACGCCATTCTTCTCAATGCTTGACATGAAGCTTCTTCTTTATCTAGCACACATTGACCAACTTGCTCTTCTTGAGAGCCGTTAGTTTCATCGAACACCACTTCACGTGCTACTTCAACAAGTCTGGAGGTTTTGTTGAAGACACGATAGGCATAGGAGTTCGAATCATAGCCAAGTAAGAAACCTTCATCAGACATTGAAGCGAACTTTGAAGTCCTAGGCTTCATGTTTAAAATATAACATTTAGAACCAAAAACTCGAAAATGTGAAATATTCGACTTGTTACTAGTGAGTAGTCCATACAATGTTTTCTTGAGTAGGCGATGAAGATATAGTCGGTTTATGGCGTGACAAGCGGTGTTGATCGCTTCGGCCCAAAACTGATTCGAAGTCTTGTATTCATCGAGCATTGTTCTCTCCATCTCAATTAGTTTTCGGTTCTTTCTTTCGGCTACTCCATTTTTTTTAGGGGAATATGGTGCTGAAAATTCGTGCTTTATCCCTTCTTCATCTAGATACTCCTCAACTTGGGTGTTCTTGAATTCCATTCCATTGTCACTTCATATATTCTTGAACATCAATGATAATTCATTTTGAGCTCGCTTGAGAAACTTTTTGAGGGTTCTTTGAGTTTCTGTCTTATCATGCAAAAAGAAAACCCACGTGAAGTGAGAAAAATCATCAACAATGACTAAACCGTATTTGTTACTGCCGATGCTTATGTAAGCAATTGGACCAAATAGGTCCATGTGAAGGAGCTCGAGCGGTCTTGTTGTAGTCATGACATTCTTCGCGCGATGGGGTGCTCCTACTTGCTTCCCGGCTTGGCATGCGCTACAAGGCTTGTCTTTCTCAAAAACAACATCCTTTAAACCTCGGATGTGATCGCCCTTAAAGAGTTTTTGAAGATTCCTCATACCAACATGTTCTAGCCGTCCATGCCACAGCCAAGCCATGTTGGTCTTTGCAATCAAGCATGTGTCTAGTTTGGCTTTCTCTTTGTTGAAGTCAACTAGATAGAGTTCTCCCTTTAACACACCTTTGAATACAACCGAGTTATCACTCCTTCTAGAGACGGTCACACCCTCATTAGTGAATAAACAATTATAACCTTTGTCACACAATTATGACATGGACAAAAGGTTATAATCCAAGGAATCAACGTGTAAAACATGAGAAAGAGTATGTTTTGAGGCAATTGCAATTTTACCGGTACCAAGCACCCTTCCTTGACTGTTATCACCAAAATAAATGTCTTCGCTTGGATATTCATTTTTTCATATTCCATGAACATCCTTCTTTCTCCGGTCATGTGATTGGTGCATCCACTATCTAGCACCCATTTAGCTCCACCGGATGAATAAGCCTGCAAAAAACAAATTATGCCTTGGTCTTAGGTACCCAAGCTTGCTTGGGTCCTTTGAGGTTAGTAACAAGTGATTTGGGCACCCACACATGAGACTTTGTGTTCCCATGGCATGGCCCAACATATTTTGCATAAACACTACCAAGATTACTTCTTATGAGTACATATGAAGCATCAAATGTTCTAAATAAAACTTGTTGTTCATATGTGTTCACAATGTTAAACTTATCGACATTATTGAGTTTTCTAACTTGAGAGGTGTTTCCCTTGACAAAGGCAATGCGTTCCTTGTTATTCTTGTGGCTTCTAGCATTTTTCTTTTCACCATAAGAATACCCAGTTCCATATTTGACATTAGGAGGTCTTGTGACCAAGTATGCACTATGTGCATACTTGACCATCTCCTTGTCAAATATGCCACTTCGAGAAGGATGTTTGTCTTTAGTCAAGGTTGGCTTTTCCTTCAAGTTAGTGTCATTTTTAGTACATGTGCAAGCAATAACAGTTCCAGATTTTATATGTTGAGAAGGTTAGCTTGAAGAGGATGAATAACCACTTAGTTTGAGTGACTCAACTTGTACTTCAAGGATCTTATTAACTTTGGTTAAGTTAGCAAATTCATCCTTGATAGCCACGTTTGAGTCGTTTAACTTCAACCAAGCTTCCTTGCTTGAAGCTAACCCATGTTCTAGTGATTTGCTTCGCTCCTTTTCTAGTTAAAGAAACTTTTTGATCTAAAGATATTCTTCCTTTTGGAGGATGATCATATCTTCTTGACGATCAACTAGGTCCTCCTTATCAACAAGCTTATCCATCAAGAATTTCATCTTAGCAGCAGTTTTCTTGTCTAAACCACTAAGCATGTCTTCATCATCACTATAATTATCACTATCACTAGAAAAAGAATGCAAGGAGGAAGATTTAGTTGTTACCTTCTTTTTACCTTCATTGGCCATTAGACATGTGTTATCATTGTCCTTCCATGCACCCAAGACTGGGAAGAGAGTGGATTTCTTGGTAGTCTTCCTGATGGCTATGGTGTCCATCTCCTCTTCTTCTTTGGATGAGGACTCATCATTAGAGTCCCACTCCTTCCCTAAGTGCACTTAGCCAAATTGCTTCTTCTTCTTGAACATTTTCTTTGGCTGAGGCTTCTTGTCCTTAGTCTTCTTCTTGTTTTCTTCATGTTGACAGTCTACTATAAAGTGGTCGTACTCTCCACAGTTATAGCTAGCATGCCTCATTTTTTGTCTTGGTTTGTCCCTATTTCTTCCTTCATTTGAGCGACCACCTTGTCTTCTTCTCATCATTGTCTTGAATTTCTTCATGAATAAGATCATATCTTCTTCATCAATATCACTGCTCTCATCATCGTTGTCGTCTTCTCGATGAGCTTTCGAGCTTCTTTTGATACAGGTTTACAAGTGGACTTCAATACAACTCCTTTCTTCTTTGTCGAGGTAAGTTCGGCGATCTCCTTGACGTGCTTGGCCTGCTTCTCCATCATCTCAAAGTTGATAATATTCCCAAGAAGCTCGTTTGGGGTCATTTTTTTATACCTAGAGCTTTCTCTAATTATGGAGCAAAGGGTTACGTTGCGAGGCATGAAAGCACTAAGAATCAGCTTTACGACCTCATGATCATTCCACTTCTTGCTGCCATAAGATCAGACATTGTTGATAAGATTTTTCAATCGATTGTACATATCTTGTGGTGACTCATCTTCTTCAATGGCGAATCTTCCCAATTCACCTTCAATCATTTAGATCTTGGCTTCGCGTACATGATGATCACCTTCATGTGCGGTTTGTAGGGTATCCCATATCTCCTTGGCAATTTCGAGTCCATCAACCTTTGTGAACTTGTCTTGGCTCAGTGACAATGTAATAATAGCTGCAGCTTGAGCATTCCAATGAATAGCTTGTTCTTGGCTTGGAGTCAGCTCTTCATCATCATCCGGTATATCAATCCATGTACACACTATATGCCGCAAGCTGGAGTTAAGAGATATGAGATGCATTTTCATGTTTTTTCTCCACATAGAGTAATCATTGCCATCAAAGAAATGTGCTTCCCCTAGAGGAATTGACAAGTAATGGTTATTGTTAGAATTTAACTGGTCATAATTAAAAGGATATCGGGAGTAGTCGGTGTGACTACTCCCCTTCTTATTTTCATCCTCGATCTTCTTCTTCCCATTCGGGGAGAGAGCCTTCTTCCTTAGGAGTTCCTTGAGTTCAAGCATCTCCTCGTCATCGTCCTCACAATCTTGGATGGCGTTAAGGAGCTTCTCTAGCTTTTGTGTTCTTTCTTCATCACCCTTCTCGTCGTTGAAGTTCTTATGTACATCCTTGACGTCCGACATCTTATCTTCAAGCGGTGAGTCTCTTTTGAAGAGTCCGGTTCTGATACCAATTGAATGTAGCCTAGAGGGGGGTAAATAGGCTTTTTGACCTTTTGTCGAATCCTAAAACTCTTAACAAATCAATCAAATACAGAGAGATCAGACTAGTCTGATATTGTGAGGACTAGTCTGGTGTGCACGGACTAAACGATCAATATAAATTGATAATTCTATGTCTAGCACACTACACAGTGGAAATCAGATTACGAGTAAAGTGTATCGAACCAATGAATCAGTATATTGCAATGATCAAGTATGATACAATGTTTCAAGGTAAATTTCACAACACTAGACAAAACCTAGATTATGATGAAAAGTAAAACAAAGATGCACGAGACACAATTTTATCCTGTGGCTCGATTCCCACGAAGGAAACCTACATCCACATTGAGGAGTCCACAAAGGACCGGGTCTTCACCATCCCTACCCTCGTCCAATCTCCACGGAGGTCGATTCTCTTCCACTAACCACAAAGGGGCAAATAACCTTGTTCAAGGGGCCTTCTCACAAGTTGAAGGCTCCCCAAGATTTACAATGACGAACAACACCAAACACACTTTAAAGATATGCAATGAGCAACAAGAGTGTGTGAGAGAATCAAACCCAAGAGCTCAAGATCGTGTGGAACAAGTATCTCCTTTTTATCAATGATAATCCTCAATGATTTGATCTTTCTAGGGTTAGAATGTGTGGAGAGATGTGTATTTTGGGCTCTTGGAAGGTGTGACAGCACAGGGGATAGAGAGAGATGGTTGTAGGGACGTACACATCTATTTATACTAGGGTTTCCAAAAGTTTTTGTTAGGGTTTGAGATGTCTGGACTAGTACGGTGTGTGGCTCGTGGAAAACCCTAAGTGTTCAGATATATCAGACTTGTCCTGAAATGTGCGGACTAGTCCGATTTGGGCTTTGGAAATGTTCGTACTAGTCTGGTGTGCGGCGTGTGGAAAACCCTTAGTGTCCAGATATATCGGACTTGTTTAGAAATGTGCGGACTAGTTCGATTTGGGCTTTGGAAATGTTCGGACTAGTCCGGCACATATCGGACTAGTCCGGTGTGGTGAACCTCATGTAGAATTGAGGACAAGTCCACACTTGGAGGACTTGTCCGATTTTAGTCAGAGAGTGTGACACCCGGTTCCGAATATGAACCAAGCGTAACGCATATGTGTGCCTAGGAAGTTCATCACACATATACGGTTGCATCACAAACGATATACAGAATTTAACCACGTCTTAACTATTAAATAAGTACTTTATTACAATAATTCAATAGTTCACGAATGATAAAACTCTAAATAATGCAGCGGAAAATAAACTAAGCAGCACGACTCCAATCCACAGGCAATTGACGGCGGCACGCAACCTAGTACTCCACGTGATCCTCAGGGTACTCCCAATTGTCTCCAGTAGCCGTTGGGGGGGATTGCAAGGGTGAGTACATGTCGTACTCAGCAAGTGTGGAAAGTATGACATGTGGCTTATTCAAATGACGAATGTAATAATGGCTAAATGCTGAAAAGTACAGTAAAACATTTGAAAAGCATTATACTATGTCTATGTGAAACAATCCCATCATAACCATCATATTAACAAAATATAAACCATATCTAATTATTGCCAACATTATCATTATCCATGTCCAGTTACCAGAACTCAAATTCATATCCATGACCATAATCCATAAACCATCCATAACCATTACCAACCCATAACCATAATCCAACCATAACCATAACCATATCCCAATTTCCAACTCTAATCATGTAGGTCATCCAGGTGCTCATAACCGGGAGCACAGCTATCATAATAGTTTTAATACTCTGCAGAGGTTGTACCACTTTACCCACATGTTTGTGATTTCATCACCTTTCGATGACTAAGAAACCTCCATTATGCCATCTCACACTTCCGTAGGTGTGTGGCCAAGAGATCACAAAATAGCCTTTCAAAAGGGACTACTAGTATGTACGGGCCCACTAAGGTTTCACCAGCAGGCTTGAATCTCCATTCTCCCACCCACGGGCCCCCTCGTGTGCCATGCGGATCCCAGGGCAGTCCTCCTCGACTCCCATTCCCCGCGCCATCCAATGGTCCATACAATACTAGCAGCGCAGCTAATTATTCAGCTACGCCGCACCCATACTTGGCCTTGTGGTGGCACTGTTGACCTGGCATATTCTCGCATGAACCGGTCCTTAGATCTAAGGCAAGCAAACCACCATAACATCCAACCCATCCACATACCAGGCTTGCTTAGATCACCCGTCGTATTGACCAGTTCACATTAACCAGAATATCATTGATGCATAATTAAATGTGTAGTGTTGTTGCCATCCCAATTAATTAAGCGAAGCAAAAAGGTAAAAACCCTTCCCGACTCACTACCATGAATTCCAGGTGACAAGGGTGGTCAAACAAAACTAGTAAATTTCCTACCATTGGATTCCCATCAATTTGACACAAGCATGCAAGTTTGCAAACAAAACATTTAATAAAACAGGATCAATATGCTTCAAGGACACTTGCCTTGCTCCGGCGGATAGGGTTGCTCAAGCGCTTCGAAGTCTTGATTCTGAAAATCCTCGTACACGATCTCTTGAGCACTTCCTTCTACTCATGATCACACATACAAGAAAATACATACAAATCAACATGATGCACACACATTAATCAACATGCGATGATATGCATGCATGCAAAGATCAATTATTAATTAACTATGGTTGTTTATTAATTAGTTGCAACTAGTTTATACGTGTTCATATGAGTTTACGGGGGTTTTAGCGGGGATTAATGCTGCTGAAAATAAAATTATGGTGCAACTAAAATCAATTTACGTCTATTAGATTCAATATGGTCGCTACAATTCGCATCGGGAACATGGCCTACCGTAGATGCGATGGCTTCGATGATCGCGGAATGGAGACAATGCGTAGATGAAGTAGATGCGCAAGGTCCTCCGGCGGCACGACGACGGCGACGATCTCCAGCGGACGGTGGCGCCCTCCTCTTTTTCCTCCTCTTCTTCCCCTCCTTTTTCTTCTTTTTTCTTCCCTGGGCGCAGCCTTCTGGTTCTCTGTACCGGCGGCTTTTCTCCTCTGGAAGGCGGCGGCTGTTCTGCGATCGAGGAAAAAAACCTACGGAGCTACAGTTGCTTTTATAGGCGGCGGGACGTACGCGTGCGGCATCCAGGGACGAGTCGGTTGCGGCCAAGAATCGCGCGTGTGCGCGAGCGGGATCGGGCGAGCGGCTGGCGGGGCGTCGGGCGGGATTCAGGGTGGGGCCCAGCAGCGGGAGCGGGCGCGGTTCAGGGCGCGCTGCGCGGGAAATCTCGCATTTCGGCGCGATTCGGGCGGGGCGCTCGGTCGGCGCGGGAGCGGGAGGCGGGGTACAGCGCTCGCGCGCGGGAGCGCTGCGCGCGGTGCTGGCGTGGGACCCGGGGAGGAAGCGCGTGGCGGGTGAGCGGGGCCCAGGCGGGGCGCTCGGTCGGCGCGAGCAGCGCTGGCGGGCTCGCTGAGGCGCGTGGCGGCGGGGCCAGCTGGCTGGGCCGGCTTCGGCCGCCTGGCCAGCAGTAAGGTTTTCTTTTTTTTCTTTCTTTTTTTTTCTTTTATATTATTATTATTATAATATATTTTATTATTTATACTTTATTTTATTTTATATATACTTTATTCTTATTCCCTATTATAAGTTTTAGGCTAAAATTATTATTTTCTTTTTCTCCTTTTTGCTACACCATATATGTATGGTTTATCATTTTTCTTTTATTCTATTAATGTTTAATGCATGAACATGTATGCAATGCATGGTGCAAAAATTTGAGGGTGTTACAAACCTACCCCCTTAAAGTGAATCTCGCCTTCGAGATTCGATAGCGTGGAGAAAATGTGAGGAAATTCTTCCTTCAAGTCTTCTTCACGTTTCCACGTAGCTTCGGCTTCCGTATGCTGTTTTCCATTGCACTTTGCACCAACGGATCCTCTTATTTCTCGTGACCCTTTCCTTCATGTCAAAAATTTTGATAGGTTGCTCGACATAGGACAAATCCTCTTGAAGTTCTAACTCGTCCATCGGCACTTGTTCTTCCGGTACCCTGAGACACTTCTTGAGTTGAGAGACGTGAAACACGTCGTGTACATCGGAGAGATACGTCGGCAGCTCAAGTCGATATGCCACTTCTCCTCGTTTGTCCAGAATCTTAAATGGTCCGATGTAACGTGGTGCCAGTTTTCCTTTGACGTTAAATCGTCGCTGACCTCTGATAGGTGACACTTTAAGATATACAAAATCTCCAACTTCAAAAGTCAAACTCCTTTGCCTATTATCAGCATAACCTTTCTGTCGAGACAGGGCAGCCTTTAAGTTTTCCCGTATTATTTGTACTTGCCTTTCAGCATCTTGTAACACGTCGGGACCAAACACTTGATTCTCTCCGGTTTCATTCCAAAACAAGGGAGTCCTACACTTCCTTCCGTACAATGCTTCGTAGGGTGACATATTCAGACTTGCTTGATAGCTATTGTTGTATGAGAATTCAGCATACGGCAAACTTTTATCCCAAATTTTCCCATGCTTTAAAGCACAAGCTCTTAACATGTCTTCCAAAATTTGGTTGGTCCTCTCGGTTTGTCCATCTATTTGAGGGTGATACGCCGAACTGAAGTTCAACCTTGTTCCCATTGCTTCATGCAATTTCTGCCAAAATCTGGAGGTAAACTGAGAACCTCTATCCGAGACTATATTCTTCGGTACTCCATGTCAGCACACAATATGCTCCATATACAATTCTTCTAGCTTCGCGGTGGTATATGTGGTCTTGACAGGGATGAAGTGAGCTGATTTTGTCAATCGATCCACAATAACCCATATTTAATCATAGCCAGACTGAGTTCGCGGTAATCCAACTATAAAGTCCATACCAATCTCTTCCCACTTCCACTCCGGGATCTTCAATGGTTGTAACAATCCAGCTGGCCTTTGGTGTTCTGCTTTAACTCGTTGGCACACATCACACAATGCAACATATTCGGCTATGTCCTTTTTCATGCTGGCCCACCAATAGCATGTCTTTAAGTCCTTGTACATCTTCGTACAGCCAGGATGAATTGAGTAAGGTGAGTCATGTGCCTCCTTCAATATAGTTTCCCGAATATGCCTGACATTAGGTACCACAATCCTCTTTCCAAGCCATAAGGTACCCTGTTCGTCCTCATCAAATCTGAATTCTTTTCCTTCTTGGGTCCTTTCCTTGATAACCTGTATTTCCTTGTCCTTTGTCTGTCCTTCCCGTATTTCCTGCTCTAATGTTGGGTTGACTTCCGTCGTTCCCATCTCATTTATGAATCCAAGGTTCAACCGTTCGAACTCCTTGCATAACTCGGATGGCAGCTCTCGAACTGTGAGTTGATGACTTACTCCTTTTCGGCTCAAAGCATCAACCACTACATTGGCCTTCCCTGGGTGATAGTTGATTCCCACGTCATAATCCTTGATGAGCTCCAACCATCGGCGTTGCCTCAGATTCAGATCCGTTTGCATAAATATGTACTTGAGACTCTTGTGATCCGTATAAATCTCACATCGGTGACCAAAAACATAGTGTCTCCATATCTTCAAGGCGTGTACCACGGCTGCGAGTTCAAGGTCGTGTGTAGGATAATTCAACTCATGTTTCTTTAGTTTCCTCGATGCATAAGCTACCACTTGGCCTTCTTGCATGAGCACACATCCTAATCCTTGTCTTGATGCATCACAATATATATCAAAACTCTTGCTCACGTCCGGTAATACTAACACCAGCGCAGTTGTCAACCTTTTCTTTAACTCCTCAAAGCTATCCTGACAAGCTTGAGTCCATCGGAATGCCTTCCCTTTCATGAGTAATTCAGTCATAGGCTTGGCTATTTTGGAGAAATCCTTGATGAATCGGCGGTAATATCCAGCCATTCCAAGGAAACTCCGAATTTCCTTGACATTCTGTGGCGGTTCCCACTTAAGCACATCTCTCACCTTCCCTGGGTCAACTGATACTCCTCCTCCGGAAATAATATGGCTTAAGAAGGAAACTTCCCGTAACCAGAATTGACATTTACTGAACTTGGCATACAATTGATGCTCCCTCAATTTCTGCAGCGTAAGCCTCAAGTGTTCCTCATGTTCCTTCTCATCCTTCGAGTAGATCATTATATCATCGATGAACACTACAACGAACTTATCCAGATATTCCATGAAGACCTTATTCATGAGATACATAAAGTACGCAGGCGCGTTCGTCAATCCAAATGACATGACGGTGTCCTCATAAGATCCATATCGTGTCCGAAATGCTGTCTTGGGTGTATCTGATGGTGTAATCTTCATTTGGAAGTATCCTGACAACAAGTCAATCTTGGAGAAGATACAGGCACCCTTCATTTGGTCGAACAAATCCTCTATACGGGGCAGTGAGTACTTGTTCTTAATTGTCACTTCGTTGAGAGACCTATAGTCCACACACATCCTCTGGGTTCCATCCTTATTATCTACGAAGAGTACTGGGGCTCCCCACGGGGATGAGCTTGGGCGTATAAAACCCTTCTCTAGCTGCTATTGAATTTGCTTCTTGAGCTCTGCTAATTCCTTAGGAGGCATCCTATACGGCCTCTTAGCTATAGGTGCAGTTCCGGGTATCAACTCAATGGCGAATTCTATGTCACGATCAGGTGGCATACCTAGCAACTCATCTGGAAACACGTTCGGGTACTCGCGAACGATCGGAATGCTTTCCAATGTCACTTCTTCCACGTGATTCAGCATCGCTTTCTCTCTTGCAGGTTGGGCTGCCTCAACTTCGATGCGTGTACCATGTTCACTCGTCAACTGCACAATCCTCTCGGGACATTGAATGACTCCATTATATTTGCTCAGCCAGTCCATTCCAAGTATTATGTCTATTCCTTGGGAGTCCAATACTATGAGGTTTGCGAGAAAGTCTACCCCCCTTATTTTAATGCTTACTTTCAGACATACTATATTTGTCCTCATCTCTCCGCCAGGAGAACTTACTAGCATAGTTTGCTTCATATGAGATATAGGCAAATTGTACTTGGCAACATACTTTGACGAGATGAATGAATGAGATGCTCCCGAATCAAATAAAACAGTCGCGGGGTTGGAGTTGGCGAGAAACATACCAATCACGATGTCATCAGCTTGCTGGGCTTCATCAGTAGAGACATGATTCACATTGCCACGAGCAAAATTCTGCTGTCCACGGTTGCCTTGCGGTGCTCCTCCATTTGGTGGCGGGTTATTTGGCCTTGGTGCATTGTTCATAGGTCCATAGTTTCTCCTGGGGCATTGACTTGCAAAGTGTTCGGGTTCTCCACACACATAGCATGTCTTACCACCCGTAGCATTAGGGAGGTTTGGGCGCAACTGGTTTTGAGCGTTTGCCGCCATGTTAGGACGCGACGCAGGTGGCACAGGATAGCGAGGCGCTTGCATGGCGGGGTGTTGCTGCGGTGGCTGATTTGGGCGGGGCGGATAAGCAGCGCGGTATGCAGGAGCAGATGGGTTGTGTTGTGGTGCGGTAGGTGGTGCATAGCGGGGGCGAACATTGCTTCCTTGCTGCGGTCCATGATGTGGCATCTTCCTCTTGTTGTCCTGCTCCATCTCACGAATCTTGTTCTCAACCACAATAGCCTTGTTGACAAGCTTTTGGAAGTTTGGATAATCAGTATTGAGCAACAGGACTAGAATTTCATTGTTGAGACCCCTCATAAACAGATACTGCTTCCTACTATCAGTTTTGATGTCTTCTGGAGCATATCTTGATAACTGAGTGAATTTGTTGAGATACTCACTCACGCTCATCCTTCCTTGCCTGAGATTTTCGAAGTCTTGTCTTCTCAATATCATAACTCCTTCAAGTACATAGTGGGAACGGAAACTCTGCTTAAACTCAACCCAAGTGATTGCCTCCTGATTATCATGAGCGTTGCAAAGAGCTTCCCACCAGTCAGCGGCTGCTCCAACTAGTTGATGTGATGCAAAGAGAACCTTCTCTCTATCAGTGCACTGGACAATAGCAAGTTTCTTCTCAACGGACTTCAGCCAATCATCAGCTTCCATTGGGTCTGTGGCTTGTTCAAAGGTAGGCGGTCTGGTCCTCATGAACTCTCCCAAACGGTTGTGAGGAGGCTGGGGTGGCGGTGGAGGCATGTGGGACTGATTGTTGTTATTGCCAGCCTGCAGCTGTCCCATAGTTTGTATCATGGTCTGCATGAGCTGGTTCTGCATAGCTAACAGTTGCTCAATATTGATAGCTCCATGAGCATGTCCCTGGTTGTTCTGAGGTACTTCATTGCGCTCCTCCTCATCGTTGGCATCCCTCTAGTTATGAGTTCTCACCATCTGTTGGCGAAAGAAAGGTGGAGGCAGAAGGATTTAGAATTTGGAAAGAAATGTCCCGACTATATGCATCAAGGTATGTGACACTAAATAATCCTTTATTAATATAGACCTATATGAGGATGTGGACAAGTGTCGAAGCATCCCAAAACTCTCTACTAAGCACACAAGCACTCAAACAAGCACCAAACAAAATTGACAAAAATCCTAAAAGAAGTAGCACAACTCAAGGTCACACAAGTACGTCTACATCGCTCTTATTTAACTAATGGGGGTGTACCTATCCTTGAGTCGTGGCATAGGTCGAGGACTACTCGTCGTCAAGCGGGAACTCCTCTGGGTCCTCGTCATCATCGTCGTTGGGGTCCTCGGGGTCCTGTGTTGGTGAGGCAGCAGGCGGCGGTGGTGCGGTAGACGCCACACTGGAAGGCTCCTCGTCAGAGGACTCCTCAGAAGACGACTCACGCTGACCGTTGCGACGGTCTGGAGAGTCTGGGGTCCACGTCGGGGTGTCGGACGCGTGGTCGTCTGGGTCCTCGTCGGTGATCCGACGATACCTCCTGATTATTGCCTCGTGGCGCTGGGCGAGGTCACGTCCATCCTTAATCTCCTGCTGCGCCCTCTGAAGTCAGGCACTGAGTTGGGCCACGTCGTCAACAGTCTGACGAGACTGCGGGAGGTCCATGGGTCCCTCCATGTGCCTAGAGACGAAGCTCGCAGTGCCACTGGGACGCTGTGGAACGAAGGCGTGCACCGTGTCCTCCAGACGGAAACGGCGGGCGTGACTCCAAAAGGTGGCTACTTCCCAGCTAGCATCCTGCTCCGCAGATCGGCGGGAGCTCCTCCAAGCAGGATTGCTGTGGGTCCTCACCAACTCATCATCATAATAGATATAGATCTTGCAGCTCCACTCCTTCCTGCCGGGGCGCTGCACTCCAGTGGTGTGGTAGGAGAGCGAGAGGCTGTGGTGACGGTAGCCAGCCTCACGGAGTAGGGCACGGAGACGATGTCGCAGTTGTCCCGCGGCCCTGCCGTCAGAACAGATCACCACGGGGTGACGGGGGTCGACGGCCGGAGAGCGACTGGCCAACCTACGCGGGGGCACAAGTCCACCGGTCGACTTACGGGGGGTTGTCTTGGTGCGGGCCATCTACAGAAAACAAGAGTACATTAGAGGAAAAAAATAACGAAATACAAATCTGAAAATTTCAGCAGCTAAAATGGCGGAAAAAGAGCGGTGCAGCGGTTCCAAAAGAACGAAAAATAGAGAGAAAAATGCAGCAGCCAACACAATAATTTTACCCACACATAACAGCAGCAAAAAACACTTTTTTCGCGAAAATTTACGCAGCAAAACAGCAGCACTTATTATTGCTCACTTCTGAAAATTTTTATCAAAAACGCAGCAGTGATCAATACTTTTTGCAGCTGAAAATAAGGGAACAAAACAGCAGCAAAATTTTTCGAAAATAGCAGATTAGAAGAGTGTTCCTAAGTGCTCTAGAGTGTCCATTCTATCTAGGCTTGCGTCCTACGGTCAACGCGGCTCTGATACCAATTTGTGACACCCGGTTCCGAATATGAACCAAGTGTAACGCATATGTGTGCCCAGGAAGTTCATCACACATATACGGTTGCATCACAAACGATATACAGAATTTAACCACGTCTTAACTATTAAATAAGTACTTTATTACAATAATTCAATAGTTCACGAATGATAAAACTCTAAATAATGCAGCGGAAAATAAACTAAGCAGCACGACTCCAATCCACAGGCAATTGACGGCGGTACGCAACCTAGTACTCCACGTGATCCTCAGGGTACTCCCAATTGTCTCCAGTAGCTGTTGGGGGGATTGCAAGGGTGAGTACATGTCGTACTCAGCAAGTGTGGAAAGTATGACATGTGGCTTATTCAAATGACGAATGTAATAATGGCTAAGTGCTAAAAAGTAGAGTAAAACATTTGAAAAGCATTATACTATGTCTATGTGAAACAATCCCATCATAACCATCATATTAACAAAATATAAACCATATCTAATTATTGCCAACATTATCACAATCCATGTCCAGTTACCATAACTCAAATTCATATCCATGACCATAATCCATAAACCATCCATAACCATTACCAACCCATAACCATAATCCAACCATAACCATAACCATATCCCAATTTCCAACTCTAATCATGTAGGTCATCCAGGTGCTCATAACCGGGAGCACGGCTATCATGATAGTTTTAATACTCTGCAGAGGTTGTACCACTTTACCCACATGTTTGTGATTTCATCACCTTTTGATGACTAAGAAACCTCCATTATGCCATCTCACACTTCCGTAGGTGTGTGGCCAAGAGATCACAAAATAGCCTTTCAAAAGGGACTACTAGTATGTACGGGCCCACTAAGGTTTCACCAGCAGGCTTGAATCTCCATTCTCCCACCCACGGGCCCCCTCGTGTGCCATGCGGATCCCAGGGCAGTCCTCCTCGACTCCCATTCCCCGCGCCATCCAATGGTCCATACAATACTAGCAGCGCTCCTAATTATTCAGCTACGCCGCACCCATACTTGGCCTTGTGGTGGCACAGTTGACCTGGCATATTCTCGCATGAACCGGTCTTTAGATCTAAGGCAAGCAAACCACCATAACATCCAACCCATCCACATACCAGGCTTGCTTAGATCACCCATCGTATTAACCAGTTCACATTAACCAGAATATCATTGATGCATAATTAAATGTGTAGTATTGTTGCCATCCCAATTAATTAAGCGAAGAAAAAAGGTAAAAACCCTTCCCGACTCACTACCATGAATTCCAGGTGACAAGGGTGGTCAAACAAAACTAGTGAACTTCCTACCATAGGATTCCCATCAATTTGACACAAGCATGCAAGTTTGCAAACAAAACATTTAATAAAACAGGATCAATATGCTTCAAGGACACTTGCCTTGCTCCGGCGGATAGGGTTGCTCAAACGCTTCGAAGTCTTGATTCTGAAAATCCTCGTACACGATCTCTTGAGCACTTCCCTCTACCCGTGATCACACATACAAGAAAATACATACAAATCAACATGATGCACACACATTAATCAACATGCGATGATATGCATGCATACAAAGATCAATTATTAATTAACTATGGTTGTTTATTAATTAGTTGCAACTAGTTTATACGTGTTCATATGAGTTTACGGGGGTTTTAGCGGGGATTAATGCTGCTGAAAATAAAATTATGGTGCAACTAAAATCAATTTACGTCTGTTAGATTCAATATGGTCGCTACAATTCGCATTGGGAACATGGCCTACCGTAGATGCGATGGCTTTGATGATCGCGGGATGGGGACAATGCGTAGTTGAAGTAGATGCGCAAGGTCCTCCGGCGGCATGACGACGGCGACGATCTCCGGCGGACGGTGGCGCCCTCCTCTTTTTCCTCCTCTTCTTCCCCTCCTTTTTCTTCTTTTTTCTTCCCTGGGAGCAGCCTTCTGGTTCTCTGTACCGGCGGCTTTTCTCCTCTGGAAGGCGGCGGCTGTTCTGCGGTCGGGGAAAAAAACCTACGGAGCTACGGTTGCTTTTATAGGCGGCAGGACGTACGCTTGCGTTATCCAGGGACGAGTCGGTCGCGGCCGGGAATCGCGCGCGTGCGCGAGCGGGATCGGGCGAGCGGCTGGCGGGGCGTCAGGCGGGATTCGGGGTGGGGCCCAGCAGTCGGAGCGGGCACGGTTTGGGGCGCGCTGGGCGGGAAATCCCGCGATTCGGCGTGATTCGGGCGGGGCGCTCGGTCGGCGCGGGAGCGGGAGGCGGGGTACGGCGCTCGCGCGGGGAGCGCTGCGCGCGGTGCTGGCGTGGGACCCGGGGCAAAAGCGCGTGGCGGGCGAGCGGGGCCTAGGCGGGGCGCTCGGTCGGCGCGAGCGGCGCTGGCGGGCTCGCTGAGGCGCGTGGCGGCGGGGCCAGCTGGCTGTGCCGGCTTCGGCCGCCTGGCCAGCGGTTAGGTTTTTATTTTCTTTCTTCTTTTTTTTCTTTTATATTATTATTATAATATATTTTATTATTTATACTTTATTTTATTATATATATATTATTTATATAAATTTTATTATTATTATTATCTTTATTCTTATTCCCTATTATAAGTTTTAGGCTAAAATTATTATTTTCTATTTCTCCTTTTTGCTACACCATATATGTATGGTTTATCATTTTTCTTTTATTCTATTAATGTTTAATGCATGAACATGTATGCAATGCATGATGCAAAAATTTGAGGGTGTTACAGAGAGTTTTCGTACTAGTCCGTGGTAATATCGGACTTGTCCGATGGCGTGAAAGATTGTGGGCTAAGGACGCGTCCGGACATGGAGGACTTGTACAATTTTAGTCAGAGAGATATCAAACTAGTCCTGGTGATATCGGACTTGTCCGTTTTTGTGCAGATGTGAAGCGCTGAGGACGAGTCCGCACTAGGGGTCTAGTCCGATCTTAGTTAGAAAGATATCGGACTTGTCCGGTTTATATTGGACTAGTCCAGTTTTCCAGTGAATTGTGCAGTGAGTTATGTTGATTGTTAACTTGAGCTCTTGGGGTGTGTTTCTCGAACACACTCCATACACAATGATCTAATCTTTTCAGCTCTTGAGATCTTTTCCCTTTAGTTCCTCATTCTCCTTCCTTTTTGAGCTTTCCTCCTAATTTCTTTAAGACCTGCGCTCATCTTAACAATTGTGTTAGGATCTCATTTATTTGTCATAAATCAACCAAAACCCACATGAGATGCCTAGATGCACTTTCAGAGAGCATGTAGCTTCTCTTGGCTGCACACAAGGTGCAGATGTTGAGCTGCAGTTGTGCATGCTCAGTGGTTGTTGAGTTGACTGCTCCTTATTGGCGTTAGCTTTTTGTGTATACACAAGTGAGAGCATGTAGCTTCTCTAATGCGGTGACACCCGCTGTACAGTCTCCTCAGATCTTGAGGATGCCCGTAGGTGTCGGCATCTTCAGAACTAGATAGCCATAATGGGCTACCACCATGAATCAGTACAGGGCTAGTCTCCGAGGATGGCGTTGAAGGGAAGACTGATCTCCACCACGTCGAAGATCAGCTTCTCTAACCAGTAGTTCTCATGCATCCCGAATATTACCAGGAGAGAGATACAACCGAGTGGAGTAATAGCTCCTGGACCCTCTCTGGACAATGGGCGCGAGTTCTTAGGGTTCGACATGGGGACCTGCAGTTTCTTGGAAGCTGTGAAGTTAATGAGGTTGAGTGTTGCTCCACCATAAACCAGGACGTTAAAGAGTTGTAGGTTGTTTATAGTCGGGGAGACTATCAGTGGAACCTACCCAACTCCTGCCCTGTTCTTGGGGCAATCGAAAGCGTCGAAGGTTATCGGAGTGTCCATCCACTTCCGATGTGGCTCTGCCCTGACTGTGGGAGCTATAGCAGCTACTTCCTGACACAAAGTTTTCACTATGCGTCGAGAAGTAATGTCCCCGGACCCGACATACATCATATGGAGAGTACTCCTTCGCTCATTGTCGGAGCTGGAGTCAGAGCCAGCGACGCTGTTGTAGACCGCCTTCAACGCCTTCTTGGCGTCTTGGAGCCCCAACTCATGCTGCTTAGTGACTTCCGAGTTGACCTTCTATTTGCCCTCCCGCTGGCGGAAAGGTGTGTCTTCTCGACGCTTCTGCTCGACATGTTTTGCTAGCCTCTTGACTTGATGGCACTACTCGAGGCTGTGACCCAAAGTATTGTGGATTGGATACCACTTCTTGTTGTCACCGTCGCGGCTGCTTGTCTGGGTGTGGCCCCCAGCCACCTAGAGCCGTTGCGGCTACAGTTGTAGGTGTACCTACAAGTGGATTATTTTTGCCACCTATCTTCTTGCTATTCTTCTTACCACTGCCTCGGGTAGTGGTTCCCGCCTTTGAAGCAGATGGTGCACCTGCCTCCATGGCTGGTTTGTAGTGCCAGCCACGCCCTTCAGCAGCCCTAGCGCATCTATCTGCCAAACTAAAGAGCTCTGTAACATCATGTATGTTTTTTGTAGCTAGCTTCTCCGACATCTTCTTATCCCTCATGCCCTGTAGGAAGGCAACAACAACAGAAGTGTTCGAGATAGAGGGTAATATTTTCGAACCTATGAGAACCGATAAATTAATGAGCGCAGTGACTCTCCGAATCTTGCTGTGTGGCAAAATGGTCCAGCTTAGTGCCTGGGCGAGTATAAGAACTCCTGAAGTTAGCAGTAAACTACCGACATAGCTCTGCGCAACTATAGATTGAGTTAGGGGGTAAGCTCATGAACCATGACCGAGCAGTACCAAATCAAGGCAATCGGGAAGTAGTTGGCCACGATAGCCACATTCCCTCCTGCAGCAAGGATGGTGGTGGAGTAGATATTCAGGAACTCGACGGGGTTGACAATACCGTGGTACTTCTCCGGCAAATGAGGTTGGAACTTGGGTGGTCACTCCACCATACGAAGATGTGGTGCAAGCGTCGAACAGCCACCACCTGCTCCTGGAGGAGAAAGATCCACAAGGATGCATCGCCTCTCGCCACTACGATGGATGGTTGTTGGACCATCTTGCTCTGCATAAGAGCAGTTAGTTCAGCCCTGAGGTCTTCGATCGGTAGCCTTGACACTATGGAGGCGCGACGTGCCATCGAAGGAGAACTCGACGTCGCATGATGCAACGGTGCGTGTCTCCTTTCTAAAGGCACATGACCGTGTTGTCCTAACAGGGTCCTTTTGCAGGTTGGTGTAGTCCTAGGCCTAGGCTGCAACAAGTTGTGGCCGCGGTGGCGACCGGATGGTCGACATCATTACACTACTGCTCCAGCGCTGTTGGGGGCGCGTCTAGTGTAGATGGACGTTGGAGAAGAGCACGTGCTGCAATCAACGCATTCTCTAGACTTGTAGTCGATTCGGTGACCGATGCTAGAACAGCATCCTGCATCTGAGCAGTTGTTGCTACTGCAGCAGCAGGTGGTGGGATTTTGTTTCCAGGCTGATGCGCTGCAACACCAACTTTTGGGTCTGTGGCTAGATTGCCACCAGGATGGCGAGAGGTGTTGCTAGCTTCATTCCCTCTTCCTGCTCGTGTAGCCGAAGAAGAGGAAGCAGCAATAGAGTTCACCATTGTGGATCTTGAAATTCTTCAAGAAAGCCCCCTACCTGGCACGCCAAATGTCGAAGTGTTGCAACGACACTTTCCCCAGTACTACTAAGAAGTAGTCCATGGAGGTTCTTTTTCAGAGAGGGGGCGTAAACTCGAAGTACTTAGAACAAGGTGAACATGAGACTTTTACATGGTTCGGGCCGCCTGACCGTAACACCCTACGCCATGAGGGTTTGAGTGTTGTATTGTCTGTGTATGAGTGTGCCACGGAGCCTGGTTAAGTATTGGTTCAGTATGCTTGAGTCTACCGTGCAGCACATACCTTTTATAAGACAAGGTCTGGCTGTTTACAGTGAGGCTGAGGCCCGGCAGGTGGCCCCAGGATATTAAGCGCTCTTTACGTGATGTAAGGCACTTAATAGTGATTTATTTGTGTATTAACATGCCCTGATGATGACATTACGGTGATAGTGTGACATTAATGCGGAGTTAATGATGCGTTAACCTTGTCTTGAAGTGGCTTATTTATGGTCTTGAATGCCCATGCCACTCTTGGACACATGGAGATCCCAGAGCCCTTCTCGTTGGAGAGGTAGGGTCTAGACACACGTGGCAAAACCAGAGCCATCCTTAGCAAGGAGGCAGGTTCGGAGCTCTGGAACATGTTGTAGCACTGGAGCCACCCTTAGCACGGAGGTAGGTCCGAAGCTGTGGGACACGTGGCAACAACGGAGCCAACTTTAGCAGGGAGGAAGGTCCTGAATGTAGCCTAGTGGGGGTGAATAGGCTTTTTGAATTTTTGTCGGAACCTGAAACACTTAGCAACATGATCAAACACAGAGAAATCAGACTAGTCCGGTAGGATGCGGACTAGTCCGGTGTATGCGGACTAGATTGATCAATTTTGATCAATGATTTCGATCAAAGTATGTATGCAGCGGAAATCGAGTTGTAACTTGAATTTATTGCTTCAATGAAACTAGATGTGGCAAAATTTAACTTTAGTTTCAAAGTTTTAACGTAAGTTGAACAAGATTGAGCAAACCCTAGATTGCAATGAATAGTAAGAACAAGAACAAAAGACACAACGATTTTATCCCGTGGTTCGATTCCACAGAGGAAATATACAACCACATTGAGGAGCCCATAGAGGATCGGGTCTTCACCAACCCTACCCTCGTCGAATTGCCACGGAGGCCGATTCTCTTTCACTAATCACAAAGGGGGGTAAATAACCGTGTTCAAGGGGCCTTCTCACAAGTTGAGGGCTCTCCAAGATTTACAATTCGAAACACCACCAAACACACTCAAAAGGTATGCAATGAAACAGCGAGAGTGTGTGAGAATCAAACCCAAGAGCTCAGGATGTGAAGAACGTGTCTCTCCTTTGATCTATGGTTAATCCTCAAGAATTTGATCTTTCTTGCATTGGATTGTGTGGAGAGACGTCTTTTCTGGGCTCTTGGAAGGTGTGACGGCGTAGGGGGTCGAGAGAGATTAATTAGGGGCCGTGCACCTCTATCTATACTAGGGTTTCCAAAGGTTACCGTTAGGGTTTACAAAGTCCAGACTAGTCCATGGTGGACTCCGGACTAGTCCAGTGTGCGGCGTGTGGGAAACCCTAAGTGTTCTAAATTATCGAACTTGTTCGACAATAGGTGGACAAGTCCGATTTTGTCTCTGGAGATGTTCAGACTAGTCCGGCACATATCGGACTAGTCCGGCGTGGTGAATCCCTTAGTGAATTGAGGACAAGTTCGCACTTAGAGGACTTGTCCGATTTTAGTCAGAGATGTTATCGGACTAGTCCGGATAATATCGGACTGGTCTGGTGTCATGAAATTTTGAGGGGCTAAGGACATGTTTGAAATTGGGGGTGGGGGTGGGCGGGGGACTTGTACGATGATGATCTGAAGGATTATCGGACTAGTCCGGACTTTACCAGACTAGTCCGATGCGGACAAGTTCGCATTAAGAGGACTTTTCTGATCCTGGACAGAGAGCATATCGGACTAGTCACCGGAACATCAGGCTAGTTCGAACCTGTGTAAATTTGTGCAATGAGAGTGTTTTCTTTTGGTTGAGCTCTTGGGGTGTGTTTATCCAACACACTCCATACACAAAGAGTATTCTAATCACCTCTTGAGCTCTTTTCAACTTGATTCCTCACTCTCCTTTCTTTTTGCACTTTCTTCATAAATTCATTAAAACCTGCGCTCATCTCAACAATTTGGTTAGGATCTCATTGGTTTATCATAAATCAACCAAAACCCACAAGGGATGCCTAGATGCACTTTCAAACTCCCCCTTTTTGTTGATTGATGACAACCAATTGAGATTTCACAAATATGATTAAAATCCAAATTTTCATAAAGTGTGCACATATGAGCTTGGAACAAGTTAAGCAATCAAAACATAAGACATATGTGCACTCTTTATGGTGGGGTGCAAAACTACGTGTGTGTGAGCGGTGATGAGTATGAGATAAAAGCATAATCATAACAACATCAACCGTATATGTCAATTTCAGAGCAAAGACATAGATTATATCAAAGCACAATCACACACTTCACAACCATGACTAGAAACATAATAAGAACATAATGAATGTTTGACAACCTAAAAGTAGCAGTTTTACAACCCAAAAGTAGCAGAACTTCAAAAGAAACACAATTTGAGCTCTCATCTCTCAAACTACTACTAGACCTAGTGACTCCCCCTAAATCTCTCCCCCTTTGGCATCAAGACACCAAAAATAATGAGAGGAGGTATCTAACAATCGTCGTCTACTCACTCCTCATTGTCGGTCCTCTCGTCGTCTTCATTCTCGTCAGCCTGAGGAGGAGGAGGATGAGAACCACTTGCAGCGCCCCCAATGCCAAAATTGGCAAGTTTAGAATGTGAGAGGGGTGGAAGCTCCAAGAAGTCAGCTTGGAGAGTCGCTGGGAGCCTTTTCACTTGACACTAGAAATGGAGCAGCTGGGAGAGTGGCTTGGGAAGGCTTCTGGGGCCTTATAGGAGTGTGCTCTACATCCTTCGGGAACACAATTCCTGTGACCTTTTCTATCATAAACATGATATGGGGCGCATAGCCAAAGGAACAGTTCGCTGTGCAGGAGATATTCACCATATCATTCCAAATATAGTCAAAGATATCAAACTTCCTGTTCTTGCTTATCACCTTCATCAATGTCCTCAGGTAGCCTTGGGCACTTTGTGCATCTTCATCCTTTGGAGCAATTGTCTTCCTAAGCACCCTGTTGAGAACCATGAAGAAGGGCTTCATGTTCTTGGTCGATGGAGGGTTGTACTTCAGGCGAGTATCATATAGGAACTCTATCTTGTCCTTCTCCAGGACGCCAATGTTATGAATAATGAAATCAATCTTGCTAGTTTCTTCCAGGTGAAGCAATCTTGCAAACTCATCATACGTCACGGTGTACTTGGATCCATGAGTCGTTCAAGTCACTCTTTCCTCTTCATCACTGGCAAAATATCAGGTAGCATAGAACTGAGCAATAACTTCATCATTTCAGTTGTATCTGAAGGCAAATAGATCCTTCAGACCATGCCTCGCCATAGCTGCAATCACATCATCAAAGGTTGGGCAGCTCTTCCTCTCAAAGTCGCTCCAGTCAATCCACTGGCTGCGGACCACCGGAGTCTTTATTGTGAGATACACGGAACTATAGTAGTCTGCGTGGAAGTTGCTCCAGGACCTTGCATCAACTGCCTTCCTGGAACTGTTGTAACAATCAATTGTCCTGAGCTTAGAAGCCACATCACCTCCTTTGCCATTGAATCTTTCTTCAGAGGGGTCCTTCATCCCCTGTCTCGGAGCACTCATCTGGAGAGGGCCAATCGGGCCAAAGGCGATTCCTTTCCCTTTGCCCTTAGCTTGGTGAGAAGCTACCGAGCTAGGGCCAGTTGCATCCTTTCATTTGGATGCGGGATTCTTGGCCACGACCTTTCACCGCACCTGAAGTGGAGTGTCCAATGGGCTAGCGACACAGTGTTGCCACTTCTATCTTTGGCCCATCGAGGACCGAAGCAACGACTCTTGGTCCATCTCAGCCACATAGTCAGAGATCTCATCATTGGAGCTAGGCATGGTCCTGACAAGAGAATTATACAATATGTGGATGAGGATTGATGGAAAGGAAATGCATTTAGTAGTTGGAATTTAGGTTTGAGTTCAGTCAAAAATCGGACTTGTGCGGTGCTCAGGTGTGGACTTGTCTGTAGTACCAGACTTGTCCGTACAGAGACCGGAATAGTCCAGTGTTCAACTGCTTAAACCCTAACTTGCAATTCAATGGTGTTTCTCAATGCAAAGATAGCTCAATGTAGATATAATACAACAAGGAATCATGTATTAACAAGTGGAACTAAGCTATTTGGTCCATAGCACAAGAAATCGAAGATTCTAGGGCGTTGAAGAAAGTTTACCAAAATCCTTCAATTCTTGAGGTTGGAGGAGTTGTTGTTGCGGACTAGTCTGTGGACCTCGATCCCCTTGCGATGAAGATCGTTTTCCACGGAAAGTTGTAGAGATTTGGTGGAGGAATTGCCAAATCACGTTGGGGAAGCTCGAGTGAGGATAGATAAGGTGAGGAAAGTTGTGAGGATGAAGGATATTAGGGTTTGGCGGCCCTAGGGTTAAGGAGTAAAAAAATCAGACTAGTCCGTGGTCAACCGGACTAGTCCGTACTACTAGAACTATGCGGACTAGTCTGCAGTGTGCGGACTAGTCCGTGGTCACCAGAACAGAAGCATTTTTCCCATTCGTATATATTCGAAGGTGCTTACAAAGAAAATAGGGGGCAAAACACAGAAATAATCTTGATGAATATGATCAGTAAACATCTAACAATCAAGCTATGACCATAATTGACCAAGATCAAGTAACTGAAGTAGTTTTTCGGAGAAAATAGAGAGAGATGATTTTCATAACACAATTAATAGATTTTGAAGATGGCATACAGGTACGCAATTTTCAAGACACGTTCCGAGCAACAAGGATATTTAGTTCATTTCTGAGCTCGCAAAAACATTTTTCATCAAGTGGCTTGGTAAATATGTCAGCTAGTTTTTTTTCGGTGTTGACATGGGAAATGGCTATGTCTCCTTTTATTGAGTGGTCTCTCAAAAAGTGATGTCGGATGTCTATGTGTTTGGTCCTAGAGTGCTCAACGGGGTCATGGGCAATTTTAATAGCACTCTCATTATCACAAAGGAGTGGAATACGGCTCATATTGTAACCGTAATCCCTTAGAGTTTGTCGCATCCAAAGGAGTTGTGCAAAACAACTCCCGGCTGCATCATACTCCGTTTCGCCCGTGGATAAGGCAATGGAGTTTTGTTTCATGGAGGACCAAGAAACTAGGGATCTACCTAGGAATTTGCATGTACCGGAAGTACTTTTTCTATCTACTTTGCATCTGGCATAATCTACATCGGAGTATCCAATGAGATTGAACTTGGAACCTTTAGGATACCAAAGGCCTAGGTTGGGTGTATGAACTAAATATCACAAGATTCTTTTTACGACTGTCAAATGACACACCTTAGGATTGGTCTGGTGTCATGTAATTTTGAGGGGCTAAGGACAAGTCTGAAATTGGAGGGGCGGGGGGGGGGGGGGGGGGGGGGGGACTTGTCCGATGATGGTCAGTATGGATTTTGGACGACTCTGTGGAATATCGGACTTGTCCGGTATTGATCAGAAGGATTATCGGACTAGTCCGCACTGGGAGGACTTTTCCGATCGTGGACAGAGAGCATATCAGACTAGTCCGGAGAACATCAGACTAGTCTGGACCTGTGTAAATTTGTGCAGCGAGAGTGTTTTCTTTTGCTTGAGCTCTTGGGGTGTGTTTTTGCAACACGCTCCATACACAAGATTATTCAATTTATCTCATGAGCTCTTTTCAACTTGATTCCCCACTCTCCTTTCTTTTTGCACTTTCTTCATAAATTTATTAAAACCTGCGCTCATCTCAACAATTTGGTTAGGATCTCATTTGTTTGTCATAAATCAACCAAAACCCACAAGGGATGCCTAGATGCACTTTCAGGTCCGAAGCTGCAGGACACGTGGTAGCACCGGAGCCACCCTTAAGAGGGAGGTAGGTCCGGAGCTACAAGACACGCAACAGTAATAGAGCCACCCTTAGGAGGGATACAGGCCGAAGCTTCAGGACACGTGGCAGCACCGGAGCCACACTTAGGAGGGAGGCAGGTCCGGAGTTGCAGGACACGTGGTAGCACTGGAGCCACCCTCAACTGGGATGCAGGTCTGGAGCTGCAGGACACATGGCAGCATCGGAGCCACCCTTAGCAGGGAGGTAGGTGCGGAGCTATGGAACAAATGGTAGCACTGGAGCCATCCTTAGTAGAGAAGCAGGTCCGGAGCTGTGGGACACGTTGCCTCCGAAGGTCTACTCTCCTAGAAGGTGGAACTCAATGATTTTTTTCTAGTAAGCTAGGATACCTTGTCCGTTGGGTAGTGACAGTATCTATCAGTGAAGTCATCTGCATTTCTTTTGATTTTATACACCCATTTTGAATATATGGTATTATTCACCCGTCGCTAGCGACAAGGTGCCATTTCTGATTTTTTTTCTATGGCTTGAAACTCCACATCCGTTGCTTTCTTTCAATTTCCATTGCTGAGTGCTTGATCAAGATTTTCCAGTTCTCCTGTGGTAGTGAAAATATATACAAATTATTGCCAAAATCTTTAGGTTTAGAGATGTTATTTTGTAACCTTATGTGTGGGTACCATTGTTGAGAAGTAGGATCAGATGGCATGGCCGGTCTTGGGTTTTTGAGCATTTGGCTCACTTCCTAATACATCTTCATCAATATGCTATGAAGTTCCGTGCGCACTGAAGAATCGACCACATAGCCTCGGCTCGAGCGCAGATAGAGACGTGTGGCTACCTTGCTCGGGCGCCTCGCACACCGATTGCTTGTGTGACTCGTGATCACCTAGCTCGGGCGCTTCACGCACCCATGGCTCGCGTGCCATGCGTGTGTGTCCGCCTGGCCCGTGCGACAATGGGTGCCTGCCTGGCTCGCATGCCTCGATCATTATGGGTGAGTATGTCGAGTGAGGCGCAATTGATGAAGGCCACCCAGACCTGTTGTGACACAAGGTTCCGAAAAGGAACTAAGTGCGACACATATGTGTGCCCAGGACGTTAATCACACATAAACAAGTGCATCACAAACGATATACAAAAAATTACCACAGCACGTGTTATTGAACAAGTACTTTTATTACAATATCCAGATAATCCTAAATTTACAAACTCTAATGATCATTATTAATAATTTTGAAACTAATGTAGGGGAAAATCTAAATTGAGCAAACTAAGCACAGGAGAATGCGTGGCTCCAAGCAACACCACAGGCAAGTCGACGACATCACACAACCTAGTACTCCGCATTATCCTCAGGGTACTTTCAGACGTCACCTGAAACTGTTAGTGGGGGAATTGCAAGGGTAAGCACATGTCGTACTCAGCAAGTGTGGGAAAATAATGATATGTAGCTTAAACAAGGAATGATAATAAATAATGGCTATTTGCTAAAAAGTATTTAAAATCATGTAAAAAGCATCATACAATGTCTATGTGAAATTAATCCCATCATATCCATAATAATTCACATATTATGAAACCATCATCAATTATCCATCCATGTAACAGATTCTTACCTTCATCATTAACCATATCCATTTATCACCATCCAATCCATAACCATAACCCAACCAAACCATAACTACACCAATTCCCAGGATCCACTCTAATCATGGAAGTTGTCCAGGTGCTCATAATCAGGAGCACGACTATCACGATAGTTTTTAACACCCTGCAGAGGTTGTACCACTTTATCCACTTGTTCGTGATTTCATCACCTTTTGGTGACTAAGAAGCTCTATCATGCCTTATCACACTTCTGTTGGTGTGTGGCCAAGAGATCACAAAATAGCTTTTACAAGGGGACTACTAGTATGTACAGACCCACTAAGGTTTCACCAGCAGGCTTGAATCTCCATTATCCCACCCACGGCCCCCTCATGTGCCATGCGGTTCCCAGTGTATCCCTCCTCGACTCCCATTCCTTGCACCATCTAATGGTCCATACAATACAAGCAGCACACCTAATTATTCAGCTACGCCACACCCATACTTGGCCTTGTGGTGGCACTATTGTCCTGGCTTATTCTCGCCTGACACGGCCCTTAGATCTAAGGCAAGCAAACTACCATAACATCCAACCCAGTCTACAATCCATGCTTGCTTAGATCTCCCAATCCCATGCCACCAATTAACCGTATTCATTAATTCGCATTATTTATAAGTGCATTAATTCATAGTGTAGCCATTTGGTTGTTTTCCCAACCCAATTAATTAGAGCAAAGCAAAAAGGTAAAAAGCCCTTTCCGACTCTCCACAATGTATTCCAAGCGACAAGGATGGTTAAACAAGACTAGTAAACACCTATCTTGGGTTTCCCGTCAATTTGACACAAGCATGTAGTTTTGCAAACAAAACATTTAAAAATAGGATCACAATGATCAAGGACACTTGCCTTACTCCTGAGCTTGATTAGGTTCAAAACCTTCGAAGTTCTTGTGCTGGAGGTCCTCGACAGCACCCTCTAGAGCAACACCTTCTATTCCGCGCAATAGACATACAAAACAAACATTACAATCAATAAATGCTCATATATTACTCAATATGCCATGACATGCATGATGTAACACCCTCATTTTCATGCATCATGCCCTACATACACTCATATACATGTTTAACATTGACCCACAACAAGAGGAACGAGTTTAAAATTGATTCAGAGCAAAACCGCACTTAAAATGCAGGAAAGTGCGGACTAGTCCGATTTTACTGAGGACTAGTCCGATTTCTCTCTGGCTAAAAACGGACTTGTCCGTTTTTGCTGTGGACTAGTCCGATTTTTGGCACTGGAAACTTTTGGACTTGTCCGATTTTGTGCGGATTAGTCCGATATTCCAAGAATCCTTGAAAAATTGCTAAGTCCTTGGACTTTTCCGGACTAGTCCGGTGTTCCAGCGGACTTGTCCGATTTCCTCTCTGTTTAAAGTCGAACTTGTCCGATCTTCTCTCTAGACGACTTCGGACTAGTCCGATCCTTTCCGGACTCATCCGATATTTCGTGACTCCGATTTGATCTTTTGTTTTATGACTGGTTTCTTGGGTTTCACGTTAAGTGGGCCTAGGGACGTCATGCCTAACTCTTTTAGAGCCCATGAGGGACTCTAAATCGGCCTCTACTCATCCCAAACTCGAAATCCATCTAACCCTAGCCTCCACCTCTATATAAACAGCCCCACCCCTTGGTTTGACATCTATTTGTCACTTTTCCACCCCACCCAGACCCTAGTTCGTGGGGAGCCACCATCAAGGAGGGAGGAGAAGATCCCAAGCAAGAAGAAGAAGAGGAGGAAACGAAAGAGGATCAAGATCTCCACCAAATTTCATTCTTCACCACCAATTCATCTCCAAGTTCATCACCAACCCTAGATCACCAAGATCCAAGTACTACCTCCAAGTTTCTTGATTCATTGGAGTCCTAAACACTTGTTATACCTTCTATTATCTTTTCCTTACGAGAATTCAACCCCTAATCTCTAGATTTACGTTGATCTAGAAAATCCTAATCTGCTGATCTCGCAGAGGGCGGACTTGTCCGGTCCCTAGCGGACTAGTCCGATCTTCTTGGTTAAATTGCATCAAATTAATTCTAAAATTCGATCTAATCGAATCCAAACCTGTATAAACTTGTTAAA
This sequence comes from Tuctoria greenei, assembly GCA_036927565.1. NCBI lineage: Eukaryota > Viridiplantae > Streptophyta > Magnoliopsida > Poales > Poaceae > Tuctoria > Tuctoria greenei. The sequence continues at coordinate 56,382,658 of JAYESD010000004.1, forward strand.
AGCTATTAGAACTAGTTAGTGATCATTAAAAGCAATCTACTAACAAGTTCTACCTTGCATTTGCATCAATCATGCATGTCATGTCATATTGAGTAATATATGTGCACTCTTTGATTGTGTTTCTTGTCTTGTATGTTTATTGTGTGGATTAGACGATGCGCTAGAGAGTGTCGTGGAGGATCTCCAGCACCAAGAGTTTGAAGGCTTTGACCCTAATCAACAGCAAGAGCAAGGCAAGTGTCCTTGAAGCATATTGATCCTTGTTTTTTAAATAAATGTTTTGTTTGCAAAACTACATGCTTGTGTCAAATTGATGGGAATCCTATGGTAGGAAGTTTACTAGATTTGCTAAACCACCCTCGTTGCCTAGAATACATGGTAGAGAGTCGGGAAGGGTTTTTACCTTTTTGCTTCGCATAATTGACTGGGATGGGAAACAACTATACCACTCAATTTAATTATGCATGGATGAGATTATGATTAACATGAACTGGTTTAAATGATGGGTGAACTAAGAAAGCCTGGTATGTGGATGGGTTAGATGTTATGGTGGTTTGCTTGCTTTAGATCTAAGGACCGGTTCATGCGAGAATAAGCCAGGATTACAGTGCCACCATGAGGCCAAGTATGGGTGCGGCGTAGCTGATTAATTAGGGCTTTGCCAGTGCTATTTGTACCATTAAGGATGCTCGGGGAAGGGGTAGTCGGATAGGGTTTGTTGATGATTGGTGGGACTACCATGCGATCCGAATGGCTCAAGAGGGGGCCCTTGGTTGAAGATGTGCTCTGTAGGAGACATCGCCACTGGTGAAACCTCAGTGGGGTCTAAATAGACTAGTCATCCCTTTGTAAAAGCTATTTTGTGATCTCTTGGCCACACACCGATGGAAGTGTGAGATGGCATAATAGAGGTTCTAGTCATCGAAAGGTGATGAAATCACAAACACGTGGGTAAAGTGGTACAAACTATGCAGAGTGTGTCTAAAACTATCATGATAGCCGTGCTCTTGGTTATCAGCACCTGGACAACTTCTATGATTAGAGGGAAATTGGAATTTTGGATGGTTATGGTTTGGTAATGGTTATGGATGGTTATGGATTTATTTCTAGTATTGAATATGGTTGTTGGAAAATGGTGAAATCTGGAATTATTGATGAGGATGGTGAATTGTGGACTGGTATTATGGTATTACTTATGATTATGATCGGTTTACTTCACATACATATGATATATTGCTTTTCAAATGTTTTAATGTACTTTTCAGCACTTAACCATTATTATTGTCGACATTTGAATAAGCCACATATCATACTTTCCACACTTGCTGAGTACGACATATACTCACTCTTGCAATCCCCCCCCCCCACAGTTGCAGGTAAGGATTGGGATTTTAATGGTTATAATGTGGAGTTCTAGGCCGTGGCTATCGTCAGCTTTGCCTGTGGTGTTACTGGAGCTGCGCTATACCCTATTGCTTATGCTGCCTAGCTGTTTAGTTTGCTTAATTAGAGTATTTCCGCTGCATTAGTTGAACTTGTCATTAATATTCATTAGAGTTGTAATCGAGGATAATATGGTTTGTTTAATAAAATTTGGTTAATTAATCTTGTCTTGTGGTAATTTCCTGTATACTCTTTTGTGATTGCACTCGTGTATGTGTGATGAACATTCTGGGCACATATATGCGTTAGCTTGGTTCATTTTTTGGAATCGGGCGTCACAGATTGATATCAGAGCGAGGTTGATCGTAGGATGCAGCCTAGATAGAATGGACACTTTAGAGCACATAGGGGCACTCAGGAATCGATGTGTTTTGGTTGGTGTGTTGTTTGTTATATATTGTTCGCTTGTGTGCTTAATAGAGGATTTTGGGATGCCTTAGCATTGCCATGTCCACCTAGGCTAGTATAGCTAGTTGGTTAGCTTCATATCCCTTGATGCGTATAGTTGGGGACGTTTTCTAATTCATACCTATTGCTTTTCTTCAAATGGTGAGGACTCGCAACCAGAGGGATGGCAATGATGAGGAAGAGAACAATGGAGTGCCTCAGAACAACAATGGGCAAGGACCTGCTCATGGAGCTATCAACATTGAGTAGCTATTGGCTATGCAAAACTATCTCATGCAGACCATGATACGGACTATGGGACAGCTGCAGGCTGGCAATATGAATAATCAGCCCCACATGCCTCCACCGCCACCCCCGCCTCCTCATAACCGATTGGGAGAATTTATGAGGACTAGGCCGCCGACCTTTGCTCAAGCTGCCGATCCTATGGATGCGGATGATTGGCTCAAGTCCATGGAGAAGAAGCTAGCTATTGTCCAATGCAGTGACCGGGAGAAGTTCTTGTTTGCTTCTCATCAACTAGTTGGAGCAGCTGCGGATAGGTGGGATGCTTATTGTAACGCTCATGAGAACCAAGAGAGAATTACTTGGGCCAAATTCAAGGATAATTTTCATTCTCATTATGTGCCTGAGGGTGTTATGATCTTGAAGAGGCAAGAATTTGAGAATTTAAGGCAAGGAAGATCAAGCGTGAGGGAATATCTCAACAAGTTCACTCAACTCTCAAGGTATGCGCCTAAGGATGTTAGTCGGGACAGCCGGAAATAATACTTGTTCATGAGGGGCTTGAACAATGAAATCCAAGTGCAACTACTCAATTGTGACTATGCAAATTTCCAGAAGCTTGTGGACAAAGCAATTGTGGTTGAGAACAAGATCCGTGAGATGGAGCAAGAAATCAAGAGGAAGGCGCCATATCAAGGACAACAACAAGTAAGTAACGTGCGCCCTCGCTTTGCGCTGCCCAATGCACCTTATTACAGCTCCTCTATTCCTGCTCAGCGCCCTGGTTATGCACCACGCCCAACTCAGTTTGTGCAGCAGCGCCCTGTTATGCAAGCACCTAGACCTCCAATGCCTTATGCACCTCGTGCTAATTTTCCTGCTGCAAATGTTCAAAACCAAGCTCGTCCCAATAATTCTGGTGGAGTTAAGAAGTGTTATACTTGTGGAGAAGCTGGACACTTTGCGCATCAATGCCCTAAGTCAGGCCTTGGTCAAGGAAGCAATGCACCGAGGCAAAACCCAAGACCTAATGGAGGACAGCCACAAGGGAACCGTGGACAACAGAATTTTGCTCGTGGCAACGTGAACCATGTCTCTACGGAGGATGCTCAACAAGCGGATGATGTGGTCATTGGTATGTTTCTCGCCAACTCCATCCCCACGACTATGTTATCTGATTCTGGAGCATCACATTCATTCATTGCATCGAAGTATGTTGCCAAGTATAGTTTGCCTATCTCTCATATGAAGTTTACTCCATTGGTTAAGTCTCCTGGAGAAGAGATGAGGACAAATATAGTATGTCCAAAAGTAAGCCTTAGAATAAGGGGGGTAGACTTCTCTGCCAACCTCATTGTTTTGGATTCTCAAGGATTGGACATTATACTTGGTATGGACTGGTTGAGGAAGCACAATGGAGTTATTGAGTGTGCCACGAAAACGGTGAAGTTGACCAATGAAGAAGGGATCACCATAGAATTTGAAGCATCTCAAACCGCACCGAAGCAATTGGAGTTGAATCATATGGACGGTGCCGCAATTGAGGACATTCTGGTGTTGTGTGAATTTTTGGATGTTTTTCCGAACGAGTTGCCAGGTATGCCACTCGATCGAGACATTGAGTTTGTTATTGATTTAATACCTGGAATTGCACCTATAGCTAAGAGGCCGTATAGGATGCCTCCTATGGAATTAGCGGAGCTCAAGAAGCAGATTCAAGAGCAATAAGAGAAGGGTTTCATTCGCCCAAGCTCTTCGCCTTGGGGGCGCCGTTCTATTTGTGGACAAGAAGGATGGATCCCAAAGGATGTGCGTGGATTACCGAGCTCTCAACGAGGTAACGATCAAGAACAAGTACACCTTGCCACACATAGAAGACTTGTTCGATCAGATGAAGGGTGCTTGTGTCTTCTCTAAGATTGACTTGAGGTCAGGATATTTTCAAATGAAGATTAGACCGTCGGACATACCCAAGATAGCTTTTAGAACACGGTATGGATCTTATGAGTACACCGTGATGTCATTTGGATTGACAAATGCGCCTTCCTACTTTATGTACCTCATGAATAAGGTCTTCATGGAGTACATGGATAGATTCGTTGTGGTGTTTATTGATGACATTATGATCTACTCGAAGGATGAGAAGGGACATGAGGAACACTTGAGGCTTACATTGCAGAAATTGAGGGAGCATCGATTGTATGCCAAGTTCAACAAGTGTCAGTTTTGGTTGAAACAAGTGTCGTTTTTGGGTCATATAATCTCGGGAAGAGGAGTTTCGGTTGACTTCGGAAAAGTGAGAGACGTGTTGAAGTGGGAACCGCCGCAAGATGTCAAGGAAATAAGAAGTTTTCTTGGGATGGCTGGATATTACCGTCGATTTATCAAGGACTTCTCCAAGATAGCCAAGCCTATGACGGAGTTGCTAATGAAGGGGAAGGCTTTCCAATGGACCCAAGCTTGTCAAAATAGTTTTAAGGAGTTGAAGAAGAGGTTGACAACAGCCCCAGTTTTGGTACTTCCAGATGTGAGCAAGAGTTCTGATATTTATTGTGACGCATCGAGACAAGGACTTGGATGTGTGCTCATGCAAGAAAGTCACGTGGATGCATATGCTTCGAGACAACTGAAGAAACATGAGCAGAATTCCCCAACGCATGATTTAGAACTTGCAGCCGTGGTACATGCATTGAAAATTTGGAGACACTACATCCTTGGACATAGGTGTGAAATTTATACAGATCATAAGAGTTTGAAGTATATTATCACACAAACGGACCAGAACTTGAGGCAACATAGATGGTTGGAGCTCATCAAAGATTATGATTTGGGGATCAACTATCATCCGGGGAAAGCCAATGTAGTGGCCGATGCTTTGAGTAGAAAGGGAGTAAGTCATCAACTCACAGTTCGAGAGTTACCATCCAAGTTATGTAAAGAGTTTGAGAGGTTGAACCTCGGGTTTGTAAATGAGATGGAGATGATGGAGTTAAACCCAACCTTGGAGCAAGAAATTCGAGAGGCACAAACCACAGATGAGGAGATCATGGAAATCAAGTAAAGGATTGAAGAAGGGAGAGAATTCAGATTCGACGAAGACGAACATGGTACATTATGACTTGGAAAGAGAATCGTTGTGCCTAATGTAAAGCACATACGGGAGACAATATTAAAGGAGGCACATGACTCGCCATACTCGATTCACCCCGGTTGTACGAAGATGTACAAAGACTTGAAGGCTTGCTATTGGTGGGATAGCATGAAAAAGGACATAGCTGAATATGTGGCATTGTGTGATGTGTGCCAACGAGTGAAGGCGGAACATCAAAGGCCAGCCGGATTATTGCAACCATTGAAGATTCCGGAATGGAAGTGAGAAGAAATTGGAATGGACTTCATAGTTGGGTTACCACGTACTCAGTCCGGGTATGACTCAATTTGGGTAATTGTGGATCGCTTAACCAAGTCAGCTCATTTTGTCCCTGTGAAGACCAAATATACAGCTGCACGATTGGCCGAAATATACATGGAGCATATTGTGTGTCGACATGGAGTCCCTAAGAAGATAGTCTCAAATAGAGGTTCTCAATTTACCTCCAGATTTTGGCAAAAATTGCATGAAGCTTTGGGGACGAGGTTGAATTTTAGTTCAGCATATCATCCTCAAACGATGAACAAATCAAGAGGACCAATCAAATTTTGGAGGACATTTTAAGTGCTTGTGCTTTAAAGCATGGGAAAAGTTGGGACAAAAGCTTGACATACGCGGAATTTTCATACAACAATAGTTACCAAGCATGTTTGAAGATGTCACCATATGAAGCGCTTTATGGGAGGAAGTGTAGGACACCTTTGTTCTGGAATGAGGCAGGAGAAACTCAAGTATTTGGTCCGGATGTGTTGCAAGAAGCCAAAAAACAAGTCCAAATAATTCGTGAAAACTTGAGGGCAGCCCAATCAAGACAAAAGGGCTATGCGGACAATAGGAGAAGGAAATTAGCCTTTGAAATAGGAGATTTTGTTTACCTCAAGGTGTCACCAAAGAGAGGTCATAAGAGGTTTAACATAAGAGGAAAGCTAGCACCTCGCTATATTGGACCGTTCAAGATTTTGGACAAAAGAGGGGAAGTAGCATATAAGTTGGGGATGCCAGCTCATCTTTCAGACGTACATGATGTCTTTCATGTTTCCCAGCTCAAGAAGTGCTTGAGAGTACCGGAAGAACAAGTGCCAATGGAAGAATTGGAACTAGAGGAAGATTTGACTTACACCGAGCAACCGGTCAAGATCTTGGAAACCAAGGAGAGAGTCACAAGGAGCAATGTGATTCAATGGTGTAAAGTTCAATGGAAGCACCACACCGAAAAAGAAGCAACTTGGGAGCTAGAAGATGATCTAAAGAAGGAATTTCCCTATCTCTTCTCTTCCGCGTCGAATCTCGAGGGCAAGATTCATTTTAAGGGGGTAGGTTTGTAACACCCTCATTTTCATGCATCATGCCCTACATACACTCATATACATGTTTAACATTGACCCACAACAAGAGGAACGAGTTTAAAATTGATTTAAAGCAAAACCGCACTTAAAATGCAGGAAAGTGCGAACTAGTCCGATTTTACTGAGGACTAGTCCGATTTCTCTCTGGCTAAAAACGGACTAGTCCGTTTTTGCTGCGGACTAGTCCGATTTTTGGCACTGAAAACTTTCGGACTTTTCCGATTTTGTGCGGACTAGTCCGATATTCCAAGAATCCTTGAAAAATTGCTAAGTCCTTGGACTTTTCCAGATTAGTCCGGTGTTCCAGCAGACTTGTCCGATTTCGTCTCTATTTAAAGTCGAACTTGTCTGATATTTTGCCAGACTTGTACGATCTTCTCTCTGGACGACTTCGGACTAGTCCGATCCTTTCTGGACTTGTCCGATATTTCGTGACTCCGATTTGATCTTTTGTTTTACGACTTGTTTCTTGGGTTTCACGTTAAGTGGGCCTAGGGACGTCATGCCTAACTCTTTTAGAGCCCATGAGGGACTCTAAACCAGCCTCTACTCATCCCAAACTCGAAATCCATCTAACCCTAGCCTCCACCTCTATATAAACAGCCCCACCCCTTGGTTTGACATCTATTTGTCACTTTTCCACCCCACCCAAACCCTAGTTCGTGGGGAGCCACCATCAAGGAGGGAGGAAAAGATCCCAAGCAAGAAGAAGAAGAGGAGGAAACGAAAGAAGATCAAGATCTCCACCAAGTTTCGTTCTTCACCACCAATTCGTCTCCAAGTTCATCACCATCCCTAGATCACCAATATCCAAGTGCTACCTCCAAGTTTCTTGATTCATTGGAGTCCTAAACACTTGGTATACCTTCTATTATCTTTTCCTTATGAGAATTCAACCCCTAATCTCCAGATTTACATCGATCTAGAAAACCCTAATCTACTGATCTCGCAGAGGGCGGACTTGTCCGGTCCCTAGCGGGCTAGTCCGATCTTCCTAGTTAAATTTCATCAAATTAATTCTAAAATTCGATCTAATCGAATCCAAACCTGTATAAACTTGTGAAAAGCTATTAGAACTAGTTAGTGATCATTAAAAGCAATCTAGTAACAAGTTCTACCTTGCATTTGCATCAATCATGCATGTCATGTCATATTGAGTAATATATGTGCACTCTTTGATTGTGTTTCTTGTCTTGTATGTTTATTGTGTGGATTAGACGGATTTGCGCTAGAGAGTGCCGTGGAGGATTTCCAGCACCAAGAGTTTGAAGGCTTTGACCCTAATCAACACCAAGAGCAAGGCAAGTGTCCTTGAAGCATATTGATCCTGTTTTTTTTAATAAATGTTTTGTTTGCAAAACTGCATGCTTGTGTCAAATTGATGGGAATCCTATGGTGGGAAGTTTACTAGATTTGCTAAACCACCCTTGTCGCCTGGAATACATGGTAGAGAGTCTGGAAGGGTTTTTACCTTTTTGCTTCGCTTAATCAACTGGGATGGGAAACAACTATACCACTCAATTTAATTATGCATGTATGAGATTATGATTAACATGAACTGGTTTAAATGATGGGTGATCTAAGCAAGCCTGGTATGTGGATGGGTTGGATGTTATGGTGGTTTGCTTTCTTTAGATCTAAGGACTGGTTCATGCGAGAATAAGTCAGGAATACAGTGCCACCACGAGGCCACGTATGGGTTCGGCGTAGCTGATTAATTAGGGCTTTACCAGTGCTATTTGGACCATTAAGGATGCTCGGGGAAGGGGTAGTCGGATTGGGTTTGTTGATGATTGGTGGGACTACCCTGGAATCCGAATGGCTCAAGAGGGGGCCCTTGGTTGAAGATGTGCTCTGTAGGAGACATCGCCACCTATGAAACCTTAGTGGGGTCTAAACAGACTAGTAATCCCTTTGTAAAAGCTATTTTGTGATCTCTTGGCCACACACCGATGGAAGTGTGAGACGGCATAATAGAGGTTCTAGTCATCGAAAGGTGATGAAATCACAAACACGTGGGTAAAGTGGTACAAACTCTGCAGAGTGTGTCTAAAAATATCATGATAGCCGTGCTCCCAGTTATGAGCACCTGGAAAACTTCCATGATTAGTGGGAAATTGGAATTTGGGATGGTTATGGTTTGGTAATGGTTATGGATGGTTATGGATTTATTTCTTGTATTGAATATGGTTGTTGGCAAATGGTGAAATCTGGAATTATTGATGAGGATGGTGAATTGTGGACTAGTATTATGGTATTACTTATGATTATGATGGGTTTACTTCACATACATATAATATATTGCTTTTCAAATGTTTTAATGTACTTTTCAGCACTTAACCATTATTATTGTCGACATTTGAATAAGCCACATGTCATACTTTCCACACTTGCTGAGTACGACATGTACTCACTCTTGCAATTCCCCCCCCCCACAGTTGCAGGTCAGTATTGGGAGTTTAATGGTGATAATGCGGAGTTCTAGGCCGTAGTCTACCGTCAGCTTTGGCTGTGGTGTTATTGTTGCTGCGCTATACCCTATTGCTTATGCTGCCTAGCTGTTTAGTTTGCTTAATTAGAGTATTTCCGCTGCATTAGTTGAACTTGTCATTAATATTCATTAGAGTTGTAATCGAGGATAATATGGTTTGTGTAATAAAATTTGGTTAATTAATCTTGTCTTGTGGTAATTTTTTGTATACTCTTTTGTGATTGCACTTGTGTATGTGTGATGAACATCCTTGGCACACATATGCGTTAGCTTGGTTCATTTTTTGGAACCGGACGTCACACATGATTAATGCAATTATGTGGTAAAACTTGTTAATGAGTTGCTATTAATGTTAACTCACTAGTTACAACGGTTCTCAACAAGTTTGAACAGGTTCCGAATATATTCAAATCAAATTGGGATTAATTCAGCAACTTCAGATTCAGTTGGTCGGACAAGTCTGTACTGGGGACCAGACCAGTACGCCCTGGACCAGAACATCGGCCAGACTAGTCCGCACTGGACCGGACAAGACCGCTCGCCTAGGGTTTTTGGCGAATTTCCAACTAGAGCATAGTTAAAGCTAACATAGGATCATATTTTACATAGAAAAGGAGCATCTAAGAGATTTACCACGAATTCAAGGGTCCAAAGGTCGGGCTTAGAGAATTGACTTCTAGATCCAAAGAAGACGGGGAATTTGGTGGAGAATTGACGATGATGTCGATGAGTTGATGAAGATCGAACTTACTTGATCCTTCTCCTTCCTGCTTCTCTTCTCCTGGTTGCGGTGATCTCCTCTTGACGGCGACTCTCACGAACTAGGGTTTGGGGTTTCTTCAATTGTGGCAAACAGGTGAAAGGTTGGGGTGGTGGGATGTTTATATATAGGTGGAGGTGGCAGGGTTTGATGGATTTTGAGTGCAAGGTGGTGGAGGCCATGTAAGGGTCCCACATGGGCTCCACATAGGGTGGGCATGACGTTCTTGGGCCCAATTAAGGTAAATACATAATAACAAGTCCTGGAGGAAAGGACTAAATTCGAGTCGGACACACTGGATAAGTCCGCTATGGGCTGGACATGTTTGTTGGAAGTCAGAAAGTTGAATGGACAAGTCCGGTTGCAAGCCAGACAAATCTGTTCTCAGGCAAACAAAGCTCCAAAGAGTTAAATGGACAAGTTCGGTATGTGGCCAGACAAGTCCGAAAGCTTGACAATTTCTCCAAAAACCGGATCAAAAGAGGGATCTACCCGACAACTCCGAAAAGTTCCATTAGCTAGGAACGGACTAGTCCGTACATGAGAATGGACAAGTCTGAAAAATCAACAAAAACTCAATCGGACTAATCCGCGGCAAGAACCGACAAGTCCGGACAGTTAACAGAGGGCAAAGCCGGAGTAGTCTGGGGTCCAAATCGGACAAGTCCGCACTATATAGGATTTTAAATGTTGTTTGGTGTTTATTCATTTTAAACTTGTTCCCTTTTATGTTGCTTAATGTTAAACATGTAAAAGAATGTATGCAATGCATGATCGATAAAAATGAGGGTGTTACACTTGTGCTTTGATGGAGCCAGTGGAAGCCCGCCAGACTCGCGTACCTCGCACGTGCTGGGTAATAGTGTCGAGTAAGCACCGTGTGTGGACATGGGGGTCGGTAAAATTCCATAAGAGGGTAGCATCTGCTGGACTTTATATGTTTCCATATATGGGCGCGTACTCTGAGGAAGCTACCGACACATGTATGATGTCAAGGCTTGTATTTTTGTGCATATTATGAGAGCTTCCAAAATTGCTTTGGTCAGTAATTTACACATAATCAACATGATTTTGACATTTAACCTGTTGAATATTTCCACCCAATTTCCATTTAAGAGGGAGCAACGTGGGATGAAGGAGAATGATTTCAGATTTAAGTTGAGCTCCTGCATGTGGATGAAGATTTTTGAAGAGAAAAATAATCTCATAAAAAATTATATCTCTTGAGATGTAAAGTCTGTTGCTTGCTTTGTCTCGAAATTTGTATCCTTTATAAAATATACATACAAAAAATGCACATTGTTTTGAACAAAAAACAAGTTTATTGTTGTATGGGTGCAGATTAGGTCAACAAGAACACCAAAAACTCCAAGATGGAAATATTAGGGTTTTTTGCCAAAGAGTATTTTGAGCGGGGTTTGATAGTTGATGACATGAGATAAAATTCTATTAATTAAATACACGGTAGGGGATAAGGCTTCATCTGAAATTTTAGTGTCACTGATGCATGTGCAAGAAGTGTAAGACATATCTCAACTATATTTTTGTGCTTTTGTTCAACTGTGACACCCCGTTGACGAGTATGTGAGAAAGCCACTAGATGAACTATGCCATTTGATTAAAAAATAAGAGTTGAGTTTTTGATACTCTCCTCCCAGTCTGTTTGTACATAAATAAATTTTCTATCAAATAATGGCTATACCAAGGTTTGAAATATGTGAAACTTTTGGAACACCTCAAATTTATTATGAATTAGATATATTCATGTGAATTTACTAAAATCATTGATAAAACTGATATAGTAGCTATTATTGCCAACGAAAAAAGTGTTGAATTCCACACATCAGCAAACACAAATTCTAAAGAGAATTGCGATACACTAGAATATTTTGAAAAAGACAATTGATGGTTCTTGTCTTGTTGACATGCATCACATACTTGTGTATTATTGGATCCTTAGGAACAAGGCAAATTATTCTCACTCACTATTTTATTGACTATTACCATGGAGGGTGACATAGTCTATCATGCCAACGATCAGTAGAGGGTATCGTTGTAAGAAAGGCAAACTTCGTAGTAGTTTGTGTGATCGGTAACTCCTGTGTTCGTGTACAGTTTGTGTCAATACCATACGATGTAGTTGCATTATTGCCGGAATTTTCTTATAGCTTGAACTCCCGATTGAAGTGTTTCCGGCACTTGAGGCTGTGTGTCTGATTTTATCATAGATCTCACATATCAAACGATGTTCTTGTGTACCGCGGCATCTCAGATGCCAACTGTGCTCGTGACCAGAACGTCCACCACGCTCTCGAGAACCATCACGAGCAACATAGTTGACTCTGTATTGGTATTGTCCCTGATTTCGCCACTCCAGTCGTACTTTTGTTGCTAATAGTTGAGTAAACAGATCATATAAAAAGATTGCATCTGGTCTTGTACTTACATTCTCCACGAGGGAGTTGCAATCTGCATCTAGCTTGGCAAACATGTAGTCAATGATGTCTTCATCTTCTAGTTTCCCCCTGTTGGATTCATTGCATCAACATACTCCTACATCCTGGAGAAGTATGCTACAATCAAGAGATCTCCTTTTCTGATGCTTGAGAGTTTGGTGCGCAACTGCATGATCCTTGTGCGAGATTGTGAGGCAAAGCTTTTCTTGATCGTCTTCCACACTTCTACAACAGTTGAGTACATCGGCACCTGTACAAGAATTTCTTTGGACATCGTGGAATTCAGATAACTCAATCCTAAATTACCCAGTTTCCATACTTTGAGTTAGGCACCATCTCAGTACTCTTTTCTGTCTTTCTGGATAATGATATTGTCTGTGCACTACAAGAAACAGGGGATAAGGTGTCAGTTAACATATAGGCATTGTCCTCGACGCATTTAAAGGGACTAAGGGTGTTAGTTTTAGTAAACTGACACCCTTAAATTAAATGTGTTGGTTATATTTTGTCAACCAACGCACATACCGATGCTTTTATTAAATGCTTCGGGTCAATCGACACTTCCAAGGCGGGCTCGAGCGGCTCAGGCTCTAAGAGCATCGGTCATTTTGCAACCGACGCTCTTAAGCGGGCCCCACGCGAGCAGCCAAAACCCTTCGGCACTTCTCTGTCGCTCGTGCAGTTTTTGTCCGCCCGCCCGACCGCCTTCTCCTGCCTACCGCTAACTACCGCCAGCCCTACGCCGCTGGCATCCGTCTGGCCCACTGTCCGGCGCCCCGGCACCTCTATCCGGGCCCCCCGTCCAGTGCCTCGCACCCCCGTACACCCCTGTCGTTGGCGCCCCCGTTCTACCGGCGCCGCCCTCAGCCCCCCCCCCCCCCCCATCGGTGCCCCCGTCCGGGCCCCCATCAGCGCTCTGTCTGATGCCCCCGTTCGCTCCCCTCTCTCGTCAGCACCCCATCTGGTCAGCTCCCCTGTCCTGTCCAGCCCCTCGTCGGTGCCTCCGTCTAGACCCCTGTCCGGTGGCCCCTTCCGGCCCCTCGTAGGCGCTTCTGATTCAAGTCAAGGTAGAATGTTTGTTAATTTGTAGGCATGCATTGCAAATATGTGTAAATTGTGAGTGGTTTCTAACTCGTGATGCAAATTGATATCATGTAATTAGAGTTGAATGTGATTCATATCCATTAAGCCATAGAAATTGAATGTGATTCATATCATGTCATATCATGTGATTCATATTCATTAAGCCATATGAATTGAATTTTAGGACAATAAATGTTAGAGTTGAATGTTCAACTTCATAGCATGTCATTACTTCTTTTAGATATGAATAAAAAAGGCTTGTATAGTTTTTCATTTAAATGAATTAAAAGTTCGTATCATGCATGTGATTGCTCCTTTTTGGCATTTGTGATGTGATGACTAATTATATGTTTGTAATATAGTAAACATCTTTGTAAGGTGATGGGTGACGACCGTAAGGTGATGTATGATGGATAGAGTTCAGATGGTGTGTACACTTTGGAGTGGGCACGAATCGCAAATTTGTTCGTGAACCAATCATTTCCTAGTGGTGCTCGTTTTGTGAAGTGTCCGTATAGTAGGTGCCAGAATCGTCGACGTTTGGAGAGATCTGAAATGACGTTGCACCTTTGTAAGCACGGATTTATGCCAGACTATCTAGTTTAACGTGAGCATGGAGAGATGCATCATGCTAGTGAGTCGGACGGAAACGAGAATGAAGATCGTATGGATGAGATGATTGTAGATGTTGGCCGACAGTACAAAGAGCAGTCACTGCCAGAGGAGGTGAAGAAGTTTTCTAGGCTTCTTGCCGCCGCGGATGAAAAAGTGTATGAGGGCACCAATGTGACCGTTCTGCAGGCAATCACACGACTTTTGGGGTTGAAGTCTAAGTACAATTTTGCAAACAATTAGTATAATGGTATCCTAAAGGTGATCACTGATCTCCTTCCGTCAAAACATAAGATGCCGGAAGACATATATTACTCAAAGAATATTTTGGAAGATATGGCATGATTATGACAAAATTGATGTGTGCGAGAGTAAATGCATGTTGTTTTGGAAGGAACACGAGAATGATATTCGTAGTATGCATTGCAAAGCATATAGACATGTCAGTGTTTTGAATGATGATGGAGAGGAAATAAGTACAAAGGTACCGGTCAAACAGCTTCGGTACATGCCTATCACGTCCAGGCTTAAACAGTTGTTTCTTTCCCACGAAACAGCGAAGCACATGAGGTGGCATTCAAAAGGGATACGTGAGAGCGATGACAAAGATATTAAGATGCATCCTTCGGATGGCGCAGCATGGCAAGCTCTAGGCCATTTTGATCCGGAGTTTGGTAGAGATCCAAGAAATGTTCATCTTGGGTTGTCAACAGATGGTTTCACTCCTTTCAGCACAAGTAACAGTCCATACTCTTGTTGGCCTGTTTTTATCATGCCTTACAATCTCCCTCCCAATATGTGCATGAAGAAAGGAGACATATTCCTCGCGGCCATCATTCCTGGTCCTAAACATCCTGGGAGGAAAATCAATGTGTTTATGCAACCGTTGATTGAGGAGTTGAAAGAGTTATGGCAACGTGCAAAGGCATACGACAGTCATCAGAAATGTGAATTTACTTTATGTGTCGCGTATATATGGTCTATACATGATTTGTTGGCATATGGCATTTGGGCTGGTTGGTGTGTCCATGGAAAATTTTGTTGCCCCATATGTATGGCTGACACCGATGCCTTCAGGTTGAAGTATGGAAGAAAAGTCAGCTTCTTTGATTGCCATTGATGATTCCATCCTTCAAATCACCCTTTGAGGAGTGATACACGATCATTCCGAAAAGGCAAAAGTGTTACAGAAGAACCCCCTCATCGATTGACAAGCGAACAAAAAATGGCATGGCATGCAAAGTTAAAAGAGTCGGTGAAGGTGGTTTCGAAGGGTATGGTACAGAACACAACTGGACTCATATTTTTTTTCTTTGGGAGCTACCATATGCAAAGGTATTGCTTTTACCACAAACAAAGAATTGATGCATCAGGAGCGTAATGTCGCTGAAAGCATCATAAGCATGTGTATTGATTTTACAGGTCAAACCAAAGATAATTTGAGTGCGTGGAAAGACTTAGCTAATATTTGCGATCATCCTGGGCTTGAGGTTATAACAAATGCAAGCAGAAATGAAAGTAGGCCACGAACACCATACTGTATTTGGCCAGAAGAAAGAATGTAAATACTTAGTTGGTTGAAAACACTAAAGTGTCTAGACCGCTATGCAGCTAACATAAATCAATGTGTTAATCACAACACCGGTAAACTGAATGGGTTGAAGAGCCATGATTACCACATTATGGGTGAGAGACTTATACCGGTAATGTTTGCTGTACTTAGTTACTTCAAAACTGATTTGTGGAAGATGTTTGCTGAACTTAGCTACTTTTATAGACATATTTGTGCCAAGGAAGTGTCGAAAAGGATGATGCGATGGTGGGAGAAAGAAATTGTTGTGCTTGTATGTAAGATGGAAAAAAGTGTTCCCTGTAAGACCTATGTGTGCTGAATACATTGGCTTGTAGTGAATACACTTGGCTTTAATGATAAAAGTTTTAAATATCACAAAAACACCTTTTTATCAAGGTCCGACTCTAGTCCCGAGCTACAG
Source organism: Tuctoria greenei (assembly GCA_036927565.1). NCBI lineage: Eukaryota > Viridiplantae > Streptophyta > Magnoliopsida > Poales > Poaceae > Tuctoria > Tuctoria greenei. Next base: position 56,398,627 of record JAYESD010000004.1, read on the forward strand.
CAAGGTCCAACGATAGGTCCGGCTTGCTTTGGGTAGCTCCGGTTACGTTTGATGCTAGGTCCGACTTTTTGGTAAGGTCCGACCAGCTTTGGTTAGCTCCGGTGAATTTTATCTTTAGCTCCGGCATATATTTGTTAGCTCCGGCATGCTTTTGCTAAGCTCCGACGTACTTTGTCTAGCTCCGGCTTTTGGGATTACTAGTTCCGGCTAGTTCTGGTTAGCTCCGGCGCTAGGTCTTGCTAGCTGTTGTAAGCTCCGGTGGAAGCTTGGTAGTACTAGTTTTGATAAGCTCCGGATCCAGGATCTACTAGTTTTGGTAAGCTCCGGCGCTAGGTTCTACTAGCTTTTGTTAGCTCCGGCTCAAGCTCCGGGTTGCTCTGGCAAGGTCCGGAACTTGACTGCAGTGTTTCTTGTTAGCTCCGGCTCAAGCTCTGGGTTGCTCTGGCAAGGTCCGGAACTTGACCGAAGTGCTTCTGCTTTTATTTGCAATGTCTCGTACTTGCTTTACTTGATTGGAAAGATTGCTTAGTTTTTATTTGCTAAGTTTTTGGTGCGTTTTGGATGATACGGTTGATATCGTTTCTAATGTGGTTTTGCAACATGCTTATGTGAGGTTCTCACGTAAGGTGTTGTGTTCGGAACTAACGTGAGTCAAGTCGAGGACTTGGGCTCGTATGGATTGTTTGTTTGTTCATGTGCAGGTGTTGCTTGAGTTCAAGTCATGGCTGGTGACAGGATCCATTGGACTAGTCTCAGGAGGAGATGAGGTTCCAACAACCAAGTTCGGGAGGAACTGTGGTTGAGCGGGTCAGGAGGTCACGCAGGATGATTGAATCAAGGGCAGTGCATATGAAGGTCGAAGGAAGGTGTTCGCACGTATGCATGCGGTGCATGACGTGGCAATATGCTTCTAGAGACGGATTATGGAAGGAAGATCTGATCGGAAGGATCGGATCGTATCGGTTGAAGACTTTGGCTGCGGCAAAGTCGGTTATGGCTCGGTATGGGAAGTATCGAGTTGGTTATGTTAGGATTTCGTGTGTATCACGAAATTGAGTTGTTTAGGAATGTAGGATACGTTCCTAAGGTGTTTGGAAGTCTTAAGATTGCTTCTATCTGCGTATAGAAGAATCTTGAGCAGTTATGGTAAGTTCCGATTGTGATCGGATTAGGATTGGAGTCCTAGTTGAGATTGGGATGGCCTAAGGGCTGGTTATATAAGCAAGGGAAGGCCAAAGATCATAGAGACGACTTTGGGGCTGTTCCTCTTGTGTTCTATTGAATAAAATTCGTAGATTGAAGGAACTTTTGTGCCTTGTTCGTCCGACTTGTTCCAGACAAGTTTTACTCGTCGAGTTTCTGGACAGCACTACCTTTTGTCGGTGGTTTTATCATAACTCGAGTTTTACAGATTCAATTGACGTGATTCTTTTTGGGTTGTCTTTACAACTTGATTGTCTATCATCTGTCAAAATTTCACGGTCATTGGATTTGTAGTTTCAGAGCTACACGAGTTTCTTTGCAGCACTCTAGAAACTGTTTTTCTCGGGTAGGTCAGATTGACCAGTGTTTGATCTTTTGATCATAACTTGAGTTGTTCTCGACGGATCTGAGTAATTCTTTTTGTGTTGTCTTCGTGACTTGATTCTCTCTGATAACTAACACTTTTGTCACGGTGAAACACGTTTAGATTAGTCTCACACACGAATTCTTTAAACAGATCGTTTTTCTACCGAAGGGATTGGGGTTTTATTGTTTCCGCTGCGTAAGATTTTTAAATCTACCATTCACCCCCCCTCTGGTAGCTTTTCACGTGCTCTTCGATCCTACAATTGGTATCAAAGCCATGGTGCTCTAATCTTTGTGATTTGCACGTGTTTTTGACTAATCATCATGGAGAAGTACTCTGTCAAACCTTGTGTGTTTGCTGGTATTGATTTTCAGGTTTGGAAGGCACGCATGGAGGCTTTTATCCAGGCACAAGGCTTTGCAATATGGGAGAAGGTGTATAAGCCTTATGAAATGCCACCCAATGATCAAGTCACGGCCACGAACCTCCGGGACGTCGACAACAACAACAAAGCCCGAAACTTGATCATCCAAGGACTCACTCAAAGCGACTTTGATCGTGTCGCGCACCTCCGATCAGCATACGACGTTTGGAGAGCTCTCTGTGATTATCATGAAGGCTCCAACACAATCAAGGAGGTAAAACAAGATATGTTCAAGAAAGAATATATGCGTTTTGAGATGCAACCAGGTGAGTCGATCGATGACCTCTTTGCTCGTTTCAATAAAATTCTCAGCAACTTACGTAGTGTCAATGTAATTTTTTCTGATGCTGAGAATGCTAGACAACTTCTTAGTGCATTAGACATCACAATTTGGGAGATGAAAGTAACATCTATTCGTGAATCAACTGTCATGAGTTCTCTTACATTAGATGTACTTTATTCTAAACTAAAAACTCATGAAATTGACATCCTAGCACGTAAGAACCCAAACAAGTCTATTGCATTTGTCTCACAACGTGATATGTCTAGCTCCGGCCAATCATCATCCTGCAATATTCTTGCTTTGTTGTCCTCACTAACCCTGGAGCAGATCGAAGAAATTCCAGAAGAGGAGTTGGCACTCATCTCTACTAGATTCTCAAAAGCATTGCAAAATGTGAGAACTAGAAGGAGAGGAAGCTCCGGACCTCAACGCTGTTTTGAATGTGGTAAAACAGGACACTTTCGTACAGAATGCCCTAACCTTTCAGGTCCGACCACCCGGGAAGAAAAACAAAGCAAGATCCGGACCTCCTCTGGAAATTCCAACAAGAAAAAGAAAGGTACCATAGGACGCAAGATGATCAACATCTTCATCACCGCGCTTCAAGAGCTCAGTTCAAGTGATGTAGACTTTGAAAGTGAAGAAGATAATGATGATCTGGCCAACTTATGCTTCATGGCGGGCAAAGCAAGATCAAGATCAAGTCAGGAGGAAGCAGAACACAACAGTGACGATGATGAGGTATGTTCTACCTGCAATGAAATGTGTGATGCTATTTCTCGTGCAACTATTATTGTCAAGAAAAAGGACAAAAAGCTTAGGGATAATGCTGCTAAAATTGAATTACTAGAATCTGAAATTAATCGTTTAAAAACCTTGATTCCTAGTGATGATGCATGTCCCTCATGTGACCTGATCTATGAACAATTGTCCTCTCTAAGAAGTGCACATTCCTCCACTCTAGACAGACTTGATGAAGAAATTGAAAAGAACAAAAATCTTGCTGCACTTAATGATAAAAACTTAAAAGATGCTTCTTGTTCTACAGATGATTTGCATTGTTATGCATGTGAAAATCTTGATAAGAAACTAAAAGATGCAATGAATGAAATTTCCATTCTGAACAATGCTTTACGATCTCATGAAGTTAAAAATTGTTCCAATTGCAAACTAAAAGGAAAAACTTCATGTGCAAACTGTCTAGACTTGTCTAAGAAACTTGATGACATGAATAGGACACTAGGTCGGTTTTGTAATGGGAATAAGAATCTGAACCTGCTGTTGAATTCTTCTAAGTCTTGCAATGATAAATCTGGTTTAGGTTTTGATTCTCATGCTCATGCTAAGGCACATCCACCTAAAATTGAAAAGTCATTAGGAAGTGGTTTGATTCAAACAATTCCTAAACAAAAAGGAGTGGTTTTCAAATCTTCAGGAGTGCTTTCTAATTCCGTTTCTAATGTTGGATGCTCATCGAGACATGATTACAAAATTAAGTTTCATTGTACCTACTGTGGTAGAGATGGTCATGTCATAGATTTTTGTTATAGACTAGCTAAACAACCGAAAAGGGAAAGAATGTCTGCTAGATCTCATAACTTTCATGCTAAACCGAAAATTAGAAACATGCAACCTCCTTTAGTAAGTCAAAAATTTGAAAAGGTAGCTTCCGGACCTTCTGGTAAGAAATCCGCAAAAGCAGCTCCGATAGTTCCGATAGCTCCGAGAGCTCCCGGATCTTCTGTTGTTCCCTCCGGAGCTTCAGTTTTTGGCTCTGGACCTTCTGCTTTTACCTCTGGAGCTACTGGTTTTCACTCAAAACAAGTAACAACTTCTAAATCAACTGTTAAGAACAGAAAACCTCAATCTTTGACTCATAAACCTGCTGTTTTATTTCAGCATTCGCGTGTTTTTCCTGGTGCACGTCGCGTGACTCAGTACTGGATTCCTAAATGCCTTTTGACTAACCCCAGTATTGAGTCATCGGCGTATTGTGCTTCTATGTAGGTTACACGCTTGAGGAAGGAGAATATTTGGATTGTGGATTCAGGTTGCTCACGCCACATGACCGGTAACAAAGATTGGTTCTCCTCCCTCACCTTTGTGTCACGTGTAGAGAATGTTACTTTTGCCGATAATTCTTCAACTCCTATAATTGCTAAGGGTTCGGTTAGAGTAAATGATCACTACACTTTGAAGGATGTGGCACTTGTCAAAAATTTGAAATATAACTTGTTTTCTGTTTCACAATTGCTAGATGAAAATCTAGAAATTACTTTCAATAAAAACTGCTGCAAAGTTGTAGATTCAAATAGTGAGCTTATTTTTAACATGTCTCGGTTTGGAAGAGTTTTTAAAGCTGATTTTGATATGTCTTCTTCTAAGCATAGGTGTCTAGTTGCTAATGATTCAAAGGACCTATATTTTTGGCATCGTAGACTTGGTCACGTAGGCTTTGATCACCTAACGCGTGTTAGTGCTCTTGATCGCATACGTGGGCTGCCTAAGCTTAAAGGGGACAAAGAAATTGTGTGCTCTTCTTGTAGACATGCTAAGATGGTTGCAGGTTCACATACTCCTCTCACAATGATCATGACAACTGAACCATGTCAACTTTTGCATCTTGACACCGTAGGACCTTCATGTGTTCAATCCTTCGGAGGTAAATGGTATGCTCTTGTTATTGTTGATGATTATTCTAGATATTCTTGGGTGTATTTTATGGCGTCTAAGAATGAAGTCTTTAGTCACTTTAGAACCTTATTTCTTAGATTATCAATTGATCACCCAGGATCATTAAAAGCAATTAGAAGTGATAATGGAACTGAATTTAAAAATCAATTCTTTGATCACTTTTGTGCTGAAAATAGAATAGATCATCAATTTTCTTCACCATATGTACCTCAACAAAACGGTGTTGTAGAAAGAAAGAACAGAACCCTAGTTGAGATGGCTAGGACTATGCTTGATGAATATCAAACCCCTAGGAAATTTTGGGCTGATGCATTAGCAACCGCTTGTTATGTCTCAAATCGTGTTTTCTTGCGTGCTAAGCTAGGTAAAACACCATATGAGCTCCGGTTTGGACATAGGCCTAGTGTTACACACTTTCGGGTCTTTGGTTGCAAATGCTTTGTTAAGAAACATGGTAATCTTGATAAATTTGAACCTAGATCCAATGATGGCATGTTTCTTGGTTATCCATCTCATACTAGAGGCTACCGTGTGCTTTTACTTGACACTAACAAAATTGTGGAGACTTGTGAAGTGTCTTTTGATGAAGCTAGCCCAGGTACTAGCTCCGGTGTTGCAGGACCAGATTCATATTCTCAGGGGGAGGGTATTTTCGAAGATGAAGAAGAGCCGGTGATACTGCCTGGTAGTTCCGAAGTTGACACGTGTCCAGCTCCGGACATTGAACAAGCTCCGGCTGTCACCTCTGCTGGTCCTGATCGTCCACAAATCACAAGCTCATCAATCTACAATGAACCTAATGAAAAAGAAGCTTGTGAGACATCCGTTCCCCTACGATTTTACAAAGATCATCCCCCACAACAGATGATTGGAAGCTTGCATGAACGAGTCACACGGTCCAGGTTTTGCGATCCAAACTCTCATGCTCATTCTGATTTTGTTACTTCTTTTGAACCCAAAGATATATCACACGCACTCACTAATGAATCTTGGATTATTGCCATGCAAGAAGAGTTAGAAAATTTTGAAAGAAATAATGTTTGGAAACTTGTACCTCCACCTCAAGGCCACACTTTAATTGGAACTAAATGGGTATATAAAAATAAACAAAGTGAGGATGGGGTTGTAATTAGGAATAAGGCTAGGTTGGTTGCTCAAGGTTTCACTCAAGTTGAAGGTCTAGATTTTGATGAAACTTTTGCTCCTGTCGCTAGATTAGAAGCCATAAGAATTTTGTTAGCTTTCGCAGCATCTAAAGGTTTTAAGCTATATCAAATGGATGTTAAAAGTGCTTTTCTTAATGGCTACATAGATGAGGAGGTTTATGTCAAACAACCACCAGGTTTTGAAAATCCAGATTTTCCTAATCATGTTTACAAACTGTCCAAAGCCTTATATGGTCTCAAACATGCCCCTAGAGCATGGTATGATAGGCTAAAAACCCCGTGCAACATTCTAGAACTAAGCACATTGACATTAGGTATCACTTTCTCCGTGATAATGTTGAAAAATGAAACATTGTGCTTCACCATGTAGATACCGAACAACAATTGGCTGACATTTTTACAAAACCTTTGGATTTCACTAGTTTTTGTTACATTCGTAGTGAAATAGGGGTTATGCATCCTCATGGCTTAAACTGAGGGGGAGTTTTTGAAACTTAGGAAGTCTATGTGTGAATCTGTAATTAAAATAATATGAGCATATTATTTCATACATATATGACTTTGTGATTCCTTTTACATGCTGAAAGTTCTTACTACATTACTCGTGTTATACTTTTTGTAGTTTTTGCCATGTCTAGTAATTGGAATAATTACTTACACTAAATCTGGTCATGGTCGAACTTTCTTGCTGTTTTGAACTTATTGCATGCTCACAAATGCTTTTAATCATTAAGAATTTATCAAGTCATCAACTCACATGTTGAGTTTTTATGAACAAATGTAAATTGAGAAAAGATCAAGAGAATATGCATGCATCGCACTTCTTCTTTCGAGATGGCTTGTCATTGCACTTAGATATGAACTTGGAAGAAGTTGTGTATGACTAAAACCATGTCCTTAAGCTTCTGATTTTCAAAATGACATAGGCTTGGCTTGGTTGGTTAGAATAAGGCAGATGAGCATATAATCTCTTGCAAATATCATATTATCTAAATTTATGCTTTGAAAAATAATAAAATGCAGCAACAAATGTCATGCTTTCAGGTTTTGAAATAGTTGAGTTTGTGAGATCATGACCTGCTAAAATTGAAAGTCACACTTGCTTTCTAGCATAGCTTACACTACATTATGTATCTCATTGATGTGATAGTGTAAGTTACTTGATAATATGACTTGGGTGAGCTTTGTTTATATGTATATGTTATAATATGCTCATAACAACTAAAGAAGGAGAGATAATTTGTTTATATCTCATAACAATTAAAATTTCTCTTTTACCTTGCTGAATACATTGTCAAAGGGGGAGAGATTAGTCACACATTAAAAAAAAGGAGAGATAATAAAGGGGGAGACATTTTTATTTTCAAAAGGGGGAGAGATTTTCATTTACGTTTGTTTTACAAAAGGGGAGAAATTGTTTTCAAAACTTTTATTTGAATAAGCCAATGTTCGGAATTTTAAATGGTGTTGCCAATGCATTCATCAAGGGGGAGATTGTAAGACCTATGTGTGCTGAATACATTGGCTTGTAGTGAATACACTTGGCTTTAATGATAAAAGTTTTAAATATCACAAAAACACCTTTTTATCAAGGTCCGACTCTAGTCCCGAGCTACAGCAAGGTCCGACGATAGGTCCGGCTTGCTTTGGGTAGCTCCGGTTACGTTTGATGCTAGGTCCGACTTTTTGGTAAGGTCCGACCAGCTTTGGTTAGCTCCGGTGAATTTTATCTTTAGCTCCGGCATATATTTGTTAGCTCCGGCATGCTTTTGCTAAGCTCCGACGTACTTTGTCTAGCTCCGGCTTTTGGGATTACTAGTTCCGGCTAGTTCTGGTTAGCTCCGGCGCTAGGTCTTGCTAGCTGTTGTAAGCTCCGGCGGAAGCTTGGTAGTACTAGTTTTGATAAGCTCCGAATCCAGGATCTACTAGTTTTGGTAAGCTCCGGCGCTAGGTTCTACTAGCTTTTGTTAGCTTCGGCTCAAGCTCCGGGTTGCTCTGGCAAGGTCCGGAACTTGACTGCAGTGTTTCTTGTTAGCTCCGGCTCAAGCTCCGGGTTGCTCTGGCAAGGTCCGGAACTTGACCGAAGTGCTTCTGCTTTTATTTGCAATGTCTCGTACTTGCTTTACTTGATTGGAAAGATTGCTTAGTTTTTATTTGCTAAGTTTTTGTTGCGTTTTGGATGATACGGTTGATATCGTTTCTAATGTGTTTTTGCAACATGCTTATGTGAGGTTCTCACGTAAGGTGTTGTGTTCGGAACTAACGTGAGTCAAGTCGAGGACTTGGGCTCGTATGGATTGTTTGTTTGTTCATGTGCAGGTGTTGCTTGAGTTCAAGTCATGGCTGGTGACAGGATCCATTGGACTAGTCTCAGGAGGAGATGAGGTTCCAACAACCAAGTTCGGGAGGAACTGTGGTTGAGCGGGTCAGGAGGTCACGCAGGATGATTGAATCAAGGGCAGTGCATATGAAGGTCGAAGGAAGGTGTTCGCACGTATGCATGCGGTGCATGACGTGGCAATATGCTTCTAGAGACGGATTATGGAAGGAAGATCTGATCGGAAGGATCGGATCGTATCGGTTGAAGACTTTGGCTGCGGCAAAGTCGGTTATGGCTCGGTATAGGAAGTATCGAGTTGGTTATGTTAGGATTTCGTGTGTATCACGAAATTGAGTTGTTTAGGAATGTAGGATACGTTCCTAAGGTGTTTGGAAGTCTTAAGATTGCTTCTATCTGCGTATAGAAGAATCTTGAGCAGTTATGGTAAGTTCCGATTGTGATCGGATTAGGATTGGAGTCCTAGTTGAGATTGGGATGGCCTAAGGGCTGGTTATATAAGCAAGGGAAGGCCAAAGCTCGTAGAGACGACTTTGGGGCTGTTCCTCTTGTGTTCTATTGAATAAAATTCGTAGTTTGAAGGAACTTTTGTGCCTTGTTCGTCCGACTTGTTCCAGACAAGTTTTACTCGTCGAGTTTCTGGACAGCACTACCTTTTGTCGGTGGTTTTATCATAACTCGAGTTTTACAGATTCAATTGACGTGATTCTTTTTGGGTTGTCTTTAAAACTTGATTGTCTATCATCTGTAAAAATTTCACGGTCATTGGATTTGTAGTTTCTGAGCTACACGAGTTTCTTTGCAGCACTCCAGAAACTGTTTTTCTCGGGTAGGTCAGATTGACCAGTGTTTGATCTTTTGATCATAACTTGAGTTGTTCTCGACGGATCTGAGTAATTCTTTTTGTGTTGTCTTCGTGACTTGATTCTCTCTGATAACTAACACTTTTGTCACGGTGAAACACGTTTAGATTAGTCTCATACACAAATTCTTTAAACAGATCGTTTTTCTACCGAAGGGATTGGGGTTTTATTGTTTCCGCTGCGTAAGATTTTTAAATATACCATTCACCCCCCCCCCCTCTGGTAGCTTTTAACGTGCTCTTCGATCCTACATTCCCGCCTGGCTTTATGAATGTTATGCAACATTTGCTGGTGCATTTACCTTATGAAGCATTGGTAGCAGGTCCTGCACAATTCAGGTGGATGTATAACCAAGAAAGAGAATTGATGAAACTTAGAGCTACAGTGCACAACAAGGCAAGAGTTGAGGGCTGTATTGCAAAAGCATTTGCAGCTAAAGAGAATACTAACTTCTCTAGCAAATATTTTTCACGTGCCAACAATTTGAATGCATATGTCACATGATATCATAATGTAGAAGAGAAATTTATAAGTGACTTAAGATTTTTCAATGGAAGGGTAAAGGTGTTGGGGCTGCTACTTCTCATTATATTTTGGCGCAAGAGAGGAACTACACTATACTTTACATATTTTTCAACATGGAAGAGGTGTTACCATATTTTGAAATGTTTGACAAGTTGTATTGGGAATCTTCACGAAGACCTACGCAAAGTCAATTGGATAAGATGGGTCAGCATGGCATAAATGGTGGAAAAAGCTTTATGGACTGGTTCCGTGAACATGTAATTTTTTATCCATTTTTTCCTTCAATCATAGTCCTCATGTTTATCATAAGATGTTAACTTTCTTTATTTATGTAGTGCATGAAAGATGTCAACATCTCCGATGACTTGCGACAGATGTTGTATGGTCAATTGAGAGCAACAGAATTTAACAGATACAATTTAAACGGATATGATTTTCGGATGGCAAGTTTAGAAGCAAGTCGTCCACTTGCTGCCCCTACAAACAGTGGAGTAATGATTACTGCCGCAGAGGGTAGTGGAAAAGTGACAGAATACTACAGTGTTCTTAAAGAAATAATAGAGTACACATTTGGTAAGCCAAAAACATTTCAACTTGTGATTTTCGACTATGAATGGTTTGATCCAACATCGGGCACACAAGTTGATGATTTTAGAATGGTGGAGTTCAACCACAAGTCACGATACACAACCCATAATAACAATGTTGTACTTGTGAATCAAGTGGTGCAACTGTACTATTTAAGTTATCCTCACCCATGTTTGAAAAATTGGCGGGTTGTGTATACAGTTAACCATGAAGTGCACCCTCATCGTTATGATGAGTATATAGAGATTCAGGAAGATGACGGTAGTGTCTATCAAGACGAAGTCGAGGAAGCAGAAGATTTTATGATATCTTGTGGCACAAAACTCGCAGAAATAGCTAGTGATATGCTAGAGTTGACGTCTAAAGAACAAGTTGGCCCTTCAAGGAAACGTGTTCGACAATCACAAAGGATTATGGAAAAGAAGAAAATTATTATGGAAGAAGAGGAGAGATTTGATGATGAAGAAGAAGAGATGGAAGAGAGTGAAGAGGAAGAGATGGAAGAAGAGATTTATATTGTATGCATTTTTAGATTTTTATTAGTATTGTACAAATTCTTTATTTATTATATAATGTTGTATACTAATCATTTTTATAAAAATAAGCGCAGATGTTTAAGCTTTTACCAAGTTTGGGGAAGAAGAAGAGTAAGAAGGGTAGTGGATCTTCGTCCTCCACTCCCAATTCTACTTCAGACCAGACGAACCCATTTCAAGTACTTGTTTTTTTCAAACATTTCAATATCAAAATTAACTATCTATTGTTTCTTTCTTGTTTACATACTTCTTTATTTATATTTTTAGGGCACTACTTACAGTGGGAAGAAGAAGAGGCAGTTTATGAGTTGTGTGGCACAGCCGATGTCGAGCGAGCCTACACAAGGTTCGAGTCCAACACAGGTTCTAGATCGTTGCCTTACGTACCAGGTGTTGTACGGGGAGGAACCAGAGACTGGCAGGCAGATGTCGGAGTAGGAAGGTAGCTCAGGAGGAGGCTCAGGAAGAGGCTCAAATACTGTTGGGCGATGGACCTCTCCTCATGGTGGTAATGAGGGGGATGATGAGGACGACGGTGAAGAGGTTGAGGATCCCGAGCGAGATGCCAGGATTGCAAGAACGGCAGAGCTAGAAGAGTTAGGACACCCCGATCGATACCCATTTAGGTAACATTTCTGATTAATTAATATGCTCATTATACCTTTTCAAATAACTTATTTTATGTACCTTTTATGTACAGGTTGCGAAGGCACCTTTTATGTGGTGTAAGTAAAAGCATAGACGAGCGGACGATTATAAAGCCAAAGGATACTAGGTGCTGGGTCGAGCTTGGTTGGAGTGCAAGGGGCATCGACGAGTTGTTAACACCGAGTTGGGAAACACCATCCGGTTTTGCTATCCTGGGATGGTTTTAGTGGATGGTCAAAGGATTGCAGCGCATAATTGGGATCACTATGCGCTTCAAGAGCATGGCGATTCGGGTACATGTCAGGATAGAGTTTGGGAGATCTTCTGGGTAAGTTTGTTTTGATTGTTTCAATTACATTTCATCTTATTTTTGTTGACATTAATTGTTACTTGTATGTAGGGTATGTTTCGTTTGGTGGAGGGTGTGAGTCAAGCATATGTTTTTTTGGTTTTTCATAATGCAGCAAAAAGACATGTCAAGGACTTCTTTTCTAAGGCATAGATCAAAGTTGTGACCGTATACTACAAGACGATGATGTTCCAGCCCATGACAAACAAGGAAGCAGTCAAAATTCACCTAACTAGGGAGGAGTACTTGCAGGGCCATGTCGACTAGATTTGTGCGAATGTGGAGGCTTGGGAGTGGTTATTGGGTATTGAGGCTCAGCTGAGTTCAAAAATATTTTTGATAGACACCGAAAACACCGGAAGAGCAAGCCAGGAAAGCACTTCTTCTGGTCGGATGGTTATGTGCGGATGGAACAAAGGATGGTATGAATTCTTACATTCATACTTAGATTGCTTCAATTAGTTGTATTGATTAAATTGTTGAATTTTGGTATTGCAGACAGCTGAAATTGGTACGCCTCCTACATTTTTCGAGGTTTATATTAAGGGGCACAAAGGTCCAGACCCAAATCGCACAGAGGTGTTGTGTGACGAGGCATCAACGCAGAAATTGGTACGTATGTTGAATGTTTGTTGCATCTATCCATCAACTCAATTTATCTTGTACTACATTAACCCGCCAACTAAATGTATCACAACAAAAGTATGTTGATTGTTTTAAGAAGAACCATGGACCTGATTCACACTATCTGAGAGAGTCGATTGGATGTGGGTGCAGCATACGATGCCAGCAGATGTCTACCGCATGGGAGATATGTGTAAAGATAATGATGATTTATATGTTAATGAATGTCGATTCATCACATTTGTATTTTTTGTAGACTTGGGTTGGGCGACGGGTATGTAGAGCGTGAGGCTTATGCTAGACGACGGTCGTCCAATGTTAGTGGTAGTCAATTTCAATCTACTGCAGAGGCTGATGAATTACGAGAAGAATTGGGATGCACCAAGGAGGATATGCACATGCAGTTGCAACAACAACAGCAGCATACACAAATGTTGTAGCAACAGATGTATTATTTGTATATGTCTCAAGTAACATGTAATTTTTCATTTGAAAATTTTATTCGATTTAAAAATTCATCTACGCAAGATATCACAACTAATTTACTTGATGCAGTTCATAGATCAAGGTAACTCCAGTTCTCAGTTTGGTCCGCTGCAACAATCTTACCTCGACATAATGTATCGTCCAATGGAGTCAGCACAACATTTTGGCTCCTCCTCACAAGTATAACTGCTTATCTTATTGACTCGGGTTATATAATACAATATCGTAACCATTTGTGTTGCAGGGTTCCGAAAGTGGTCAACCAAGTGTTCCACAACCTTACTGATTCATGTCGTTGTTGGCTTCTGGATTTCAGCAAAATTATCCAGGTAAACTGTAATTTTTGCATTTGAACAATTTATTTGATTTCAAAATGATTCTAATTAGAATCTCACAACTTGATGCATTTTTCCATCGACGTCTTTCCTTCCGGTGCAGACTCACCCATCACAAGTTGGAGACGCAATGGTATGCATGACTTGTATACTTGTTACAATTTTTTCATTATAACACACATATTAATTTGCATAATATTAAAAAGGGAAGGGAAAGAGTGATTGGAGAGATGAAGTGAATGAGGGAACAAGTGAGAGAGGGAGAGAGGAAGAGATAGATAGAGAGGAAGAGGAAGACATAGAGAGGGAGAGATAGAGAGAGAGAAAAGAAGAGATAGATTGAGAGGGAGCTAGAGAGGAAGAGAGAGGAAGAGATAGAGGGAGAGGTGGAGAGATAGAGAGGGAGTGGGAGAGCGAGTGATGGAAAAGGATAGAGATAGGGAGACTGAGAGGAAACAAGAGAGCTTTGGTGAGTTTAGTCGACTTCGTACTATTAATATATATGGGCAAAAACGTTATAAAGTTTCTCTTTTATTTGTTTATCGCAGTGATCCCGTCATGGAACAACCGAAGGTTACGATGTTTTCCTTAACATCAAGAACGGGGGTGCGAGTGGAGGAGATGCGAGTGCACGTGCGAGTGGAGGCTCTCACAATGACATTTGCATTTTGTTTACTCATTTTCGTAGTGTTATGCTTGTGCTTGAAACATGAAAACTTGTTGTCTATGTTGTTGTGTTTGAAAATTTGTCAATATTGCTGCTATATGTTGTTATGTCTGTGTTGTGTTTTTCCAAATGGAGGCTCATCAGCCGGGGAGGGAGAGGAAATAGGCTGTATTAAAAAATTATGTTATGAGCATTGGTTTGGGCAAAACTGACGCTCATAGACGCGCTCGGTGCGCTGCCATGTGGCAATATAAATGCGTCGGGCTGCATAGAACCCAACGCTTTTAAGTGGAATAGGAGCATCGATTTGTACGAACCGATGCTTATAGACGCGCTAGGTATGCTGGACACGTGGCAACGTAAGTGTGTCGGTCCTGGAGGAACCGACGCCCTCAAGTGCATTAAAAGTGTCGGTCATTGCGACCGACGCATTTATGTGTAAGGGTGTCAGGTTTACGGAACCGACGCCCATAAACGGTAAATGTGTCGGCCCCGACGCACTTAGTTGTTAAAGGCATCCAAAGTATTTTTTCGGCTAAAAGCGTTGGTCAACCGACGCATTTAGTTTATGGTTGTCGTTTCTATTAACAAGCGATGCCAATATGGCTGATGCCCTATTGATGAATTTCTGTAGTGATCGGTTTCTTTACAGTTCAATCAAGGAATTCGTAAAGCTGTGCACCACGCATAGCTGGCACGACTTGCGCAAGCCACAGCTGATAGCTCTCTCGAGTCAACTTCTCAACATGATGGTTGAGTGTGTTGAAGCCCTTTGAAGACGCTGCAGGACTCGTCATAATCTCGGGGGAGAAATTCCATCTCTGATTATCAAGGAAGATTGGTTGAACTGCTAATAATGGTATAGTCTCAGCAAGTCATGTGTTAATATAAAGAAAAATATTGACAAAGAAATATATCGATCGGATACATACGATTCTGATCACAGGCGATCAGTTAAAAAAATCAAGTCGATCAAGAGAAAGAAATAGAGAGAATAAGGAATAAGGTATTACATGCCTTATAACAATTACTACTTACGAAGTATAAACTTTCCTGTTGTCATTACGTGAAGATAAGGATCACGCCTTCCTTGAATTGTCAAGACCTTTATTATTGTCGGTATATATTTCATAGCTTTTACAGTTGTAATATTAAAAGAAGTTAACTTCAATGAACCAGCGAACTCGTGAGGTTTCTAAATTCAAATTACGATTAATATGTTTAAGAGTGCACGATGTACTTTCATGTGGATGTGCTGTACAACTGCAGCCTCCTTGGTCAGACGTTAGAGACATCCAGTCACGTGGTTGGAGCAGGTTTGCTTTCTGTGTCCGTTGCCTGTCTTCGCTTCAAAGTGAGCCACGCGTGGTAAGCTGTTTCCGATTGACATCCCCCACCCTTGACTTGAGACTGAGCCAAGCGTGCCAGGTAGAGGTAAAGGCGGCAGCTAGAAACACCACAATTTTTCAATTAATATAGTCCTACAATTACAAAACAAAAAAATATGAAACTTACCTTCAGATCCCGCAGCGGCGGCATCGCCGCCGTCGTCGCTGCCGTCGTGCCGCTTCCAGCTTCCGCCGCCCCGCCGTCATCCGCTGCTACCGTCGCGCCATCTGCTCACCGCCGCTCCGCGAGGGCTGCCGCACCGCTGCTTGCCGCTGCACATCACTGACCGTTGCGCCGCCGCCCATCTCGAGCCGCCGTGGGCCCCATGGGAGCCGCGCCGGAGGCCACAGCCAGCGACGAGGCGCTGGCCGCCGCGCCCGCCGCGGGAGCCGCCAACAACCAGACTGGATCCGAGAGAGTTGGAGAAGAAATAGGGTTGGAAAGGAATAGAGTTGAGTGCACGAATCTTAAAGCATATCCAATGATCGCCTTAGATAAGGATTGTTTTTCAGGCACCTGATGTATATGATTACTGTTTTTATATAAGTTTTGATATCAGTTGTTTCAAGTTTGATTGCTACCCCAAAGATTCCTTTTTATGCAGCGACACGCGCCAACGCGGCAGCACCCCTCCGTTCCACATAAACAACAAACCCATCTCCAACCAGAGAAACTATTATTAACGGGGTGGTGGGGATGTGAAACCATGCACAGCTGTGGTAAGGCTGTTGGCACCTGTGAACTTCTATATTTTTTTAAGCCAGTTGGTCCACAGGAGCTAAATTAAAAAGAAGATGGGCACCCGGAGCGAACGGCGCTCGAACCGAGATGGACGCAACTCGACCCCAGCCGAGCTGGCTAGTAGAACCCCAGCTTGACCCTAGTGACCTTCTATCGATCTATCCTTTTATACAATGATGTCTAAAAGATTATCAACTTTACAGATTCATCCTCTGCAATTGTTCACCTCTAAATTTGTTCTCTACGTCAACTACTACCTATTTATGCTATTTAAAATATTTACCTTTAATTTTTAATTATATCATATAAATAATTATTTCACATATATTACATTCACAATTTACACACCTTAAAAATTCAAAATTTCCTATTTTATTTTTCCTGTCTCTATTTTTGTTATTTTTTTTTCATTTTTCTCATGTTTTCCCTTTTCCTCACTCTTTTTTCCCTCAACTTTTCTTTCTTCTCCGTAAAACCTGTTCCAAAGCTTCTTCGTCCCCGTAGCACCTTCGCTCCCGAAGCCTCTTCCTCTTCGTAACTCCTCTCCCGATCTCTTTCCCCCTCAGAATCTTCTACCAGCTCCATGGCCCCCGCCCACACCGCCTCCCCTCATCGTCCCTAGCTCGCGCCACGGTCGCAACATCTGTCCGCGGCGCCCCCTCCCGTCTCCTCTGCTCCATCGTCCGCAGCACCGGGTGGAATCCGCACCATCGCAGCACCGGCGTTGACGGCGGCCATGGAGGTCCACTCCTCCACCGCCTCTTAACTCCTTCTCCGTCGTGATCTACGGGGACCTAGAGTCATCGCTGCGCGCATCTTCGTCCTCGTCATCGTCGGGCCGAGCGTCGCGTCATCTCATCCTCGTCCCCACGCCGAGCGCTACCCATAGGGAGAGAACTCGATGCATATTCATTGATCTGGTCAGGCGCGAGCCAGCGGACTCGACAACAGAAGAGTCGCCACGATCCTGGACACCCGACAACAGATCGGAAGTGATAACAATATATTTGCATGGCTAACGTGACGACTCCCCAGATGTGAGGACTCAGTACAGTCTACACCCCTCTCGGTTCGTGCCTCGCTGCTGTTGGAGACGCACAAGCTGCGCCGGAACTGTTCAAATATCGCTGTAGAAAGTCCCTTCGTTATTACGTCACCGAATTGAAGATGAGTCGGAACATGGAGGACCTTGAATTGATGTAGCACCACTTTGTCACGGACAAAATAAACGTCGATCTCCACGTGCTTGGTCCATGGATGATGCACCAGGTTTTGGGTTAAGTAAACCACCGATACATTATCCCAATAGATGATGCTTGTCTTGGAGACAGTGATGTGTAGCTCTTGTAGAAGTTGATGCAACTAGCAGCACTTGCCCGCTGAATTTGCAACGCCGCGATACTTAGCTTCGGCACTGGACCGTGAAACCGTAGTTTTGTGTTTGGATGACTAGGACACTAGAGAATCTCAAAGAAAAGTACAGTGGCCTGATGTAGAGCGACGAGTATCAGGACACCCGGCCCAGTCGTCGTCCAAATATGCTTGTATATCAGTGCTTGAAGAGACATGTATCTGGCGGCCGTGATTAATGGTGCCCATGAGGTAGCGCAATATTCTCTTGACTAGAGCCCAATGTGCTGACCGAGGGGAGTGTTGCACGACGTAGGCAATATCAGGCCTTGTTAAGGTCAAGTATTGAAGGGCTCCAGTGATACTTATGTACATGGATGAATCCTCGACAGGGTCACCATCAAGAGCTGAAACTTTCGCTCTAGTGTCCACTGGTGTTGAGGAAGCTTTACAATAGGTCATCCCTGCACCATCCAGAAGGTCTTCAACATATTTAGATTCAGTGAGGAAAAATCCCTTGGACGATCTGGAGACCTAACACTACTACAATAAGCCTCATCACAGGCGGCTCCAAACCTATTATCACAAACGGCTTTTAAAACCGCCTGAAACGAAAAGCGTGTGATAATCCGCAATTTCACATGCGGGGAAGTGATACCACCTGTGATGACAAATTATCATAGGCGGTTCTTTATTTAGGCTAGCCGCCTGTGAAGATATTTTATCACAGACGGGTCGTGCAGCATATATAACCGCCTGTGATAAATGTCTTATCACAGGCGGGTATTGAAGCATAACTAACCGCCTATGATAATGTGTCTTCACAGGCGGGTATTGAAGCATAACTAACCGCCTATGATAATGGTGTTATCACAAGCGAACGTTTACCTACATCAGCCGTCTGTGCAGACCTTTTAACGTAGTCGGTATTTACCATAACAGTCACCGCCTGTGAAAATTAGGTAATCATAGATGGTTCTTTACTTGTATCTAGCCGTCTGTGATAATTGTTTTTCACAGTCATGCCTAGCCGTTGGTTAATAACCGCCTATGATAAGGTATAACCTATGCAGTACTACTTCTGTTATTTCTAATTTCCGGGTCAATTCAATATAATCACAGAACAAAAAACAACAATATCATCACAGAACAAAAGTCAACAATATTATCATCACAGAAGTCAATTTTACTAAAACAATATACATATGTACAAGTTACAGATACAATTCATATCAAAGTTTATAAGTTTTCACTAAAAATTGTTTCTATTGGCATAGTCGCAAAGTTCTGGCACATCAGCTACTGCACAATTCTTATCAAAGAACTTCCCTTTTTTTGTGCAAAATTTCACGACGAATGAACTGACAGAGTTCAGCAGCAATCCTGTCGGCTCCTCCACTAGGAATACTTCTACAAACCGGCCATTCTTCGTTTAGATTCTTCGTGTGCTGCAATATAACACATGACAAGGTTTAGAATGTATTAGTTTGAACAATCTCAAAGTATAGATCAAAGTGCGAGTATACAGAAATTTATTTGGTATTTTTGGAGCAGTTGTACTATGAGCAATTGAATTTTGAAGTTGGAATCAAAATATGAAAATAATTTTTCTGGTAATATTGAACGGCAAAGAATATAAGCATTAAACTATGCTAGTTACAATGAAAATGAAACACAAAAGTAAGAAAATAAGGTATCGACATTAAGGATAACTTACATCCTCACGATTCACTCTATATACGCCGGCGGTCCGAAGATGCTCGCATACATAATACCCGCATAAGACACTCCCAGCAGGCTGCTTCGGACAAGCATAATACGTTTTAATATTCAATGCATTCGTATTAGGAGGTCTCTGACCGCCAAGCTGTTCCGCGTAAAACCGCCAAGCGCTGTAATACAAGAAATGTCATATAAAACTTGTCAACACATTCTAAATGTGCGTAAATTAAAATTATTGAATAAACGTACAGTTTCAAAATGGAAAGGAAATCTTTGTAACGATCTGGTGAGAAATCGGCCGAGTCCAAGAGTGTTGCCATTCCCTGCGTTGGCTTGATAAAGATCATTATGTAGTGATTACTGTAAACATACAAACACACGTGTTAACAATTACCAATAAATGCTATTTCAATGTCATGTGTCGAACCTACTCGAAGTGGTACGGATCCTTTACGAAGTCCTTGCCGTCTCTGATAAAGTTAAACATCGCATGTCCTATGTAAGGTGCAACTTCTGTCTTTCTATCCTTCTTAAATTTTGCAATTGCTTTTTCAAAATCTCTTTTGTTCATGTGTTTGTACTGTCCTGAGTCTCGATTCGCCTGGACGTCGAATAGCGACTTTGCAATCCTAGTAGGGTCAAGCATACCTGTCTTGTGCTCCAACTTTTCATTATCCATGTATTGCATCCAATTGAAGAAGTCCAGAATTGTTATAATCTCATGAAATGCGTATGTGTGTAGTAAGAAAAGCAAATACAAAATATTAGAGCACTTACAAGCACCAGACGAGCAGCAGGTTGATTTCGAGCATGCCCCGATGGAAAAGGGAATGCAGCTCTTCAAATAAAATGACTCGTTTATCTACTCCAGTGCTCCAGAATGCTGCTTTTGGAATACGAAATGTGACACACTTAAGATCATATTTTGTGCTGGCAGTGATGTACCACTCATGCATTCTTCTGAGCTGGACGGGTTGTTTGCTAAGTTGTACAGGTGTCATGAACGGCTTTCCATTCGCAAATTTAGGAGGAACATCCTCAAGCTTGTATATTGGAACTCCTGGTTTAACTAAAGCCGTCCGCCGATTATACATGACACCGTCTTCTTCCCACTCCTCGATATCTTCTAATGCTGGGTCATGAAAAGAACGAGATGCACTCGATTTTCTAATATTTTCCTTCATAGCTTCCAAATACTTTGACACTTCTGATGAAAGTTTATTAATTTCGTATGAGCTAACTTTGATAGGAACTAATGATCGAGGAGTAGTCGTCGGAAGTTGGACACTGGCTTGTTGTTGAACCTATTGTTCAACTAATTGCTCTGTACTCCTAGCAGTTGGCTCTAGTACTACTTCAAGTTGTTGCTCAACTGGTTTCTCTTTACTAGCAACAGCTTGCTCTGGTACTGCTTGAAGCTGTTGTCCAACTTGTTGCTCTTGGATATCATCCTTGCTGAGACATAGGGGGAGTGGATCTTCACGTACTGGGAGTGGATCTTCATGCACTTTCGCCTTAGAAGATGGGGTTGCAGTATTTGGAGATGCGACGGGGCTATAAATTGGCTCATTGTCCAACACGATATCGCGTCGGTGCCAAAGGATTAATTGGTTGATAACCTGCCCCAGAGTCGTGATCCCCTCAGGTGTGACGTGTTCTATTTCATAATCTTCATAATCATTATCAATGATATGAAGAACTTGCACCACAGCATAATACAACAGAAGTGGATTCCCGTTGAAGTCACGATCAGGCTTTGCCATAGCAGTGACAACCTGTTTGGTTTTGTTCCCTGCTCTGCCTATCGGAACAAGAAGACGACAAGATTTGTCATTAGCAATATCATCGACAGGGAACATATTGGTTGACCCAGAGCCTGGCACGGAACCAACGCTGCTAGGGTAGGCAGTTGGAGATACTAATTGCTCCTTTTGTAACGGAACCATCACTGTACTCGGTGCCACTAATTGTCCTGATTGTCTAAGTTGTTCCATTATTTCTTGCATATTTTCTTTGACCTTTTGAGCAATCGTTTCATCAAGTGTTTTCTTAAACTTCTCACGTCTTCTATATGTGTATTTATCTTTAGGGAAACCATTTAGCCAAGACATATGAGAAGAGACCGCTCGAACCCGTCCGCTGTGTTCAGGGTTTCCCAAGATAGCGGTAAGTTGGTCATTCTCCCTCTTCGGCTTGAAGAGACCCTTCTGTTGCTTTTCAATTACTTGTTTCATTTTATCCTCTACTTCATTCAGAGAGTTGGGCTTTTCAAGTTTGCCCTCGCTGGTCAAACCTGATCGAGCAAAGACCCAGCGTTGGGTTCGCTCATCGCACCCTTCTAATGGGTGAGGATTGCCCTTACTGGTAATTTTGTCTAATATATTATTCCATTTCTGGACTTTGGGGGCATATCCGGCAGACCCCAAGCGATGATGGTATTTGTTCTTTTTTGCAAGCTCTGACCTAGTTGCACTTAGAGCTTTAGCATCAGGTGTGCTCTTTTGACGAACAAACTCTTGCCACTGAGCTTGTGTGATTTTTCCCATCTTCCTCGGGCTAGGGACCTTATCGGCCTTAACATAAGCATTCATTTCACTCTTCCATCATCGAAACTTCTTGTCGCAAGAGACCAATGTTGCTTTCTTTACATCTTCTTCTGTGCCTTTCAGGAACTTGAATTGTTTCTTTATCTTTTCCTACAACTCATTGTTGGTCTGCTCGGGTAATTTCCTCCAATTCTCGGTTGTGATCGGCACAACCTCCCTAACAAGAAAACCGCATGCATTACGGTACTTGGTAATTGAATCTAGTGGTTCTTGGGGAAGCCCACCTGGACCGACCCTTGTTATGTACATGATGCGGTCCAATGGACCCTTATTGGGACCTCGTTGCCCTCGTTTCCGCTTGAGTGAAGCTGAGGATTCATCCATTGGAGAACCTTCTGTAGTTTTAGGAGCCGATGTCACCTCATTGTTTTCACGATTAATCTAGGTAGAAAAAAATTATAAGACTTTGTATACTTGACAACCAACATTAACTTGAACTGCTGAAGTTAAGATTCGTGATCCATACCTCGTCGGCAGGATCATATTCTGGGTCTATATCTACTGAAGTCTTTTTAATTTTTATATTCGGAAAAGGATCCGATGGAGTGTGATAGAAGCCTGAACTGCTGGAGTGAGTAAACTCCATATTGTCTTCTTTGTTGTTACTACCAGGACCAGTCTTCTTAAGGCTTTCCATGCTAGATCTAATAAGACAAAAAATCTAATAAATGGCATATTAACTCTACATGAATTGTTGCATGAAGAAAAAGATGGAAGCATTCTAGGATTTGATAAAACATTCTAGGGTTTAAGGCGACTGACTAAAAGGTTCCTATACATTGCGAGGGTGAGAAGCATGTTAAAGTTGATCACCAGCAATGGCAATTTTATCTTTTTATTCTAAATAGGTTAGCTTCGTTCAGAGTAGCTGCAGGCGAGAAGAGACACTCTTTTTCAGCGATCATCTCTACAACCGTGGGATTTGCACGGTAAAAAAAAAAGATAAAAGACCCACATTCTCAAACGAATCAGGAATCCGAAAATATTCACCAAAATCTAATCCCGGTGTGCCCGGCCGCACCAAATGGGCACATCATGGCAGTAGGTTCAGCCATCATGAAAGGCATTACGTACTGCAGATATGATGGCACCAAGGATTTATGGGATGGTAAATTGTCCTGGCTATTTAGAAAATAGGACAGGGAAGTCGGCGCCTCCTATAGTGATAAACTTGGTGAGTTCTAGAGGTTCACGAGGTTTAGGTGACTTGATCAAGTCTGGGCATATGAAACCTTTGGTGGAATATTTCTGATAGGATGGGATTAACCACGTCGAGGGGTTGGGGGCTTATTTTTGAGATCCCCCTTCATGTGACTCCAAATCCTATATGGATTGTAACTCAATTCGTACTAGGACTAGGACTGGTTCCTAAACTGAATCTGACTCCTAACTCTATTCAGCGTAGGACTCTACTAATATCGTTAAGGACGAAATCTACTTTATCTAGAACAATCATATACCCCTAGACTGGTGTTTCCGCAACTTTGTCCAAAGTCCAAGTTCGACTCCTCTACTGGGTGCACCAGATACCCAGATCATCC
The DNA here is from genome assembly GCA_036927565.1 of Tuctoria greenei. NCBI lineage: Eukaryota > Viridiplantae > Streptophyta > Magnoliopsida > Poales > Poaceae > Tuctoria > Tuctoria greenei. Next base: position 56,422,072 of record JAYESD010000004.1, read on the forward strand.
AACAAAAATGAAGTCCCAATATATCTAGTTTGATACAAATGGTGCTAACAAATCATAAATGGGTACATAAACTTTTTTCCTGTGAAATGCCTTAATATTAAGTTGAGTTCAATAATGGGATACATAATTGTTTTAACGCATGCAATCCTAAATGGGAACATCATGATTGAATAAGCTATTCAATAAAGAAACTCATAGTCATATAACAGCTACACTATCAGCAAGAATTATTCAACATAGTAATATATCATTCTCCAAAGGATAAGATACATATATGTTTATTGTACGTGTTCATGTATTTCAATTTGACAATTGTACTAAAAAATGTAAATCGTAGCCACTAATTTCGTTCAATTGTGCCAATATGGCCATTATCATCACAATCCTACGTATTTGAGTGACACATCATATGTTTGGCATCCAGCACTGCTAGAAGATGGACACACCTACTTCCAATAGAGTACTCATTGCAGTTACCCCCTCAACCTAACTCATTTTGTGTATCGAGTGTGAGTCACCATGAATATTCTAGTTCATTACGTATTCGAATTCCGGTCAGGTGAGGACATTGGGTTGCTAGAACTGCTGCTGCGTAGAATTGATGGAAGTACACCGACAACCCAAGGATGCCTACCCACCGAACCCTAACCAAAGATGCCACTGAACTTGACAGTTTTTCGAATTCCACCGAACCCTAACCAAGGATGCCTAGCATTTTCCAATTCTCGAACTCTAACAAAGGATATGCAAGGCGGCGGGGAGGGCAGGGAGGGAGGCGACACGGCAAAGGAGGATGGAAGGTCGAAGGGTTTAGGGTTTACCTTGAAGCTCAGTGGCGACGGCAATGGCTTCACTCGGCATACTTGGAAGTGACGAGGGCGAAGCTCGGCGGCGGCGAAGCTCGGCGGCGTACCTGGAACTGACGAGGGCGAACACTTGGCGGCAAACGAAATTTTGGCAGCCTAACAGCGTCTAAGTGTTTCGCCCGGGTTAGGTTTTTCCAATGCTGCTGAGTGGTATATATAGACTCCCATTTTCTAAGGCGGGTTTTAAGTACCGACCGCTTGAGAAGATAGTTACCTCAGGCGGGTTTTACTTACCAACCGCCTGAGAAGATACAATTATCTCAGGCGGTTGGTTAGTAACACCCGTCTGAGATAAACATCTTCTGAGACAGTTATTAATTACCAACCGTCTGTGAAGATATTTACTTCTTCTTAATTAATATGTGTTTATAATTTGATGAACGCCTACATAAAGACCCCTCACCAACCGCCTGTGATGTTCTTAATTAATATGTGTTGATGATCGTGCGCGACCTTTCTTTTCCCCGAGGCGCGACCTTTCAATGTGCGGTAAACCAACTGCTCCATCTTCCACTCCGCGCGGCCTTAAAGACGCGCTATCACCCATTAGTTCTCCACAAGCGCATCGCTCACTTTGAATCCTCTTGTTTTCTTCGTCTTCCTCCACTCCGATGACCCAACACCACTATGGCCGGCCTTCCGCCGCCAAGCCCTCCGAGGGAGCCACCTTGCAAGAAACTATGTTGCAACTCCCCCGAGAAGATCAACACCGAGCAGCGCCTCCTCATGGCGCGAGAGGCGTACAACAATACGTCTCGCGCCATGAGTGCTTTGGGGTTGGGTACCCTTCCAGAGTATCCTGGAATGGGTACCATCAGCCACTACCTCTACGCCCTCACGGGGGTGGCTGATCGTCTCGACATTCTGTTCGCGACGATGGCCCAGGTTCTTGGCCCCGAGGGCCGTAGAGCGCTGGTGGAGGCGACGGCTAGCAACCTCGGGGTTGCACCGCCGGTGCAGCCAGTGCAGCCGGTGCAGCCTGCCTTGTCTCCTGTTGCACCGGTGTCGGAGTCGCCGCCGGAGGACGAGGAGGAGGAGGAGGAAGAGGAGTAGGAATAGGAGTAGGATTTAATTAGTTTTTCTCTTTGTTGTTTTTAGTTGCTTCTGTTTTGTAAATATTGTTAATGAATGAAATCTATCTTTGTTCATCTATGTGATTGAATATTACTTTTGTATCTTGTGTGTTCTTGTGTAAATATTGTGCATCTTGTGTGTTCTTTTGTGAGATGTGTGATTGAATATTGTTAATGAATGAGTATCTTGTGTGTTCTTCAACTGTGTGAATGAATGAATGTGTAGTGTGTTCATCGTTAATTAAAACACGTCTGAGAAGAAGATTATCTCAGACGGTTGGTAAGTAATACCCGTCTGAGATAAACATTTTCTCAGGCGGTTGGTAAGTACCAACCGCTTGTGAATATATTTACTTCTTATTAACTAATATTCTTGATTAAATGTGGTCCTTTAAAAAGGCAAAAATCCACTTTCTTGTAATATTATTGATAAGTAAAGGTTACCATTAAATTTCACTTCACAAATCCTTTGAAATTGGTCAGAACATAAAAAACATACAACAAATGCTATTTTGCATTTTTCTATCTTGATGAATATAATGCTTTTTTCATTGGACATTTTTACTCATCATACCAACCTCTATGAATTTTTTCAGATTTTTTTTTTAAATTTTTTTGAATCAATGTGTGTTCATAATTTGATGAATGCCTTATATGTATATGAGTGTTTAGTTAGAATGGTGGATAATTTGAAGTTTGACATGTTGGAATGCTTTTAAAAAAATTAAAAAAATTCATACATGTATAAATTATACAAATATGTTCATACCAACAATTTAGAGTGAAGGAACTTTTTTTTAATGAGATAAACAAATGTGAATAATATGTGAGTAGAAATTAATTTGATATTTACCAGAACATTACAATGTCAGCTATACAAGTTTTAAAAATATTTTTTTCATGTGGTAGATGTTAATTTTATACAAATGTAGAAGAAGGAATCATCGAATTTGGACACAATTTGCAGAATCTAAACATGTTTGAGTATTTATATTGGAATCTAAATAAAAAAGAAGCAAGGGATAAGGAAACTAAAGAACAGTATCGGGCATTATCTCAGACGGTTGGTAAGTAATACCCGCCTAAGATAAACATCTTAGGCGGTTGGTAAGTACCAACCGCTTGTGAAGATATTTACTTCTTCTTAATTAATATTCTTGATTAAATGTGGTCCTTTAAAAAGGCAAAAATTCACTTTCTTGTAATATTATTGATAAGTAAAGGTTACCATTAAATTGCACTTCATAAATCCTTTGAAATTGGTCAGAACATAAAAAACATACAACAAATGCTATTTTTCATTTTTCTATCTCGATGAATATAATGCTTTTTTCATTTATTTTTTCAGTGGACATTTTTACTCATCATACCAACCTCTATGAATTATTTCAGATTTTTTAAATTTTTTTGAATCAATGTGTGTTCATAATTTGATGAATGCCTCATATGTATATGAGCATTTAGTTAGAATGGTGGATAATTTGAAGTTTGACATGTTGGAATGCTTTTAAAAAAATTAAAAAAAAATCATACATGTATAAATTATACAAATATGTTCTTACCAACAATTTTGATGGAAGAAACTTTTTTTTATGAGATACACAAATGTGAATAATATGTGAGTAGAAATTAATTTGATATTTACCAAAACATTACAATGTCAGCTATACAAGTTTTAAAAATATTTTGTTCAGGTGGTAGATGTTAATTTTATACAAATTTAGAAGAAAGAATCATCGAATTTGGACACAATTTGCAGAATCTAAACTTGTTTGAGTATTTATATTGGAATCTAAATAAAAAAGAAGCAAGGGATAAGGAAACTGAAGAACAGTATCGGGCATTATCTCAGGCGGTTGGTAAGTAATACCGCCTGAGATAAACATTTTTGAAACTACAAGATGTTAATTAATGGCCTGAGAAGATGTTAATTAACTTACACGCCGCACGAGGTCTGCGGAGAAGTTAAGAAGCCGTGGTGCAGGAACGCGTGCGCGATATTCTATATGGATACAAGAGAGACGGAAGGATCTCTGAAGATCGTCTTCCACAGTGGTTTAATTGTGCGCCGCACGAGGTCTGCAAAGAGTTCAATGCGCAATGAATAAAATATTTTGTTCAGGTGGTAGATGTTAATTTTATACAAATGTAGAAGAAAGAATCATCGAATTTGGACACAATTTGCAGAATCTAAACATGTTTGAGTATTTATATTAGAATCTAAATAAAAAAGAAGCAAGAGATAAGGAAAGTGAAGAACAATATCGGGCATTATCTCAGACGGTTGGTAAGTAATACCCACCTGAGATAAACATTTTTGAAACTACAAGATGTTAATTAACGGCCTGAGAAGATGTTAATTAACTGACGCGCCACACGAGGTCTGCGGAGAAGTTAAGAAGCCGTGGTGCAGGGACGCGTGTGCGACGTTCCACATGGATACCAGAGAGACGGAAGGATCTCTGAAGATCGCCTTCCACAGTGGTTTAATTGTGCGCCGCACGAGGTCAACAAAGAGTTCAATGCGCGGAAACGAAACGCGCCGCACAGACCATATATAAGGCGCGTCGTCGGTTATGTACAAGCACAGAACTTTTGCACTCCTTTCTTCTTCTTCCATCGTTCCACCTCCTAGCCCGGCGCCGACGAACCACCACATCCATGGCCAACCTTCCACCTCGTAGCCCGCCGAGGCAGCCACCCTGCAAGCGGATACACTGCAGCTCTCCCGAGAGGGTGAATGACGACCAGCGCGTTCCACCGCCGGTGCAGCCGGAGCCACCGGTACAACCGGAGCAATCGGCTCAACCGGAGCAGCCGACCCACTCTCCTATTGCATCGTCGCCGGAGGAGGAGGAGGTGGAGGAGGAGGAGGAGGAGGAGGAGGAGGAGGAGGACGACGACGACGACGATGATGACGACGATGATGACTACGGCGATGACGACGGCGACCACCACCATGGTGACGACGACGATGAGTCGGAGGAGGACCGCTTGGCGGGGTTTGAGAAGTTGGCGGAGAGGGCGGAGGAGGCGGGGCCGTAGTGTAGTTTTAGGAGTTCTTGTACATATTTCTTTTGTAGTTTTAGGAGTTCTTGTACATGTTTAGCTTCAATTCTGTTCTTGTACATATTTCTTGTGTTTTGTAATATATATGTGTTCATTCGTGTCAATGAATACTGGTGTGTTAGAATTTCTGGATTTCAATCAAGTGAATGTGCTCTAAATGCTCATATGTATATGAGCATTTAGTTAAAATGGTGGATAATTTGAAGTTTGACATGTTGGAATGCTTTTAAAAAAACTAAAAAAAATTCATACATGTATAAATTATACAAATATGTTCATACCAACAATTTTGAGTGAAGGAACTTTTTTTTATGAGATACACAAATGTGAATAATATGTGAGTAGAAATTAATTTGATATTTACCAAAATATTACAATGTCAGCTATACAAGTTTTAAAAATATTTTGTTCAGTTCGCATTATCTCAGGCGGTTGGTAAGTAATACCCGCCTGAGATAAACATTTTCTCAGGCGGTTATTAAGTACCAACAGCCTGTGAAGATATTTACTTCTTAATTAGTATTCTTGATTAAATATCTTTTGAGGCGGTTGGTATGTAAAACCCGCCTGAGATAAAGTTAAAAACCGCCTGTGAAAAACCGACATCTATATAAGGACCCCTCACCGCAGTCAAAACGCAACAGTGAAGAATTTATATCGACGCCGCAAGGCTGTTGAATTTCCCCTGTGCCGCCCAGCCCATACTGCCGCGCCGCCGCTCAATCCCGCACTGCCACTTCTCCACCCAGCCGGCCCACCGTGTTGACGCCTCCCCACCGTGCTGATGCCTCTGCAAGGTAAATGTAGTTTCCTTACTTTTTCTTTTTATATTTTCATTAGCTGATAAGCTGTTAGTTTTGTGTGTTCTGGTATATGGATTCTGTCCTTTTGCATGTGTAAGCACTGTATGGATTGTGTTCTGGTATATTGATGTATGGACTATATGGATTGTTTCCTTTTTGTATGTTCTGCTAGTTTGGTCTTTTATATATTGATGTATGGACTATATTATAATAAGCTTAATGTAGTTTGTACCTATTATGTGACATGAATATGATATTTAACTAATAGATGCTATTGTAATATATATAAGATGCTATTGTTTAATTAACAGATGCAAGGTAAATGTAGTTTCCTTACTTTTTCTTTGTATATTTTCATTAGTTGATAAGCTGTTAGTTTTGTGTGTTCTGGTATATGGATTCTGTCCTTTTGCATGTGTAAGCACTTTATGAATTGTGTTCTGGTATATTGATGTATGGACTATATGGATTATTTCCTTTTTGTACCTATTATGTGACATGAATATGATGTTTAATTAACAGATGCTATTGTAATATATATAAGATGCATGAAGTTTACCCGAACTTGTAATTGTAGTTTTATGTGTTTTCCTTTTCAATATGCTACTTGTGTGTGCGTACCTCCTGCTTGCATATATTTTGAAGGAGTGGTTAGGGTTAGCTTTCTAAGGAGATGGTTTTATAACTCACCCATTTAGTTACAATCGTTGAATGGGATCCGACGTCAAGATATACCGGACCGGATCCCACCCAGACCTTGCCCATGCTGCTGGGCCTGTTTCCCCCTTTGACTCTGTCTGCCTCAAGACGTCGCCCGTCTCCTACATTAGTCGCCCTAATCATACTTGTTATGTCTCTGTAAATTCATTTTATAGAAGACCTTTCGAGAATATTTGTGGCCAAATTTTGTAAATCTGACAAAAATTCTATTATTGAAGCATGGACCGTCGAGCGTGGATGTATAACATGCAAAGACCCGATCCTATGTACATTCATAATGTTGCAAATTTTATTGAAGCATACAAGAGACATGCGAAGTTGCAAAAGATAGATGGCATATTATGTCCATGTATCGACTGCGAAAATAAGATTGCTTGGACGGATAATATAGTAATCCAATCTCATTTGGTGAAAAGAGGTTTCAAAAATAACTACACAATATGGACAGAGCATGGTGGGTTAGATGCACATGATGTGGATAAAGATGATGAGAGAGGCTCAGATGATGATAATGTTCATATCGATGATGGTAGTGACAATCAAGCTGGTGATGATGATGATGAGTTCGATTGTGAGGAGATGTTGCGTCACATTGAACCATATGTACTGACTTCTATGGGAGCAAGCAAAGGTTTAAGTAAAATGGAGACATTGCAGAATGCGGCGATAGAGCTTTTATATGATGAATCAAACAATTGTGATAAAGAGTTTACTACATTGCGTGCAGTCTTAGAACTACTAAAGTTGAAAGCTACGCACGGATGGTCCAATTGTAGTTTCTCTAATCTTTTGAATCTTCTAGCAGAAATTCTTCCAAATCCAAATAAACTGCCCAGAAGCACTTATAAAGCGAAGAAACTTCTTTGCCCGATGGCACTAGGTGTGACAAAAATACACGCTTGTGTGAACCATTGTATTCTGTATCGAAAAGAGCATGAGCTCGCAACTAGATGCCCTATTTGTGGTGTCAGTAGATATAAGAAGGACTACAATCACCAGTATGTTACCAACATGAAAAAGACTCAGAAGAATAAGAAGTTTATTATTGTTCCTGAAGGTGACGATGACGATACTTCTGGCGATGCAGACGGGAAGAATAAAAGAAAAATTCCTGCCTTGGTGATGTGGTACCTTCCGGTAATTGACGCTTGAAGTGTTTGTTCTCAAACCCTAGGGAAGCTGAACTTATGCGTTGGCATTCCGAGAAACGCAAGAAGAATGAAAAACGTATACGACACCCTGGTGATGCAACACAGTGGAAAAATTTTGATATTCAGTATCCAGAATTTGCGAAGGAAATCAGAAATGTGAGGTTTGCCTTAGGTACAGATGGAATGAATCCGTTTGGTGAAAAAGGAGCATACACAGCACATGGCCTGTGGTCTTAACGATGTACAACCTACCGACATGGTTGTGTCACAAAAGGAAATATATCTTATTATCTGTTCTTATCCAAGGTCCGAAACAACCCGGCATCGAAATTGATGTGTTCTTGGAACCTTTAATGGAAGATATGTAGAAATTGTGGAATGAAGGGGTACGTACATGGGATGAGTACAAGCGGTAGTATTTCACGCTAAGAGCAATGATATTCGTTGTCGTGCATGATTATCCCGGACTATTTACATTATTGGGACAAATGAAAGGGAAGAGAGGTTGTGTTAGGTGCGTGGATAGAACTGGATGTCTATACCTCACTTCATCCAGAAAGACGGTGTACATGAGACATCGACGGTTCTTGACAGATACACACAAGTATAGGAAGATGAAAGAACAATTTGATAACAAAATCGAAAAAGATACTGCACTGAAACCTTACAGTGGAAAACTTGTGTTTGAAATGGTCAAGAACATTCATATTACTTTCGGTAAGGGAAAAAATAGTAAAGGAATTAAGAGAAAGAAAAGTACATCTTCGGATGATACAACTGACATGGCTTTCAAGAAACAATCAATTTTTTCAAGTATCTTCCGTATTGGAAGAATCTGGAATTTTGCCATAGTATTGATTTGATGCACGTTACAAAGAATGTATTTGACAGAATCATTGGGACCTTGCTGGACATGCCGAGGAAAACAAAGGATGGATTAAATTCACGTATGGACCTGGTAAATCTTGATTTGAGACCAGAGCTTCATCCAGTAGAAAAGGGGAACGGGAAGCATTACCTTCCCCCAGCCAGCTACAACTTGATGCTAGAAGAGAAAAAAGCAATTTGTGAATGCTTGTGTGGGATCAAAGTGCCCACGAGTTTCTCATCCCATATCTGCAAACTAGTCTCGATGAAAGACTTGTCTTTATTCGATTATAATACTCACGACTGTCACATGATGATGACAGTTTTCCTTGCCATTGCAATAAGAGTAATCAAACCTGAGCATATAAAAGTTGTCATCACACGTTTGTGTTACTTCTTCAATGCAGTATCACAAAAGGTGATAGCACGTGAAGATTTAGACTATCTGAAAACATACATCATCGAGACAATGTGCAAGCTTGAGATGTGTTTCCCACCATCCTTTTTTGATATGCAAGTACACCTAATCATACATCTTGTTGATCAGATAAAAGCATTGGGGCCACTATATTTACATCATATGTTTTCGTTGGAGAGATATTTAGGAGTATTAAAAGGTTATGTGCGGAACTGTGCTCAGCCAGAGGGTTCAATTATGGAAGGATACACCACTGAAGAAGTGATTGTGGGTTGCGCTGATTACATCAAAGATGGAAAATCGATAGGTGTGCCTATACCGGTACATGAGGGTAGACTACGTGGGAGAGGCAAAGTGGGTAAGAAAACTTTTATTGTTCAAGATTACAAGAATGTACACCGTGCACATTTTGGTGTACTACAACAGCTCGCAATAGCTGAGCTGTACATCGAGGAACACCAAATTGAGCTTCGTGATAAAAACCAAGACCGCACAGAGGACTAGATCATGAAAGAGCATAGAAGATGTTTAACTGAATGGTTAATGGACAAAAATATATCATACGAAAACACTATAGAAGAGGCAACAATGAAGAAGTTAGCTTCTGGCCCATCTGCTTTGGTAACATCATGGCAAGCATATGACATCAATGGTTACACATTTTACACTAAAGAAAAAGACGGTAAGAGTGTTGCACAAAATAGTGGTGTTCGTATTGAGGCTTATGATTCACAAGGGCAGAAGACCACATACTTCGGGTTCATAGAGGAAATATGGGAACTCGATTATGGAGAAAGAATGGTAATGCCCGTATTTAAGTGCCAATGGGTCAATCATCCTGATGATTTGAAAGTGGACAATTACGGGTTGACACTGGTAGACTTGAATAAAGTGGGTTACAAAGATGACCTGTGGGTTCTCGCCGATAATGTTGCACAAGTTTTTTATGTTCAAGATCCAGAAATTGAGAAGTTGCACGTAGTTGTTTCTGGAAAGCAAAATATTGTTGGGGTTGAGAATGTGGGAGATAATGAAGAGGAATATAATCAGTATGAAGAGATGTACCTTTTCACCGAACCAGAAAACATCAAGCGCGTAGATGTCAATGCTACAAAAAATGTATATAGCAATGTGAGATGATATATATTGTATATATTTGTATCTTCTGAAATCAACTTAGAACAATGTTGGTATATGGACTGTGTCCTTTTGCATTTGTGTACATATGCGTTTGGACTCAATAGTTTGGAAGTTTGGTCTTTCAGATAATGATGTCTCGGGTGTGTAGCCGATTGAAGGAGGAGCGCTTGGCGTGGCGCAAGAACCATCCCCATGTATGTACATATGGCACACCAGTCGCATGGTTGTATATACATATGTATCTGTAATGGACTGATGAACTTAACTGTAGTTTGTTTTTCCGTCTTGTTTGTTTTTGGTATTTTCAATTTCTACGCGTAGGGTTTCTCTGCGAAGCCTGAATCGGGAGATTTATTGAAGTGGCAGTGCATCGTCCCCGATAAATAAGGGGTAAGTCATGAAGAACAAGCACAATATGAGTTTAACCATCGTCCTCCTATTAATAAATTTCTTTTGCAGACTGAATGAGAAGATGGTTACTACCCCCTGACAATCTCCTTCTCTGAGGACAACCCTTGGTGCCTCCAAGATGCGCCTTTCCAATTGGGTTCTTCCACACAAATGTCCATCGTTCGGGAGCACTCTACATCGGGATTCTTGATCAAGAGACTGTAAGATAGACCTATTTTGTTCATGTAATTATTACTTATAATTGTTGTCGAACTTATTTGAACTGATTTCTTATATTGCTTAAATTTATTTCGTAGGGGTGGTGCAGTGCTTTTACAATCAAAACTATACTACTTGAAGTTCAGCGTTTGCTGCATTAGCCAAATGTGCCTGATGTTGAAAATGATTGCTATAATCTACTTATCAAGGTTAGATGACACTTTGACTTAGTGACCAATGTAGGTTATTCATTCCTCCTTCGACATTTGTTAATTTAAATAATGTCAATATTTTAAGGATCCAGCGGAATATAAGAGACGTGTTCTGGAGCAAGCAGGACGGTACAGTCTAGATTGATCGATGGGAGCTTCATCGTCGATCTACAATGAATGTAGCATGATTTTTGTTCTCAGTTGAAAGCATCTAGGCCCCCATGAGGTATGGTTTCAGTGATTAATGACAACCATTGAATTTTACTAATGAATTTGTGGATGCAAGGTCTCCCATAACACTCAATCAAATGACATCTATATGAATTTGAATATCAACTACTGATCATTGGAGACCCCTAAATAATCTTTTTATGAGATCAATGAATGTTATGAAGACTAGAAGTAAAAGCTCATATGTCAAAGTCATTCAACCTTAAATAACAACACTCAATGCTTGACAATCATCAGAAGAATATTTACAACATGTGTCTAAGAGGTCAATCGAGAAAATTCCAAAAGAGTCACTTAAAACAACACAAAGCAAACAAAATCAACTCACCGGATCAACCGATGTTTCCCGAGAACAACACATCGGTCGAGTTGGTTCAGCAGAAGAAGAAGACCTCAGAACAAAGCACTCACCGGATCATCCGATGTTAAGGGCAAAGCTACATTGGTCCATCAGTACAGTAAGCAATATCCTTGGACTAAGTGTAGCACCGGATCATCCGATGTACAACCTTTGAACACATCGGTCAATCACTCCAGTAAGCATCAAGTTTGAACCAATTCTGGAGGAGGTGCCACCGGATCATCCGATGAGAAGATAAGTGCAACATCGGTCTAACAACGGTCATATATGACACAGTGACATCAGCTAATTTGGCTTTGACCGATGATAACTGAAGGGGAGACATCGGATCATCCGGTGTTCGTAGAGCAGTGATGTCAGCCTACTTTTCCAACGGCTATTTCGTGGAGGCTGGCTATTTATACCCCTTCAGCCTGTCAAATCGACGAGACTTGAAGCCCAAACATACTCTACACATTCTCAAGCATTCAAGGCATTGAGCTACCACTTCCATATCATTTTCACCACTTGTACACCAAGAGATAGGCTAGAACTAGCTAGAGATAGTGCTTGTGTGCCTCCATTCTTGGTGATTGGAATCTCTAGTGTAGTGAGAGCTGTAAGGGAGTGTTCCTTGGTGTGTGTAACTAAGAGAGACTTCCGGAGCTTGCCAAGATGGTTATAGAAGCCCAGAGGATTCAAAGTGTACAAGTCTTGAGCTCCACCTTGCCGAGGTTGGCAAACGGAGAGGAATAGTGAAGATCCCTAGCCTCGGTGACTTGGGTGTGGCTATACCCTTTGGTGGGTGCCACAACGTGGATGTAGGAAGATCTTGACGATCTTGCCGAACCATGGGATAAATCCTCGTATCTCCTCGGGAGTTTGCATTCTCTTCCTCTTCCTTACACTTATGCATTTTATATACCGCGAAGTTGCTATTTACTTGAATGCATAGGTTGTTTGCGTAGGGAATTGGGCTCTTATTAATTAAGTTTTATTGCTTTAAATTTTGAAAAGAAGCCCAATTCACCCCCCCCCCTCTTGGTCATTCGATCCTTACAATTGGTATCAGAGCTAGGTTGCTCATAGGATCATTCTAGCTTCACCGCTAGAGAGCTAAAATGGCCAAGGTTGGGGGTTTGATTCCTATCTTCGAGGGCAAGAACTTTGCCTATTGGAAAGCACGCATGCGCGCTTATCTAGAGGCTATTGCTCCCGAAGTATGGGAAGCGACCCACGCGGGGTTTGGTGAGCAAAATTATATTGGTGATCAAATTAAATAGGATGCTAAAGCTAGGAATGCAATTTATGAATGTATTAGTCAAGATGTGTTTGCTCGGATTGCTAGCAAAGAAAAGGCATGTGAAATTTGGGCTTGCTTGATAGAAATACATGAGGTTTCGTCTCGTGTCAAAGAACTAAAATATCACATGCTTAAAGCCAAATATTATGAATTTAAGATGCTATCTCATGAAAATGTCAATGAGATGTTCTCTCGCTTGAATGTACTTATTGAAGAAATTAATGCTCTTGACATTGCTTCTCTTGGCAAGGGACTCATCAACCGCAAGATCCTCATGCTCATTCCCAAGCCAAAGTACAACATCATCAACTCCATGCTTCAAAAAGAGTCTCTTGACCACATTGAAGTTTCGGAACTCATTGGAGAAATTCATGCTCATGAGATGAGTGTACTTGGGATGATGGAGCAGTCATCTTCAAAAACAATTGCTCTAAAGGCCTCCACCAAGAGAACAAATTTCGACAAAAAGAAAGTGGTTGAGCCTAGCCAAAGTGAAGAAGAGCAAGCATCAAGTGAAGATGACGATAATGAGCTTGCATCAATGATGAGAAAGTTCTCTCGCTTGAACTCCAAGATTGCCAAGAAGGGATACACCTTTGATCCCAAAAAGAAGGCATTTCTACCTAAGAGAGATGACAACAAGACTTGCTATAATTGTGGTGATCAAGGTCATATCTCCTATGATTTTCCAAAACCGGACAAAAGAATAGAGAACCACAAGAGCAAGCATCGCAAGCTTGAAGATAGTGAGGATGATGAAGAGGACAAGCCCAAACCAAGATCCTTTGGAAAGAAGAGACATGACAAGGGCAAAAAGGCAAAGCTCTTCCCAAAGAAGAGAAATGGCCCACAAAAGGTGTTCATGTGTGAGGCAAATGAATGGGTCACCGACGAAGAATCAAGTGATGAAGAGAGTGAAACGGAAGAAGAAAGTTTGGCCGGCCTTGCCATTGCCAACAATGATGACTCACCTCTTCATCCACCACCCATGTGCCTCATGGCTAAAGGTAACACCAAGGTATGTGATGATTCTAGCGATGATGAGCTTTCCCCCGATGATTTAACTTCATTAATAAATGAATATCACACTATCATTAAGAGGGAGAAGAGTAAGGTTAAAGCTCTTGAAGAAACTCGTGCCAAGCTTGAGTGTGCTAACCTCGATTTGCTTGACAAGTATGAAAGCATACTTAAAGAGCATGACACGCTCAAATCCCATGTCAAGCAAATTCAGGAGGATAAGGCTAAAATCAAGCTAGATCATCATGAGATTAGCTTAGCACATCGAACACTCTTGGGAGAGCACAACAAGTTAATTCAAGAACATCAAACACTTAACCTTGCTAATGAAGTGCTTGATCAAGAGTTGAAAAATATAAAGAAACAAACTCTTAATGATAAGATATCCATTACTTCTCATGCCACTAATGCTTTGCACAAGTCTTTTCCTTTGAAAGAAAATGCTAGGGAGAACGACTTGTTGGAAGAAATTGAGAGTCTCCGCACTAGTGTGGCTAGACTTTCAAAAGGGGAAGTCAAACACAAGGAAATCCTCTTCCAACAAGCAAATTCCTTCAACAAGATAGGACTTTGATCCTTCCCGGTGCCTAACAAAGGAAAGGTGCCCTCACCGGAGCTTAGAACAAGCTTCATCAAGGAAGTTGGCTCTTATTGCCAACATTGTGAGATCACCGATCACCATAGAAGGGAGTGTCGTCTTCCTAATCGACCTTCTCCAAAATTGCCTACTAACTACAAGTCTACATTCAATGATCACTATTATCTCTTAAGTAAAGTAGATGGCAAGGTGAAGGCAAGGTTCATCGGCAAGGACATAAAGGGCATGAAGGGGATGCTCCCCAAGCAACTTTGGGTCCCAAAGACACTTGTATCACACATACAAGGACCTAAATTGGCTTGGGTGCCAAAAAGCAAAAATTGAATTCATATGTGTAGGTGAACTACAAAGCCGGTAGAAAGCATTGGGTACTCAATAGTGGGTGCACTCAACACATGACCGGCAATGACGGTATGTTCACCTCCATAGAGGACCCCGACAATTATGAACAAATCACCCTTGGTGATAATTCTAAGGGGAAGGTAATTTGGTTGGGTAAGATTGTATTTTTCATGGTTTATTTATTCCAATTGTTGTATGTTAAGTCACTTAGTTTCAATTTGCTTTCTATTGCAAATTTTGTGATTTTGGGCTAACATGCATTTTTAGCAAGAGTGATGTTGTTGTGACAATCCTAAAGTTGAGGAGAACCATGATCAAGGGGGAGCTTCAAGTTCCAACATCTACACATCGACGGAAATTATTCATTTGTCAAATTTATGTCGATGATATCATTTTTTATTCAACTAACGAAGCTCTTAGCCATAAGTTTGGCAAATCGATTTCTAGGGAATTCGAGATGTCGATGATTGGAGAGCTCAACTTCTTCCTTGGATTCCAAATCAAGCAACTTCAAGAGGGGACCTTCGTCTATCAAGAGAAGTATACCAAGGACCTTTTGAAGAAATTTGAGATGGGAGATTGTAGCTCAAGAAGCACTCAAAGGGCAACGAATTGTCATCTCGACGCGGATAAGGACGGTAAACCTATCGATCAATCTAACTACCGTTCTATGATTGGTTCATTGCTTTATCTTACCACATCTTGGCTCGATATCATGTTGTGCCCAAATTCTTTATATGAAGCAAACCCTTTTGGACTTTGGTGTTAAACTTGGTTGTGTGCCCTCTCCTTTGTGACAATGAAAGTGCGGTTAAGATAGCTAAAAACCCCGTTCAACACTCCCGCACTAAGCACATTGATATTCGCCATCATTTCTTAAGGGATCATGAAGCTAAGGGAGACATCTCATTGCGAGGTGTTAGGTCCGAAGAACAATTGGCGGATATCTTCACTAAACCACTTGATGAGAAAACTTTTCTAGGCTAAGAAGTGAGTTAAATGTGCTAGATGCATCGAACGTCATGTAAGGTTCCATGATCATGTAAGAATGCATCTCATATAGTTCTTGTCTAACTTTCAAAGGATAGGGGTGAGCAAGGGTTGGCTTGGGATGGAGGCTCCTTTGGGTTTTCCCAAGGCTTGGAGAGTGGCTCTCCCTGAAGGAGCCTTTGAAAGGTTCAAATTTGGCAAGATAGATTTACTTTATGTCTTGCATGATGCCTGCCATATAGACTCTCACTCATATTTAAATTTCTTGCACTATAATTTGTTTGGAATTGCATACGGTAGATTGTCACAAAGGGGAACCCACCTCATGAGAAAGAGACTTGTTTGAAATACAATATCTCAACTCATATGATGTGGGAAGAACAAAATGTTAGGTGCGTTAATGCCTAAAGGAACATGCTTTAAAGAGATAGAAGTCTTCATCCTCTAGCTCACAAAGCATGGGCCTTACATTTTATTTGGATATTTTTCCTCCCTATTTTCTTGGTGTTTTATTCACTTTAGGGCTTAGCCAAGTTATTGGCATATTAGCTTTTTGAGGGGTAAGGGGTTGCCCAAAAAGTCCTGAGACATGTGTTTCTCAATGTTTGTGTGTTTGGTCAAAGGACATATATGGGATGTTGCTCTTTTGTAGTCATTGGATTATCCGATGCTTAGGCCAGACCATCATCGGATCAGTTGGTGTTCAAAGACCAAGAGCCAGTTCAGTCAGTATCACAAATCAACCAATGAGTACATTCTGAGGAACATCGGTGCATCCGATGTTCACATTTCTGGAACTGTGCCATTCGACCGATGCTCCTATCTTGTAATGTCGGTCCATCCGGTGTTAAATTTTCGACTAGGGTTTGGGACCCACTATTTAAACGGCTCTTCACCTACGTTGTTTCTCTCTCCCCGACCCCGACTCACCCGCGCCTCACCTTCCGCCGCCGCCGCTCCTCTCGTGCACCACCTCCGCCGTCCCCAGCAGCTGCTCCATCCCGTGCCTCCCTTTCCATCGCCGTGGTGCCTCCCTATGCCGCTAGGGTTTGCAGCCGCGACGATCTTCGTGTCGCCGATTCGTGCACTTGACTTCGTCCACCTCATTCTCGCGCATCGCAATGGCTCATGATAAGAAGAACAAGGGCAAAGCCATTGTGGAGCCGGCCGCAAAGAAGCAAAAGCTATCCAAGGAGGAGAAGAAGGCGTTCATGGCTGCTCGCGCCGCCGAGGAGCGAGAGTGTGGCCGAGGAGGATCATTGAGGATCCGCGAGGCTCGTCCGTGACAGCCTCCCGTGCTAGATGAGTCCGAGGCAGAAGAGGAGCCGGAAGTGCCACTTGTTCGCCGGCGCTCAGCCAGGACCCGTGGGGGTCATCCGCCGGCAGTAACATGTTCGAGACCCTCTGCTGCCGACCTTCGAGAGGACAGGGCGGCCCAGAGAGCCGTCTACGAGATGGACACCACCGTCCACGTTGGTGATGGTGTCCGGTTGACTGATTACCGGAAGATGAAGGCCAAGCAACTCAGAAGACTCAGATGGAGTGTTTTGCTTGAGGAGTGGTACTCGCAGCCCAGAGAGGCTATTATGGACAGTCATTTCTGGACTTTGACGCAGGCCTCACTATACGAGACGTATAGACGCCGAGGCCACAAGATCTTCCAGCACAACTTCTTGGACTGGGATCATCTTGCTCTAGCAGCCGAGACGGAGATTCGCCCCTTCTTTGCGAGGTATCGAGGGCTGGTGGTGCTGGTGTCCTATGAGAGGAGCGCCTACGTGGAGGACTGGGTCCGCGTATTCTACTCCACCCTCTACGTCTCTGAGGGCCGCAGGTCTATAGACTTCATGTTCATGGGCCAGCACCATCACTTGACGAGGCAGACGTTGGCACAGCTGCTAGGAGTGGACCTGCACGACACTTGCGTGCATGAGAGGGTATATGGACAGGCAGACCTGCCGAGGTGGCCGCTCACTGGAGGAGTGGCACCACCACTGGAGGAGATCCGCTCTCTGTTTGGACCATCCTTCTCTCCAGACCAGCCGAGGGTATCGATTCTGTTGACTCTAGCTGCGCGCACAGTGCACCTTGCCTTGCGCCGCACTCTCTTGCCGAGGTCCAGATACCTAGAGGGGTTCACCAGCCTGCAGCAGACCCTCCTGTTCTATGTCATGAATGGGATGGAGTTCGATATTGTGGACATCCTCATTTGTGAGATGGAGGACGTGATCACTGACGGAGTGGGCATGATGAGGCAGCTTGTTTTTGGACACTGGATCAGCTACCTTCTCTCCATGATGGTTCCTGAGGAGTCTGCCGTGCGTGACCGTCTCACTGTCGAGAGTGTCACACGGTTCAGCCACTACCGAGCTCCAGCTCCTGGAGACCGCCGCCTTGGCCGTCCAGTCGAGCGTCAGGTCCGAGCTCGGCTATCCAAGGAGGATTGGTCTGATCTGGAAAAGAAAGATGAGAGGCTGGCAGAGGCAGAGGCTTAGGGTGAGGATCTTCAGCATATATGGTCCGAGAGCGACACGGATGACATTGTTGAGGAGTACTTCCCACCTCCTCCCTGACCCAGGCTGCACGACGCAGAGGCTGGAGGCTCGACAGTGCCACCCCCTACTCCACTTCCCGTCCCAGAGGCACAGGTCTCTCAGCCTTCAGAGCTCACCTCACTAAAATATCACATGCTTAAAGCCAAATATTATGAATTTAAGATGCTATCTCATGAAAATGTCAATGAGATGTTCTCTCGTTTGAATGTACTTATTGAAGAAATTAATGCTCTTGACATTACTTCTCTTGGCAAGGGACTCATCAACCGCAAGATCCTCATGCTCATTCCCAAGCCAAAGTACAACATCATCAACTCCATGCTTCAAGAGTCTCTTGACCACATTGAAGTTTCGGAACTCATTGGAGAAATTCATGCTCATGAGATGAGTGTACTTGGGATGATGGAGCAGTCATCATCAAAAACAATTGCTCTAAAGGCCTCCACCAAGAGAAAAAATTTCGACAAAAAGAAAGTGGTTGAGCCTAGCCAAAGTGAAGAAGAGCAAGCATCAATTGAAGATGACGATAATGAGCTTGCATCAATGATGAGAAAGTTCTCTTGCTTGAACTCCAAGATTGCCAAGAAGGGATACACCTTTGATCCCAAAAAAAAGGCATTTCTACCTAAGAGAGATGACAACAAGACTTGCTATAATTGTGGTGATCAAGGTCATATCTCCTATGATTGTCCAAAACCGGACAAAAGAAGAGAGAACCACAAGAGCAAGCATCGCAAGCTTGGAGATAGTGAGGATGATGAAGAGGACAAGCCCAAACCAAGATCCTTTGGAAAGAAGAGACATGACAAGGGCAAAAAGGCAAAGCTCTTCCCAAAGAAGAGAAATGGCCCACAAAAGGTGTTCATGTGTGAGGCAAATGAATGGGTCACCGACGAAGAATCAAGTGATGAAGAGAGTGAAGCGGAAGAAGAAAGTTTGGCCGGCCTTGCCATTGCCAACAATGATGACTCACCTCTTCATCCACCACCCATGTGCCTCATGGCTAAAGGTAACACCAAGGTATGTGATGATTCTAGCGATGATGAGCTTTCCCCTGATGATTTAACTTCATTAATAAATGAATATCACACTATCATTAAGAGGGAGAAGAGTAAGGTTAAAGCTCTTGAAGAAAATCGTGCCAAGCTTGAGTGTGCTAACCTCGATTTGCTTGACAAGTATGAAAGCATACTTAAAGAGCATGACACGCTCAAATCCCATGTCAAGCAAATTGAGGAGGATAAGGCTAAAATCAAGCTAGATCATCATGAGATTAACTTAGCACACCGAACACTCTTGGGAGAGCACAACAAGTTAATTCAAGAACATCAAACACTTAACCTTGCTAATGAAGTGCTTGATCAAGAGTTGAAAAATATAAAGAAACAAACTCTTAATGATAAGATATCCATTACTTCTCATGCCACTAATGCTTTGCACAAGTCTTTGCCTTTGAAAGAAAATGCTAGGGAGAAGGACTTGTTGGAAGAAATTGAGAGTCTCCGCACTAGTGTGGCTAGACTTTCAAAAGGAGAAGTCAAACACAAGGAAATCCTCTTCCAACAAGCAAATTCCTTCAACAAGAGAGGACTTGGATCCTTCCCGGTGCCTAACAAAGGAAAGGTGCCCTCACCGGAGCTTAGAACAAGCTTCATCAAGGAAGTTGGCTCTTATTGCCAACATTGTGAGATCACCGGTCACCATAGAAGGGAGTGTCGTCTTCCTAATCGACCTTCTCCAAAATTGCCTACTAACTACAAGTCTACTTTCAATGATCACTATTATCTCTTAAGTAAAGTAGATGGCAAGGTGAAGGCAAGGTTCATCGGCAAGGACATAAAGGGCATGAAGGGGAAGCTCCCCAAGCAACTTTGGGTCCCAAAGACACTTGTATCACACATACAAGGACCTAAATTGGCTTGGGTGCCAAAAAGCAAAAATTGAATTCATATGTGTAGGTGAACTACAAAGCCGATAGAAAGCATTGGGTACTCAATAGTGGGTGCACTCAACACATGACCGGCAATGACGGTATGTTCACCTCCATAGAGGACCCCGACAATTATGAACAAATCACCCTTGGTGATAATTCTAAGGGGAAGGTAATTTGGTTGGGTAAGATTGTATTTTTCATGGTTTATTTATTCCAATTGTTGTATGTTAAGTCACTTAGTTTCAATTTGCTTTCTATTGCAAATTTTGTGATTTTGGGCTAACATGCATTTTTAGCAAGAGTGATGTTGTTGTGACAAGCCTAAAGTTGAGGAGAACCATGATCAAGGGGGAGCTTCAAGTTCCAACATCTACACATCGACGGAAATTATTCATTTGTCAAATTTATGTCGATGATATCATTTTTGATTCAACTAACGAAGCTCTTAGCCATAAGTTTGGCAAATCAATTTCTAGGGAATTCGAGATATCGATGATTGGAGAGCTCAACTTCTTCCTTGGATTCCAAATCAAGCAACTTCAAGAGGGGACCTTCGTCTATCAAGAGAAGTATACCAAGGACCTCTTGAAGAAATTTGAGATGGGAGATTGTAGCTCAAGAAGCACTCAAAGGGCAACGAATTGTCATCTCGACGCGGATAAGGACGGTAAACCTATCGATCAATCTAACTACCGTTCCATGATTGGTTCATTGCTTTATCTTACCACATCTAGGCTCGATATCATGTTGTGCCCAAATTCTTTATATGAAGCAAACCCTTTTGGACTTTGGTGTTAAACTTGGTTGTGTGCCCTCTTTTTTGTGACAATGGAAGTGCGGTTAAGATAGCTAAAAACCCCGTTCAACACTCCCGCACTAAGCACATTGATATTCACCATCATTTCTTAAGGGATCATGAAGCTAAGGGAGACATCTCATTGCGAGGTGTTAGGTCCGAAGAACAATTGGCGGATATCTTCACTAAACCACTTGATGAGAAAACTTTTTCTAGGCTAAGAAGTGAGTTAAATGTGCTAGATGCATCGAACGTCATGTAAGGTTCCATGATCATGTAAGAATGCATCTCATATAGTTCTTGTCTAACTTTCAAAGGATAGGGGTGAGCAAGGGTTGGCTTGGGATGGAGGCTCCTTTGGGTTTTCCCAAGGCTTGGAGAGTGGCTCTCCCTGAAGGAGCCTTTGAAAGGTTCAAATTTGGCAAGATAGATTTACCACTAGGGTTTGGGACCCACTATTTAAACGGCTCTTCGCCTCTGTCGTTTCTCTCTCCCCGACCCCGACTCACCCGCGCCCCACCTTCCGCCGCTGCCGCTCCTCTCGTGCACCACCACCGCCGTCCCCAGCAGCTGCTCCATCACGTGCCTCCCTTTCCATCGCCGTGGTGCCTCCCTATGCCGCTAGGGTTTGCGGCCACGACGATCTTCGTGTCGCCGTTTCGTGCACTTGAATTCGTCCACCTCATTCTCGCGCATCGCAATGGCTCATGAT
The DNA here is from genome assembly GCA_036927565.1 of Tuctoria greenei. Taxonomy (NCBI): domain Eukaryota; kingdom Viridiplantae; phylum Streptophyta; class Magnoliopsida; order Poales; family Poaceae; genus Tuctoria; species Tuctoria greenei. Next base: position 56,443,820 of record JAYESD010000004.1, read on the forward strand.
AAGAAGAACAAGGGCAAAGCCATTGCGGAGCCGGCCGCAAAGAAGCAAAAGCTATCCAAGGAGGAGAAGAAGGCGTTGATGGCTGCTCGCGCCGCCGAGGAGCGAGAGCGTGGCCGAGGAGGATCATTGAGGATCCGCGAGGCTCGTCCGAGGCAGCCTCCCGTGCTAGATGAGTCCGAGGCAGAAGAGGAGCCGGAAGTGCCACTTGTTCGCCGGCGCTCAGCCAGGACCCGTGGGGATCATCCGCCGGCAGTAACACGTTCGAGACCCTCTGCTGCCGACCTTCGAGAGGACAGGGCGGCCCAGAGAGCCGTCTACGAGATGGACACCACCGTCCACGTTGGTGATGGTGTCCGGTTGACTGATTACCGGAAGATGAAGGCCAAGCAACTCAGAAGACTCAGATGGAGTGTTTTGCTTGAGGAGTGGTACCCGCAGCCCAGAGAGGCTATTGTGGACAGTCATTTCTGGACTTTGACGCAGGCGTCACTATACGAGACGTATAGACGCCGAGGCCACAAGATCTTCCAGCACAACTTCTTGGACTGGGATCATCTTGCTCTAGCAGCCGAGACGGAGATTCGCCCCTTCTTTGCGAGGTATCCAGGGCTGGTGGTGCTGGTGTCCTATGAGAGGAGCGCCTACGTGGAGGACTGGGTCCGCGTATTCTACGCCACCCTCTACGTCTCTGAGGGCCGCAGGTCTATAGACTTCATGTTCATGGGCCAGCACCATCACTTGACGAGGCATACGTTGGCACAGCTGCTAGGAGTGGACCTGCACGACACTTGCGTGCATGAGAGGGTATATGGACAGGCAGACCTGCCGAGGCGGCCGCTTACTGGAGGAGTGGCACCACCACTGGAGGAGATCCGCTCTCTGTTTGGACCATCCTTCTCTCCGGACCAGCCGAGGGTACCGATTCTATTGACTCCAGCTGCGCGCACAGTGCACCTTGCCTTGCGCCGCACTCCTGTGTCGAGGTCCAGATACCTAGAGGGGTTCACCAGCCTGCAGCAGACCCTCCTGTTCTACGTCATGAATGGGATGGAGTTCGATATTGTGGACATCCTCATTTGTGAGATGGAGGACGTGATCACTGACGGAGTGGGCATGATGAGGCAGCTTGTTTTTGGACACTGGATCAGCTACCTTCTCTCCATGATGGTTCCTGAGGAGTCTGCCGTGCGTGACCGTCTCACTGACGAGAGTGTCACACGGTTTAGCCACTACTGAGCTCCATCTCCTGGAGACCACCGCCTTGGCTGTCCAGTCGAGCGTCAGGTCCGAGCTCGGCTATCCAAGGAGGATTGGTCTGATCTGGAAAATAAAGATGAGAGGCTGGCAGAGGCAGAGGCTTAGGGTGAGGATCTTCAGCATATATGGTCCGAGAGCGACACGGATGACATTGTTGAGGAGTACTTCCCACCTCCTTCCTAACCCAGGCTGCACGACGCAGAGGCTGGAGGCTCGACAGTGCCACCCCCTACTCCACTTCCCGTCTCAGAGGCACAGGTCTCTCAGCCGTCAGAGCTCACCTCACTCCTGCAGCAGATGGTTGAGCAGCAGCGCCTGGACCGGCTTGCAGCTGAGTAGGCCCGAGCTGAGTAGGCAGCACGTCTATTGGAGCTCCAGCAGCAGCAGCAGGAGATGCAGCGCCAGATCGCCCGTGAGAGGAGAGAGGACACAGACCGGCTGACGGGGCTAATAGACCAGATGCACCAGTGCTCCCTCGACCAGCAGCAGCAGACGCAGCAGGCGATGATGGGCATCCTGGGGTTGATCACCAACCTCTACACCCAGACCGGGATTGCCTTGCCGTCGCAGCTGCTAGGCATTGCTCCACCCCCGCTAGTCCTTGCTCCAGCTGCCGCTCCAGTGCTGACTACGCCGATCCCATCGATCAGCATGTCTCCACTACTGGCTCCAGGCACACCGATCCACTCTCCGCTGCCGGTGACGACACTGTTCCAGCAGACGCCGGCATCCGTCGTCAGTGCCCCGTTGCCAGCAGCTCCGACTCAGCAGGCACCGATGGCGGCTCCTACGGCACCTACAGCTCCTTCCACCTCTACTCCGGACAGCAGCTCCGACGACAGCACCCTCGACGGTGACCAGTTCGTCATTGCTCCGAGCACTCAGGGTTCCTAGGTACTCGGATTCCTTTTTGGTGTCTTGATGCCAAAGGGGGAGAAGAGTTAGAGAGTCAGGGGGAGGGTTGCTTAGTCTCAGGGGGAGTTTATCTATATCTTTTGTAATTTGGTGTTTTTGCTACTCATTTGCTATTTATTCTGAGTATTAATGTGCCACTTATTCTCTTGAGTTATTCATCGATTGAGCTTTCGTGTTATTAATCTCTTTTGAGTTTTCAAGTTTAATATGCCATATCTCGTACTCATTGCATATCCTCTTGAGTATCGTACTATTAAGTTCATTATTATGCTTCACTTGTTGTGTTGTCATCAATCACCAAAAAGGGGGAGATTGAAAGCATCTAGGCCCCCATGAGGTATGGTTTTGGTGATTAATGACAACCATTGAATTTTACTAATGAATTTGTGGATGCAAGGTCTCCCATAACACTCAATCAAATGACATCTGTATGAATATGAATATCAACTACTGCTCATTGGAGACCCCTAAACAATCTTTTTATGAGATCAATGAATGTTATGAAGACTAGAAGTAAAAGCTCATATGTCAAAGTCATTCAACCTTAAATGACAACACTCAATGCTTGACAATCATCAGAAGAATATTTACAACAAGTGTCTAAGAGGTCAGTCAAGAAAATTCCAAAAGAGTCACTTAAAACAACTCGAAGCAAACAAAATCAACTCACCGGATCAACCGATGTTTCCCGAGAACAACACATCGGTCGAGTTGGTTCAGCAGAAGAAGAAGACCTCAGAACAAAGCACTCATCGGATCATCCGATGTTAAGGGCAAAGATACATCAGCCCATCAGTACAGTAAGCAATATCCTTGGACTAAGTGTAGCACCGGATCATCCGATGTACAACCTTTGAACACATCTGTCAATCACTCCAGTAAGCATCAAGTTTGAACCAATTCTGGAGGAAGTGCCACCGGATCATCCGATGAGAAGATAAGTGCAACATCGGTCTAACAACGGTCATATCTGACACAGTGACATGAGCTAATTTGGCTTTGACCGATGATAACTGAAGGGGAGACATCGGATCATCCGGTGTTCGCAGAGAAGTGATGTCAGCCTACTTTTCCAATGGCTATTTCGTGGAGGCTGGCTATTTATACCCCTTCAGCTTGTCAAATCGACAAGACTTGAAGCCCAAACATACTCTACACATTCTCAAGCATTCAAGGCATTGAGCTACCACTTCCATATCATTTTCACCACTTGTACACCAAGAGATAGGCTAGAACTAGCTAGAGATAGTGCTTGTGTGCCTCCATTCTTGGTGATTGGAATCTCTAGTGTAGTGAGAGCTGTAAGGGAATGTCCCTTGGTGTGTGTAACTAAGAGAGACTTCCGGAGCTTGCCATGATGGTTATGGAAGCTCGGAGGATTCAAAGTGTACAAGGCTTGAGCTCCACCTTGCCGAGGTTGGCAAACGGAGAGGAATAGTGAAGATCCCTAGTCTTGGTGACTTGGATGTGGCTATACCCTTTGGTGGGTGCCACAACGTGGATGTAAGAAGATCTTGACGATCTTGCCGAACCACGGGATAAATCCTCGTGTCTCCTCGGGAGTTTGCATTATCTTCCTCTCCCTTACACTTATGCATTTTATATACCGCGAAGTTGCTATTTACTTGAATGCATAGGTTGTTTGCGTAGGGAATTGGGCTCTTAGTAATTAAGTTTTATTGCTTTAAATTTTGAAAAGAAGCCCAATTCACACCCCCCTCTTGGGCATTCGATCCTTACATCAGTGTGTAAAGAAATTATCTTTGAACAATTGTAAAGCCTCTAATGGTGTATTATCACAATTAAGCCAGCCTCACTGGTGATCGAGCATTTCCTACAATGCATTACTGTACTAGTATTCGCTCATCTGTGTTTTTTACCTGATACAATTTTCCCTGCAACGACTACATACGGTTTTGATAATTGCAACGACTACATCCCTGTAATTTCAATGAAAACCGCTTGTGATAATTGAACAACTACATACGGTTCTTAAACAATGACCGCCACTAAAAATACATGATCTTATCAGGCCGTTGTTAATTAAGAACCGTCTGTGAAGTTCATTACATTACAGGCGGTTATTAATTAAGAACCGCCTATGAAGATCATGTATTTACCCAGGCGGTTGTTTCTTAAAATCTGCCTGCAAAGTTCATTACATTACAGATGGTTCTTAATTAAGAACCGCCTGTGAAGATCATGTATTTACCCAAACGGTTGTTCTTTAGAATCCACCTGTGTTGTTCTTTCATCACAGGCGGTTATTGTATCATTCGTCATCACAGTGGCATATTTTTAAGGACCGCCTGTGTTTGAAAATTTGAGGCGCCTGTAAAAATGCTTTTTGTAGTAGTGTGAATGCCCTAGAAGAAGTGTAGGTTGCCGAGGTCCTTCAAGGAGAACTTAATACTGAGTTTGGATACAATATCTGCTATAATCTTCATTGAAGATGTTGTCAGATCAACATACAACGCCACATTTGCATTGTTCTTGTAGATGAACATTGAAGAGTCTGCTTGAGAAGGAATGAAACCCATTGAATAGAGCCCAGCTGCAAACATGTGAAACCAGGCCCCCAGAGCTTGTTTCAACCCGTAGAGTGACATGGAAAGAAGACAAACATAGTCTAGATGATCAGCATCGACAAATCCAGTTGGCTAGGATCAATACACCTTTTTTGATAAGTCATCATGGAGAATGGCATTTTTGACATCGAGTTGGTGTACTGGCCATTTTCTTGAGGCAGCCAAGTATAGAACTATCCTAATTGTACCAGGTTTGACCACCAGAGAGAATGTTTGATCAAAATCAATGCCCTACCTTTGATGAAATCCCCAGACAACCCAACGAGCTTTGTGTCGTTCAAGAGTCCCATCCGCAAGACATTTGTTCTTGAAAATACATTTACCCGTAATGACCTATGTACCTAGTTGTTTTGGGACAAGAATCCATGTTCTGTTGGCGTACAAGGCATCGATCTCATCATGCATGGCTGCCAACCAATGAGGATCACGGAGCACCGTGCGAACAGAAGCTGGTGGAGGTGGGACCACCATGGTGGCCAGCTGTGTGTACTTCAGATTTGCAATGCGAATCTTGGCTCGGGCTCGTGTCACCATAGGATGACGAGATGTGCCGATAGGATCGCATCTCGGAGCATTGCCAACTGCCGCTATTGTTGACTAGTGATGTGGCGACGTGACAATCGCGGAATGCCGTGCATGAGCAGATCTCGAAGAAGGCGCAACACCAAGCGCATCAGCATCATATAGCAAGTTTGTTGGAGCAGCTGCCTGATCCGGAATTAATGCTAATGGAGAATGCGTGCCTGCATGCATGGGTGGTGCATGCAAGCCTCCAGCCGGACGTGCCAGCAAAGGTGTTGTTCTCCATGAATGCACCGGATTGAATACAGGGTATTAACTGGGTACATTTTGAACGCCAGGTAAAGAGGATGTCAGTGTGCTTGTCATGGACCTAAAAGGGAAAGAAAACTCATCGAAAGTAACATGCCTCGACGTGATTACATGACAAGATTGGGGATCGTAGCACCTGTATCCCTTGCTGTTAGATGGAGAACCGAGGAAGATACATGGTACGGATCTTGGGGCCAGTTTGTGGGGTGATGTTGAGGTTGTGTTGGGGTAGCAAAGACACCGAAAGACCCTGATATGATCATATGTGGGTGCATAGCCAAGGAGAAGCTCGTGACATGTGAGGTTGTGATGGAGCCAGCATGGACGACGATTAAGAAGATTGGTTGCTGCGGTGAGTGCATCTGGCCAGAAGGACATAGGTGCAGAGGCGTGTAGTAGAAGTGTGGGCATGTATTCGTTGAGGGTGCGAGGATGTGCTCGGCACAACCATTTTGTTGTGAGGTGTATGGACATATGAGGCGGATAACAATGCCATGCTTTGTGTAAGATGTGCGAGAGGCGATATTATCGAATTCCTTGCCATTATCGGATTGAACACACATAAATGGGCGATGGCTTGTGTAAGCACAAAGGCATGGAAAAATATCATAGTTGCAAGGACATCAAATTTCTGGCGAAGTGGAAACATCCATACAAAAATGTGAAAAATCATCCAAGAAAACTAAATAATATTTGAAACCCGAATTGCTAGGAACCGGAGATGTCCACACATCGCAATGTAAAAGCTGAAATGGAAACAAAGACACAATAGATGAATTGGAAAAGGGAAGCCGAACGGGCTTTCCTGCCTGACAGGACGCACATATGTGGTTGTCGGCTTTTGTGCAGCTGAACTCAAACGTGAAGGATCCGTTGGAGATTGCCTTGACCCGGATGCCCTAGTCGTATGCCAAGTCTTGAAGCTTTGAGAACCGAGGAGGTTGTGGTAGTTGTTCAGTGCTGGCTGTTGAGGGAGGTGGTAGAGGTCGCCCGCCGAGTCACAACAGAGAAGAATCGTCCCCGTTCGAAAATCCTTGATGGAAAAACCAAAGGGATCAAAAGTTATGGCAACATTATTATCTCTTGTAAGAGTACGAATGGAAACAAGATTTTTGATGAGATGTGAGGAGATTAAAACATTGTTCAGTTGCAAGGGAGCAGACGTGGTTGGTATATGTGCATGGCCAAGTGCCATTACCAACGATATTATTAGACGAGACAACCAGTGTATGAGAGGAGTGCACAATAGCCTGATTATTGGTCATGTGTGAGGATGTGCCCATGTCGACGACCCAATCACCGCCGTCGGCGTACTGGCTTCGAGGCGGGACATTGTTGAGTGCAGTCAGGAGGCCAGTAACACTGCAAGGATTCCAGTTTATCGCAACGAAAAATTCGTCGCAATAGGTTGTTTTTTGTCGCAATAGGTCGTTGTTGCAACGAAAAAGTGCGTGGCGATAGTTTTTACGAATTGTCGTAATAATTCCTGTGGCGATAGGTTATTGCGACACCTTGACATTCGTGGCAAATAGTATGGTATCGCAATGATTTCACATCAGTGGCAAATAGGACGCTATTGCAACGTTTTCATGTATGGCGACAATTTAACGTATTGCAACGAATAGTATGGTATTGCAACGGGTTCACGATCGTGGCAAATAGTACGGTATTGCAACAATTTCATATTCGTGGCAAATAGTATGTTGTTACAATGATTTAGCGTATTGCGACGATTTAACGTATTGCAACAAATAGAATGGTATTGCAACGATTTCACGGGCGTGGCAATAGTACGGTATTGTAACGATATCACATTCGTGGCAAATAGTATGTTATTGCAACAATTTAGCGTATTGCGAGGATTTAACGTATTGCAACGAATAGCATTGTATTGCAACGATTTCACATTCGTGGTAATAGTATGTGATTGCAACGATTTTCACATTCGTGGCAAATACTATAGTATTGCAACGATTTTCACAGCTGTGGCAAATAGTACCGTATTGCAACGATTTATGGTATTGCGACGATTTACCATATTGCAACGAATATCACGGTATTGCAACGATTTCACATTCGTAGCAAATAGTATGGTACTGCAACAATGTCACAGCCGTAGCAAATAGTATGGTAGTGCGACGGTTTAACATTCGTGGAAAATAGTATGTTATTGCAACGAGTCAACAAACGTGGCGAATAGTACTGTATTGCAACTATTTCAGATCTGTGGGAACTAGTATGATACTGCAACGATTTTGCATCCGTGGCGAATAGTTTGGTATTGCAACGAGTCCACAAACGTGGCGAATAGTACCGTATTGCAAAGATTTCAGATCCGTGGGAACTAGTATGGTACTGCAACGATTTCGCATCCGTGACAAATAGTTTGGTATTGCAATGATTTCTTATATGTGGCAATAGTGTTTTAATGCAACGTTTTCTGCGTGGTGGCAATAGCAGTCTAGTGCAACGTTTTTTGAGTCATTGCCAAATGTTTATATTGCAACATTTTGTAATTCTTGACAATAGCTTCCTATTGCAACAATTTATCATTCGTGACAATAAATTTGTAATGCCACGTTTTATAATTAGCGGCAGTAGAACCCGAATGCACCAGGTTTGAAAATTAGTGGCAACAGAATCACAAGTTTAACAATAAACATCCATCTATTGATATTGCAACATGCATAACAACACTCAAGGACTACTAAAGCGACGTGTTTGCATGCTAAGAGTTTTCCTAAGCTGACCGGGACTAATTGTTGGAGCAGGTGGCTTTTGGTGGTTCCTTTGGTGGACCTTTTGTGGAGTGGTCTCTATCACTATTTTGTGCATTTCAGCATTGAGGTGCGCATGTCCTGCATTTCCTTAGCTGCCTTCACGATCAGCTGCTATCTGATCTTATAAGTTCTGGGCATGAACGTTTAACTCTTCATTCTTCTGGTTTATGCAGTCCATCTGGGTGGTTAAGCTATCATTTCTTCTTTCCAACTCCTGCACTTGGTGATTGAGGCCTGCGTTTCTATCTTCTAAGTTTCGAACTTAGTCATTGAGGCGTTCAGACATTTGGATATGCATACGTTCACGTTCAGGACCAGTTGGGTTAGCCATATAACCACGCCTCTAAACCTGTGATCCTGCACAACCGATTGAGGATCTATAACAACACTAGAAGATGTCGCTTCTCTCCTCAATTGGAATTGGGCGTCACCGCTCAGCTTCCATGTCGTCCACTTGGGCACGTGCCTGGATATATATACGAAAAGAAATATCACAGGTAATTTGCAAATATTTATTTAATTGGGGATTGTTTGAAGTGTTACTCACATGTACAGCTTCTGCCAGCTTGTTTGCCCAGTTACCATTCTCCAACAAATGGCTTGCCTCCCACAGTTGTATGTCATCGGGTTCTTCTCCGGTCTCTGGGTCTCGCTACATAAAATACAAGTAAAATTCAACATGTCAGTATACATATTGTTTGCAGCGCAAAGTAAAAGTGTGATTTATTTTTCATACCTTCTCGTAACTAGGTTGGGCATAGGATTTGGAGCCAAGCAAGTGACTCGCCTTTTGTCTTCTTTGATTTTGAGAATTGATCCTGCTTATTGACTGCAATAATTTTAAGAATTAATTCCATGAATGAAAGTAAATGTAATATCTTTTGTATGATGCAAAGATATTAAAAAGTTAGCTGACCTTGAATCGCTCAGACAAAAAATATTCTATTAGGTGCAACCACTCGGGCCCCCTTACGTCAGCAGGCTTGTTTCACATACGTTCTTCATTGGTAGAATAACTCTTATTGGTGGCATGCAAAGTTGAGCGCCACCGCTATAAACGTACAGGATGGAGATTGCAAGAAAAAAAAATACTTGTGTGGGGGTGTGAAAACACAAACCGGAATGTCTCGTACTATATCTCTCTTGTTACTATGGCCAACATCTGCCCACTTCCTTGCACCACCGAGGGATGCATGTATTCTTGTAAACATAACCACATCATCGACAAAGTGCCACTGATTAATACCAACCGCAGCACCCAACCTAGCGGAGAACTGAATTGGTAGCTTCACATGCTCCATTCTACTAACTTGGGATGCATAGAATATTCTGGCAACCTTATGTCCTTTAGCCACACTTATTCCTAGCTTCCTTCCTTCTATTACATTGATTCAAATAGTAAATGATTAAAGCAAATTATGGCTTGAACAAGTTTAGTATCATGTACAAATAGTGTGAAAAGAAGAAAAGTCTGATGTTCATACCATCTTCAGGACGAGTGTGGCAAATACGAGCGTGGGATGACCGCGTCGTCCCAGCACCATTTTGTTCTGTAGTACTCCCTCCTGGTTTATATTAATTGTTGCATCAGACCAACAAATGAATTAAAAATGAACTACTAGTTAGGACTGTCCGAACGACAACTATTTTGATCGGGGGGGGGGGGTACATTGTTGACTTCTTTGTTGCTATTCATACCCTAAAATGAGCCATCAGGTACACATGTCAGTGGCGGTACGCACTCGTAGTACTGCAGAGGATTTTCAGTCCATCAGCAAAGCAGGCAAGACTGTGAGGGGGCATGCAGCTGGCAACACTAGACTAGACAAAGATAGGGTTCACCGGTTCGGTCTGACTGACATCAGCTGGAGCGCGCCTCGAAGAGAATTATTAGTTGCAGGGCAAGTAATGAACGCCAGCGGTAGCAGGTGGCGAATGCAAGATAGATAATGCAGGCAGCTTGCGGGATTGGAATCCTCTGTAGTACTGTACCTGCATTAGCTTCCACTGACATGTGGGCCCATGAGACATCGGGTCCACTTGTCAGTGGCGGCTACTGCAGGTGCAGTACTGCATAGTGCCAGTTTGCGATGCTCAACAAAGCGAGGGTTCAGTCTCGCCAAAACTCTCGAGGAGGTTTGGTGGCAGGGCGAGTAATGGCTAGGGATTTGCGGTTGGCAGGGTAATCATGGCACACGAAGGATGGGACGTGGCGATGGGCGAGGGAGACGCGTCGGGGAAGACACTGAAGTTACTAGCATCAGGGTGTGGGCGCCGGTGCCGGCCGGAGTGGCCGGCGGCGAGAGAGCACAACGTGGAGGCATAAAAAAATCACGCCATCACACGTGCTGATGAACTGTTAACTATAGAGACTAAGTACTAAGAAAGTAGAATTGCTAGGCATGCTAAAACAATTAGTAGAGCCTAGGAAAGAATGCAAATGACCATGATACACCCATCATCAATACATCTAAAGGATAGAACGTAGTCTCTCAAAATGCTCCAAATTCAATGCCAAAGGAGTAAAAAACTAACACGCTCTACCAAAACAAATGGCACGGTAGATAGGCAAGTAGTAATGTGATGTGATATGGGTAGTTGGAAGCTACCGATAGAGTTGGAGTGGGACATTTTTAAGCTCCAAATGTAAAGTTACGCTGGGGCGGAAGGAGTATTTCTGGTTTGTATATCTATACCTATTGTTGGTTCATGCATCGTAGTACCAGGGAATGAAGAACCTCAGGGTTCCTGAACATCATGTGCTGCAATATTCTCTGCGTACCATGCAAATGATTTAATGTTGTTTCTATTTGTTTAATTTTGATAGTAAACACATTTATAGTTATACCAGGTGCTTGTTGGCCACCATGAATGCTTGTAGACGATATCACAGTTTGATGTCTTGTTCCTAATGTAAAGAGCATTGTAAGTAGTCATTCCAAATAACAGTGACAACGTCAGATTACATAACCGATGTAGATTTTGGATCGGACAGTGTGGTTTCTATAAACTGCAGTGTTTGTTACGAATGGAGGAATTAGAAAAGAAAGAATAGAAAAAAACGTACGATCCGAGAAAGCCACAAGAAAGAAAAAAGTGTAAAAACCATGGGAACTAAAAATCTTAGGAATACAAATTTGTAAAACAGGAATGAGAGTACAACATTTGGAGTGGTTGATCAGATAACCCGTGCGTCATTTACTTCTAAATCCAGAAATTACATACTACTACCTCTGGTTTTTAGTATTTCTCATTCCCGACCAGGAATTGAACTAGAAATACACTACCATAATAAGCTGTCGGAGCGACATTTATTTCGGGACAGATGTAGTATATGATATATATATATATATATATATATATATATAACTAAATTTGTGAAACAGAAGACTACATTTCTTCTTTGTTAATTTGTTTAATCTTCATATATCAGGATGGATCGTGTAGAACTTAACTAGCCCAAAACTGCATGGATCGTGTAGAACCAAGCCAATATAGCTATATAAAAAGACGGCATGGATCGTGTAGTTTACCTAGCACAAAACTAGAGTCCGAGGCGTGATGTCGCAAGGAGGTGTCGGCGACGAAGAGGTTCGGTAGAGCCCGTCAAACTTGGTCGCACGGCATTGTAACCAGGAGTCAACAACACCATGATGAGATCCATGGGGGGGGGGAATTATAAAAACCGTGGGAAATGAAAACACGGGAATTTCTTTGGAATACTAGTATGGAACACAGGACAAAGAGACAACACATTTGAAGTACTGCGAGATCACCGGAAGGGCGGGGCAGCGGTGTGTCGGGAATGGAGGCCAGTGTTTCTATTTATACTCATCGTGGCTGAAATAGGGTTACAATAATAGGCAGAACTGAAATTGGAGGCACAGGTAGTGAAAATTGAATTGTCAAAATCTCAAATGTGGCGCGCCAAGTAGAACGAAAAAATTTTCGCGGGAGTTGAGAATTTGATGCAAGCCGTGCCCTTGTGCACGCATGCAATCGTGATTAATTACATGTCATATCGTGTCGATTCCTGCAGATGGTGCGTGTAGCTAGAGGGTTAGACTTCTTAGGACAACTTGCTCGCTACTTAATTCATCTTTGTTGCCATGCATGGAGATCAAAATCTAAAAGCAGTCATCTGCTAGCTAGTGGGACATTCTAAAAAATACGAAAAAATATGAATCGCCAAATGTATATGTGCTAATGCAAATGATATGCAAATACAGAACACCCAAGTCCACGAAAGGACGATGACAAACAATCAGCATTCTTTAACATTAATCACAATGAAATGATAATACGTAGTATATACTACTACTAAAAATACATTTTCCCATGCGCCGACTACAAATGGAAAAATTGAGTGAAAGAACATAAAAGAGGAGAAATGCAGCCTCAACCATGATCTCAATGGAGTTTCAACCAAGAGTCGTCGATTGTCGCAACACAACGCATTATTGGCTACACATTGAACAACAGTTATCTCGCCCCTTTTTCAGAAAGGAGTTGTTTTTTGATACTGCATAGGACACATTGTTCATGAACAGGGAAGACATTTTTCATTAACATAAAAACAACACATATATTACAAACAAGAACTACGAAAGCACATAGAAAACAAGAGAAAGAAAAAATACAAATACTACTATATTCGGAGTCAGAGGAGATCTCCTCCACCTCCTTCTCTGCCTCTGCCGCCTCCTCCTCCGCCGCAGCTGCCGCCACCGCCTCCTCTGTTGCTACCGCCGCCGCCTCCTCCGCTGCTGCCGCCTCCTCCGCTGCCGCCTCCTCTGACAGTTGAGTCCGAAGCTTCTGAGCGACAAGCCGCAGAAGATGTTGGCGGACCTCCACCCCAGCCACCTCCCCGATCATCTCATAGAGGACATTGAGACAACCGGCCACAAACCCTAACCCGAAGTAGTAGTGATCGGTGGTGTCCATGCTGGTGCAGACAGGAAGTTTCCCAAGACCCAGATGGTCACACGAGCGAGATGTATCGGAAAATACATCCCGCACCAATTTTTGAGCTTTTTTGCGTGCCTGTCGGTGGCAGAAAGGTGCTCGGTGGCCTCCTTTAGGCACCGATCGAGTTCATCGGAGTG